>CM056742.1:79625065-81092394 GCA_029851415.1 Eretmocerus hayati
GCTCCGATGTCGGCGTCTTCTGGCTCGTTCATTCGAGACAGGCAATCTGGCACTTTATGGAGCTTTCCACTCCGGTGTATCACCTCGAAGTCCCAATTCTGGAGTTCGAGTGCCCAGCGAGCGAGACGCCCAGTCGGATCTTTCAGATTTTGGAGCCATTTTAGGGCACTGTGATCTGTTATCACCTGAAATTGGTACCCTTCAATGTAAGGTCGTAGTTTTTTGATCGCCCAGACCACCGCTAGCAGCTCCCTCTCGCTGACCGTATAATTTCGCTCTGCTGGCGAAAGACTGCGGCTCAGGTAGACAATAGGGTGCTCACCGTCTTCCCCTTCTTGGGTCAGCACGGCTCCCAAGCTATAGGCGGATGCGTCGGTCTGTATAGCGAACATTTTTGAGAAATCAGGTCTAGCGAGCACTGGCGCGCTCGTCAAGGCCTGTTTCAGTTTATCGAATGCTTCTTGCTGTTCTTCGCCCCATGACCATGGCGTATCTTTCCGGAGAAGCTTCAGTAACGGTACTTTTATTTCGGCGTCATGGTCGATAAATCTTGAGTACCACGTCACCATCCCCAGGAACGATCGCAATTGTCGCAGGTTTCTTGGCGGAGGGAATTCCCGTACGGGCGTTACCTTTTCGGGATCCGGGCGGAGGCCTTCGGAGTCCAAGATAAAGCCGAGATAATTCACCTCGCCGCAGCAAATTTGACATTTTTCCGGATTTATCTGGAGTCCGGCATCTACAAGTCGCTCCAAGACTATCTTTAGGTATTTTTCATGAGCTTCATACGTGTCTGTCGCGATAATAATGTCGTCTAAGTACACGAAGACACATGGTTCTAGCTCTGGGCCTAGTATCTCGTCGATCATGCGCTGCCAGGTCGCGGGTGCATCACAGAGCCCGAAGGGCATTACGCACCAGCACCAGGAGCCGACGCCTGGAAGGCTGAAACAGGTATACTCCTGGCACTCCTCCGCTACCGGGATATGATGGTACGCGCTTTTTAAATCTATCTTGGACAGGTACTTCGCCTTCCGCAACTTATCCAAGATGGAGTCCATGTTGGGAAGGGGGTACGTGTCCTTCTTCGTCTTCTTATTCAAGTCTCGATAGTCGATGCAGAAACGGTAAGTACCGTCTGATTTTCTGATCAACACTGGAGCACTGCTCCAAGCACTCTGGCAAGGGCGGATACGCTTGAGACCGTACATGGCTTTGACCTCCTCCCTAGCAATCTCGAGCATCTTGGGAGAGAGGCATCGCGGACGGTGGCGGACAGGAGTAAAATCTATCAGTTCAATTTTATGAACTCCACGATCTGTTAGTCCGACTTTGCCTGCTGCTTTGGCGGTCGTTTCGCGCACCACTTCTTCTAGGTGGGCTTTACCCCCCTCTTCTACTACTACCAGTCCCGCGCACTCGGCGTATATACGGTTTTCCGGTTCTTCTCTCCGACGTCCTACAAAATTCCGGTAATCCCCCTGAAGTACTCTCCATTGCCCATCGGCATTTCGAGAGTCGGATTTCCACGCGTTCATAAAGTCCATTCCCAGAACCATGTCGTACGACGTGTCGTGCACTGCCTCCATCACAATGGTTCGGGAATGTCCATCAATTTCCATAGTCATCTTCAACAGTCCCAATGCTTGGGTGACGTTTTTGCCCACAGCTCCTCTCAACACGTTTCGCTTGTGAAAAAGACGCTTCTCGTAAAATTTCGCTATTTTTGGCCCGACGAAAGATACCTGCGCTCCAGGGTCATACAACGCCATGAATGACTTTCCTCCCAAGATGACCTCGACGAAGTTACGAGGTGCGGTTTGTGCGGCGGGTCCATCTGCAATCTCTTCCTGACTCCAAGTTTCCACTTTCGCCCTGATGGCGTCGGCTGGGGCGTCCCCCGTTCGAGCTTCCTCTAGGCTTGGTGTGTCGGCGACCGCTGCTTCTTCGTGGCAGGGCGTTTTTGGGTCGATTGTAGGTACGTCAGTGAGGTGATCAGTCTCACGTTGTCCCCTAACTCCCCCGTCCACTCCTCCATTCATTTCATCAGCGTCGCTTCTTCTCGTTGTCAGTGGGTGTTTGCGTATGGCACCCATCGCCGGAGTCATCTCTACTTCGTGCCATTCCCTTGGCGGAGGCGGATTCAACTCAGATTCGGCGGAATTTGCATGATTTCCCTCAGCATACAGGTCAGGCGTTTCTTCGTCGTCGTCGCTAGTCGTCCAGTTGCTTGCTACCAGCCGAGATGGATACGTGTTACCAATCTCGCTGTTGACTTCCCTCTCGGCCGCGAGGGTGTCTGCACCAAGCATCTCTGGTGTTTCATCGCATTCGCTCTTCACTTCGAATTTTGGGGAGCAGGAGGGGTTCCCCCCTGCGCCCCCGCGGGTCCGTTTCCCGAGTACTTTAACGCCCATTTGCAATCTGGGCATGTCTTAACTGAATACCCAACCTTGCCACAACCTTGGCATTTCTCATTTCTCTTTGGACATTCGTGCGAAGCGTGGCCCGTTGCATGGCAAGTATAACATTGCCGGGTTGGACACTCGCGCGAGAGATGTCCAGTTTCGCTGCAGTTGAAGCACGCTCCTCGTGTCAACTGTTCTTGACGTTTCTGTATACTCTCGGCGCTCGCTGGCCTTGCATTCCTCTGCGTCCCAGACGCCCCTGGCATTAGCCAGTACGGGTAGGGCGGAAATCCCCACGGATAGCCCCATGGTCCCGCTTGTGGTGCTGGTGGGGTCGGTGGCGGAGGTGCGGAAGGCGTGGGCGTTGAAGTGCTGGCGGGTTTGGTGGCGTTGGTCGTCACCGCAGCGGTCTCCGCTGCTGCACCTGCACTCGTCCCATTTTCATTCTTCTTACCTCCCCTTCTTCCCCTCCCCTTGCCTTTTCGGCCGCCATCAGCAGTGGCAGGGTTCGCAGGGGTGGTGGCCGGTGGCGGCTGGGACTCCGGGGCCTTCGCTTCGGGTTTATTCCCAACCGTCAATCCAGCGACCTGCCCAGTGGCTTCTTCCAATTCAGTGGAGGCTACTTTCCTTGAAGTGCTACTCGAACCTGGGTAGGCCGCCCCCGGAATGCGGGATTTGTCCTCCGATGGCGGAGCTATGTATCGCGCGTCCCACTCCAGCTGTTTTTCAAACTTTTTGCCGTAATATTGAATCTCGGTCAGCGTTCTCACGTCTTTAGTCTCTAAGTATCGACGGACTTCCGGTCTCAAATTGCGGATCACGATGTTAAAAACTACCTCCTCGCTCGGCGGATGCTTGAAATGCCCCACGATAAGGCGGATACAAGTCAGATACGGCGCGATTTGTTCGTTTTTCCCCTGCGTACGACGGTATAACTCCTCCATCGAATCCTGATGGTCTACGTGTCCGACGTACTGATCGCGAAACGCTTGTTTGAAGTCTCTCCAGGTCGCGATTCCCCTACAATGTGTACGATACCACGTGCGCGCTCGATCGGTCAATATACTCGGCATAGCTGCTAAGACCTCCGCGTCGGAGAGGTCGATTGCTTCCATGCACTCTTTCACGGAGGCTAGGAACTCTTCAGCCTTATCTTTACGGCCCTTCGGTTCCCCGTCGAACGAAATTTTCCAGCTCGCGAACGTCTTTATTACTTGTACGATTCGCTCCGACTTCTTCTGCTCCTTTGAAACTACTCGTTCGCCCTTGGAGCGGGACCTCCTCGACACCGGTGTCTCCATTTCCCATTCGTCGCTGCTAGACGACCCCGAGAACCAGTCACGGCGAGAACTTTGGTCTTTGGAGTGGCGGATTCCGGGCGGAGCTTGCTCCTGCATCAAAGCTTGTTGCGCAGGGCCTGGCTGCGCTGAATCACCATGCATTGGCAGTGTAGTTCTCACCTGCTCCCGGCGATCTTCACGTGGTCGCTGGCGAGTCTCGCCAGCATAAGCTCCCTGCGACGTCTCCTGAGTCCTGGGGCCTACCGGCGTCTGGGCGATAGGTGGAGCTTGCGGGTTAGAAGGCACCTGGTTGGTGGTCTGGCTGCCACGCAGGTTCTGCAACCGGTCACGTTGTTGGCGGATATACTCAGCATCGTCTCCTGAACTGTCGTTACTTCTTCCCGCTGTCGTTCTCTGGTCTCGTTCCGACTCCGAGTCTCTTACTTCTCGTATTGAAGCTGTAGAAGTCACATGCGGTGGCAGGAACGGAGGCATGAACGGCGGAATGTTCCAGCCTCCCATCGCGGTTGGGTGTGGCAGTGTTGCATTAGCCCATCCGGCGAAGGGCGTGTTCTGGCACATTTGGCGGAAAGATTCGGCAGCCGCGATCAAATTCTGGTAACCAGCTGGCATCACGTGACCCGGTGTCGCGATTGACCCGTGTGAACTGGTGACCGTCGCGGTCGCGGAGGTGCTGGCCATAGTTGTCACATTCGCACTCTGTGTGACCCCAGTTGTCGACGTAACAACCACGGGATCCTCCAGTTCGTACTCGAAATCTGCTTCCGGTTCGCTGTCGTCACCCAGTTCAACTCCCTCTAACTCTTGTATCGCTCGTCTAGCCGCTGGCGAGAGCGGACTGAGTTCCTTCGGTAGCTCGTCGACCGCGGGGTCCCACGGAACTTTCTCGCTCGGGTTGATTGTCATAAGGTCGTATCGCAGCAAACGGAGTCTCGTCGCGTTAAGAGTGCCCCCTAGATTGAGCCCCGCTTCGCTCAGGCGGGCCATAACTTCGTCATAACTAAGATTCGCGACTTACTTGGCCGCGCCTACATATCGCTGGTCTCTTCCGAGTATTTCGGCAATCTCCGGGGTAATCGTCATCTTCCTCCGTTGACCCTCCGCAGGGATCGACATCGATGGTTTCTTTCCGACCATTTTTCTGCCCACGCGATGATGCTCAACTTGTCGCGGAATAATTCAGGTACCGGTTCCCTCGATGAGATAGGCGGATCCCCACAACCCACTGGCGGACCCTGCTGAGACGATTGTCTCGGCGGACTCCTTGTTGAGGTTTTGAATCCTCGACGGAAAATTTGGGAAATTGGGCAAGGATAAGGATACGGGAGTCTTCCTCCACCTCTACTCACACTACTATCATTAATGTGGCATTCAATGTAATCAGATGGGGACGGAGAGTCGTGTATCCTGCGCAGTCGTCCGCAATTGGTGTAGGAACGCACTAGCTCCTCGAGTTATTCCGCGCGAGTCGAACAGTGACCTACGATTTTATACATCACTCGACCTAGCTTCGCGATGTGAGAGCATGTTCCGTCGATCTATCCGATGAGAGTTGTGTATATTCTACAGGAAATAGTCCGAAAACCCGAAAGCTACGAAGCATATTGCCCCCAAAACGGAATCGGAATTTTCGGAGACGCCCTCTACCGTTTTGATCAATGGAACAAATTTTTCGCAACGTTTATCGCAGCGAGCAAATCTGAAGGAATCGAGTCGCGTGGTTTAATCACGTAATCAACGAAAACTCGGTATAACTCCATTCGACGTCAAAACGGAAACGACTAGCGATATAGGTGCTTCACGAGCTTCAGTTTGAGTACCCACATGGTGGGGTAAATATTAGTCGGACCCCCCGGAGGTCAATGGCGCCGAAGGGTGAAGCGACAGTGCTGCCCCCTGTGGCGGGCCGTGAAGTACTCCTCAAGAGCTATCCAACCAGTACCCACACAACGGGTGTTGTTCCAAAAAGAAACTCGCGCGCGTGGTGGCGCTAGTGTGCGCCACGGTGGCGAAGCGCCCTCTATCGTCCCGGATAGTATTCACGAAGCTAAGACCTACGAGTACCCACACGGTGGGGTCCGCGTCAAAAGAAGAACTCGCGAGTCGGGTGGCGCTGGTGTGCGCGACGATGGCGGAGCGCCCTCTAGCGGTCCGAAGAGTACTCGCCGAGAAGTTTCCAACGAGTACCCACACGGTGGGTTTCGCGTCAATAAAAAGATCGCGCGCCAGGTGGCTCTGGTGGGCGCGACGATGGCGGAGCGCCCTCTAGTGGTCTGAATAGTACTTGCCGAGACGTGTTCAACGAGTACTCACACGGCGGGTTCCGCGTCAATAGGGAGCTCGCGCGCCAGGTGGCACTAGTGTGCGCGACGATGGCGAAGCGCCCTCTAGCGGTCCGAATAGTACTCGCCGAGACGTGATCAACGAGTACCCACACGGTGGGTTCCGCGTCAATGGGAAGCTCGCGCGCCAGGTGGCGCTGGTGTGCGCGACGATGGCGGAGCGCCCTCTAGCGGCCCGAATAGTACTCGCCGAGAGGTGATCAACGAGTACTCACACGGTGGGTTCCGCGTCAATGGGGAGCTCGCGCGCCAGGTGGCGCTGGTGTGCGCGACGATGGCGCAGCGCCCTCTAGCGGCCCGAATAGTACTCGCCGAGACGTGATCAACGAGTACCCACACGGTGGGTTCCGCGTCAACAGGGAGCTCGCGCGCCAGGTGGCGCTGGTGTGCGCGACGATGGCGGAGCGCCCTCTAGCGGCCCGAATAGTACTCGCCGAGACGTGATCAACGAGTACCCACACGGTGGGTTCCGCGTCAACAGGGAGCTCGCGCGCCAGGTGGCGCTGGTGCGCGCGACGATGGCGGAGCGCCCTCTATCGTCACGAAGAGTACTCGTCAGGAGCTTTCAATCGAATACCCACACGACGGGGTATTTTACAAACTGGTCACTGTGCGCGAGCCGGGGCGAATGCGCGGCACTATGGGGGTGGGGGGTGATGACACTCGTCGACACAGAGTGTTCGGGAGTAGGCGCGCAGGATCGCACGCGAATAATATTAAATCATCGGCATATACCGAAGGCCCGATATTCACCCTAAATTCGCGTAGTACCGCGTCAATGCTCTCACGCGCACGCACAGTGTCCGCAGATTCGTTCCGGGCGCACCCGGACGTGAACCGTGATCCTGGCAGGATCGCCATGTAACGTGGAGGGCATCAGCAGGGGGAAATTTCCTGAAAAACTAAACCCACCCAACGCTACCTCATTTATTTGGGCCGGATCATGTCAGGGCCAGGCACCCCGCGCCACGAGGGGCGGGACAGTGGGGCAAATTGGGAGCACCTGAAAATCCCGAAAATATTCTGCGGACACTGTATATATATATATCGTCGAAATAATCACTCCCCGGATTACGAAAATACGAACGGAATTTATTGCTATTAGGAACTCATTTCGAGGCACGCAGGCCAATAAAACTAATATACAACGCCATCTGTGGCGGATCTATGCATCTAATGTCCATAAGTCGTTCCATAAACTCACTGCAAAAATATATCGAATTTCACTTTAGAGCGAAAACGCCCATATACACTCATTCGAAAATCACTGCACCACTTTGTAGCAGAAATGCCCATATACACGGTGGGCGGAGCTAACTTGAGGGGTGGGAGCTATTCCCCAGCCGGCGGACCCGTCTCTCTCCAACTCTCCGCGCCTTCGTCTCCGGAAGTCAGAGTGAAGACACAAAATGGCCGCTATAACGACCCGCGTGGCTCAGCATGGCCAAAACGTGCATGCGAAATTGGCACGGGGAGTTGGAGGAACACGGTTGCGACGCGATGGGTCGGCGGATAAAAGGGACACACCGCGTCGCGAGCTGGGAAATAGGCCACCCGGTAGCCCTGGACACGACTCTCCGCCCGGGGGGGTCACGATGAGGGCGGATGCACCCGGGGGAAAACGCAATACCACTCACCGCGGTCGACGTCGTCTGGACGCACCCTGATGATCGCGCTACTGCTGCGCTGTTGCTACTCTGCTGCTGGGCCACTTGACTGCGCTGCTGCAGCTCTCTCTCTCTCTCTCTCGAGCCCAGTCCGGGTCACCCTTCAAAGGCCGGGCATCCTGGGCGAGATGTGGTCGTGTGGGGTGGCCACGCGTCAGCACGCGCTGACAAGTCTGGGCACTGCACTAGGTTCACCCACACGCACACACACACACCAAAAGTCTGGTACACCCGCGGCGCGATCACACGACCCGTCCTGGGTCACTTGTCCTGGAGCACGGCGAAATTATAGGCGCGAAATACGGGGAGGTCTCACCAGGCTGGCAGCCATCCCAAGAATGCCGGCCGGCGATGCGCGGCGCGGCTCCCTCAAGCCCGCGCGAGCGCTGCGCCGCCCGGCTTGGTGGGCTGGACGGTGCTGCCACCACGCTGGTGGCGGGAGCCATCAGCCCATTTGAATCGTCGTCGTCGTCCTCTTCTCGTCACCTCGGGCACCTCAACAAAAAAGTGTGACACACGAAAAATCAGACCTTGATTACTTTGCCCGAGGTGACGACGAGAGCTTTTGTGGGACGAGCTGGAACGTGCTGCAACGTTCCACGTTGCAAGTTTTCAGCACTCATTGGAGATACTATCCGGATAAATTAAGTAATCTGTTAAAAAAAAACTTGATTTAAGGAATGCCTTAAAGACGTTCTTTCAAGCTCAATCCACCATCAACCTCAAGTACTTTACGACGGTAATTACTATTTCTACGACTGAATTTCCTTGTTGCTCGGTGTGTTCTATTAGTTTCTGCATTATAGAGAGTATGGATACACGTATATTGCAGCTTGAAATGAGATGATGAAGGTGAGAGATTTTCAAGCGGATGACCGTCAATATTTTTCAGCGATGATCTCGAGTTCCGTGTGAATTTTTATTCAATAGTAGTAAAAAACTCCTTTTTCCAATGAAATTAGAAGCATAACTCATTAGGATTTTATTTGAGGGTATTTTTGACCCAAAATTCTGAAAGATCGGACAATTTTGCATAATAAAAGGTGGTTTGAAATATCCCGAAATTATTTTTTCAACTAGAAATAAGAGGAAGAACTCATTAAGTAAAACGCGTTTCAATCGAACAAAACTGATTCTTCCATAAAAGTAGAAAAATTGACTTTATTTTAAAATCCACCGACGAAAGATTTTGATTCTTCCCGGAAAATGATCCTGGGGGTACCTAGAATCATACCCCATGGCTATTTTTCATTTCCATGAACCTTGAACTTTCCCGCCTTTCAGACCCACCGTGACGCGTCTAGTTAATACACCAACAAGTTGCACGATAGGTGTGTTGGATCTAGACTGGCTTCCGTAATCACGAACAATAATTTGCTTGGCTTCAAAAAAAATGAAATCCCTAATGCACAATAATGATAACGTGCGAGGATGCTAGCCGGACCACGACGTAAGTAAAGATACAAGCCTGGCCCCAACTGGTTATCTGGGTAGTCGGATCGTACAGAGCTGCTCGCAACGTGACAATGCTTAAATGATACTCTATAAAAGTACTCATAGTGTGACTATCCGGAAGAAATTTTTCGAGTCGAAAGACGGTGTTCCACCACAGAAACAAAACATACCGTCGTGAAATACTAATGACTTCAATTCTGTGAGTACTCTCGTGGTTTTCTTTTTGGCAAATTGTTCTCAAAGAGTTTTTCTACAATCTAAACCAATCTGGTCATTTAACATACTAAAGGTTTTTTTCCGATCCATAAGTGATTGAAAAGTACTTGGTTTTTCGTTCCACAATTAGTGATTTTACATCAAGTCCAGTTCAGATTTCTCAGAAATTGCTCTAGTGTTTTCTATGCCGATTCCAATGGTCAGTAGTGTTTGGAAAAATCTTGATTTGGTTATCTGAAATAAGTTCACAACTGTATTCACAAACAGTAAATGTAACAACTTTCGACGACGAAAAATTCACTGTTGATGTCGATGTTGATGGAAATAATTCATAAGTTTACTTTTCAATGATGAAATAAGTTGAACAATATTCCGCAAATGCTTGAATGCAACTGGAAGAACTTATCTTCCGTTTGGAGCACTGTAGTTGCCATGCCTGTCTTATCTCTATAAAGCTGAAGGCGTTGTGTCACACGTTATTGAACAAGACCTCTATATCATCTCTCTCACAATCTATTTGCGTTGCATAACTTTGAGATTTCTCGTCAACTCTAGAGAGCAAGGAGTTTGCAACTTTCGCACGACTGTTCTAGTTTCTAGTGGTTCTTGGCCTAGGACGATATCTCATCAGAGATATCCACCCAGGAATTCTTCGAGTATGATATCTTGGAAGTCGATATTTTTGTCCAGTTTGGTGTCAAAACTGAGTGACGTCGAAAAATTATGAAATTGAGAAATTTTTGATCAATATTCTGCGAATCTATTAGTTGCTAAACATACAGTATGCACATATCGTGATGCAGTTGTGGAAAAAGCTATATAAAACAATCTAGTTTTAAGTTATTCGCGATAAGTAAAGATTTCTTTTTGAGCTTAATGACTCTATGGGAGTGCTTCATGAGTGGAAAATTAATAGATTTTTGACATAAAAAGGCAATAAAAAGTTGAATTCAATGCATCGATTTCCGTGTCTTGGATGATTGATTTGTGGTGTCAGCGAAATTACGTAACATTCTCCATTTTTTCGGAAAATATTTGTCATGCGACTTTTAAGACGTCAAATTTTCTCAACAGTGATGATATTCAAGAAATTCTTATTCACTCCTGATAGTCGAAGAGAAGTCAAGTGAGTTTTTCTCATTGAAATGGTCGCAATTTGAAATTCGAGTTGTCTATTAACAAATATTCCAGTGAGCGTGTCTCTCTAACGTCGGAAACCAAATCATACCTCACGAAACTTTGTGAAATATATGACGAATAAGGTAGAAATCATTTTAAATAACTAGATATATGCAAATTCACTCTTGTATCTCATTAGCGCCCATTTTCAAACCACAACAGCACCCCTCAGAACGTAAGTACTTCGAAATAAGGAAAAATTGAATAATATGCCCAATTCTATTTAGACTACTCTATAATTCTTATAATTTAGTCCTCAAAACCGTGACAAGTTTTGATATCTACAGATATTCTGAACTCTTAAACTATAACTCATTTCATAATTATCGAGGAATTACAATATCATTGACGATTCACAAAGACTTTGGTACCCTATAGAGCTACTGCCATAAGAAATTTCTGAGCCACAGTGGGTGAAATGAGTTCTGTGTTTGAATTTTCGAAGAATTTATTGCCAGTCTAGAGTCCATTTTGAGAAATTGTAATTTTTTTATGTATCAGAACCTTGTATGAGTACAGGTTATGGTGAGCTAGGACTGTACAAAAGCACAATTGCTTATTCCATGAGAGTTTATAAAGATAAATTCAAGCAACTGAGCATTCTTCGAATAATTAGGCCAACGCTGGTGAATGATCCGTAGTCTCACGTCCACGCACAAATTAAACTTTGATTTCACAACTTCATAGAAGTGAACATTTTTTTTTGAACGAGGCAAAACCTGGGAGAAAACAAGAAGAGAAAAAAAACTGGTAGGATTCTTACAAAAATTCCTTGTCGGTAATGTATCTCGAAAATGATTCTTGTGCTAATCGAGTTTTAACGGTTCTAACCCAGGTACTCTCACGGTGTATTGCCGGAGAATCGAGAGGAAGAAAATATTCTATTTAGATCATTGTTCAAAGTTGACAGGCGGACTGGACCCGTTGGCGATGGATAACGTCGCGGAATTATGAACGCCATACGAATCGAAGCTCGTTTGGTTTGTGAGAGCTCGTTAATCCAGACAAGTTTCATAAAGCTTCAAAGCTTATGAAGTTATCTCGTCGCAGGCTTTGAAGCTGATCATTTTCTGACGCCATACTCAGAAGACATAAAGCACAACATTTGAATGTTATGCTCCCTTTTTCTTCATCACAAAAGGGATATCATTGCGCTGTTTTGAGTCGCAGACGTCGATCGATATTTCCGTAAAAAACTAAGGAGAAATATTTGAATCCCGATGGTTAACTACATGAGCGCCTACACAGGATGGTATCGCGACTTTCTTGATCTTTCCTTGATCCAAAATGCATGGGTTATCGCGATAATGCACATATGCTTAGTGGTATCCGTGTTGACTGGGTTGCCGTGGACCTACCCTGTTCTGGGATGACCTACTGAGCATGCGCGATGCTTCCGTACTCTCAGAGTTTCTTCCCTTGCGGTAACTTTTAATGTAACGTGGAAGGGTGTGATCCTATTAGGTTTCGGGATTGAATCCGCGTATATGAGTATCAGCATAACAACTCGCTCTACTCAAATTTCCCTGGATATATTTTGTTAAAATACATTAGGAAATGAAATTTCAGATCGATCCCTTTCCTCATTTTCAAAGATTAAGGGTCGAAATGTCCGTTTTGTGCACTACTTTTCTTATGTCTCATACACGTGAAGATCACCTGTACCGTTCCAACTCATTCCGCGAACTTTCTGTACAATTTTTATCACATATTATCGCTCAGTATACAGGGAGAAAACAAGAAATGTTGACTCAGATGCGCGCTGACTCAATGTTCAATCTCTAAATTTCTGAACACAAAATATGCAAGTTAGCGTGACTATACTCATATATTTAATTATGTCTGTGGGTTAACGGGATGGTCCACCTTTTGTTTCGACAATTATCTAAATTCATCAAGAATTTGTTAATATTTTATTAGCGCAAATGTGAATTCGAGGTGAGCAAAATGGGAAGATTACGGCAACCAGACTCGCAAAAACGGAACACTCGATTATAAATCATTCCTCCCAAAAATTCACACTTCCCGAAAGACAGGTTCGCCGGCCGACGGACCGTACCGCGCATCACTCCATTGCAGAAGTAGCCTGTATGGTATAAAGCCAAAGGAGCAGACGACGAGAGTCGCTGCTCTGCGTCTCGGATAAAGAGAGAGAAAAGACGCGACTACACGACGCTTTCCACAAAATAAACTTACGACTACCCTCCACAGACCCCCGACGACGAATACGAATACGATCGAGAATCTTGTCTCAACAAAAAAATCACTCTCGATGAAGTCCGCTTTGCGATAGAATGATCAAAAGGAAAGTCTGCTCCTGGACTTGACGGAATTTCCAATATCATCCTCAAGCATCTCCCGGATAATGCCCTTATATCCTTGACAGCTATCATAAACTTGATCCTTGACTCGGGCGAATTCCCATACAGCTGGAAGCAGTTTAAAATAACTTTTGTTCCAAAACCTCACAACAATGGTTTTAGACTCATCGCATTAGCCACGAACCTGTTGAAAATTGGAGAACGTGTGATCAACAACAAATTATCTTGGTGGGTGGAAAGACGCAACATCCTCCCTAAACGTTTCTACGGTTTTAGAAGAGCCCGAAGCTGCGCGGATTGTCTCGCGATTCTACAAACGGAGATTGATATAGCAAGGGGGAAAAACCCTTTTAGGCGTACTAGGCATCGACCTGGCAGGTGCGTACGATAACATGAATCTTACCACCCTCTTTAAGATCCTTAAAAAGCTAGGTGTCCCTCCCAAGATAGTTAAGTTTATTGAAAATCTAATCAACGATAGAGAGTTACACGCATTTTGTAAAAATTGCCACTTTGCTGAAGGCCGAACAAACAAGGGCCTGCCTCAGGGATGCATATTGAGCCCCTTACTTTTTAATATATACATACACGAGATCATTAAGATCATCACTCATGGAGTTAGATGCCTGACGTTTGCGGACGATCTATTTTCGACACACCAACATAACGAAAATCATTTCAACTCTGCAGAGAAATTTGAAATTGCTAAGTGAGTGGTTTATAACTTTGAATCTCTCAATTTCTATCCCAAAATGCAGTTTCACCATTTTCGGTGATAATGATTTTCTGGAAGGACAATTTCACATTGAGGTAAACGACTCTAGAATCCCAAATTCCTTCCATTTGAAGTACCTAGGTGTCACTTTCGACCACAAAAGTAGATGGGACACCCACATCACAAATGTCTCCCAAAACGTCAATATGGGCCTCAATATGCTAAAGTCGATAGGCAACACAGAGTGGGGTATCCACCCCCAAACTATGCTGACCTTCTACAAGAGCATTATCAGGGTGTCTAGCGAAACCCTATCGAGAATTTCCAGGTTTTTTCCAGGTTCTCCAGGTCCCAAAACATGATTTTTCCAGGTTCATTTTTGGAAAGAAAAAACTGCCTGTACTCGATTACAGTTCTTGAGATCAAAATGTATTGTGTCAAAATAATATATGACTGTACATAGCTGTACATAGGAAGTATACATTTGCCCACCTCAACGCTATTTCAATCTACGCTGAAAAAGCTTTCAAATAAACATATGGTGGGCACTGAAGCACGACGGACATATACGACCTCAAAATTAATTATTTAAAAAATTCATAGCTCCGGTTTGAACAAACGCACAATGCCCACCTAGGGCGGGAAATTTTTAGGAAAATACCCTCTACACATTGGTTTAGTCAACTCGCTGGAGCCCAACGAACCAACAAAAGGTCCACCGGAGACCGGAATATTCGGCCGTTCAGGCGGCGAACGGCCGTGGCTAAGTTGTTGCTGTCTTTCGATGCGTTTGGACGATCGATCAAAATCACGCGGGGGATCAGATTTTTGATGCTTTTATTCTCAATTGCAGAGTAGACCGTTCGCCGTTTATTCAAAATTCCAGGTTTTGCGTCCGAAACTTAGAAATTCTAGGTTTTTTTGCTCAGAATGAGCGTATTTCCAGGTTTTCCAGGTACTAAATTTTTTTCCAGGTCTTTTCCAGGTTCTTTCCAGGTTTTTTCCAGGTTTTTTCCAGGTTTTCCAGGTTCGTTAGACACCCTGATTCGCCCAAAACTTGGCTGGGGCAATTTCTTATTTGCTAACGCAAATAATAAACAGCTCCAAAAACTTGATATACTACAAAATGCAGCAATACGCCGATCACTAGGTTGCATTAATACCACTCTGATCAACGCACTACACCATCTCGCAGGGATACCCAACTTAGAGCTGAGACGAACTCAAATCGCCGTTCGATTCATCTACAAGCTCTACTCGTTATACACCAATGCAATTACCCCGAGACTTGAGTTTATAGACGCATATTTGGATAACCATAGAGACAAGACTATAACATCTCGTAACTTCAACTTCCTATACTCCATTTGGTAAAACTACAAAGTGAATCGGAATATGCTTAGGACCTGGAACCTACCCTCATACTGCATCCCCTACCAAGCCCACTTCTTACAAAAGCACGTCATCACGTCGCTCCGTAATGTCTACAAAAAACGAGTCTAGACTAGATAACATGGTCACAAAATTTATAGAGCATAACTATAACGAAGGATACGTAATTTTCACTGACGGATCAAAACATGAAAATAGAATGAGATGCGGTGCTGGGATCTACACAGCACACGACGGGGGGAAGAAGGCCCTCCGCCTACATGAACAAAACACAATCTTTAGTTGCGAAGCCACCGCGATTCGTTTCGCGCTTCAAAGTCTCCAGAACCTACAGCCAAAAAAGACTATTTTTTCAGACTCACTAAGAGTACTACAAAATTTGGAAAAGGACGGACTCAACTCTAAAATGCACCCTACAATCGCTTCAATACGTAAGCTTATCTACGAACTATCCGCCAAAGATTTTGATATTAAGATTCTTTGGCTTCCCAGTCACAAAAACATCAAGGGCAACGACATCGCGGATACCTTAGCTAAAGACGGTCTGGATACGGCAATAATAGAGGTCAATAATTTCTGGCACACCGACTACTCATCGTCCATCAAATCCATTATGAGTAATAAAATGTTCCATTATTGCCGGGAATACAAGTCCGGAAAGGCTTACATGAACTTCCAATCAAAATTTAGTTTCAAAAATTGGTTCGACAAGACAAAAAGCAGTAGGAAAAATATATGCTTGTTAAATAGACTTAAAACTTCGCACAACTTATCCAAATCCCACCTTTGTCGCAAAAATATCATAAGAAACGACATGTGCGATTGTCAGCAAGACGTACAAACTGCTGAACATTCAATCTGGAGATGCCCGAAATTTCAAGATCAAAGAGAAGAACTCTTTTCGCGCTTGCGAGAAGAAGAATTAGAGATAAGCCTAGATACTGACTTATGCACTCTAGCAAACACAATTAGCAAAGAACACATGTTCATATTTACCGATTTTGTGATGAAAAACGAAATCTCTCTGTGATTTTACTGTAAGTAGAGTACGCCCTCATGTATGTTAAAACAAGTATAATGTATTTATTTATATTTTTGTATCTTTCAAACCCGACGACATGTAAAAGAATGCCTATATATACATTGACAACGGTGCACCCGCTGCCCTACTGAAAGAGGCCGAGTCGGTGACCGAGACGGTTGACCGAGTCGGTGTACGGAGTCGGTGACTGTTTCAGTTTCCCGACTCGGTCACTTCGCATGGAATGGCCCCAAATGCCACGAAACGAACAATAAATGATAAATTATCGTCGAAGGTTAATAGAAAAATTGAAAGAAAAAAATAGAAAAAAACATGCCCGGTTCTTTTCACAATTTTGACGCGAGTGGGGTTCGAACCTGCAATCTCTTGATTACGAGTCCAAGCACATGTGCCCGGGACCAGCGAGACATGTTACGAGAGAGGGCTTATAGTGAGCGTACTTGGAGTGTGACTCATAGGAAGTACCTAAGATCTGTTTATCATCAGTTTTATCATGAGTTGATCATAAACTCTGGCGCCAGAGCACTGAGTCAAGCCGTAGCTAGGATGGGACTTGGAATATTTCTAGAACTGGCTGCTTGACCGAGTCGGTCAACCGAATTCAAATTTTCACGGGAAAGCAACACGCATAGGACTTGGAAATTTCCGAGATTTGGCTGGTTAACTACCGACACGGTACACCGACTCGGTCAACCGAATCCAAATTTTCACGGGAAAGTAACACCGAGTCGGTTAACCAGTCAAATTTTGAAAATTTTCCTAGTTTTATGCGTGTTGCTTTCCCGCGAAAATTTGAATTCGGTTGACCGAGTCGATCAACCGACTCGGTCAAGCAGCGAGATCTAGAAATATTCCAAGTCACATCCTAGCTACAGCTTGACTCAGTGCTCTGGCGCCAGAGTTTATGATCAACTCATGATAAAACTCATGATACACCGACTCGGTCAACCGTCTCGGTCACCGACTCGGCCTCTTTCAGTAGGTACGCCCACACTGACACAACATTAGCAAGAGAAGGACAAAACCGTCGGAGCGCCGCCACAAAATACCCTCTCTCTCTCTCTCTCTCTCTCTCTCTCTCTCTTTCTCTACCATTACGAATATAGACATGCATTGCATAGCTGAACCATCAACGTATTTCAGATTCAGCCTTAGACACATTAGTCACTTGGCTGATATTGGTATCGGCCACATCCCAGCTGGGGTCTGATTGTGACGAGCGCTCCCTACGTGATAAAATTATAATTAACAACACGCAATTAAGTGAGTAGCTAGAGGTCAGTCTATACGGTAGAGCGGTGTAGAAAAATATGATCATTGAGTACAGGCAGCTGGTGAGGTATTAATCTCGCGGCGGATCCGTGCAAGCTGGAATATTTTATTTTGATTTTTTGGAAAAATGAAAAATGTATTTAATTCGTCTTGGCTATTTTCCGAATGTATTCAATTGAATGAGTACAATGAACTAGAGAAGTTACGAGTTTTTTATCTTTTCCAGCCAGATGCGACGAAGCATTCCTGTTCTGTGATTGACTATTTCTCCTAGCTGTAGCCAATCACAGGACAGGAATTGGAATAAGAGATACGGACGATGCGGACGTGTTGCGGACGTGTAGGGATGGATTTCTCCTCCCTTGAGCAGGTTGCGCGTACCGCTAGTTGAGGTTTAGTAAATTACACTCACGTTCACTATATACACTTGGTTATTTAATCTGACTCCAAATTAATTATACAAAGATGTTACAATTGAGTGCAAGGAGGCTAAGAGCTCTCCAGCTGATCTGTACTTCTCGACTCTCTTCTAGTTAATGATTCCGCGCGGCTCGATCGCCGGTCTGATCGAACTCTATCTCTATCTTTCTCTCTCTCTCTCTCCTCTCTCCCCGCTGGGAGACGCATGTGTGTATGTACGTGTGTAAGTGTAGTTGTGTGTGTATGTGGCAGCTGGTGCCTACATCACTCCCCCCCAAAAGAACGGAGTTCAAGGGGTTGTTTTACATTTCATATAAATCAAAAGTACATTTTGAATGTTGAGTTACATTACAAAGTGTGAATTCATCTTTTTTGGAAGCTGTTGCGTTCCGTTAAGTAAATAAATCAATTTTTGACATTAGATCAAAAAATCAGAATTGCATGATGACAAGAGTTACAAAATTTGTAAGACTAATCAGTTTCTTATCTATGGAGATGAGAGAGTTTACTAAATCTAAATTTTCTTACAATCTAAGATATATACAGGTATTTACATAATTTTTCATCAAGAAATTTTGGTTTGAGCATGAATGCTCAATGTTGACACAATCAGTGCTTTAGCACCAAGGTTAGGCTTTGCCTATAAATTTTGCCTGCTCCATATTACAAAATTGAATGTTCCGGCCACCCGGGAAACATGCCCAAAAGGGAATGAACATTCTCCAGTGGGAGAAAGCCATTCTGGTGGTCCGACCGCTCTTACCATCGGAGGTATTCTACTCTACTTTTGGAGAGGGACTGGTCAACGATTGCACTAAGTGTGCTTCTTGAGAAAATTTGGTCAAATTCGGGATTTTTTACAAATGTTGACTACATTAGAACAAGTTGCGTTGACTAAGCTTACTCGAAATCTGATTGATTTTTGGAGAAAGCGACTTGATTCACTAATGACAGAGCATTTGGCAATTTGTATAAGTTACAGTTTTGATAAAGAATTGAGCTTATCAGATAAACTTTCAATCTTTTTTACAATTTCATCGATTTTTATGTCGTCTAAGCGTTTCTTAGCATAGGTGTGATCACAATTGCAAGGATGCAGGTGTTTTTCGCAATTTACATCAATATCGCTATTCGCAAATGTTACCTTTTTCTTATCACAAGTTTTTACTGTATTAGCTGGTTCATGAGAATGAGTTACAGCTGAAGGAACTTTGTGTACGTCTACAGGACTTTGAAATTGATTAACATTTGGCATGTTTTGATTTGAGCTTTGAGCTAAGTTACTTGGTGTTTTTGTTATCAACTTTTCTATGCTTTTTGGATCAACCTTTGTTTCACCTCTAGGTGGCTCTACTCTGAGTTTGAAATTGGGTTTACTTGCGTTTGTTTTTTGTGCAATTACATCTTCACTTTCAGGAATGAAAAACGCTGGTTTCAGTCTTTCGACATTGACTATTTTTGATCTATTATTAACTTCAATTTCATAGACTCTATCAGTAATTCTTCTCAATATTTTATGAGGTCCTGTGTAAGGTTGCTCTAAAGGTCTTTTAACTTCGTCTACACGCAAAAGGACGTGTGTACATGTATTCAAGTCTTTGAAAAAGAAAGTGCGTCTTTTGTACTTTGTGGTGACTGGCACTGGCCTTATTTCACGCATATACTCTCTGAATTCTTCCAAAAATACTTGTGGATCAGGTGTAAAGTTACCTTCTAAGGCAAATTCACCTGGTAAACGCAGTTGAGTACCAAAAAGATATTCAGCTGGTGAAGCATTTGTGTCTAATCTAAGTCTATGTCTTAAACCTAGCATGACAGTAGATAGTTTTTTTGACCATAGGCGTTCATTTGTGTGGCACATTAAAGCTGCTTTTAAATCTCTATGCCATCTTTCAACTAAACCGTTTGAAGATGGGTGATATGCAGTCGTTCTAACGCGTTCTGCACCAATAAGTGACAGAAGAGCTTTAAAGAGGATAGATTCAAACTGTGAACCTTGATCTGTAGTTACGGTTTTTGGACAGCCGTAACGCGCAACCCAATTGTCGTAAAAGGCACGAACAATTGTGTTGGCAGTTATGTCTTTAATTGGTATGGCTTCAGGCCAACGAGAAAAACGGTCTACTATTGTAAGCAAATATTTGTATCCTTCTGACTCTGGCAAAGGGCCAACAATGTCCATATGGATGTGTTCAAGACGACTATCCGGCATCACAAAAGGAGCTGGATTCATTTTGACGTGTCTTGTGATTTTAGATTTTTGACAGTCTATGCAATTTTTTACTTGGTAAGCAATGTCACGACTCATGGTCGGCCAAAAATATCTACGTCTTATTAATCTATCAGTACATTTTGCACTCGGGTGTGCTTTTTTGTGGAATACATCAAAGATATGTTGTCGTAGTGACAGAGGTACATAAGGTCTGATGGCTTCATCTGTTAGACTAAATACGATTTGGCAATGTTGCGTGCCCCAGGTGAGGGTTTCATACTTATTTTTATAATCAGGTGATTCTTTGATTTCTTTGAGCTCGTCGTCATCAGACTGAGCTGTGGCTAGTTCTTGTAAATCTATATCTAATGGCAGAGCGACTGTTCCTATTGAACTTACTGCAATAGCATTGATTCGTGATAGAGAATCGGCGACAACATTGGCATTACCAGGCAGGTATTCAATGTCAGTGGTGAATTGAGATATATATGACAAGTAGCGAATTCGTCTTGGGTCAGCTTTATCGGCTCTTTGCATGAATGCATACATAAGGGCTTTTTGATCTGTTACAATTTTGAAGTTTCGGCCTTCAAGAAAATATTGAAAGTATTTGATAGTTGCGTATATGGCCAATAATTCTCGGTCATAAGTACTGTAATTTTTTTGAGCTTGATTGAACTTTTTTGAGAAAAATGCTAGAGGCTTCCATTCGCCATCTAGTTTTTGTTCAAGGACACCGCCCATACATGTGTTAGACGCGTCCGTTACTATGCGAGTTTCTGCATCACCTGAAGGGTGAGCGAGAGTTGCTGCATTTGCTAAAGATTGTTTAGTTTTTTCAAAAGCTTCGATGGTTTTTTTGGACCATGTGATTTTTCGCTTGTCATTTTTGCGAGACTCGGGCAAAAGCGCTTCGAGTGGCTCTAATGTGGCAGCGGTATGGGGTAAGCCTCGTCGGTAAAAATTGATCATGCCTAAGAACCTACGTAGTTCGACTACTGTTACAGGTCTAGGGAAGTTTGTGATTGCTTCTGTTTTTTCTGGTGTGGGTCTGGCACCCTCTTTGTTGATTTTATAACCAAGAAAAATTATTTCAGACTCTCCGAAAACACATTTGTCTACATTGATTTTCAAATGATGTTCTTTGAGTCGCTTGAATACTTCTCTGAGATGACGTCTATGTTCTTCTGGAGAAGATGACGCTATTAAGATATCGTCTGCAAAAACGAATACGAAATCTAGATCGCCAAAAATCGAATTTAAATATCTCTGCAGAGTTGCTGTTGCATTTTTTAAACCAAAAGGCATAAATAAATATTCAAAGAGACCAAACGGTGTTATTACCGCTGTTTTCGCGATATCTTCTGGAGACATCGGAATTTGATGAAAAGCTTTTCGCAGGTCTAAAGTTGTAAAAATCGTTTTTCCCTTCAACATTGCTGAAAAGTCAAGCAAATGTGGGGGTGGATATCGATCCGGGACAGTGATGTTATTTAAAGATCTATAATCGCCACATATTCGCCATTTGCCGGCACCTTTACCGACTATGTGAATAGGGCTGGCCCAACTACTATTGGAAGGCCTAATTATTCCTAGTTTTCTAAGTTCTTCAAATTCTCTTTTAGCAATGATCAATTTTTCCGGCGCAAGCCTTCGAGGTTTCGAATAAACTGATGAACCGTGAGTTGTAATATTGTGAAATACACTACTTTGTGGTTCTGGTACGCTCTGAGTGAGCTTTGTTATCTCTGAAAATTCTTTTAATAGATCTGAATATTTACAATCGATTTTTACTGTTCTGATGCAAATTGCATGGACTCTTTTTACGTATGTTCCTCTACTTAAGCCAGTTACGCTATCAAGTACTCTCTTATTTCTAACGTCTATTAAAAGACCATAATGATGTAAAAAATCTGCGCCCAGAATAGGCTGAGCTACATCTGCAAAACAAAAATTCCATCGAAATTCTCTACGGAGACCTAAATCTACTTTTTCAATTGATTCACCATATGTCGCTATGACTGAGTCGTTGGCGGCATAGAGTTTGAAATCAGTGGGCTTAGTTAAATGAGATGGACGTGGTAATAATGAAATGTCTGCGCCACAATCTATAAGAAATGTACGACCAGAGTTTTGGTCTACTATGTGGAGACGTTTACTTTTGCGCCCTAGTCCCGCCTCCTTGAAGCTGGGCAATTTTAGTTTCCCGTTTCATCAGATGAAGATTTTTCATTGTTTTCTTTCTTTCTTGGTTTCCATTGACATTTGCCTGGGTCTGCGCAATGATTTGCACCATGTCGATATTTGAAATGGATTCTACAAAGGTATCCTTTTCCTCTAAATTGTTCAAATGGAATATGTTTACTTTGATAATCATCTCTATTTGCCGAGTTACTACGTTGTTGAAAATTTCTATTCGGAGAACGAGATCGTGATCTGGATCTGTCATCTCTAATTGAGTTTATTTGAGTTTTGAGAGCAGCAAGCTCTTTTTGAATTTCTTTCAAAATATCATCATTTGCAGTTGATTGAGTTGAAACTACATTGATTTGATCTTGGTGGTGATTGTTATAAATTGAATCTGCCAGTTCGGCCAATTTATTTAGATCGGTATGACCACTAATTAGAAGAGGATCTCTATATCTACTACTCAATGTTTGTAAAAAGATTGATCTAATTACACTGTCATCAAATTTATGTTTTTCGTCCAAATTTTTGAGACGATAAAGAATTTGTGATGGTTTGCCATCACTAGAGACTTCACCTTTCATAAGTTTGTATAAATTTTTTTCCTCTGATTCAGCAAAGGTTTTGAGGATTCTTCTCTTGAGAAGAGTATAAATATTTGGAGGCAATTCATCCGTTAATAAATCTCGCACTACAGAAATGATTTCAGAATTCAAGCTTGGAATAATCAAGGTTGCTTTTATCTGCTCATCTGTGATGTTATATCCTCTAAAAATAGCATCTAGCTGTAAAAACCAAAGACTAGGGTCTTCATTGTTCATATCAGGTATTTTTATGTTACCTGTTCTAAAAAAAGAAGGTGTGTTTAGCCTAGGGGCTGAACTACAGAATTTGTTTTTGTTTGTTGACTATTTACAGTATTTACAGAAGTAGACTTGTCTACGTTTTGATTTTGTTGTTCGTCTGAACCAGAAGTTTGTAAAATTTGAATACTTGGATCAATGGGTTGAGGTATCTCTTCACTACCCAAAGCATTGTTGAGAGTTTCAGCAATTTGAGCTGAAGTTTGAACTTCTATTGATGTTGCTTGAATTTTGAGCATTTCTTTCATTTCAGCAATAATATTTGATCCTAAATCCTTAATCCTATTGTCTATATTACTAGCTATTCGTTTTTCGACTTGCGCCGCAAGTGCTTCTTGTTCTGGCGACAAGTTGTTCGATTCATTCGTCATTGTGTCAGCAAGGAAAGTATCTTCTAGCATGAGAATTTTTCTCTGTGGAATTGTTTGTAGTGGACTTTTTTTCGATATTTTACTTGCCTTTTTGTTAGGAAATAAAGTTCGACGAGCGTCTAAGTTTTTTCCGTTTCTCAGAAGTCTAGGTGTGCCGTTGTCTGAATTTGGCATGAAGATTTTACTTGCGTGTCGGCGTCGGGACGAGCATATGATCGCACGCGCGAGTGCTTACAATAACAATTTTTTTTGTCCCGCGCCAAGAGACGGAAATGATTTGAGAAAGCTATACTTGAATATGGCCTGATCGCCTGGAATGTAAACAAAGGCAATAAATCGCGCGGTCCACTGTTGCCATGCGCGCACAAAGTCACGCAGAATTTTTCGCGGCTATTCAACTTATACATTTACGCGCGCAATCATTTTGATTTACCTCGCGAATTTTTGATGGTGCTGATGATGCTGTTTAATGATGATGATGCTTGGAGATGATGTCGACGCTGTATGACGATGACGAGACTCGTGCCGGTGCCCTGGTCGAGAGTACGGCGCTGCAGGTGACTGCTGTACTCTGCAGGCGATGCGACGTCGGCTGGTTGTGGCGATGAGCTCGTGCATGCGTCCAGCTGAGAAACTCGATGACGATGAACGGCACCGGTGACGTTGGGACCAGGTGGTCCTTTGTGGGGACCCGATGGTCCTTTGTGGGGACCCGATGGTCCTTTGAGGGGGCCCGATGGCCCTTTGTGGGGCCACTTGACGGCCGCTGCTACAAGTCTCTTATGACTTTATCACTGCATAAAGGCGGCAGGATAATCAGGAACTTATTCAGCACTGTTGATGTGCGAGCACTGTTTTTCACTTAGCGCAATTTGTGAGCGCGAGAAAATTTTATTGGAGCACTGAGTCTTGGCGCGTAAATTGGCGGGCGCAAGACACTGGAATTTGCTCTGAGCAAATTGGCGGGCTCGAGCTAATTATTGTTGCTGATGTTGTTGTTGCCCTGCTGCGATGTTCGGCAGAGGAGCGCTCGTTTTGGCTGCGAGCAATCTCGACGACCTGGTGGTGTGAGTCGTCTTCAGGGACTTACTTGGAAAGTTTCGGAGTCGAGAGCACGTTTTTTTTTTAGAGATGATGGCGGCATGCGGGCACTTGTTGCGGGCCGTTTTTTTCGCGCGGTAGCGCTTGTCAGCTAGTGAGCGGCACGACGATGATGTGTGCCTCGATGATATGCTCACCGGCAGTTCGCTGCAGCAGCCCATGAAGTTTTGGCTGGTCCTAGGACTCCTACGTCGTCCTCAGGAGACGTGGATGCACCAGGTAATAGGCGTCGGGGTCGCCATGTTGTAGGGATGGATTTCTCCTCCCTTGAGCAGGTTGCGCGTACCGCTAGTTGAGGTTTAGTAAATTACACTCACGTTCACTATATACACTTGGTTATTTAATCTGACTCCAAATTAATTATACAAAGATGTTACAATTGAGTGCAAGGAGGCTAAGAGCTCTCCAGCTGATCTGTACTTCTCGACTCTCTTCTAGTTAATGATTCCGCGCGGCTCGATCGCCGGTCTGATCGAACTCTATCTCTATCTTTCTCTCTCTCTCTCTCCTCTCTCCCCGCTGGGAGACGCATGTGTGTATGTACGTGTGTAAGTGTAGTTGTGTGTGTATGTGGCAGCTGGTGCCTACAGACGGAGCATACGGAGCGCTCCTCACAATAATCAGACCCCAGCTGGCCGGGATAAGTAGGCAGAAGGAGAAAAAAAAAGAGAAAAGACGCGTCTCAAAATGTCCGCCGCTGCAATATTGTTAGAGACGCCGCGACGCTTTGTTGTACGATTTCTTTTATCCGACCAAATGAAATGAGTTTGAAAACATTCGCAGCTTGCGACAATGTGAGTGTATTTTATTCTTTCAAGTGTGAGAGTTTCTAATGTAATGAGATGAGGCGGATGACTGCAACAAGTATATGTAAGCAACAGCAAGCAATAAGTGTCAGGTACAGATGTGATAAATCATGTGCTACTTATTTGCTCCTAGATCTGTGAGATGTAATAAGAAATATCCTGTTGTCGAATACCAAATGCTCAAGGAAGTCTCCAACCTCATTGCTGAACGGATCAGATGAGTAGAATCTTTTACTTGTACACTGATGATACACCCCTTATGCTTAAAAGGCTCAGCTTTGTGAGAATTCACTCAAATTTTTGCAGGTTGCGACTACGAAATGGACCTCTAACTTGATCCGTTGAATACCGAGTTGTATAAAAGAAGCTCCAAGTTGAGAATACAGAAATAGTCCCTTGAAATGGTAAACACGACTCAGCAAGGATGACATCTTTACACAGAGCTCTTGATTACCACTTCTATCCTCAACTTCAAAAGTCTGCAAAGGATTTAGATGCAAAGTCCAATTCCATCTGAATATAGTAGCGTTATAGTTTCTTTTAATGATGAATTTACGGTTTCAGATGTTTGATTGGCTCTGACCTCAAGAGTCGGCCAAGTTTCCAGAAAATCTATGGATTGAATATTATTATCTCCCCCCCCCCCACTTCACTTTTTCCAAAAGTATAACTTGGCGAGTATGGCCATCCTTTCCTCCTATCACTTCATCTGGGATCAAAAATTAAATTTCAACTCTTGAGGGTCATGAAATCAGGGGAAACATGTCGAGTAACTATTTAGCAAAATTTAGTAAAATTTAAACATGAAAATAGCACTAATTGGAAAACTGTTAGATTCTATTGTTGAGAGTAAGTTATCGATACATCTTCATAAATTTATCAACTTCAATCAGCATGGATTTATGCCTAAACGCTCAACCACAACCAACTTAGCATGCTTAACTGAATTTGTATTTGGAGCGTTTGGGTGTGGATTTCAAGTTGATGCAGTCTATACTGATATTTCAAAAGCATTTGACTCAGTCAATCATGAAATCCTGCTGAGTAAATTGCACAATCTAGGAATTACTGGATCTTTGCACTGTTGGATTAAATCTTATCTGTCGGAACGAAGCCAAGTAGTTAGAGTTAATGGAGTTACTTCTAGCCCTCTTGAGGGTACTCTCTGGTGTTCCTCAAGGGTCACATATGGGAACTCTACTTTTTAATATTTTCATTAACGATGCACTGACTGTAATAAAACATTCCAAAGCTCTGCTTTTCGCTGATGACTTGAAAATTTATAGAATAGTGAATAGTATTGAAGATGCTAAGTTATCACAATTGGACCTTGATGCTTTACAAGAATGGATGGTCAACAATCAATTGAGCTTCAATGTAAGAAAATGTAGTATCATATCATTTATGAAAAGACTTACTAATCCAATAATTTTTGACTACATGCTGTGTGGTAGAGTTCTTAGTAGAGTTGAAGAAATCAAAGATCTTGGAGTAGTCCTTGATAGTAAACTAAACTTTGAGTCACATGTACGACTTGTAAAGAACAAGGCAAACAAAATGCTTGCTGTAATCAGAAGAAAATCTATTTGCTTCAATAATCCTGAAACGTTATGTACTCTGTACTTAGCGCTAGTAAGATCAAATATGGTTTATGCTGCATCAATTTGGCTACCACAAACTAAGAAAATGCGTAAAGAAATTGAAACTCTCCAACACAAGTTCCTACGTTTCCTGACATATTTCGATGGGAGTCCAATGAGACTTGATTGTCATGATTACTCTCAAATAGCTAGTAAGTTTGAAATATGCTCCATTGAATCGTTCTGGTGCTATCAAGACTCTCTATTCCTTTTTAAATTACTAGCAAATCACGTTGATGCACCAGAATTGTTGGAAAAAATTGCTATTAGAATCCCTGATGTCAGACTAAGAAGGAACGAAGTTTTATTCCATTTGAATGCAAACAGCTCAAAATCATGTCTACAGAGAATGTGTAAAAATGCCAATGATAATTTTAATTGGTATGAGTACAGTGGAATATCAATCTCAAAATTCAAATCAATTGCTAGGAAAGAACTTTTAAGGTATGAGTAAGCAGATCATGAATTAAGAATGTATTTTGAACAAAAAAAAAGCTTCTTGAGATTAACTCTCGTTTTTTTATTTATGAATTATGAAAAGTAGGATTCATTAATTTATTTATACTATTTTTTCTTTTTGTTTTGGAAGATTTTTTGCCCCCCCCCCCCCCCCGGTGGGTGAGACTATGAAAATAATATAAAGTAAAATTTACTAATTTATTTACACTATTTTTTCTTTTTGTTTTGGAAGATTTTTGTCCTCCCCTGGTGGGTGAGACTATGATAATAATGTTAAAAGACACATTATATATTATAAGCCCTATTAGATTTAAGTATGAATTTTATATATATATATTTTCTTTTCTTCTCAGCATCTGAGTGCAGATATTGTATAGATCGTGTAAAAAGGTCTTCGGGACCGTTCAATAAAATAAAAAAAAAAAACAAATGGTGAGAGAATGAAAAATATTAATTTCAACTCTTGAGAGCCGTGAGATCAAGAAAAGTATGTCGAGTAATTGTTCTGCAAGATCTGAATGTGAAGCGCATGGAAAAGGATTGATTACATTACGATTTGACTTTCTCGGTAATTTTGACTCAACTTGAGTTTCTCACCATCTCCTTCGTCTATGAAATGTAATGAAAATAATAATTCATTCAGACCATTGAGAAGAAAAGGAAACCAGAAAATTCAATCTAGCATTGATCGGTTTAGTTTAAAATTCAGTAGAGATGGTGAGTAACTCAAGTTGAGTCAAAATTACCGAGAAAGTCAAATCGTAATGTAATCAATCCTTTTCCATGTGCTTCACATTCAGATTTTGCAAAACAATTACTCGACATACTTTTCTTGATCTCACGGCTCTCAAGAGTTGAAGCTAATATTTTTCATTCTCTCACCATTTGTTTCATGTTTAAATTTTACTAAATTTTGCTAAATAGTTACTCGACATGTGCACCCTGATTTCATGACCCTCAAGAGTTGAAATTCAATTTTTGATCCCAGATGAAGTGATAGGAGGAAAGGATGGCCATACTCGCCAAGTTATACTTTTGGAAAAAGTGAAGTGGGGGGGGGGGGAGATTTTAACACTCGGCTATGCTAATGACTGAATATTCTCAGATTGAAAAACATGCTGTAAATAGTAGCATGTGGGGAAACACAAAAAACTTCTATGTATCTCATCCATAAAAATCATTCTCCTAATTAACACTAGTGTACTTAATTCCAAGATGAGTATTTTTTGATCATGAGCAAAGAAATATCTGGAGAAGTGAAACCTTGTATTTATGATAGCAGGACTTGGAATGAGTTCATGAAATTGACTTGGGTTGATGCAAAGACTCCTAATCTACTTGTGATGGTGCTTGCAAGAGAATATTTTGGATTCGAAGAACTTCTAGATTGTGGAAATACCCCACATGAGTTGGTTCGGCCACTCTTCAGTAAGAGAGGATGCTAACTATCAAAGTGAATAACTAATAACTAATTGATAAATGAAACATAGAATCATGACACTTATACATCTGTTGTCCAACATTTCCCAAGGACCAAAATCTGAAACAAATTCCATGTAGCACATTGGTAATTCGTAACACACCAAGTAGTTGGAGCAATCCATGCGAACTCGTTCTGAGGGAAATGAAGGTTCAATAGCATTATGTGATATGTGTTTAGATTTCCGATGAAATGATCCTCAAGATACTTCCAGATAGATGTATGGATCCAGTTTGTTTGGTGATTGACTCCTCAACTAATCATTTCTTCAATTTGAACTTACCACTTCCCACCAAGAGCGTAAATGTGCCTTTCTTTCTCCGTAATACTCTTGATGAAACAGGTGAACCCTGTATAACTTTCTAATCCTATTCAGAAATTAACGCCAAGAAAGTCAAATCCATATACCATATGTGATATGAGTAAGAGTTTAGCTGAGACCTTGGATTAGAGTATTACGCAATAGACATATGATATTCAAAAGTAACCACAGCAGTACAAAATATCAGTGCTTATATATTACAACAACTGTTCTTCGACAGTCGTCAATTGACTGACCTGTCTCACAACATCTAGATGTGAGAGACGTAACCTCTTAATGTGTTGGACATTGACAGGTTTATATTGAGACACGAAAAGCACTTTGAAGGATATTCTATTGGTTGCACACCTCATTTCAACTAGAGTGGTTAATCAACTTTTCTTTGAGATGCACAATTTATAGCTCCAGAGTTGGGTCTGTCTGAAGTATTCTGAAAGTCAATACACTGCTGAAATGTAGATTGATACTGGCACTCATTTTTTCTCACGATCAAATCCAAAATTCTCCAAATATTTTTGATTATCAACCTTTGACACTGCACAACAGCGAGAATGACACGCATTCTGGCCTATTATTCTTAGTATCACTCAAGACAAGAAAACCCACAACAATAGGTGTCTCTTATTCCTGCAACAATGAGAGCTGATTTCTACAAGCTCGCTGCAGGCGGTGCTACGATTGGCATCAATTGGCATTCAATCTTTGCTGTTATCTTTACATAATATAATCAAAATATTCATCAAAAACGTTACAACATGTTATACTACCGGAGCGGAATAACGCCGTCTGCTACACACGCGGCGGCATCAAAACATCACCCGTGTGTTCTCGCGGTCGATCGTCCCGCGTGGTCCGGTGGTCGACCCTAACAATCGATTGTGTTCGACTTCGAGTGTCTTGACGCGGCTGAAATCTTGACGCGAAAAAATGTGGAAGGGTCGAAATTAGTGAGCAAGATATTTTGGCACTAAATGCTGTCAGCGGCGAAATGACTTGCCAATATCCTAGTTGAGGACCGAAATAATGGGTTCAGAGGGATTGAGACCCTCCTGAACCCAGAAAAGCATGAAATAAGTAAGTTCGAAAAAATGTGTGAGGTTAAAACGGCCCAACTCAGCGTATATAAGGCACGGCGGTCTTGCGCGCGCTCTCTCTCTTTCTCACATGTTCTTCTCTTTCATATACTCGCCAGCAAGGCGCTACCGCGCCTTTTGATTTAACCAAATGGTCTCTCTCTCAGGCACTACGCCACGCTCGAATTTTTTTTTGCACATCGCCAACGATCCGAGGCGCGCGCTATATCGCGCCATTTGATGTATGTGTGTGTGTGTGTGTGTGTATAATTATATAGTAGGCACGGCGCCTCGCTCGGTTTTTTTTTCATACTCGCCAGCGAGGCGCTATCGCCGCTGCATGTGATAGCGGATATAGTTCGAGATAACTCGAGTCGAATTACCTGGTCCGAAGAAATCGAATAGAAAAGGCTACAGCCACCCTCAAAATCGCGATGAAAAAAAAGTACACAGAAGCTCAGAAAAATCTAAACACCATGATGCAGTTTCATATTTCGCAATAACGGGCACTCATTGAAAGAAGAAAAAGGCCAGTTTCAATCTCTCCAGAAATGTGGCGCGTGTTGAAAAAAAAGTGAGAGGTTAAAATACCCCAATTCAATGTATAGTAGGCACGGCGCCTCGCTCGGTTTTTTTTTCATACTCGCCAGCGAGGCGCTATCGCGCCTCTTGATACAGCCAATGAAACAATCAGACTGTTATGGAGTAAAACCGATCCTCTGCTGGAATGTTTCAATTGGACTGAGACATGGGTCGTCCAACCACCTTACTGATTGGTACCACAAAAACTTGTACCAGTATTCTGATTCTAGGGATCTAAGAAGTTTGTATCAAAAACAAAACTTGATGTGAAGGTAAATTCGGCGCTAGGTGGCCCAGCAGCAGACAGAACTTTTCATTACTTCGTGTTATCAAGCAATATCAACAATTATTTATTTATCTATAGAGTAAAATATTTAAAGAACAGTGAAATCGGATAAATCTCCTTTATAGAGAAATATATCAAACTACTGAAAGTGCTATGTGATGGATTGATGAAGATGGATTAGAATCTTATAACCTACAAACTCATGGTGAAATGCTTGAAATGCCCCAATAAAGGACACTTACAAGGAAAAATTGTCTACTGCAGTAATTATGATGGAATTAAGTGTCTAGGGGCCTATCATCCTTCGTGCTCTGTTCGCGCTGGACCAAGAGAAGACGGATCCTATAAAACTTGTTGCCCTGAGATCGAGGCAAATAGTAAACAAGAAAATCACGTGGATGTACTCTCTTCTGATTTGAGCTATAGCTCCTCTTCGGGTGACAAATTTTCTGATTGTGAAGAATTTATAACAGATAGTTCTCTTGTCCCTGAAGCTGTTAATTCACAAACTATCTTAAAAATGTCTGATTATGAGGATATGTCTGTAAACGAACTATGGAGCAAAATGAAAACCCTCATAAATAGTGAAGCTGAAAAGACAAACAAAAATGTTGATTTCAAAACAAATGAGATATCTGCAAAGACTGATGATGCCCTCACTAGAATCACCTGCTTAGAAGACAACATGAGTGAGGCCCTGAACAGAATAACAGTACTTGAGAATATTCAACACTCTGATAAACTAGATGTACAAGAGCAGTTATATCATGAAGTACATGAACGTCTCATGAGAGAAAAGAATATCATCATATTTGGAGTGCCTGAATCTGAGGAAGTAGGATTTGTTGAAAACTATCTATCTGATCTTTTTAATGATGAAAACATCCCATTTTGTGCAGAGAATTACAGGCATATAAGATTTGGTAAAATGACTGCAGGTAAAAGCAGGCCTGTTAAAATTATATTCAACTCTCCAGATTATGCCAAATGGTGCTTGCAAAGCAAAGAGTTTTTTTCCAAAAATGGAGTGAAGGTGGTTAATGATAAAACCCCTGAGCAACTAAATTATTTAAGAGCCTTGGGTAAACAGCTTGATGATATGAAGAAGGATGGAAGGAAGAATCTTACAATCAAATACATAAAAGGCATACCTAAGATTATAGAAAGCAAAAAGCCATCACAAGCCTCTGCACAAATAACCAAGAACCAAGTATCGATGAAAAAAAACTCCAGCTTGTTCCCCCAGCAACAGGACAGTAGAAGTGTCAATGACAAGAATGAAAGGAGTAGATCTAACAGTGGATCATCTTCAAGCAACTCACAGTCATCTATGAGGAAACAATCAAATGTGAAAGGTTAAAAAAACTGAGCATCGATAACTCAGCATTGCTTGGCTCACAAGATATACTAACTATTTATATGCAGAATGTTGGCAGCCTCAAAAATAGAATACCTACTTTTATGAACAATGTTTTGGCAACGAGTACTGAATTAGATGTAATTTGTATACTAGAAACTTGGTTTGATGAGAGCATCAAGGATGCTGAATTAATTGTACCTGGATATTCATTCATAAGATTAGACAGAGATAAAGTGGCCTCAGGAAAAACAAGAGGAGGAGGAATCATCATCTATGTGAAGCAAAATATTAACTACCACATGGTAGCGCAACACTCTGGAGCTTGTGAATTGCTAAGTATAAAGTTGTCAGTAATGCATAGATATTATCTACTGGTAGCTGGCTACATTCCACCACCTTCATGTTGTTCTCCTGAAGATTTCCAAAACTCATTCAACAAACTGACAGAAATGATTGAGGAGAGCTTATTCAAGAGCAGTCAGAGTAAAATAATATTATGTGGTGATTTCAACCTCCCTGAAGTTACTTGGATCAAGAAAGGTAACCTAATTTTGGCAGATGCTGCTCAGCGTCTCTCAGTGATAAGAGAAGGATCCTACTTATTGGAGAAATGCATAAATCTATTCCATATGACTGAATTTTTTGGATTGCCGAATGATTATGGTAACATTTTAGATTTAGTTTTTTCAAACGTTGAAGACATTAAAATATCCAGTAGCATTGATACTATAATTGAGACTGATAAATTCCACTCAGCTTATGAAATAGTTATTCCCTGCTGTGGTAAACAACTCTTCTCAAGTGAATATAAGTTTAATTACAATTTAGCTGACTTTGGTGAAATATCTAACGATTTGATGCAATATGATTGGGCCATGATACTTCATGAAAATTTAGGAATAGATGCTGCCTTGGATAAATTCTATAGTATATTGTTCGAGATCATAAGCTGTCACACCCCTCTCACAAGAACTTTTATTTCTGCATATCCTATTTGGTTTACTAAAGAACTGAAAGAAGCCATAAAACTGAAAAAAGTATTACATCTACGTTAGAAAATCTTTGACAGTGAAGATAACTATAAAAAATTTCAAGTACAAAGAGCAAAGTGCAAAAAGCTAAGTAGAGATGTGTATAGAAATTATGTTATAGGAGTAGAAAATGCTATTAAAACAGACACTAACAAGGGGAGCACTTGACTTCCGGATCACCAATCTTCCCCAAAATTTTTTTACAGTTTGGTATCACCTAGAATATGAAGAATCCAGAGTAACTCCGTCAAATGGGCCTTTTGTCCAGAGCTACAGACAGAAACGTCAACATTGCTAGTATATCTATGTATATCACTTTTTAACATGGGCCTATATAGGCAATGCTAATATGATAGCCTGTAACTTCGGACAGAGAGCTCATTTGACGGGATTACTCTGGATTCTTCATATTCTAGGTGATACCAAATCGTAAAAAAATTTTGGGGAAGATTGGCGACCCGGAAGTTAAGTGCTCCCCTTGTAAGTCCTTTTGGGATTTTACACGCCCTAAGAATGAGCGCAACAGTATACCTGAAAAACTTACTTATGGTGTTAAACAATCGCAGAACTTTGAGGAAGCCTTAACGCTGTTTGCAGAATATTTTTCAACATTCTTTCGTAAAAAGCAATCCACTGATAGTGGAAATTTGGATGATGAAATGGTGCAAGGTTGTGATACTATTTCATATATAAGCTTTAATCGAGAGGATATAACAAAAGAGCTGCTGACTCTCAAAGACTCTTTGAAAACGGGGCCTGACGGTATTAATGTTCGTTTAGTCAAATCCTGTTATCTAGCATTTGTTGATCCGTTGTTTATTCTATTCAAAAAGTCGTTAGATACGGGTTCGTTTCCTACTATATGGAAGAAATCTTGGATTTCACCTATTCCGAGAGGGGGGGGGGTAAGCATATTATCACCAACTATAGACCTATTTCGAAGCTTAGTATATTTGCTAAAATGCTCGACTCAATTGTAGAGAAGAAACTATCTGTATTATTGCAACCCTTCATAGCTGAAGAACAACATGGCTTTATGCCTAAAAAATCCACAATTACAAACTTGATGAGTTTCACTGAATATACGTCTCAAGTATTGAATAGAAACGGTCAGGTAGATGCTATATATACAGATTATGTTAGAGCTTCTGATTCTGTAGACCACGTAAAATTACTTGAAGCCCTTTCTAGCCTAGGTATAAACGGCCCTTTATTATCATGGATTAAATCTTTCTTAACTGAGAGAACTCAAACTGTGAGAATCAATGGAAAGGAATCTGTTAGTTTTATGATATTCTAGGAGTCCAACAAGGGTCTCATACTGGCGCTCTGTTCTTTAATATCTTGATTAACAATGCTGTTAAAGTTGTTCAACATTCGAGAGTTTTGTTATTTGCAGATGACTTGGAAATATTCAGAAAAATTGAATCTTACAATGACCATCAACTCCTTCAAGACGATCTTAACAACCTGGTCAAATGGTTTACTATTTTTGGTTTGGAATTCAGTAAAATTAAGTGTAAAATGCAGTCATACTTTTTGACAAAAAATATTACCTTTGAATTTAACTATGTATTGAATGATCATATATTGGAGAGGGTAAATGAATTTAAAGACGTGGGAGTCATATTTGATAGTGGACTAAAACTTGATAGCCACGTTAGAATGATCACTCTCAAAGCGAGTAGGATGCTAGCTTTTGTTAAAAGGAAATCCACTAACTTTAGAAAACCTGAGACCTTGATAAATATCTACATGACTCTGGTGAGAACTCAACTAACTTATGCCTCCTCTGTGTGGCTACCAGCTGAACAATACCAACTCCAAAAAATTGAGTCAATCCAACACAAATTTCTGAGATTCCTATCCTTTTTTACTCATGAACCAATGCATCCCTTCAATCATGACTACACAAGTATTGCAAAAAAATTTGATTTATGTAGCCTAAATTCATACTTCAAATACCAAGATCTGATGATGCTATATAAAATCTTGCTGGGATATGTAGACACTCCGTATCTTCTCAGCCAGATTGATATTAGACTACCTGACCCAAGGATAAGAGTGAATACAAGGTTATTCAGTTCCAAAAAAGTCAAATTATTCATTGAGAATAGGTCACCAGTGATAAGGCTTCAAAATCTAGCTAACAACTTCTATGATTGGTTTGACTATACACATCATTTAGTAGAATATCAACGATAAAATCTATAGCTAGAGATGAAATATTTTTATACGAATGAAACACCATGGAATTTACTGAAGTTATATTGTTATACTCTGTTGATTCAGATTTTCAAGTACTTAGTCATGTTATTTTATTTTTCAACAAAGATTGTTTTATTTGACATGTGACGCACGTTTCGACAACAAAGATTATAAGATTATGTTATTTTATTTTTCAACAAAGATTTGCTTTTGTTTAATATAATGAAGTTGAGTAACGAAGTTACCCCTATGAAGCTGCTGAACCACCTCATGATTTATATGTCATTGGAAAAGGTCTGTAAGATCGTGTATAGAATAAAATAAAATAAAATAAATAAAATAAATTCACTGGGGTAGGTACTAGTGATAGTGTCATTCAAGTTCTGAGAGTAATGAATTTAATGTTGTTGGGATATGTGTACATTCAGCTGTGACACTGACATTAGCAGAAGCTATTAAGTAGTAGTGTAAGGAAACTGCTATATCGACTTTGGCGACGGCGCCACGAGATGATGAATATGAATATGTGCGAAGGAGAAGCGCTGCGACAAGTGCGGCAGATCGGAGAAGAACGTTGTAAGAGAAAGATGTATAAGAGAGCGTGGAACTCGGAGCAAGTATTGAATAAATATCATTTAGTGAAACAAGTGTTATTGAAATTGAAGTCCACAACGATCCAAGGGTAAATACCTCTTTTCCCAACATGGTAGCAGTTGCTAAGGTTATAAATGTGGAAAAGTTTTACTGATCATTTGATGAGAAGCGGCATTGGTGAAGAAATTGAAGATACGCCGCAAAGTTCAAAAAATAAGTGGAAAATCGTTAATAAGTGAAACCGAGTTCCAAGAAAGTGAAGAAGTTGGAGCATTAAGTGAAGAAGCTCCCAGTGAAAATACAGAAGAAATGGCAGGAGATTTTACAGTGCCAGTTTTTGACGGAAGAGATTACAGTAGTTGGAAAAAAAGAATTGAAATGCTCTTGAAACTGAAGAAGTGCCACAAAGTGATTACGAGAGCAAAAAGGAGTACTGATGCAGCAGATTGGGATGATCAAGATCTCAAGGCAGTGAATTACATTTACAGTGGGATAAATAATAAACAATTGGAGTTTGTGAGTGAATTTGAAACAGCCTACGATATTATAAAAAAATTTGATGAACTATATTTGACCGAATCAACGGCGCTCCAAATTGTCTTAAGAAATCGAATAGAAAAATTACGTTTGAAAGACTATGAGAACTGTGAAGAATTTTTTGGTGATTTTGAGAAAATGATGATTGAACTAAAAACTGCTGGGGCACAAGTAGATGAAAAAGAAAAAGTGAATTATATTTTGAGGACATTGCCGGAAAATTACAGTCATATTGGTGATCTGATTGATGTATTGCCAGAAGAGGAACGCACAACAGAGTACGTGAAAAGTAAGATTAAAATGCAAAATTTATTAAAATCGAGTGAAGAAAGCGAGGGCGCAAAAGTGAGCGGATATAATACGACAGTGAAACAAGAGCAAACTTGCTTCACTTGTAGCAAGCTCGGTCACATAGCAAGAGATTGCGCAAGCAAGAATTTGCAAAACTCTATTCAAAGAGGAAGAGACGCACCGAGAGGAAACATGAATCATCGCAGCGGCCGTTCCTTCGGCAGAGGGCACGTGCACCAATACAACTGTGATGTCCGCGGGAATACCGCGAACATCCGCGAAAGTGTCTTCGATTGGCTAGAAATGAGATGTATAAAAGATAGTAGATCGCTCAGTTTTTCAAACCAGTCCGTGAACTATCTTATGAGCGTGAGGCAATATCATCGTTGAAGGACAAAATATGATACTGAAGAATATTGATAATGTGAAATAGTGCGCATGTAAGGTTGAATCGGGGCCCCGAATGAAAGTGTGGATGGGTAATGAAACGGTTCTTGCGTAAGAATAGTATTGTTACTAATCCAAATATGTAATGTGTGAGTCACTCATAGTATAGACGACGCAAGAATGCTTGAATGCCTCAAAACATCAAGACACTATTAGATTACCAAATTAACCATGTTCTTCACCGATAATGAATAGACAAATAGATGTGCGTTTGTGATCTCAGATGTTGTACCAAATAGCTCAATGTCAAATTTCCCCTCAAAAGTATGGAAGAAAAATCCTCCAATCGACGAATGCCACATCTCAATGGAGTACCCCTAAACATATGGATGTCTGCCTTCGTAACAAAATTAACAAGGTGTCAGTCCATGATTCGTCGATTAAACCCCCACAAATTTGATGATCCAGCTTGTGGACCTCCAAACAAAGCGTATTTAAGAAAGGAAGTGAGCTATACTCGCTCTCTTGTTTCCTGACCACCAGTCGCATCGCAATGTCTTATAGTATTTCTTAGCAGATAATTTGTGCAGCAACCCTGTATACGATCTCTGATAAGAGGGAAATAAAAGTGAGTTTCAAATGTTCTCAATATTTCTCAAATTCTTTGAATGCTTTTTGAAAACTATATTCGAAAATTTAGTAGGATGAACTCAAGAATTAGTATTTTTGAATATGCGCCATTATGTTAATGAATCGATGGTCAACTATGAATCCTGGGTTATTGGAGGAAACTCTAGGCCCAAAAACCAATTTTTAAATTGAACGGCTAAAGTTTGGGGAGAAAACATCTTCTTTCTGTCGAGACTGTCTTCACCCCCAAAACCCCGTTCTTCACAATGGAGGCCCCGGTGAGGATCATTTTTGACCAGCGAACTCATTATTTATCATCCATTACATTGCTCTAATCATATTCCGTGCCGAAGAATGGGAAAAACAAAAATATTCAAAATCCACTCCGGACCGCTGGTGAAATAATATTTATTGGAGATAGCAACATATCTCGAACACGTTTGAGTCTCTAATGATTCCGAGTTCCATCAGCAAATTCATTCAATTGTCTTTTTCTTGGAATCAATCACTATCCTCATGAAAAAGCTTCGGATAATCCGATACCCGAAGCAAGAATCACAACTGATGATTATTTGTCGTGACATTGTTTGGAAAAATTTCTGTTGTCTCTGAAATCTAAGAAATTCCGTCAAAGAATCACCGTTGAGAATCGTTTGAATTTTTGAAGAAAAAAAAATCAGTTCACTTCAGTATATCCGGAAGATCTTGTGATGCCCGGGATACGACGAAAAATCCGTTCAGTTTGGTATACCCGCAAGCTCTTGTGATGCCCGGGATACGCCGAAAAATCCGTTCAGTTAGGTATACCCGCAAGCTCTTGTGATGCCTGGGATACGCCGAAAAATCCGTTCAGTTTATTATACCCGGAAGATCTTGTGATGCCCGGGATACGCCGAAAAATTCATTCAGTTTGGTATACCCGCAAGCTCTTGTGATGCCCGGGTTACGCCGAAAAATTCATTCAGTTTGGTATACCCGCAAGCTCTTGTGATGCCCGGGATACGCCGAAAAATCCGTCCAGTTTGGTATACCCGCAAGCTCTTGTAATGCCCGGGATACGCCGAAGAATCCGTTCAATTAGTATACCCGCAAGCTCTTGTGATGCCCGGGGTACGCCAAAAAATCCGAACAATTTAGTATACCCGCAAGCTCTTGTGACGCCCGGGATACGTTAAAAAATCCGCCAATTTCAGTATAACCGCAAGCTTCTGCATCCGGCGGAATATGTGGAAAAATCCGTTTAGTATCGTGAAACCGCAAGCTCTCGTGGGGCTATAGAAATCCGTCCAGTCCAGTACACCCGCATGGAATTTCATGGATGCCATTTGTTTGTACGCTAGGGATTTGCCCCATTCTACCCAAGATCTGCTAATAATCAATCAGAGCTCGAATTCTTAACTTCGTGAGAAAATTCGCAGAGTTTCGTATAAATATCTGTGGATTTCGAGATCCACTCCGACGCCCAAGATTTAGCAATTGTTCCGAAGAAAAATATTTCGCAATCTGTTGCGAAGACCAAAATTTGGAGAATCATGGTTGAAACTAAGCCCGAAGTAATTCTTTTTTTTTTCGCCGTTGAAATCTGCCAGAAGTCTGCTTGAATTCTGTCCACATCCTCGACGTCCGTTCCAAAAAGGTTTCGATAGGATCTGTACATGACCTGGTTTGATGCATGAAATCTCCTTGGAAAATTTGTATTTTGTATTATTTTAGTTGAATGATTGTTTCTGTGCTAGAATCCACATGGCAAAAAAATTAAAAAATCTGGTAGGCATTCCTTACCCCGCTTGAGCTCTCTGTATCATCTCAATTCGACTTGACTTCGAGTTTTCAGGGCATCAATTTACGGACTATATCATGGTGTCCGAACGATCCGACAGTTATTTAGGAATGCGTGCATCACGCTGATCAACTTTTTTCTTGAGACTCAAAATTTACATGAAATTTGGTACTATTCCTACTCTGAAATACCAGAAAGAGTACTTAATATATTCAATCAGTGGCAGTCACACATGAGATACCATTCAAAGCTCACTCGGAGTTGGAAGACAATTTTTTTTCTCTTTCCTTCCCATTACTTACTGAGAGGGATAGAGATATTTGTTCAGATAAGGTGAACTCGCTTCAATTCATGCCTTATCTTGGCTACTCGAGGGTCATGGTCATAGATAAGTTAGAACTAGGCGTGCGAGATATGTTATACCTTAGTTCATCAACGGACAATTTAAACGACTCCCACAATTTGCCTCCATAGCGTATCGAGCTCCGATAATTTATTGAAGTCTAAATTCTCATCTCCGATCTATGCATGTACTACCAGTAACCCCGCCACGCTATTCGCGGTACCTTTCCAATCAGCAGAATTCCAAATAAGTTCAGTATCAGATTTCTTTATTTTCCTCACGAGACACTTAGATATTCTTCAGTAGAAAATATTTCACCGGGCTTAGCCGATTTCCTACTCATCCCTGTGATCAATTTACGTCGATATCCAGAATTCTCCTAACGAACGTGTTATGGCCTTGCATTTCGGCGAGCGGGCTTTGAATCACTCCGTCACGAATCCTCCTAAATATATCAGATCCGTGTACTGCTATACGAGAAAATCTACCGAACCTTTAACTTTTGAACTATCCGAGAGAAAAAAAAACGTTCCCTCCTTGTCGCTTTTGAAACCAACTCCATAACGTTTTGGCACCTCTAAGATAAAAAAAAGGGTTGTGTCCAACATTTTTGAAAGACCTTAATCGCTTGAGAAGAATGAGGTGGAATTGGTCAATCACGTTCCCGTCACAATTAAAGGCTCTCCGAATAGATGAATCGGAGATAGTGCAGTATGATGGTTGATAAAGATGTCGAATTTCATTCCCAGAATTGAGCCTCTTTCCGTTATACTCATCAAGTTTCACTTTTCCCGCGATCAGAGTAGTCGGAGGTATATGCAATTTTTGTTTTTCCAAAGCTTTCTCACCTCAATTATGATAAACCTGCAATGTGGAAATGATGCGAGAAGCTCATACAAAGTCGACAGGTAATTTAGACCTGTTACGTGTTTTTTTTTTCGACCAGAAAAACCAGCTTTCAGAGGCTGAACAAGTTTCCGGAGCTCCTCCCTCAAATGACAATCGCTATAGCTACCTCATTGAAGCGCATAGTAGCTCATCATACGTCAACGTAGAATGGGCAATAGGATTTGGGAGCGACATCTGCCTATTACTCGAGGAACAAAGATTTATTTTCTTTTTTTTCTTTCTTGTTCTTTTTTGAAGCGGTGGGCGCGACAAATTTTCCAAGTCCAACGTCGCAGATCTTTGGCCAGGATACTGTATCGCTGCCAAACAAAGAGGCATTTTGATCGTCCATTCTTACTCTTCAATTTCCCACGACCCGATTAATCCTAGCTCGAATGTTATTTTTTCTTTCACGTACGGCAAGGTTCGTCGTCGGTCTTCTATTCACCTTATTCACCCCTATTCTGGACAATCCCCTATTATTCCTCTTCACTCGACCAAAAGCATCGATTTTTCCCCTTTAGTACCTTATAATGCGGTATCACCCGATAATTTCTGTTACGAGAACTCCGATGAAAGCTAAACGACGAACAAGTACCGCAGTTGTATGAGATTCAGAATTATTTTTGCTATTTGATCCCTTGAATTCGCGTATTATGTGCGAGGTCGTTGTTTTCTCTCTCGAATTTTTCAGCGTGTGAATAACACGGTTGGACTCGGAAGGCAGAGCCTTTCTCGACCAAACGAGGTTAATTTGAACACTTTTTGAAAATTTTGCACGTAATTTCCCTGTAACTTGTCGTCCTACATTGTAAGAGCATTGTATCTAGGTTCAATGGAAAGCTTACTGTCTTTCAATTGCGACAGAATTAATCAGCATTTAAGAGGTGTTCAAAGTAAGAGACTCTGGTTGGGGTAACTCCGAACACTAGATTAATCAAACGTAAGACCCTCGATAACGAATATGGCAATGCTCTCTGTCTGTCTCTATGAAACACTTTTGCATTCAAAGAAGTATTACAAACTCATTTTGAGTTTTCTGAAATCGTAACGAAGGCTCAAACAATGAATGGGTAGTTTCAAAAAAAAAAAAGGGGTCATCTGAATTGCGATTACAATCTGCATTTGAATTGAAAATTCGCGTAGACAAAATTCTGATCTAATGAAAAAATATTCGGTTCTTCATCCATAATAATATAGATAGTCAATTAAAGTATGATAAAAATAAAAAAAAAATCTCAACCACAAATCTCAAAATCGAGAATCATCGGAGCACAAGAATTCATTCGGATAATTTAGGGTTAGCCCGGTTTTCGAGGGAGTGGGTTTCTTTTGGAAGTATTCAAAGTTACCTCATTCATCGGAAGAGCATGTATTTTCCCATTGAAGTGTTCAAAATCACCCCGTTCTGGAGAAAAATCACGCGTTTTTTTTTCTGAATTGATCCGAAGTGGACATACATCATTGTAGCGATGGATTCTTCAAGATATCGGTAATTGTCAATGTAGCGCCGGGGAATGGGATTCGCCCTAGAAGTGCTTAGACGAGACAAATTGTTCGGGGCAATTTTTTTTTTGTTCCAAAATCATGCCATTCAAAAATATGGTTGTAACCTCAGTTACAGCTGATAAGGTCTCCTACTCCAATGCAAAATATTGTACTCGTATGCAACTACCAAACAAGTTAGCATTAGAATACTTGCGCATCCCTACTTTGCTGATTTCGAGAATTAAAAACTTGTACCTCGAGTGTTCAAACTTACCCCGTCTCTTCAAAGTAACCCCGGTTGACGGTATTCAATTTCCATCTGATATCACAGCTCCATAAATCTCCGCCTACAATTTCGTATATACTGCAAATTATATATTGATATATTCATGAGTATTGAGCATGAGCTCTGACCGTGGCGCCATACCAACCCTCATGTGTCACACCTAAACCGAAGTCGTGATGACCGTTCACGAAGTGATCTGATTTTGTCATTAAGAATGTTGTCGAGGAACCTCGACTCTGCATTGCACGGTGATTTTCCCTAGTTTACAAATCCGAAGTTTTCGAAAGTCCCCTATTTGGTCCCCCTTTTTCCGACATTCATTTTCCCACATTTCCTTATTATTGGAAAGGAGACTGGCGACAAACCCTACATACGAAAGAGTGAGTATATTCCAAGAAGTGCCAGGTATCTGAGTCGCTATCAGAACGAATGTTTTATGATTGAATGACGTTGAAGAGTCATATAAGATTTTCTCAGGTTTTGTTTGGGAACAATGTTATTTCCTCCACTAGCTAAGGAGTATCGGAAGGTTGAGTCAGTAACAATGAAAAAGTGCGAAATCAGACGATATTCCAACTCTTATCAAGAGCACTACCTACGTGTCATAAAAAAAATCGATAGAGTACCATCCTGGAAGCTATAGAAACTATCTGAAAACATTTTTTCAGAGTGTACAAATCCCAATCTCATTGAAATACTGTATGGTACACTAAAGGTTAAGGGTTCTGTGAATTCCCTCATATCCGCAGTCACACGTATATTATTAGCGCCAGCAGTCGAAGTAATCGTTGCAGTGGGTATTTCCGAATTTTTCTCCCAAGGTACAATGCCGATCCAATCATTTGTTATAGGGTTTATATCCACAATTCTCAGATTAGACCCCGAGCCATGTCTATTTTTCTTTTCATGGGATTTTCATTGAAAGTTAGACTTTTTCTTGGGAATTATAACAGCGCATCTTAAATTCATTCTTCTTCTTTTCAAACGAATATTCAAAGAAACATGCCTAACAATCGAATACCAGGGCTAGATGCGGGGCATCAATCTTCAACCTCTGAATCTTAAAGACCAAAGCGTGTAAGTTCTCGCGCTAATACTCATATAGATAGGGGGATTCTCGGTTCAAATAATTTGTGGTTTCATTTTTTCACCACCTGCAAACCCAGGTATTATACATTTGCCAGCTGATAAGCACAAGGAGTTGAGTTAGAATGGACAACAAATTTTTTTTTTTTCATGGAAATTTGTCTATCATCAGAATTCTTGTCCATAATGCGAAAATATATCTAGTGTCATTCGTTCTGATCATTAATAGACCGCATTTCTGAACTAAAATTGATAAATCACAGCAATGCAAAAATTTCAGAGCACTTGGAAACCGAGATTAATGAATATCACTCATGGGTACTATCTCTCATACTCATCGCAATAGTGTTTCTGGATTTTAACATACTGTGTCGATACTGATTTGGGATAACTTTGGGACAGGAATTTCGATTTATTATTGATTCATTGATCTATTTGTCAACCAGACCATTCAGCCAACTTTCATCATCATTAATTAGAATCTGAGTGTCTTAGCTTTCCATTGACCGGTTGTAGAAGTCAACTTCTATAATAAAGTGAAGACACCTTCGGCATGCCTCACTATCCACGCCACGGGTACCTCTCGATGAGGAGAATACCTCAAAAGTCGATCTCTGACAGGAATGTCTGTAACCCGGTTTCCGTGGGTCGAAATGAAGAGTTCCTCGGCTCATTTTGAAGTTTTTATCAATGGCCACTCGAAAAAAATAGAACTCAATGATGGTATGGATGTTGGAAAATAATTGAGAGACACGTGTTACATATTCCTCAAGAGGTCTGTTATGAACGAACACACAGCTGATGGAGACATCCTTGTCGGCAAGAATTGATCATACATGTTTAAAGTAGGGAGAACAGGTATTAAAGCATTAGGTTCATCTGACTTGCCGATCGCGGGAGATCACCAATCTATCACTAGTTATTCCATTGTTACACCAGTTTGCGGCTCCTGCAGAAGGTTTCTACATAGATAAAGAAGTTACTTGTGTGACTAGTTTTTCTAACAAACACGATATTCTTAATAATTCGATGAGAGGGGAATCACCGACGACTTTTAAATGTTACGTCCCCTTCTCCATTCAAGTAAACATTCTCCAGTCTGAGTTCTCTCACTCCTAGAATCGTCTTTCCCCTTCCCTATTTCTTATCGCAACGTTCTCTGACTAATCCGAATGAAAGAAGAGTAAATACCAATTGAAGACTCATTCTTCTCTAATTCTGTCGATCAAACTCCTAGTTCTGAAGGATACCAGACTGTTCTTCTTCAACTATGTCGAATGGTTGAAGACGTGTCGCTATTTGTCAATGTCAATACCTCAGCCAAGTCCCATCAAACCAATACATTTCTGAGAAAAGAATCAACCATTACTGAGAAGAGAGATCAAGCAGTGGTCTGTTTCCTAATCAAATCTCAACAAATCGGTCACTGATAAATTCAGCAATAGTCGAACGCAAATCTCCACTCCACCCGAGTAGTGTCCGCCATATTAAATGAGCAATCAACTGGAGTTCATGTCCCAAAGCATTCGATTCCCGGCAATGTTATCATGAGTTTGAGTTGACCAAATCGAACCAAAACCCTAAGAACGAACAATTCCAAATTGTTTGGTTATTCCCGCTATCCACCTTCCAATATTGGTTCAATTGGTATCGAGCTTATTCCGCTCTTTTACTCGAACTAATACCCCTAGACATAATTTCTGTATCTCGTGTGGGCTACTGTGAGCTTTTTCGATGTTCGATTCTCAAACGAAATTTAAGCGATACTGACTCGTATATTCCATAACGACGGAGGAAATGCGAGGTTCCTAGCCTTTCTATTCAGTTTTGCCGATCTGAATCTCATATGATTAGCAAATTTTCCAACCTTGCCGAATTTTCATGACATATCAAACGAATCTACGTCAGACCCCATACTATTCACTTTCTGCAATCGGTTGACAGAACTACTTGCACTCATACTTGAATTGTCTGATACTTATCGCCATCAACTTTCTTTTTCAGGTACCCCGTCGATATTGGGAGATTTCATGTTTGAAACTAGCCATGATTTTCGTTTGGGTTCTATTTCGTGGAATATCTAAAATTATTGTGTTTACTGTCGAGTTGGTTAACGTTGGTACACATCTTGGCTCAGTCTAGTAACATCAAAATGGATTTTGAACCCAATCCAAGCTGGGACTTTGAGCTTTCGATTCACCACTGATTGGGGTGCAGTTCGCCAATCGTACCAAAACTACTCAATTGGACTGATACTGCTCGTGTGAATTCCATTTGACGTTCGGAAAGGTTACAAAACACAGTATTCCTCGAACTCCTATTTTTTTTTGATTCCAAAGTCATGGCTAGTTCTCCAAAGCGCACCTCCCCTCAACCTGAATTTGCTGTTGTTTGCTTTAATTACAAAATTCTTTCAGATTCCGTGTTAAATGTCAACTTCATACTTATAGTGGAATTAGTTGGTGATGTTCATTATATTTTTGCTTTACAATAGTCGAGATGTAGATTCACTTGAAGCTATCGATCGCGGAGTAATCACGTTTTATAATTTCTAGTTCAGACTCTCAATTATACCCTGGAAACTTTTCAAATATATTTTTAGAGTGATATTGACCCAAACCAACTCATGAATAAAAGGTAGAGCGGTTAAGAGACCATCCTTTCATAAACTCGCCAACTTAGAATCCGTAATCTCGAGAAAAGAAGAAAAACCCCTTTCATAATCACTGACAAACCTAGGATTTGAATTTCCTTCTAGTTTTAATTCATGGATTCGAATAAGTTTCGACTTCGATCCCAGTTCCATAGAACAAAAATTTCACGATATTCGAGAACTTTCTTTAAACAGAGCCCGAAAATTTGAAAGGATCGTCAATTGATTATGATTTATTCAGTCTATTGGTCCAACTTTGTGAAGAAAGCCAAATATTCTGGCGCATGATTGCGAAAAGATAATTTATATCCTCATTCCATGACCTGAGTCTCAAACATTAATTAAGTGTCCTCCTTTGTTTCGTGCAACAATTCCCTCGTCATAGAAGCTTAATACAATGCAAGAACATTTTGAGACCCGGTTCGGCGAGGTCCATTCAATGATGCGTAGAAATCATAAGTAATGAAAATTGCTGTCTGCTCCGCTACGAGATAGAATATATCAGATAGATCTTACAGGTTATATTATTAATTAGTATTATTTACTATTTTGAGCTGGAATGCCCAACCTTATGATCATAAAGGTTATTCTTGGATTTAGTCCTACAGCAAAAGCGATTTGCATGTAACTTGGAATTCAACCACAACTTTTAAATCATGTATCATAGAGTGAAAGAGTAGTAATAAGAACCAATATTTATGTAAAAAGCAATAAGGGCTTCTGAACCAAGCATTCTCCATTTCCATTGATGCGCAACCTGATTTCGGATTCGCCTTGAGCAGTAATGGATCCCTGTAATCTCAGGGGAATAGAGTGTGGTTTCGGGACTTTTGAAGCTCGTCTTCGCCTAAGGGGAAGCTCGGAATTTTCCATCATCCCGACGCCAACTTTTACCCGATCCCTTACTCCTCCTACAATTTGGCCATTAAATAATGACGTGCATGAGTTGTTTTATTGGACTTGAGAAACCAAAGCAATTCAAAGTAACTTGAGTTTACAAGAAGAGTTGATGATATTGTCCTGCAGCCTTGACTCGTTTCGAACTTCGCTTAGACTGTCAATGACAGTCCAGAAGTGTCGATTGAGAGACTCAATGGCTGTCATAGAACTGGTACAGAACCGCTGTATGGCACTATGGATCAAAATCCTAAAACACCACGGCGGGGATCGGGATCCTTTAGCAGCTCTTAGTTGGCTATCCAGAGAACCCCCCTGGACGTTCACCTTTGCCTGATCAAAAAGGTTGGGAAAACAATACACGTTGGACATGAAACAAAATATGAGATCATGTACTCCTCTCAAAACTATGAATTTCCCTATTGGAACGAGCCTTAGTTTCCTACCATTCATTATCCGATTCTGAGTTCTCACCAGCGGTGAAGAGGGGCCTTGGAGTTCTTTCCACAGAAATGATTTCATTCAATGATGCTATATACGCTATGCATACAATCTCGTACTTATGCAGGTATTATGTATATGGAGTTGCGATCAATGGAAGGAGCATCGAATTACGTTTTCTTCTAGTCGACTCTGTCAACTAGACGAAAGCGTTTAAGTGGTGGGGTGTGATGTCCGCGGGAATACCGCGAACATCCGCGAAAGTGTCTTTGATTGGCTAGAAATGAGATGTATAAAAGATAGTAGATCGCTCAGTTTTTCAAACCAGTCCGTGAACTATCTTATGAGCGTGAGGCAATATCATCGTTGAAGGACAAAATATGATACTGAAGAATATTGATAATGTGAAATAGTGCGCATGTAAGGTTGAATCGGGGCCCCGAATGAAAGTGTGGATGGGTAATGAAACGGTTCTTGCGTAAGAATAGTATTGTTACTAATCCAAATATGTAATGTGTGAGTCACTCATAGTATAGACGACGCAAGAATGCTTGAATGCCTCAAAATATCAAGACACTATTAGATTACCAAATTAACCATGTTCTTCACCGATAATGAATAGACAAATAGATGTGCGTTTGTGATCTCAGATGTTGTACCAAATAGCTCAATGTCAAATTTCCCCTCAAAAGTATGGAAGAAAAATCCTCCAATCGACGAATGCCACACCTCAATGGAGTACCCCTAAACATATGGATGTCTGCCTTCGTAACAAAATTAACAAGGTGTCAGTCCATGATTCGTCGATTAAACCCCCACAAATTTGATGATCCAGCTTGTGGACCTCCAAACAAAGCGTATTTAAGAAAGGAAGTGAGCTATACTCGCTCTCTTGTTTCCTGACCACCAGTCGCATCGCAATGTCTTATAGTATTTCTTAGCAGATAATTTGTGCAGCAACCCTGTATACGATCTCTGATAAGAGGGAAATAAAAGTGAGTTTCAAATGTTCTCAATATTTCTCAAATTCTTTGAATGCTTTTTGAAAACTATATTCGAAAATTTAGTAGGATGAGCTCAAGAATTAGTATTTTTGAATATGCGCCATTATGTTAATGAATCGATGGTCAACTATGAATCCTGGGTTATTGGAGGAAACTCTAGGCCCAAAAACCAATTTTTAAATTGAACGGCTAAAGTTTGGGGAGAAAACATCTTCTTTCTGTCGAGACTGTCTTCGCCCCCAAAACCCCGTTCTTCACACAACCATAGAGGTAGAGGTCAACAACGAGGCGGTTATCGCGGCGGTGGCGGTTACTACGCCGGCCCCAATCCTCCTTACGGATACTACAATCATCATCGTGGTTGTGGAGGAAATACTCCGAATCAACATCAGCAACAGCAACAGTATATGGGCCTCAATACGTTCAATGTAGAAGTGCAGGTAAACATGCTAGTATCGACTTATAGTGTAGAGACAGATTTCAAAGATGAGTCAGCTCAAAGAATTGATTGGCTTTTGGACAGTGGTTGCACTGATCACGTTATCAATAATGAGGAATATTTTTACGAGTTCAAAAATTTGCTAGAGCCAGTAAAAGTAAAAGTTGCTGATGGAAAATTTTTGAGAGCCACAGAAGTAGGAACAGTCCTTAGTAGATTCCCAGTATACAATGAGTTAGTTTTGATCAGAATGACTGATGTATATTTTGTCAAAGAGTTAGACAGAAATTTGATAAGTTACGCCAAAATAACAGATCACAACAAAATAGTTTCATTAGGAAATGATTCAAAGATTTATAATAGAGGAAGAGAATTAATAGCAATCGCATGGAAAGAAAATAGGCTTTACAAGATGAATAGTTTCTTTATGAAAAAAGAAGTTCAAGTAAATACAGTGAGTAAAATCACTGATAAAGAAAGATGGCATAGGATCCTTGGCCATGTAAATTTCAAATACTTGAATATTTTGAGCAGGAATGAATTACTTGAAGGAATACCAGAAAACTTAGAAGCAGATTTTTTGAAGTGCAGAACTTGTATTGAGAACAAGATGCATAACACTCCTTTTTTAAATAACAGAACTAGAGCTAGAGAGATTTTAGAGATTGTGCATTCAGATATGAATGGGCCTCATGCAACTATTGGTATAAATGGAGAGAAATATTTTGTGAGTTTCATTGATGACTACAGTAAAATAGCCAGAGTCTATGTTATAAAAACTAAAGATGAAGTTTTTGACTGTTTTGTGACCTTTGTGAATGAGGTAGAGAATTTAACAGGTAAAAAGATAAAAACTTTGAGGTGTGACAATGGGTTAGAGTATTTAAATGGAAGAATCTATGATTTCACAAGAAGCAAAGGTATAGTAATAAACAAATGTCCACCTTATGTTCATGAATTGAATGGGACTGCAGAGAGATATAACAGATCCATCATGGAGATAGCAAGATGTTTATTAGATGAAGCTGAACAAGAGAGAAAGTATTGGCCTGAAGTCATTTTGACAGCTGCTTATTTGAAAAATAGAACATTGGCAAACACTTTTGAAAAGAAAACACCTTTTGAAATTATGTTTGGTATAAAACCAAATGTGAAACATTTAAGAATGTATGGAAGTAAAGTTTTTGTTAGGATACCAGAGGCTAAAAGAATTTCCAAATGGGACAAGAAGGCTGAATTAGGAATTTTAATTGGGTACACTAATGTTGGATACAAAGTTTTGATTGATGACCAAATTAGAATTGCTGCCCATACTGATATTGTTGAGAGTGATACAAATTGTATTGGTCTAAATGAATCAGAAGATGAGCCTCACTCAGATTCTGAAAATTATGATGAAAATTGTTCAGGTGAAAATGAAAGAAGAAGTGAAAATAGGTCAGCAAATGATGTTCAAGAGTTGAGGAGATCAACTGGGCAAAGGAAGCCAAATTTAGATGAGAATTTCATATATAATAATGTAATCTATGTGAATTACTGTAGCGCTGATTTGCCAGCAAATTTTGAGGAGGCGATGAGCTGTCCTGAAGCTGAGTCTTGGAAAGAGGCAACAGATACAGAAATGTCTTGTTTAGGAAAGAATGGAACTCATGAATATGTTGAATTGCCAGAGAAGGCAAAAGTTTTAGATGTTAAATGGATATTCACAAAGAAACCAGGAAATGTTTACAAAGCAAGGTTAGTTGTTTTAGGGTACCAACAAAATGAGATGATTGAAGATATTTATTCACCGGTAGCAAAAATGATGACTTTGAAAATCTTATTATCTTATTGTTGTCAAAATGGATTTTATATTGAACAAATGGATGTAGAGACAGCTTCTCTAAATGGTAAAGTTACTTCAGAGGTGTATATTAAGCAACCGAAAGGTTACTCAGATGGTACGAACAGAGTTTGTAAACTTATAAAAGCACTTTACGGATTGAAAGAAAGTTCTAGGAAATGGTATGATTGTTTTGACGAGCTTTTACAAGAACTAGGCTTCAAGAAGAGCAAATATGATTTCTGTTTGTATTATTTGATTTTGAAGGATGTGACAATTTATATAATAATTTTTGTAGATGATTTGCTTATTTGCTGTAAGAGCAAGAGTAAAATCAATAGAGTCAAGAACTTGTTGAGTGAAAAATTTAAAATGAAAGATTTGGGTCAGGTAAAAAGTTATTCGGGAATCAATATTGAGTATGACATAGAATCAGGGAAGATAACTTTAGATCAGGAAAGTTACATTGAATCTATTGGTAGAAAATACAGAATTCAGGATGCTAAGATATATGAAACACCGATGGAAGAAAATCTTAAATTACACAAAGCTGAGTATGAAATGAATAATATTGGATACAGGAACTTGATAGGTGCTTTGGCATATGTAAGTGCTGGAACTAGACCTGATATAAGCTATAGTGTGAACTATTTGAGTAGATTTCAAAATTGTTGTGACGAGACACACTTTAAGTATGCTTTGAGAGTTTTAAAATATCTCTATAGTACAAAAGACCTGAAGCTGACATTCACCAGAAAAGAGAGTTGGGAAGTGTTAGATTGTTATGTAGATGCTGATTGGACAGGCGACTCAACAGACAGAAGGTCTACTACTGGTTACGCTTTAAGATTTTATGGTAACGTCATTCATTGGAAATCCAGAAAACAAGGAAGTGTTACAAAAGCTTCTACTTATGCTGAATATGTTGCTTTATCAGAAGCATTTAGTGAGATCAAACTTGTAAAAGGAATTTTGGAAATATTTGATTGTAATAATGATGAGCCAATAAACGTATATGAAGATAACTCGGGTGCTATAAGTATAGCTAGATTTGGTAATTATACTAAGAATTCTAAGTACATAGAAGTTCACTATCACTTTGTAAATGAAGCATACATGGATGGCATAATTGATATGAAGAAGATAAATTCAGAAAATAACATAGCTGACATTTTTACTAAAGCACTTGGGAGAATCAAGTTTCAGAAATTCAGGAGTTTATTAAATGTGAAATAGAGAAACTGAGAAATGATTGTAAGTCAGCTGTAACAGCATGAATGTAAGGAGGCGTGTTGAGATATGTGTACATTCAACTATGACACTGACATTAGCAGAAGCTATTAGGTAGTAGTGTAAGGAAACTGCTATACCGACTTTGGCGACGGCGCCACGAGATGATGAATATGAATATGTGCGAAGGAGAAGCGGTGCGCCCAGTGCGGCAGATCGGAGAAGAACGTTGTAAGAGAAAGATGTATAAGGAAGTGTGGAACTCGGAGCAAGTATTGAATAAATATCATTTAGTGAAACAAGTGTTATTGAAATTGAAGTCCACAACGATCCAAGGGTAAATACCTCTTTCCCCAACACATGTTTACAGGTAATTCGTGTCGGGTCTCGATATTTCTCCAAAAATAAAGGAAACTTAGTGAACAAACCAGTTCCTTAGCTGACTGTATTGTTGTTCAGGTAAATTCCTGAGTGTTTAGATAGGATCTTGGCTGCCAGTTGGGCTAAATGATCGCACTTTCCTTAATTGGTACTGATAACTGAAGGTCTAAAAATAAGAACAGTGCTAGCTTGTTGCCATTGTAGGTGGTTTTCTAGAGGGTTGAAATTGCAGGTTTGCCTAGATACTCATGATTACTTTCAGGGCATAGCTGCTGTTGGAGAATATTAAATGATGGATGAGACAAAGCGTTGATCCCTAAAGGGAACGTGTTACTTGCTTGAAAACTCTGATGGTTAGTAACGACTATAAGGATCTTCCACCACATTAGTGCTCAATGATACAACAATAATTTTTTATGGGATCTATTTGTGGTTACTATACGTGAGAGGATGGTGATACAAACGTCTGCAAAATGCTTATCTATCCCGAGAGATAGTTGTTTACACATCAATTATCAATTTTATTGACTGATTTGGGATGAATTGAGAAAGTTGTTTCCAGAATCGTGTCAATTAAGGTGTGCGCAAAATTTCAACTGTCTATCTCTTTTCGGCTTTGAGTAATGGTTAAAGCGAGGGTTTGAAATCTGAAATGTCAATATTCACAAAATTTTTCATTCAAGAGGCCATCAGTGGTACCTAGATGGTTTTATCGACTTCGTAAATTGTCACTTGACCATCGATTCTCTGCCAGTAATGAATTCTTATAGGAATTACCCAAAACAGCATGGGGATGCCTAATGACGATTCCTGGGAGTCGTCTTCAGACCTTTCTAATTCACGACTTGAGCTCAACTAACGTCCAGAAAGGACTATGCGTATCCTCATGGTAATCTTACGCTTTTACTACCTTTATTTAATGATTTTCATAGTTATTGATGAGATGAGTAGTTGTTCGCCACGCATAACCATGCCCTAGATCTCTTTACCATCAATCCTAACTTCAGCGGACCAACAACAAAATGTGTAATAGAGGTAATCTAAACCTTGAGTGGTATCAATTTTTCTTTATATCTTCAAGGAGGAGAAAATTCCTCCCAATATTGATCCAGCTCTGATGAAAATTATTGGAGAGAAAATTTTCTGTTATCTATTCATGTTCAGTTCCGAGGTTCTGGACTAAATTCCTCTTATTATTTTCAGGGATCCAACAACATCAGTAAGCACTACAATCTATGTTGTTCCCATGGTTCTTAGGGAAACAACAATTCCATTTTTCTTTCTTCAAGACTAAGGAATCATGAACATTGATCCTGCCAAAATCTCAATAAAGCGTTTGGTATTCGCTAGGTTACGGGTATAAACAGCGTTCTCTCTTTGTGGAGATTGAAACTCCGGCATGACCAAAGCGCAATTCTGATCTTGTTATTTTTGTGGTTGGTAAAAGGTCTACTAGATATGATCTGATGATCCCAAAGAGTGGTTGTCTGCTTTCTTATGTTTCTACTAGAATTCGACACGCGCGCAAGCGCGCTGATTGTTCATTCTTGATGGGTTGAAAATCAAAATCGAATAATAGGAAAATATTGAACTCGCAATAAAATGGGTTCGTTAAGCCAAGCCAAAGCGTTACTAATTCGCCAAGACGCACATGGTGTGTGACATCTTGGAACAGATTTCTGGGAGAAATAAATTTACGTCTCAACGTGCTAGTCAAATCACAATTTTCAACTTGACTACTGTTTACATCAACTTCAACTTGTTTTCGTTCTTTAAAAGTTTATATCATTCAATGTATAATGTATTTCATGAGACGCCAGTTTATCTTGAGATGTTTTAAAGCTATGGAATTTTCTCCTAATATCTTTCGAAGGATCAGGAATGGACATTGTAAAAGATGGTTGATACTTGATTGAAATTTCAAAATAAAAAATAAATCAGGTCATCAACAGAGCGTTTGATTCTGAAATTTTTGACTGCAAAAACATACCTGCTTTATTTCTGATTTGAAAATGATACTGCTTTAGGCGCTTTCTTCATTTTTGCTGATTTTGTCTTGATAATTATTAGTATACATTACATCTACAATTTATAACCTTACATTTTTTGTTGATACTCAGGACTATTGATTTTTTTATGAATTTACAAACAACAACAACAACAATCGCGCACCCTGGAAAACAAATACATTTTCGAGATGCGAGATATCGTAAATTGCGATACTACTACCTTCTCGATCGTACTGCGGATTAATAGAAGGGATAAGAAGTTTCTGAAATTTGGGAATCCCCACTCTGGGGCCCTATGAATATCTTAAAAGGACAAATAATAGGTGTACTTATTCTTTACGATTATGCTGAATGATGTAGGTTTTTAACCAACGAGCTTTGCTAATTATGTCAGTTACACATCAAATACCTCTTTTTTTTCTTTTTGTCACACCTGTGCATTCAGATCAGAGCATCAACGAGGGGTGAATAGAATGCTTGAATGAGACTGTTAAATTTCAAATTTTTGAGCGATATTCTGAGAAGGATCTTTCTTTTAAGCGCATTAGCCGCCTGCTAACCCACTCTGCTCTTCATGTACATAAAGTCTTTGAGTTAGGTGTGATTACTGCGCCTCCCGTGGCAGAGCTTATCATTACTTTACGACTTTCTGTTTTTTTTTGTCAGCTGATTAGAGAGTGCAATGGGGGCATTGGCTTGTTCGTGTCGGGATTTTCGGGAAAACGTGCCAGAGACGTTGGTTTTCTGTAATCAACAATAAATCTTTTGGAGTGAGTCTTTAAAAGAGCTGGTGTGTGGTTCTTTCTAAAAGTGGAGAGCCCAAGTGAGTACACTGCGCACCGAGCAACAAGAGCAAGCTACGTATTGAACATCTGAGTTATTGTTGTGCTTACTGCTCAAACCAGTGCTAGTTTAGGCTCCTCTCTTTTTTTTGATTTTAAAACTATGAGAATAACAACCCCTTTCTTTTCAATGTAAATTCAGCAACCTTATCTTTCTTACAAAACTTAAAATGGATGTTGCTGAGAGGTTACTTTTACCAATTGGCACAACTTGGTGGCTGTGAATTCTTTAGTAAGAGACAAATTTTTAAATGAAGGTTTGGAACAAGAACAAACCGAAATATGTACAACTCAGACCACAAACTTTCATATTTTGGGTAAGGATTGAAATAAGTATTTCAGAATGGCGAGCCTTTTACTTGATGTAGTTTGGGTAATCCGCATGATGATTCTAAGATGATCAGTGGTATAAACTAAATCTGAGTGATATGTCTGACTTGGAGAATATGATTGTAGTGATCAATTACTGGCCATGGCCCATGCACATCCATGGAGTATGTGGCCTAATTTCAACTAGTGCGTCATGTTCTTTTTAGGAATAGCAAGGTAATGTTGCTACTCTCATTGATCTTGCTTGACTTTTGTCAGAAGGAGGTGGATCAAGCCCTTCTGAGTTTTTCTGACAATTAAACCCTTGTATGGGATGGTCTGAATGGATCTACAGTGGCTAATAACCCAAAGTGTGATAAGAGCTAATCAATTAGTGAGTTTTTGATGGGTCCAAAATTTAAATTGAGGTGGTTTTAGATGCTGAGTTTGAATTTTGTAGTCTTTAGCGAGGTTGACGTAACTTGGGTGAATCTATGAGGTACAGGGATTTTGAAGGGTAGCGCTTTTCAGGTTTCTTCGCCAATTTCACTAATGAGACCAGATTTTCTGTGATTCCTGAACTAGGTTTGGAAGAAATGAGTGTGAATGACGTCAAAGTGTAATAGCTTGATTTGAAATGGTAGCTTGAATGACTCCTAGACAGAAATAACCCGGAATGATGGAAATGGGAAGTTATGAAGTTGTGAAAACCTTTTTGAACATAATTTGGCCTTTTACTATCAAATTTTTTTTTGACTTTGCAACTAGGTTTTGACTGAATGTTTTTGATTCTAGCAACGTCTGGTCAGTATGAGTAACGGATATTGAATAATTTAACTGAAATGACCTTTTGATTCAGAAATTATGAACTATATAAGATCTGAACACTGTGAAAATAGAAGAGTTGTTGGATTTAGGAATGGTTTTGATACTGAAATGGACATGGTTCTCAATATGAACTTGGAATTTAAAAACTTGAGGTGATGCTGCACTAATTTTTGACTGATTTCTGAGAAATAATGAGATTTTGTGGACAATGTTCGAGAATGCTTTGCGCTCATTTTTCACAGAACGAGAGTTAAGAGAGATAGCATAAGAATATGATGAAATTGTATACACACGAAAAAAAAATTGAAGAACCATATATTCCCCAATCCCAATTCTCTGAATTTTCTTGGATATCTAGGAATTGTCGCTGAGCTGATAATTGTAGAGGAGTTCCCACGGTATCCGACCTATTTCACGAATGGTTTTTCACGAATGGCCGTTTTCACGAATGAACTTTTTCACGAATGACTTTTTTACGAAGAGCTAATTTCACGAAAGCGTTTTTCACGAATGGCGTTTCACGAATGACCATTTTCACGAATGATTGTTTTCACGGATGATTATATGGGATATGATACGTTCTTTCCCTCGAGAACTGACATCTGAACCACGCTGTCGTAACCTTTGTCTTTGCTACTGTTTACAACTAATATCTACACTATTTCATAACCTTATTTTTTGAAAATTCTATTTCTGAGTATATTTTATCTGAGAGAAGTGATTGATATATGCGATGGAGCAAAACATTATCCTGATAGGTAGTAAATTGATAATAGATGGATTCATTTACCATAAATCGAGAGATAAACCAGAGCTGGAGAAAACATATTGGGATTGCACAAGACTACGCAAGAAAGAGTGTCGTGCGAGAGCTATATCAACCCTCGAGATGATGTTTTTTTCATCTTGGCCAATCAGTTTACCGTAATGTTCAAGATGAAGGTTTGCAGCAACAATATCGAAATCCAAATGATGCAACTTTGAGAACCCAGACACATATGATATTGGCTTTGGCTTTTGTCCCTGTACCTGATGTACCGCATGTTCTCGGCAAGTTGAAGGTGTCTGTGGTGGCAAATTTGCTATTCGTGAAAAAGGTCGTTCGTGAAAATCGATTCGTGAAAAAGGACGGGAATCGTTCCCACAGACACTAACCGAGGTTTGAGAATCCCATTCTTTCAAAGTTACAGTTCTAGCAACGGGTATTATACTTTCTACGAGTATTTATGCCAGATTTAGGGTTTTTATCGTGAATTTTATATCTAAATGAGGGACTTTGCAACTTCTTGGAGAAATTTGACTGGACTAAATTTGACTTGGCATTTTTTTCACTTGGCATGGAAGTTTGCTCATTTCTGATGACAGTATCATCTAGGTATGTGGAAAGTGATTGTGGATGAGAAATTAAATTCAAGTTCCTAGAGAATTGAGCAGCAAATTTAATTTCTAGAATTGAAGGGAGTTTATGAAATTCATATTGTGAAACTTTTGGAGTTACGAATGGTTCACCGAGAAGTTTCCGAGCTCCTTCAACGAAATTTTCTGAGCTTTCTACTTTTGTCGACCGATTTTCTGAGATTCGATTTACTTGATTAACTGTATTTACAAGAATTTGACGCGCCGGGCACGGTGATTGTTGTGAGTTTGAATTTACGTTTCTAGAAGCTGACTCCATTCAAGTAAGTAGAATGTGTTAGTAATATGGACTGTTAGTGTGAAAGTATGAAGTAGAGATTTCAAAATCCGACGATTCCGAGAACGATGAAAATGATTTTAAGCTCATTTTCGTATTTTTTTGAGCATTTCTGTCCAAGTTTTTGGTTTCAAAGTATCCCTCCGGTTAAGCCTCCAGAAAAGAAAAGTGCTTATGTTACATCGGAAGCACTTCAATTTGTAAATGTTTCGACGCCGATAAAAGAAAAATTCATTTCGAGTCTGGGAATGACCCCAAGGACTCGGGAAATTTTTGTATAACAAAAAAAATTGGACGTTGAAGTGCTTAAAAAAAATGTCGCGAAAAGAAAAAGAAGATCCCTAGCTTGCGGCGAGTTATCCACACTTGAGCCTGAAAAGCTCCTCAATGATTGGTTCTGGAGAAATAACTCAGACAAAACTGTCGAGTATTTTTCCTCCCGCAATTACCTGGAGCTACGTAACCTCAGGTGTGATTACGCGACCCGATGATTTTTGGGCGGAGACTGCATTTCCCGGAGAGGGAAAGCTCAACAAAAGGGCTAAGTGGCGGGGTAGAATCTTGCCTTGTAATTGGTGTTCATATTCTTTTGTTAGCCCGGGCCTCAACGCCCAAATGGATTTGACGTCAATAGAAAGGGCGTGGGCCCTATTCATGAGTTTAGAAGAGGGGTTGAATCTCATAGTTTGAGGGCGGCAACATCTTGGAGAGGGGCTTGGTGGGACGGACAATTTGGTCCCGGCAAGTGGCACCTGTTGCGCTAAAAGTTGGTACTATGGATATTTTGGGTCCTGGTAAGTGGCGCTTACTGCGCCGAATATCGGTACTAGAAATATCATATGTCCCGACGAGTGGCGCCCTACGGTGCTAAAAATGTTTTCTAAACCAGACAATTCTCTGGTTTATTCATTTTGTTGAAATTTGCACAATTTAATAATAATGGTATGCGTTCTTGGTCCTCTTCAGTTGTAAAATAACAAAAGCCTCACCATTTCACATATATTATTTTTTTCTTAACACACACAACACATCATGATATCGACTACATTTGTCGAGTGAATTTGAATATTTTTGCCCTTACAGCTTGAGTTACAGAGGTTGTAAGCGCTGTTAGGTGCGAGAAAAGAAAACTTAAACTAAGTGATATAATCGCTCGCTCTAATATAATGAGCTTCGTATCAAAAGTTTAATAATATTTAGTCTACTATGGGAAGATGCTTTGCCGTCAGGAGAGATACTTCAGTATATCTCCTTTAAACAATTTTCTCCTTGTTCGATGGAAACGCGTTGGAACAAAGACGGTTTCGAAACTCCACAAAGGATCATAAAAAGTGCACTTTCGAATTTAAGGAAGGTTTTCGTCTTTGTTCCAACACGCTTCTTGAATCCAAAATCTCATAAACCTTTCCGACCCGCAAGACTCCCTAGGGTTTTTCCGGCGGTTAACCTAAAGAAAAACTCTTTCATACTATTGTTACTTTATTGATTTGAAAAAGCCGAGGGACAGCGCTGTCAATAATAAGCATGATTAAGTCCTATGTCTAAGGCTGGATTTTTTGTTTAAACGCAGCTGCAACTTTCCAGTTGATTGTTCGAAATGTCCAAAGTGCATCGCCGCCCGAGGTTTTATTACCGACATGGCAAGTTTATTATCAATTTTGAATCTATTGTTAAAAGTAAAATTTGGTATCCGGCAATATCTGGCGACCTCGATCGATTGTTATTAGGGAGTTTCGAGATCTTTGTCTCGCGCAGAGGAGCACGTAGACAATAAATAACTTTGATGAATAAATTGTTGGATGAAGACGAGGGAGTTTTTTTTATTATCTTGGGAACGACAAACTGGAATTTTTATTATTTCTTGGTTTTTCTTTGTAGAGGTTAGGCCGCCAGAATCAGGGGGTGACGGTGCGCGACCGGCTGCGGGGGGAGGTGGGATGAGGTTAATACGCATCAGTATGTGCGGCCTGCGAGTTTTGGGTCCCAAAGATGGTATCATGAGCCTTTTTGCATAGGGTTAGGTGCTAAGAGGGTCAAAATTGGCATATTGGGACAATATATATCAGTATATGGTACTGATATCGGTCCGTTGTGTCAACTGATACGTGGTCACATATGGGGGTGGTAAACCCACCCATAGGGGGTGTTTTGACTTGCCGTACGGCGGGACCAAGTATCAGGAGCGTAGGAGCATCGAGTAGGTATGCGGGCTGAGTTGCCCGAGAGCATAGAGTCAGAGAGAGAGAGAGAGAGAGAGAGAGCTATATATTCTCTCTCTCACACTTCGAGTCGCGTGGACTAGCTATATGAGCGTTTCTCTGGAACTTTCGCACTTTGCTGAAAATCGATGGAAAATGAAAACCGCTCAACGCACACCTGGGACCTTTTGCTCACATATTTGTGTAGTATTGAGAGTTACAAATCCACTATTGGAATTCATATAGAGTAAATGGCATCGCCAAAATCACGTTAATAAGTCGAACTCAAAGTTGTTTTTCGCCGATTCCCCAGAATTTCCTAAGCAATTATTTGGCAAGATTGACAATTTCAACGAACGCCTTGGGCTTTTTGCAGCTTCGTAAGGTCAAGGTATCCGGTCACAATTGGTTTTATCAACATAGAGCTCGATCCGCCAATGTGGGATGAGAAAAACTGAATTTTTTTCATGAGTCACGTTTTTTCTATTTCACTTCAGAACGGCCGTATTCTAGACAGAAATATCGCATCAACGCGAGACTTGTCACAAAATCTCCGCAATTGCATCTACTTTAGATATGCATTCCAAAAATTGCGTTCAGAGTCACGGCAGGAGATTGGCGTAATCATCTTTGAGTTGGACGATACATGATTGATTTTTTATTCCCAATTTTCAAAGTCATACAGTTTTGGCTGAATTGGTAGCACACCATCGCGCTTTTGGGCCATTTTTCTCCAATATATTACCCACCAAATGCAGCTTGAATCAACCCGAAAAGTTGCGCGGCATCACCAGAGTATCCGTACGACTGCCCGAGAGTACCAAATATTTTCACAGGATTTTCCCCACATTTTCTCTCTTTGAATGAGCTAGAATGAATCAACTTCTTCTGATCATACAGAGGCCGGAGAGATCTCATTTTGAGACTCGGATAATGATATTTCCACTGCGATCGGGACCGATAGATTTGATTGTTCCCTTATATCATTATCCATAGCTGTATTCCAGCAGGTGTAAGAGTTCCAGAGAAACGCTCATATAGCGCACGATGCGAGGCCCGGTAAGCGTGTCGGCAGAGACTCACGCCGTCGCCACTTTGAGGAAGCCTAGGAAAAGACGATAGGGAGATTGTCTAGGCCGGTGTGTAGGCGCGGAGACGAGAAGGGCGATGTTGTGCTATACGCATGCACCTTCCTTCCCCCTTCCGCTCCCCTCATCACCAGCCTCGCGGGGACCCACGTGAGCCCGACCGCTGTACTTTTCATCACCGCGGAGGATTTCTCCGCGGTGATGAATATAAAAATATTGCTGAGTATAAAGTTATTGCTGAAGTCATTAAAACTAAGAAAGAGAAAAAGATTTTCAAGCATTTGGCCTTTCATGATGAAAAGACCTCAGAAGAACACGAAGATTGCACGATACTCCAAGACGATGCCACTTTTTTATCTAGGCCCAAAGTTCAGGGGATAACACAACTATTCACGATAATGGCACGCAATTGTGGAAATGTGGATGTTTGAATCATTTCAATTCTGCGCAATGTTTCAGTCAGCCTACTACAGGGGACGTGTGCCGCCTATAAGTGCGAGTCGGTTGACTTCACCAGTTAAAAGTTTGAGCTTACCTAAGAAATTGTTTTCATCAATTTTGTAAGTTGAGCCACTTGACTCTATTTGATCGTAGAGGACTTCATCTGGACTCATTTCCAAGGGGTTTTCTCTCACTTTGAGATGATTTGATTCATTTTCGTCCGCACAAGTCGGGTCCTTTCTAGTTTCAGCTTGGAAAAGTGTCAATTTCGACGATTTTTGAGATAATAATCTAGCTCCTGCAAGTTTGAGGCACATCAGTCGAAAACATTAATATGTTTTGGTATAGAAATTGTGGGACCTTGAAGTACGAGTCTGGGGCTTCACAATCCGTCCCAGTCTCAGCTATGACTTTTTCTTTTAAGGACAGGATCCTCACAAAAATCAGAACCTGTATTAGAAAATGACGAGAATATTATCTTCTTGGGGCATATCTCATAGTTTTCTCGTTTCCTCGATGAAGATATAAGTTATTAATAAATGGAAATCATGATTATACTCTATGGAGAACGCATTTTTCCATATTTTTCGAGTTAGTCATATTTTTTCTTATGAATCTCTCCTCTAAAAAAATGTCAAAGCACAGACTCGAATTGGCGTATATTATGTACGTTCAAAAATGGATTTTCAAGATCCAGACTTGTACCCTTAGGACTCACAGCTGTCTTACCAAAACCTAGAAAATTCTCTCATAAATTATCGAAATTAATTGACGTTTTTTGAGTCAAAACTGGAAAAACCGATACGTGTGGACGAAAATAGACGGGGCTATATCGAAATACGTGATAAAACCTTCAAAGGAAACCCAGTCAAATAGAGCCGAGTATTTCAACTCACAAAATTGGAGAAAAAAATTTGGTCGAGCTTTAACTTTTGACTAGTAGTGTACTTTTATACAAAGGAATGTTTGTGTTCCTCCAACGCTGGTTATGCAATTATATCTGCCACATACCTCATGCGCTGTGTGATATCGTTGTAACATTTGGATAGTCGAGAACTTAACTATCAAACGATTTACTATTAGTTGTTTAGTATCACTGCACCTATTACAGATCTGTTGTGATTCATCATTCATTCACATAGTGCTTACCATGCATATGGATCTTGATGTCGTCGAGAAAAGTACATGCCTACCAAGCTCGCTTGAAGGAGATGAAGAAAAACATATGGCCAAAAATGAAGCCAGTGGAAGTCATTGCTGATTTTGAGGAGGCAATGGAAATAGCTTGGCAGAATGTGTATCCGCTAGTGGAGCTCACGGGATGCTACTTGCATTTTACACAAGTAAAATAATGAATATCCATCAGATTAATCATTGCAGAGAATCCACACCTATACTTGCCACTGTTCTAACGGTACTCCGCTTGAGATATTATGATCCCAATTCTCAAAAGATGAACAATTTTCCCATGACGTATACTATGCTCGGGTACCTTTAGGCAGTTTTAGAAAGAAAAATCGAGAATTCTATACTTCTCTTTTCACGATTCGAAAGTGATCAGGACACACAGAGAGATCGTGGTATTGAATGGTCGTAGGCAAAGATTCAAATCGATCCATCAGACAGGTCTTCCATGAGCCAATACTGAAAATTCAACGGCTTTACGCGCTGAATTGGTCAATTTTACGAATTCTTGAGAATTACTCAATAAATTTCAAATACATTTTTATACGTGAAATTATGTGATCCCTTTGAATTCGATATCAAAAAGTGAGGTTTCCATCATTCAAATGGTGAGATCAGACAATAGCTTTGATTTGTGTGACAGACGGCAGAAAATAGCGTCGAATTCGTATATTTAGTAACCCAAAAAACGTATATTTACGTCGATTTTCCACTTTTCCCCCGTTTTGACGTCCAATGTCGCAGAAACAATCATGAGTCCGGAGCAAATTGACACTGGATTTGGAATCAGCGATCTAAAAAACGTAGATTTCATTATGAGAATGCTTTTTTAGAACACTCTCCTTCGTTCTTGGGATTGTCTTATCTAATTAAGACTGAATTGTATCTCACCACAGGCCCTGCTTCGGAATGCTATAAAAAAAGGAGCTGCTAGTCGACGAAATCTACAGGATAATCCCGAACGACATCTTATCCTTAGAATGATGATGGCTCTTGCTTTATTACCAGCAGATGACATCGGAGAAATTTACAAACAAATCAAGAAATTGGCGCGAAAAAACATGGGGCCCATTTTGATGAATTCTTCAAGTATTTTGATGAATATTGGATGAAGCGGTAAGGGAAATCCATACGTTTAACAGTCAAATACATAAAATCCGTGGCGAAAGTGTACTTCCCCGCACGGTGTGTCGAAAAAGTAATATACGCCGTTCCCGTTCACTATCCTATTACATTGATTGTGATCTATAAATGATTCAATTCCGCGTTGAAGTGGTTACTAGACCAATCTTCAAATCTTATGATCATAAGAAGTGTTGGAAGGTTTCGAAGGATTCGTTTTGGAGTACATTAGAATGATATCCATTTAGCAATGATAGCGATCAATTAGCCGGTACATAATATTCGAACTAGGTGGAAATTAGGATTGCTGCATTTGATCAACAGGTGCATTTTCTCACATTAATTCTTCAATCGTTTTATAATTTTGGGGCGATATTCACAAGGGCGAATGCGATATGTTTTTTGGCGATTAGTTTAATCATTCGTTCTTTACCAGGGAGTCGAGAGGAAATTCTTATATCCAATGAGCTCAGACACCCCAACTTACTGTGGCCCTATAGAAATTAAGTTTAATGTTTCATAATTCGTCAGATGAAACCAACGTATATATTTTCAGGTGAAGACTTAAAAGATTCAGTGTATAAGGAAAACTCGACAAGATGAATAACGAGCAAGAATCAATGCACAAAATCCTCAATTTCTTGTTCAAGAATAGGAAACCACATCCTTGGAAGTTTATTGGTGAGTCGATCATGATTCCGGGAATTTCTCTTTCTCTTGGGGCTGATGATATTTTGCAACTAACAATGGATGCTCTTTCCTACTTCATTTGGTCAATAGACTGGGCTATATGCTCAATACCGGTCATATGAAAAGATCTACAGAACCTTTTGTGTGCCCTAGGATTTTCAATGAAATTGGGACTTTTATGCCCCGAGAAAATGTATTTCTGGTGCTTCTTGTAGTTTTTAGGAGAGTATTCTGTCGACTTCTCATCACACGTGCGCCGTGCTTCTGATAAAGTTCGAAATATGTGGTGGCTTAGAGGTATTATTCGAGGGAGGAGCCCGGGAAACTGGCTTAGACCCTTTGTGTGCCCTAGGATTTTCAATGAAATTGGGACTTTTATGCCCCGAGAAAATGTATTTCTGGTGCTTCTTGTAGTTTTTAGGAGAGTATTCTGTCGACTTCTCATCACACGTGCGCCGTGCTTCTGATAAAGTTCGAAATATGTGGTGGCTTAGAGGTATTATTCGAGGGAGGAGCCCGGGAAACTGGCTTAGACCCTCACAGCTCATTCTTCCGCAAGAAAAATTTTCATTTAACAAGTCTAAATTGACATTCTATTTGAGTTTATATATCTCATTTACAATCAAAGTTCATGATCATTTTAGTGGGATGAGTCTGAAAAAGCGAAAACGCATGTATTTTCGGACACTATTTACGCGAACAGGGTGGAAGCTGATAAGAATTCATGTCCGACGCTCAATTCTGTGACTGGAAGTTGATCAAATTGTAAGAAAATGTATCGATCTACTAATAGTGATGGTAGTTTTTCGTCCTTGAAAAATAACAGTGAGGGTATTTTTCGTCGACCTTCAAGGACTGGATGTTGGAATACTGCCAAAAGAACCAGAATTCCATGAAAGAGAATCATTTATTCTCAACGTTTCGTCTACCAGGGTTTGTAGACCTCTTCAGGAGTAAATATCTATACAAACAAATTGTCACAAGTAGGTTACAATCGAAGCACTCACACGTTACAATTAAGAAATTGTGAAAGTTTAAGGCTAAAAATCACTTACATTTTTCTTTTTAAAACATTTACATTTAAATAAATAGATCGAGAACAGACGAACTCATCGTGAGAGATGTATCGATCTACCGTCATACACGACTGCTCACGATTCATTCACACGGAAACACTCTAATAGTGACATCGACAAATTTCACCATATTGTCTTCAGTGGAATTACATCCTTTAAAAATGGTGGGCACAATAATTTACGTACATTTCGAATATACGAAAATAACATAGAATTGGATTTAAAATTTTTCTCAAATGATCCGAAAGCTGGAGGCTTGGGAGATTTCCTCATATCAATCAGACATAGTTGTTCCATAGTTATATCAATTTGAAGAAAGACATCCTCTTGGTTTGACCTCTCTTTCATTTTTCTACATTGGAGTAGCACTTGCCACCACATTATTTGTTCTACGCGTGATACTGAAACTATCAATTCTAGTGAAAACAATTTCTTTTCATCCCATTACTTGATTTCATATTGATCTCAAGTGAACAGCGAATACGAAATATATGAGTTATCTTCCTTGTGCCTTCAAATCAGTCTCATATTATTCGTGAGTAAATCGTATTATTCTGAATCGCAGATTTACTGATAGATATTCAACAAATCAACAATTTCAATCTTCGAGTAGAAAGAGAAACTCTCGGGACTACGAAATAGAGGAGGAAGATAGGAATAATTTTCAATGAAAATGATCTGCTAAGATGTTGGCACATGCTGGAGCATTCTCCCGGATTCACGCCTTTGATGCTGGCCACTAAAGTGGCATACAGTTTAAATGACAAATATATCCGATTGAAACAAGTTTATTCAGCTGATCGTGAGTAGATCATGAACTGTAGGGGTCGAGATCATTATTAATCATCATGAATCGTAGTCTTCCCTCATAGAGCTCGTATTTTGCGCGGAGATTAGAACAAGGTGGTTCAAACTATTCAATTCAGAATATCGACACTGTAATAGAATTCTATGATTTCCAATTTCCAAACCAATCAGTTCTGTCGAAATTCATCATAGTAAGATGGAGGAAACAGTCTCATATCTTGAGAAAAATTTCCTTCTTTTTCGTGGCGATCGAGGTACAGTCCGTTCATCTTTCCGGATTCTTAGGGTTCGTCAAAGAGGTTTTTTGCAATTTTTGGAATGCGAATCCAACTAGTTCTTGAAGGCGTAGCTTCTTTATTCGAAGTATGATTGTAGACCTCTGGTCACTGCTCTGAACCGAAATTTTATGATTCTTCCACTTTGATAGCCGAGAATAATGAGAAAGGAGCTGCGGAAGAATGTGAATTCGAAAAAAATTACGAGTATGAACTGGACTATACTGAAACTGGCTATGGTGAGATTCCTTTGCTTTTACTCAACAATTTTTGAGGAAAATTAGACCGTTCTCCCGAGGCAAAATAAAGGAGTATAATTGAGACTTTGCAACGAAGATGAAGACGCTATGTTGGTGCAAAATTCCTTTTTCAACCCTTATTTATCAACAAAAAGCCACTGTCACAATCGAATCGACTGAGATTGTGTGTGTTCTTCTGGTTCTATTCATTTCTCTTTCACATTCGACATTTCAAATTTCCCTGAAACTCACACAATTACATATTAATACTACGGTTGAGAACTGAATTCGATTTCTATCATTGAGAAGTATCTTGGATGTATAGTAAAAATTACATTCTCCGATCCCTTCCTCTTAGCTCAAAGAAAAACATGTCCTTTATTACCAGCAATTCATCTGTGCACTGCTCTATTCGCTGTGTCCACCTATATTTAGCGGGGAAAATTCTCAATGTAGCGCACGCGGTGGCCAAACACGACACGAAAAAAGGGGGACCAGCGACGGAGAACGGTGATCGGAAGGGATGGCATCGCACTGGATCGCGATGAACCACGACAGCTGACAAAATGCAGCTGATTTGTTCTTGCCTCCGATGGCTGTTTGTTTGACTCTATATCTCAAGCCGCTTTCATTCCAGTCACATAAGCAACTTGTGTTTTGAAACAACGTGGGCTTAGGTTTTTCAATTAGATTAAACTACCGCTTGAGGAGCAAAGATTCAAAACCTATAGACATTCAATGATACTTACGACTTTTGTTATTTGTGGGCTTGACTAGGAGCTTACAAACTAATTGCAAAGTCTTCAACGGATTTACATCACTTCCATTTTGCGGAAAATTGAGGGCTGAAAGAAGAGCATGTGGAGTCGTCGACAATCGGTCGACAAGGTGATGCGACACTTGCGTGTAAGATAGTGTGTGTGTGTATCTATGTATGTGTGTGTGCGAGATCTCTCGGTGACACGGTGTTCTTGTGCCCCCGTTCTCTAATGCGCGGCAGAGCCACTGGCCGGCACTCGGAAACAACTTGGACACAGCGAATTCTTTACATTTCGTTATTATTCCTAAATAGCTTATCTGATGTAAGATAGACATATATTTGAGATTTCTCCATTACACAATTTTTCAATGCAGAAGATTTGCGTACTCATGATTCTATAGGTTTCGACGAGAATGATGATCCAGGAGATATAGAAAGTGGCGACACTGACACAAATGAAACGACTGAAAACGAGGAAAATGATATCAGCCTTCGTGTCAATGTCCAGGGTATGGAGAATATCTTCGATTTCGACCATGAAGGTATTAAATATTCCATACTAAATTTCTCTCTACAAAAGTCTGTGAAGGATAGGATACGAAATACGTCAGGCATCCTATGCAGGAGGGTCTTTTTTGATTTGTCACGATTTTCACGGGAAAAACTCTTTCCTTCAGTACAATGCAATGATCAATCCGATATATACGTTATGTAGGACACGTTTCCTTCGAAATTCGTGTTGGATCCTAGACCCTCCGACGCTAGCACACTTCTGCGAGAAGATGCGATTTCCGAACTTCATAACATAACTAGCTGTTCAGAGTGACATCTAAGAAAGACTTAGCTGATAAAACAATGAACATGTAATGGAACTAAGACGTGCATGGATAAGATTGAAGTTTGATTTGTCTTCCAACTCGCTCGCTTTGGGCGCCACTTTTTACTTTCAAAAAAGTTTTCTGATATAAAATAAATCGATAACTAATCGCAAACTACTGACAATGGCAAAATTACAGTATTATGAATGTTCGGTTCTTCTCATTTTTCTCCATAATAGAAGCATATACAGACTTCATGACTATTGAAATATAATCCTAACATTTTCGTAGATTTTTGAGAGTTGTCTCAGATCTTTACCACGCGTCAATCAAAAGCTATCATAAATATCGATTCCCGCGCATGTCCACATTTGTGAACTTATCTCGTAAGCGGGTTCCTCAAATCAAAATTTGATTCGAGAAACAATGCATCTGATAGGCATCGATATCGACCAGCGTGGGTCAATCTTGAATGTTGTCATGAATATTCCGCAGGATTCTTGCATTCGAAGAACAAATTGAACTGAAAAATAATTCACTGGACTAAAACTCTCTCACATTGGACAAAATTAGCATAAGTGTTATCAAATTTCACAGACACGCACAGCGAGGCAAATACTGAGCGTGAAGAAAGTTTTGCTCCTTGGAGGATTCCTTCAGAAAGTCTCCCAGAAGAAGATGGACAAGTTCATCAGGTACCCTGATATTTGAGCAGTATGATAATTAAAGTAAGTCTTCAGGCAATAGTTATGATATGAAACGATTGTTTCCTGCTCCCATTCATTCGATATTCATGTGCGATAATTTCGCCATCTTCACAGTAGAAAATGTGAGATTATACTCGCTCACTTTGGACTTCATATGCTGGCCTTAGATAATACAGTACCGTGCAAAAATTCCTGAACGGGGGTATGAAATCCTCTCTTGCAAAAAAGTCGATTGCTCGAGCCCAGATCAACGGAGAGGAATTTTGAAAAAAGCATCTTAACAATGAGAAAAAATGCTAACTTTCTATGGTCTTCGATTTTTCTTTCAGCCCTTTTTGGTACCTCAAATAGCTTATGTAATTTCAAGGATTTCGAGAAAAAAAACCGTTTTTACTCTATCGGCTGTAATTTGGACGCGGATAAAGATAGAACAATTTTGCAAAAAGCATCTTGAAGAGCGGAAAAAATGCCATTCGCAATAATTTTTCGATTATTTTCTACGTCGTGTGGATAAGAGTGTGAGAGCTCTCAAAGTAGCCAGATTCTCGGATTTTCAATGAAATACGTGTAAAAACAGCAAAAAATGGGGAAAAACCACGGTTTTGGCTACTTTGAGAGCTCTCACACTCGTATTCAGACGACGTAAAAAATAATCGAAGAATCATTGCAAATGGCATTTTTCCCGCTCTTCAAGATGCTTTTTGCAAAATTGTTCTATCTTTATCCGCGTCCAAATTACAGCCGATAGAGTAAAAACGGTTTTTTTCTCGAAATCCTTGAAATTACATCAGCTATTTCAGGTACCAAGAAAGGCTGAGAGAAAAATCGCAATCCATGAGAAGTTAGTATTCTTTCTCATTTTTAAGATGCTTTTTTCAAAATTCCTCTACGTTAATCTGGGCTCGAGTAATCGACGTTTTTGCAAGAGAGGATTTCAAACCCCCGTTCAGGAATATTTGCACGGTACTGTATGTGTGGCTCGAAAAGTTTTATCCACTGGTCAAAGAATAGTGAAGGATGTCAAAATTCCCTAATTGAAACTTTTTCTCCTCCATTTATCTCGAGAATATAAGCACTCAGTCTCAATATGGAACCCACATGACTCATATAATGACTAACAAAATGCTCAAATCGTCACTCCCGACCAAGACAAACACCTTTCTATTCAAAAAAAGATTGGAAGAACAATCAGAAGTTCTTTTCTTCATCGGCAATAACGATATGATCGAAGTTTACGTCGTAAGAGATACGAAATTTTGGAACTTTCCCCATTGTAAGAGTAATTCGAATTCAGGTCTAGAGGTTTTGAAGCTCGAATTCGGCGTCATCTAATATGGCGGCGACTGCATATGAGTCTCGTGACTTGAGACTTTTCTCCATTGTAATATTGAGGCAGACTTGCGCTATTTCACTGCAAATTCCTATTATTTCAACCAATTGAGCTCTTGTATGCGATTTAGATGAGAATTTTCCATAGAAAATTATATCATAGAAAATTATTTCAACAGTTGTCAAATTTTGTTACTCATGTGCAGCTGCCGCCATGTTGGATGGCTGAAATTCCAAAAGTTGAAACTCCAATAATGGTTCAAAATTCACAGGAGCGTTGGATAAATTTCAAGAGTTTTTCCTCACGTCTATTGTGTCTAACTTCCAAAATGTATCCTTCTCCGAAATGATTTCAGTTCTCTGTTGTTGTAGGAATATGATTATGGCGTTGCTTGAGATTCTTCAGAATATTTCAAGCTTTTCATGAACCATGTGTCTGAAATTATCATCGATATCGGTTATCGAAAATGTCCACTGTAAGATAGAAAATACGCGAAGATATCAAGGTATAAGTAGATTCTTCATCGGTATGGCACTGGAACGCGTACCATTCCGATTCCGAAGATCTTGTAAAACTGGAATTATACACTCTTAAGGTAGTTGTACACTAAAATGCAAAATATACCAGAATGTCACCAAAGTTGGTGAGGATTTAGTTCGAGTCTTAATGAAGATCTGTGCAAAATTTCAAGATGATTGACCGTTTTGTTTCAGAGTGGTAGTCATCAGAATTCGTCACTTTTAGCATGGCGCTCATGCGGGATCGTCGACTCCCATATAAACGCAATGTTAAAAGTGGCGGGTTTTTGATGGCTACCACTCCGAAACAAAACGGTCAATCATTCTGAAATTTTGCACAGGTGTTCATTAACACTTGAACTAAATCCTCCCCAACTTTGGTGTTTTTCTGGTGTACAGTGGAATTTCCCTCAATGGATACCTCTTATCAGCGGACACCTCTCAATGACGGACAATTTTTTGCGACCAGCAGAAGTATAATCACAGAAATGAACCTCTGATTAGCGTACACCTCCGGATAGCGGACAGGTTTGATGCAACCAGAGTTGTCAGTGCGACCGGAGATTTCACTGTATTTTCAGCTTTAGTGTACAACTACCTAACATCAATTTTCAATCAAAACTCTGAGACGAAGTGAAGTTCTCTCGTGCTCCGCGCTTAAATTATCATCTCGAAATAATCTTGCATGTACTGTCTCCGAATCCTCAAAAATGCGTTGAAATTTTGAAGCAATTCAATGAGCTAAGATGAGCAAAAAGAGCTAATTTTCTGAAGAAAACCTAAGATATTTGATCCCAATTGGATACAATGCGTTGAATACGAGTCATGAAAATTTAGCACGAATTGATCATCTGAATTAGTTCTCGGGTAGCTATTATCAGTAATAAATCATGACTCTTATCTTATGATCTTGCAACTAAGATTTCATCTCGATGACGACGGCGAGTTTTGCATGATTCTCCGAGAACTCAACAAATTGCAAGCGATCGAGGGCTCAAACTGATCTTGACTCATCTATTATTTGTTTTCTATACCTTCATACAATTCCTTGGCTCAATGACCTTGAATGGCACTGGAATTGAGTTGACTAACAATGACTTATTTGAGATGACTCATTTGAAATTTTTGATTGAGAATCATATTCTACGTCCAGAAATGTAGAAAGGAGACCTGGAAGATTAATTGATTTTGAGAATGATTATTACTTCTCCCTCAAGAGTTTTCATCCATAGCAAGTCACTTGAATGTGGTTATTCTTATTGATCCATTCCTCAAACAAGTCAATCGTAGGAAGCCGATCCTGGAGTCTTTTATTCTGATGAAATATTCATTTTAGGAGGGAATAGGAGTGATTTTCTTCTACACCCTTAGTAACGACCTTTGTCAGATTTTTTCTAAAGATTTCACAGCGTCTCGTCTTATTGTATTTTCTATTTGATTCTGCGTCGTCAACTTCACGAGATGCTACAGAAAAACGCTACTATTCTGCGATTGGCTGGTCTATTTCACTCCGTTAATATAGATGACGTTCCGGCTGTCAATAAAGGTGAAAATCAGTCTACTGAAACAACTGAAGAATTTTGATGTATTGACAATCTAGCGCATATCTCTAGTTCGTGCAAGGTTGAGTCGCAATATGAAGGACTTCATTGAGTTGATGTATGAAAGGCTTGTGAAAATATTGTTGTGGCGGGAATTTGTATGCAGTCAAATAATTCTGATTTTCCGCAGAAAACAACAACACACTGCTCAGAGTTTTCAGTAGCGAAGTGAATTTTTTTTGTCTTTCTTAATCTATGTCAACGATATCGAGTGATTGAGTAAGTTCTAAGAAGACTAATGCAAGAGCTGCTATTGAATGAATATTAAAGGGATGAGCTCTTGGGCGCTGATCGCGGCTCCTCAACGAGTTAGATGTGAGCTTGCACTTTTGCTACAATGAGTGCATCGTAGGAACTTTTATAGATATTGATTTATCTTGTCATTTCATTGAAAGGATATATACTGGAAGGCACGAGAGAATGTTGAAAAGAATTTTCATGTAGAAACACTTTAGTGAACGATGAAATTGAGAACTTGGTAAAAATTATATACGCAGTAGTCTTGAATCATTTCGCCGCTCATCATCCTTGGAATACCAAAAAACTTATCAAATCTGAAAATTCCTGAAAAACTCTGAAAGATTATTCGGGAATGTCCCCGGCATACCACGGGAATCATATTTTTGTCTCATGATTAACAGCTCTCTAATATTGTGCTTTAATTCTTGCAGTGGATGGAACCAACGAAGTGGAGAAGCCGGAGAAAACGAGAAAAAGAGTTAACGTGCGTCCTCTTCATGGGCCGGAGTTTATAGACGAGATACCGGCCAAGAGGAATCGAAAGTCTGTGAAAGATGGAAAATACAGTGAATTCTCCTGTGAGTGAGAAGAGTTCTGCAGACACTGAACTTGTTTTCTTTGGGCCTCATTCCATTTCCTTGGTGTTCTTTGGGAAGACCCGTGTAGCCTATAAGTCGTTCTTTGGATTTTGAAACATAATTATTACCTAGTTCTCAGTCGTTTTTTATAATTTTAAGAGTCCTATCACTATGATCGGAAGAAGTACTACCATTAGAAGTGATGATTTCTGTGAAATGTGTCAACGAAACATATGATCAACATGTGTTTCAAGAGGTGCCTCGTTTGTGTTGCTGACGTTCAGAATAAATTATTTACACCTTGAATCACCCTTGTCCTCCGTATTTTGTATGAAAACTCCGTTTCTTCGGTAAACTAGGAATATATTCTATGGAATCGTCATTCAAAAATGGTTTTCAAAAACAACAGAGCCTCATCATAAGAGTGAGTCTTTTTTGTGTGAGTATAGGTGGATATAACTCCAACAGAAAGGTATTGGACATTCGAGAACACCGGCGAGAAAATTTGCTAATACGAAGCAGGTGAAATATATAATCCATGGATAGCATTAAACAGAATATGATCTACCAATGATTTATTGATTCTTTGATGGGTAAGAATAACTAATCAATTGATTTAGTGGAGCTCTCGTGGCTTACCCAAAATCGGACACCGTTTCTACTTACACCACTCCAGATGAATTTTCACCACTCATCTCTTACATAAGTACGAGCCACAAAATTCCAATATATTTGAATTAACTGTCCGTCAAAATCACTCCAACGGTTGCTTGAGCTTTTCTGTATAAATTCCGTCCAATTCTCACCACAATAGTTCTGTTTCTCATTCGAAATAAAAAGCTCAAGAAATAATACCGTAAGTTGTATGCACTTGGTCATCATCATTCTTTTGGTTCAAGATCGCGCGCGTTTGACTTCAACAAGCGTTCGATGAAACTTCACCGATCAATAAATTGTCGGTAACAACAAACGTTTGATCAATTGTGCTGGTTGCCATGGGAACGGCTCGACCGTCCACCGCTCAGCGAAATGAGAACTCAGCGAAATGTCCTAGTCCCTTTTAAGGCCTAAAAGAGATATCTTTCTCAGGATTCTTGGGGCCAAAACGTTTGAAGCAGATTTCGGCCTATATGCATAAGGCCTTTCATTGGGAAGTGAGAATATCATATTTAAAAAAACCAAGAACGACATTACAAAAGCCAGTGTAGCAGAGCGTGCTGTAATAACGATCCATGAGCAAATTTACCGTTCATTCTCACTTACAAATACTCAGAAATATATTGATATACTCCAAGGTGTAGCGAACGCCTACGATCACATTAAACACTCAGCTATAAAAATCACACCCGCATCGGTGACAATATTCAATGCAGCCAAAGCTAAAGTAGATTTAGAGAGGGAATATGACAGTTCTCATTACAAAGTACCCGAATATCGAGTGAATGACTTGGTTTGCGTCAGTATTGCCGTGGAGACTGAGGTTGGAGAGGATACGCGAAACGATCGACCTTCTCATGGTGAGAGCGCCGCGAAACACATGGACGAAAAAATCTGGACTCGAGCATACGCGCTAACACAGGGAAACCGATAAGTACGTCTGTAGTTCGATTATTATAAAATGTAGAGCTCTCAAATTTTGCGTGGTCTGAGATCACGTATCGCCGGCCAATATTACACACAATAAACACTGTCTCGAGGAACTTTGTCGCTTACTTTTTTCGAAACAAAGTTACGGCAGGCAATGGCGGAATCACACGTTTTTCGTGAATTTTTTTGATTTTATATAGACAATTTTTGTACACTTTGCGCACAGCACCGGAAAGCTCATGCATTTAGGAGTCTTTGTCTGCAACCTGAAGAAGATCCAATCACTGTGAGCTGAGAATCGACACTGTTGCAACTCACTGTTTTTGGGCTCGCGAACGAGCTCGCGAACGTGGCCATCACCGGCTGCTCAGCTGCGGCTCGCGTCTTCTGCTAACCTGCGCGGCTTCACCAACTAACAGGATATTCACCTTGATTTTAATAAATTCAAGTTCTGACGACGATATTCTGCACCCACGATGGGTTCGGAACAGCTTCAGGATTGAATTTTAACAATTGTCACGGTTCGCGATAGCACGAGTGTTTTTTAATCGTTGAAAATCACAGCGTGCCCTATGCTTTGCTGCATAGGAGGTCCAGATTTTGTATCACATGCGCGGTCCCACTAGAGTCCGGGAGGTGGCGCGACAGTCTAGTCTCCACGGCAATACGTTCAAGTCCCTTCCATAGAGCATATGAGAGGTTCTACAGAACTTTTGACATTTGGGCTACTGCAAAATGAAATTTGTTTTTCATGGCACGCGTCTGAAATCAATTTTAGTGGTAACTATATCCTCAAAAATGAGTGGGAAAGTGCGTGCCCACTGATTTGGGAGAATGTTATTTTTGTACCAACCAAAATCGCTCTCAGACGTCCAAAGGATTTTTAGATACTCCCAGTCGAATGTAAACCCATCGGATCATTCACGCACTGCTAGATGTGGTTATCGGTCAGATTTTTGAGTAATTTTGACAGAAAATCAACGATTTCTTACCTCTCATCAGCTCGTTCTTACACCACGAGGAGTATTCATGGAGAATACCTCTGGAAACTAGAATCATTTCAACGCGTCTTCCTATGAATCGGGATCGTGATAATATATTCAAATACTAAGGTCCCAGAGTGTTTTTCGATCGACGATTTGGGGCAAAACACGTCAATTGTCCTGGGTTGCTTTTTGGAGGGTAAAACGTGTAGTTTTGAGCCATCTGTGGAGGCCGTAGACTCCACGTAGGAAAAGATCAATAACATCATTTCCGACGTACTTTTGCCTCAGCTTTCCGGTGGCGGGGTTTATTCTTCGGTTTTGTGCCACCATGACATCAAAAATTAGTAATCGAGTTTTGAAATGGCAATAACTCAAAATTACCCCTTTTTTCGGCTACTTTGACATCTCCAATAGGAAGATCAGGGAATTCCACATCGAATTAGCTCTCGGAAAAATGAGGGTTCTTCGATTTTCACTAGGAGTAAAGCAACGATGAAAGTACGAGTGGTCATTCATGTGCTGTTTACGTTTCGCGGGTGTTCTAGTTCGTTCAACTCGACGCAGGGAAATAATCAGTCGAGGCATCTTCGACGTATTTTTGACTCATCTTTCCGATGGAAAGCTCCGTTTTTTCTAATTTAGTTCAACATAACCTCAGAAAAAGGAAATTATAAGTCGAAAATGTTCGAACTCAAACTAACCTATTTTTTCGTCTTCTCGATAGCCTGATTCGGGAGAACGGACAATTCTCAATGTAATTGATTATCTTTTGTGTAATTCACAATCTCTAGCGATGAAATAGAGTCCGAATGACTAGATTCCTGCTTCTACGAGGAACGAACCAGTGAATAAATGAGTCCCCGGCGTACGCGTGACATTAGGAATGCTTCTCTTCTTCATAATATCATTTTCCATGGGAATAGTCAGAAAACCAATTACAAGACACTATTCTACCATAAACATGAATTAATTCCTCAAATACTGCCACCAAAAAGATGAAAAAGTAGGTTGAATTCAGTTAAGATTCTTCAGATGCATGATTACCGTTTTTTGAGGTTATGTTAAATCAAAATTGTATCAACGGAGCTCTCCATCGGAAAGATGAGATAAAAGTACGTCGAAGATGCCTCGATTGACTATTTCCCTGCGTCAAATTGAACGGCCCAGAAAACCCGCGAAAGGTAAAAAGCGCGTGAATAACCACTCGTACTTCCATCGTTGCTTTACTCCTAGTAGAAATCGAAAAACTCCCATTCTCTCGAAAGATATTTCGAAGTAAAATTTCCTGATCTTTCGATAGGAAATGTCTAAAGAGCTGAAAAGAGGGGTGATTTCGAGTTACTGCCATTTCAAAACTTGATTGCTAATTTTTGAGGTTATGGTGGCACAAAAACGAAAAACAAACTCGGCCATTGGAAAGCTGAGGCAAAAATACATCGGAATTGATGTCATTGATTTGTTCGTACGTGGGATCTACGGTCTCTACAGATGGCACAAAACTACATGTTTCATCCAGCAAAAACAACCCACGGCAGTTGACGTGTTTTGCCCCATACAAGGGTGGTGCTAATGGCGAGACTAGTAATAATCACGAGGTAGAGCTCCATATTTTGTCTCGTCAGATGAAAGAGAAGGATAGATGAAAATATTCCCCTTTTCAATATGAAAGGTATGTTCTACAATCTTCTCCCCTTCGAATTTTTGAATTCAAAGCGTCACATACACCTACCTTACAGCCAAACTCCTCTTAGATTGATTGAAATCTCTCAGCCTTTTTTTCGACTTTTTTCTTCTCCAATTGCTTCTCTCGTTTAAGTCTCGATTTTGCCCTCTTAACTCGAGCATTGTTTCCACTATTCTCCATGAAATAATAATATTGAATATCTTATCACAATCGACGATCTAGCACCACGTGAGCTTTTTTATGTATCTAACTTAGAATCCTTTCAAAGTGGATTTAATGCTCGATTCACACGGAACTGTCGTTGAATGCCCGAAACCGATATTGATAGCAGATTTTAGAATCAGGAAAGAACTAGTTGCGCAAATATCTACAAGACCCCCCTCTTCCGTACACAGACCTCCAAAATTCTATACAGTGTTTACCAATTAGCACAAACATACACATCTACAGCGTAATGATGTGTCTATGTTTAATGAGCCTGTACGACAAGCGCGAGCTCTCGAATTCCTGCTGCTCGAGGTCTGGCGCCTCGTCCGTAATTCTTCAATTGAAAATTTCTTGAATCAAGTCTATGGTGGCATTTGAAGGTAAAATGGGTTTTTTAGTGTGATTCATCTGTTTCTAAGATGATATGAGCGATTGCAACCTCATAGAAGTGCTAAGACGGGCTCGATCACATCAACCCCATCGATACAATTTTTGTAATGCTTCTCACTCAAATAACGTTCCATATCAGGACATGGGAACTATGGGATATTGTCCAAAAAAGGATGGCGGAAAATGGGCAAAACATCCCAGGAGCGTGCCCCCCTTCTCCCTCTCGTGCCGTGGAAATTTGACCTTTTTCAGTCAAGTGCGCATGAACTGACCCGTCTTCTTGATGCTATCATTTCAACGCAGTTGGTCGCACGCACCCAAACCAAACGGGATATTATTGATGTAGTTTCAAGCTATTGAAATCCGTTTTGATCATGAAACTATCGCGAATGTTATTTTTTTTATAAGCTGAGTGCGGGGAATCTGAAATTTTTGTGAAAACCCGGTTACGCGACTTCGACGTTTGTTTATGAATGCCACGTTGGAGGCACGCGTCTGAAACCAATCTTTTCTCAATATATAGGGTGCCTAAAATGTCACTGAATTTTGGCAGAATTTTTCGAACAATGTCATTTTTGCAGCAGACTGAAGAAATCAAAAAACGGCGCGAGTACGCTAAGAGATACCCAAGAAATGAGGGTTGCGGGCCGTGCTGTGGATAGCCAGATTCTTTTGACAGAACAGCGAATAGAGTACACATTCCGAGGCCCTGGAACCTATCCAAATCAACTCCGACAACTTGATAATCTTCTGACGGTTCAGGAATAGCGTGCAGTACGTCTAATGTCAAAAGTTCTGTAGAACCTCTCATATACGGTAGGCTGGTCAACAGAGCTGTTTGAAATCATCAAGATTTCACATACACGCACACTTTGAGTTTATTCCTCGAGCGATTTTAGTGGATAAGAGATTGATGGATTTTTCTATGAACAAGAGCTCAGCAGAGTAAACGGAGATTCAAATGAAGACGTTTTTGAAATGGAAAGAGTCTTGAAAACCAGAGAAAAAGATTGCAACAAACAGTGTTTCGTGTCTTGGAGAGGTAGTCCTGAAAGATTGAATAGCTGGGTCCTGGCCGACGATCTGAAGAAAATACTATGAGGGATGAGTTTCACAATTCTGTCTAGTGATATTAGCGAAGGTTACTATCCAGACAACCGACTATCACACTTTGTCACAAGTCTGCCACAGGAAATCCATTTGCAAGGTTTATGAGCCGCGACTTCGACGGAAATTCACATACCATCTACATTCCAAGACTTGCCTATAAGACTTGGAGATCGAATGGTTCTCTTGAATGTTTCCTCATCGGTTCATGGTGATACAGATACCAATGAGAATATAAGATCAGATAAATCAACCAATTTGTGTTCTCATGTTAAACCAGGTGTTAATGAAGATATTGAACTCTTGGTTACAGAAATGATTGAGTTGGACAATATTGGGAAACACTTGAAATTTAAGGTGGAGGGGGGTGGTTAGGTCTCTGTCGAGTGGATTTGTACAGATGATGTCCGCCCAGCTCTCGAACATACATTGCAGCTATCAAAGTGGTTGAGGAATATTCTGGGCTTTGACCGCGACGTGCATGGCATACTTGTGCGCTTAGACAGACTGGCCGTGGGCATATCCCCAGGTCATTTGGCTAATGGTCTTCCAAACATGCTGATGATATACGCCGACATGTGTGAACCTTATTATACAGAAAAATCCAGATTAAAATATGAAATTTGTGCTTCTTGATACTCATAATCATGGGGCGAATCGCCTCAACTATCTTAGCCTGCTCTATGGGGGGTAAAATATGTAATTTTGTGCGATCGGTAAATGCCGTGAACCCCACGTAGAAAAAAATCAATGACATCATTTCCGACGTATTTCTTATCTCGGCATTTCGAGGACGGGGTTTGTTTTCCGGATTTGTGTCACCATAACCTCAAAAATTAGCATTCAAGATTTGAAACGGCAATCACTCAATTTTACATCGATATAGCTCTTGAAAAATAGGGGTTTTCGATTTCCACGAAGAGTAGAGCAATGATGAAAGTAAGAATGGCCATTTAGTTGCTGTCTACCTTCCGCGGGTATTTTGAGCCCTTCAATCTGACTCAGGAAAAAAAATCAAATGAGTCATCATATTTTCATCTGATCTTCTCGATGGCGAGCTCTGTTCTCCCAATTTGGGTCAACATAACCTCAAAAAACAGAAATTATACATAAAAAATGTTTGAACTCAATCCAACCTTTCTTTTCGTCTTCTCCATAGCCTCATTCGGGAGAATGAATAATTTTCAGTGTAAACGATGATCCTTGGAGTGATTTACAATCTCCAGTGATGATATACAGTCCACATGTCTCGTTATTCCCTTCTTCCACGAGGAACGAGGCGGTGAATAACTGAATCCTCGGCGTTCACGTGGTGATATTAGTAGTGCCTCTTTTCTTTATAATCTAGTAGGCCGAATTGAGTTACGACACTTTCAATGAATGATTTCCGTTTTTGAGGTTATGTTGGACCAAATTGGGAAATCGGAGCTCCCCTTCGGAAAGATGAGATAAAAATACGTCGATAATGACTAGTTTGATTCTTTTCCTGCGTCAAATTGAACAGCCCGGAACGCCCGCGAAAGGTAAACAGCACGTAAACGACCATTCGTACTCTCATCATTGCTCTACTCTCCGTGAAGAACGAAAAATCTCTATTTTTCGGAAGCTATTGCGAAGTGAAATTTACTGATCTTTCGCAAAGGTATCAACGTTGCTACTGATGTCGCTAATCAGGATATCACGATCAAAGACTCGGTTCATAAACGAGTCCGTAAATCGGGTGCAAATCTCAAGAAAAGCGCTGAACACTTCGATAAGCTCATGGAGGGTTCTGGTTATAAGTATCCTTGCTTCAACGGATCTCTCCAGTCTCTTGACAACTCTGCTCCGGTCAACACCACTGTGAGGAAGAAGAAGAAGACAGTTAAAAGAGCAGCAGCTAGTAAGAGAGGTCAGGAAAAGGAGAGGAGACCAGTAAGAGGAGCGAATCGAAGAAGATAAAGAAGAGCACAAGGAGAGATATTTCCGATTAGATTGCCGGCAATGGTTTTTCTCCACACTCAGCCCTCGGAGTGTTTCAAGTTGGAATTGAATCTCTTTAAGATACCTCCTACTGGAACAACACTTGATTCTTCTTATTACGTTCAATACAAGCCGATATCGAGTTTGACAGATGATTCTTGCATCGAATTTATCGTTCAAGGAAATGGTGATGAATACATTGACCTTGCACACACAATGCTCAGCCTCAAAGTGTCACTCCAAGCTCTTGGGGATGATGATCTTGTTACAGACTCTGGCGATATTAGATGAATGTGGCCCAATGAATAACTTTATGCATTCGTTACTCAATCATGTTGATGTGTTTTTGAACCAGAAACCTGTATCGCCGGCCAATAACTTTTACGCCTACAGAGCTCATATTGAAACCCTTCTCAGCTATGGTCCAGACGCCAAAAATGGTACTTGACGAGCAGTTTCTGGTATGATGATACTGCTGGTAAAATGAATGATACAGCAGATGCAAACCAAGGCCTCGTGAAGCGCCGTCAGCTCCTGTGCAATGGGAATACGATCGATCTTATTGGTGATCTTAAATCAGATATATTTTATCTGAACCAGCTATTTAGACTGGGAGCTGGTGAACTTTTTTGTGCCATATTTTATAAAGGCTGGAAAGTGACTAGGAATGTTGTCCTTGATGTACCCAACCTAAACCCACCGTCAGCCCTCTCAGTGCGTGGGCGTTTTTTTGAAATTAAATTTTTAAATAATTTTTTCGACCAACTCATGTGCTATATGACTTGAAATCTGAATCTTTCAGGGATGATAGATCATGATCCAAAATGATCGAAATCAGCCGTCAGCCCCTCCGCTGACTGTGCGTTTGGCGTCAGCCTTTTTCTCAATATTCAATGTTGCCAAGTTAGTGTGCTATATTTATTAAAATCTGAAACTTTCAGGGATGATGGATCATGATCGAAGATGATCGAAATCGCCCGACAGCCCCTCTCTAGACTGGGCGTTTCCGAAACTGACGATTTTTCCCGATGTAAACAAAGCTCCGCATCAAGGCCGCGATTCATATATGAGTTAATTAACTAATTTCAATATATATATGTGCTCTGGCGGCAGACTCAAATTTTGGTATGAAAGTGAGATGTTTGGCTATACAGAGTAATGCCTTTCAAATACCAGTTCATGTACTGGTTTTCACACATACTCAATTGAATGCATCATATTTTTTAGCATGTGTACCTTCGAGCTTCGTTTAAATACGAAGTTGCATCGAAGGATTTGTCGAATTCGCAAGCGCACAAATTGGAGTGCGATTCATATATAAGGACACTTCGATGCGACTAACGTCAACGTCGGGCAGAGCCCGATAGTGTGCGTGTACTCTGCCCCTGAAGAGTCATCCAAACGCCGCACTATCAGGAGACGAAACGCTATCCGCGTTTAAAATCATTTTTCCAAACTTTGCCAAATTTCTATCTTTGTTACTCCACCATCTCAAATCTTTCCATCGAAATCCTTCGATGCGACTTCGTATTTAAACGAAGCTCGAAGGTACACATGCTCAAGAATATAATACATTCAGTGGAGTATGTGTGAAAACCAGTACATGAACTGGTGTTTGAAAGGCATTGCTCTGTATAGCCAAACATCTCCCTTTCATACCAAAATCAATATATAAGCTTCGTCTCATTCACACGCGTTGTCTCCGTGGTCTGGTGGATACGGTTCTAGCGTAGTGGCTGGAGGGCTCGGGTTCGTATCTAGCCAACTCCAATCTTTTTTTTCTTCGTTCTTCTTCCGATGTTATTCCAACGCGAGAAAACCATCATCCTCTGATGAGGAATCTTTTTCTGTCTCAGTGCCGTTCATTTGAGAGCGCATTTAATTTAGCGTTTTAACTGCGAACTTCCACAAAATAAAATGATTTTGAAGTTCCTCGCCATCAGGCTCGAACTCACAATTTTTTTTTATCGTGCTATGAACGAATATCTCATTCTTGTTCACGAATGTTTTGAAAGTACGACCAAGAATAAAGAGCAGTGTTAGCTGTAAAAAATGTATAACTTGTCAAAATTGAAGATTGTATTGATACTTTTATGGTTTCTGAATTGTACAGGGTGTGATTGAGGAAGTAATGAATAAATATTGTGAGACTATCAACATGAATGAGTGCTGCACATGCATCAAATTATACTGTCTCTTCATTGGACGTTTTGTGTATACCCTTTCGGTGTCATTATAACACGGAATGAATGAACGGCTCGAAGACAAGAAAAGTTTCCTATTCAGAGAATGATGATGGTTTTCTCGCGTTAAAATAACATCGGGAGAAGATTGAAGAAAAAAAAAGTTGGAGTAGGCGGGATACGAACCCGAGCCCTCCATCCACTACACCAGAACCGTATCCACTATACCACGGGGACGATGCGTATGAATGAGACAAGGCTTATATATGTCGCAGGCAAAGTGATCACTTCGCCAATGTATACAGTCGCTAGCGGATGTATACATTACCTAGGCGCTGTATACAGCCGCAGTCAAAGTGTTCAAGAATCGCTGCTGTAGCGCCGGCGAACAGTTCGCCTAGGTAATGTATACTTTGACTAGCGACTGTATACACTGCCATAGACCGACTAGGCAAAGTATTCGACGATGGCGCGGGCAACGGCTTCGCCTATATAACAGGTCAATGATGGACATTTGATTCTCTATATTGGCGTACGTGAATGCACCAATGAATAAGTTCCAAGGCTTCTTTGAAAATTCATGCCTGAATGTTCCCAAACTATTAATGTAAAAGTTGCATACGATTGATATTGAGACTATGGTAAATGATAGAGAAGAGAAATATGAAATTGAATTCAATCAAGACACTAATCACAAAGTCTTTTGATAATAATTGAATAGCACTTTCATTGAAAAAAAATACTTATGACTTCTAATTTGTTTGGTACTCAAAAGATTAGATTGTCACTCATTTCGAACGCATCGTAGGCCTTCAAAATTGCTAACATCGCGTCCAGCAGGTCAGAATATGTAGAAAATCATGTCTCCGATGCGCCCTTGGCCCACTACAACGATGAGTCACCATATTCTCGCATCTACAGAATTGGCAAAAAACGTGACAATAGCTATTTGGAGGTGAATTAGTTTTTCGCGATTGAAAAAATTTTCCCGTGTATAGGATCAAAGTAGAGGTCGGATCCGGCTTCTACGTCGAAAAATACACAAAAAAATTATCGTCCGATAAACGCACTACTTCTGACCCAAAATTTCTTGGCCAGCCAAATTTCTTTTCAAGTAAGCATTGGCACTTATGTATTGGTGCAATCACGTATGCTGATATAGAGAATAAAATGTCCATCATTTACCTGTTATATAGGCGAAGCCGTTGCCCGTGCCATCGGTGAATACTTTGCCGAGTCGGTCTATGGCAGTGTATACAGTCGCTAGTCAAAGTATACATTACCTAGGCAAACTATTCGCCGACGCTGCAGCAGCGATTCTTGAACACTTTGACTGCGGCTGTATACAGTGCCTAGGTAATGTATACATCCGCTAGCGACTGTATACATTGACGGATTGATCACTTTGCCTGCGACATATATAAATCGCGGCCTCGATGCGGGGCTTTGTTTACATAGGGAAAAATCGTCAGTCTCGGAAACGCCCAGTCTAGAGAGGGAATGACGGTCGATATCGATCATTTTGGATCATGATCTATCATCCCTGAAAATTTCAGATTTTAATAAATACAGCACACCAACTTGTCAACATTGAATATTGAAAAAAGGGCTGACGCAAAACGCCCAGTCTGCAGAGGGGCTAAAGGATTGATTTCGATCATTTTGTAGTACCTTTCCAGCCTTCATGGAATGTGGCATAAAAGAAGTTCACCAGCTCCCGGTCTAATTATTGAATGGCATTGATGTACGAGTTCGCTCGACTAGATCCCGGGACGCTGCCTTCCCACTCCTGGATCTATCAGGTCTTGTGCGCATACATATTGCAGAAGCAAATATTTCAGTACGACGAGTCCGTGTCAACCCGGGTGTCCTGATCGCTCATGCAAAAGCGTTGACACACAATACTGTGAAGTATCCACTTACCCGGGTGAAAGTCAAAGCTGTGACAATGCATAGTGGCATACACGGTGAAACATTGGACAATGTCATCCTTGGCCAGTTTCCGAAAAGAATTATCCCTGGATTCGTACAAAATCAAGCTTCCAATGACGATAGGGAGATGAATCCATTCAATCTTGAGAATTTCAACATCAACTACTTATGCTTATATGTTGATGGTTCAAATACCTTCTAAGTAACTACAACCTGATTATAGAGTGAATAAATTATATGTAGATGCCTACCATACTCTATTCTTAGAGACTAGTATACAATTCTCTAATGAGGGTAATAATATCTGCCGAGAAGACTATTCTAAAGAATACTGTCTTTTCGCATTTGATTTAACGCCTGATTTATCGGCTAATGACAGTGGTCATCGGGATCTCATCAAGCACGGCAGTGTTAGGATAGATGTGAGATTCGATGAACCTCTGACGAGTACAATCAATTGTATAATATGCGCAGAGTACAATAATATTCTTAAGGTTGGTGGAGCTCGCCAGATCATGGTTGATTTCAGAAATTAATACCAGATGGTGATCATTTTCAACATAAGGATGATTGACCAAGTGGCAAATTTCAGCAGTCATTCGTCAACTTTGGAAGTGAAAGGATTGTTCATGCGCGAAATGGATTTGATCAAGACCAACATAACCAAAACTTGGGGGAATCAGGAGACAGCAATATTATGAATGTATTTCAGAGTGTTATGAGTAGTAGCGACATACGAATAATATAATATACCATGAAATATCTCTCACACGGTCCGCTGTAATGATAAGCATCTTGGATACTAGATTACACGCCACAAACATAACACTGCGATGAAAAGTTAAATAAATATGAATGTATTTTCAAAGTTCCATCCATTCTACCGACCCAACCATCCGATAATAGTGATCGATAATTTGAAAGAAATTGCTCCATCATTTTCCATGAGACATATGAGGGTTTCCACGGAACTTTTGACTTTCGTGTTACTGCAGGTATTCCAAGCTCTGAACTATTGGGAGTGCGCAGGAATGGCATTGTATAGTGTTTGGCATCTTTCAATATGGACTATAGTCTTTTTTGTTGGAACGCATCCTGGTTTGTCAATAGCAGACCGCAAAAGATGATTTTTGGGTAGTTTACAAAAGTACCAACGCGATTTTTGAAATTGAAAAGGCTGTAACTAAAATACCTATCTTTGAAATACTTTGCTGGAATGATATATCCATCTACTAATCTTATATTTTGAGGAAATGTTTGATTCATAGGTGTGCGCTGATTTGGCTATGATATGAGCTCTCACTAATCGATGTGACCAAGTTTTGTCAAAGAATTTCCTCTGGCTATTGTTTACGTAAATAATGAAATACCTTGTGCAAAGCGGGGAATTCAGCAATGACTTTCCGAAGTTAGAAAGAAGACGAATCGAATCCCGTTTGGTTCGTTAGTGCGCCTTGATCCGGACAAATTTTATAAAGCTTCAAAGCTCATAAAGTTATCGCGCCACTGGCTTTGAAAATGGTGATTTTTTGATGGCATACTCAGGAGACGCGAAGCACAGGATTGGATTGTTGTGCTCTTTTTTCTTCATCACAAAATGAATATAACCGCACTCTTTTGAGTTGCAATTGTCGATCGGTATTTCTGTGAGAAGCTGAGGAAAAATATTCGAATCCGGATGGTAGGCTCAATAAGCCTCTAAATATGATGGTATCGCGATTTTCTTGATTTTTACATGGTATACGGCTGGAATATGAACAAAATAACACCACAGTGTATTTTAGAAATTGAAATGAGACTCATAGCTCGTCACTTGATTTTGGAAATTTACATCGAATTTCGAAAAAATCAATGATAAAATTTATCTTCAAGTCAAGTCAGGCAAAATATAATCCCTATCAATCGTCTAGACAATGTTTTGAATCGAATCTATTCGATTGAAGTTGATTCACGAATGTTCCATGTGTGAAATTCCGTACTTGTCGTTCTGAACCAAATACCTCGGCTTGGAAGAGAGTGGCACCACTTTTTTCACATGTTTTCAAGGTTTGAGAATCACATGAAACGCATTTCAAACGTGTGCGATTAGAATTTTTTATCTTTATTTTGGAGGGTCAATATTTAAAAGTTGCATGGAAACCCTCATACATGGCTCAAATATCCTCTCAAATGATCTTTCACGACCTCTTGCCTCTCGCGATTCCAAAATCAGAGTAAATATTTGAATTAAGAATCAGAGACAATATTCAAGTTGAAATCTTACAATTATTCATTATAACCAAATATCGATGAAAGCGTTCAAAGATTGAGATTCTGATGATTTGGATAGAAAATATGCAGCAGACCGCATTAGTAGGGATCAGACAGTTTAACGATGCATGTTTTTCGGAGACGAGCTGGACGTAAAAATCATGCAGTTATGAGGTGAGAGTCTTTTATTGTGCATATGAGCATCATTCAATAGCGCTACGTACCCCCTCCCTCCTTCTCGTATGGTACCTCAAGAGTTGAAAGGGAAAGGGATACCACTTCGACCACGCGTTGCAGTGCTCAAGGCATTGTTAAAGCAGAGATGAGTAGAGAGATCTCCAGCTTAATGCTGTGGAGTCGAGACGGGCGAGTTTATGGAAATACGGTGTCGCCACGGCTCGGGTAGCGGCGGGCGGGCGAAGCTTGTCCTAAACTCGATGTGCATGTGTGATGTCTGTGAGTTACTGACAGCGCGATCGGCTCACAAACTCACACTCTCACACGTTAGTGACCCTCTAGTAGTGATGAGAAGATCCCGCTCCCCACTCCGCCATGACTCCGCCCACCGAAAAAAGAATCTATGCGCGCACCGTTCAAAATGCTGTGGAATTACGAATCGAAATATTGCCATCACAAGAAAGTTATAATGTTTTTCGAACTGAAAATTAATGAACAGCAGAGTTACTCGACTTCATTTGATCACGGAAGAGATGTAAATATCGTACACGGCAAAAAGAGCTCGAAAGAGAGACTTGATTCATTAGGTTATCTCGGGTGATGGTGTCAATTGCAATACTCACTCCTAATTCCACCGAACACTCTAACGGATTCGGACAATTCGGATTCTTCAACGATATTAGTATCTCATTTTGGTGTGACAAGCAGACTGACAAGTAGTATAACAACAATACCTAGTCCTAAAACCCAAGCTCCCTCGGGGAAGCCGATGAACATTTGCGACCTTTGAACAGTACAATATGGAGATGTCCGGTAGTGTAGTGGTACATCTTTTGCCTCGTGATCCAAAGGTCGTGGGTTCTATATATTATACTTCACAACACCTTTTTAATTACTCGATTAATATTGTCTGATTTTTCAAGCTTTCATTCCAATTTTATTTCAGCGGTTCTTGTAACTATTTTATAAATGTTTATGAAACAATGTTGTATTTTCGGTAGGTCTGAATGATGACATTCATTTCGATTTGAAATCTTCGAGAAATCTTCAACTCCAATTAAATAAATTTTTTGTAGATTCACAAGCAGATGAGCTATAGGAATTTGAGGCACGAATATTGCTTAACAATATTTATGAAATTATTCCACGAATACCTGAGGTGAATTCAAAATAAAAGCTCAAAAGATCTGAAAATATTAATCAAGTAATTAAAAAGGTGTTGTGAAGTATACAAAAAAGTTTTCGGAAAAAAAACCGTACGAAGGCTGGTTTGAACCCACGACCTTGTGATTACGAGGCAAAAGGTATACCATTCGACCAATAAGCATCTCTAAATATATTAGTTCAAAGGTCGTACATGTTCATCGGCTCCCCCGAGGGGGCTTGGGTTTTAGACATTATTGTTGTGCTGAAGAGTCCGGACTGTCCCAATCCATAAGTGTTCGGTGGAGGATAAGGGTATTGATTCTTGACATCATAACCCGACATAACCTATGAACCAAGCTCGGAACCAATTGTCAAACTCTTCGCCGAATACGATATCAACATATCCTTCGTGGTTACATGAAGGCGAGTAAATCTGAAGATGATAAGTTATATCAACAAGAAACATTCAGACTTGCTCACGGCCGTGACATTTTGATTCCGGACTTTGATTCAGTTTGAACTTAGGCGGCTCGATCCTTCTCCCACTCTTCAACTTTAGATCCTTTTTCCGACCAATGAGAAGCGCCGCTGGAGGATCTGCTCATCACTACTAGAGGGTCACTAGGCATTGTATGAGAGCGAACATAATATCCCCACCACCTCAAGCAGCTGGCAAGGTGAGTAGGGGAGGGGTCGAGGTGGGGTTTGCTCAAGTTCCCCAAAGCGCTACTGATACTACTCATGCGCAAAAAGAGAGCGGGAACCGCTCTAAAAATTACACAACAAACAGCAAAAATTTTCGTGTTCGTAGATTTGATAGGTACGACAGGGGCCGGAATACAGCGCAAAGTATTGAGAACAAGAATAATGGTAAATCACTTCTCTGTCGAGTTTGAGATCGCAAGTGCGAGCCAGAAATGTTGATGCTGGAGGCAAAATTACAGTCAGACTATCAAAGGAAGTCTTGTCTTGGCACTTGTCACGAGAACAGTGCGGGGTCAAGGTAAGATACCGACCGATGATGAGTGATTGGATTTTGAGGAATCTGAAAAGATGATTCTTCCCCTAAACGATCTATGGGAATGACTCGATAGATCGTAATGAGTGTCACGCCAGTGAACGGACTTGATCCATTTTTGCATCGAAATGTTGGAAACTTATTTTTCAGAAGGAAAATGGTAATCGTGCTCATAGGCGGTTCATGGCCTGATCCGGCTAATCAGGTCATTGGATGATGTTTCTCGCGTAGTCTCAGATGTATCCAGCTGTTAACTCGTCACAACCAAAAATCGACTGAGGCCACTCTGATTTCCAAGGCAATGCAGTCACCATGCAAAGACACGCTGCAAGTTATTCGCAGTCTTGTCCGGCTCTCTCACAATTTAGACTGAGCAACGAGTATACGAGTACTCATCATCTTACATGAATTCGTCTCATCGTCGTTTAGTCAAAATTGCCAGAGTATCGGAGAAAGTGGGAATAACTTTAGTGTAGGCACTTCCTTCACTACAATATAGGCACATTGTCATTCCCACTTCTATCCGACTTTCTTGCGATTCGGGCTAACCGATGAGATGACGAATTCAAATTAGATGTTAATAAGGACTCGCCCTTCGGTCATTCAGCCCATATCGCGAGAGTATCGGACGAAATTGAGAATACATTACAGCGTGCACGGTGACCGCATTGCCTCAAGAGCAAGTATCGCAGTAGGAGTACTGAATGTTGGAAGGGCCACGACTACCTGCAAGCTCACCCATCGTAACAAATTGCGTTAAGGTATGTCTCTGGATTTTTTGAAGTTTGAAGTCTCTGGATTTTTTGAAGTTCTATCCATAACACACCTTCTGCTGAAATTTCAACGAGCCTGTTCATTTTGTTTTCGAGTATTTAATATTGAAAGTTCGAGCTCTTAACACGCGAAGGATGGGAACGGGGCAGCAGGAGATAACTTTTTTGGACCGTTCTTATGAATGCTCTGACAATTCTTCAGAGAAGTCGTTGAAATAGTATATTACTGTACTAAACAGGGAAGTTGGATTTCCGTGACTGTGTGATGATAATGCCGAGGCATTGATATCATATTGTCATGGGCGTCCCACTTCTCTGCCGAGTGCTGTATACTATTTTTTCTCCTCTCGGCCCGAAAGTACGTCGAAATTTTATTAATCAGTATAAAAATACGCGTTTAACCACACTTCTGCATTTTTTTACATTTTTGACTGGGCAGTGCAGCCGGTGGGGTGTTCAAGCAGAAGACCTCGCAGCTTTTACTTACTGCCTTTGCTGCATAATACTTGTGACGTGATGCACTCGTCCGCCCAACTTTTGCCGGTCGGAGCGGACGTAATAAAAAAAAAAATAAAGATAATGAAGTGAACTGTGTAGTGAGCTAAATGCTGTTATCGCGTGATTCAATTTGATTTGGGTCTTGATACGAAGTTGTGCCCGGTCATGGCCCTAAGCTCTTGTCATTGACAACGAGTTTTTTGTGAAACTCATCGATTTATCTGATGGGGCATTGGAAATCCTGCTCTACCATCAGCTGCTGAGTTTTCTATTTGAGCAGCGATACTCGTAAAAATATGCCGCCTGTCAAGTATAAGCATACATCATGAATAAACACATTGATGAACATAACCTCGATAGGTTATGTTTCGCATGCATGTCTCGTGCGCTCTCTGCACCGCAAAGCTGCGCAGGCAGTGAAAGATGCATTAAAAATCGACAGCCAATCAGAGCGCTAGTTGACTTGTGCCGGCAGCAAAAGTCGAGCTTTCGTGACCAAAATGAGGCGCGGAAGGACGTACTTTCGTGCCGGGAGGAGGAAAAATCAAGATGTCATTCATTCAAAAGTTATCTTCATCCTTGCCAAAAATAGGGACTCATCCCAATTTATTTTGTTTACACGAGGGCTCGTGACGAATGTTTGTGATGTTTGTCCGCGCGCAATACTAATTTTCTGCCTCGCGGAGAGCGTGTGTATGTGAGCGTGTACGTGCACGAGCTGCTTTGTTGTGTATACGCGATTGTACATAAAAGACGGCGCGGTCGCGTTGCTATCTAAACAACATGGCTCGCTCAAACTTTTCATCTTGATTGTCCCAGGAGACAAACGTTAAGCGAACTTTTTTTGGGACGTTTTCCGACCCGTTGCTTAAGAATGGGAGTGTCTGTGATGGTCGATCATGGATTAATTTGAGTTAAAGATCAAAGTATCACTTTGATTTGAATAGATCCAGAGCTCTCCATTTACGGTGTATCCCTCGAGGCTGGAGTATTTACCTGTTGTAGCATAGCTTGGGCTTGTTGGTACGGAAGAGAGTATAAAAACCGGACGCACGAGAGATTGACTATGAGCTCTGCGCTGAGTCTGAAGAAGCTTAGGTTTTTCCCATCTCTTTACTTAACGACGCTTTTTAACGCGAAAATGCTATTCAACATCCAAAATGTCAAGCTTTTATGAGGCAGGAATTTGAGTGAATTTTTTGAAATGCCTTCGAAGGTGGCCTTGGCATAACATATAACAGATTGATTTTCGTACCTACGGACGAGCATAACGACTGATTTGCTACGTGGGCTATTCTTGTTGAGACCGTCCAATGAAGTGAGGTCAAAAAATTAGATTTCCTCCGCGATGAGGTATATGATTCTAGAGTTAAAATGGGGTGAAAGTATTTTTTTTGTTCAGCCCAGATCGACTTCGCATCGGAGCTTCGCGAATTTCTAGTTTGGAGCCGAAAATTGAGATTGACAATCTGAAACTGGTAAAAGCTCCACAACTTTGGTCCTAATGGGTCTCTTGAGATGGGGCTTGATGGGGAATATCAAACACCACGTATTCTATCAGAATAGAATCGTATGGTGACCAAAATCCCGCATAGAGTTCCGAAAAGTGACAATTTGATGAAAAATGAAAAAATACAATCAATCAAAAACATAAATTCGTATCCTTCTGAATTCTCTTTAGAGTACTCCAAACGATGCCAAACACTGCTTCGGTAGGCGCTAAAAATTCGTGTAAGGCGCTAAAAGAATTTCCTGGGGGAAAAAAGGTCAAAAATCAAATCATTGTTGAAATACGGTAACAACTATTGTGAAAAGGCCTATTTTCTCTGCTAAGAGTATTGTCATCCCATGGAAGTGTCCCAAAATGATTGATTTCGGGATCTATCGCTGAATTCCCTGTCTGAGTGATTACAGCTTAATTTAGAGGTATTTCCAGGAAAATGATCATCTTGGGACTCTCCTATAGGATTATGATAATCTCGGCGAAGGAAATATACCTTTCCACAATAGTTGTTACCGAATCTCAACGATAATTTGGTTTTTGAGATTTTTTCCCCAGAATAGTATATTACGCAACAAGTGCGAGAAGGTCAATTTCCGCACAAGTTGCCAAACGAAAGCGAGAAGTTTCGAAGTGTGCGTGAATGTTACTTCTCGCGCGAGTTGGCAACGTGTGCGGAAACTTCTCGCACGTGTTGCGTATACTATTTTTTGCAACTGTGCGCGAAGTTGTAATTAAATGCACCACTGTCCGAGCAAGATCATCTGGAGAACGAAGTTTTCAAGAAAGGCCGAATTCAGAGGGATGACGTGATATCATATTTCGGAACTGTGCGTGAATGAAAATGCATTAGAGCGAGAAGTTACATTTACGCACACTTCACCAGTGCGTAAATGTAAAACTGTGCGAGAAGTCATTCACGCATTACTTCTCGCACTGTAAATGATGAAGAGAAGTCTCATTTTTTTACAACTTCGCGCACACAGTTGCAAAAAATTTTTTTCAGTACTCCACACGAATTTCTAGCGCTTAGGGCCTCGACAGAAAGTGCGCGATGCTCTTTTCTCCACTTTTTCCCCTGTGTATAAGCATAGGCGCTGTAGTTGCAGTCGCCGCCATGGGCGCGCAATGGCGCTACTTCCACGGGGAAAAAAGGGGGAAAAAGAGCAAATGCGCACTTTCTGTCGAGGCCCTTACCAGGGCAAACGCATCATTTTTCGCATCGTTCAGAATACTTTCAGGAAAAAATTCAAGAGGGATACAAATTTACGTTTCTGAGTAGTTGGATTTTTCCATTCTTCATCAAATCGTCTTTTTTGGGACTCTGAGCAGAATTTTGAGCACCATAGGATTCTATTCTGATGGAATACGTTGTTTGATATTCCCCATCAAGCTCCATGCCAGAAGACCCGTAAGGAGTGAAGTTGTCCAGCATTTACCAATTTCAGGATGCCAATCTCAATTTTTGGATCCAAATTGGACATTTGGATAGCTCCGATGCGAATCGATCTGGGCTAAACAGAAAAACACGTGTCACCTCATTTGAGCTCTAGAATCATATAATTCATCGCGGAGAAAATCTCATTTTCTGACCTTACTTCATTGGAAGATCTTGCGAGACGAGATGAGACGAGGAATTGGGAGTTATCGTCTCGCTCTCGGAAAATTTAAAAAATTTGGTTATCGTCTCGTCTTGTCTCGTTATCGATCGAGACTCTCGACGAGAGTTGTTCAAAAATGATGATATATCATTACTCCTCGGCTTCATATGCGCTAAATAGCCAACAAGTGATTGTAATACCACAACTCAAGTTGAAACTCAGAAATCTAAATACTTGTTGAATCTGAAATATCTATGGATTAAGACTGATACCTCTATGAGTCCCTAAGTTGGAAGAAAGAGATAAATGAGTATTTGAGAGCTGCCAGAGCTACTGAAGGAACAACGGACATCCTTTTATCAGGGAAGGACCATTCATACACGTATCCATCACTAATTCGAATGGCTAGAGATATCTTGAACATACAAGCTACGTCAGTGCCAGTCGAACGCGCTTTTTTTGACGTTTCATTGATAATGACGTATTTAAGAAATCGGCTGAGCCATCAGAGTGTCAGAGCATCCTTATGTCTAAATTCATGGATGAAATCAAACTTTTAAGCGGCCATTTGTAAAGTCAATATATAGGAAAAATGAAGTGTTCTTGCTTCAAAACAAATATTCCTGTCGGTTGTCAGAAAGACAATTGAACAAATATGTTATTTTGATCGAATAGATATGATGAAATATGATGAGCTACAATTTAGAGTGTTTTCTTTTTCGATATCCCGACGAGAGCCTCGGCGAAAACAAAAGTCCTTATCGTCTCGAGCGATAAATTACTGATACTCTCTCGCCTCGATCTCATCTCGCCATTGCGAGACGAGATCGAGACGAGAGCGAGAAATCTCGAAAATCGCGGCATCCCTAATCTTGAGAGGATGTCGGATACCGACATTGTCGAGTTTTCGGATTTCTCGATGAATTTTCGAGATATCGGGATCCTACTAAGTAACGCCGATTCTGTATGGCTCATAGAATCGGCGTTACTTGTTCGATTTTTGATATCTCAAAAATTCATCGAGAAATCCGAAAACTCGATCATGTCGGAAACTGTACAATATTGATAGGACTCCGACGTCCCCTTAACTGGAATAGCCCATATACTGTGCCCCAGACATAAGATGAGCTCGTCGCACATCCTCATCCTCCGTTGCTGGAAAATATCAATAACCAACTCGTGAGGTGTCGCGTAAAATCAGATAGAACGATATTCCTAGGGCAGGGAGTGATAATGGATTCTTCCCATATGAAAGATGAGAGATGGAGCTGCCGAATATGAACACCTCTGTGAAATCGTGGGGGAAAGAATATGGTGAAGTGAAGAGATGTAATTGTTTTATTATTAAGATTAATTTTATTCTCAGAGAAAAAAAACACGAGGAATAGCACATCTTTATTCTCGTCACATTTATACATGATTCCAATTGATACATCTCAACAATGTATCTTCCGTTTTCTATATGGATTCCATCGCGATATTCCATACTTTGTTAGAACGGATAGTATATCAATATAATATAGTTTAGTGATTTAAAGTAAGGTATCACATTACTGCGGGTAATAGTATAATACAGAAAAATCTCTTGTACTAAAAAGCTAAGATACAATTTCATTCGTTATCTACGTGAAGAAATTCGATATGAAGATCAATTCTGATATCTATTTACAAGCTCACATGAATAATGATAGCATCAGCATATCAAAAAATATTCACAACTCGACCTTCATTGGGAAATATCGCAATGCTTATCGCTGAAATTGAAGATAATCGATAGTATGTGCAATCACCTAATCATCAGTGGATCACTTCGATTTCGGAGACTCATGAACACAAAATATGAGCTGACTGAAGAACACTCTTATACTTTGTCCGCTCATTCATCATTCGAAATATACAAATGGGTCAGATCAGTATCTTTCGGCCAATTCGTGCGCATGACCCCGGGGATTTTCTCATGATATTTTTATATAGCATTACGGACCAAGAATAGTACTCTCCAAGAGTCAGACGAAGACAAAATTCTTCGACGCCCGATAGAAATTTTTGAAGTTAAAAGAAAGTCCATTACTAACGTTTCCTCGAAAAATTACCAAATCGACTAGGAACATTCTAGAGGGATTTTGTAGGAGGTACATTTTCTGTGTCCTGGTGTCAACTTTCGAGGAAGAATTTTGGGAAAGTCTCAAAACAAAATCGTCCACTCCACGCGACGATACGTAAAATCAGCTTTTTTTCTATTTTTGGACGTTTTTAGGATATGCGCCATTTCAACGTATCTCTATATTTTCCAATCCAGTTGAGCTAGTTTTTTTGACTTGATAAATCATAGAAATCATGGTTTCCAATGTCCAAACCGGTCGAACAATGCCTGAGCTGTGCTTATTAATAAATGGTACGTTCTTGGAAAATGCTGAATCTGTTCAGCTCGCCAAATCCATCGCCCTCTACTAATTGACTCAATACTTGACGGAGTTACTTTTTCATTCAGCCACTTGGTTGAAGTTTTTCGAAAAAAATTTCTCACAATGGAGATGGTGGTACAAAAATACTAGAGATAAATCATTGGTATGTGAGAATAATTGTTTCCCATTTTCCGTTTCTTTTCCCGCACGTATAATAACGTGAACAATTTCCAACTATTGGAATATAATATTTCTGAGGTGGGAAAATGGTGAAAAATGGCACGATTAGAATTTCGGAATTTTTTCGTTCTTTATTCTTCTCTCTCTCATAATTTTATTTTGGGATCTCGTCAATGTTCCATCGATTTCTTTGTAGTGACAGATATTTTTCAGAATTCTCTCAGATTTTTTCGATGCAACATAAGGAAACGATCACATATTATTGGGAATCGATAATGTCCCCTAAAAAGAACACCAAATGGAAAGCCTCGACTTCTACTCGTGACCCTGTAATTTTGTAAGTTGAGATACTTTTCGGCATCTTGGGCCTTCTTCTGTCTCAAATCTGCCGGAATTCTCGGTCTGTTGCATCGGATCGGTCAAAGTCAGGGGGTCACTCCGAAGGAAATTGCAAGGGCTATTGATTGAAAATACTTCCGAAGCTATACAAATGTGCACATGCGCAGAAAGAGTTTGAAAACTGCTTCAAAAACTACACGAAAAACAGCAAGAGTTATCGAGTTTGTGGAATGCTTAGGTTTAACGTGGGGACGGAACACAGCGCGCAATTCCTCCCACACATCCGGAACGTTTGTAAGATTATCTTGGTTGAGTTTCAAGTCGATATGTGAAGTGCAATAGACCTGGCAACCAATTATCGCAATTCACATATCGACTTGATTGGGACAAATTGGACATGTTTCAATAATTCACCGTCTCCTGATGGACATAGCTCATGCTTCGTTTGACCGATTCGGAAGTTTGAGAATGCGAATTGTAGACTTATTTGAGCCGAAGAAGCTACGCGAGTTGGGAGAAAAATATTGAGATGCCTCGGAAAGGCGTCCATTGTGAGATGGTATAAAAATCGAGAAAGGCGATTCTACATATCGTCGTGTGAAGAGGGCGCGTAACGTTTCTGGACACCCCTGCTATTTTTTCTCGAAAATTCGCGTCAAAACAAAGGAAAAGCGCCCCTGCAGATCTCAATGCAATAATTCTAGCCGATTTGGCAGTTTTTCGAAAAAGCGCTGAAAGTGGCTCTTTTTCGAACACCGAAAAATGAGAGCGGACGTGAAAATTTTTTTCGGGCTGTAACTCTGGGATAGTGGTATTTCCGGCACCTTCTCTTATACAAAAATTGGTAGAAAGATCCACGGGGTCATGCGCAAGATTTGGCCGAAATATACTGATCTGGCCAATATATAAAGCGAGCTGGGGCTCTGAGTGCAGGAGGAATGTTTCTGAAACATTTTTTCGATGAGGATAAGATTACAACTTTTGCTCATGAGTCGATGCGCCCTCTTACCACTCAGAGTATTATTTACTCTTCAATAAATACGCTGTAAGAATTGGTTGGACACAGTTTCTTGGAATGACAAAAATCTAGAACTCGAGTTGTATGTCGATGTCTCCAACGTCGGATTATGATTCCACTCATTCAGATAACCGATCATTTTGTTCAATAGAATCGACAGATCATTTTCCATACGGAATAAGAACTCTGTCAACGTACACCACACTCGCATAGAATATGATCTCATGATAATAAGGAGAAGGTTATGTCCCAACAATTGTTCTGGGTTTGCCTCTGTTCCTACCACTGAAAAGAGATCTCAGCGTGTTAGCATTCAATACGACCAAGATTAAATTTGAGGAGAGCTCACCATCTGAAAACGATGGAGTTACTGAGTTGTTCACGTTAAAAACTTACACATTCTTGGCAAGGACGGGAACAATTCGATCAGTCATTGTCTCAGTAATGGATCAACTTTAGAAGAGCTTCCTGTTGGATATATTCGAGTTACATCCCGGTATCGAGAAGCATTCACCGCTTACAAGGAGAGGTCTAACCTTGCTGGTCCTCGATCGTCCCTAGTATTCAAGTGTCTCGATTTCTATTGCTTATTGCTAGTCACATTAATGACGGGTCCTCTCTCTCTCCTAATACATGTTATCTTTGGGTTCTCCTATCATTTTTCACGCAATTTTCTCTCACTTGATCCCACTATGAATCACCTTTTTTTAAGACTGTTATTGTTCAATGTAAACTTTATTCCTCGTTTTTTGTATCAATATTTCATTCCATCCGGATTGTTCACGGAAAAATGCAGATTGAAGAGTGGCAATTTTCAAAGATAGTAGGGATTCATACCCTGTAAAGTAGGACAAGAAGGTTTGGGGAGGAATGGGAGGAACCAAACATAACATATCATATTCGAGAGTGAAATGACTAATTATTGGTGTGACCAAAACCGTGCATGGAGACTGGAAGAAAGGAACGTCAAATCAATTATTATCTCACTAACTCATGGCATCAATCTATCTATTAGATCACTCAACCAGCGCAATGTCAGTAAACAAACAAATCATCGAGAGATCACTATTTTCTCTTCAATACGAGTGATCATGGTGTTTCTGAATTTGTGGATTAGGTTTCCAGATTTTCTTGACGGCGTTGCGTGGAACGAACGATATTAGAACGATTTATCCGGCACTATTTGCGTATCTTGCTAAATCTATGACCGTAATATGATTGTAGTATGACGGTTATTTAGTCTCACCCATACTCGATGGTAGAAACACAATAAATGCTGGGAGATCGGTAATAGGTGAGCATCCTTGTGATCGAAAGGGGTTCCAAGATCAATTAGAGCATTATTATTGTGTACAGACTATGTGAGCAATTTGCTATATTCAAGTTACCATGTGAAAATGACATTAAAGTCTATCAACTGTTTCCTTGCAGCAATTCCGATACTGAAACCAAAACGGAGAAATGCCGTAAGACTCCTAGAATCTTCAAATGATGAGAACAAGATGTTCTCTCCATGTTCAAACAAAAGACAATTAAAATAAATTTCTTATTATCCTGGTCTCGCTAAAATTTTGAGTGAGATGCCGCGAATGATCGATGCTAGTTTCAACTATAACTCTTTCACGTATTATTATAAATTTGACACTGCTTCCGATGAAGACTGAGATGTAACCGGGGCATTGAACTCTGGTGATTTGGTTCCATTGAAAGCGTCGGCCCTGGGGTATCACCAACGATAAGATCTCCATCAACCGAAAAATTCCTGATTCCAATATTGGAACACGTTAAATGTTGAGGACTCAGAGGATCATTATCGATTTGCCCTAAATTACGGAATCTTACAAAACCATCTTCATCAACTAACATTGACGAGTCAGAACTGCCAATATTTTCATGAATGTGGCGTTGCAAAGAACTTTCATTACTTCGATTGCATGGTGGCATCTGCTGCTGAACGTCACTCTTAATATGACCGATGGTATCTCTCCTTTCGTGCGAAAAATCGTTGAAACTGTTAATATTCCTCGAAGTACGTCTATCGAATGTGTTAGAAGGATGAAATTGATCTGGTAATGCGTTCAAAGGAAAATTGTCATCATAAACTTGTTTTCCAGTGCGGATAGTATAATTTTGTATTGCTTGATTCGTTCCGCAAATAGCAGGATACAATGAGTCGTCTACGTTCTCCGTGGATATGGAGTTCGTGCACGGGAAAAGAGCGAACCCTGAGTGAACAATGTGTTGTTGGCTTTGTTTTTCCCGAAAGCTGTAACGAGATAAACTTGTAACCCAGGCAATTAGACAACACATAGAGAGTTCAACTACTCGGACGGCTAATTGCCAACTCCACCATAACCAAGGGTATGGTTGAGGATACTCGCGCACTTCGAAAATGCCATATAGTTGCACGAACGCCATAATTATGAAAAGTAGAGCTGTGACAAGAGTTGTATTAATTGCCGCATTCGTAGTCGTTAGAGTTATATCGATCGGAACGTGACTATTAACAGACTTCGTTCTAGTAGCATGAAGTTGCGACCGAATGACACGATATACGTACATATAACATAGTCCGAGAGATACGCAGACTATTATATGAGTGCTCTGATATATCAGAGAAAAAATTTTGAGCTCAACTTTATACTCGAGTAAGAAATTGGATAAGTATAAAGAGATGCAAAGTACAATATGAATAATGAACATGGCAATCAGAGTTACTGGAGACAGATATTTGTTCTGGAACAAAGAAGGAACACTGGAACTACGAGACATGAACATAATAAGTGTCGCGAAAGATACAGATAATAAGGATGAAGGTAGAAATACAAATATTTTCGAGACCGATTCTGGAAGAGAATGGCCCAAGTTGTAAGCATCATAGAAGAGATAGAAGCATCTTAACGTACAAACAATGGTTAATGATAGATGGATGGTCAAGAAATATGACTGAGTTACAAAATTATTTGAATCATCAAAACGGACTATTTTGTACACTGAAAAGAGAGCTGTCAACGTGAATACAGTCGCCGTTGAGTAAACCTGTAATGACAAAGCTACCTTCCAGGGAGTGCTCAGAAAACTCACATCGTGAAAATTTCTATTGGGAATAGATGGACCTGGGTGTCTCAATGTAGGTTGAGGCTCAGATTTAGATAGCTGTTCGTCGAATGCGAAATCGCTTTGACGGATCTTGGATGATTTTTCTTCATTCCTTGATTTATCAAGGTCTTCATTGGTTTCACTTGCGGTGAAACTATCATTTACTTTCAGCTCGACTGCCGGAGTTGTGGTTGAAGTCTGAATTCTGTACGGCAATCTCGTCGTAAGTTGGGAAGTGACAGGCCCAGAATTGGTCAGTTTCGGGATCATATGATGAGGGAGTTTCGTCGGTATAGGCTTTAACAAAATTTCTGGGATATCTTGTTTTCTTCCATTACTACCAGACAGAATCCTAGAAATGCTATTAAGATGCAGAGAAGGTACAAATTCAGACAAGTTGTTGGAGATATTCTCTTTCTTCGCCGACTCAGTGGAATTTTCACCATACGAATCATGTGTGTTGTCCCTCCGAGCAGCATGATTCAATTCTTTCGAAGTTTCTTCTACGAAATCGGGTGGCTTGATGGGGATTCTTTCTTGAACAGGAGTGAAGTTCGGAGGAGGCCCTGGGCGTCTCATATTTTGATGCATTTCAATATTGGTACCTCTCAAAGTAGGCTTATCAGCAAAAGGATTTGCATATTCTGGGGGGAGCGGTGGTGTGAAGAGAGCTCGAGCTGGTGGCGCATAAGATGGCATCTCCGGATACATGGGTGGATTCGTTGTTTGTGGCATTACCATGTGGTGGATTCTTGGAGTTGTCAGGAATGTGAAAACCGTTGCCTCCGTGGTTGTGTGTGAATAACTTTGCGAAATTTGAGCTTCATAAGCTGGGACGCTCCGTTTAGTCGTTGCAGAACTGTGAGCTACTTTATTGAATATAGCTGCTATATTTTTTTCCAAGATTGTTGGATCCAAATCAAATACTGAATGATCAACAGTACTCTGACTAAACGATAGTACATCTCTGAGCGTTAAAAACAATACTTGCAGAACAAACACATGCATCTTTAGGGGCATCGGTGCTGAACCGTTGCTCTCACCTAGCTAGAGTAGTATGATCTTGATGTAGATCAACCTAGCTTTCCATTAGGACTATCATACGGAATGGGCTCAAATCGCGTTGATATTGAGACTGATAGGCGCATATCATAAACCGTTTCGGACACGTAATGCACAGTCGATAAGTCATGACATTGCTTCTTTGAGAAATTTCCAAGAGCGACTGGGAATTCCACCAGAGGACTTGATCAGTGATCGGCAAAGGAGTCTTTCGAGACAAGCGAATGCATCTCTGAACGAGAGGCTTTCGTCTTCGATTGTAAGTCCAGGACACCGAACGACATCATGCTTGGTCATTAGAGATAATATAGCTCGATTATACTCCGCAGCTCAGACGCACACCGAGTGTGCAAGCATGACATTTTTTCACATGGAAAATTGACTGTCCCTCAGAATCGGCCGAACCTGTAAAGAACGGAAATATTTGATAGAGATATTACATAATCATAACAATGCACAAGGACAATAGAAGGATTTCCACGTTCCTAGGACTTGAAAGTTTCTTCAATATTAGAGATTCTCTCAAACATCCAATCTGGATGGGAAGGGGAGGTTGGATGGGGGGGGGGGGAATTTTCATCGCTTGCTTTCCCCAATCGACTCATTGGCCAAACATTTGCAACACCCTGCACCTGCTCATCTCCTTTGCAACTTTTTCTCCTCGCTACACGTTATGAAAAATTGTGAGACAAGCAATACCTGAGAGATCGCTGCAACGCATGTATCAGAAAACAGTTTGTTGTTGCATTAAGACACGTGTTATCGCTCTTACTCTTGGAGTTTATTTTATCGTGCTCTGTTGAGCCTGGATGGGAGGAAGCCCCAGAAAGGGAAAGAACTGATTCGAGGAGAGTCAACATCATATCGATACCTCCTACGAAGAAAAACACTTCCCAATGAATAAGCATATGGCTTATACATTGTGAAGTGTTTTTCTTTGTAGGAGGTAGCGATATGACGTTGTGCCATGTCACATCTTGTATTGGTACCTTGGTGTGACTCAAATACCAAGACGACCGCACAAGCAACTATATGGTGTTCTGAGATGAAGTAACTGTCACTATCTATGAGACACTGTACGTATCCATGGGATACTCGGTAGAAATTGATTTTCTCAGGAACACTACCCTACCTCAACACTCGGTAAAATTTCGAACGTCAACTATTGATGGCGAACTATTCCAAGGAAGATTCACGATTGCATCTCATGAAATTGTGAATCAGCGAATCAGATGTTCTTCTTATTGCAATTCTAATTGGTCAGCTAGAATGGGCCGTTCGTATAAGGTGACCGAGGCTCTGGTCGATGAGCTGCTCGAATCACTCGGGCAGCCTCAGTCAGTGACCGCAAGCGGAGTTGCAAGTTCGCAGCAGCTGCCCCATCACTGCCTAATATCATTGCGTCATTGCGCGCCTCGTGACTCCCCGCGATTCACCACTTCTGACAATTTTTTCATTATTATCAGTACCCCGTACGCGTCTTTCTGCGTCTATGGCAGTACTTGTCAGTCCGGTCTGCCTACAAGAAACCATAAGGAAAAATTTCATAAAATATCGCTGGATCACACTTAGTGATTCTGAAAGGGGAAGATGAGTAGATTACAATGGCACAATGTGTGACCAAAAAAAGTGAAGGGAACGGGTTCTAATCAGGGGTCAAAGGTCTGAAAAGAGAGTTTTTTGCGATTCTGTGCTCGAGTGTTGGTCGGATCGGAAAATGTTTCAAATAAGAGTTGTAGCTCTTGAACAAAGGAAGAGAATGAGCTAAGGTGCGATAATATAGGATTATCAGAACGGACAGAAATCGAAGTGAAAGTCACCGGCCGTATCTCGTTGGGGAGGGGGAAAGGGTGAGCAAACGGCCGGTGGCGTCGGCGGCTTGGGCGAATATACAGCTGCTCGTCCACTCTCGATCTCTCCTGCTTCGATCGCCTGGCTACCTGCAACCTACAACACGCGCTATCTCGTTGGAGGAATACTGACCATTTATATGAGCATTGTCGTGTCCTAGATAAGATAGTACCTACGCCGTATCCTCAGAGAGTCATATCCTACTGAATATTATTCCATGTACTCCCCAGGAGAATGAAGGGACGTCTGAGAATTGATTGTCATAATTTCTATTCCTCGCCGAAGCTGTGATGACTTTTGTCTAATATAGTCTTATCAACGGTATCGTTATCTTGGTCTCTAGTTACTACTGCGTAATTTCGACTTTGATCAGTGCATCCGCCATCCACCTTGCTTTATAATTGTTCGGGTGCTGTCTAAGCATCCGATCAATTATACGCAAAATATGATTATGCACGGAGACGTATCTACATGAGGTAAGTGGTACCCAACATGCACCATACATCGAAATAAAAAATGAGCACTCGTTGATCTTCCCGAATTTCTTTTACGTTTGTTATCTTAGTATATGAGGAAATAAGTAAGTCCTCCTCTCAAGATGAGCTGAAGTATGGCCTCTTTGACCACTCAGAACGCGTTTATCACGTCAAGATGAGCCAGAGATACTGATTTGGACCGATAGAAAGCTCTAATTATGGTTGCACAGCGATAAAAACGATTTCATGCACTTTACCGCCGATTTACATAGTTATTTTCCGAAAAAATTCAAACAGCTTAATAATTGGCTATAGTATGAATCACAAGTCCCAATCAAGAGCTATGAAAACTTTGGTGCTCTATTACTCTCACACCTGTGAGTATTTGCTAAGAGTATCATCGATGACTCTCTCGGCTTGTTGAAGTGATACTTGCAACTCATAAATACCGCTGTTAATCTCACTCTCTTAGAATAATTTCAATTCATAGAAAATACGGATGAAGAAAGTCAATACCCATAAACAAAGAGCGTTGACACCGAGGCACAAGACCAATAGACAGGGAAAAGATTCTATTTCCCGCAAGCAAATAGATCAGTAGCCATACTGCGGCAGATTTTTAATCCGCGCTGAACCTTTCTAGTCGGAATCATCAATCATAAAAGTGTATTATTGGATGCGGAACTGTGTGCAACCATCCACCGTATTACACTTACAAGTCATAAAATTAAAAGTCTCGTGGCCAAGATTTTCTCAAAATCCACCCCCGCACCTCCTACCTCATAGTTGCATTGAGCAACAGGAGTTTCGGAGTCAGTAGCAATCGGGTACGAGGTGCACTCTGTCAAATCATGCCAGTACGAATTTCGAAATTCGAGCAAGCACACACCTTGCCGTTGCATGCAATTTGCTAGGGGTGCTTGTGAATTACACCAAGTTTCGCTGGATTATTCGTTCAGTCGGCATATCGGTTACACACACATATATATATTTATATATATATATATATTGTTATAGTGTAGTGGGTTTGAATTAGTAAGTGAGTATCGATCAATGCATTGATCGGAAGTTCCGCGTTTTTCGACGATGATCGTCAAAGTAGCTTGATCCGAGTCAATTCAAGTAGAAGCATCCATGATATGCTGAGTACGTTTTATTTGCCTCAGTCAATATATAAAGGTAAGTCTCAAAGCTTAATTATGAAACAATTCACTTCGGCAGAGCAAGAACCGATCAAAAATTATTCAGAGTGTAAACTGATGAGTATGATTTATCAAAATTCTAGGTCCCCGACGGACAGTTGTCAAGACGCCCATGCATCGGAGCTTGAGATGAATATAAGCAAATCAGGCAAAGTTTGAAGAGTCCTTTGGCCACACAGCGTAATTCATCTAAAATGCAATAAAGATGCGATCTACGGTGAGTTGTGTTTTGTAGAAATTTTTCCGTCTATCACTTACATATTCTGATATATTATTGGAGCAAATTTGAATAATGATGTTGCGTCCGAATGTTTCAGGCAAGCGTGATCAGGGTGTGTCAAAGTGAGGACAATCAAAATGACGAGAACTGAGAGCATCATAGCCGCGATAGTGAGAGTCGGCAATTATCATGAGTTCAGAGGTAAAGTTCTCATTGCTTTCTTGGAACTTCTCGTCGTATGAATTTGATTTTAGCTTGTCCAGAAATACTAGGATAGTCAAATATGTGTGGCGTAACAGAATTCATCAATTCTACAGGTATGTAGTGAGGCTAAGCCAACGTGCTTGATTTGTGGCTACCCTCTGGAAATCAAGAGCACAAGGCATGTGACAACTCACACACCGGAAAGATTGCAAGATGCGAGCACAAAGAGGAATGACAAGAAAAAGATGAATTTAGGGAGGCATGGAGTTGCATACCAACTGCTGGATTAACTTCCCATTGGAGGGATAGATCAAGAGCGAGCTGGAACGACAGCGAGGGGCAGCATCTTGGCTTCAAGAACTGCAAAACGGAGCTCTCAGGTTCGAATTTAGTAAAAATTGTATTTTCTGCGGGACTTTCACGAACAATCGCTCGCATGACAAGTTCAAGGTCATCAGTAAGCCTGGAACTGAGACCACATTGAAGCGTTCCCTTGATTATAGCTCAGAAACCATTTATAGTAATCACTAACGATCTCCATTGAATAAAAATGCGGACTTGGTCGTTGAAAAGGCACGATATCATAATCGCTGTTTCGATACTTTCTCTAGTGCTTGTGAACCTAGAAATGGCCTGAATAGAGGTCGGCGTAATGAATCTTGCGAGAACCTCATATACTTTGTTATCAGTTATGTGTCCGCGCATTCTTCTGGATGAGTTTCAATATTCCACTGAAGATCCTGAAATCAAATATAAAAAGGAGTATGAAGACCAGATTGATTTTCCAACTTACGGCAGAGTGAAGAATCAATTACATCGCGTTTTTGATGATAAGAGAATTGTCTTTATTTGAGGTGTAAATGACCTAGTCTTTTCCTTCGAAGATAAAATAAGCGAGATCTTGCGGGATCATTATTTGAACAATGGTTCGATTTCTAAAGAGCAAAGAGAGGCAAAGATCCTTGAATCGGCTTCTGATATCATTTTTAGAGATATAAAACAGAAAAAGTATGATACTGATAGTTACAAGCCCCCGAGTGGATTTTTCAAGGATACAGATATGAAGATATTCCCTCTTCTCTGCAGATATTACTGGATGGCATAGTAAAACGGGATAAGAATATGAATTCCGAAACTCAGAAAAAGAAATGGAATAACAAAGTCATCACTATTGCACATTTGATAATCTTAGCATTGAGACCAAGGACTTTTATTTCTCCTGTTCTCCTCAGTTTTTCTTTGATATTGCATCGCAATCACTGTTCAAAGGAAGACATAGTCACGCTGTCGAATTTAGGTGCTTGTGCTTCTTATCATGAAACCGTAGTTTTTGAGAATTCGATTGCTAATGATCCTGAATTCTATGCAATTATAGCTGAAGCCCTCTCACAATTTGCTATTAATAATTTTGATAGGAACACAGCAACAGTTGACGATCACAAGACATGTCATAAATTAGGTCTGATTCCATGTGTTAGTCCGGGTTCTGCGGTGTCTTCGTCACGTAGAATTAAAAGATGTCCGAATTTGAAATCAGAGAATATAGTTAAGAATTGCGGTTTCGTACCTCTTGTTATTTTTGTGCCGCAGAATCGCCACGGGTTGAAAAACATGGTTATAGCAAATTTTAAGGGAGAATACGGGGAGTTTTTCGCAAAGTCGGGCGCTGATGAAAAAATTAAGCTACTGAACATGCTCTGGGAGTACTGCAAAAATCTAGAGCCCGGAGAAATTGATGGTTGGCACGGGTTCATGACAAAAGCTTTCCAACATCATTCTTTCACCGTTCCCAAAGTAATACCGCTCTAATTCGTCGATGCACTTCCTTCTGATATAAGCACAATCTGGTCTGCTTTGCTAGGAGCCGTGCGCAAAGCAAAAGAAAACGTCCAGAGATACTGTTTAATGACTTTTCATCAGCCCCTTCATGCTAAAGCAGTAGAGATTCTAGCCTCTTTGCCTGATGATCACGAAGTCAAACGAATGGTAATTCTTAGATTAGGAGGTTTCCACTTGACTATGTCATTTCAACTGCAATGGGTACGATCATGGACTTTAGTGGATTGGAAGAAGTTTTCTGCCAATTTTTCGCTGAATTGTCAGCTTCAAATGCTCTCTCTGGGCGAGCATACTCACGAGGGGTAAGAGGTCATTTCTTAGTTCACTTGGGGCTATCACATATCGTACTCTCAATGATTCATTTGAGTGAAGAAGAGATTAACGAATTAGAGAATCTATCAAAGAAAGTGGGCGATGCCAACTTTACGACTGACAACGAAGCGCTGCGGTCTTTAAGAAAGAAATACGAAGAGAAATTAGATGAGTTGAAATAGAGTAGCCCCACAGCACAGTTATGGGTTCAACTAATGGATATGGAAAGATTACTGAAAAATTATATCGGAGCTGAGCGCTCTGGCAATTGGCCATTGCATTGGGCTACAATTTTGAGATGCTACCCTATTTTCACGCAGCGGGCCACATTCATTATGCTTAATATGCCCATATTTATCTGCAGACGATGTTGCGTTTGGAAGAAATCATGAAAGATGCTCCGGAAGAGTATAAACAGTTTGTCAATGATGCTTATTTTACAATCAGTCGAACTCATAAATTTTGGTGCGGATCGTGGGTAGACTTCGTGATAGATCAATTTTTGATGAGAAATCTCAAGGGTAGAGGCGGAGTCATCCAACGTGGTATGGCAGAGTCTATTCTTTCAAAATGGAGTGCAACTCAAGTCCCGATATCAGTAATCATGAATGGATTAGAATCATTTGCTGGCACATCAAACGTATCTCCTGAACAACACGTAGAGATGCGAGACTCTCGGAAAAAGAGAGATGCTGCCGACTTGGCCAAAGTTATACGTTTCTTTGAAGATCACAACCCTTTCCCTGTATCAGATCAAATCATGTCGATGATCAAATTATGTTGATTAGTAGCAATATTGGGGGGGGGGGGGACAAAGATGTTATCAACTGTTATAAGGCATATGAAGTTGGGTTGACTCTCCTGGAAAGCGTGGGCGGAAAGTTGAGAGATTGGAAGCTTCCTCGGAGTAACAAAGTCAAATCACTCAAAGCAGTCGTTTCGCAAGTTAAAATGGACGGAGAAATCGTCGAGATCGATCCACTGCTGATCTCCACAAGAATGACATCCGCGATGTTCAATGGGAACGGCGATCTTAAAACGGATTTGTTGTACGAACTATGCTCTCACCCCGCTGCTTTGTTCAATGAGGAAAGCATGATAGATTCGAAAAAAATCTCGGTTTGTGGACGAATTTAATCATTCTAACGAAGTTCCCGCGAATGCAATATATATTATAGATGGGGGACGCTTGTTACACAAAGTCGTCTGGAAATCAAAACAACCAGTGCGATATATCGTTGATGAGTATGACTCTTACGTGAAGAATAATTATGCAGGGGAAGAGACTTCCGTTATCTTTGATGGATATCCAGATGATTGGAGTGATAGCACGAAATCATATCAACGGTTTCACAGGCAGAAGACCATCGGTCCTGAATATCAAATCAAGCTCGATACTGAAATAAAGTGTAGACAAGACAGTTTTCATCAAATGAAAAAAATAAAAAAGACTGATTCAAACTATATGTGAAGCCTTGAAAGATAACGGGATCAACTCTGATACAGCCGAAGAAGATGCAGATGTTCTAATCATCAAGACGGCATTGGCCCTCGTAAAACTCAACCACGTAACTATGCAGTTGTAGTGGGTGAAGATGTGGACTTGCTCGTTATCATGAATGAATTGGGTCGTAACGCCCACAATCTTCATTTCCTTCAACCTACCCGGAGCAGTTCTGAAAGAGATATCCATAATTTCAGCTCAACTTCCTTCAAACATCCTGAGTTACAGAATCGAGTAGGTTTTTTGCACTGTTCCTCAGGTTGCGACACAACTTCGGGGTTTTACAATCAAGGCAAAAGTAAGCTTACTCACATCATGAAAAAATTCGAAAGTTTATGCGTCCTCATGGACTGTTTTTATGCGGGGAATTCAGAGAAATCGGAAATCTGATCAAATGCTTGCGAAATAGTTGCTGCATTGTATAGTGGAGAATGAAACAAAGATTTGAAACAAGTAAGATTTTCTAAGTACTGCGACTCTTCGGCATCAAGGAATTTCGATCTAAAAAAGTTGCCACCCACAGAAGGAGCTGTAGAACAGCACTCATACAGGCTTTACCATCAACTTAAGGCGTGGAGAGGCGGTACAAACAAAGCCTTAGATTGAGTGATCTAGAACTCGATGTGGTACTCATCATCGAGAACTCAATGTGGTATTCGTGATCGAGAACTCAAAGTGATACCTGTGATCTAGAACTGAATGGGGTACTCGTGTTTGAAACTCAATGTGGTATTCGTGATCTAGAACTCAGAGTGGTACCTGTGATCTAGAACACAATGAGGCACTCGTGTTTGAAACTCAATGTGGTACTCGTGATCGAGAACCCAATGTGATATGCCTGATTTGAGACTAGATCCGGTTATTCGGGATCGAAAACTTAATGTGGTACTCGTGAACGAGAACTCAATGTGGGACTCGTGATTAAGTACTCAATGTGGCACTCGTGATCTAGATTCCAACGTAGTACTCGTGATCGGGGACTCAATGTGGTACTCAAGATCGAGAAGTCAATGTGGTACTCGAGAGCGAGAACTCAATGTGGTACTCGTGATCGAGATCTAAAAGTGGTACCTGTGATCTAGAACTCAATGGTGTACTCGTGTTTGAAACTCAATGAGGTACTCGTGATCGAGAACTCGATGTGGTACTCGTGATCGAGAAGTCAATGTGGTACTCGTGAGCGAGGACTCAATGTGGTACTCGTGATCGAGATCCAAAAGTGGTACCTGTGATCTAGAACTCAATGAGGTACTCGTGATCGAGATCTCAATGTGGTACTCGTGATCGAGATCTCAATGTGGTATTCGTGATCTAGAACTCAATATGGTATTCGCGATCGAGAACTCAATGTGGTACTCGTGATCTGGAACTCACTGTGGTACTCGTGATCTAGAACCGAATGTGGCAATCGTGATCTAAAACTCAATGTGGTACTCATGATCTAGATTCCAACGTAGTACTCGTGATCGGGAACTCAATGTGGTACTCGTGATCGAATACTCAATGTGGTACTCGTCATCGAGAACTCAATATGGTACTCGTGATCTAGATTTCAAAGTAGTACACGTGATCGAGCACTTACTGTGGTACTCGTGATCGAGAACTCAATGTGGTATTCGTGGTCTAGGACTCAAAGTGGTACCTGTGACCTAGAACTCAATGAGGTACTCGTGTTGGAAACTCAATGTGGTACTCGTGATCTAGAACTCAATGTGGTACTCATCATCGAGAACTCAATGTGGTACTCGTGATCGAGAACTCAAAGTGATACCTGTGATCTAGAACTCGATGAAGTACTCGTGTTTGAAACTCAATGTGGTAATCGTGATCTAGAAATACAAAGTGGTACCTGTGATCTAGAACTCAATGAGGCACTCGTGTTTGAAACTCGATGTAGTACTCGTGATCGAGAACTCAATGTGATACTCGTGGTCGAGAACTCAAAGTGATACCTGTGATCTAGAACTCGATGAGGTACTCGTGTTTGAAACTCAATGTGGTATTCGTGATCTAGAACTCAAAGTGGTACCTGTGATCTAGAACTCAATGAGGCACTCGCGTTTGAAACTCAATGTGGTACTCGGGTTCGAGAACCAAATGTGATATGCCTGATTTGGGACTAGATCCGGTTATTCGTGATCGAAAACTTAATGTGGTACTCGTGATCGAGAACTCAATGTGGGACTCGTGATTAAGAACTCAATGTGGCACTCGTGATCTAGATTCCAACGTCGTACTCGTGATCGGGGACTCAATGTGGTACTCGTGATCGAGAGGTCAATGTGGTACTCGAGAGCGAGAACTCAATATGGTACTCGTGATCGAGATCTAAAAGTAGTACCTGTGATCTAGAACTCAATGAGGTACTCGTGTTTGAAACTCAATGAGGTACTCGTGATCGAGAACTCGATGTGGTACTCGTGATCGAGAAGTCAATGACGTACTCGTGAGCGAGGACTCAATGTGGTACTCGTGATCGAGATCCAAAAGTGGTACCTGTGATCTAGAACTCAATGAGGTACTCGTGATCAAGATCTCAATGTGGTACTCGTGATCGAGATCTCAATGTGGTATTCGTGATCTAGAACTCAATATGGTATTCGCGATCGAGTACTCAATGTGGTACTCGTGATCTGCAACTCACTGTGGTACTCGTGATCTAGAACCGATTGTGGCAATCGTGATCTAAAGCTCAATGTGGTACTCATGATCTAGATTTCAACGTGGTACTCGTGATCGGGAACTCAATGTGGTACTCGTGATCGAGTACTCAATGTGGTACTCGTCATCGAGAACTCAATATGGTACTCGTGATCTAGATTTCAAAGTAGTACTCGTGATCGAGCGCTTACTGTGGTACTCGTGATCGAGAACTCAATGTGGTATTCGTGGTCTAGGACTCAAAGTGGTACCTGTAACCTAGAAATCAATGAGGTACTCGTGTTAGAAACTCAATGTGGTACTCGTGATCTAGAACTCAATGTGGTACTCATCATCGAGAGCTCAATGTGGTACTCGTGATCGAGAACTCAAAGAGATACCTGTGATTTAGAAACCGATGAAGTACTCGTGTTTGAAACTCAAACTGGTATTCGTGATCTAGAACTCAAAGTGGTACCTGTGATCTAGAACTCAATGAGGCACTCGTGTTTGAAACTCGATGTGGTACTCGTGATCGAGAACTCAAAGTGGGACTCGTGATTGAGAACTCAATGTGGTACTCGTGATCTAGATTCCAACGTAGTACTCGTGATCGGGGACTCAATGTGGTACTCGTGATCGAGAAGTCAATGTCGTACTCGAAGGCGAAAACTCAATGTGGTACTCGTGATCGAGATCTAAAAGTGGTACCTGTGATCTAGAACTCAATGAGGTACTCGTGTTTGAAACTCAATGTGGTACTCGTGATCAAGAACCCAATAAAATATGCCTGATTTGGGACTAGATCCGGTTATTCGTGATCGAAAACTTAATGTGGTACTCGTGATCGAGAACTCAGAGTGGGACTCGTGATTGAGAACTCAATGTGGTACTCGTGATCTAGATTCCAACGTAGTACTCGTGATCAGGGACTCAATGTGGTACTCGTGATCGAGAAGTCAATGTCGTACTGGAAGGCGAGAAATCAATGTGGTACTCGTGATCGAGATTTAAGAGTGGTACCTGTGATCTAGAACTCAATGAGGTACTTGTGTTTGAAGCTCAATGAGGTACTCGTGATCGAGAACTCAATATGTGATCTAGATTTCAAAGTAGTACACGTGATCGAACACTTACTGTGGTACTCGTGATCGAGAACTCAATGTGGTATTCGTGGTCCAGAACTCAAAGTGGTACCTGTGACCTAGAACTCAATGTGGTACTCGTGATCGAGAAGTCAATGTCGTACTCGAAGGCGAAAACTCAATGTGGTACTCGTGATCGAGATCCTAAAGTGGTACCTGTGATCTAGAACTCAATGAGGTACTCGTGTTTGAAACTCAATGTGTTACTCGTGATCAAGAACCCAATGTAATATGCCTGATTTGGGACTAGATCCGGTTATTCGTGATCGAAAACTTAATGTGGTACTCGTGATCAAGAACTCAATGTGGGACTCGTGACTAAGAACTCAATGTGGCACTCGTGATCTAGATTCCAACGTCGTACTCGTGATCGGGGACTTAATGTGGTACTCGTGATCGAGAAGTCAATGTGGTACTCGAGAGCGAGAACTCAATGTGGTACTCGTGATCGAGATCTAAAAGTGGTACCTGTGATCTAGAACTCAATGAGGTACTCGTGTTTGAAACTCAATGAGGTACTCGTGATCGAGAACTCGATGTGGTACTCGTGATCGAGAAGTCAATGTGGTACTCGTGAGCGAGGACTCAATGTGGTACTCGTGATCGAGATCCAAAAGTGGTACCTGTGATCTAGAACTCAATGAGGTACTCATGATCGAGATCTCAATGTGGTACTCGTGATCGAGATCTCAATGTGGTATTCGTGATCTAGAACTCAATATGGTATTCGCGATCGAGAACTCAATGTGGTACTCGTGATCTGCAACTCACTGTGGTACTCGTGATCTAGAACCGATTGTGGCAATCGTGATCTGAAACTCAATGTGGTACTCATGATCTAGATTCCAACGTAGTACTCGTGATCGGGAACTGAATGTGGTACTCGCGATCTAGATTTCAGAGTAGTACTCGTGATCGAGCGCTTACTGTGGTACTCGTGATCGAGAACTCAATGTGGTATTCGTGGTCTAGGACTCAAAGTGGTACCTGTGACCTAGAACTCAATGAGGTACTCGTGTTAGAAACTCAATGTGGTACTCGTGATCTAGAACTCAATGTGGTACTCATCATCGAGAACTCAATGTGGTACTCGTGATCGAGAACTCAAAGTGATACCTGTGATCTAGAACCCAATGAGGCACTCGTGTTTGAAACTCAATGTAGTACTCGTGATCGAGAACTCAATGTGGTACTCGTGATCGAGAACTCAAAGTGATACCTGTGATCTAGAACTCGATGAGGTACTTGTGTTTGAAACTCAATGTGGTATTCGTGATCTAGAACTCAAAGTGGTACCTGTGATCTAGAACTCAATGAGGCACTCGTGTTTGGAACTCGATGTGGTACTCGTGATCGAGAACCAAATGTGATATGCCTGATTTGGGACTAGATCCGGTTATTCGTGATCGAAAACCTAATGTGGTACTCGTGATCGAGAACTCAAAGTGGGACTCGTGATTGAGAACTCAATGTGGTACTCGTGATCTAGATTCCAACGTAGTACTCGTGATCAGGGACTCAATGTGGTACTCGTGATCGAGAAGTCAATGTCGTACTCGAAGGCGAGAAATCAATGTAGTACTCGTGATCGAGATCTAAGAGTGGTACCTGTGATCTAGAACTCAATGAGGTACTCGTGTTTGAAGCTCAATGAGGTACTCGTGATCGAGAACTCGATGTGGTACTCGTCATCGAGAACTCAATATGTGATCTAGATTTCAAAGTAGTACACGTGATCGAGCACTTACTGTGGTACTCGTAATCGAGAACTCAATGTGGTATTTGTGGTCTAGAACTCAATGTGGTACTCATCATCGAGAACCCGATATGGTACTCGTGATCGAGAACTCAAAGTGATACCTGTGATCTAGAACTCGCTGGAGTACTCGTGTTTGAAACTCAATGTGGTACTCGTGATCAAGAACCCAATGTAATATGCCTGATTTGGGACTAGATCCGGTTATTCGTGATCGAAAACTTAATGTGGTACTCGTGATCGAGAACTCAGAGTGGGACTCGTGATTGAGAACTCAATGTGGTACTCGTGATCTAGATTCCAACGTAGTACTCGTGATCAGGGACTCAATGTGGTACTCGTGATCGAGAAGTCAATGTCGTACTGGAAGGCGAGAAATCAATGTGGTACTCGTGATCGAGATCTAAGAGTGGTACCTGTGATCTGGAACTCAATGAGGTACTTGTGTTTGAAGCTCAATGAGGTACTCGTGATCGAGAACTCAATATGTGATCTAGATTTCAAAGTAGTACACGTGATCGAGCACTTACTGTGGTACTCGTGATCGAGAACTCAATGTGGTATTCGTGGTCCAGAACTCAAAGTGGTACCTGTGACCTAGAACTCAATGTAGTACTCGTGATCGAGGAGTCAATGTCGTACTCGAAGGCGAAAACTCAATGTGGTACTCGTGATCGAGATCCTAAAGTGGTACCTGTGATCTAGAACTCAATGAGGTACTCGTGTTTGAAACTCAATGTGGTAATCGTGATCAAGAACCCAATGTAATATGCCTGATTTGGGACTAGATCCGGTTATTCGTGATCGAAAACTTAATGTGGTACTCGTGATCGAGAACTCAATGTGGGACTCGTGACTAAGAACTCAATGTGGTACTCGTGATCTAGATTCCAACGTCGTACTCGTGATCGGGGACTTAATGTGGTACTCGTGATCGAGAAGTCAATGTGGTACTCGAGAGCGAGAACTCAATGTGGTACTCGTGATCGAGATCTAAAAGTGGTACCTGTGATCTAGAACTCAATGAGGTACTCGTGTTTGAAACTCTATGAGGTACTCGTGATCGAGAACTCGATGTGGTACTCGTGATCGAGAAGTCAATGTGGTACTCGTTAGCGAGAACTCAATGTGGTACTCGTGATCGAGATCCAAAAGTGGTACCTGTGATCTAGAACTCAATGAGGTACTCGTGATCGAGATCTCAATGTGGTACTCGTGATCGAGATCTCAATGTGGTATTCGTGACCTAGAACTCAATATGGTATTCGCGATCGAGAACTCAATGTGGTACTCGTGATCTGCAACTCACTGTGGTACTCGTGATCTAGAACCGATTGTGGCAATCGTGATCTGAAACTCAATGTGGTACTCATGATCTAGATTCCAACGTAGTACTCGTGATCGGGAACTCAATGTGGTACTCGCGATCTAGATTTCAGAGTAGTACTCGTGATCGAGCGCTTACTGTGGTACTCGTGATCGAGAACTCAATGTGGTATTCGTGGTCTAGGACTCAAAGTGGTACCTGTGACCTAGAACTCAATGAGGTACTCGTGTTAGAAACTCGATGTGGTACTCGTGATCGAGAACTCAAAGTGATACCTGTGATCTAGAACTCAATGAGGCACTCGTGTTTGAAACTCAATGTAGTACTCGTGATCGAGAACTCAATGTGGTACTCGTGATCGAGAACTCAAAGTGATACCTGTGATCTAGAACTCGATGAGGTACTTGTGTTTGAAACTCAATGTGGTATTCGTGATCTAGAACTCAAAGTGGTACCTGTGATCTAGAACTCAATGAGGCACTCGTGTTTGGAACTCGATGTGGTACTCGTGATCGAGAACCAAATGTGATATGCCTGATTTGGGACTAGATCCGGTTATTCGTGATCGAAAACCTAATGTGGTACTCGTGATCGAGAACTCAAAGTGGGACTCGTGATTGAGAACTCAATGTGGTACTCGTGATCTAGATTCCAACGTAGTACTCGTGATCAGGGACTCAATGTGGTACTCGTGATCGAGAAGTCAATGTCGTACTCGAAGGCGAGAAATCAATGTAGTACTCGTGATCGAGATCTAAGAGTGGTACCTGTGAACTAGAACTCAATGAGGTACTCGTGTTTGAAGCTCAATGAGGTACTCGTGATCGAGAACTCGATGTGGTACTCGTCATCGAGAAGTCAATATGTGATCTAGATTTCAAAGTAGTACACGTGATCGAGCACTTACTGTGGTACTCGTAATCGAGAACTCAATGTGGTATTTGTGGTCTAGAACTCAATGTGGTACTCATCATCGAGAACCCGATATGGTACTCGTGATCGAGAACTCAAAGTGATACCTGTGATCTAGAACTCGCTGGAGTACTCGTGTTTGAAACTCAATGTGGTAATCGTGATCTAGAACTCAGAGTGGTAACTGTGATCTAGAACTCAATGAGGCACTCGTGTTTGAAACTCAATGTAGTACTCGTGATCGAGAACTCAAAGTGATACCTGTGATCAGGAACTCGATGAGGCACTCGTGTTTGAAACTCAATGTGGTATTCGTGATCTAGAACTCAAAGTGGTACCTGTGATCTAGAACTCAATGAGGCATTCGTGTTTGAAACTCAATGTGGTACTCGTGATCGAGAACCAAATGTGATATGCCTGATTTGGGACTAGATCCGGTTATTCGTGATCGGAAACTTAATGTGGTATTCGTGATCGAGAACTCAATGTGGGACTCGTGATTGAGAACTCAATGGGGAACTCGTGATCTAGATTCCAACGTAGTACTCGTGATTGGGGACTCAATGTGGTACTCGTGATCGAGAAGTCAATGTGGTACTCGTGCTCGAGAACTCAATGTGGGACTCGTGATTAAGAACTCAATGTGGCACTCGTGATCGAGAACTCAATGTGGTATTCGTGGTCTAGAACTCAAAAAGGTACCTGTGACCTAGAACTCAATGAGGTACTCGTGTTCGAAACTCAATGTGGTACTCGTGATCTAGAACTCAATGTGGTACTCATCATCGAGAACTCAATGTGGGACTCGTGATTAAGAACTCAATGTGGCACTCGTGATCGAGAACTCAATAAGGTATTCGTGGTCTAGAACTCAAAAAGGTACCTGTGACCTAGAACTCAATGAGGTACTCGTGTTCGAAACTCAATGTGGTACTCGTGATCTAGAACTCAATGTGGTACTCATCATCGAGAACTCAATGTGGTACTCGTGATCGAAAGATCAGAGTGATACCTGTGATCTGGAACTCGATGAGGTACTCGTGTTTGGAACTCAATGTGGTATTCGTGATCTAGAACTCAAAGTGGTACCTGTGATCTAGAACTCAATGAGGCACTCGTGTTTGAAACTCAATGTGGTACTCGTGATCGAGAACCCAATGTGATATGCCTGATTTGGGACTAGATCCGGTCATTCGTGATCGAAAACTTAATGTGGTACTCGTGATCGAGAACTCAAAGTGGTACTCGTGATTAAGAACTCAATGTGGTACTCGTGATCTAGATTCCAACGTAGTACTCGTAATCGAGCACTCAATGTGGTACTCGTGATCGAGAACTCAAAGTGGTACCTGTGATCGAGAACTCAATGTGGTACTCGTGATCCAGATTCTACCGTAGTACTCGTGATCGGGAACTCAATGTGGTACTCGTGATCGAGAAGTCAATGTGGTACTCGTGAGCGGGGACTCAATGTGGTACTCGTGAACTAGATTCTACCGTAGTACTCGCGATCGGGAACTCAATGTGGTACTCGTGATCGAGAAGTCAATGTGGTACTCGTGAGCGAGGACTCAATGTGGTACTCGTGATCTAGATTCTACCGTAGTACTCGTGATCGGGAACTCAATGTGGTACTCGTGATCGAGAAGTCAATGTGGTACTCGTGAGCGAGGACTCACTGTGGTACTCGTGATCGAGATCTAGAAGTGGTACCTGTGATCTAGAACTCAATGAGGTACTCGTGTTTGAAGATCAATGAGGTACTCGTGATCGAGAACTCAACGTGGTACTCGTGATCGAGATCTCTATGTGGTACTCGTGAACTAGAACTTAGTGTGGTGCTCGTGATCGAGGACAAAATGTGGTATTCGTGATCGAGGACTAAATGTGGTATTCGTGATCTAGAACTCAATATGGTATTCGCGATCAAGAACTCAATGTGGTACTCGTGATCTGGAACTCACTGTGGTACTCGTGATCTGGAACTCACTGTGGTACTCGTGATCTAGAACCAAATGTGGCAATCGTGATCTAAAACTCAATGTGGTACTCATGATCTAGATTCCAACGTAGTACTCGTGATCGGGAACTCAATGTGGTACTCGTGATCGAGTACTCAATGTGAAACTCGTCATCGAGAACTCAATATGGTACTCGTGATCTAGATTTCAAATCAGTACACGTGATCGAGCACTTACTGTGGTACTCGTGATCGAGCACTTACTGTGGTACTCGTGATCGAGAACTGAATGTGGTACTAGTGATCGAGAACTCAATGTGGTATTCGTGGTCTAGAACTCAAAGTGGTACCTGTGACCTAGAACTCAATGAGGTACTCGTGTTCGAAACTCAATGTGGTACTCGTGATCTAGAACTCAATGTGGTCCTCATCATCGAGAACTCAATGTGGTACTCGTGATCGAGATCCAAAAGTGGTACCTGTGATCTAGAACTCAATAGGTATTCGTGATCGAGATCTCAATGTGGTACTCGTGAACTAAAACTCAGTGTGGTGCTCGTGATCGAGAACTCAATGTGGTATTCGTGATCTAGAACTCAATATGGTATTCGCGATCGAGAACTTAATGTGGTATTCGTGATCTAGAACCGAATGTGGCAATCGTGATCTAAAACTCAATGTGGTACTCATGATCTAGATTCCAACGTAGTACTCCTGATCGGGAACTCAATGTGGTACTCGTGATCGAGTACTCAATGTGGTCCTCGTCATCGAGAACTCAATATGGTACTCGTGATCTGGATTTCAAAGTAGTACACGTGATCGAGCACTTATTGTGGTACTCGTGATCGAGAACTCAATGTGGTATTCGTGGTCTAGAACTCAAAGTGGTACCTGTGACCAAGAACTCAATGAGGTACTCGTGTTCGAAACTCAATGTGGTACTCGTGATCTAGAACTCAATGTGGTACTCATCATCGAGAACTCAATGTGGTACTCGTGATCGAGAACTCAGAGTGATACCTGTGATTTAGAACTCGATGAGGTACTCGTGTTTGAAACTCAATGTGGTATTCGTAATCTAGAACTCAAAGTGGGACCTGTGATCTAGAACTCAATGAGGCACTCGTGTTTGAAACTCAATGTGGTACTCGTGATCGAGAACCCAATGTGATATGCCTGATCTGGGACTAGATCCGGTTATTCCTGATCGAAAACTCAATGTGGTACTCGTGATCGAGCACTCAATGTGGTACTCGTAATCGAGATCTAAAAGTGGTACCTGTGATCTAGAACTCAATGAGGTACTCGTGTTTGAAACTCAATGTGGTACTCGTGATCAAGAACCCAATGTAATATGCCTGATTTGGGACTAGATCCGGTTATTCGTGATCGAAAACTTAATGTGGTACTCGTGATCGAGAACTCAGAGTGGGACTCGTGATTGAGAACTCAATGTGGTACTCGTGATCTAGATTCCAACGTAGTACTCGTGATCAGGGACTCAATGTGGTACTCGTGATCGAGAAGTCAATGTCATACTGGAAGGCGAGAAATCAATGTGGTACTCGTGATCGAGATCTAAGAGTGGTACCTGTGATCTAGAACTCAATGAGGTACTTGTGTTTGAAGCTCAATGAGGTACTCGTGATCGAGAACTCAATATGTGATCTAGATTTCAAAGTAGTACACGTGATCGAGCACTTACTGTGGTACTCGTGATCGAGAACTCAATGTGGTATTCGTGGTCCAGAACTCAAAGTGGTACCTGTGACCTAGAACTCAATGTGGTACTCGTGATCGAGAAGTCAATGTCGTACTCGAAGGCGAAAACTCAATGTGGTACTCGTGATCGAGATCCTAAAGTGGTACCTGTGATCTAGAACTCAATGAGGTACTCGTGTTTGAAACTCAATGTGGTACTCGTGATCAAGAACCCAATGTAATATGCCTGATTTGGGACTAGATCCGGTTATTCGTGATCGAAAACTTAATGTGGTACTCGTGATCGAGAACTCAATGTGGGACTCGTGACTAAGAACTCAATGTGGCACTCGTGATCTAGATTCCAACGTCGTACTCGTGATCGGGGACTTAATGTGGTACTCGTGATCGAGAAGTCAATGTGGTACTCGAGAGCGAGAACTCAATGTGGTACTCGTGATCGAGATCTAAAAGTGGTACCTGTGATCTAGAACTCAATGAGGTACTCGTGTTTGAAACTCAATGAGGTACTCGTGATCGAGAACTCGATGTGGTACTCGTGATCGAGAAGTCAATGTGGTACTCGTGAGCGAGGACTCAATGTGGTACTCGTGATCGAGATCCAAAAGTGGTACCTGTGATCTAGAACTCAATGAGGTACTCGTGATCGAGATCTCAATGTGGTACTCGTGATCGAGATCTCAATGTGGTATTCGTGATCTAGAACTCAATATGGTATTCGCGATCGAGAACTCAATGTGGTACTCGTGATCTGCAACTCACTGTGGTACTCGTGATCTAGAACCGATTGTGGCAATCGTGATCTGAAACTCAATGTGGTACTCATGATCTAGATTCCAACGTAGTACTCGTGATCGGGAACTCAATGTGGTACTCGCGATCTAGATTTCAGAGTAGTACTCGTGATCGAGCGCTTACTGTGGTACTCGTGATCGAGAACTCAATGTGGTATTCGTGGTCTAGGACTCAAAGTGGTACCTGTGACCTAGAACTCAATGAGGTACTCGTGTTAGAAACTCGATGTGGTATTCGTGGTCTAGGACTCAAAGTGGTACCTGTGACCTAGAACTCAATGAGGTACTCGTGTTAGAAACTCAATGTGGTACTCGTGATCTAGAACTCAATGTGGTACTCATCATCGAGAACTCAATGTGGTACTCGTGATCGAGAACTCAAAGTGATACCTGTGATCTAGAACTCAATGAGGCACTCGTGTTTGAAACTCAATGTAGTACTCGTGATCGAGAACTCAATGTGGTACTCGTGATCGAGAACTCAAAGTGATACCTGTGATCTAGAACTCGATGAGGTACTTGTGTTTGAAACTCAATGTGGTATTCGTGATCTAGAACTCAAAGTGGTACCTGTGATCTAGAACTCAATGAGGCACTCGTGTTTGGAACTCGATGTGGTACTCGTGATCGAGAACCAAATGTGATATGCCTGATTTGGGACTAGATCCGGTTATTCGTGATCGAAAACCTAATGTGGTACTCGTGATCGAGAACTCAAAGTGGGACTCGTGATTGAGAACTCAATGTGGTACTCGTGATCTAGATTCCAACGTAGTACTCGTGATCAGGGACTCAATGTGGTACTCGTGATCGAGAAGTCAATGTCGTACTCGAAGGCGAGAAATCAATGTAGTACTCGTGATCGAGATCTAAGAGTGGTACCTGTGATCTAGAACTCAATGAGGTACTCGTGTTTGAAGCTCAATGAGGTACTCGTGATCGAGAACTCGATGTGGTACTCGTCATCGAGAACTCAATATGTGATCTAGATTTCAAAGTAGTACACGTGATCGAGCACTTACTGTGGTACTCGTAATCGAGAACTCAATGTGGTATTTGTGGTCTAGAACTCAATGTGGTACTCATCATCGAGAACCCGATATGGTACTCGTGATCGAGAACTCAAAGTGATACCTGTGATCTAGAACTCGCTGGAGTACTCGTGTTTGAAACTCAATGTGGTAATCGTGATCTAGAACTCAGAGTGGTAACTGTGATCTAGAACTCAATGAGGCACTCGTGTTTGAAACTCAATGTCGTACTCGTGATCGAGAACTCAAAGTGATACCTGTGATCAGGAACTCGATGAGGCACTCGTGTTTGAAACTCAATGTGGTATTCGTGATCTAGAACTCAAAGTGGTACCTGTGATCTAGAACTCAATGAGGCATTCGTGTTTGAAACTCAATGTGGTACTCGTGATCGAGAACCAAATGTGATATGCCTGATTTGGGACTAGATCCGGTTATTCGTGATCGGAAACTTAATGTGGTATTCGTGATCGAGAACTCAATGTGGGACTCGTGATTGAGAACTCAATGGGGAACTCGTGATCTAGATTCCAACGTAGTACTCGTGATTGGGGACTCAATGTGGTACTCGTGATCGAGAAGTCAATGTGGTACTCGTGCTCGAGAACTCAATGTGGGACTCGTGATTAAGAACTCAATGTGGCACTCGTGATCGAGAACTCAATGTGGTATTCGTGGTCTAGAACTCAAAAAGGTACCTGTGACATAGAACTCAATGAGGTACTCGTGTTCGAAACTCAATGTGGTACTCGTGATCTAGAACTCAATGTGGTACTCATCATCGAGAACTCAATGTGGGACTCGTGATTAAGAACTCAATGTGGCACTCGTGATCGAGAACTCAATGTGGTATTCGTGGTCTAGAACTCAAAGTGGTACCTGTGACCTAGAACTCAATGAGGTACTCGTGTTCGAAACTCAATGTGGTACTCGTGATCTAGAACTCAATGTCGTACTCATCATCGAGAACTCAATGTGGTACTCGTGATCGAGAACTCAGAGTGATACCTGTGATTTAGAACTCGATGAGGTACTCGTGTTTGAAACTCAATGTGGTATTCGTGATCTAGAACTCAAAGTGGTACCTGTGATCTAGAACTCAATGAGGCACTCGTGTTTGAAACTCAATGTGGTACTCGTGATCGAGAACCCAATGTGATATGCCTGATTTGGGACTAGATCCGGTTATTCGTGATCGAAAACTTAATGTGGTACTCGTGATCGAGCACTCAATGTGGTACTCGTGATCGAGAACTCAAAGTGGTCCCTGTGATTTAGAACTCAATGAGGTACTCGTATTTGAAACTATTGTGGTACTCGTGATGGAGATTTCAACGTAGTACTCGTGATCGAGAACTCAATGTGGTACTCGTGATCGAGAATTCAATGTGGTACTCGCGATCGAGAATTCAATGTGGTATCCGTGATCTAGAACTCACAAGGGGAGCACTTAACTTCCGAGTCGCCAATCTTCCCCAAAATTTGTTAACAGTTCGATATCACCTAGAATATGGAGAATCCAGAGTAACTCCGTCAAATGGGCCTCCTGTCCAAAGATACAGCGATTGAGATTAGCATTGCCCATATAGGCCCATGTTAAAAAGTGATATATACAGATATACTGAGAATGCTAACATTCTTACTCGTAGACCTGAACAGAGAGACCATTTCACGGAGTCACTCTGGATTCTTCATATTCTAGGTGATACCAAACTGTAAACAAATTTTGGAGAAGATTGGTGACCCGGAAGTCAAGTGATCCCCTGGTCAGTGTGGTGCTCGTGATCGAGAACTCAAAGTGGTACCTGTGATCTAGAACTCAATGAGGTACTCGTGTTTGAGACTCAATGTGGTACCTGTGATCTAGCACTCAATGAGGTACTCGTGTTCGAGACTCAATGTGGTTCTCGCGATCGAGAACTCAATGTGGTAATCGTGGTCAAGAATTCAAAGTGGTACTCGTGATCTAGAACTCAGTGTGGTACTCATCATCGAGAACTCAATGTGGTATCCGTGATCTAGAACTCAAAGTGGTACCTGTGATCTAGAACTCAATGAGGTGATGGTGATCGAGAACTCAATGTGGTACTCGTGATCGAGAACCCAAAGTGATATGCGTGATTTGGGACTCAATTTGGTTATTCGTGATCGAGTACTTAATGTGGTACTCGTGGTCAGAACTCAATGTGGTACTCGTGATCTGGAACTCACTGTGGTACTCGTGATCTAGAACCGAATGTGGCAATCGTGAACTAAAACTCAATGTGGTACTCATGATCTAGATTCCAACGTAGTACTCGTGATCGGGAACTAAACGTGGTACTCGTGATCGAGTACTTAATGTGTCACTCGTCAGCGAGAACTCAATATGGTACTCGTGATCTAGATTTCAAAGTAGTACACGTGATCGAGCACTTACTGTGGTACTCGTGATCGAGAACTGAATGTGGTACTCGTGATCGAGAACTCAATGTGGTATTCGTGGTCTAGAACTCAAAGTGGTACCTGTGATCTAGAACTCAATGGTGTACTCGTGTTCGAAACTCAATGAGGTACTCGTGAGCGAGGACTCAATGTGGTACTCGTGATCGAGATCCAAAAGTGGTACCTGTGATCTAGAACTCACTGAGGTACTCGTGTTCGAGACTCAATGTGGTACTCGCGATCGAGAACTCAATGTGGTACTCGTGATCAAGAACTCAAAGTGGTACTCGTGATCGAGAACTCAATGTGGTACTTGTGATCCTGAACTCAGTGTGGTACTCATCATCGAGAACTCAATGTGGTATTCGTGATCGGGAACTCAAAGTGGTACCTGTGATCTAGAACTCAATGAGGTACTCGTGATCGAGAACTCAATGTGGTACTCGTGATCGAGAACCCAATGTGATATGCGTGATTTGGGACTCAATTTGGTTATCCTTGATCGGGTACTTAATGTGGTACTCGTGATCTAGATTTCAACGTAGTACTCGTGATCGAGAAGTCAATGTGGTACTCGTGATCGATAAGTCAATGTGGTACTCGTCATCGAGAACTCAATGTGGTACTCGTGATCCAGATTTCAACGTAGTACTCTTGATCGAGCACTCAATGTGGTACTCGTGATCGAGAACTGAATGTTGTACTCGTGATCGAGAACTCAATGTGGCACTCGTGATCTAGAACTCAATATGGTATTCGTGATCGAGAACTCTATGTGATACTCGTGATCTGGGACTCTCTGTGGTACTCGTGATCTAGAACTCAATGTGGTACTCGTGATCTAGAACTCAACGTGGTACTCGTGATCGAGAACTTAATGTGGTTCTCGTGATCGAGGACTCACCATGGTACTCGTTATCGAGAGCTCAATGTGGTACCCGTGATCGATAACTCAATGTGGTACTCGATCACGAATACCACATCGAGTTCTCGATCACGGATACCACATTAAGTTCTCGATCACGAGTACCACATTGAGTCCTAGATCACGAATACCACATTGAGTTCACGATCACGAGTACCACATTGACTTCTCGATCACGAGTACCTCATTGAGTCCTCGATCACGGATACCTCATTGAGTTCTCGATCACGAATAGAACATTGAGTTCTAGATCACGAGAACCACATCGAGTTCCCAATCGCGAGTACCACTCTGGATACTGGATCAGGAATACCACTAAAAATGAAAAATTTCGAAAGTACATATTTGGATGTAAAATCGCCCCCCTCTTAGAATCCGAGGTCAAAAATCTGATATCTGGCTTCAAAAAATTATTTCCACAATCTCCTTAGCATTTTGTGGGTGTTCGGTGAAAACTTACGGCATTTTCGAATTCAGCGCACGGTTTCACGTAGGAATACATAGGTCCGGTCACTGGGTACGGGTACTTTTCCTTTTTTGTGGGCCCGTGTTATCGTTCGAGTACAACGATCAGTGTCATATTGAAGATACTTTATCAGTTCTCATCATACTAGAAAGTTCTTCTCTTGGTGATAAAATAGTTATGCGAATGATGATCGAGGAACTCTGACAGAATTAAGGCGTCTTATTATTGCTCATTCTCTAACGATGGACAAAATGAAAAGATCATTTCGAATCGTCTCCACGATTTGTGCCGAATTATTTGCATGAAATAATAGCTCAAGCACGCGAATAAGGATGATATCAGTTTGCTATTGAATAACATCACTGGCCTGAAATCTACTCGAATTTGAGTCAGACTCAAGAGTGTGTGGCTGGTTCCAAGTCTCGGTTGAACTAGTAGAGCGTAATGCGATGTTCGATTCTCAAACCCTTATAACATCGAATCGATCAAGTTTAAAGATAAGAAGAGAATCTCATTTTGTAGATATTAATAAAATTATGAAAAACGTCCCTTAACAAAATTCCCATCGAGTGCGTAGTTGTCGAGTTATGAGCGAGAGTAGCGTATTCAATAAGCCGCCGGGTCCGGCTATGATTCGGGGATGAAGCGCCGAGCCCGATTCGCGACCTTTGCCTCTAGCAACCTTCGAAATGCCATGGGTAGGCCTGGCAACCCAATTGTTTATCGAAACCACATATCTTACTCTTTCAGAATCCGTCGAGACCCTGAGGTATCTTTCTGACAAGTCGCGTCGAGAAATTATCGATTTTGGTAAGATCTCGATAACGCCCCAGGTGAGGGTGGCAACCTAAGCGGATTCGAGTTTCACTAGTCCAACCTCACCTCTATCAATCGTCTCCTCGAGGTGTCCCGATCGACGAGCATTTAGATAGCTGCACCACGGACTAATACGATGATTCGCAGGAAAAGGCACCACGCGGGTACCAAAACCATCAATTGATCAAATCACGATAACTCCATCAATTCTCATCCAATCTGTACGTTCAAAGAACGAAATTAGAGCATTTCCTGAGTAGAATCCAAAAAGATCTGGTGAAAATTCCGGGAAAATCAACAACCTTGAGAAATTTCAAAATCGGACTTCAAAAAATTCTCGACCGATAGGGCCAAAAATAATCAACTACTTCATCCAATACCCAAGCTGATGAACGAACTGGGAACCAAGAATGTGAGCCCATCCACAATGAACGTGGATGTGACTACGGTCTATATGATTCTTATGCTATTATTTGCACATCAGATTCTAATGGGTTATTTACATACATATAGAGAAATTTCGGGAAATTGCTTCATTTTGATAGATATCTGATTTCAATGATTCTGAACAATATGGAACTGAATTCGTGTTTCCATTAGTATGAATATCTCTACTATTGTTTTCATGATCATACTATTGTTCTCATTCATAAAGATATTATACGAAGAATGAAATAGTATCAATTAAGGAAATTGCAAGAAAGAATATTATTGTGAAATTAAAGCCATTTATTAAACGATTGTAATCTGAGAGAGATCAGAAGAAGTAATGATACCGTGACCTACAGTAACACCGATACTCCCACTCAGTCATGTCAAAATACATACGCACACATGCGTACATACAAAAAGCAACAACCGCATCAGGAGACGCGGGATGACCCAGCTACGGACGATTCATGTCACGTGACTAGAAGTGGAGATCAGTGCCTGATTTCACCTCTCCTCTTCGTGCCACGATGACGTTGCACCCGCGACAGCTACGCGGCCACGCAACGTATGTTCGCGGTTCACCGGCCATCGCGGATGCAACGTCAGCACTTCGACGGAGCGAAGTACATCACCACTGCATTGTCTACGCTGCAGCACGGACAATCATCGTCTACGACAAGCCACGCGGCATCCAAACCGCTCGTATCAACCTTTAGAACCATATCTCTCTCGAGTATATCTCTCTGCCTTTGAACCTATATATTCACATCAATGCGTCATGATTCATTCGAATCACCCCTCCTCCCCACGTAACACTGTCAAAATTTCTAAATATCTACCAATTGGCTCTATCGGTCTTTCCTGCTATATGGGGGATCTGAAACTAACTTGAACCTCCATGCCCACAATGCAAAGACCGACAATGTTGAATTCCCCAGATTCTGCACGCAGCATATTTGAGGATCAACAAAAATCTCAGGTCTTCCTCATTTTTAATATAAGACTTGGTCCGAAATAATCAGAAGAGAAAATTGTTCAAAATACTGTTTCGCCCTAGCCTCCACTTGGGCTTGTCAGAATGACGTTGGAGGAGCTTGTCATTGACAGCTATTGGAAGAATGATATGATATGTTACTGGCAAAGTTTGCCATTCATCATTCACATAACTATTTCATCACCAAGAGAAGAAATTCCTACGATGATGAGAACTGATGAGGTATCTTCAATATTACACTGATCGTTATACTCGAACGATAATCGATTGGGAATTTGGACACAAGAACTCCTACTTCTTCAGTAACTTTCTGTTCCGAAAATCCCGATCCAACTATTCACGTCATATGAATCATTTGGACACCTAGGCATATCAAATATCTAGTGAATGAGCCGAGATATGTCCAAATCGTTCAAAAATTGACCGATTGGCACCAATTACACCGATTCAATTGACTATGCGTCGTAATGGCCATTCTATTAGCTCAGCACGCACTTTGTCTGACTGTAGTTTAATGATTCGCTTATTTTGAATATTTTGTCGCTTGTATGTGGTTTTTCGGTGATATTACTGAGTCCAAGATATGTTATAATATCAAGGAGATGACACCATTTCCATTTTTATCATGAATATTGAAACACCTGATACTTACAAAATGAGGAAAATCGAAGGTTTTCCGGAAAACTTTCGAGTTTTCTGGAAAACCTTCGAGTGTTGTCGAAGATTGTCGTACAGTGCTCGTATTACATCAATCGAAAGATTGTCGAAAGAAAAAAAATCGTCACGAAAGTGGCTCGAACCCGCGCTCAAAATGTAAACGGCTGGAGCGAGCATATAGCCCACTCGGCTACCGATGCATCCATATATTCTGGAACCTAAAGCTACTATATAAGCTGCTAGCCCGCAGAGGGGGCTTGGGGTATAGTTAGTATTGTAATTGCACCAATCCGATGAGACTCGTGAAGGAAATTGAATTGGAAGTGAGGAATATTCAAGGCGTGGCGCGATTTAAAAAGAGCGAGCGTCACCGCGAAAGCCATCAACGAATGAGAGCGACGAGCGCTCTGCGCATGCACGGCATTCTGTGCGATTCAGACACAATGGTTGGGTCGTAATCGTTGATATAAAATACATCTTCTGTGGGTACTCTGGTTGACGGAGAATGCGGGCCAGGTATCGGAATAGTATATTACGTACCTGTGCTTTTGCGAGGGGCCAAAAGTGACACGTTGCGGCCCGGGTAAGTTGCCGAGGGAGCCGACAAGCGGGGTTGGCACACCCGTGACAGCAATGGGTCACTTTCAGACCCAGGTGCGTATACTCTTTTTCAGTGCACTTTTACCGAAATTCTATGGTTTCCGACACAGATCCAGGGCAGAATCCCGCACCACCGTACAGGTTAGGAAACGTTGGAGCACGGACTGTAGCAGACCGAGGGCGCAGCCCGAGGTCTGATGCGCATGCTCAGTCGTTTTTTGTCCTGGGCGGCAGTCGGAGTTTTCTGCCCCGGCATCGGGGCGGGAACCACAGGCTTTCGGTGTAAGTGTACTGAAAAAAGTTTTCTTCGAGATTCCGTCAATATTGAACTTTGACGGGCGATTACTCGAACGAAGAGAGATTTGGCAAAGAAATTGACGAGGAATGGAAAGGTTGGTTTTCTCCTAGACGCGTAATTTGGCAAGATGAACATCTTCATCTCATTAGTTTCGCTTGAAAGTGCTCCAAACTAGAGTTGAGGGCCGAAAAGGGTGAAAAATTGACATTGCCACTCTGTACCGCGAAATACTCGGAAAATTCAAATAAGAAGGACTCTCCGTCTCAGCATAAAAGGTAAAATTCCCCTTGTCTCTTTTAATGGAAAAAAGTTCATCCGGTTCTAACGCAAGGACTCTCCGTCTCAGCATAAAAGGTAAAATTCCCCTTGTCTCTTTTAATGGAAAAAAGTTCATCCGGTTCTAACGCTTATATGCATGCTTATCACTCAATAGCTTTTTTCCTCGTGCAAATCAACAGGTATATTGAATCATCTGGGATTTCATGCCACGAAGCCGCGGATACATAGATGGAATCCATTTTGACCCTCAATCGTGCCGTTCAAGCGAGCTTTACAAGTTATATGACGGTAAAACCGTCACAGCCGTTTTGGGACAAACAAAGTTAATTCTACTCTTCGTGTATCGAGCCGGCAGCACCAAGAGCAAGTATTCACCCGTCATACTTCCATTTTTCATCGAGGGGCTGCCACTCGAGAGGACGACGACGACGACCGAGGCAGCGAGCTGCTGCGTTGGAGTATGCCTGGGGCAGGTATGGCCCGGTCGGCTCACTAGGAGACAAGACGACGGAGCAGATGTGCACGCGTGGTCGTGCAGACGACATACTGGCAACTGGTTGCTTCCGGCGTGAGGGCGCTGTTTAATGGTGCAGCCTGACTCAGGGTAGGTGATGACTGATTAGGCTGACTTGGAAAATTATCGAGACGCGGACATCGGTCTCTGGATGCAAAATCAAGCTGCAGACAACACACACATGGGTATGTGTGTGTGTGAGGTCAGGATATTATGCTGAAGCCGTATGATGTGGATATGTAAGAGTCATATCGAAGAACTTTGTCCAGAGCCATCACAAGGGGGTCTGGAAAGAATCCCAGAGAATTTTCTTTCCATCGGTCAACTGAAAATCTATCGGGGTTAGGTCATTAGCCACGTCAGATTTCCCGTACTGCTGACCGTTCAGTGTTCCTCGATTCTCGATTCCGGGGTTCTGCGGCCCTTGCGAGAAATGAACAAGGATGAGGAAGCAGAATGTCTGCAGGTTGAAAAACGATTAGGATGATTGAACCAATTGATTTCGATTGATAACGTTGATTGAATTTAGATATGGATAAATATTTACCTACAGCGTGAAGAATTTTTCTCGGATGGAAAGATAACATTAAAGAGTACTCAATTTGAGGGCAATACTCGCGATGACAACTGCATTAAGAGAAAGTGTAGCGTTCGATGAACATTCGAATGAATTGCTATGAATTAACTTGAGGTTTTTAAAAAATTTTGAAGCGTAATTAGGGAATCCGTACGGTAAGGACTAAATGAATAGATGGGATTCTCCCGGATACGAAGAAAAAAGCAGTGCTCCAAGAGTTGAAGACGTGGTATACTCAACATGTAAGATACAAAATCTTAGTAATTCGTAATCGGTAAAAACCCCTTCATTATACCAACTCGTAGAACGGCGTGACCTTTTCCAGAACCCCCGAATATTTTTAATTTACGTATGCATCACTCAAATCATATAGATTACTCCATTTAACTTTTGAAAAAATTGAAAAATATGGTTGTAAACCCAACGCGAGTCTATTGTACATTTATCGAACTCTACACTTTCTCTCAGTGCAGTTGTGATGACGGTTATTGCCATTGGAAGTGGTACTTTTTTATGTCATCTTTGCATTCAAGAAAAATTCATAGCGTTGCAGATAAACATCTATTCATGACATTTTGGAAGAATAACGGCTGTCTTCCATGTCACGGTATGATATATTATTGACTACGTTCTGACGATAAATTTGTCGTCCTTTTCAAGTCTGAGAAGTATTTGAATACAGAATTTTCAGAATACATGGAACTCATGATTCACATATAGAGATAATACCTCCTTAAAATCACTACACTTCGTCTACATAATTTTAGCATCTTCCATCTTGTTTTGATGAGTGTCGTTATTTGTCATCTAGTAAATTCGAGTTTGGTTATGTCGAGTGTTTGTCAAGGTTTCTAAATTGTGAGGAAGACAATTTCTTGAGACTATTAAATACCTCTTTGGAATAAAATAGTTGGAAAAAATGGAATTTAGAACATCATATTTCAGGATTTTTATTAACATATCACAGTTGTGAGTAATTCAAATTATTCCATGATGGAACAATCTAATAGTGAGATTTTGACTCATGGCGCACGCATCACTGTATCATGGAAACATCTATTCATGTTTAAATTCGATAAAAGTCATCGTTCAAAATCAATTGGTTCAATCATCTTAATAGGATTTTAACCCGCGCAGTCATGCCGCTCATTTCTTGCGCTCTTGTTCACTTTCGTCGGGGGCCACAAAACCCCAGAATTGAGAATCGAGGAGCACCGAACAATCGGTAGTGCGGCCACTCCGATGTCGGTAATGACCTAACCCCGATATATTTTCAGTGTATCATGTTTGAATGGTACAAAAAGTTTTTTTCCAGATTTTTTCAGCCCCCCCCCCCTCCAATGGAGGCGAGGGCCCATAAAAAGTCCATTTTAGGCCCCTCCCTGGCTACTCTCAGAAACTCATAGCTCTGACTAGACTCAATCTTTTTGGACGTGTTTGGGCGCATTTCCTTCATGAGGGCTAGTTCTCCTGAGAAAAAAATTGTGCGCCACCGATTATTGAGTCTCGCGATTTGTAGGAGCTATTTGCTGAGAGCAGATTTTTGCAATTCTTGGGTCTCCTCCCGAGTGATCTACCTTCTTGTAGATATGTGATAATAAAGAAGAAAACCTACAATTTTACCACTGGTAAGAGCCGACTATCGTACTCCTTATAGGAGCTATAGCCGATACTAGTTGAGCAGTCTCGTAAAAATGCATAACTTCGAGCTCAATTTGCAAAAACCGATAATTCAGGGCTAATTTGACCACGGAATCGTGTTCAGATGGTCATTTTGAGTCGAAATAATGTTTGTATCCCTAATCTTGCCACTCGTCTCGTTTGTGGTCAGAGACACGGGGAATCGAGCCCTCGCTTGCCCGCCCCAATGTAGACGGTATAATGCCCATTTTGGACCTGATGGTTTCAACCTCCAGCTCGCTCCTGGCTCGAGGCTCGCCTCCGGAATATCTTGCACATATTTGGGGCTACTTGGGGGAGTAATTCCACCCAGATTGGTAAATAATGATTCAGATGGAAGCATATGCGAGCCATGCCTATGTTGGAATTTCAAGCAAAAAGTGGAACAATTGTATTTTCATTCGCTTTCATTGCACTCGGGCGCCGCCGACGGCGAATCTTGTTCTCGAAACCTTCGTGTCAGTGTGTCATTGACACACTTTTCCCTGTCGGGTATACATGTGTTGGTGCCGAGCCTCTAATGCACGTACCAATATTGTGTAAATGCAAACGGGTTCGTGCGCGCAGATCGAGGGAGAGCGAGAGCGTGGATGAGAATATCCACACGCAGGCGACATAGCACGTAGTAGCCGACAAGCCGACGTTTACGCGAGTATGTTGAATCACTGCACGTTTGCGAATGATAATTGTAGGAGTAATCGATTAACCAATAAATAATCATCGGTAATTATTGTATCAAGCAATGCCCTCGCCGGGAGATGCCCGCAGCAGCCCAGTGGAGTTATTATGTGTGATGTTTCATGTGTTTGAGTTTTTAGAATGCGATGGATCTTGGCTCTGTCTTCCTGTGACTTTGACTTTTTTCCAATCCCTCTTTTCTAATTCGGACTGAAATCTTGCACAGATCTCCCAAAAAGTTCTTTTGGGCGGTCTTCACTGATTTTCAAATAATTTTGTGGATAGTACACAAACAGATGGCGAAAAGAAGTTATTACTGAGAAGTGGATGGTTCCATCTGTTTACAAGTGCTGTGAGGAGCTCAATTCTCTAGCGTACAATCAAGTTTTGTGTCCTGTGAGAATACTGAGTGTCGATGATGTTTTGTAGACGATTACCGATCAACCACGAGTGATGGATAACATTTCATGAGACATTCTGTGTCACTTGATTTGTCATTGTCATCAAACTTGCTCCTAATGTCAATCTGATATACCACTATTCAGAACCCCATTAGATCAGTGACGGATCAGACCATTTCCATTATAGATTGTTACAGTAGCTTTACGCATCCCAAGTGTTTGCTAATTTTAACTCTCCAGGATCTCTCCTACCATTCTGATATACATCACAGAAATTCAACACGTCACTCACAACCACATCTCATGACTCCAACGTTTATGGTGTATTGGTGTTGCAGAACTGTATCAGCGTAGAGGGCTCAAAAATCATTCAATTCCTAACATAAAGCATCACTCGATTGTTTTGAATGAACAGTTATGACTATTCATGATTGAGCTGTGAGATGTGAAGTGTCATGGCACTTTCATGGATGGAGTCATCCTGAAGGTCTAAATAAGCAGTCAGTCTTCTGAATTTGAATATGTAATAACTTGTACGATTCATTACAGAATTATTGGTTTGCTATATTTGAGGAAAGGCATACTTTGGGACCAAGCGTGGCTAATTGCTTTGTTTGCCTCTAATCCATTTGCATTCTACAACCCAACTTGAAGATTAATCAAAAGTTCTATCTTATATTTATAAGTTCCAATCATGCCCCATTTCAAATCATTAGGTATAAACTAAAGAGATGAGAATAAAATGATGAAAACGCATCGGTTAACTCTAGGGAACACCGAAGCTTTAATGCACTTCAACACAACTCAGATCTGAATGATTAATCAAATGCTCACATCTTGGATGAAAGAGCGAGATGTGTCAGGTGTCGTGCAAGACTATACTAAACTACGCTCACGACGCGAGAGCGAGCGCGTCACCGAAAAGGAGAATGGGTACTGACGTGCCTAAAACATAAGCTGATTCCACACATTCCGCCCACTTCGTTCAAATAAAATCAATTGAAAAATACAAATTTGAACGATAATCACCTTTCAAAATGCTGCGAATCAACGCGTACTATTTTCCTTCTGGGTGCCGTTTCATGAACGAAAATAATATGAATAATGCTGAATATAGACATGGAGCTTCTCGGTTCATCCTTACGAACTAAGAAATCTTGACAATGTCATACAAACATAGGATGTGAATGGAATGAGTTTAGCTCGTCTTTTCGACGATTTTATCTTGGAGATTACTGAGAAATGAAAATATGTCAAATCTCGATTAGAAACTACATTAAAATCGAATTGATCTGAAGTATACCACAAGGAGATCAAGAATGAATGAAACTAATTTCACTCGTCTTCTGGGCTGCTGCTGAGGAGCTCCATTTGCGTACCGCCACCACCACGTTTTACCGTGGTGGTGGCGGTACGCAAATCAACCACGCGGACCACTCCATCTTTCCCTGGATACGCCTTGACTTTCTGAGCAAGGGGCCACTTGGTAAGCGCCGTGAGCTCGTAACGAATGAGAACTACGTCTCCAACTTCGTACGATTGCTGCTCGTCTTTCCATTTGCTGCGCCTTTGTAGCTGCATGAGGTAGGCAGCAGACCATCCATCCCCAAAATGCTGAGTGTGTTGCGAGATCAGACGCCAGCGTTCCAATGAGTTCAGCTTGCCCGTAGCTCTGGACTCTGTGAAGAGGAATGAGGACTCTCCGATGAGAAAGTGAGTTGCTGTCAAGAAGTTCAAACCAGCTGGATCGTCAGTCAATGGCAAGAGTGGTCTCGAGTTCAAAACCGCCTCAATTTGGCTGAGTAGGGTTGAGAACTCTTCGGAAGAGAAGATTCGATCTCCTACTACTCTGTTCAGATGATATTTCGTGAAGCGCACTGCGGCCTCCCGGAGGCCACCAGAATGTGGCGCTGCTGGAAGGATGAACTGCCACACCACTCATCTGCAAGACAGGTCGTTGCGCACTGAGGTCATGAAATCAGAGCCATCTTCAAACATTTTGCATAGCTCTGCTTCGGCACGGACCAGGTTAGCGCTTTGATCACAGAGGAGCGACTCGGACATGCCTCGATGACTAGCAAACCGCGCGAGACCCGCCAGGAAGGATTGAGTATCGTATCTAGACACGACTTCCAAGTGTGACGCTTCTGTAGCCATACACACGAAGATGACGAGGTATCCTTTATGAGATATTATTCCTCTGTGTCACGCTGCAGTGAGCCAGTAAGGACCGGCTAAGTTCACACCTGTGTTGAAAAACTCTGGATGGGCGCAACCTTTCGGGTGGGAGATCCCCCATACTCTAAGCAGAGTATTTTGCAAGAAATCTCCGACACCCTATGCAATAGAGAACTAGCGTGAAAAGATCTCCTATGATGAATTCCGCGCCAAAGTGACCTACGGAAAGGGGTCATCTCTCACATTCTTTTTTAATCTTTTTCATTCGATTCGATGGCCCAAAATAGGAACTTCGGACCACCTATGGGGTCCAAAAAAAATTTCTCCTCTCCATTGCACGCATATCCGTAAACAGACCGAGAATTCATCGTGTAAAAATCGATGCTCTTTGATTCACGAAAATGGGGATATTTCGAGTTTTTGAATAGCTATCGATTTGCGGGTTGCGGCATCTAAAAGGGCATCAAAAAACCTATCAATAACATTGTCGGAAATTTCTTCTCTGTGATTTGGGGGCCTCCTGGAGGCAAATGAGTGTTTTTAACTAAAAGTTAATTTCTCAAGGAGCCGTTTTCTTCATTTTTTGAAAATCGTATATGTAAGGTGAAAGTATGCGTTCTTCCGAAAAAATGGGTTTCAGAGAAGTTTGAGGCGATCCAAGTGACTTATGAGACGTTTTTTGGAAATTCGATTTTTTTGATTTCAGAAAGAGGCGATTTTCTGCGCATGCACACAAACGTAGACTTTCGGCGCCACTCTCAGTGGAGAGCTGACGAAATTTCCTATAAAATGACTACCCGAAAAGTTGAAATTCATGCACTGAAACGGAATTTGCAACGATCAATTATATCGAATCAAAATCACATGAAAATTCAGACCCTGAGAGCGTGCTGAGATGACACATTTACGAGATCTTCTCGGGACTCAATTTTCAGTACGAAATTGACCTGGAAAAAATTCGGACCACATGGTTTCAACGTAAAATTATATGAACTTTCAAAATATGCGATGAAAAACCCCGTTTCAGGCGAACCCGAGGTACTACATTAAATTTTTCGCAATTTTGAATGTGAAATATCGCATTTCCTGGCAAAAAATTGAATGAAGCACCTCGGGTTCGCCTCGAACGGGGTTTTTCATCGCATATTTTGAAAGTTCATACAATTTTACGTTGAAACCATGTGGTCCAAATTTTTTTAAAGGTCACTTTCGTACTCAAAATTGAGTCCCGAGAAGAAATCGTAAATGTGTCATCTCAGCAGGCTCTCAGGGTCTGAATTTTCATGTGATTTTGATTCGATATAATTGATCGTTGCAAATTCCGTTTCAGTGCATGAATTTCAACTTTTCGGGTAGTCATTTTATAGGAAATTTCGTCAGCTTTCCACTGAGAGTGGCGCCAGAAGTCTACGTTTGTACGCATGCGCAGGGAATTGCCTTTTTCTGAAACCGAAAAAATCGAACTTTCAAAAAATGGCTCTCAAGTCATTTGGATGGCCCCAAACTTCTCTGAAACCTATTTTTTCGAAAGAACGCGAAATTTTACGTCAAATATATGATTTTCAAAGAATGAAAAGAATGGCTTTTTGAGAAATTAACATTCTAGTGAAAAACACTCTTTTGCCTTCAGGAGGTCCCCAGATCACAGAGATGGAATTTCCGACAACGTTTTCGATAGGTTTTAGATGCCCTTTCAGATGCTGCAATCCGCTAATCGATGAGCAAAGTTACAATACAGTTTCTCATTTCATGGCCTCCAACTATTTATTTATTAATGTTGAAATTCGCCCGCGAAAGACCCCCGATTCAAATCGATGTCACGTGACTTCTACGTCATTAGGGTAGCTGCCGATACACACGTGCAAACCCGCGCGCATTGGTGTTGCGTACGTGTGAAGGCTGTCAGCACTAAAATAAAAAATCGGACCCGGCTTGTTTGATGCTCGAAACAAGTTCTTGAACAAATTGGGGGTGAATTTCCGCCGTTGGCAGTTGCTCCTGGCCTTTTACTACAGCTGAGGTGCAGTGAGGCCGCCTGTTATCACGTTTTTTGTATACAGTGGGAAAATCAAGCGACAGTTTTGATCAGGTACTAAAAGAGTGATGAATTGTATTTTATGAGATACTGTGTGTCACTCGATTAGTAATTTACATCAATTTCTCTTCTAAATATTAATTAGGTATGCCACTAATCAGTAATCCAGATTAGTGTGATGGAATAGACCATTTTTGTTGTGAACTGTTGCAGTCGCTTCATGCGCACCAAGTGCTGGTTCATTTACACTCCTGAGAATGCTTTCTACCATTGACGCATCCATTACTAAAATTCAGCAGTCATCATTAACTTAATTTCACCACTTCAATTATTTCTGTGTAGATGTTCACAATTCTGCAACACTGATACCAAAGTATTAGTGTGGTATCAGCATAGAGGGCTCAAGGATTATTCAGTTTCGTACAAGCATGAAGTATCGCTCGACTGATTTGAATTAGCCGATATCCCTATCCATAATTGAGCTCTGACTTGTAAAAAGTTATGTAATACTAATTGATAGAGATATACTGAGGTTGTCAATAACCTATACAGCCTCCTGAATTTGATTTGCCAATAACTTGGCGTTTATTACAAAGTTATCGGTTTGCTGTACATGAAAAGGAGCATAATTTGGGATGAACCTTGGCTGATCGCTCTACTCCTTACTAATCCATTTGTAGTCTACAGCCCTTTTTATGCAACACTTTTGCAAAAATGGATACATCTCTTCAATATAATCAGCCAGAGGAATTTCAAAGATTACCCAAAGCTTTTGCCTGATATTAAATTTTTTGAATCATAGTCCATTTGAAATGATTACATGTAAACTAAAAATATGAAAATAAAATAATTAAAAAAAATAATTTCAAAAATTCGTTTTTATCAACATAACAGCAACACAAAATGTGAAAATAATCTTGAATCTCTTTTCTGCATCTAGCATAGACATTGGCTAAGTTTACTGACTTACATGCTTCAAGATGTTCACGATTTTAAGAATAAATATGATAAAAGCGTGGGTTGTGAACTTGATTCATTAACAGTACCCTTCATCATTCAACCCACGCTTTTATCATATTAGTTCTTAAAATCATGAACATCTTGGAGCATGTAAGTCGGTAAACTTAGCCAATGTCTATGCTAGATGCAGAAAAGCGATTCAAGATCATTTTCACATTTTGCGTTGCTGTTATGTTCATAAAAGCGAATTTTTAAAATTATATATTTTTTAATTATTTTATTTCTCGATTAATGACAACTATCTTCATCATAAACATCTCTATGATCGAGTTACGATCGGATATTCCATTTCGAGTTGCACTCAAATTCGAGTGTCTCGTGGAATCATTGGTTCGGAATGGGTCGTATAATGGAACTTGTCACCATTATCAAATCAACCGAACGATAACATCTGAATCCACTTAGTCTTCATTGTTCATGGTATACAGTACCGTTTAAAAGTTCTCGATGGGTGAGCCCTCAAGTACCCTGACTTGCAACAGCGAAGTCGAGTTCTATGCGTCGTTCGGAAATTTTCAAGAGAGCATTTTGAAGAGCAGGAAAAATACTCTATTAATGGGCTTGGATAATTTTTATCGAATATTTTTCAAGATCTTACACGCTGGGAAAAAATAGAAAAAAAATAGAAAATCTAAGAAATTTTCATTTTTTTTCAGACAACTGCAGTTCTAATGCAAATGAAGATACGGCAACTCTGAGAGAAGTGTCTCGTGATGCGGAAAAAATGCTATGTGAAGCTACTTTTTGATTATCGTTTTACGTTCCGCGTGTGAGAACATACGAGCTGCCTATATACCTAAAATGACTTCATCACCGGAAATGGCACATGAAACGGTGGAAACCCACGATTCTGGGGATTTCGACAGCTCGCACGTCTTCATGTGAGGGACGTAATAATAACCAAAAAATGGCATTTGTTCCATTCTATACGATGCTTCCCTCAGAATTGCCGTATCTTCATTTGCAATAAGGCTGCAAGGTGTCTCAATGAAAGTAGAAAAATTTAAGATTTTCTATTTCTTCACCAGCGTGTCGAACTTTCAAAGATATCGTATAAAAATCATCCAAACCCATAAAGGGTTAGTATTTTTTCTGTTCTTCAAAATCCTCACTTGAAAATATCCGTACGACGCATAAAACTCGACTTTTCGCTGTTGCAAGTCAGAGTACTTGAAGGCTCAACCATCGAGAACTTCTGAACGGTACTGTATGTAACTTAAAACCAGTCACGTGTACGATTTTCATGACAGGGCCTGTTAGGTATTCTTCACCACTCCTCTGCCGGAATCTGATACCAGCGACGTGGGAAATTCGTTTATCTCGACGATATTCTGGGCCTCAGTATCACAATTTTTATTCTCATTGACATAAACTTCGATATTCAGTGTCCGTAAACATCTCAAAACAAGAATTTTTGATTCGGAAGCTAGAAAAAATTGGTTTCAAATGAGATTCCCAATTGGAGAGAGAGAGAGAGAGAGAGAGAGAGAGAGAGAGAGAGATTGATTGATTGATTGATTGATTGATGTCCTTTATTCGTCATAAGACAAAATATAACCCACATATTTTTACATATGTTGCATAATTCTAGAAATAATTGAGTATTCAAAAATTCAAAAATAAAAAGAAAAGGTGTAAAATATATATAACACAAGCGATTTGGTCAAGGACAGGTACATATCACAAATTGTGACTAGTCATTACAATTGCGAATTCGCGTATGTCTAAAATCTGAGAGCATGGGTTCACAAAAGAGAAAATATCACAGTTTGCTTCAGTCAGGTGACAGAAGGTCACGTAAAACTAATCGTAAGCTAAAAATAAGAACCCAAGCCTATCATAGATTAAAATAATGCTTCTTCTCCACATCAATCTTCTGAGGAGTCTGTGTCATCAAGAGATCTTTTAAGGCCTCTTTAAACAACGATATCTTCCCCAGCTGCCGAAAGCCCGGAGGGAGAAAGTTCCACAAATGAGCACATTGAACCTGGAAAGATCTTCTTCCATACTCAAGTCTCATATTGGGAACTTTGAGTACCCGCTCTTCTGTATCACCGCGTGCGGGGCGTTCGGATTGGTACCTGGTAAACATCGCAGCAAGGTAGCCAGGTTCTCCCAAATGCATGATCTTATGCATTAAAAGTGCTGCGAAGTACATTCTCCGCGAATCAGTACGTAACCAACCCAATCGCTCCCTAAACGGGGTGATGTGCTCGTCTCTCCTAAGATCAAAGATGGATCTCACACATGAATTGCTCAGTCTCTGTATCCGTTGCCGCTGTTCGTCCGGGGCGTCGAGATACACGACTGTCCAGTAATCTAGATGCGGTTGAACCAATGACTCGACTAGGCGAATCCGGAGAGGTCTGGTGATACACGCCCTAAAAAACCGCAAACCGTATAGGGCTCTGTTAACTTTCTTAGTAACTTGGTCAATGTGCGGTTTCCACGTCAGTTCACTATCAAGTGTAACACCGAGACTCACAACCGTATCACTGAACAGGATGAAATTTCCATCCTGTATCTCAACCCCTGGCAAGTCCATTCTCTTCAGATCTTTGATATTCCTCTCAGAGCTGAAGTAGATTGCCTTGGTCTTGCCAGCGTTGAGACACAGGCCGGAACTCTTGGCCCATTCAGCTACTAGTCATCCTATTTCACCCAGCCGAGCGATGCCCTCTCTGATCTTAGTTTCCTCAACTTGGAGATAAATTTGCAGGTCATCCGCATAAAATAGATGATGTACCGACTTTCCGTCTAGCAAACCAGGTAAGTCATTGACATATAAGCTGAAGAGTAAAGGCCCGAGAACGGAACCCTGTGGAACACCCAGATTGGTTTCGAGCCAATCAGAATTACCAGATTTTGAAGTGACTTTTTGGGTGCGACCTTGTAAATATGATTTTATCCACAGAAGTGCCGATCTCGAAAAGCCAAGATTTCGAAGTTTGCTCAACAGCTTTGATGGTGATATCGTGTCAAAGGCTTTACTAAAGTCAAAAATCAGGAGCAAGGTGATCTTCTTCTTGTCAATACCTACTCTGATGTCATGAGTCAACTTTAGTAGAGCTGTCTGGGTGCTATGGTATTGCCTAAAACCAGTCTGAAAGCGATCTTGTAATTTCTCTTGTTTTAAGTACTCCGTGATTTGGTCGTGTGCGATTTTTTCCAGGACCTTGGCAAGGAAGCAGAGCAGCGCTATAGGACGAAAATCTGAGACTGTTGATGGAGCTGTAGTCTTTTTTAACGCAATCAGCTGTGCTTGCTTCCAAGCCGCGGGAAAAGTGCTATGAGCGAAAGAGGAGTTGAAGATATGTACAATAAGATCACCAATAGCCGGGAGAGCCTTCGCGATCACGCTTTGGGGCATCCCGTCTGACCCACGGGCCTGCGAGGAAAAATGTTTGATAGCAAGGACTACGTCGTTAAAATTTGTGGGCTTGAATTCAAAACACTCCTCTGAAGCCGAATTTATGTCGTCCATTGCTTCATCTATATTTTCGTGAGGCGGGACGGAAACTACCGCAAAGTGAGCGTTCAACTCATCCGGTGTGAAACCATGAAGTTCCTCCTCTTTGCTTTTAGGCAGGAGGCCGAGGTTGCGCATTTCCTTCCAGATGTTCTCATGTTGATCAAGAGCGTCTGAAAGATGGTTTTGAAGGAAGGAGTTACGCTCTTGTTCCATGCGCAAGTCGACCTCTTCGCTAAGCCGAAAGTACTCACTTTGAAGCTCAGGACACTTGCGCTGGTTACGTTGATTTCGTTCCCAGCGCCTGCGCGTCGCATCTCGCTTATTCATGAGTACCCTCAACTCAGGACCAATCCAAGGAGCATCATTTTTCCGCGGGTTAATAGTTTTTTCCGGCGCTAATTCATCTATAACAGTCTTTAAGTTCTCATTCAAGCAGTGAATTGCGTCTTCCAAGCTGGTTTCAGCATTTTCAAGAGCTGTCCAGTCGCAGCGAAGCAGACGGTCATTCAGCATCTCCGGAGTGATATTACGAAAATTCCTATAAGTGAAGGAATTTTTTGGCGGAGTGGGAGTGAAGACGTTGATGGTGACGTCTATGACCGAGTGCCTGCCGAAACTGGGCAGGAGTCTGTTTTGAAAGTCAGTAATGGTGTCATTGTCATCTACGTAAATATGATCAATCCATGTATGAGAAACATTGGGGTTGTGTTGGTGAGTCGGGCCATGCTGCACTATCTGTAGGGCTAGTTCTTCTGTCAGTGCAGTCAGTGTCTTGGTGTCAGGATGAGCAGTATCCAACAAGTCAGCGTTCAGATCTCCCATTATAATTTTGTGACTATAATCTCCGCACAGTTGGCGTAATGAGCCAAACAGCCCATCATCCTTCTGCATGGCGATTTTTGGAGGTCTATAGACTACCACGGCTAGTATTGGAGGAGAGTTGCCTTGCTGTACGCTACAGACAAGAAATTCAGGCACGTCAGGTTTTCCTGGGCCGAAAGTATTAGAAGAAACTAGTTTCTCTACTTTGAAATCATTGCGCACATACAAAGCAACCCCACCACCCTTCCTGTTGCGATCCTGCCTCAACAGTGAAAACCCAGGAATCTGAACGAGACTGTCATCCACATACTCATCTAGCTTCGACTCAGCGACCCCAAATAGATGATAGGGAGATCGTTAGCAATGAGCAAGCGCAGATGCTCAATCTTATCTGTCAGCGAGTTAAGGTTGATAAATCCCGCTTTCAAAGAACTACCACTCCCTCGTTTCTCCTCAGCAGCCGTACTTAGTCAGGGAGTTCTCGCCTTTTCTGCTGCCGAAGCACAACTCTGCTCCGGAACGGAGGCACAGCTCTGCTGGGGTGAATTGTGCGACATGGTTAACGGAGACACCTGGGGCACGCCATACCGCGTGGTCATGTCAAAGGTCCGAACCCGGAGGGGCAACCCAGCACCGACCGATGCAGCAACCTTGCGCAGCATCGTGGAAGACCTCTCCCCAGCAGGAGAACCCAGAGTGACATTCCCTCCGGAGAGCGAAGATCCTATCCCGCTCTTCACTATGCAAGAGCTACTCACAGCGGCAAAGAGGCTGCCTAACGGCAAAGCCCCTGGCCTGGACGGCATCCGAAACGAGGCTCTGAAACTGGTCATCAAATACAAGCCAGACTTACCCCTCGACCTCTTCAACATCTGTCTGAGCGCGGGAACTTTCCCGGATAAGTGGGAACGCCAGAAGCTGGTCCTGATACCTAAGGGTCAAGGAGGTCAACGCCCTCTCAGCATGCTCGACAATATCGGGAAAATGTGCGAGAGGATGGTGCTCAACAGGGTGGAGAAAGCCTACGAATAAGGCGGTGGGCTATCACCAATGCAGTTCGGGTTCCGGAAGGGACGAAGCACTGTGCACGCGATCGAGGAGGTCCAAGAACGGGTTCAAGTGTCGGTAGGGAACCCCTACCAAGGAAGAGGAGGATTCTGTGCCATCATTGCGTTGGACATAAAGAACGCGTTCAACTGCGTGAGCTGGGAGCGAGTCTATCAATCCCAGGCGGGTAAAGTGCAGGGGGGCACTTTACCTCTAGATAGGGGGATCTACTAGCCGCCACGAGTGACTACCTGCGGAGCAGGACCCTCGTGTACGACACCGACGAGGGACAAGAGATTCGGGTACTGTCCGCCGGAATCGGACAGGGATCCGTTTCCGGGCCGTTCAACTGGAACACCCAGTACGACAGCTTACTGTCTATCGAACTGCCAGAAGAAGTGATAATTGTGGCTTTCGCGGAGGACGCGGGACTCATAACATGGGCCGACAATGAGGAACTCTTGGGTAGACGCGCGAACGAACCACTGGCCCGAGTCTACGAGTGGATGATCAGCAGGCTTCTGGAGCTCGCTGTCAAGAAGTGCGAAGCAATCGTGGTCACAAGGCGTAGGAAGTTAGACTTACCCCGGTTTTATATCAACGGGAAAGAGATCCCACGCAAGACAGAGCTGAAATACCTCGGTGTATGGCTCGACGACAAGTGGTCGTTTAAGAAGCACATCCAGGAAGCCGCCCAGAAGGCGAGCAGGGTCGGTGCGGCGCTCCAGCGGCTTATGCCGAATATCGGAGGACCCAAGGGAAAGAGGCGCGCACTTCTCAACACCGTCACCACCTCCATCATGCTGTACGGTGCACCCGTGTGGGAAAAGAAAGTAGAGAAGACCATCATCGAGAAGAGAATGGGGCCTGTCCACCGGAAAGCGGCCCTGAGGAGTATCCGTGCCTACCGCACCGTGTCAGGAGATGCGGCTTACGTATTGGCGAGTACACTGCCCATCCACTTGCTCGTCGCGGGACGAGTGAGGATCTGGAACCGCCAGAAAGTGATCGGAGCCGAACGAGTATTCACTCCGACGATGAAGGAGATCATCCGCGACAACGAGAAGGAGACCACCCTCGAACAGTGGCAAACTGAGTGGGATTCGCCATTTGCAAATGGCAGATGGACGCACCGGTTGATCCGTGACGTAGCCAAGTGGGCGGAACGCACCCACGGAGAGATGGACTACTGGACGACGCAGGCACTGAGTGATCACGGTTGCTCCGGTGCCTACCTGACCCGGTTCGAGAAGAGGACATCCCCAGCATGTCAGTCATGCGGGGATAACTGGGATGACGCTGAACACGCCATGTTCACGTGCAACGACACCCGAAGGGAGCGCGCCGAGTTGAATGCATGGCTAGGTGCTCAACTAATACCTGAGAACCTCGTCCCGTACTTGCTCCGCAACCAGGAGACATGGGATAGAGTCACCGGATACATCAAGCTGGTGATGACCCGTAAAGAGGAGAAAGAAAGGGAAGTGAGGCGCCTCGAAGCAGGCGGATCACAGTGAGTCTGCCGATTCAAACAGAAGAGGTCTAAATTATTCCAGGAGGAATATGATGAACTGAAGAGGGAAGAAAGAAGGGAGAAGAAAGAAGAGAGAAGAAAGAAGAGAGAAGATCGAGGAAGAAGAGTAGGAAAAGATCGAAAAAGGAGCAACAACACCTGCGAGTCGTGAGAAAAGAGAGTCGCTCGATCCTGAGCGCGATACGCCTCCCACCCCGAAGTAATGCTAACGCAGTTCCGGGGTGGGTTGGTTAGATAGTGGTTATCTGCCCCCAGTTCTGCAGTGATGGCTTGCCAACACTGTAGGGCTGAGAGCAGAAGGTTTTAGCCCCCAGGGCACACGGGCGATGGATTCATGCTCATCCGGTTCACCGGGTGGGCAAAATGAAAGCGTTCATGGTCTGCCGGTGGGACATCCAATAGGGATGTCCTGTTATCAGATTTTTCCTTATATTCCACTCAAAAAAAAAAGAGAGAGAAAACAGAAGAGGTCCAAATGATTCCAGGAGGAATATGATGCACTGAAGAGGGAAGGAAGAAGAAAGAAGAAAGAAGAAAGAGGGGGAACAATGAAGAATGAAGATAGAAGATGCTGACAAGTGACCGAAGAGAGAAGATAGAGAAGAGGAACGCTCGCAATCGAGCGCGAGACATGCCGCTCATCCTGAAGTGATGCTCACGCGGTTCCGGGCTGATATGGTAGATGCAGGTGGATCTCCTTCTTGATTGCCCGATGCCCTAGGTATCGGACATCAAGTGGAGAGGGATATTACACTCTAACCACCTAAAAAAAGAGAGAGAGAGAGATCGGCAACTAGCCAAGTGGGCAGAACGTTCCCACGGAGAGATGGACTACTGGACGACTCAGGCACTGAGCGATCATGGTTGCTTCGGTTCCTGTCTAACCAGGTTCAAGAAGAGGACAACCCCAGCATGCCAGTCATGCAGGGACGACTGGAATGACGCTGAGCATGCCCTGTTCAAGTGCAGTGACACCCGAAGAGAGCGCGCCAAGTTGGATGAATGGCTGGGTGCTCAACTAACACCTGAGAACCTCGTCCCGTGCTTGCTCCGCAATCAGGAGACATGGGATAGAGTCACCGGGTACATCAAGCTGGTGATGACCCGCAAGGAGGAGCAAGAGCGGGAAGTGAGGCGCCTCAAAGCAGGCGAAATAGAGTGAGTCTGTTAACTGGGATAAAAGAGGTCCCCATTGTTCGAGGAGGAACATAATGCTTTGAAGAGGGAAGGGAGAAGAAAGAAGAGAGAAGAAAAAAGGGAGAAGATCGAAGAAAGAAGAATGAAGAGCAGGAAAAAGACCAAGGGAGGAGGAACAAGACCTGCGAGTCTTGAAAAGAGAGCCGCTCCATCTAGAACGCGAAACGCCGCCGGTCCTGAAGTAATGCTTACGCGGCCCCGGGGCCGGATTGGTAAGTTCGGTGGATCTCTTCCTTGTCCAATGGCCGATGCCAACGGGGAAGGAAGAGAGGGTTTTAACCGGAAGGGGTGGCCGTACCGATGCGGATCCCAGCCCGGTACAGTGTTTTGGGGGCTACGGACAAGTCGTATCGACCGAGATCTCACCAACCCGGAGAAGCAGAAGGGTTGCTTCCCGGTGGAACGTCGCAGCGTTACTCGCCCTAAAACCACCTAAAAAAAAAAAAAAAAAAAAAAAAGGGAGAGAGAGAGAGGGAAGAGAGTAGAGAAGGCCGTTATCGAGAAGAGGATGGGGCCTGTTCACCGGAGAGCGGCTCTGAGGAGCATTCGTGCCAACCGCACTAAGTCAGGAGACGCAGCTTACGTGTTGGCCGGGATGCCACCCATCCACTTGCTCGTCGCGGAGCGAGTGAGGATCTGGGACCGGCAAAAGGTGATCGGAGCCGAACGAGTGCTCACCCCAACGATGAAGGAGATCATCCGCGACAACGAGAAGGAAATCACCCTTGAGCAGTGGCAAACTGAGTGGGATCTTCCATTTGCAGATGGCAGATGGACGCATCGGCTGATCCGCGATGTAGCCAAGTGGGCCGAACGAACCCACGGAGAGATAGACTACTGGACGACGCAAGCACTGAGTGACCACGGTTGCTTCGGTGCTATCTGACCCGGTTCAAGAAGAGGACATCCCCAGCATGTCAGTCATGCGGGGACAACTGGGATGACGCTGAATATGCCCTGTTCACGTGCAACGAAACCCGAAGAGAGCGCGCCGAGTTGGATGGATGGCTTGGTGCTCAACTAACACCTGAGAATCTCGCCCCGTACTTGCTCCGCAACCAGGAGACATGGGATGGAGTCACCGGATACATCAAGCTGGTGATGACCCGTAAGGAGGAGAAAAAAAGGGAAGTGAGGCGCCTCGAAGCAGGCGAATTACAGTGAGTCTGCGAATTCAAACAGAAGAGGTCTAAATGGTTCCAGGAGGAACATGATGCACTGGAGAGAGAAGGAAGAAGAGAGAAGAGAGAAGATCGAAGATCGAAGATTGAAGAAAGAAGAGAGTGAAAGAAGAATGAAGAGATGGAAGAAGATCAAAGAAGAAGAAACAACACCTGCGAGTCGCGAGAAGAGAGACGCTCAATCCTGAGCGCGAGACGCCACCGGGCCTGAAGTAATGCTCACGCGGTGCCGGGGCCGGATTGGTAAGTTGGTGGATCTCTTCCTTGTCCAATGGCCGGCACCAAAGGAGAAGGAAGAGAGGGTTTACCCGGTTCGGATGGCTGTATCGATGCAGATTCCAGCCCGGGACTGTTGGGGAGGTGCTGGCTAGCCGTGTGTGGCTGACCGGTGCCTCTCTTTCGTACGTCGCAGCGTATCCGTCCTACAACCACCTTAAAAAAAAAAAAAAAAAAAAAGAGAGAGAGAAAGAGCGTTCGAATAGTTCAACGTATTTCCTCTTCTTGAATGGATTCACGTCGGATTCACGGTGCATGTGATTCACGTAGAATTGTCCAAGCTTCCGAGATATGAGATGTAAATTACCATAAAATGTGGTCCTGCAGAGCTGTGCTCGATCTTTTACTTGGAAATACTACTTTTTGGACTCCAGATCGTCTTGAAATTGCAATTTCACATAAAAAATTGATGAATACCCTAAGACGTTGGAAAACGATTATCAACTCTCAAACTAGAAATTCATTCAAATCAAAATCGATTAATGTGGGCCTGAGTTGGCATCCAAACACGGTAGGACGTGTCTCCAATTCAAGCGCATGCCATACAATACTACGCACGCCGCGAGACAGGCTCACGCGCCGACAGCCAATTTCATTTGGAAATAAATCGTTTCACCTTCTATCGCAAGTTTTGGATACGAAAAGGCTCTCCTACTACCCTAGAGTTGAAAAATGTCAACAGAAGCGCTTTGTAAACAAGAACAAACATCAGCGCGTGAGCCTGAGTCGCGGCGTACGCCATGTCGTGTGCCAATGGCATGGCATGCGCTTGAATGCGAGACACGCCCGAAGGACCGAACCAACTTTGAATGCGATTGAAAGCAACTCTCGCGATCTTAACGAGACATTCAAATATGTATCCAAATACGCTACCGGAAAATTTTTTGTAGTAAGTTATGAGTCCGATTTCGAGATAAACGATTGTTGAGTCCCAAAAATCAGTTCTTGGCAAAAAAAACGTATGGACTTGTGTGGTTTCGGATCATACGATGGGATTCTGTTTCAAAATTTTTAATTATCTATTAGTTACGAAGAACGGGTAATACATTACATCAGGTTCAGACGATCTAGAACATAGTGCGAAATGAGACGGATGTTCGACAGAGGAGTTTTACATGAATTCGTTTGCAAGCCACTCGTCTTTTTATTCGCTTTTATTGCACTCGGGCGCCGCCGATGGAATCTTGTCCCCGAACCCTTCGTGTGAGTGTGTCATTGACACACTTTTCTCTGTCGGGTATACATGGGTTGGTGCCGAGCCTCTGATGCGCGTACCAATATTGTGTAAATGCAAACGCGTTCGTGCGCGCAGATCGAGGGAGAGCGAGAGCGCTCATGCATGCATGAGAATATCCACACGCAGTGACACGAAGCTGCGACGCAGCACGTTCCAGCGGAAGAGCCGACGTTTACGCAAGTGTGTTGGAGTAGTCATCGATTATTCAATAAATAATCATCGGTAATTATTGTTGTATCAAGGAATGCCCTCGCCGGGAGATGCCCACAGCAGCCCAGTGGAGTTAGATAAGATAAGATAAGATAAGCTTTATTTCACCATAAAGGCAAAAACTCAATTCAACATTTATACAACATATCCTTATATGAAAGGTAATTCCTGACAATATAATACTGAATGTCAAAAGACATAATAGAAATATAACTGGGATATTTGGTCAAAGCTATCCAAGGTCAGTTTTATCACAGATATGATACGTCATTAATTCGACTCATGCCAGGTAGCATCGTTGCAAAACACAGATTACAGAAATATTTTCTAACAAATAAATAAATAAATACTCTATTACTGGCAGTACTCAGCGTAGTACGATTGGGATTATTGCAGAGTCTTTGGAGTCGAGCTCTAATAGGTGAAGTTTGAGCGAGAGTTTGAAAGCTGATATCGAGGGTGAGTGGCGCAAGGAGGGAGGTAGAGAGTTCCAGAGCCTAGCACCACGATACTGAAAAGAGCCTTCAGTCGCGGTGAGCCGAACTCTGGGTATATCAAGTTCTCTCTCTTCACTCCGACTGGTAGGCCTGCGCTGATACATGGTAAACATTGCAGCCAAGTATTCGGGCTCTCTCATCTTCAAGATTTTGTATATCAGAATAGCTGCAAAATATAATCTACGGGAGTCCAGCCGTAGCCAGCGCAGGCGTTCCCGGTACGGAGTGATGTGCTCATCCCTTCTAACACCAAAGATGTATCTCACACATGAATTGGACAATCTTTGCAGTCGCGTCCGTTGTTCTTCGTCTGCGTCTAGATATACCACTGCACAGTAGTCCAGATGTGGTTGGACTAATGTCTCGACTAGTTTTCGGCGGAGTATCTCGGTAGTACACGCCCTGATGAATCGCAGGCCATACAGGGCTCTATTGACTTTTTTTGTTACTTGGTTAACCTGCGATTTCCACTTCAGCTGACTGTCGAGTGTAATACCGAGACTCACGACCGTGTCGCTGAACGGAATCGTCACTCCGCCCGGCATCGCAACACCGACTAGACCCATTCCCTTCAGCTCATTGACATTACTCGCAGAGCCAAAGAAGATAGTCTTGGTCTTGCCAGCGTTGAGACGCAAGCCGGAGTTCTCGGCCCATCCAGCGATCAATCGTGCCACCTCTTCCAGTCTAGCGATGCCCTCCGAGATTTTGCTCTTCTCAATGTGAAGATAAATTTGGAGATCATCTGCGTAGAATATATGCTTGACAGGTTGTCCGTGAAGTATGTCTGGGAGGTCATTTACGTAAAGACTGAATAAAAGTGGTCCAAGAACAGAGCCCTGGGGTACTCCTAAGTTGGTTGTGAGCCAATCAGAATCACCGCTGTTTCGAGATGTCACGATTTGTGAACGCCCTTCAAGATAAGATCTTACCCACATCAGAGCCATTCTTGAGAAACCTAGTGTGCGCAGCTTCTGGAGCAATTTTGAGGGAGAGATGGTATCAAATGCTTTACTGAAGTCGAAGAGCAAGAGAAGCGTGATCTTTTGTTTGTCTCTGGCCATTCGGATATCGTCAGTCAGTTTCAGTAGAGCTGTCTGCGTGCTGTTGTGGCGCCGGAATCCAGTCTGGAGGGAATCTAGTAACTGCTTTCGTTTCAGGTACTCCATGAGTTGGTCGTGGGCTATTTTCTCCAGAACCTTGGAAAGGAAGCACAGTAGCGCAATAGGGCGGAAGTCCGCGACAGTGGATGGTGTTGCTGTCTTTTTAAGTGCGATCAGCTGAGCTTTCTTCCAGGATTCCGGGAATACACCTTGTGCGAACGACGCGTTGAAAATTTTAACAACAATTTCGCTGATTGCAGGAAGTGCTTTGGCAATTACAACTTGAGGGATTCCGTCCACGCCTCGAGCTTGCGATGAAAAGTGTTTCACGGCCAAGATGACATCGACCTCATTAGTCGGCGAGAATGAGAAGCCGTTCTCATCCGCCGAGGAGATGACATTTGCTCCTTCTACATGATCTTCTTGAGGTGAGATGGAGACCTCCGCAAAATGAGCATTAAGCTCGTTTGGTGCAAAACCATGCAGCTCCTCCTCTTTGCTTTTAGGCAAGAGACCAAGGTTGCGCATTTCCTTCCAAATGTTTTTATTCTGCGCAAGAGCATCCGAAAGATGATTTTGGAGGAAAGTGTTACGCTCTCGCTCTGTGCGCGCCTTGATCTCTTTGCTCAATTGTAGGAACTCATCCAGGTCCGTAGTGCGATGTGTGCGTTTATAGCGCCTCTTCGCCGCTGCACACCTAGAAATTATTATCTTCAAATCAGGACTTATCCATGGAGCATGTTTTTTCCGAGGTTTCACAGATTTTAAAGGTGCCAGATGGTCCGTGGCTGCACGAAGATTATCACTCAAGCACTTCACGGCTCCCTCCAGATTAGATTCGGCGCTATCTATTGCTGTCCAGTCCATCTGTTGCAACACGTTGTTGAGTGTTTCTGGGTCGATGTCACTGTACTTTTGGAAAGTAAATGGTTTCTCTACAGGCTCAGGGACAAAGATGTCGATAGTTCGTGTCGAGTTATTATGTGTGATGTTTCATGTGTTCCAGTTTCTAGAATGCCATGGATCTTGGCTCTGTCCTCCTGAGACTTTGACCTTATTCCTTTCCAATTCGTGCTGACAATCTTGCACAGATCTTCCAAAAAGTGCTATTAGGTTGTCTTCGCTGATTTTCAAATAATTTTGTGGATAGTGCACAAACAGATGATGAAAAGAAGTTATTACTGAGTGGTGGATGGTTTTATCTGTTTACAAGTGCTGTAAGGAGCTCAAACCTTTAGCGTACAACCAAATTTTGTGTCCTGTGAAAATACTGAGTGTCAGTTCTGTTTTGCAGATGATTACTCATCAACCACGAGTGATGGATGATATCTCATGAGACATTGTGTGTCACCTGATTTGTCATTATCATCAAACTTGCTCTTAATGTCAATCTGATGTACCACTGTTCAGAACTCCATTAGATCAGTGACGGAATAGATCTTTTCATTCTAGATTGTTACAGTAGCTTTACGCATCCCAAGTGTTTGCTCATTCAAACTCTCCAGGATCTTTTCTACCATTTTAATATACATCACAGAAATTTAACAGGTCACTGTCAACCACATTTCATGACTCCAACTTCTAGGGTGTATTGGTGTTGCAGAACTGTATCAGCATGGAGGGCTCAAAAATCATTCAATTCCTTACATCAAGCATCACTCGACTGTTTTGAATGGACAGATATGACTATTCATGATTGAGCTGTGAGATGTAAAGTGTCATGGCACGTCTATGGATGGAGTTATCCTGATGTTCTTAATAAGCAGCCAGACTCCTAAATTTCAATTCAATTTGAGGAAAGGCATACTCTGAGACCAGCCATGGATGATCGCTTTGTTTGCCTCTAATCCATTTGCATCCTACAGCCCATCTTGAAGATTAATCAAAAGTTCTATCTTATATTTATAACTTCAAATCATGCTCCATTTCAAATTATTAGGTATGAACTAAAAAGATGAAAATAAAATAATGTAAAAAAAATATTTTTAAAAATTCGCTTTTATGCAACTTGAACAGAATAGCTGCATTAAATGTGAGAATAATCTGAAATCTTCCTCTTGTTACTGGCATACACGTTGGCTAAGTCAGTTGATGTATATGCTCCAAGATGTTCATGATTTTGGGTATAAATATGATAAAAGCGTGGGTTGAAAACTTGATCCATCAACAGTATCTTCCATCATTCAACCCGCGGTTTCATCATATTCGTACCTAAAATCATGAACATCTTGGAGCATGTACATCAAATGACTTGACCAACGTTTATGCCAGTAACAAGAGAGAGATTTCAGATTATTCTCACATTTAATGCTGCTATTCAGTTCAACGTTGCATGAAAGCGAATTTTTAAAAATATTCTTTTTTTACATTATTTTATTGACTTTGCGCAGATTTCTTCGGTAACGCTTGTGACAATGACTGGAAGATTTTTGATATATTAATCAATCCAAATATGTATTAGTTTTCGCGTGAAGATACAGAGGATACGAGTCGGAGATTAGAGAAGTGATACAAATATGGAGATGGTTCATCAGCATATCTAGATATGCTCAGCCTCACCGTCTTGAGCAGCTCGCAATAATTTCGTTACAATCGGTATGGCACGATGGAATCCTGTACTTGGCGCATGTTGATTCAAAGTCATGATGTAGAGACTCGACAATCTGCGCGATATCGTAGCTCAGACTTTCTTCGAGTTCCCGCGGAAATCAAAACATGATGAAAGGCCTCGTAGCAATTAGGTGTTATCGGGATCGCCCCACTCCCCCTTTACTTTGTCCCAAAGTCTAACACGGCGAGTATCACCACCCTTTTCTCCTATACCTTCATCTGGAATTAGAATATGAATTTCATCATTTGAGAGTCGTGAGATCAGGGGAAACGTTTAAAGTAATTTTTAGCCAAATCTAAACGTGACACGAATGTCAAGAGGTGAGAGATATCAATTTCAACTATTGAGAGTCATGAGATCATTGAAGAATATGTTAAGTCATTGATTTGCAGCATCTGAGTGTGAAACACATTGAAAGCAATCGACCACAAAACGATTCCAGTGACTCTGTAATTTCAACTCAACCTGAGTCACTCATCATCTTTTTCATTCACAAGATGTGTTGAAAAAAGTTATGTACCTAGACCAATGAGAGAAAAATGGGAGCAGGAATATCCGATCCGGCATTAAACAGAAGTCAATAGAGATAGTAAATGGCTTAAGTTAAGTCAAAACTACGGATATACTCAAGTCTTCATATTTGTTATACTCCCCTCATCTCCAACTTGTATTCATCATCTGTATCTCCACATGAAAACGAACGCATATTTGGATCGATCAAGATATCAAAGCTCTTCCAGTCATTGTCACAAGTATTACTGAAGAAATCTACGCGAAGTCAGGAAGACGAATGACTTGCACATCATTTAATGTAGAAACTCCTCCGCTCGAACATCCGTTTCATTTCGGACCTCCGTCTGAGCATATTATAGTCCATTACAACCTTCTCCATAATTTTCCTGAGGGTAAAATAGATGGTTGAGAACCCTGAAACAATCCCAGCGTATGAGCCAAAACCACACTTCATACGGGTTTTTGGATAAAAATCGATTTTTGAGACTCAATAATCGCTCATCTCAAGATCGGCCTCATAACTTACGACAAAATGTTTATTGGTAATGTGACATCCCGATAGATGATACAGTTAAACAAATGAGGCTTTTAGAGCTGGCTCAATGCTCTGGGACGCGATTTCCTTGTAATTATAATCGATCTTAGACCGACTCTACGACTAATACTGATTTTACTTGAAAGGACTAATTTTTCAGAAATTAATTTTAACGAGTTTATTTGATTTAATTTTGCTTTACACAGAACTACCACAATCTAACGGCCTTGCGACTGGCTACCAGGGCCCGGTTAGATTGTTGAAAGAAAAAGAACGTAAAACTGACAGGTTGATGGACGGATTGACGGACGTGATTTAAATAATTAAGTAGTTCCATTCGAGACTTACTTTTTAATGATCGGATTATTCCTTGATACAAAGAGACGGTGGTGCTATAGTATTGTTTGAGTGTGGTTGCTCCCAGCTGTTGTACCAAGCTGGATCGGAAGTTATGCAGAAACAACGAGATTTGACAGACGACCCAAAAGGGACTGACTCGAGGGTTTTACGTGGGCTGAATTTATAGGCTTGCCTCGTCAGGGCAGTCTTGTCCGGCTTGGTACAGTGGTGAGGGTAGTGTTTGGAGTCATTTTAGAGTGAGAAGCTAACCATACTGACAGAGATGAGTATATTTTGAGACTTCAAAATTTTCAAAAGATGGCACCACCGGTACTATATCTATGAAGGTTACAATGTATAAAAATTCTTATTTTAATCTATCAATGTTCAAAATCTCATCTGTTATCCTAATGTAATAGTTTTATAAATACTTTTTTTTGAGTTAGTTTTTTTGTTTACATTTTTTTGTTTGTTTTTAAGCTGGTTATTCGATTTTAGGAGTCAAAATCAAGGGTTTAATAATGTAGTTTCTTACATCTAGCTTTTACATGCAAGGTTCCCTAATAATCTTTATAGGTGCAAACTTTACCAACATTGTTTCAAAAATTATACTCTATTCGATTTTTCTTTCTCCAAGTATAAATACTTTATGATTATATTTATTCTAAACGATACGCGAATAGAATTCTGATGATAAAAATTCAAAGGTAAAAGTTGTGTTTTTGCGAGAAATTCTTTAGTATCGATATTTTTTGTTCTTGATTCTCTTTTTTTATCAATATTTTTACTTAACTTAGTTCATTTTTCCATAAAGTAAATTACTCAAAAATTTGCTCATCTATCAAACTATATATGATCCAGAAATAGCATTAGATTCAAACAGGGTCTTATTTTCTAATTCAAAACGCGAGCAAGATGTCGTTGAATATTCTAGGCTTTTCTATCCTAAGTTTTCTTTTCTGGACATTTCGAGGGAGAAAGCGCGGTATGACTCACGCTCTCGTTGCTCGAGAAAGATGCCGAAGCTGACCTTGCATACCTTTGCCGCGAGTAACCGGAGCGCGAGTACATACTGATTTTCCCTAAAAGTATTTATGGTAGGGCTCACGAGAGGTATACGATGGAAACTTCGAGAGAGCGAGAGCTTCTTAATTTTTCGACTTTGAAAGTCTGTCAGGCTATTTTCGAGATTTCGAATTCGGCAGGGACGTCACAGTAACGTATTTCGACATGTACTTGAATATCTCGTTGAAATCTTGGGAGTTGCTTTCAGTCGCATCAATCCTACGGTATGAACAAGAAATGTCGTTGGAACCCCTTCTACGTCGTTGAAACTTCCAGTCATTCCCAATCTAGAAATGGCTTCAGGAATCAGGTTATAATACAAGTTTCTGGCTAATAAATGTCCGTTATTTCATGCTACGCAGGCAGTATTCTGATAGAAAGCCATCGCTTGAACACCCTCAATCACTTTTTTTGGCTCCGAATTGTTTGAATTATAAGCACTGCACTAAACTAGAGTCAAATTCACTGGTTCAACACGATCGACCACTCTTTTTTGTTGGTAATAACTAGCATCCATCGCAATTCGAGTCGTTTTCGATACTGGACTGACTCGGTCTGACAAACAATCGGGTCAATTCACTTTCTTGGAGGTTCAGGTTCGGCGCAACGCACGAAGAATCTCATAAAACGTTGAAGAACGTCACTTATCACTCCTGTCATCTAGGGCGTCATCGTGAAATTTCTCACAATTGTGGTTATTCGCGAAGATTCTGCGGCTGCATTCTTGGTCAAAAGAGCCCTATCTATACCCCCGAAAAACCCCGTCAAGTTGAGCCTCATGCGTAAACGATTGTCTCATGTTTTTCGTTCCAAAATGCACGAGTTTTTTGCAAGCATCAATGACCTAGCAAAGTGTTCACCTTTATGTTTTCGGGGTTGCTGAACACGAATCCGGAGCTCAAAAGAGTCATTTATGTGTTCCAGAACCGGTACGGCTAGTTGAAAAAGAGGTTTGTTATGTAAAAATTACGTCTTTTTGGATCCGCCATTTGGAATTTCCATTCTTCAAGGGTGGATCATAGACATAGAAGTATGGACTGCTGATCGCCTATACCTCGCGTTGACATTGAAACATAGGACTTTACGTGTGAGTGAGAGAGAAAGTATGCTCCAAGAGGGAGGCAATTGAAGAAGCGATTCCAATGTGCGTCTCTCTCGCTCTTAATGCCAGGCCTTGATGTCAACGCGCAGTATAGGGGAATAGCAGCCTCTGCTTGGATGTCTATGGGGTGGATTCGGTTCCTCCAACCCCAAAAACCCCCGGGTCAGACATTTCAGTTCGACTCGAGCATGTTTGTATGGCTTTATTTCTTCATAGGGAAGTTTTTCTGGAATGGACATGATTTTCATTAATTTTCGCAGTTTTCAATAACTCCTCTACCACGATAGCGACAAAATATGGAGAATTAACCTATCTTGACGAGAATCATCTCAGTTCGAGTTTGCCGTGTCACGCGTGTCTTAAAACGTAACGGGTCAAAAGTTATTCAAAATAGTGTTAGAACGTGTATATACGTCCTTTTGCAGAATTAACACGCTTAGTTAGGACGTTAATACACGTCCCCGTGCGCAGAAGAGTTAAACCCAACCAGGTACTCAGAAGTCGTTAGGGAAGATCTATAAATTACGTGAGCGCTTTTTTCGGGATTTCCGGGACCCCCTACGCTGAAAATCGAGATGTCCACCGACTCCAGCGTCAACTTCGACATGTGGAAGTTATACGAGTGGTCGATGCGTGAAGCTCTTATACCCCTAGTATATATAGCATCAACATGGATACAGGTATACTTATGCATCAACAGCTGATAGGGGTATAAGAGCTTCGACACATGACCCGCTGAGTGCGCTACGGTTATGGGACATCTCGAATAAGGTACCGTGAGGTTTCAAGGATCTCATGATTTCCCTCTCCCGAATCTCACGTAAGTTTCTATTCGCTGGAGAATTGGGGAAGAGGTTGGCATTTCAGGCTTCCGACATTCATTGCGATTTGGATACAATGGTCATAGTATGTGTAGTAGTACCCTAAGCGCCTGAATTCGGGATGGGTAGTAAATGACGATTTAGAGTACAATATATGTTTAGTACTTAATCTACAATTTCTCCCCAAGGATTTCGGATCCAACCTTCGGGAGAATCGATAATTTGGTGAGACTGGTTCTCATTCTCATTGTCAGAAGTGGATATTTCTAGCAGAAGAAGTTGTGGGTCTACGTCACTGACTGAAATCTACTGAACATCTTCAGCACCGATGCACTCTTCTTTGGTACAACAAAGAACTTTATCATCCCTTCGACCTTCGACGTCCATTATTTTTCTTGATTGCTTCCCAATTTGTTTGATAGAGGGTGCTTTCTGGCGATTCAAAGATTTTCTGTGAGTCTCTTGCGACTTCTTGGGAGCAAAATAGGGACCACCTGTAAAGCACACTCGTTCACTTGTTTTACTTCGAACAGTTGGGCAAGAGGGACCGTAAGGAATGTCTTCGAAATCTTGAATTTCTCCCCAGATAATTTCATTGAGAGGGAGACGTTGAAAGAGCGTCAAGAATTTAGCTCCTGGGCTTGAATCGTCTAACAAGGTGATATCCAACCTTCTATCGTTCGCACCCAGAGTAATATATGAGTTGAAGACTGGGGCAAATAAATAGCTCGAGCTAGATCAAATATTTTGTCACGTTCCAAAATCAAAATTAAGGCTTGAGACTTCTAGAATGAGGATTATTTATTGAATGATGGGCTCGGAATTCATTTAAAATACCAACGTTTCGCTCGTCAAAACTGCTCGAGCCTCGCCCCAGGGTACAAGATCGAGATATTATTCCAGCATCTGATTGGTGCGGGTCGAACACTGCACAGTATTTCGACATAAAATGAAAATGCACGATATTTTTACAAACTTTGGCACCAAATATTTGTCTGTGTGGTGACGCATTGTCTAATGGCGGTGTTAGCGCTCCAACAGCTGTCTATCTTATGAGTAGAATGGTCACGATAGTACAAAAGAGAGAAAACATTAGAGACTGTTTTTGAAGTATGATGCCGTACAAAAGAGAGAAAACATTAGAGACTGTTTTTGAAGTATGATGCCACTATCCGGGGCTCGGATTTTATCAATGACAAACTTATATGTGTTTTCGAGTGCGTGGTGTCCTACGTTCTATTGATGGTATTTCGATGATAATGTATGTGAAGCATTTCCAAAAATCCTCTATTTTTCTTATCACATTCACTATCCAAGATTTGAATGATTTCGGAATCGATGTTGTGCTTGTGATGCAGAGAGTGCATGACAAAGGCTGATTCCCCATCTTCATTCCCGACATCTCTTGAATATTCGTTTACCCTCTTTCGCAAATGTCGTTGCATTTGGCCGACATAAAGGGCATCACAATCTTAGCGAATTATTCACTTCTTGCAGTACCTGTTCATTATTGTTAGTAATAATTATTTCCCTCGTGCGAGCAACAACAACATTATAAAATTATTTTAAACCATTTTTTCAACGGATGTGAATAATTCCATTTTGGGCACGTTTAAATCAACCGTTGCAATATAGTGCATATAAAGCAGTGACAAAAATTATGGGAATTGTTTGTTCATTGTTAAAGCAAATTTTCCAGCGATCGAGCTCCAGAAGATCTCATGGAAATTTGAGGTAGATTTGTTGAATTTTGATGTTAAATTCAGTGACCTACCGATGAATTGAGATGAGAACAGATTTTCCAGGGTTTTTATGAGCGCACAATCATGTGACGACATGGGTGATTGCTCATCGAGCAATCACCGCGTCGTCGGGTCGGCAAAAACGACCACTCGATGAATACCACGAGGAATGCATCGTGCGATCACGTTTTGCTAAACTTTGCACTTTCCATGATGCGACACGCGACGAGCCGTGGGCACGTAACCCGCGACTCGCGCGCGCGCCGCATGAGACCGCTCGATCCGCTCTTTACATCAAGTACACAGCTTATTTGTATTCACTTTCCACCTCAGCGTTACATATGAGTCATTCTGGAGCAAGCTGGACGAAACCGTCACCAGGGGGGTCTGGGAAAAATCCGCAAAACTCTTTTTCCATTAGTACTATGTTGAAATAGTACGGAAAAATTTTTTCAGATTTTTTCGGCTCCCCTGTGGGCCCCAGGGCCCATGAAAGGGCCATTTTAGGCCCTTTTTTAGCCTATTCTGGTACAATCATAATTCCAACGCAATTCAACATTTTTCAACGTACGTGGGCGCATTTTTCTCGTCAAGACTAGTACTTTTGAAAAAAAATGTCCAAGGCCACTTAGTGAGCCTGACGACTTCTGCAAGCTATTTATTGAGAGCGAATTTTAGCGATTTTTAGGCTTGCTTCGAAGTGATGGAGCTCCCACAAGACATGTGACGATCGACTTTTACAACTGGTCATTTTGAAGGTCTTGAAAATACCTACAATTTGCCCACTTGTAAAAGTCAAGTATCGCACTTTTTGTTGGAGCTACAGTCGATACAAGTTGAGCTATTTAAGAAAAAGTCGAAAACTCAGGACTCGATTCCAAAAATATATTTCAATTTTTTTTCACCAAACTTGTGCGAAAATAATCTTAGGGATATCTACATTCAGTGGAAAAAATTTGGCGGAGGTTATTCTTCTGAATTTCTTTTAACGAGCGTTACAAAATGCCGCATTTCGTGGTTTTAGCAAAAACGGCATCTTTGACCACGGTCACATATGCTCCCATCTGGACTGATGTGCACCAATCTGTGTGAAAGTACTCCCCAGAGTACCCCCAAGTACGTGTAAAAAGTTGCGGGGACGAGCCTCGAGCCAGGAGCGAAACGAAGGTTCTATTTAGCGTGTCAAAAATAGGCATTATTTTGGCTATTCGAGTGTAAGCGACCGAGAACATGATTTTACTTGTTCTGGCTTACAAATGAGATAATGGGCTAGAATGAGGATCCAAACATATAATTCCGACTCAAAATGAATCCGAACACAATTCCGAGGTCAGCTTGGCTCTAAAATGTCGTCTAGTGCTTCAACAGTGTCAGAACTCGTCGACAGAATCCAAGTTTTTAAGGGGCAGAGCGAGGACTATTTAAAGCAAAACTGACCTCGGAATTGTGTTCAAATGGTCATTTCGAGTCGGAAAAGTATGTTCGAATTCTCATTCTAGCCCATTATCTCATTTGTAAGCCAGAACAAGTAAAATCATGTTCTCGGTCGCTTACGCTCGAATAGCCAAAATAATGCCTATTTTTGACACGCTAAATAGAACCTCCAGCTGGCTCCTGGCTCGAGGCTCGTCCCCGCAACTTTTTACACGTACTTGGGGGTACTTTGGGGGGTACTTTCACACAGATTGGTGCACATCAGTCCAGATGGAAGCATATGTGACCGTGGTCAAAGATGCCGTTTTTGCTAAAACCACAAAATGCGGCCTTTTGTAACGCTCGTTAAAAAAAATTCAGAAAAATAACCTCCGCCAAATTTTCTCCACTGAAAGTAGATATCTCAAAGAATATTTTTGCACAAGTTTGGAGAGAAAAATTAAGATATATTTTTGGAATCGAGTCCTGAATTTTATTCTGGGACTCTAACGCGTTTTGAAGTACCATCGGTACGAGTGGGGGATACTGAGAATCTCACATAGACGGAGTCGTCATGAAACGTTTCATAAAATCTTCCGAAAAATTCAAAAACATTCCGTGAATGTATACGAGTGACTGAGGTCGTTTCTAATATTCGCATCTTGTATGCCAATGGATGATGGGATCTGGTAGAACCGACACTCTTCGATATTTGGTGTGTTTTCGACACTTTTCGATAGGTCATAAGCCTTTACCATTACCATTGGGCGATCCTAATCATGAACTCGAAAAGTTAAGAATCTTCAACATTCATCCGAGTATCCTATAAGACATCTAAGACATCTCCGTCCGGTAAACGACCGACCCTTACCAAATCAATGCAAGTTTCAGACCAAATTTTTAGAAAATCCCCAAAATGTGGCGCAGGACTTTTTGTTCTGTAAGTCATTTAGCGATTTTTCTCAGATGATCCACATGCGAGATTATGTTTTCGGAGACATCAAAGAAGTTGTCTAGGAATGTTTAGATATGTACACAGCGTTTTTCAGCATTTTTACTTTTGGGGGCCAAAAGTCAAAAAATCCTGTGATTCCCTCATATAGAGTCTACTGAGTTTTAAACAGAATTAAGAAAATCACTGCACAATATTCTTGCTATAGGTTCTAAAATAAATTGATGCGTTTTGGCGTTCACGTTAATTACGAATGGTCAGCGGCCCCGAGTATGAGCCGCACTCGCGTACAATCCTCACTCTGATCTTCTGAATCCTACAATAGATAAAAAAGTGCGGCTTATATTCGGATAATACGATATGAGTGGGATTAAAAAATTAGAGTATTTCCCTCAGACCATCGACCCATCAAAATTCCTTTTAACATCGTTTGAAAATACGTGTATAAGTTGCTGAATCCACAACTGGCTCTTGAGTATATGAATCCCGGATACCTGAGTGGCAGGATGTGGGTAATTCCGCCAACTCGAGATTGAGAGGAGAAAAAATTTTTCTTGAGGCACATTACCCAGCGACAGTTTTTCTTGTTTCCTGTGCCAAAAGGAGTAATAAAACCCCTGAGTGCACGGTTTTTATGATAGGGTCTTCTGGGAAATCTATATCTCGTCAATCAAACGATGCTAGAGAAATTATTCCCTCTACTCTTCTCCTACCTACTTTCTCAGCATGAAACCATAATTTGGAAGAATTTCAACCAAATGAAATCGACTGATGGAAGCTTTTCGTGTCCATAGAACCGTGGAGCATGAAACGAACCACCCCCTAGCAATCAGATATCTTTCTAAACATGCCCAGGAACACTTCAAAGAAATTTGGAGACGATTGGACTCGATCTCGAGATTTAATTCGACTTTTTGTAAGGGAGAAAGGCCGAAATTTGACCCTGGATTCGGAAAAAGGGCGTAATTGCATTTTTTGAAATTGCTGAAAAAAGCTCAAAATCGAATTTCATCCCCCGGTTCGAGTTGGGCTATTCCGAGAATGCTATCTTCTTCGAATTAAGTCAGGTCTACTCGTCCAAGTATGGCTCTGGCGGTTTTTATCAAGTTTCTATTGATTTTCTCAAAATGACCCTCTTGCAACTAGGCCCTTCTTCCACGCGGCCCCTCAGTCATAATTATTGTCAGATTTTGTCAGTACAGATGCCTAGGATCATATCCAACCACAACTCCATCCTCGGGTGACAAGCGTATGTTCACGTTCTTAAAAAACGTCGTGATCGTATCAAATCTCACCATATATGTGGATTTCCAGGATCCCCAGGGTCGAAATTCAAAAGACCCATGCATCTCTATCATCCATCACTGTGAAAACCAACTTTCAAAGGACAAATGAAAGAGCCATCTGTCCATATTTCGATGTGCCATCAATTTTATCGTGTTTTCCAACCGACTAACGCAACTTTTTTCTCGCGTCAGAGTTGCGATTAGTTTGATTCTACGATAGGCTCACATCCGGCTTGAAGCACTATGTTGGTGACACTCAGACGATGAATTTTCCGTGGTTCCGATGGGGAAAAGAGGATAGGTCTTTTGGGTAATGCTGTGTGAATGCGAAAACTAGAAAAAGATCGAATCACAGGTTCCCATTGGAAACACCTCCTTGAATATTCTCGATCGATAAGCACACTTATCTGCATCTGGTTTTGTGATAGTGTGGTATGATGAAATGGTGTTTGATGCTTTATAAAATTTTTTTATGACAGGGTCTTTTGGGGTACACGCTGAAGAATGCTGCCGATGGTAGTGAATACCACCCACTTACTCTGACGAAAAGCCTATTATTCCATGATTCTGAGACCTTTAGTGAATAGGTAGGCGCTAAATTATATTTGAGATGAATCTTGGCACTATTTGGACCATGTTTGAGCATTGAGGACAAGCGTTTTGGTACAGACAAAGTGTATAGCCTTGCATACCACGTCTTTTCTCAGTTGGCGGAATTACCCATATATTCATTAATTTCCACGAAGCGTCATCATATTATTTCTCACGGAAATGGTCATAGATTTGACGCATGGTTGTCAGGTCGTGTGCTCACAAGGTTCGGTCCAGTCAACTATAAGAAGATCCCGTTCAAGACCGTGGACCAAGTCATGGAGCCTGCTGGGACGCTTTACTGAGTGGCCAAGCACAGGCCTCCGAAATGTGTATTCATTGTGATAGTAAATTTTATAAAGGGAGGGAGAGTATAAGTTCCTCTGATCCTGGAGGGGGTTGGCGAGCAGAGCGAGCAGGTGGGCTTGCCCCCCCCCCCTAGTATGTATATCTCCTTATACTATATAGTTGTTTTTCATTTTGCCGCCCACTCCGCCCCACACCACCCCACGCCACCCCACTCCGTCCCACACTGCCGTTCAAAATCCACCCCACTCTTCATTTTTTTGTCCGCCCCACATCGACATCCAGAATCCGCCCCACTCTTCGTTTCATTGCCCGCCCGACACTGCCGTCCAAATTACGCCTCAAGCTGCCTTCTGAAATCCGCCCCACAATAACGTTCAAAATCCGCCCCACACTGCCATAAAAAATCCGCCCTACTCTCCATTTTATTGTCCGCCCCGCACTGACATGCACAGTCCGCCCCACACTGTTGTTCAAAGTCCACCTCATTTTTGCTTCCTCCAAAGAGAAAGCTTTGTTTTCACCCTAACGAAGATTTAATCAAATTTTTCTTTGAAACCAATATATCCTCCAACAAAATTCCTCTCATCTAAAAAAGCCTGACACCATTCTCTTCCTCTCGCCAAAATCTATCAATTGTAGGTAACACTTTTCCTCATAACTGCCCCCTGAATCTGCCAGAAACTCATCTTTGCGCCCCTCTGTCCGTGTTTGTATGTGCGTGTGTGTGTAACCGTTGTTTTATACCGCACACTCTCTCTCTCTTTTACTGTTCACCTTATCAACTTTTGGCTCTCGACAAGTTGGACAATATCCAATTTCTGATAGCCCAGTGATTTGGCAGCTTTCCTCTCTCACCAGGAGAGTGTTTCAGATCCGGGTCACGGATTTGGCTGAAACTTCGGAAATAGTCTTCGTTTAGTGTCAAAAGATGAAACCCAAAATTATAGACCCTGACGCTCAAGCGTTTCTGAGCCACAGCCAAGGACATTAGCATTGCAGGTATACCTATATGTATGATTTCTAACATGGGCCTATATGGGCAATGCTAATGTCCTTGGCTGTGGCTCGGAAACGCTTGAGCGTTAGGGTCTATAATTTTGGGTTTCATCTTTTGGTACTAGAAGAAGACTATTTCCAAAGTTTCAGCCAAATCCGCAACTCTCAATACATAATGGTATATTACGCAACAAGTGCGAGAAGGTCAATTTCCGCACAAGTTGCCAAACGAGTGCGAGAAGTTAATATTCACGCACACTTTGGAACTTCTCGCACAGCCAGAAGAACACATTTACGCACGCTCGCGAAGCGACTTGTTGAAATATGTACTTTTGGGTGTGCGAGAAGTTTCGAAGTGTGCGTGAATGTTACTTCTCGCGCGAGTTGGCAACGTGTGCGGAAACTTCTCGCACGTGTTGCGTATACTATTTTTTGCAACTGTGCGCGAAGTTGTAATTAAATGCACCACTGTCCGAGCAAGATCATCTTGAGAAAGAAGTTTTCAAGAAAAGCCAAATTCAGAGGGATGACGTGACATCATATTTTGGAACTGTGCGTGAATGAAAATGCATTAGAGCGAGAAGTTACATTTACGCACACTTCATCAGTGCGTAAATGTAAAACTGTGCGAGAAGTCATTCACACATTACTTCTCGCACTGTAAATAATGAAGAGAAGTCTCATTTTTTTACAACTTCGCGCACACAGTTGCAAAAATATCTTTTCCTAACACAATCCCACCGTGAATTGAGTCGCCTAAATTAGAATTTTGCCTGCATAATCCATCGATTGGTTAATACCGAATTTTCATTCAATCTTTACAGATTGCGAATTTTCCAAAATTCAAAATTTCCACGGAAGACTTCTTTTATTCATTATTTTCAAACCCACTGCATCGAAATTCAATCTCAACCAAACGACGGATATTGTTAAAAAAATCTCAATCTAGGAAGAATAAATCTCTCTCAAACGCTTCCTCAAAAGTATCCTTTTCATCACTCAAAAAATAGTAGAACATTTTTATTAATATTCTTTTTTCCCTCGTATCATTCCTCCACGACTCATTCATCTCAATCTTAATGACCCAAAGATCTACTTATGCACCGTTCTGAATCGATTGGTTGATACCAAATTTTATTTTTATTTTTTTTATTTTATTTTATTTCATTAAACGGTCCCGAAGACCTTTTTACAAAAATACTATAAATATCTGCAACCAGATGATTATCAACAGCACACTGCTGAGTGCTGCAAAATGATAAGTCATTTATACTATATCTAATCATCTAATCAATAGAATGATAAATATCATAGCTACTAAAATTTGTAACAAAAAATAGTTTGTACCGCATTATGATTATAAATCATCTCATCTATAGTCTCATCATAGAAAAGGAAAAATATAACAGTAATAGATTATTAATTTGGAGAACTCGTTATCTGATAATGGAGCTTATAAGTTCAATAATATCGCTCGCCACCAATGTAAGGGTAGAATTACAGCATAAATAGAATTTTGTAGTCTTAGCTTTTCAGCTAATATTATTCATACCTTAGAAGTTCATTCCTAGCCATTGATTTGAATGTTGAAATTGATATACCACTGTATTCATACCAGTTGAAATTTTCATTAGCATTTATACACATTCGATTTAAGCATGAATTTGAGCTGTTAGCATTGAGGTGAAATAAAATTTCATTTCTCCTTAGCCTCACATCAGGGATTCTGATGGAGATTTTTTCCAACAATTCTGGTGCATCAATGTGATTTGACAGTAATTTGAAGAGAAAAAGGGAGTCTTGGTAGCACCAAAATGACTCAACTGAACATATTCCATACTTTTCTGTTACTTTAGTATAATCATGATAATCTAATCTCATTGGCGATCCATCGAAATGAGCTAGAAAACGTAGAAACTTATGTTGAAGAGTTTCGATTTCTTTACGCATTTTTTTAGTTTGTGGAAGCTAAATAGATGAAGCGTAAACCATATTTGACCTTACTAATGCTAAATATAAGGTGCATAAAGTTTCAGGCTTTCTGAATAGAATTGATTTTCTCCTAAGCATAGCTAACATCCTAGCCGCTTTGAATTTTACAAGTCTTACGTGCGACTCAAAGTTGAGTTTACTGTCAAGGATAACTCCAAGATCTTTAATTTCATCAACTCTACGGAGAGAGGTACCACACAGAATGTAGTCAAAAGTTATGAGGTCATGTGATCTTTTTGCAAATGATATGATGTTACATTTCTTTACATTGAAACTCAGTTTGTTGTCTGTCATCCACTGTTGGAGTGCATCCAGGTCTAATTGCAAAAATTGCGCATCTTCTCTACTGTTTATGATTCTAAAGATTTTCAGATCATCAGCAAAAAGCAAGGCTTTAGAATGTTTCATTGTTGCCAAAGCATCATTTACGAAAATATTGAAAAACAGGGTTCCCATATGTGATCCTTGAGGTACATCTGAAAGTACCTCAAAGGGATCAGAAGTAATTCCATTGACTCTGACTGCTTGGGTTCTATCTGACAAATGAGATTTAATCCAGCGATGTAGAGATCCAGTAATTCCTAAATTGTGCAATTTGTTAAGTAGAATGTCATGATTGACTGAGTCAAATGCTTTAGAAATATCAGTGTACACAGCATCAACCTGAAATCCACAACCAAACGCTCCGAATATGAATTCAATTAAGCATGCTAAGTTAGTAGTGGTGGAGCGTTTTGGCATGAATCCATGTTGATTAAAGTGTATAAATTTGTGAAGATGCAGAGATAACTTTTTTTCAACAATAGAGTCAAATAATTTTCCAAAAAGTGAGACTTTGGAGATCGGTCTATAGTTCTCAACTTGGTAGGTATCCCCTCCTTTGGGGATAGGAGATACCCAACTAGATCTCCAAATTTTAGGGAAGGAACCTGTTCTCAAAGAGAAGTTATATAGGAAGAGTAAGGGGTCCACTAAACCTAGGTAACAATTTTTGGCTAAAAGAGCATGAATCCCATCAGGTCCAATGCCCAATTTTTCACTAGTGAACTGTAGCGCCAGTAATACTTCATCTTTAGTAACCTCAAGACTAGAGACAGCAAAAGAGTCAAAATTCTCATTATCGGGTGGAGTCTGTGGACTTTCATGTTGTTTGTAAAACGTGGAAAAATACTCAGCTAAAAGTTGAACACTATGACCGGAAGTCGACGCTTGCTTCCCTTGATAATTTAAAGTTTCGGGTATACTACTCTTGGGTGACGGATTAGCTAGTTTCCAAAAGGCATTACTATCTACGTTAATTTCAGCCTCTATTTGATTGGTGTAATCCTTTCGGTCTCTAGCTATCAGTACTTGCACTTCCTTCTCTGAGATCTAAAATTCTCTTTAGCCAAAGGACTATCAGAATTTTTTATTTGCTTATGCAAGATATTTTTTTTTCTAATTTCATTTATAAGCTCCTTTGAGAACCAAGGGGGATAGTGTGATATGAAGTTCTTTTGGTAAGGAACATAGCACGCAATGATTTCAAATAAAAAAGTATAAAATTTATCAACAGCAACGTCCACAGACTCATCCCCTTTAAAAAACAATTCCCAGTCAGTGCTATTTAGTTTCTCATTAATTTCATCATAGTCTGCTGATTTATAATTAAATTGATAACCAGTACCATTAATGAATGAGCTTGCTTCTAAGACTCTGTTTGGAATTTCAATAGAATAGGCAACATGGAAGGAATCATGGTGCAACATTGGGTCAGCACTGACTGTAAATACTACATCTTTAATATTAGTAAATATCAGAACAAGAATATTCCCTATTTCATTTGGCACACCATAAAAATTAAATAAGTTGAATTGATTGACACAGAGCTCAACGGCTGATACACCATCTTTAACAACCACACTTCTGTGCCGACCTTGAGCATAAATAATGTCCTGATTACTAGTCCATGTATATTGAGGGAGATTGAAGCCCCCACAAAGTGAAATCTCATGATCAGGAGACTTCTTGTGAGCAGCATATAATTCTTCTGTAACAGCATCAAAGGCAGCAACAAATTCAGCAGGATTACTTGTTGAGGGAGGATGATAACAAACAGCAAGTAGCAACTTTCTCCCACCAGTGGTGATCTCAACTATCAGTAGTTCATGACTGAGGGCAACTTTCTTGACAACTGTACATTCTAGTACAGATTTGAAGTATAGTATTAGGCCACCACCTCTTGATTTACCACAGTATTCAAAGATTCTATCCAGCCTCACGAAATCATATCCTTGCACTTGTAAATCGGCATCTTTAATAGAAGAGTCAAACCACGTTTCAGCGATTCCAACAATATCATATTCAACAGATGAAGTGAGTAGATTGTCTTTAAAGTGGACTATTCGCTTTTTCAAACTGCCAACATTCTGGAAGTACAGCTTTATTTCTTTTTGTTGAGACTTTTTCAGTTTTTTTTTATTTTGTAATGAGGCATCATTTTTACCAACATGTTTATGGTTAGAAGTACTAGCAACATCAGGATTTAATCTCAACTGTTGAGGTGGGTGAGGTAGCTTTGTTTGATTAGCAATCTGAATGCCTGGATCATAGATGACTGGAATACCCTTTAAATATTTTAGGACTAGATTGGGCTCACCTTCCTTCTTTCTCTTTTCCAACTTCTCTCTCAAAGAGGAAAGATATTGTTGTTGTTGTGGTGTCTTGTCGTTACTGCATCTAATACCATCATTACAGAAGTCTTTCTGGTGTACCAGGACCCATTTAGCATCTTCCGAGTCATTTAGAATCAATTTAACGGGTCTAATCTTCTCATTATCAGCTGATTTCTTACCAATTCTCATGTACCGTATACTGGCAGGATCAAATGGGGCTTCTCTGAGCATATTTACTAGATAGTTCTTGAGGTGATCCTTGTTATCATTTTCTGGTATATTGTATACCATGACATTATTCTTCCTAGCTAATCTGCTTTCCATTTCATTGTACATTTGTTCATTCATTTCATATGATTCACTTTTATGCACATTTTCCAGAACTGATAGTCTGTAACATCAGTATAATTAGCTTCAAGTTCAGTTATCCTATTACCGATACTACCAATTTTATCAGCAAGCTCTTGTTTCACTGACTCATAACTGTTCTTCATATCAGTTAATAAAGTTTTGTTTTGGTCAAGAGTCCAAGATTTAAGATTTTCACATAGTTGGGCGATAGACATTTCACCACTCGCTGATTCACCTTGTGTACCCATGTTTTCAATTTCTTCAACAGAGTCCATAAATTGCTCAGAACCACTAGTACTTGTTTCACTCAGCTGGCTTACTGGCCTTATATTCTGGTTTGAGTTAGTCGCAGAAATGTCATTCACTATTTCATCTATTAGGCTTGACTAATTTTGTTTGCCACAGCATTTTCTAATAGACCCATCACTAAGAAGCCCTGCCCTTTTAGCACAAGATTTATGGTAGTAAAGACCACACTTTGTACAGCATATAGCAAGATTAGGTTTTATTGGACCTTTTCTAGGGCAGCTAGCACAGTACACAAAGGTCATATGCAAATAAATTGTGCAAGTAATTAATGAACTTTACACTTTGAGGTTAGCTCACTGGGATCCACAAATCACACCGTGATCCTTCTACCTTTTTATATAATTCTTTGTGATTTACAGAGACAATATTGTAATGATCCACTGGATATTAATATTACTACTTGTTTTAACCAGGAATAACCAGGAATCAATTTTATTCGGTACAATCGTAATAGATAGCTCTTAACAACGCGACTTGCGCGCCAAAACAGCAAATTCTCTCAAGATCCGTAAAACATTATTCAAATGAAGTTTTTTCCGGGAAAAGATCATTTTTACTAAGATTTCCAGTTTAATCATCTTTAAACCAACTGTATCAAAATTTCCTCTCAACCAAATGGATATTATTATTGTTAGGAAAACCTATTTTCAGATGACCCAAATCTCTGTGAAATGCTTCCTCAGAGGAATAACTCAAAATATAGGATATTTCCTCAATTGTTACGATACTTATCATATAACGCCTTGAGAAAGCATTCTGCTAATTACTTTTAGCAGCGTATTTCTTCTATCATCCGCCCCACACTGCCTACTCAAAACCGCGCCATACTTCCTCCTAGAATCCGTTCCACTCCTCATTTCAATGTCCACCACACATTTCTTCCTACTATCTGCCCACATTGCCTTCTGCAATCCGTCTTACACCTCTTTTTACAATCTGCTCCACCCCATTGATTTATCACCCCCATTGATTTGTCACCCCGTGACAAGAAATTTCTGCAATTATTTCACTGGAATCCATTTTTTATTCCAAAAACTTTCCTAATAGGGAGTCAGCATCAACCATTTTTTCCATCTCGCCGGGATCGTTCGATTGTAAGTCTCATCTTTCCCTCCACTATTATCCCCTCCATGCTGAACATTGATCTTTGACCATCATTGTCTCTGCCTGTATGTATGTTGTCCAAGCTTTTTCCTCAACTCTTTGATCGATTCTCCTTAAATTCTCATGAGTGACAGATAACTACCCTGAAATGTGCTGAACGGACTAACACCTACCTATATCAAATTTTTTCACGTATCTATCTCCAACCATAGAATTGTTAACATTTTGCGAAATTCTATTATTGCAATCAGAGATATTTTCGTCCATAGTCTTCATATCAAACTTCTTGTAACAGAAAATTCCCAAATACCCACATATCGTGTCTTTTTCAACGTTAATTTCCATGATATTAGCATTCGTGAATGATTGTTGTGGTCATGTCAGTTCTCTAATGACATTGCCAAAACCTCTTTTGACAATAATTTATGCACAACTTGGATTTGCACACTAGTCACTGTAGCTCATATGAAGAAGATTTGGAATTTTCACAAAGGAGGAATGATGAATTCTGATTTTTCAGCGAGGATGGACTTTTTGTCCTTCCAGACTTTTTGTCTTTTTGACTTTTCAGATCAAATAAGGGCATTCTCAAGAGCGGAAGGATTGGGAAGACTGGCACACACCTTGACTAAGACTTTCAGAATTAAAACCTTGGTGCTCGAGGTGTGATTTCCAAAAATTTCCCACTGAGTGAGTATCAGCACTACAAGCACTTGGGAATTAACCCCATGGAATGTTGAAATACCTGAAGCCAATAGTAAGTTTTTACTAGAAGAGTTGGTAAATTTACATGAATATTTTTTGCAGAGTACAGCAAAGTATATACAATTGGTGGGGAATATCCATTAGCAGATTCAGAGGGTGTCAAGGAGAATAATTGGATTGGAAGAGGGGGGAAGACTTATCAGACTCTTTACGGAAAAATTGGGAAAGGAGAACTGTGATTGAGCAATATCAAGAGTAATTGAGAGAAGCTGCTTTACAGGGTGAAATAGAAATGAATGACAAGATCTCGAGATTGGTGGGAATTCAGAAACTCTACAGATTGGATCATAAGTAATAACTTGATGACAGACTAGCTGCAGGTTAGATATGCAAGTCATAATTTATGAACACGTAAAGAGGCCATCGAATTGCATCCTCATAATTCATAAAATTATGAATGATGTGCATTGACAAGAGAAAGTTGCCACACTTCAAGCAGAGGATGACACTATCAATTGTATAATGCTACAAGATTAACTGAGGCATAGTAGAAAGCAATGATGTGAAGCGACACATGTCTTCTTGAGATTGATTAATACACATTATTTTCACATGGGTGACAATGGTGTTGATGAGTTTTTCAAGTGAAGGTGAATGTTTATAAGAGTCAAACTTCCGGAGGGGAAAGGGAGAGCAAGCTGATACTCTTCAGTTGCACTCAGTGATTTGCAATGACAAATCACTCTCTGGCTAACAGGATGGAAGCCATGAATCATTAAACGTCAGGAAAGATATGAATATTGTACCACGCTGGCGTTAAAACTGCCCAAGTATGATACTCACTCAATTTCGTCGGTGTTCTAATCATTGGCGATGACTACTCGATCAAAATTCAGTTTCAATATGGTCCAGAATCGATTCCCTTCACATCCGTCATATTATGCAGGAGATGAGGAAAAATGGCTGGCCATGGACTGCGTGTGCATGGTAGCTACATTCACGGGGATGCGCAATAAGCGTCGATTATCACTGTCAATCACTGAGAACATCACTTGTGTTATTAGATTTCCTCAGATTTTCACCACTCTTACGAAGTTTCCTTTGGAAAGAGAGCAAAGGTGAGACAGCATTAGATCGATTCGTTTACAATCAAGCCTCCGCCATTACAAACTGTTGGTGGCACGTAAGGGGATTAGCACAATAACTAAAGACTACAAATTATATCGTCTCTTTCAAATCCGTATCACGAAATAAGATATCCGCATTGACCAAGGGTTGCCAAATCTGAAGGGATCCTGGCACCACAATTGTTGGCTACAGGAATTCCAAAGAGTTACCGACACTCTAAAAATTCTTCCAATACGAATCCGCACTGGGAAAACCACCGCCGACCTTCAATTTTTCAAGATAATTGATTAAAATGCTCGGATCAAACACCTCAGTACGCCTCCTCTACTGCACAATGTTCGTATTATAGAAGTAATTGTCTATAAAAGATGAAAATACCCTTTTCCTCACAAATCTCTTGCTTTTGATTAGTTTTTCCGCACTTGGGATTGTTGTCCATAAGCATTAAAGTTCTGGTCACTCGTTATCTCACACCACGTCCGCGCGTGTATTACAAGAGACAGCTAGTGATCTGGATTTTCTTGCTCATGGACAATGGTCTTAAATTTGGAGAAATGAAAAACCAAGCAAGAGGTTTCCTAAGATACGGGTACACTGAAAAATTTTGAGTCGAGCTGACAGGCCGTAAAGTTTTTTTTTTTTTCTCCGTTTGCCTATCCCGGCCTGCTTGCTGGGATGTGGCCGATACCACTGCCAACCGTAAACTGATGGTTGGATGTTGGGACACTGCTTTTGGCTTGGAAGAGGAGGTTCGCGCTTTGTCGGCGCGCCTTTTGAATTCTTGAGATAGGCGGGTACTTGAAACCTTTGTCCTAAATTTTTGGAGAGTATAGGCATTCTCTTACAACTGTTCGGTTTTTCTACTGCTAATATTTGATACAATAATAATACCTTTACAGTTTTTGTCATAATTATAGCTTGATTCCACTATTGATAATGAAATCAATGAATTTAAATGTGTCAGTAATGTGTAGTGTGTGCGCAAGTGTGCATATGTCCGAGCCAACGTTGATGTTTAGCTCATGTATGTTGTTGAAAAAATCCACCCTAAACTCATCATACATCTTGCACCTCCAGATGAGGTGTTCAGTGGTTTGAGGTTCTTCAAGGCAGTCGCATAGATCATCACGTAAGATCTTCTTTGTGAAGAGATGGTGTTTACTTAGATTGTGATCGCTTTGTAGTCTGTTTAGTAGACATATGCTTTTTCTACTTCTTTTTGTAGAATGGAACCATGGCTTTAATTTGAAACTTTTTTGGAACTGCATGTATTTTTTACCATAATCGTAATCTATGCAATATCTGAACATGTTCTCTAGGATGATGGGTCGAATGGTCGGCATGTAGTCATTGTACATGAATTGGTCTATTTTGACCGAGTTGAGTTCGAGACCTTCCTTGGCCAAAACATCCGCGGTTTCATTCCCCTCAATATTATTATGACTGGGTATCCAAAAAAGTTTAATGTCAAAGCCCTGTAAATTCATACTATAAATAAGTCTGCGGATGTTTGCGACGGTTGCATGCATTGTTGCGTTTAGTCCGTCAGAGGATAGGTTTGCGAGGACACTCAGCGAGTCAGAAAAGATTGCTGTCTTTTTCGGCTGAAGATTTTGAATGGTTTGTAGTGCAGTTAGTATTGCGTGCGCCTCACAACTGAATATAGTATTGAGATCGTGTAGTCTATAGTTGAGTTTGACTTCGTTATGAGTCACAAAAATGCCCGCGCTACATCTTTTCCGATCAATGTCTTTTGAACCATCCGTAAAAGCTACATACCCGTCAGAGAAATTTGAATTAATGAAATTTTTTACCATGGTATTCAGACCCGCTCGATTTTTCTTGTAAACTGATACCAGAGTGGTGTTTATGGTGTGCTTTATAAAGTGAGCTTTGTAAGGAATATCGTAGGTGGGGAGCAATGCTTGTCTAGCCATCTTTTTGTCTATTGGATATTTAATCCATATATAGTACAAAAAACTGAAATTGCGCGGTTTCGGTGTCTTGTCCCTGCGTGTGTCTAAGTACAATTCTATATATCTAAGTCTGGGGGTGATCTCGTTTGTATACAATGCGTGCGTTTTGTATAAGTATTTGATAGTTATTTGTGTTCGTCTCCATTTGAGAGTGGGAATACCTGCTAAGTGATGTAGAACATTTATGGGAGTCGTTTTGATGCATCCGATCGATCGTCGTATTGCTGCATTTTGTAGGATGTCCAACTTATGTAGGAGATTGTTGTTAGCGTTTGCAAATAAAAAACTTCCCCAGTCTATTCGCGGTCGTATGATTGACTTATAGAAAGTTAGCATTGTTTGTGGGTGTACCCCCCAAACTGTGTTTCCTATAGATTGGAGCATGTTGAGTCCCATCATAACGCTGCGCGCAATTTTTGCGATTTGTAGATCCCACTTGCTTTTGGTGTCGAAAATCACACCTAGGTACGATAGTTTGCATGTATTGGGAATATTGATGTTATTGAGAGAGACTTGAAATTGACCTTCGATGAAATCGTCATTACCGAAAACTACAAAGCTACATTTTGGAATAGAAATTGCCAAATCTAGAGTAGTAAACCACTCATTGAGAAGCTGTAAGTTCTGGGAAAGAGTTTGAGTGATGGTTAAGGCATCTTCGTGCCTGAAATATATTAGTATGTCATCTGCAAAGGTTAGGCATCTAACGCCTTGAGTCAAAATTTTAATAATGCCGTGAATGTATATATTGAAAAGTATGGGGCTTAGGATGCACCCTTGGGGTAAACCTTTATTCGTGTTACCTTGTGCAAAGTGACAACCCTGGCAAAAGGCGTGTAATTTTCTATTGTTGATCAGATTCGAAATAAATTTGACTATTTTAGGTGGTACGCCAATCTTTTGCAAAATTTCGATCAAAGTTTGGAGGTTGACATTGTCATACGCTCCCTCTAGGTCTATTCCCAAGACTCCTAGATGAGTTTTCTTCGCTTTAGCGATATCAATTTCTGTCTGTAATATGGCTAAGCAATCTGAGCAACCGCGCGCTCTTCTAAATCCGTAAAAGCATTTTGGTAGAATTTTTTTCCTCTCTAGCCACCACGATAATTTGTCATTGACTACTCTTTCTCCAATTTTCAAGAGGTTATTCGCAAGGGCTATGGGTCTATATCCTTTGTTTAGTGGCTTGGGGACGAAACAAATTTTAAAATTATGCCAACTAGTTGGGAATTCTCCCGTGTTCAAGATCGTGTTCAAAATTTTTGTGAATACTAAGAGTGCATTATCTGGGAGATGCTTGAGAAGCTGATTGGATATGCCATCTAGTCCCGGGGCTGACTTTGCCTTTGATCGTGTTACCGCGGCTCTAATCTCTTCCAGGGTGACCTCCCCACTGAGGACCGTATCGTGGTCAAATTCGTATTCGTCGACTTCTAAAACCGATGGGTAGTCGTAATTTTTGTTGATTTTATTGAACGCGTTGTGTAGTTGAATGTTTTGTGTAATCGAATTGCTGTTGAGTGAAGACTGAGCTGGTTGGTAGTGTCTGTTTTTGTATCTTTTTATAAAATTGAAATTGCTAATGAGCGGAACAAAAGGGCTGAGGGTGGCTAGAAAAGTGTGAAATTTACGTTTTTTGATTTTTGCTAATTCTCTTGAAACGAGTTTACTGGCTTCCTTGTGAGCCAAAACGTTAGTGTAGTTATAGTTTGCTTTCAATATCTCCATTCTCTCAGTACGTAATTTCAAGACCTGGTCGCACTCGTCATCCTACCAGACGCAATTATTTGGTGTCTTGCGTGGTCGATAGGGCTTTGGATTTGTGTTCTGAGCGACCTTTCCTCCCGATTCAGTAATTGCATCGTAGATGTATTTTTCGAACTCTGCATATATCTCAGGCACGTTTCGGCTACTTACGTCTCCAAATTTTTCAAAAATTTCTTGACAGAATGACTCGAATCTTTCAAAATCAATGTTTGCTAATGATACTTTATTTTGAGATACTGTAACGTGGGACAGGAGTTTCCGGAAGGAACACGAGTTATTACAGACAGAGTGACTTTAATGTGAAACAAGAGACTCGAGAGAGAGTGTGTGTGGACTCAAAGGTTGGTCGGAGCGGTCTGCCCGCTGTGCGGCCCGTCGTCCGTGACGATGGGTCGCACCGCGAAGTAGTACCTGGGGGAAGGCGCGGAGCGCCGTCAGAACCGCTGACGGTGCACCCGCGACGGACAGCGAGCGGCGCACGGGCGTTGCGTGGCTCGCGGAGCCGTCACCGGTGAACCGTCATGGGACGGGATGAGGCGCGGGCGGAGGGCCCGAGACTCACCCCGTCACATGCGTCTCTGGCCGGAGCTCCGCATCGTCCCGATGCGGTGACCCATATACAATTGTGCATATCAGCTGAGGCCTCTTGAATGGCCTTCAGATCATATGTGCTGAATTATATGTGTAATAGCGCTCATACGAATGAGCGCGTGCTAGTATAAGTGTGTGTGATAATCTTGGTAGAGCGAGAGTGTTTTTGTCTGTGTGTGTGTCGCGATAACAATTTCTCTTCGCGATCTCTCTCTCGTATAATCGTTTTTTCTTTCCTTAAGTATTTTCATTTTCTTAATTCTAGTTCTTTGACGATAAATTTCTCACAGTATAAATTATAAAAGTATAAGAATATTTGGTGTACATTTCCAAAATTCCCAAGAAAGAAAAATGTTTGACACAAATTTTCAAAAATTATTAACAGATGAATTGTTTATAATTATTATACCTTAATTCTACAATTATTATATGAGGATCTTTACCTAAATTGGATTAAGTTTTTCCTCAAAATGGTTCATTTTATATGAACAATTTTTCTGAATGTTGTTAATAATCAATAATGTTATAATTATGAACAGTAATAATATTGTCTCTAGGGTATTTTGTTACAACAAAGTGACATTTGTCAAATTCAAAATCCACGCAATTGAGTTTAAAAAGGGGCCAATTTATCGACCTCTCTTGCCGTTTCTCTCCCATTCTTCGCTATACACTGGGTGACCTATATATAGCTATAGTCCGTTCATAGTACCGAAGAATTTTTATCGCTTGCAGCTGTGGATCATTTCCATCCGCTACGAGAGATACTTTTTTTTTTCATCTCGAGTTAAATGAGCATTCCAAATCTCAGTTTTGTTTCTACCTATTACAGTGTTTTTAAAAGTCTATTGTATGGAATTTTGATTCGAAGCATGTGTCAGATAGTTCTTTCGGACGGTAAAATTGTAAACTTTGAACTATGGTAACCTTCGAAATTTTGGTTCTTCTGAATGTTTTTGATTAAATGGTCAGATAGTTCATCAAAAGACCTGTAATTTAAGCTTTTGAACGTCGAAATCGAATGAAAATTGGCCGAGTTATGGTCTTTTTCTATGCGCTCGCATTTACGCGTGGAAAACTGTAGTTTACCTGGATCGTTACTCTACTATGGTGACCTGAAAATTTTCGGAGTGTCGGTCGTTTTTGATTCTAAAAGTCTACATTACAATGCGGATTTCTACTGATTTTCATGTTGATATGATCAAAATTGTTCGATTTATAGGTGAAAACGCACTCGTTTCCGTGCTGACGGTAGACTTTTTGGGTCAAATTTGGGTTGCGTAAAATTTTGATCTCAAAAATTTTCTCTTGAATTCTGGATTCCTGTCATTAGTTGTTGTTCAAGATCTATTTCTAAACTACCCGTCTTTCTTAACTACTTAATAAAATTTTGACTTCTGATATGGAAAATTTGAGGTCCTGCATACGATCGTTTTCTGTATTGGAAAGTTGCCTTTTTTCCTTTCTATTGCTTAAATTGCGTTCCTGGTGTTCCTAATGATGTTTAGAACTATTGGAATACTTAACTATATAGATTTGAGATACTAAAAATAGTTTACAAGGGTCATTTGCTCGATATTCGTGGCGCACTAACCATTTGATGGGTCAAAATACGCATTTTTGGTCTAATTTACTACAAAAAATAGTAACTTCTCAAACTGAGATTTTTGTTACTCTAACTCTCTTTTTGGCAATGAAAATGATGGGAATAGTTACTTTCAGATGTTATCTATACTGTATGATCGTTATACAACTCAATCTCTACATTTTTCACTTCTATTTTTATAAATTCTGGAGTTGACTTTTTCTTGGATTTTACTCAAATTTTTGGCCGTTTTTTCGACCTTGGGCCAGGTGTGGGGTGTAAAGTGACCCTGTATGTGTTTGTGTGGGTACCTGTGTGTGTAGTGAAAGTGACCTGCTGTGTTTTGTGCTGAGTTTCGGCGATTTGTGGCGCGGGTGAGGTGTCAAGCGATGGAAAGTGGGCTAAGTGTGTGTAATTCGGGTGCACTGCGGTGCAAGTTATAGCTCCGGATCAAAACGTCCGATCGAGCTGAAATTTGGAAGGAAGTTTCCTTGAATGATAAGGATGCTGGATTACTAAAAATTTTCGAAGAATTTTGAAAATTCGGGGAAAAAGTTTTTCAGTTTTGCACGTCGGTCGTAAATCGATCTGGGTGGCTGACTGTTTACTTTTCGAGCTGAGCTCGTGCAATAGTTCTCTTTTAAAACTGTATGAAGTCGTGACTGTGCGTTGCCAGTTTGTAGACTTCGTTTCCGCTGTGGGCTGATAAGAAGGTAGGATGTTTATACTTCTGGATGAAGTATGTGGAGCTGCCTGTGAGGCTGCTCGATCTCGGCTCTGGATGTCGAGTATCGTCGTCGACGTTACTCGCCAGTGCCAATCTGGCTGCCTTTTTGAGCAGGTCTCTGTCTCTTGCTCTATGGTATTCGGTTTTTCTTTGATCGATCATCTTGCGGGGTTTTTTTTTTTCGGAAACATACGTTGATCAAGTGTGCCATCGGTGATTTGTGTGTGTTGTTCAGAAGATTTTGGGGCAAGGAAATAAAGCGACAGTGTGTTTGTGTATCTGTTGTTGCTGTGCCGCCCGCTGTAGCATGGTCATATTTGGCTTGATATCTCTACGACACGTTTGTTGCGGATCCGTCGGAGCTTGGCTGTGCGGTTTGGGCCTACGGTCCAGACCGTGTGCATTTTATACGACGGCTGGATCGCAGTCGCAGAACGCAACCTCGCTTTTTCCACGTGTGATTAAAGGAAATGACATGTGTGTGAGTCTCAGTGTTGTGTAAGAGTGTGCTGTGGAGTGTAAGTGATGAGTGTCTGGCCTCAACTTCCAGATTTACATTAATATTCAAGAACAAAAGATCTCACTTATCCAAAATTCGACGCCGATGCTGACGATCTTCGGTGATGGACTTCATGGACGATGGGGAGGACGAGGTGGTGGTAAGTGCGCTTAGGTGTCTCTATGAGTTTTTTGTTGAATCTTATCGGCGCTGATGGGTGCGCGCTCGCTGTCCCCCCTGATCCGACGGCGGGCGTTGTACTTGGGGTTGGGTTGCTCTGATGATGCCGTGTTCAAGCGATGGCGAGCGACGGGCAGAGGGCGGACGCCTACGATCTGTTTGTCCATGTTGGGGTGGGTTGTGCTCATCTGGGATGATGATTGCATGGCGCCATATGTTCATTGCAATACTCTCATCTGGTTCCTGCTCCGGATGGGCTTCGTCTTCGTTCCCTTTGCAAAAGATAGAACGAGCGGTAGCAAGCATTGGCAAATAGGGATTCATTATTTTCCCACATATTTTGATAGAAAGGATTGCTGCAATTGCTATGGCAGATGCTAGTATTAAGTAGAGACTCATATTATTCTCTAGATTATTGAATTTTGTCGATACTGCCTTATACTTGCCAATCTCGCGGGCTTTTATGATGATATCGCGCAGACTTGGAGCGGACCCGAGAGCCTCTACGTGCGATGGGCTCAGAGCACCCTGCTCTTCGCGTAGGATATTCTCTAGTGCCTCGTGAATTTGGGTTGTGCCCGGTTCATACGGGGTCCTTTTTAGCAGCTCCTTGATGTTCAGGTCCACATCTTGAAAAGCCAGTGGGGGTTGGGTCATTTCGATGTTTCTCGATGCCGTGAGCCTTGCGTTCGGTGTGATAGCCATACACCCAGGTGATAGCCTGAGTATGCCAGTGCCGTTGACTGGTGTACTCAGATGCTCGCTTCCTTGGCAATGTACATATAAGCGCTCCTCCTGCAGGGTAGAGAATACCCAGCTGTTGGCTTCGTGGAGCCTTACCCAATAGGTTTCGTGCATTTTCGTCACGCGAATATCGCACCTTGCCACGTCTGAAATTTTTTGATTTAAAGCCATTTCGATTTCACATGACATTTTAGAAATAAGTTCCCGTACAGGTGGTGGATTTGTACACACCATTCTGTCCCGTAGCCTTCTGCAATATGCCAAATTATTTCGATGAATGTTCATATAAGTATTTGCAACCGTATCCAATGCAAAATGGTGAAATTTTGGGTAGATGTAGGCAAACATGCCCGCGTCGTTTTCGTGTAATTGTTGTAATATTGGCAGTGCAGAGGCTCGGAATAGTGTGTACTCCGCCAAGTCCAAAAGTGGAATTCCCATAGAATAAATAAGTGTTTGATTTATCAATACAATAGAAATGTCCGAAATTTTAGTAATTTCAGAAATGGACTCATTGTTGTCCGTCCGTGGGAATTTCACTTCTGGTAGGGCATTTTTAATGGTTGTTGCTGATTTTTCAATCACAGATGGAGTCATGAGATGAGGGTGAATTGAACCTTGCGAGGCAAATGATATCGTTTCGATTAGCATCTGAATGTCGAATTTATAGTTATTTGCTGCGGCCTGAATAGCTTGGATGGCACTGTTGCATAACAACTCGGTGTCAATTTTATTGACATTACTTGATAAATTGTTCGCAAAATTTTGAAGCTTTTCTAGCTTTTCTGAATTTTTACTTAACTCTGTTTCAATTAATTCCGTTTGATTTGCTAAGAGCTCAGCTATTTTCCGAGTATCGTTTGCCCTTGTCTCAATTATGTTTATCAATTCAACCTCAGAACGCTCATCTAACGTTCCAAAAATAACTTTCATCCCTCTTCCAATGAATGGTAACCAGGCTCTGCGCTGGCGGGGGTTTTTATATGCCAGCATATCCATGGTGCGCTCCTCGTCCTTGCTCGTCTCGGCGATTTGACGATGGATTGAATTCAACTGCCCGACGTGGCCTTTATCTGAGCAAGCTGAGCTCAGCTGATTCCATGCGTCTCTCAATGTAGATGCTGTCGCAGTCAGCTGGGTTAGCTCGATGCGCTGGACGATTTTCCAAGTCATGCTGGATGTCGAGAGTGGGGCTATCTGTTCCACCAGAAGCCCTGGTGTGTGCTCCAATGGGGTGATAAATTTCGACTGCTTGGGGCCTCTGCTTGCACTGAAAAATTTTGTAAACATCTCAGTGTTTTTGTTGGTGATGTATAATGTTTTACAAAATAATTCTGATTCGACGAGACTCTCGTCTCTGGGCCGGAGTTCTACGACGGACAGAGCGAAGTCCCACATGCGTGCAGACAGTAAAATTTCGCGTCACTTTTTCTCTGGCCAAGCCGTGACCTCCTCAGCGCCTCGTCTCTGGGCCGGAGTTTCACGACGGACAGAGCGAGGGCGCTGGGTGGTTGGCTCCTCCAAATATGAACACAGTAAAAGGACTACCGCAATTTGGTTCCTGATGTTGGCTTCTGCCATCTCTATTTTTACTTCCGCACATCTTTTGATTTGGTCTATACGGACCACTTTCGTGAGATTGTTATTTCGAAGAGTGACATTTTTCGTTTTATAATTAATATTCAAAATTTCATAGGGCCCAGTATATTGGGGCGCTAACTTATTTTTGACAGGTAAATTCAATTCGTAGACCAATTCGCCCTCACGAAAGTGGCTTGGTGAAGCCTTCATATCATAATAATGTTTATAACGATACTTGGCGTAGTTTGCATGGAGTGCGGCTAGAGTTTGTATTTGCTGCAACTCAGCCCTTCTCTCCTCGATGAAGTCGTCATAGGTTTGGTTGTCCTGGTGTAGATCTCCAGATAGTCTGACGTTGTGGCCCAGGAGAAGTGTGAGCGGCGGGTAACCAGTTGATGCGTTTTCTACTGAATTTATTGAAAATTGGGCCATTGGGAGTACCTTGTCCCAATCTGCACGGTCCTTCGCAAATTCCTTGAGGAACTCGGTCAGGGTCGCGTGCATCCTCTCAATCATCCCGTTGCTCATTGGCGAATATGGGGAGGTGCTATACGTTTTGATACCAAGGGCTTCTGAAAAACCTTTTATAACATTATTAATAAACGCTTTGCCATTATCGCTGATAATGGCGCCCGGTGGTCCAAAATAAGCTATGACTTTGTCGAGAAGTGCGTCCACGACCTCTTGTGCTGTGCCACGGCGCGTGGCAACTAGTATTGTGTATCTGGTCGTTTGATCTTGTATTGACAATATATACCGAAAACCGCGCTTTGACGGGCATGGTGGTGAGTAAAAATCGATGGCTATTTTATCGAAAATACGAGGTGGCGATTCGACTAGTCTTAATGGTAGGCGAGTTTTTTGGCGTACCAACTTATCTACAGCACACCCGTCGCATCTTTCGACTACGCTCTTTACATCTTCGCGCATAGTCTTCCAATAGTAAGACTGGGCGAGCAATTTGTGTGTACGATTAATGCCGTAATGTCCCCCTTGCACTGAAGAATGTATTTCAGTGATAATCTTGTGTCTATCACTCTCTGGGGGCACTTTGAGGCTATGCTTGAAAAGAACTGCCTTGATAGGCATGCCGTCAAAAACTTTTTCAAAAATTTCAATTATCTTTGGCCATGAAGCAGGTGGGAGGATCTGAGTGTCTTGGATGAGGCCTATGCTTTTCAGTTTTCTCTTGCGGATCAAATTTTTCAAATTTTGAAATACTTTTTTAATGTCTTTTTGCAGTGGTCTTTCACCAATGTAATTTTTGACGAAAGCGGCGAACGTGCTCAAATTATAAGTATGGAATTCGTGGATTTCGCCGACTGAAAAATCATTTGCACATAATAGCTCAGCCTCAATGTAGCCCCTTTCGAGTAGTGATGCGATAGTTTCAGATTCCATATAGCCATCACACGAGGTAAGGAATACTAAGTTTTCTCGGTATCGAAATGCATGCACGTCGACCGCAAGTATTTTTTGCAATGGTTGCGCAAGCTGATCGTCACCCAATGCCCATGGTGGCTTTTCACGAGGTGGATGAGCTTGCGCAACTTGATATCTCTCTAAAGCTGACGAGTGAGCTTTTGCTCGAGTTACGTGGCTCTCTGGTTGCGCTTGGGGTTGACTATTAGTTTGAGAGATATCCATTACGGTCGGCGCTTCCTCGGGTTCAAATCCACGATCCGATCCGTTTTCGTCGAATCTGCCGCTTCTGTCGACGGTTACGCGCGAGTCTGTCTCCGTATTTCCCTGAATCGGCAGGAGGGGCGTGAAGTGCTCGGCTGGCATATCTAAATGTAAGTGGATGAAATCTGCGCTCCCATTTGCGCGTGTTATATTATACGAAATTTTGCCTTTCCCATCCAACGTGTGCACGCAGACATTTCTGCTGTATAGGCGTGAGAATAGAAATATACAGTCGTCGTTTCCAAATTCTTCAGAGCTCGATAAAATCTTCACCGTTGCCTCTGTATCCGCGCAAGATTCTAGTAAAAATTGGCCCCTATTCAAGAGGTCCGATCTCATTTCTAAAGCATTGATATCCAAATTTTCAATTCGAATCAGGGACCAGAATAGGCAGTTGCCTTTTGGAAGATTTGGAATGTCAGTAATTTTATCAAAAAGCTTGAAACTCTCTGCACACGCGTCATATGGTCTGAAGTGTTGGAACTTTTCATCCAACGCGAGTTCGGTTGCAGCTGAGGGCTTTGGCAAATTTACGAGTGGCGGAGGCATCGATTCTACCTCTGCTGCCGATTCTCTCGCGACGCTTAACTCGCCCGGTACGGGGTGAACGCTGCCCGAGCCACCGCGTGGAGAGAGAATAGGAGTGGCTGGGAGCTGCTGTATATTGTCCGTCTCTTTCTCTGTGGAATGCTGCTTATCGGTCTGCGAGTTATATTGCGACGTGCTCGACTCAACGTGAAAACTTGCGCTTTGCCTTACGAATCGCTCATCCGACGGATCGCTAACTCGATGCGATACTGCTTTTATGAATAAAGGGCCCCCGTCGCCCTGCGCTACTAATTCGCCGCTCTGGTCGCGTATTGAAAAATCGACAAAATACCCGCCCGCGGTTGTGATTGGAATTGCTGTCTGAGCCTCCGTATTCTCTTGGATCTTTGGATTTTCAATTTCCGACTTCTCATTAATAATTTGGGACTCATTCTGGATAATTTCAATACTCTTTATTTTCGGTTGTGCTTTCGCAACTCCAGGTTTTGCATTTTTTGAAATTATTCTGGGCTCATCTTTGCGAGTTTGTTCAAGAGAAGGACTTGGTACAATATTTGAATATTGAATTTTTGGTTCTAAAATTTCCAAAGGAGGGTCTGACAGCATTTCCACATTTTCGACGCTTTCTCTGGCTATTTGGGTTTCGTTAACTGCGTGCGTGCGCGGCAAAGCGTGGATTTCAAGAGCCGGATAACGGTCTCTCAGGCGTTGAGATGATCGAGTTTTTTGGAAAACTTTTCTAGGCCTCTTCTGCTTTCTCAGTTCCTGGCTTGCTTCAATTTCGGAATCCGACTCGCGTGGGGCTTTGGCAATTTTCTTTTTCGAAAGTTGATTTTCCGCGTCTGTCGTTTCAGTCTCGGAGATTTTCGTCTTGTCCCCGTCTACGACACGATGCGCGCGGGTTTTGAAAATCCGTCCTGGAGGGCAATCAGCGTAGCAAGAAGGGTTCTCTTTTTCTTGCTGCTCGGCAAGTGCGTACAGTTCGCTTCGCGGGAGTTCTGGGTTTACCTCCCCTTCTTTTATGACTGGATTGCGCGACAATGCGTCTGCCGCTGCGTTCTGCTTAAAAGACCTATATACAATATTAAAATGGAACCCCCTGACCTTCGCTTTCTGACGGTTATATCTCGTGTCATTCTGACACTTTTGGAAATGGCGCAGTGGCTCGTGATCTGTAACTACAGTAAATTTTCGCTCGTACAAATATGGCCTGTAAGCTTCGCAAGCTTGTACCATAGCTTCAAACTCTTTATCAAAAATAGGCCAATTCAAAGCTGCACCTTTTAATACTTTCGAATGATATGCTACCGGCCGATTACTATTAATACTTCCTATGGCCAAAATAGATGCTACTGAATAATCGCAAGCATCCGCAAACACAGTAAAATTTTCGTTATTTGAAATCTCTGGGCTAGCCAAAACGCTTTCAGAGCAGAGCGAGTCGCGCAAGGTCTCGAATGCGCGTTGCTGCTCGCGGCCCCACACGAACGGTTCATCTTTTTTCAAAAGATCGGTCAGAGGTTTTGCGATTTTCGCGTAGTTTTCAATGAAGCGCCTATAATATCCCGTGAGTCCGAGAAATTGACGCACTTTCCGGATGTTTTTATTGGGCACTGGATACCCTCGGATAGCCGCGACTTTGTCCGGATTGGGTTTTATGTGGCCATTACCGACAATATGGCCTAGGACCTTGGCTTCACGCTTCAAAAATTGGCATTTCGGGGGTGACAAAACAAGGTTAGCTTCCTTTAAGCAATCCATAAGTTTACTGAATTTTCTATCATGTTCTTCTAAAGAATCAGCCCATACGTACAGATCATCGCAGTAAGAATCCGCGTCATCGGGAGAGAGCTTAGCAAGAGCCATAAAGATAGCCTCGTTCAGCGTATCAGGGCTCGTTTGCATACCTTGCGCCATGCGTGCGAATTCCATGTGGCCAAGCGGAGTGCTTATTGCCGAATATTTCGCAGATTCTTCATGCATTTTTATTTGAAAAAATCCGTGAAGTAAATCAACTACCGTTATGTACCGTGCGCCAGATAGTTTATCTATAATATCGGCTGAAAATGAGAGAGGCTGGCAAGTGCCAATCGTATCTTCATTAAGTGGGCGAAAATCGGCTACGAGCCGGTACCTTTTCGTTCCGTCCTTTGCCGGCGATTTTGGTACCAAAAAGCAGTTAGATCTCCATGGCGATCTGGACGGGCGAAGTATGCCCAAGTCACGCAATTTTTTTACTTCTTCAATCATAGGGCCTTTTAAAGCTGGGGGTAATCTATATCTTTTTGCTTTGATTGGTTTCCCCGTTTTCAATTGAATTTTATGCTCAATTAAATGCGTGGCTGGCAACGGCTCGCCTTCTAAACCAAACCGCCATGGGTCTCTGCTGATAAGGTTTCGCACATGCTCAACCTCTTCCTCATTACAACCCTCGATGTCTACGAGCTTCATCAAAATTTCTACGCGCTCGGCCGCTCCTTTATCGCGTGCGCTCTTATCGTTATCGTTATCGCAGGACTTCTCAGAAGTTTTTTCCTCTGGTGTGGCTGCGTCTGTGTATAGCCTACGAATGTAACAAATTGCATCTTCCCCTTTGATGCAACACTCTACTTCATCATTGTTCCAGGGTATAATTTTTTCGTACTTTTCCAATTTAATTTCAGGTGTATCAATGTATATAGGTTCATCAGTCACATTGCTTATTTCTGCTATTCCGAATCCATTAACATTTTTGGCCAAAAATTCTCCAAATGAAATTCCTTCTGCGATGTGTGTTTGAGGAACCCAGCCCTCTTTTTCATCATTAATTATTTTGACTCTGATCAATCTTCTCATATTCGGTGGCACTCTAATCTTTTCACTATAGACAAAGGGAATCGAAAAATTTCTAAATTCAAGGCAGCGGGCTTTGGGGTTTAATTTACCTCCATATTCAGTCAAAAAATCCCAACCGACCAATCCATCACATTCTAATAAAATAGTGTCGGGGACGACATGAAATTGCCACTGCATGCCATTCATTTTGATTCGAATCGTTCCCATCGATTTAAATTCACCTTTTGCCACTCCATTAATTATTAATAATTCAGAGTCATCAATTTGATTCAAATTCTTCACCTTACTTTCTTTAATAATACACACATCTGCTCCAGAGTCTATGTATAGTTTGGCTTTGTTATTTGAAGTTTCGTGACTCTCAAACTCTACAATCGGTGGAATTACACCTGTTTTCAAAAATTTTATGACAGTTGTACGAATTTTCACCTGGGGCAATGATGAAGTGCTATCACTCTCGCATCCCTCACTTACTGCATCCTGCACCAATTTTTCTCCAAATGATAATTTTCCGTCTGACAAAAAATCGAGTGCTGACCTTTCGTTGTCGTTTTTTCTGTTCATCTGCGACGCGATTCTGATCACTTCATCGATGCGCCCGGCGCATGGGGGGTGCGACGGACGAGCATCTAGTTTAAATGCTGGTTTACACTTGGGCTCGACTGGTTTTGGGGCTGAGCGGGTGGAGTCTGAGGGTTACCCACCGGCGGTGATTGAGAGTTCTGAGCTTGAGGTTGATTTTGAGGTTGGGAGTGGGCTTGGGCTTGGGCCTGGGCTTGATTAGGGTCTTGCAAATAGTTGTTCTCACGGTGCCATGGAGCGTCGTTTTGCCCGTAATTGTTACCGTTGTACCCGCGGCCTCTGCCTCTACCGCGATAACCACCTCCTCGTCCGCGACGTGTGCTCGGACGATCGATATAAACTTCACGTTTCTCAAAATCTCTCTCTAATGCCCAACAAATCTTCGCATCGTGACCGTCTCTCTCACAGTATTGACACTTTTTGTTGTCGTTCATCTTTTTGTAGCATTTCGATTCCACGTGATTTGACAGATTGCAATATGCACACACGATCTGGGAATCTGCGATTCGCACATTCGCTACCGTATGACTCGACTTCGACTCTGCCGTTCCCTCCGAAATGGGATAATTTTTTCTCTGTAAAGCAGCCTGTTGCGCGTGTTTCACCGCTTCTCGTATGTTACTCGGGCGATTGCTGCGTACAACGCTCTCTAATTCAGGGCCGATCCCTATGATAAAACGTGTCAACGCAGCGTCATCAGCATCCCGCGTGCGCGAGTTTATCTCAGACCGGGTATATTGAGTTTTGGATTCCGCAGTACTTTTAAATCTCCTCAGGATTTTCTGAATGCGGGTGCCGTAAGATTCTAAAGTTTCATCTCTTCGCTTAACACAATTTTTCAGTTCAGACATTATGTCGTCTAGGGAATCTACCATGGTAAACTGTTCCTCTAATTCTTTCAAGAATTGTTCGACAGAATCGAATTTGAGGACTGCCGAACCGAATAGTGACTTTGCCGTTCCTCTCAATTTGCTAGAGATGTTCATCAGAATAATACGATCTGACCCGGGCCCCCCTACGCTTGCTGCGATTCTTACTGCAGTCGTGAACGCGTCCAATGAATCCGACTCCCCGTTGAATTCGCCCACATTTTTCAGAATTTTGTGTAAATGTGAGTATACACTCAATCCTGAAATATTTTGTTCTGGAGAATGTGTGTTTCGTTGAGAAAGTTGAGTCTGCTCTTCTAAATTTTGAAAATGAATGTTTTGAGAGGTCCCTGCATTGAATGTTGCACTCTGCTGAGTATTAACTTGTGGAAATGATTGAGACATGGCATTTTGATTTATCACTTCAAATTGTTGGGGAATCGAATAATTCGCACTAAAATTCTGTGGTGCTAGGGTTTCTCGAGGCAAATTATTCGGATAAGAACTACTCCTGGTCGCGTGGCATTCTTGTCCACGAATGTCTTGTAGATTCCTGTCGTGACTTGGCTGTGACTCGCGCAGATTCAACTTTCTCCACATTTCTGCCATTTTCGAAAAACTTATTCCTCGCAGGAAATTTTCAAAGGGCGAGTCTCCGGATTTAGGGACGGTCTTTCTCGGGCAGGCAACAGGCTCATGAGTTTGGGGATTTTTGAATATTCCCTGAATCGTTTGATTTTGCATGAAATCGTTTTGATGCTGTTCTTGGCTAAAAACTTCGGGCCTTGATTCCATTTTTGGTGGGGAATCCCACGGAGTTTGGGGATTATTTTGAGGCAGGTTCGGCTGAAACGTGACCGAAGTTGCTGGTCTTGGTGAATTATTCAAGCTTCTATTAAAATTAGTATAACTTTCTAAATTCTGAAATGTGCCGTTATCCTGTGAAATAATACCATTTTGGTTTTGCTTCCCATTTAAATTCAACGAAACGGTGTTTCTCATCCTCATATTCTGCTCATGAGGCTGCTGCTTGCATAAGAAAATTTGCCCGTTTGGTCCCGTCAGGTAGAACGTTTCAGGGTAGGACCTTTGACCCGTATTGCGCATAGGGGGCCAATTTACGTTCACACGCACCGGGGACTCCTCTATGACGGGCACACCCGCTCGCCACTGCTGATACGCAGGACCCGTAAACTGATTTTGGGGCGTACTTGCCCGGCTCATATTGCCGTATTCCATCTCATCTCCCGCGTTATTCATCGCAGTCGCATCTAATCCCCATGCTTCATCTCGATTATTCACGTCAAAGTATGAATTTTCTTCTCCAGCGTTACGTTCACGCTGGTCCGTAAACTGATTTTGATCGTTCTGGCTGGGGTTCTCAAAAATTTCCGGCCTCGGATGGGCATTTTTAGGCAGAGTGCCTGTCTGATTTAAAGTCTCCTTGCTCTTAGATTTGGAGAACATATTCAGCATTTTGGACATTACGATTTCAGTTCTTTTTTTTCTTTCAAAATTGGCTCAGAGTAAAGATGCGATTGCGATGACACACGTCTCTATGAACGAGATAAGAATGAGGAAAAATATGGTACGGTATTTACGCTGAAGTGCTGCAGCAGGCCAAGGCGATGATAGCGACGCAAAACTGCATGTCCACCTCGCTACAGGCTCGTATGATGATCGCTTCGCTGCTTTATCTCCCCGGTGTTATCGGTGAGTCGCGCTGCGCTGATGTTCTGCTGATGTGCGGGCGGGCGGGTGGGCAGGTCCAGATGATCGGCCAATTGAACAGCTTGGCTTCGATTCCGCTTGGCTCTTCCTCTCGTCTCCTAGTCACTTTCTCTCACACGACACTCTCGCAGCGGAATCTCGAAAACTTTTTTTTTTTGGAAAAATTTTCAACGAAAATTTTCGACTTTTCTGAAAAACTCGCGGGAAACTACCCCACCTAGCACCAAAGATGATGTGTAACGTGGGACAGGAGTTTCGGGAAGGAACACGAGTTATTACAGACAGAGTGACTTTAATGTGAAACAAGAGACTCGAGAGAGAGTGTGTGTGGACTCAAAGGTTGGTCGGAGCGGTCTGCCCGCTGTGCGGCCCGTCGTCCGTGACGATGGGTCGCACCGCGAAGTAGTACCTGGGGGAAGGCGCGGAGCGCCGTCAGAACCGCTGACGGTGCACCCGCGACGGACAGCGAGCGGCGCACGGGCGTTGCGTGGCTCGCGGAGCCGTCGCCGGTGAACCGTCATGGGACGGGATGAGGCGCGGGCGGAGGGCCCGAGACTCACCCCGTCACAATACTTTGATAAAAAAGTTGGTGTCCATTAAATGACTGATTATTGGGAGGTGGTCACTACCTCTGGAGTTTTTATCTACTTCCCAAAAGATTTTATTGAAGATATCAAGTGTGGCTAAACCAATATCCGGGCAACTTCGTTTGCTATGAATTCTCGTAGCCTCGCCCGAATTAAGAAACCCGTAATCGTTTGACTCTAAGACTGCTTGTGCAAGATTCTCTCCGATAGCATTGTCAATTTCACTCCCCCATAAATGATTTTGGGCATTTAGATCTCCCATAATTATGAATTTTGTTAGTTTCTTTCCCTCATTCAAGATTTTTGAAAATGTGGATGAGTTGACAATGTTGTATGGAGGGTTGTATGTGAAAAGTAGATGGTATATGGATCCATCGTTGTGTGTTACCGAAATGCAAATGTACTCCATACCTCTCGGTATCGATCTCAATATCACTCTATTGTATGAAATTTTTTCCCGTATGAGTAGTAACAGGCCTCCTCCGTTTTCTTTTAATGCATCGGTTCGTGTAGCGTTTATAAAATTGTAACCGCTAAATTGTATGATTGGATCTTCACAAGTTAAGAAAGTTTCTGCAAAGCATACAATGTCAAAATTCTGGCAAAAGTGTTGTAATTCGGGCCATTTACTTTTCACTCCTCTTGTGTTCCAATAGCCTATGCTTGTGTGTTGTGATCTTTGTTGATTCGGCGCGCGTAATGAATTTTGAGTCATGTTGTGTAGTGTAATGTGTGTGTGTATGTGTATATGAGTGACTGTATATCGATAGTTGATTTTGTTTAATTTGGTCTAAGTTTGTTATTCGAAAGTTTCGCTATGTTATTTGCTTGATTCAAGTTCGTGTATTGCAATTTTGTCTCATTTGGCTTCGTCTCTTCCTCAGGCTTATGCCGTTTGCCCGCGGGTATCGCATACGGTTGCTCGTCTTTTCTATCTCTACGGTTTTGTGCTACTTTAGCTTTAAACGCCTGTTTTTGCGCGCTTCTTGTCATGCTCTCGAATACCCGATTGTCTCGAATATCATCGAGGTGGTTCACCAGTTTTTTGTCCTGTTGTGTATTTTGTGTGGGGCTCACTGAAGCTGCTGGTGCTACTGTTTGTGTTGGTGTCCGCGGTGGGGACGATAGATCATTCGTCTTAGGAGACTGGGAGGGGGAGATTATGGAGTATTCCATCGAGGTGTTTTGGGTTTCAGGGGCAATGTCCTCGGTATCGTTGACCGTTTCGTCGTCTTGGTTTGATGTTGTTATTTGTACTGTTCGTCCTATAATATCGATTTGGGATATGTCATATGTCTGTCCATCTTCTGTTATTTGGACTTCGTCTATTTCAGGCCATTCGTTTGCAAGGACTGTGAAAATATCTTTATGTTCAAAAAACTCTCTCTTGCTTATATAGGGGTTCGAAGGGTCTATGTATGTTTCTGATAGTTTTTTCCCCTTTGACTGTTCGAATTTCAATTTGTAATTACTTTGGACTAGCGTGATTGCTTCTGCTCTAGAAATCCGTCTTTGCGTCATAAGGAAGTTTATTTCTTTATTGAACTGAAAATGGACGCAGCTACGATCTGACGCGCTATGATTTCCTCGACAGTTCGCGCATCTTGGAGAGTGTGAGCAAAAACCTTCTGTATAATGGTCCTCTCCGCAATTTACACATTTGAAACCGTTTCTGCAGGTCGCTGCGCTATGTCCATACCGTTGACAATTGAAGCATCGTAAGACGGCTGGGATAAAATACTCGACGGTTCTGAAAACCGCGCCGAAGAGTCTGATGTTTTCTGGAAGTTCGTTCTTCGCGAAAATTTTGAATTTATCCGTTGGGTGGTCGACTATACCCTTATGAGACCGGATTTTCGAAACCACTCTCTCTACTTTAAGAATTTTCTTCCTGGTGTTCTCGTCAAGTCCATCAAGTATGTCTTGTCCCGTAATCTTTTCTCCAATATTGTATATCAGTCCAATCTTGTAAATACTAGTGTCTGGTATAAAAGCGCACCAGTTTTCGTTTATCGTTGTAAGTTTTTGAGTCACGAAATCATTTGCCAGTTCTGGAGTCGCGAATTTTGCTGCGTATTTTACTGGACCTGCAGGGAGTAGGTCCACGATTTCGGCTCCCCCGCGAAATAGTTTAAGTCCAAGTTCAGTCAAATGGTACTTTCCCAGGTTACAACCCTCGCGCTTGTCGAAAATGTGAACTATAAAGGGCCCGAGTGCGTTACTTTCGAATCGGTTATCTTTCTGGGCTTGATACGCATCAAGCAGGTACTTATTTTCTACTTCGTACTTCTTGCCTACATGCCGACCATTCTTTGGCCCATCAACAGTTTGGTCTACGTGAGAATTTGTGTCGTTCTGGCTCATTTTGATGATAATCAAATAAATTCGTGAAAAATACCGAAGATGTGTCTGGTCTGATATAGACGCGTTTGGAGTGAATCAACCTTATGGTAAATGAATGTAAACAGAGTTTACGTGTCAGTTGTGTATGTATAGCTTGCTTGACCTTTTCTGCGCTTATGTCTTGAATTCGAATATTCGTGTCTCGTGAAACGCTCGAGGGACTTGACTGGTCACTAGTTTAAAAGCTCTAAATATCGAATCAAAGGTTTTTCCAAGATGGACAGTGAAATATCTCCTCGTAAAATCTTACACAACTATTCGGTACTAATACAGAAACTCTTTGGTTATTAGCAAGGGAGGTATCTCCCAGTCTAGATTTTCAGTACAAATATATACACTCAATTAACAATAAATTAAATTATTCGCGAGAGAATGCCTATTAACTATTACTTGCGTTTTGTCGATCTGTTTCTGGCGAAGGCTGCAATGTTGAATTTTTCCGGCTTTTGGTTGGTCTTCCTTGGTAAATTCAGTCGTATATGTAATAACCGGCGAGCAGCGCCGCGCGAGCCTCTCTCTAGCGTGTCTCGAACCGAACTCCAGGCCGTAAAGTTCGACCTAGCCGCAGGCCGGCATCGCGAATCCTGCTCTGAGCTCGGCAAGGACTGCGGTAAGGCTGCATTTTCACGCTAGCGATTTTTCGCCGCGGCGAGCGATCTTTACCATTGGTGTGAGAGAGAACGACTGATACAACTTTCTCTCTCATACCGATGACGAAGATCACTCGCCGCGGCGAAAAATCGCTAGCGTGAAAATGCAGCCTAAGTATATCGGGACTTGCGATAAGACCAACCAAGCCTGGCGCTTGGAGCGCGCCGAGTTCTGCGGCAGGGAAGTGTACTAAACGTGTCGCTAGGTCGAGCGCAAGCCTGTCGCACGCCTTGGCCTGTCCTAACGACACATCGGCTGAGTCCTGCAGACGCGCGCCCCATTAAACCCCATATAATAACGACGGAGAATTATGAACACTAATATATATCATTGTTAATAAATCACCGTCTTATCCAATATCTTAGCTGCATTGTTCAAGATGTATTTTTTATTCTTGTACAATGCGTTTTTTGTAAAACACATACCCATCATACAATGGCAAGCCCTTTGAGTGGCTCGATGAACATGTATATTCTTTGAGCACTCTCAGTCAGAATAGTAGTTCAGCCTACTGGATAAGATTGTCGCCTAGCACGCAATAGCTCTGGGTTCAAATCCTTCAATGGGTTTTTTTACTTCTTCCATAACAATTTTCTGTTCTGACACGAATTTTTGTGTAGCACAAGGTTAATTTTCTTGCTGCGAAGACTTGGTATCCAACTCGATAAATATCGATTTTCATTGGGTTCCTGGAAAACTTGTTCATGGACTGCTCAGCATTGATGGGATAGATTACTGGATCTTTACAGAAATCAATCTGTTAAGAACCTCAAAAGTCAAAAATCCCCCGAAGAATAAGAAACAAGTCGTGCAATATTCAGCTATTCATATTGTAAATTACAAATTGTTAATGCGAGTGTTTTGTGGCTGGTTGCTATGATGTATGTAATAATTTTGTTGAATTGCACACATACATAGTACATCATAATTGATGTACTATGTATGTGTGCAATTCAACTGCTTGATTTCTCAAAAGCATTTGACAGGGTCGATCACAAGTTATTACTATGTAAATTGCATAATTTAGGTGTGCCGAAGTTGCTTGTTAAATGGATTGAATCGTACCTGATGGATAGGTACCAAATTGTGAAACTCTGTGGAGCTTTTTCTGATCCAGTACATGTCAAATCAGGAGTTCCTCAGGAGTCCCATCTTGGCCCTCTGTTGTTCAACGTTTTTGTAAATGACATTATCGAAGTTGTCAGAAACTCTAAGTGCCTACTTTATGCTGATGACATCAAACTCTTCATGAGAATTAGTTCTCCACTTGACTGTAAACTCCTTCAAGATGATTTGTCTAGTATTGTTGAGTGGTCAATACACAATGGGTTAAACTTGAACATTGAGAAATGTAAAGCTATGTCAATAAGCCGTAACCTTTTCCCAAATCACTATGTCTACTCAATCTTATCGCAAAAGCTGGAGAGAGTCATCAACTTTAAAGATCTCGGGGTTATTTTTGACAGTGAGCTTGATTTCGGTAGCCATATCAGTGAATCGGGCTCTAAAGCTTTCAGAAACCTTGGCTTCATCAATCGGAATACGCAAGATTTTAGCAATCCAAAATCCTATCTTAACTTATACAAAAGTATCGTTGTTCCATCTCTCACTTATGCATCCATCATATGGAGTCCTCACTTGGAATCTAGAATTTCAGAATTAGAGTCCGTACAAAGGAGATTCCTTCGGAGTCTGTCTTATCGCCTAGGCTCACCTATGAATAGATTGAACCACGATTTCACTGTTATTTCTAGGAATCATAAGATATGCACTGTTAAATCCCTACATCATTTCAAAGACACAGCATTTGTTTGGAATATTCTTGAAGGAAAGATAAATTGCTCATTCATTGCCTCACTCTTCCAATCTAGGAGTAATCCGTACCCAACTAGAGATCCAAGACCATTATCGGTTGATTCTTTCAGCAGCAATTTGAGCTTTAATTCGGTAGTTGCTAGATTGAGGCGAAGATGGAATGATCTACCAAGTTATATTAGAAATCATGATTCGTATTTGCCTTTCAAACATGATGCTATGCAAAATGTGTGCAAGTATTACTAAGTTTCTCAATTATTTATATTTGCTTAACTGCATATTATTTATTTTATGATACATTATCTTGATTTCTCATGTTGTTGTTTTCTGTTGATATTTATGTCGCTCTTGGATATTTTTATACTTATGTAAAGGGCATATTGCCCGTATATTGTTTAAAATAAATAAATAAATAAATAAATAATTTCCATACCAGGTATACATAATGTATACCTGATGGTGATACTGATACTGTGATGATTGTAAGCGATAGACAGAAACTTTTAAGGAGGCTCGAGCGCGTAGGAGCGTACCAAGCACGGGGCCCCGCGTGCCTTTTCCCCTTCCACCGCGTTAATGGCGCTATACATAGGCATACTCACAATGCAAGCGCTGGCTGCAACGCTATCTTTTTTACTTTCACTCTAATTTTCTCGAAATTTTGATGGTTGACCCATAGTTTTCCTGATATCAATTTATAGGAAATAGATAAAAGAACCGTTTCTTCTGGTCAGAACAGATATCATATGAATAGTTAGCCCGCAATCTCATCTTAACGCGTGTGGCCCATAAGGTTACGTGTAGTCAGAAATAATTTTCGAAGTCAATTTGCTCTCGATCTTGGTGGTTGACCCCACGATTTTTCAACGGTTTTACATTTCTGGTAGTTTTAGCTATAGTTGAAGCCGACTTGCGCCGAAAACAAATGTTTTATTAAAAAATGCTCGAGCCTCCTTAAGCCTGTGAATGAATGTGGGATGGTCAAAAATTCTCATGGACATGAATCTTCATCAGGAAACTTGTTTCTATAATCTAGGCTCATGAATGAATGAAAATAGATAAATCATGCCTTAGCCTACATAAATTAGAAGTATAAAGTACATTATAGAAAGTATGATGCGTTTCAACAGAATATGCCCACTATAGTGGTTGAAGGATGAACCATCACTCTGAGAAAAATATTGCCATCAGCACAATACGATTGTATTGTTACGTGGTATTCCCGTCAGACCAATACTGGATTGTCACCACAGCAAAATGACTTTTGTTATTGCATGCGAATAATCTGAAAAACTTTCGATTATATTGTGCAAAGAATTGGTAGTTTTTGTGTCAAAATAGCCGTAATGTGACAGTGAGTCCATTAAGTATCAAAGCATTTGAAATAAATGGTCCAAATACATTTATTCTGGCAGTAATACCAGGCTCCCAAACCGATCTGATGGATTGGGGTGATGACAAAATCGGTATTGCTCTTCTGGCTATACCACTTTTTGATCGTACGGCAAAACGCAAGGCCGTACGACCAAATTTTCTTTCCTCAGTGCAGTATTGTTGGAATTCGATCAACAAGGCTGAAATTTGGCCATTGATAGAGCCACACGTGTTTGGGGTTCTGTACATACAGATTCTCGATCTGAATATTAGTGGAAGATAGACAAATTGATTACAAAATTTAGGAAGATCGAGATCGCGACAAAAATTAAAACAAGCAATTTCACGGCTGCAAGAACGAAGGATTCTGTTGTGACAATAATCGACTGAAAAACATAGGAAGGCAATCATACTTACGAACAAAGCATTTTTGAACTAAAACCTGTATCGGGGAAGAGACTCAATGCCAAACCCTGGATGAAATGTGAGTTTCACTACTGCTTGAGAATTTATCACTCACATGGTACATAGCGTATATCATATGATTGTGAATCGGTTGCTTGGACCAGGTCAAAGTTGAATCAGTTCTCTAACGCTACCTAGGGGCCCATGCGTTCGAATCCAAAACGGTAAAAAGCTAGATTTTTGATTTATTGAAGAAGAGGACAGAGTAAAAGCACGAATTCAAAACTTTGTTTTACAAGATGATATACAAAAGCGTAAAATGTAGAGCTTCGTGTAAGACATTATATCACTAATTAGAGAGACGCCAGCGAATGAATATATAGGATTGTATCGCAAGTAATCTTGATGAGTCGAGGAACGCTCTCACCTTCGAGGGTTATGATAATCTCACTTGGAGCTCATTTTATCTCGTTAACAGTGCACTATCGAATCATTACAGGCTATTCTGGTAAGAATTTCGCATGTCTATTTGCATCTGATGAGTATTGTGAATCAGGACTCAGTTGTAATAATGATGCTTTTTGAATCATTTGGAAGGGAGATTGTGGGGAGCAAAACAGAAAGGAAAGATACAACAAGGGATCAATAGTAGATAGTATTTACTCTCATTTTACAGTGCTCACAACTTTTATCTCTCTTACATAAGGGTTTTTGTAAAACAATCAATACAACTTACACACCATGCCGTGTCATTACTAATGCTTGGCCTTCTTTCGTTATGAATAAACAAGGACTGACCTTCCGGATGAGCTCGATGTTGATGAACTTATCTGAGACGTCGTTGTCAGTCACTACATAACATTCAGCAAAAACTGGGTCCCCATAATCGTTAGCTCTCAACATAAAGACTGTTCCATTGGTGAATGATTTACCTAGGACTTCAACATCACGATAGATTTTAGCCCAATGGTTCCCTGTATGAGAAGCAACTTTTTTTCGTAAATCAGATGGACTTACTTTCTCATCGACTACTGTCCCGAGAGAAAATTCTTCGGTTGGCCGAGAGGTGAATTCTTTTAGGTAGCATAATTTAAGAAGATTTCGAATGCCAATTGTTTTAGGCAAATTGCGAGAAGAAGAAGTTCCTTCTGCTACGTCCTTCAGATCTGAGTGTTTTCTTTCGAACGCCATTGACCAGAAATGAATTAGAGGACCGTTGTCCAGCATGATTTGTGGCGAATGAATCATGAAATGAAATTTGGGTTTGAGGAGGCCAAATAGCTTTATATAAAGTTTATCGTGATTTGTGATATTGTCACTCAAGATGAGTACATTGGTTTTGGTGAAACGAGGGGCAATGACTATTCCTATGATTTTTCGAAGGATTTGATATAGGAGCCAATGTCCATCATTCTTTGGGACTGAATCTCCTATCATCAGTATCAGATATCGACTCAAACACAACATTCCTGCCGCCGATTGCCTTATTCTGATTCTGTAACTTAGGCCAGTCTCTTCGCGCTCAGTTGCAGTACAATTGACAGCAAAAATGGGTCGTGGCTTATTCGTTTCGTGTTCGCCGTAGTTGAACGTCGCGATTCGATGATTGAGCGCATCAAGCGTGAAATACTACTTTTTGAAAATGAACACCGTCAAAACTTTGCCGATGAGGCTCGGAACCACGCCCTCAAACAGATCATGCATCAAATCGAGGGATCGATTTTCAGTGATATGGAACCGAGGAAGTTGATTGAACAAGCACTCTTGAATTACGCCACCAGTTCCATTCATCACATCTTCTGTATAATTTTTGGCGTTTCTAAGAAGTGACGAACATTCGGTTACAAGCCGTTTCATTTAATCAGCTGTAGCTCGGCAAATTCTAGAGCAGTAGTCTGTCAAGAAGTTGGACACAAAGCCACAACATTGATTAAGGCCTAGATTGTCCCCGACAAACAAAACGCATTCGAAATAAACTTGTTTCACAACCCCGTCAATTGTAATTGAAATGCCTACTCCTGACAAATATTTTAAATCTCGCAAGAGTGGTTCAAAACATGCTTTATTACCGTACTCTACTCGGTCTTTTGAATGAAAAATTGTTGATATCAGTATATTTGAGAGTTTAGCGGAGATATGTGGTGGAAAACTTGGCAATGAAACATACACGGCTCCAAATTTCTGTTCGCCGCTATGAGACCCCAGCGGGTTTCTCAATTCACAGTCATCGAAAAAACTATCAGTGGAAACACAATTTTGTGTTCCAGGAGTGGTAGGAATTTTTTCAACCCCAGTCTGCCTTGGATAATGTTAGAAAAAGTATTACTCTCTTTCAATCAATTTCGTTGATATTCAATCATAGATCTAAAAATACCCGGAATTTGGAGGTAGACCTTCAATGTTTCCGGGAGGGATATATGGATGCCGTACACAGTTTTCCTAACTCGTTCTAGCAACCCTATTTTGTTCTCTTTTTCTCCTACTCTGAAGTCTTGTGGATTTTGATATACACTTCTCTCTTTATACCTTGCGAACCGTTGATTTTCTGTGAGTAACGAGGAGAAAGGTGATCCATTGTTATCCAAAATAAGTAACACCTTGCCAGAAGTGTCAGGATCAACCTCATCTCTCAAATCTGCCTGTATTTGCTACTTCAAGTAAGGGATGAAAAGATAGCAAATGAAACTGTTGAAGGATTTGATAATCATATCGATGAACTTTCTAGAAACGCCAGTATTGTTGTACAAAAACAACGTCAACTTCATGAGCATTAGCATAAAAAGGGCAGGATCGATCTCTGACTCATGATCCCGCTCAAAATCCATGATTCCGTACAAGAAATGAAGAAAGTCTTGATTTTGTCAGAAAAATGGCTATACCGATTCAACGGATGTGTATACCGTAGATTCACCAATGAACACCGATGCTAGAGCATCCAACTCGACAGTTGATCGAAATGAAATTTCATTTCAAAATGAAAGTTAACACTCAGCACAAACGATGATGTCAGCTGAGATCACGAGTTCAGTAGTCACTAATTGTACAAAATATAGAATAAATTATATATATATACACACAATATTTTTATATATATAAACATAAATAACTGTGGTTAGCCGTTTGAGGATTTTTGCGGCACCAACTCAGCTGTTTGAGGATTTGTGGGAACTTTGAGGACCATCCTTAAACTTCCACTTCGTGCGATAGGCCGTTTGAGGATTTTCTTTGATCTGAACTATGACGATGTGATCTGGGTTTAGGTTAACTGGGTTTGTATGAAATATTGTTTTTAGCGAAGTATTGTCATCTCCTCGGCGTTCATCTCCCACGAGGGATAGTTTAGTGTTTGAACGCAAAACGAACTCTAAGCAAACGTCTTTTATCTCCTCGGCGGTTATCTCCCACGAGGGATGGTTTAGTGTTTGAACGCATAACGAAGTCTAAGCATACGTCTGTTATTACTTCAACATTTTAATACGGAAACGCCATATATACCCATTTTGTGACTCGGTGAATGTATATATGAGGGAGAAGTCATGAATAGGTTATTAAAACTCTATATACGGTGAATCTTCAAAAATCCTTAAACGGCTGTATACACGTATCTCCCCCTAATATATAGTAGTAAGAATGAGATTCCACTGAATTCCCCTGAATTCCTCTGAATTCCCTTGAACTCCCCTGAATTCCCTTGACTGCCTTGAATGCCCAGGAGGGCCCCTGAGGGCCTCTGAGGTCCTTCGAGGTCCCTTGAGGGCCCCCGAGGGCCCCGAGTGCCTCTGACCAAATAACCTAAATTACGTTCCATATTTACCTTAGGGCCTTCTAGAAATGATCTCGTTCTCATCATCATTATTTTCCGTCTCATTATTCAATTATTACAACATTTAAAGTGAGCTTGGGTTACAAAGAAGATGTATATTTCTTCCAAAAAAAATGTGAATTAGAAAAATTTTACAGTATATCCGAGAATCAAAAATCAATAACCAAAATCTTTGTGTGACGGAACACTCTTCCACAACATGAACTTCATTTTCCAGAATCGAGTTCTCAATTTCCATCTTTTCACCAACTAACAATTTTAATTCATCTATAGCCTCCACTGTCACATGTACGTTGAACCTGTAAAGACCACTCAATGAAATCAATTTCGAAACGATTCTTCCCACTCTTATCTGATTGATCAGAAAATTAACTCTTCTCCTGTAAGTCACCGCAAACTTCTAACTCCACTCCACGATCGTACGATTCAATTTGACCGTTTCCATCTTTCACAACAATAACATCAAGTTTGTGACGTATATTTGTGTACACCCAGAATTCCACTTTTATTCTTTTCATTCCTTTGAACGCATTGATCCTTCAGATAAACCTCTATCTCTGGAGAATCGAAAAGATTTGTGTGAAAATCGTGTCATATAGTCGAAACATCACCAATTCAACTCACTTATTGTTCCTTTTTTCGAAGGTATATCTTTAAATTTCATTTTGTTGTATATTCTAACGTCATATTCGCGATTCTCTTGTTCAATTCGATGATATTCTCGTTACGAGATGACAGAACAACTCTATTCATAGAAATATCTTTAATCATGTCTTTGAATATGGTTCTCCATACATCATCACTTATACACGTATACTCAATTTGATATGATGATTAATTTGCTAATATTATTCTTAATTCCGTTCAAAGTTAACCATTCTGTACGTACCTCACTAATTCACTCCCATCGCCCTTTTTCTGGAACTCGGATTCGCGAAATACTTTGTCAACATACGCAACTATAGTTCTGTAATATCAATGTCATTAACATCTCTAATCATAGATATACATATCAATTAACTGAATCACTAACGTTGTTTCATCTCCAATTTGGACTCTATTCTTCGAATAATTGAGTCCAGGAATTTTTCACATTCGCTGTGAACTCTCAAAATAAATACTCTCTGTTTCATGCAATGCTATTATTTCATCCAAACACTCAATTCCTGTAGATCGATCTGATTATTTTGAGCACTGGCCGTATTCTTCTCCAACCTTTTCTCTCGAACTGTTCGTTCAAACACCACAAGATTACCTGCTCCCTCAGTTCATATACTTGTATCGTTTTCCCCAACTCCAGATTTCACTCCATCTTAACGGAATTTGAGAACAATATACTTGAATTTCCAATCATATATGACGAAAATATCAAACATCAGATACCCCGTCCCAAACAACCTTTTCCGATCTCATCTGAACCATCGAATCTATTTTCAATAAACGAATTGTTCTGATCTCTTTACCGAGGAAGAGCAACGTAAAGCTGTCCATTGGAGAGAAGCGGCCGTTTTATATAAATATCAACCTTATCTAAAAATTCACGTGGAGACTTATTAATTGTCATTGCCAATACCGAGACCACAGGGAGCTGTTTCCTGTGAACTACAAACGGCAGGGAAGACTCACCCTCGGTTAGTGTTAGCTTGGGTACGAAAATTATTGTCCCCATATTCTCCCCACTTCTCACTTCCGCTTCAATATCATGCTTGTACAATTACCTAATCTTTAATCGAACCCCATTATATAAACCCTTCGCCACTCTCAGATTCCGAGTCATCAGATTCCAAATCAACATCACAATAGCATTTACGTTCAAATCAAGTCCATGTGGAGTTAAACCGTCTCTAATTCTAATCAGAAACTCGGTTGGATATTTCAGATGAGTGTGCTCCTCGGTTCAATCTACACCTTTGTGAGTCGCATGATCAACGCTTAGTAAGATGAAGTCGGACCATCGAACATTTCCAAGAATTCCTTATTCGATTTTATGATATTTTCTTCATGAGATGACAGAACAACTCTATTCGTAGCAATATCTTCATTGTTGTCTTTGGATATGGGTTCTACGTACATCATTACTTTTCCGCTCAGGTCTCACTTTCACTTCATCAATTCTACCCTCACCTCTACCAGAAGGATGTGAGAAAAATCAGGTCCTTAGATCTCAAATTTCTAGTCAGCTTCATTACATTAAACAATTGCCATAAGGCTGACGATGTGGTAGTTTCCTGGATAATAGAATGTCTATTCCCATTGGTCAAAACTGGCAGGATTTGTCTGAAATCTCCGCCTGAAATCACCAATATTTGACCAAAGGGTGAGTCATTGTAAAAAGCGTCACGGAGTGTTCTATCCTGGAATGTTGAATGAAAAAGTATATGTATAGCAAGATATTACTTTTCTATTGTAAATTTATTACAGATAGTCGTAATAGGGAACCGACATGATTCCAGGAAATGTCATATCTTGAGACTTCGCGACAAAATAGACAAAGAAAAAAAAATTTGGAGTTTTTTCGGCGGCCCTGTGAATCTTACATCATTGAAGTTTTGACGTTCTGAATTGGCGCCGTCCAATATGGTGGCGGGTGAACATGAATCACTAAATTCGCCAATTGTAAGGATTTCATTTTCCATCGGGAATTCTCATCTCAATCACACTCGAGTTCGTTTCATTGAAATAATGAAAGTTCGCGGTGAGAATACGCAGGCTTGCCTCAAAATAATCAAGGACAACAGTCTGAAGCCACGTGACTTATGTGCAGACACCGCCATATTGAATGGCGCTAATTCAAAAACTGAAAAACTTGTCTTGAATTTCAATTACTCTAACGATAAAAAATTTCTAAATTTTCATACATCGTTATTCCAACGAGAACCAATCGCTTTATGAGCATTTTGGCATTTTTTGGCGTCATGTCAGTTCTCTATTGAGCCTTTCTTCCCAAGCGCATGTCCAGAGTCAATCTGGGAGAGGAAACGGTAAGGGGTTCTTTATCTCCTGCCAATAGCTTACATAATTCAGCTCACAGAAATGAAGATGGACTTATTGATTCCGGCTCTTCATATAGCTATATGTTCGAAGTATCGTCAACTGTTTCAAGATCACTCTTGAATATACGCTTGCTTAATTATGATTCTTTCTAAGATATCGAAGGAAATCTCATTATCGTCATACCTCAATGTGCAGAATGAAACTTTCTCCAGCTTCAACTACCGATGCTTTCCACGAATCTTTGGTTTTAGCCTTTACTGTACATGTCACAGGTCCCAAAATATGTGGCAGCGATTCGAGAGCAATATTTTCGATGTGGCCTAATGAACAAAAAAATTGTCAAGTTAGTGAGCGTATTTAGAAATCGATCTTGGGAGAAAATTGCTTCACAACCTATGAAGATAAGAATAAGATTTTTACGTAAAGATTGAAATCAATGTTGTAAGGCGGAGAGTACATCACAAAAATACGAGAGAACGAAAATTTGAAAGATGCCACGAAAACGATACGTTTTGTTATAATGTTGTAATCGCAGTTTTTTGGTCAAGTGATTCTTATGCATCATGGTCGTTTTATTTTTACATCATTTGTTAGAAGAACGACTAATCCGCAGAATGTCAATTATAGCTGTGAGGTCGTTCTCGCTGAGAGAATCGTCCGAAAGACTCAATTGGGATGAGTTCGTGCACAAAAAATTTATAGACCAACCTCGACGATTTGGACCAGAAGCTATTTGGACAGATACAATTTGTTTCAAATCTTGCTTATGTCTGGGGTTTCTCGTTGCCTTAAGTTTAGCAATTCTGAACACAATGGGAGCCACTCTGGGCCACTTTTTCATCAATTCTACTTAGTTTTATCATCATTGCCCTGATTTTTCGCACTTTGATCTCTAGTTGTATTCAGAGGACTCGAATCCACGTCAGTAATCTTAACGACAGGGCCATTTTGTGAAGCAGAGTCCTGGTAATGATTGCTGTCCGAGTTTTCTTTCGAGGCCATGAAGTTTGTGGAATTGTTTGGTGGTTGAGGCATTGCTTGTGAGATATCCAAAATATCGCATGAAGAGTCTAATGAATTTTCCCACTGTTCGGTGTAATTCGAGTCTTCTTCGCGTGAATAGTCTTTTTTGTTTTAATAATCTTGGACCTTGTCTTGCGAGGAGTTTCGTTGACTATAGACGGACATTTGAGGATCCGACGGACTTGGTGGACCATACACGGAAGATTGACAATGCGAGGAGTTCTGATGACTATAGATAGGCGTTTGATGTTGTTGGGAGTTTTGTTGATTAAGCATGGGAGCTTGATGATATTGGGAGTTCTGATGATTATACATGAATGCTGGATTCTGTGAATGATGTGCTTGGTTAAATGCGCAAGAAAGGTCGCTAGGCGACCCGTATGGCAATGCATATGGAGGAAACTGAGGGAGATGGTTTTGCGCATAGTAAGAATGAACAGACATTTGCATTCCTGGGAAGCCTCTTCCATAGTATTGATGATTTCTTTCTGAAATATTAGAGACACGAAGAAAAAATGATGATTATCCCAATTGACTTCCAGGTGGCTGAGTTAGAGACAACATTGCAAATCATTAGACCAGTGTTTGGATAGTGTGTACGATTGTATAAGAGCGTGAGTTTTTGACGAAAATTGAAATGAATTCGTTGCACCGCATACCAGTTTGGATTCAAGAGAAAAGATTTTTATCGGATGTGAATGAAAAGCGAGTGAAAAATGAAACGAGTTTTCGCATTCACATGAAATGCCCCAACATTTTTTCAAAAAAGAAAAATCAGATGAAACTGATTCCCTCGTCATTCTAACGCTCTTCAAATTTGGAACATCGACATCTCAAAACGAGATAATATCATACCAAGCATGATTTACAGCAAATTAACAGGAAGTGAAAAGTTTTGAAACAGGATTGTATGTAAGGTGTACAAGGGGTCAAAGTATGCCAAAAATCGTAGACAAACCTTCCATATTGCCACGTCCTACACTGCTCTCCATCTACTGAGAATTAATGAAACAAAAAACCTCAAAGTAAACTACAGTTTATGCACATGGTAGATGGAGATAATGACAGAAGGAGCTAATCGTATTTTGAAGTTTGGGGCTAGCAAAGTTATGGAGATGGCAAATATATCTGAGTCATTCTGGAGCAAGCTGGACAAAACCGTCACCAGGGGGGTCTGGAGAAAATCCGCAAAAATTTTTTTCCATCAGTACTATGTGAAAATAGTACAGAAAAATTTTTCTCAGATTTTTTTCGCCCCCCCCCCCGTGGGCCCCAGGGCCCATGAAAGGGCCATTTTAAACCCTTTTTTAGCCTATCCCAGGGAAATCATAGTTCGAACGCAATTCAATATTTTTCAACGTACTTGGGCGCATTATTTTCGTCAAGACTAGTACTTTTGGAAAAAAAATGGTCCAAGGCCACTCAGTGAGCCTGACGACTTCTGCGAGCTAATTATTAAGAGCAAATTTTAGCGATTTTTGGGCCTGCTTCAAAGCGATCTAGCTCCTACTAGACATGTGATAATCAAATTCTGCAGGTAGTCATTTCGAAGGTCTTGGAAAAACCTACAATTTGACCACCTGCAGAAGTCGATTATCGTACTTTTCATAGGAGCTATAGCCGATACAAGTTGAGCTATTTACGAAAAAGTCGAAAACTCAGGACTCGATTCCAAAAATATATCTCAATTTTTTCCACGAAATTGTGCGAAAATGTTTTTTCAGACATCTATTTTCAGATGAGAAAAATTTGGCGGAGGTTATGTTTTTTTTTGCCGAGGGTTACAAAATGCTGCATTTCGTGGTTTTAGCAAAAACGGCATCTTTGACCACGGTCACATATGCTCCCATCTGGACTGATGTGCACCAATCTGTGTGGAAGTACTTCCCAAAGTACCCCCAAGTACGTGTAAGAAGTTGCAGGTACGAGCCTCCAGCCAGGGGCGAGCTGTAGGCTCTATTTACCGTGTTAAAAATAGGCATTGATTTGGCTATTCAAGCGCGAGCGACCGAGAGCATGATTTCACTTGTTCTGGCTCTTAAATGAGATAATCGGCTAGAATGGAGATTCAAACATACTTTTCCGACTCAAAATGACCACCTGAACACAATTCTGAGGTCAGTTTTGCTCTAAATAGTCGTCCCTCTGCCCCTTAAGAACTTAGATTCTGTCGACGGGTTCTGACACCGTTGAGGTATTAGACGACATTCTTGAGCTAAAGTGACCTCGGAATTGTGTTCAGGTGGTCATTTTGAGTCGGAAAAGTATATTTGAATCTCCATTCTAGCCGATTATCTCATTTGTGAGCCAGAACAAGTAAAATCATACTCTCGGTCGCTCGCGCTTGAATAGCCAAAATAATGCCTAATTTTGACACGGTAAATAGAACCTACAGCTCGCCCCTACTGGCTGGAGGTTCGTCCCCGCAACTTCTTACTCGTACTTGGGGGTACTTTGGGGAGTACTTCCACACAGATTGGTGCACATCAGTCCAGATGGGAGCATATGTGACCGTGGTCAAATATGCCGTTTTTGCTAAAACCACGAAATGCAGCATTTTGTAACGCTCGGCAAAAAAAATTAAAAAACATAACCCCCGCCAAATTTTTTTTACTGAAAATAGTCTGAAAAAACATTTTCGCACAAGTCTGGTGAAAAAAAATTGAGATATATTTTTGGAATCGAGTCCTGAGTTTTTGAAGCTCAACTTGTATCGGATATAGCTCCTATGAAATGTACGATAATCGACTTCTGCAGGTGGTGAAATTGTGGGTTTTTTCAAGACCTTCACAATGACCACCTGCAGAAGTCGATTATCACATGTTTAGTAGGAGCTAGATCGCTTTGAAGCAGGCCCAAAAATCGCTAAAATTTGCTCTCAATAATTAGCTTGCAGAAGTCGTCAGGCTCACTAAGTGGCCTTGGACAATTTCTTTCCCAAAAGTTCTAGTCTTGACGAGAAAAATGCGCCCAATACGTTAAAAATATTGAATTTCGTTGGATTTATGATTTTCCTAGAATAGACTAAAGAAGGGCTCAAAATGGCCCTTTCATGGGCCCTGGGACCCACAGGGGGGACCGAAAAAATCTGAAAAAAATTTTTCCGTACTATTTAAACATAGTACTAATGGAAAAAAATTTTTGCGGATTTTTCCCAGACCCCCCTGGTGACGGTTTTGTCCAGTTTGCTCCAGAATGACTCATCTTTGGGTGTAATTATTCATACAAAAGCAGTCGTCTCATCAATTTTCTGAAGAAGATTTGTTGACCTTTGTTACTCTTTATCTCGCATAATAAATTTTCAAAATCGAGTCCACATTTGCAAGTTGTGAAGGTACTGCTCAGCGCTGCATGTTTTTGGATAATTTGCAACTTCTCGCCATGTGATGAATCACTCAGTTTGTTGATACGTGGATGTATACCATGAGTGCCAGTTCAACTGCTCTTCGTGTGATGAGACGTACTCAATGATACTTACGCTCGTCTCATCCCAAAGTTCAGATTGCAAAGGAAAATCGATGCATAAACTAGTAAGAGACACACTATCACTATCTCAGACAATGGTAGCAGTGTTTTATGTTCTACTGGATCGATCTCCTTTATAATATTTTTATTCATTCACTCAATTTCTCATCAGGATTTTTCATAAGTGTGACAGCCTACAGAGAACATATCCACTTTATTTTATACTGGTCTAGCCTGATAGAAATAAGATATTTGACCTGCGGATGAGTATCCATGCTAGAAGCATTGTTCGAAGAAATCAGACAGGAACATCCGAGTGAATATCCAATGATCAATTATAATTTCCACATGTCATTTTAGGCTTGTGGTAAATCAAATATAATTCTTATAATTAGTCACATTGACATGTGATTATATAGTTATTCTGTATAATAGAGAATTGTTGCAGAGGATTTTGCGTAATGAGTCATTGATAATAAGCATTCTGACGCCTATGAATAATTCTACTTCTAATCAGCATGTCAATATTTGTGTGAGAGGGTATATCAATCTGACTCTCTTGTATCTCTTTCAAAGAACTTGTATCTCATGAAGGAATTCACCCGGAACAGATAGGCTTATGCATGAAGTCTTATAGGTGCTTCAAGGACTCAATGATCTGATTCAGAAAAATCATAATCATGGGATAAATATCTTCTCTCCTCAAGAAAAAACTCCATGAGAGAATTTGTCAACTTGAAGTGAGTTTCAAACAAAATACAAATAAGTCTTATATAGCAAATCAGTTCACCTCATTGTGTTCGCACAATGAACTCACAATTGAGATTTTTCTCACTGACTAAGAAACCGGTGAGCTTACTCACTTGAGAAGAACAAGGGCCTTCATGTACTCTAATCGACTCTTTCATAGCATTTTAACTAAGTCCTGATTTCAATTCCCAAGAGATCTTTTCCTACATTGTTACAATAATTCAACAGATATTTCCATCAATATGAAGAATAAATCAGTTACAGAGGTTGAAGTTATTTTAGCCTGACTATTAGGAGTATTGAGATTTGCTGTCAAAAATTCTATTGGCGGTAACTTATGAACAATTCTTTGATTCTCACAGATTTGTCTAAAATCATACATTTTTTATTATAAACTTGTCTAGTGTAAGGTGTAGCTGACTGAAAGTTCTAATCCGAGATAGTCCTGACTAAATATCTGGAAACTCTCGTTGCTAGTTTTATGTTTCTCTTGTATGAGTGTAACTTGTATATACTTCTATCTGATTCCTTTGTACATTGCTTCTCCTGTCAATATTCCAAAATATGGGTGGCCTTTCTTATCTTAGTTACAACATTGAGAGCGAATCTTTTGAGATAGCTAAACATTCAACAGACCGTTAGATGGTATCAAATGTATTTGACCGATCAAACTTCCATGAAAAGCTGAAAAGTTCTGGGTAAAAAAGGAAAATGCATGTGTGTGAGATCTATCAATATGAAAATATACCATTTTTTGGGACAGTGGATGTCTGTCCCGTTACCCAGCTTATGGTTTGATTCTCACTTGTTAATTGAGTTTAGAGATGAGACGAGTAACAATCCTCTCAAGACTGGAAATATATATTCTTCTTCGGAAAATTACAAAATTATCTATTAATTCAGTTTGGATGAATACAACAGAGGAGTCATGGTGTTTTTCTCATGTTCAAGTCAATGCAATGTGCATGAAATAAGTTTGGAATTTTCATCCAAAAGAATGTACTTAGACCTTCATAATTCGATGACTCTGTAAAAAAAATTCAAACAGATCCACCAAAAGTAAAATTATATCACATTTCACACAGCAAAAACTGTATATCTAGCTACACTGTAGTTTAATCACACAGCATGATAGGCATATTCATAGCATAGGAATTTAGGAGGTTATGCGGGTATCCACGTTTCCAATGACAAATACACTCGATTACTGAATGGAAACGGACGATATCTGGCTCCTACTCATCTCCTCAGAAAGTAGGTAATCTGGTACATACCTTGATTAACGACATACTAAACACAAAACCTGTTATTCTTCAATTTTGTAGACGAAATTTTGACGGGAATGCACGCAACAATATTCCACTCGCGCGATTGTCTGCTCCTCTTCTCTGCTCTTCTCGCAACAAGTCGGAGCATGAGAGAAGTATATGTTGTTATGAATCCGAAATTTTTGTTGGATTCGTGGTGGCGCTAAAGATGTAGCACTGGCTAAGGCGCGTGGATTCAAACCGATAAAGTATTGAAATACAAGAAATTTGAAGCCTGATAGTCAGATATTCAATGATCGTATTCTTTATTCACGTGCTTCTAGTGCTACACGTGGCTTCAGTCAACTCAGAGCAAAAATCTAAAATCTCGCTCATAGATCCATGTCTTATATAGTCTCCTGGTGTCTGGAAGGAGGCCTGCTGAGTTCACCCCGATGTCAGTTCCTCGTCTTGATCGTCGAACACCAACCCCCTGTTGTCAGTCCTAGTCCCCCAAGTGCCTGTCTTGCCCTCCTATATTTAGGCATTGGACCCCCAGGTGTTAGCTCCAACGTTCAGACTTCCATGCACAAGCCTCTCAAGGATGGCTTTGGTTCGTCTCTGTCCTGGTCTGGCCCCTGGATAACCTGTCTTGTGTCTTTCGCGTCGAACATCCCTCAGCCAATAGGAATTGTGCCATATACCCTGCTGGGTTATCCAGTATGCCCCTACAAGTTATCATCAACCAGTCATAGACTTCTTCATCTTATTATCTAGGTCAATGTACAAAGAAACGAACGATTGCTGTGCTCATGTTATTTCTGTCTCTCTAGTCTAGATAGCCCCTGCAATCTCCCCTCCCACATCCGAGCGATATATCCTATGTATATATATATTTGACTCCCATCATAACAGCTTCCTCGTTTTGAACAAAGTGATTAATGATCACTTTTTTCCAAAATAATTGTCAATATGTATACTATGATCAAAAAGGGATTTCGAATTTTCCCGGGTAAAGTGACAGTATCTTCCTAATGTTGGTATTCCTGAACCATATGTGCGCGCGCAGGTTATCATGGTGGCCTACAGGAGTCCAGCTGAGAACGCGTCGAATGCCCTTACTCTCTCTTCTGCTCATGGCAGAACATTTTCTTTGGTGTGAGATGAGTCCAATTTATTAGAATTATGAATTTATTCTGCCAACAATACAAAAGGTTAGTACAACTTCCACACATTATTGATTCAACGAATTTCAAATAATCTCGTTAAGAATATAGGAAAAGGTATAAAATGCAAGCTTATATAAAAAAGTGTAGACTTCGTCATAACACATGCATCTATTACAGTGATGCAGACAATCAGCTGTCTTCTTCAAGATGAATTATCCTCGTCTGTCGGATGGTGCATATTTCCAAGATGCTGATTTCCCTCTATGGCATCATCTTCAGATTCTGTCTCTGTATCTGTCTCCTGGGGATAGTCTGAATTCATTTCTGCAGGTAATTCTTCTGCATACAGGACCTTCTGCTCGTCTTCCAGCTCTGTCTCATGAGTTTTATAAATGGGACTACACAATGTACAGCCACCAAAAGAGGTGGGTTGACAGGTGATGCTTTGGCATCTAGGGCATCTTGAAGGTACAAGTCTTCCTTTGGGTCCAATAAGATGAATATGATGTCGACGATATCCTTTAGGATGTTTTTTCTTTCCACAACAGGTATGACAACACCAATTTTTCTTAGGATCTCTTGCCCAAATGCAAGTGTCCAAATGATATATGGTCTTGGATCTGAGTCGTCCCTCATCTGCCAAAGTTGTGGTTAGAATTTCTTCTTGTGTTGTTGGTCGACACATATTTTTTGTAGGATGGTGTATCTTCTGTAGTAAGGGTTGAAATCCCTTTCGGACATGTACTTTCGTAGGTTTTACATATTCAGTAGCAATCCTTTTCTCCAAAGTTTTTTCATGTCTCAGTCGTCTTAAAGACTGACCAACTCCTTGAGGGTTTTGATGCCCAGAGTAAGATGATGGTTGCTTCATCCTTGTGCTCTTTTTGATGAGTAATGTTCTAGGTGTAGTTATGGACAGGTGTGAGGATGTACTTGGAATAGATGGGACGATAATTGGAGTGACACCTGTGGTACTAGGAATGGATTGAGGGCCATCAATTTCATTTACACTTGACATGTTTGCAGAAGTAAATAAACCTGCCTCCTGAATCAGGCTATCGTCTATGAGGTTAGGATATGTGAGGTCACTGCTAGATATAACCACTGGTGCAGACGCAGATAAACCAACATCTGGAATTACTTCAGAAATAAAAGAATGGGGCAACGTGGTGTCACTACTTCCTGTGGAAAGATTAGGTATAGCAGAGGTGAATGGAATAGGTGGTAAGAGATTTTGAGGGCTGTTCATATCAGTGAATGCAGGTCCAGTGATGTTAATGTTTTGTGCGGTTAGATCTGGAATAAATGGGGTGACAGGAGTAATTGGCAAGATCTCCTGAGTGTCTTCTAGTGCAGTGAAAGTGGGTAAGATAGTGCTAATATTTTCCAAGTCAGGTAAACGGGAGGCCATTGAAGTGGGTGGCAAGAGATTTTGAAAGCAATCATCAATAGTGGAGATAGGTGGTGTGTTGATTTCTGATAAAGAGGGTTCAATGTTGGTAGAGGTGCTTGATAAAGGCATCAGAAAAGGAGATAAATCGTCAAATGATTGATCAATAGGAAAAATATGACTCGGTTGGTCCATGGGGGTGATAATTGATTCAGCTATGCTTTCAAAGGGAGTTGAATAACTAAACCTATCTTGTTGAGGGACTAATGTCCAATCTAATGGGGAATTATTTAATGCACCAGAAGTTATAGTCTGAGCTGAATTTATAAAATCTTGACTCTGAATGAAACTATGTGATGTGATTGTATGAATTTGAGGTTCTGTGGGAGAGTAGGAGAGCATTCCTTGCTCGTTGATTTCAAAAGGGAGCGTATAGGATGCTGAGGAGGGGAATTCACTCATCACTGATTGTGTCATTCTGTTTGAGCCAATTTCAGTATTTCTTGAAATATTTATGGGCTCAGTGGGTGTATGCAACTCTAAATCTAAAGGATCTTGTCCTTCTTCTATCCAAGACATCCTCTTCTCAACTCTTTTTCTCTCACTCTAGATTGCTTACTGATGAAATGTACTTGATCTTGGTTCAATTCTACGAGAGAAAAAAAAAAGAACTTATTTATAAATACACCTTTCTCGTATCCTTCTGCTTGTTGGCTTAAAATCACAGAACACTTACCGTGCGATTTATGTTTCCAACACAAAATATGAATAGTTTATGAACTCAATTGGATTTTCTTAATTTCAAATTATTTTGAATTACTAATTTTGCCAAATACTTCCACTTTCCTCCTCAGTAGCGTTTGCTTTGTTTGCTTAATGCGCATTATCAACATCAGTGTTGGGCCGGCTGTATAAGATTGAAGAGCGCGCCGGCTCCCTATAGGCTCTGAAACACTTCGGTTTTTTTTTTTCTTACTTCACGGCGCTCAAGTCGGTCGCCGCCAAACTTCGAAGATAATATACCTATATCGGTCGACACTGTCGCTGTGGTCGCCTGCTGGCATGCGTCGTCGGCTTTGTCGCTTGTTTACCTCGTTCTCACGTGGGAAATTTTTTGTTGATACTAGCTCTTTTGAATATTTGTAATTTCCAAAAACAATAACTTCTAGCGTCTCATTGATTTCATGAATTTTTGCTTCTTTTTAATCAATCATTGTAACATTTTGCTTTTCATCTAATTCTTTCCTTTTCTGAGTATTACTTTTTCACTTCAAAAATGGATAAAACTTTTTGTATGAGGTCTTGAAAAAATGGCTTTAGCTTGATCTTGACTCATGAACCTATGATTTAAGATCTTGCATCTTTAAGTTACACTGTATAACTTTTACTTTTCGATTGAATAATTATTGTGATAATATATCACAAAAGCTTGGACAATCTCTATGTCAGTGATCGACTTGCGGTATTCTAGACTCAATGGACTTCACTCCAGAAGAAAATATTTCGTTCTTTTATTTATTATTTTTCTTTATTATATATATATTTTTTTTTCAAACATGGATACAGAGATACATACATATTCTTATATCCGAAATATTGTACTACAACTAATTTGTTAAATGGACCCTCTATCATCTATAGATGCACTACTACATTTATTACTCATCAAATAGTGTCCTTACTTTCTTGGAAAAATAAATTCATTGTACCTTATGTGCCCATCCTGAAATAATGATTGTCCAGACTTGATTGTAGAATTCCACATTATTTGATCATCAATGTATCATCCTTCCGACAGCAAGATTAAATACGTATGCAAGCGTGTTTGAGCTTATCCAAATGAACGATTTTACTTCTACCTTTGCCGAATGAAATTCGTGCATTTCGATCACCCAGAAATTCAAGAATTTGAAATCGTCCCACATAATGGTCATCTAATTTACCGTGCCGCGGTTCTTTGAGAAGGTAGACTTCCTCCCCCACTTCAAAATTGGCTGGAGTGAGCTTCCGATCATAAAATTGTTTGGATTTATTCTTTGCAATCATAAGTCGTTCTCGAGCCGTTTTTTGTGTATGATGTAATGTATCGATAAGTTCCTCTAAACATGCAGAATATGTTTTTTCTCTAGGCTGAGCACTGAATTGGGATGGCAGCCGGGCCCGGACTCCATGAACGAGCTCATGAGGTGTAAATTGATGGCTACAGTGAACAGAGCAGTTATAACTCAACAATGCAAAGGGGATAACTCGATCCCACTCTTTCTTATGTGCATACATACGTAAGTATTCTATTAAACTGTGATGTGATCTCTCAATAGCACCCAAAGTAGAAGGCCGAAAACTAACAGAATTTATTTTCTCGATCCCAAATTGTTTAGCAAAATATTTCATAAGCATGGACTGAAAGTTACTCCCTTGATCAGTCTTTATGATTTTAGGGCACCCAAAACGGCAAATAAAATGATGGCAAAAAGCTATAGCTATGGTTTCAGTTGTAATATCGGGTAGTGGAATAGCAAGAGCGTATTTGGAAAAAAGGTCCAGAATGGTGAGCAAGTACTTATTTCCTTGAGAAGTGACCTCCAGGGGGCCTACACAATCCATTTCAATCACCTCCCATGGTGCTGTGGGTGTAGTAGTAATTGTCATAGGGAACTTTGTTTTAATCCGTACTAATTTTTGTTTTTGACAGGGATCACACGAAGCAACATATTCTCGAATTTCTCGCCGCATTTCAGGCCAGTAAAACCGTTCTCTTACTTTTTCAAAAGTTTTGTATTGACCTTTGTGTCCCCCCCACAAAGAATCGTGACACTCGCGAATAATGCCTAATCTATCTTCCACATTTGGAACAGTTATCTCCCCTGTACAAAGGGTGAGTTGAATATCTTCTTGAGCCCATGTAAGTTTCAAAGCCTGTTCAACTGAATCCCAGTTTAATGTTTCTAACCCATCCCCATTTTTAGCTAAGCTAAGTGATTTTAATCCTGCTTTTAACAAAGCACATTTTAATTGACCCAAATAAAAAATGAATCGAGATGCTGACGGTGGATCGTCATATTTTTCCTTCAAAAATAACGTATATATATTCTTTCGAGACTCTTGAGCAGTACAGACCACAGCTCCCAAACCCAAATGAGGTTGCCTATTTAATTTCTGTGTATCAATTAAATTCAAATCAACCAATTGTTGACAAACAGGTGTACATATAACAAAATCTAATGACATAAAATGCACAATCTGATCATCCCTCAAAATTAATTGATCTTTCACCATTTGGACTGTTAATATTTTTGCTGGTCGATTCACAATTTTCTGTGCTTCTTTTACATGATCATCAGAAGGCCCGGTCGTTCGTATACAAAGTTTCTTGAAATTCCCATATCCATCTGAAAAATCACTCCCCCTCTTCCTATTCATATCGCGATTTGGTTCATAGCTATTCCTCATTTTTCCCTCATTAATATTGCCCATATCTTTTCCAGGTACTACTACACTCTCTACATCTTTCCTCTCCGTCAGGACAGGCAAAGGGAACTTCTCTCTAACTCCAGAGCCGTAGCTAGCTGAAGAAGAGGGAACTATTACCAACTTATCATCGGTTCTCACTCGACAATCACTCAGTTCACCTGTCAAGGCAACTGGGATTCCAACACCGTTCTTCTGACCGGATGTGGTCATTGGAACATTCCCCCTAGATAACTCTAGCTGGGTTTCTGTTTCATTTTCTATACTAATCATCTTCTCATTGCTTCCCATCAATTCCATGTGCGAGGGACTTTCTGAGGCCACAAAAATTTTATACACTCTAGCTTCATTATTATTGACGGGTGTAGGCGAAGAGGGAGGATTCCTAGACAGACTATCAGCATTCCTATTGATCTTTCCGGATTTGTGAATAATTTCATATTCATAATCGCAAAGCTTTATTTTCCAACGCGCTAACCTTGAAATCGGATCTTTAACATTTTGAAGCCAAAGAAGAGGTCGATGATCTGTGATGATCTTAAATTTCCTACCATATAAATAGGGTCGAAATTGAGTTACTGCATATAATACACTTAAAATTTCAAGTTCAGTTGCACAATATGATTTTTCTGAATCGCGCAGAGCTCGTGAGCAATAAGCTACGGGTAAATCTTTATTTATTGGACCTTGAGACAGGATTCCGGCCACCCCGGTCAGACTTGCATCACATGTAACCAAAAATTCTTCCTCGAATCTAGGGAACTGGAGCAGTGGCTGCGTACTCAGAATCTCTTTAAATTTATCAAAAGCCTGTTGTTGACTTTCCCCCCAAGAAAAAGGCACATTTTTCTTCAATAATTGATTCAAAGGGTGAGCAATACTTGCAAAATCAGGAATGAACCTACGGTAATACCCTGTAAGTCCCAAAAATTGTTTAATATTCTTTTGACTTTGTGGTCGTGGAAATTTTGTTACTGCCTCTACTTTCTTAGGATCAGGTCTGACTCCCTCCTCCGAAATGAGATGTCCTAAGTAGGTAACCTCCTTTCGAAGGAAAAGACACTTATCAGGAGCCAAAGTGAGTCCCGCAGATTGTAGCCTACCCATAATTTTTTGCATTTTTTCATAATTTTCTTGGATACTACGGGAATAAACCAAGATATCATCCATGTAAACCAGAACTGAAATTCCTTGTAATCCACTCAAAATTTGATTCATAAGGGCCTGAAAAGTACTTGGAGCACCCCGGAGACCCATGGGCATAGATCGGTATTGTAGGTGAGAATAAGGCCCTCTGAAGGCCGTTTTTGGGGCATCCTCTTTATTAATTGGGATTTGATGATATCCTTGGGCCAAATCAAGAACAGTAAAGTATTTACAAGCTCCTAGTTGATCTAGAATCTCTGTGATATTGGGGAGAGGATAGGCTGATGCAATAGTTTTCTCATTCAAAGCACGAAAATCGATAACAAGCCTCCATCTCTTATTTCCCTTTGAATCGGGTTTTTTCGGTAAAATCCAAAGAGGTGAATTATAGGGTGAATCTGAGGGTTCTACAATCTCATTCTTAAGCATTTCATCCAATTCTTTGACAATCACATCCCGAAGATGAGGGGGGTATCGGTATTGTTTAACATTGACCGGGATATTATCAGTAGTAGGTATTTTATGCTCTGTAACAGTGGTGCGACTCAATTTGTCCCCGGGCAAGTGAAACTGATAAGGGTGTTTTTGAACGATTCTAATAACACTTCCTTTTTCTTCCTCATTCAGGCCCTCCAAATTCAAGGAAGAAATGACTGCAGAAACACGCCTTTCTCTATCAGAATCTATTTGTTTTTTCGTACATTTTTTCATTAATTTTACCAATTTTTTGTGAAAAGTGTCTGTCTGAAAATCCTGTAAAATCACGGGAGGTAAGGTAAGAGAAATATCTTCCATGGTTGAATTAATAATGAACATTTTACACACGCGATCTCGGACAGAAACAAGACATTCTCCTCCATAAATGCCAGGCCCAGCCTCCAACCGTGGGACATATCCAATTTTTTTGTCATCATTCTGTACAAGAAGTGTACACAACTGTTTTGTTCGTGCGGGTAAGTGTACTGTATTATGTGGAAGAAAAGGTATAGATGTGCCTAAATGGTCTTTCAAGGTGACTGAATTGCTCTCAAACGACAATGTTGCATCCTGATTTTTCAGAAACTCAACTCCCAAAATTCCAGACTGTTCGATGGGGAAATCATCAGTGACCACATGCATTTTACACGCCACATCACCAAAATGAATGATACATTCTCCTACTGTCTCTACGAGATTTGAATTTATTCCAGATAATCCAATAGTGCTCTGTTTATCTATGGTAACATGTTTTGCGACTGCAGTTTGACGAATTAAATTTAATTCTGAACCAGTATCCAAAAGAAATGTAGGATTTTCCGATGCAAGATCTGAACTTTTCAATTGAATTATGGGCGAGGTGGATTGTTCCATCTGCCCAATCTGGATGAGGGCTCTACGTTGGACACTGTCGTGATTCGAGGCTGCGGCGGTTTCACCACTGTGTCCACGTGATGACCGCGTTCGCCGTTTAAATTTCGCATATTCGGTTGTTCATTTCTTTGAGATTGTTGACGCTGCTTACAATGGGCAGCATCGTGTCCCGATCGCCCACAGAAAATGCACAGTAAAGGTGTGTTATTACAATCAGATTCCCTCAAATTATTTCTCTCCGGGCAATAGCGAATGAGATGGCCAGGTTGTTGGCAAAAATGACATCGTGGCCGGCCACCAACTTGTGCTGAACGAGGACATAGCCGAGCAATATGATCATACTCGTTACAATTATAACATCGAAGACGCGATCTTTCCAATCCGGTTGCTGTTTCACGTGGCGCTTCAGCATTTACAATGTTTCGCACAAATGCCCTGCGTGTATCCCGTGTATCAAAACGACTACGCTTGACCTCGTGTAACTCGCGTCTCTGTTTCACGTGCTTTTCGGCTTCTATTGCTGCAGAAATGGCCTTTTCCAAAGAAACAAAATCCTGACCCACTAATCGACCAGCAGTATCTCGGCAAAGGCCCAACAAAAAGCATTGAATAGCCGTTTTTGTGGTCCCCTCAATCATCCCAGATGCTACATTTTTATCAAAAGTCTCATTTATTAATTCGATAGCATTGCGCAGGATAACAGAAACGCGTAGCCCATAATCAGACACTTTCTCCGCAGGATCCTGCACGACGCGAGCAAGTTCCACTTGCAACTGGGAAAAATTTGTAGTAGATGCATAAGATCGTTTTAGCTCATCAAGTAACTGGTCAAGTGTGTCGAAATTTTTTCCCTCTAGATGAAGTTTGGCTTCTCCCACAACCTTTGTCTTGACTAATCGAAGGAAAAAATCTTTTTCCGTATGATGTACAAAACGTTCGGCGTCTTTACATTCGCGAGCAAACTGGGTAACAGATAATGATCTTCCATTAAATAATGGGATAATTTGAGCTACATCAATGGTTTTACGACAATGATTACGAGGTTCATTACTCTGTGATGACTCCCGAGCTCGACTCAATAATGATAATAAATCAAAATCAAAAGATGCAGGTAAAGTTCTCTCCCGTGTTGAAGGATTTTCGACGCCTGCATCTGACCCGCGATTTTCATTATCCTGCAGATGTCCATTTCCCTCTCGTGTCTCTACAGATGGTACTCTATGAATTTGAGGACCTGACCCTAAATCATTAAGAGGTGATGCGGCTAATCGAGGTTCCGACAAATGTTCCTCAGTACTCTCAGAAAGTGGATTACTTTGATTATCACTCATGATGCAGCAATCGTTCGTTCCCACTATGCCTTAACTAAGTATTCTTATGATGATTGGAAGTCAACTGTATAATTTACGTCCAACAATGTACCAAAAATCTACTTGCATAAAGTGCACTGAACATGCACGAATTTTCCGACTGATAGAATCAATAAAACTTGATATGTGGATTTCTCATGAATCAATTAACTACTCTGCTGTTGAATCTAATCACACAATTTGCTTCCAATTTCTTATTAAAGTACTTAGCTTTTAATTTTAATGAAGATTTCTCAATGATCCTTTTTCTGCTGTTCCTTGATGTTGGTGCTTCCTCGTCGAGTTGAAAGCTGTAGTTACTGATGAAGGTGTGCAGTCCCCGCTGAAGACCCTCTGGAGCTAATTATTTGACACCTACTCCAGCGATGATGAGGAGTCAGGTGTTACTGATTCCGATGGTGATGGAGAAGCTGGAGTTGATGTAATATCCTCCTCCTTGGTATTGCCGGCGTTTGAAATGATGTTTTCTTGACAAGCAGTGATGGTTGAATCAGTATTCTCTTGAGTAGAATCAATGCGTGCTTCCGGTTCCTCTTGAGCTTTAGGAACGGATAAATCGATGGCTTCCTCGTCAGAATCGGCTACAGGTGGATTATCCGTTCCAGGCTTGTATCGAAGTGCTCCCCGAATAGCTAATTTTTTAGCTTCTTGTAACTTGCACCAATTGCAATCGGGATCAGCACACGGTGGAGTGAGCAATTTTGCCATCCACACGTCTTCTTCAAGCATTGGTATATTCCGCTCGTCGTTTTTCATGTAGACAGAGCAACGAGCCAGGATGTACAAAAGTCAAATGTACTCTCCAGTAATTTCCAACACTTTTCGAAATATAACTCAAAAGTAGGCTAATCGAAATTTCTTCGGTATCCCACCGCTAAGTCACCAAAAATCTACTGTTATGAATCCGAAATTTTTGTTGGATTCGTGGTGGCGCTAAAGATGTAGCACTGGCTAAGGCGCGTGGATTCAAACCGATAAAGTATTGAAATACAAGAAATTTGAAGCCTGATAGTCAGATATTCAATGATCGTATTCTTTATTCACGTGCTTCTAGTGCTACACGTGGCTTCAGTCAACTCAGAGCAAAAATCTAAAATCTCGCTCATAGATCCATGTCTTATATAGTCTCCTGGTGTCTGGAAGGAGGCCTGCTGAGTTCACCCCGATGTCAGTTCCTCGTCTTGATCGTCGAACACCAACCCCCTGTTGTCAGTCCTAGTCCCCCAAGTGCCTGTCTTGCCCTCCTATATTTAGGCATTGGACCCCCAGGTGTTAGCTCCAACGTTCAGACTTCCATGCACAAGCCTCTCAAGGATGGCTTTGGTTCGTCTCTGTCCTGGTCTGGCCCCTGGATAACCTGTCTTGTGTCTTTCGCGTCGAACATCCCTCAGCCAATAGGAATTGTGCCATATACCCTGCTGGGTTATCCAGTATGCCCCTACAAGTTATCATCAACCAGTCATAGACTTCTTCATCTTATTATCTAGGTCAATGTACAAAGAAACGAACGATTGCTGTGCTCATGTTATTTCTGTCTCTCTAGTCTAGATAGCCCCTGCAATCTCCCCTCCCACATCCGAGCGATATATCCTATGTATATATATATTTGACTCCCATCATAACAATGTATAGTGCCGCAGGCGGCAGCTCGCCAGCCCGTGCTCGCGTCACAGGCATGCGCACTTGAACTCTCCGCGGCTTGCCGGTAGATCGGGCGAGTATTCAAATTCAAAAACTCATACTTCCCATGTTGGCGCCTACCTATGCCTTAGAAATGGGGACTCCTGTCGGTTTGAATAATTTTGCGTGAATAATGATAAGTTTTGACGCTCACGTTGATATGGTTAAATTAAAAGCTATACGCAATACAATTTGAGCCAGCATGGATTTCCTTGCTGCATTTATTCGCAGAGTAATGAGCATTTATTGTGTTTTGGCGGAGATAATATTCCAGCAATTTGAAAATTTATAGTTCAAATTGTCAAATTGTTTAAATTGAAAGAATTGCACCATTGAAGTCGGGATTTTCGCTTGATTTTTTGGTATATTCATCTCAAAGTGGCAGCCCACTTCACGTGGATAAGTCCTTCGTCCCCCTCCCCGAAACGAGATTGCAAGCATGGATAAATTGAGGAGGTGGGTGGAGGAAGAGCGTGATTGCGGTTACGTCTTTCTACCACCTACTCAGTCAATTATGATGTGAAGAGTGAAACCGTGTCTAAAAGCAAAATTTCAAGGTTAGAAAGATGGAAAATTCATAGCTTACAATAGGGATTTTTGACTTTTGAGGTTCTTACCAGATTGATTTCTGTAAAGATCCAGTAATCTATCCCATCAATGCTGAGCAGTCCATGAACAAGGTTTCCAGGAACCCAATGAAAATCGATATTCATCGAGTTGGATACCAAGTCTTCGCAGCAAAAAAAGCAACCTTGTGCTACACAAAAATTCGGGTCAGAACAGAAAATTTTTATAGAAAAAAAAAAAAAAAAAAAAAAAACCAATTGAAGGATTTGAACCCAGGGCTATTCCGTGCTGGGCGACAATCTTATCCAGTGGGCGGAACTACTATTTTGACTGAGAGTGCTCAGAGAATATACATGTTCATCGAAGCACTCAAAGAGCTTGTTATTGTATGATGGGTATGTGTTTTACAAAAAACGCATTGTACAAAAATAAAGAATACATCTTGAACAATGCAGCCAAGATATTGGATAAGACGGCGATTTATTGACAATGATATATGATGAATTCCACGCCAAAGCGACCTACGGAAAGGGGTCATCTCTCAGATTCTTTTGTAACCTTTTTCATTCGATTCTATGGCCCAGAATAGGAACTTCGGACCACCTATGGGGCCCAAAAAAAATTTCTCCTCTCCATTGCACGCACATCCGTCAACAGACCGAAAATTTATCGTGTGAAAATCGATGCTCTTTTATTCACGAAAATGGGAATATTTCGAGTTTTTGGATAGCTGTCAATTTGCGGGTTGCGGCATCTGGAAGGGCATCAAAAAACCTATCGAAAACGTTGTGGGAAATTCCTTCTCTGTGATTTGGGGGCCTCCTGGAGGCAGAAGAGTGTTTTTAACTAAAATGTTGATTTCTCAAAAAGCCATTTTTTTATTCTTTTAAAATCATATATTTGACGTAAAATTTTGCGTTCTTTCGAAAAGAATGGGTTTCAGAGAAGTTTGGGATGATCCAAGTGACTTATGAGCCATTTTTTGAAATTTCGATTTCTTCGGTTTCAGAAAAAGGCGATTTTCTGCTCATGCGCACGAACGTAGACTTTTGGGACCACCTTCAATGGAAAGCTGACAAAATTTCCTATAAAATGACTACCCGCAAAGTTGAAATTCATGCACTGAAACGCGATCTGCAAGGATTAATCATGTCGAATCAAAATCACATGAAAATTCAGCCCATTAACGCCTTCGTGGCGCCTGCTGGGATGACACATTCACGAGATTTTCTCGGGACTCAATTTTGAGTACGAAATTGACCTGAAAAAAATTCGGACCACATGGTTTCAACGTAAAATTGTATGAACTTTCAAAATATGCGATGAAAAACCCCGTTTGAGGCGAACCCGAGGTGCTACATTTAATTTTTCGCAATTTTGATTGTGGAATATCGTATTTTCTGGAAAAAATTGAATGTGCCACGAAGGCGTTAATGGGCTGAATTTTCATGTGATTTTGATTCGACATGATTAATCCTTGCAGATCGCGTTTCAGTGCATGAATTTCAACTTTGCGGGTAGTCATTTTATAGGAAATTTTGTCAGCTTTCCATTGAAGGTGGTCCCAAAAGTCTACGTTCGTGCGCATGAGCAGAAAATCGCCTTTTTCTGAAACCGAAGAAATCGAAATTTCAAAAAATGGCTCATAAGTCACTTGGATCATCCCAAACTTCTCTGAAACCCATTTTTTTCGAAAAAACGCAAAATTTTACGTCAAATATATGATTTCAAAAGAATAAAAAAAATGGCTTTTTGAGAAATCAACATTTGAGTGAAAAACACTCTTTTGCCTCCAGGAGGCCCCCAAATCACAGAGAAGGAATTTACGAAAACGTTTTCGATAGGTTTTTTGATGCCCTTTCAGATGCCGCAACCCGCAAATCGACAGCTATTCAAAAACTCGAAATATTCCCATTTTCGTGAATAAAAGAGCATCGATTTTCACACAATAAGTTTTCGGTCTGTTGATGGATGTGCGTGCGATGGAGAGGAGAAATTTTTTTTTTGGGCCCCACAGGTGGTCCGAGGATCCTATTTTGGGCCATAGAATCGAATGAAAAAGGTTAAAAAGAATCTGAGAGATGACTCCTTTTCTCAGGTCGCTTTGGCGTGGAATTCATCATATATTAGTGTTAATAATTCTCCGTCGTTATTATATGGGGTTTAATGGGGCGCGCGTCTGCAGGACTCAGCCGATGTGTCGTTAGAACGGGACAAGGCGTGCGACAGGCTTGCGCTCGACCTAGCGACACGTTTAGTACACCTCCCTGCCGCAGAACTCGGCGCGCTCCAAGCGCCAGGCTTGGTTGGTCCTATCGCAAGTCCCGATATACTTACCGCAGTCCTTGCCAAGCTTAGAGCAGGATTCGCGATGCCGGCCTGCGGCTAGGTCGAACTTTACGGCCTGTCAGCTCGACTCAAAATTTTTCAGTGTAGTCTTTGTCTTCAAGACCATCTTCTCCACCACGAGCATGTCTTCACGTGCAGTAGAAGAGGCGTACCAGAGTGCTTGATTTTAGCATTGTGACGGTATAATATACCTACCGTCTCCCTCTCTCCTAGGCCAAATATAATAATGAATATTGGGATATTATATCACATTTATATTACAGCGACGGCAAGAGAGAAGGAGAGGACAGTTGAAGGTAAGAGAGAGAGAGAGAGAGAGAGAGAGAGAGAGAGAGAGAGAGAGAGAGAGAGAGAGAGAGAGAGAGAGAGAGAGAGAGAGAGAGTTGGCATATATAGCGCTCGCGGGCCGTCGCTAGCAGCAGCAGCTGCAGAAGCTCGACCCCCCGCGTTCCCCGTTTTTGTGCAGGCGCGTTCGCGAGTATTGCGCAGGGAGATAAATGAATTAATCAAAATTTAAAACACTGGATTTTATTCAACTTCTAAGTTGAACAGAAAAACTCATGTTGACAAGAGAAACGTAAAACAAATTGGTTAGGTTAGATGTTGTTGTGCTCGCTTCAAGAGCCTGATCGAATCTGACCAACGATTTACATGTTTTCGTCTGCTTGACAACGCGTTGCTATCAAAATTGGTTACAGTTGAATCGAATTACTTTCACTGGTGGCCAATTGCCCACAGACACACTGTCTGCGACAAGGGCCTCTCATGCACGAGAGGCGAAAGGTAGCCACGGATTAAAAACCCGTGCTACGGCTGGGGACACCGGGACCACGTCCCTCACGTCCTAGCGAGAGTAATTCAAAGAAAAGTCATTCAAGTAAATGAAAGGTTTTACAGGATTTTAGATTTGAAGCGAACACATAATTACAATTTCACAATTACAATTACATGATAACAATTACAGTTTCCATTGTACGTAATGTATACGTAATGATTAAATTCATGGATTTCATTTTCATTTTCAACATTTAAATATTCAAAATGTACCTATCGCATATTTTCAATAAACTAAGATTGAAATTTCAACTTTTGATAACACAAATATTTCATTTCAATACTTTTAACCATTAAAATAATAAATTGGACTTTGGAAATTTCTTCTAGGTAGAAATTCAATTAAACCGAAAATAGTTGCTAAAATGGAAAATGAACTGATCGGGAACAAATATTGAAATCTAAATCTATGACCTGGTCTGGGTGGAGTTCAGGATTCACACATGCCTGTAAGCCCTCCTCAATTCCAAAGTATACAAACTCACCAAGTAAACTGTCAGCATCTAACATTTCCTCTATCAAATAACACGCAGATGACGTTTGTAAAAAAGTTTTGGAACTTGCCCGAGACACCTGGTCTTGCGTCCATTAGTGTGGAAAAATCCACGCAAGATGCGTGGTACATTAAGGAATCCAACGAGGTCCAAAGTCGACCACAAGAATTTCCAAATTGGGAAATCGTCGGTGAAAATTTGTATCATTATAAACCCGACGAACTTCTTGATGATCTTGGATTTGATAACGATGCGTGGAAATTGATGATCCCGCAAGAAAATCGTTTGAAAATTTCAAGAGAATGCCATGAAGAAGTAACAGCAGGCCACTATGGTCGATTTAAAACACATCAACGTGTCATGCTTTATTACTTCTGGCCAAATCTATACCAAGGCGTTGCAAATTTTGTAAGAAAATGCACTCAACAATGTAAAGTGCAACAACTTGCACCAGCAGGCCTCATGGGCAAACGGTCCATCACAAGACCGTGGCAAGTTTTAGCAGCCGACACTTGCGTATTCCCTCGGAGTGTCCACGGCAATGAATATATGATTGTCTTCATTGACTTATTTACAAAATGGATGGAATGTGTGCCAGTTCGCAAAGCGAATGCACCTACCGTGCGTAAAGCACTAGATTCAAAAATAATTTTACGTTATGGTACTCCGGAAATATTCCTGTCGGATAACGGTCCGGAATACTCCAACAAAGCAATTGACAGATACCTGGATGAGCGGGGTATTGTACATATGACAATATCACCTTACGCCGCCCATTGTTATCCAGCAGAACGATACATGAGAACAATCAAAACGTCCATAATCGCATATTTAGAGGACAAACATAGTGGGGACGAACATGTGACGGAACTTCAGTTCGCGTACAACTCAAGCGTCCAACATTCGACTCACCTCAGTCCAGCTTTTATGAACTATGGACGTAATCCAAATCCACCCAAAAATTTCAAACGTCAACAAGAACTCGCGTCTGCTGAAAAAGAGCTAGTGCAAGCAGTAAATGATTGGCAAGCATATATGCTCAAACTGCTGGACTTGCACATGGTCGTAGCGACCAATTCACAAAAAGCTCACGAGCATCAAGCTCAATATTACAACAAAAAGCGACGTGATGTCCAATATGCAGTAGGAGATGCTGTCTGGAAGCGTAACAGAGTCTTCTCATCACAGGCTCAGGGTATCACAGGCAAACTTGCGCCTAAATTCGATGGCAAATTTACCATCCTAGCTTGACTCGGTTCAAATGTTTACGAATTGGCCGATGATACGAGCCAAAGCATCGGGAAAGCGCATGTTCAAGACCTGAAACCCTACATCGATGGTGAAGAGCCCCTAAACGATTCAGAAATTGAACGGTCAATAATAGGTCCATTTGACGATAATTCGTTCAACCAAAGACCATGTCGTGTGCTCAGACCCGCTAAAAACGTTGCGTCAAAGACAAACACTCCGAAAATTACCAAGAAAAGAGGCCGACCAAAGAAAACCGAAATCGCGGTAACCAAAAAACGCGTCAGTTTCGTACCCTCGATTCGTCATGAACCAGACCATAACACGGTCGACTTAGCTCCAGCGCAGACGACCGAACCCATACCGAAACGACCGCGTGGTCGACCGAAAGGATCCACTAAAAAGGAGATCTTGAATGCGTCAAACTTATACCCTATGCGCACTAGATCTAGTAGTCGCTTGGCAAAATAGTAAACCTATCTTTCGACTTATACTATTTTGTCATAGAATGATTGTAGACATCTCTTTTTTCTGAGTAGTGGACACCTGTCCGTAGAAAATTGAGATAACAAAAACAACATCAGTCTAATCTTTTCAGAAGATGGATCGTCAAGAAGAAACCGGCAAGACTCCGGAACAAATGGCAGCAATACTGGGAGAGATGCGAATCCTAGAGGAGCACTCCCCTCCCAGTACTGATAACCAAAATGTGCGAACGGTCCAAGGTGCTAAAGATAGCCCTGACCCAACTGGCCCACCAGCCGAATCTTTGATTTCTGGTTCACGGGATGAACCGGAAGAACCTCGACCTGTAATTCAAGAAGAGGCAGTTCAACTGTCACCAGAGCAACAGCTCGAAGAAGATGGCAAAGCTCTGCTCGCTCTCGTGTTGCAGCACCGCGCGGAAGTTAGGGCTGTCAATAAGACCAGCGAGGATCTCACGGATTTCACGTGCAGTAAGATAGTCCAGGTTCTTTTGTTCGACTTCTCTCGCGTATTCGAGCAAGTGTCGGAAAGAGGCCAAATTCCGCGCATATTTGATCTCGAGATTGGATCTCATCGAGATGAGCAAGAATCTCGAGATCAAATATGCGCGGAATTTGGCCTCTTTCCGACACTTGCTCAAATACGCGAGAGAAGTCGAACAAAAGAACCTGGACTATCTTACTGCACGTGAAATCCGTGAAGAACGCAACCGAGAGATCGCGAAAAGAGAAGCGGCAGCACGCGTGGCCCTGGAAAACCTGAAAAAGGCCGAGCAAGCGGCGAAAAAGGCCCAGGAGGAGCTTGAACAAGCCAAAGTTCAAGATTACTTCAAGAAGAACCACCAGGAGCGCATGCAGCGCCGCCAGGAGAGACTTCGAGATGGGCACTACAACGATTTTGGCCACTGCTCAGTATGTGGCGAACGTGGTGTCCGCAATCCAAGAGATTGTCCAAATTATGACGATCATTATCTGGTGGAGAAGAACCAGAAGAAAAAGTAGGTCTTTGACCAAAAATGAAGGTGGTCTGGAGACCAAAGCTATGGGCTATGCCCGAAGAAAAGGTCTCTTGACCGATCTATATCGCTTTTCTTTGATTTTTTACCTTTTATAGCGGTCAGTGGACCAAATTTTCATTTTTTTTGTCAGTTCATAGGTCCTTTGACCAATTTCTTAGAATTAAGTTACGGTCACATCACCAATTTTCATTTTCTCTTTACAAAAAGTTCGACGGTCCGTTGACCAATTTCATAAGGTTAAGTTAAGGTCTATGACCGAAATTTTGAATTTTTGTAGTGAACATCTTTTTGATCACTTTTTTATTCATCACTCGTTACGGTCATTTGACCAAATTTGATCATGTTATAGGTTTTTTCTTTAATTTTTGAAAATGTATGAAAGTCTCAAATGTCTTTTGACAGTTTTCTTTTAAGTAGTTTCTGATCAACAAATCGCACTGATTGTGCAAGGTCTGCGACCAAATAATCATGTGACAAAATAGTGTATCAACCAAAATTTTAGCTGTTTATAGATTTGAATACTATTCGTTTGTAAAAGTACGGATTGAGTGACGTATGGTCGTATGCTGAAGTATGGGCTATGGGACAATTGTCCATGAGTATGATTCGTATTTTGTATGTACAGTATGCTCAATAAGTGCCTAGTGGTCGATTCAAGAGACCAAGTGCATCAGTGATGGCCAATAAGTGAAATTTCCTGTGGGCCTAAGTGCTATGAACAGTGCAGTTTAATGAATGCTCTCCAGTGATCAATGAATGATCAAAATAATCGGATGAATAGTATGGACGAATGGTCGTATGACATAATATTGAGTTTCCCCTCCGAATTTTTGAGGAATTACATCTATTTTCATAATTGCAATCTTTTATTTCAGAAACCCAACCATGATTTCATCACTATAACTCTTACTTTAATATCATGACTACAATGGTCAATTTTATTTATTTGGCCCAGACTGAGAGAGGGTAGTTCCGAGCTGGTACGCCGATGGCTACCCAGTGTCTGGGGAGGGGTGTGACGGTACAATATACCTACCGTCTCCCTCTCTCCTAGGCCAAATATAATAATGAATATTGGGATATTATATCACATTTATATTACAGCGACGGCAAGAGAGAAGGAGAGGACAGTTGAAGGCAAGAGAGAGAGAGAGAGAGAGAGAGAGAGTTGGCATATATAGCGCTCGCGGGCCGTCGCTAGCAGCAGCAGCTGCAGAAGCTCGACCCCTCGCGTTCCCCGTTTTTCCCCTCCGCGCGCATCGAAGTCGCGCACATCGCCGGCGTGCGGCATTCCTAGCGAGACCGGAGAAAAGCGAGCACGTTGCGCTCTGCCGAACATTTTATTCGCGCCGAATATTATTTCGTTGCCTCGTGGCCGCTCTTTTTGGAGCAACTTTTCCGGGTTTTCGCGTGTGCGTCAAACCCATTGGAAGCAGCCCCTCGACCAACCTGGTGGTCTATAGTTTTCGGACCGTCCTGATCGTTTGGCCCTACGCTTCGGCATATCTTCGGCCCGTGCTTGGAGTCTCGTGGCCCGCGCTCGGCACCCTCGTCGGCCCATCTTCGGGGCAAATCCACCTGCGTCCGGACATCGTTGCCATCTCGTCCCTTGGACAAGCAACATCGACAAGACCTGTAAGTGCCAGCCCGATCTCTCTTTCTCTCTCTCTGGTGCCTATCAGTAGGATGTCTTCCTCCTCGTGCCCTCCCGACCTCGTGCTCGAGCTTTCGCGCGTACTTTATCGGTCTAATGACCACTTGTAAATATTCCCTGTAAATATGTTTGAATCTTTTTCACTTTACTTCCATTAAAGCTTCGGTACTTAAACGTACACTCATTTGTTATCACTCGACATCCCTCTCTCTCTTTTTGATGATATACAGCATAACCGAATCCAAATCAATAAACCAGATTTAATCTGGATATGACTGGACCTAATTCAGGCTCGGCCAGTCATAGCATCTTCATGAATGATCTTGATAAATTTTAGATCAGAGGTGATTTCCTTCGCACGGATTCGTATGGCGGAGTCAGGTTGATCAATCTCGATTGATCAATCTGTATTAGAATGATGAGAATAGATAGATGAGAATGATGTTGATCAATCTCGTATGAAAATACGTACCCCCCTCAGCTGAACTAGGTTACGAACCTAGGTAATTACCGAGTGGTGTAGACCCAGGTTACGTACAATGAGAATTTTTCGAACCCATCAAGAAAAGGTTTCGCGAATTCGAGCAAATCGGAATAAGTATTGTGCAATTGGAAAAAAAAATTCCAAAAAATTCCCTCCATCTTGCGCAAATGGCCTGAAATTTGAATGACTTGCTTCGGGATCTTATTGTGGAAATATCCGGCGCACGCACGCATACGCGCACGTACGTAGCGTGATTTGTTTTACGAATTTGTATATAATAATAATAGTCATGATTGGGTCATCCAACATTAACATTGCACTTAGTTGCAAAAAATTTGTTCATTGAGAAACTTTCTTTTCGTTCTTTTGTACTTACATCCAACAAGCGATTGCTGTTGCAATCAAATCCGGATCTCTGTGCGTGCTAAGCCCGGAGTTTGTTATTATGAATCAGCGAGATGCATGAAAGATAGAGTTAAAAAAGATTCATCATTATGATTTTATTTCCAGCTGCCTGGGTTTCAATTTGCTCGGTTCTATTCTTGCATCTTCTTCTTTACTGTCTCCAGGGCCCAGCTAACCAAAACCCTCTACCTCAGAACGTGCTCTGGACTTACGCCAAAAAAGGAACACAAAAATGGAGGCAAACGAGTCAAAGTGAAGGTTTAACAGAGATCAATCGGGGGAAATCAATACTTTCCTTCTCGATTCTTGATCAACTCCGATCATTTACATGGAAAAGCTCTGGCTATGGCACCGAGAAAACCCGGATTTGATTCCATAGCCATCTACTGGCAGAAGACTTAACAATAAAACAAATTAGTTTCTTAATGAGCGAATTTTTTGCAGCAAAAAGCAATATTGATCATGCATAGATTGGGTATAAAAAATCCTCAATAAAATCCATATTTCAAGCGGGCGCTACGGGCGGGCGTGCGTGCGTGCGCCGGATACTTTCACAATAAGACCTGTGTGACGTCACTCGCTTGGGTTGAGACGATGGATTCTTCTAAATTTGTCGTCGGTTATATTTTAGGGAGGTTTGCTCCTCCAGTGTGAGAAGGTTGCTACAACTGGATGAGGTTTTATTTGAGTGAATTATTATACTCGCGACCTTTATTTACACTTGGTGATCTATTCTGACTCAAAATTATTTACAAGGCGTTACAAATCAATGTAAGAGGCTATACGAGCTCTCGGGCTGATCTTCACTTCGCGACTCCTTTCTAGCTAATGATTCAGCGCGGCTCGACCAACGGTCTGATCGAATAATATCTGTCTCTTTCTCTCCACCCTCCCCGCTGGGAGACCGCATGTGTGGATGTCCGCGTGTATAGTGTGGTTGTGTGTGTATGTGGCAGCTGGTGCCTACATCACTCCCCCCCCCCCGCAAAAGAACGGAGTTCAAGGGGTTGTTTTACATTTCACAGAAATCAAAAGTACATTTTGAATGTTGAATTACATTAAAAGTGTAAATTCATCATTTTTGGAAGCTATTGCATCCCGTTAAGTGAATAAATCAATTCTCGACATCAGATTGTTATCAAAGAATCGAACTTGCATGATGACAAGAATTTTAAAATTCTATCTCAAGACTAATCAGTTTTTCATCTATGGAGATGAGAAAGTTTCTACTGAATCTAAATTTCCTCACAATCTAAATTATATACAAGTATTTACATAGTTTTTTATCAAGAAATTTTGTTTGAGCTTGAATGCTCAGTGTTGACTCAATCAGTGCTCTCACACCAAGGTTAGGCTTTGCCTATGAATTCTGCCTGCTCCATTTCACAAAATTGGAATGTTCCGGCCACCCGGGAAGCATTCCCGAAAGGGAATTAGACAAGCCGGAAATGGCTCAAAATTACAGTTGAGTGACTACGGACGACCTACTCGCTAAAGGTCTTCCTTCATGTTTTCGAGGGTGCTGAATACGAATATAAACTTTTTCCCCCTCTAAAATTGGGAGAACCATGTCAAAGTTGTGACGGTTGAGAGGATATTCTCAACCATCATTTCTCTCTCCTGTCTGATCATCATGTATCATTTATAATTATAAGATCTTTTCAGCTGTAGCAGAACATCCGAGGAGAGAGTTGTAAGTAGTTTTGCGTTAGAGAGAGAGAGATAGCGCGAGTCATTGGTAGCTTCACCGCACCGTTCCCCTCGCGCACCCATCATCATCAATCAGCCGGCATTGCGCGCGCCATAAGACTAGACTTCTCTCGCCCGCGCTTGAGAGCAGACGTCCCGCGTGTTAATTTATACCCGAAGTGTATAGTTTTTGCGCCCTCATCGTGCGTGTGTCACCAGCTTCCCGACACCTGGACGAGCTCTTTTGCGTGCTTCCGTGCGACTTCCTGGCCGTTGTTCTCGACCTGTCCTGCGGACGACATCGAGTCCAAATCATCCGGACGACCACGTTATTCGGAGCGGCCGATCAGCGAGCGTGCGATTGCCGCCTTTTCGACACCTGTAAGTGCTAGCCGATAATTATTCTCTCTCTCTTTGGGCTTCACCCTCAATTGCTCTCTCCGTGTTCGTGCGATTAAGTGCACTCTATGCACCATGTTCTTTTTAGAGTTAAATAAATACGCCCATCTGGCTCCCGTTTAACTCTTGTGTGATCATTTTGGCGCTCGATTTCCCATCTCTCTCGCGCGCAAAGCAGTAGCAGCAGATCCAGCAGCATGCAGAGTTGCAGCACATATTTAATCTAATCAAATCTGCTGGGCATTGCACCTTGCCCAGCATGTGCGGCTAATTCCTAGGCAATTAACTAGCAGCCGTCACATTGGCGCCCAGACAGAGTGACTCTGAAATTTTTTAAATAATCTTTTTTCATATTCTGCTGCGCCGAGCGAGATGGAATTTCGTCGCCGTTATAATTGAATAAGTATGAGTGTGATCGCGCGATTTAGTATAGCCCAGTGCGGTAGGGGCGGAATGTAAACAAAGCCGTGATCATCAATCAGCCGCGTCTCGAGCAAGTTTTATGTCTCGAAATTTTCACCACGAGAGTGAGAGAGACGGACAGTCAAATCGTCCGATCGTTAAAATCACATCACTCTCGAATATTGCAAAAGTGCAACACGGTGGATAGTGCGTATATAGATATAGTGATCATGCGGTCGTGTTAATAAAGTGAATAGCATATGTGCGTATATATAGTTATAGTTCAGTGTGCAATTTATGAGAGTAGATATATATCGATATCGGCGGATATCAGGTGTGTGTAAAATTCCCCAAATTCGCGAATTAAGTGCGAGAAAGTCTCCGGGTGATATATATATACGATTGTCTAGAATTTCATCATAAATTTTTCAATAATGACGCGTTGTGTTAGTGCAAATTTGCTTATTTTCGTCCGATTTGGACTAGGAAAATTGCTTTAAAATTAGTAACAATAAATATCGCTCAATGTAGTTTGTTTTTTATGCAAAAAGTCGAGTGTAAAATTAAATTGTTGTTAATTTTGCATGAACAATGTGGTCAAATCATGGACTTTCGTACATATTATCGTCCGAAAAATCGTAAAGTTCCCGTATGCGTGTGAAAACGTATGGAAGTATGTGTATGAACATATATATAGTATATTCAGCGATTATATACAGGGTGGTTCAAATGTTCGGAAATTAGGTGTCCTACAGGGTCATCAGAAACAAATTGCGTTTGACCTGGGTTTATATATGGGACGATCCGTATGAAATACCCCCATAAACAAATTCGCGATTCAATAAACAATTAAAAAGTTATTGCAATTGTTTAAACAAATTTTTACAAAATTCGAGTTTTGACTTTAGATACGTCCGAATCGGATAGATTTGAATACAATCATAACATAACCTCAAAATTTTTTCGATTTTTGACGAAAATCGATATTTTTTCGTTTTTATGTGTCTAATTAAAATAAATATTGGATTCTTTTTGCAAAATTAAGTGCAATCAGTGTACACGCAACAGTACATTCATCATTTTTCAATTTTTTATTGTAATTTCTTGGTTTTTCATTGTAATTTTTTACTCAAAAAACTTTATTTTTTCTTACTGCTCTTTTTTCTGTAATAGTTCTATATTAAAATCATGGCTTCTAATGAGACAATGATTAGCATAAAAGATACAATAGATTTAACTTCTTGGATAGGAACCCTTACAGATGAAGAATACTACGCGACGTATACTAGGTTAGAACTAGCCCCAGACGATAGAGCGCCGGTCTGTACGAACAGATTTTTGCGTTGTCTTTTAGGCGAATATTCCGCATCAGATTTTGCACCGAATCCAGCGTTCGAAGATGAGGAGGTTCTTAAATCTCATAGGTTAGCTTTGCGAAATGAAGTAGTAGAAGAAGCGTGGCGTACGATCAGAGCTCAGACACTCGAAGAAGATTTCATCAATACAACGAGTAACATCCCAAGTTCTTCAATCATCGAGCATCCTGAGTCATCACCAAGCAACACCACTTCAAGAACAACTTTAACATCAGCAAGTCAACCAGTCAACATGAGTAACGACACGCACACACGTGCGCACGACGCGACTTACGTCGACAATACAAGGACCACGTCCGTATTTACGGCTCCAATCTCGAGCACATCAACAACAAATAGACATCTAGAAACGATCACTTGTACAATGCCAGATGGATCAATCCAGCAACTCCCGCGTGCAATAGCAACAGAAATCAGCTTACTCCAAGAATCCCGGAGGAGGGCAGACCTTCTCAGCAAGGAGCTTGAGAAGAAATTACAGCAGCTTGACAAAGCGAATAATTTTGCAAGCAGCACGAGGTTGACACCTGGACTTGTGACGTCTGAGCCAGTCTTTGTACCTCAACAATCGAACCCAAATCAACAGCAAGGAAGACGAGTGAACTTACAAGATACGTTCACCAATTATTATTATACAGAACGTAGTACGTTGGGTGATTCACACCAAAATGAATCATGCAATGAGACTCAAATGAACAGCGGTCGAATTGGAAATCTTTCGACCGACAATCAACAAGTACCCCCCACATCAACACAGCCAGATAGAACGAGTGGCTGGGGGAGGGGTACGTCAACATGGAATCAGACGTTTGACGTCGGAAAAACCGTCCGACAGTGGAAATTGACCTTTTCAGGCGAAGATGGAAATGTCGAGGAATTTCTCAAGAGAGTCGACGAGTGTAAAGCCCTGGCGAATATGTCGGATACCGATTTGATGAATGCGCTGACTGAACTGCTATCCGGTGTCGCGCTTGAGTGGTATCGACAGTCAAGGGAAAGATGGTCGACATGGTCACAATTCAAGAGTGACGCAATGAAGTGCTATGGTCCAGACAAGCATTTTCAGCACATGCTCGTGCGAGAAGCTGAGTCAAGGACACAAGGCAAAGAAGAAAGAGCTCGAGATTACATCACTCGACTGATGGCAATTATGAATAAATTTGAAACTCCGTGGAGTTTGGACCAGAAGATTGGATTGCTCTACAGAAATTTACTTCCAGAATTACAACAGTGGATCCCAAGAGATAAAGTGACTGACATTGACTCGCTTTTTTCTCTAGCAAGAGAAGCGGAGCACATCCGAGATAATCAACGGTTCTACAGACCTCCACCGGAACCAGAAAAATCGTTACTACCAGATTTGGCATATAGACCGCCGAAGAAAGAAGAAAAACCCAAGACTGCGCCATCACAGCCAGCGGCTGCGGCGATGTCTTTGGAACCGACCGATATGGTCAAATCAATTCAAACAGCTCTGACAGAAGGTCTGAAGCCAATATTATCAGCGGCAACTGCCTCAGTGCAAAAATCGTCCGAATCTTCTCTGACGTTAGCACAAATTAAAGAAGCAGTTGGACAAATTGTGGATAACAAATTTAAAAATTGGAAACCACCTGCCCAATCAGCTGCTCAGGCTGCACCAGCGGCCAAACAAACATCAACATCAGCCGGAGAAGAGGCGAAGACAACATCGACCAGATCACGGGCCGGCCGGCCGAAGATTACGCCTGTCATCAAGAGTGATCATAACAAAGAAAAAGGACCAGGCCCAGCTCACCGTATTTGCTGGAATTGTTCATGGCCTGGATATACCAAGAAAGACTGTCCTGAATGTTCAGTAAAAGACAGCGGGAGTGCGTAGACGAGGTCACTACCACTCCTGCTCCACCGAGTATGGCCTCTGGTTCATCGGCCGACAAGTCATCAGATGGCCCGAAACCAGGTCTATATTCCGCAGAGGTGGAACCCGCAGACGCGTTCGATAGCGAAGAGCCCCTTGGCGATCATCCTCGTTGGTGGCTTAAGGCAGGCATTGGGGAAACTCGTACTCGTGCTCTTTATGACACGGGAGCTTCCCGATCAGCTGTTGGACCGATTGGTCTGCAATTAGCAGCTGAAGTTGGTGCACGTGTGGTACCATATCGTGGTCCATACTGCAAATTAGCAACAGGCGAATTAGCGCGACCGGTAGCGTACGCCAAATTACCGATAGAGGTAGCAGGAGTCTGCAAAGAAATCTCAACATTTATTTATGAGAAATTAGCCTGTGATTTGATCTTAGGCGCAGATTTTGCACTCCAATTCAATGCAATTTTAGTACCTGAAAGTAGTACCATGACCGTCAAGGGTGACAAGGGCCCGTCAGACCCCTTCTCAGTCGAATTTGCTACTCAGGGTGACTTTAGCACAGCATCTCTATCATCGATTGGTATTGCCGGCATAACCAACAAGCAGCGTGAAATTTTAGGAGGAGTTCTAGAAAGGAACTTAATTGTAAACGGTCCAGCAATAGGTTTAACCGACCGAATCGAGCATGAGATCGAGGTCGAATCTTGTCGACCGATCAAGCAAAAATATTACCCCGTTTCTAAAAAGATCGAGGACGAAATGCACGATCAGGTTCGGAAAATGCTGGCAGCCGGAATCATTGTCAAATCAACCAGTGCGTGGTCAAGCCCAGTCGTGATGGTACGGAAGGCAAATGGTGAATTTCGCTTTTGTGTAAATTATCGAAAATTAAATAGCGTCACCAAGAAAAATGCTTATCCTTTGCCGTATATGGACGCTATTTTGAGGAAGCTCCAGAATGCAAAATACATCAGTACCCTGGACTTGAGCTCCGCATATTTCCAAATTCCCCTTAAAAAGGACAGCCGCCATTTTACAGCGTTCGTAGTTCCAGGAATGGGATTATTTGAGTTTACAAGATTACCGTATGGGGTCTGTAATGGTCCAGCTACCTTTCAAACACTAATAGATGATATAATCGGTCCAGACTTAGAGCCTTACGCGTTCTCTTATCTTGACGATATCATCATTGTGACAGATACGTTTGAAAAACATATGGAAATCCTTGAAATTATTTTAAAACGTATCGCAGCAGCTGGATTAACGATCAACCGAGAAAAAAGTCATTTCTGCAAGGATGAAGTGAAATACTTAGGTGTCTTGGTTAACCGTGACGGATTTCGTCCGGATCCAGAAAAAATTAAACCCATTGTGGAATATCCACCACCAAAAACGGTCAAGCAATTACAAAGCTTCCTTGGCATGGCATCTTGGTATCGAAAATTCCTCGATGATTTCGCCACGGTCGCAGAACCGCTCACTCGACTCACAAAAAAGAGTGCACCTTTTACGTGGGGTGAGGAGCAACAGGCAGCTTTCGACCGCATAAAAATTATGTTAGCAACAACTCCAGTGTTGTCAAGACCTAACCACCAACTCGAATTTCAAGTCCAGACGGACGCAAGCAATACCGGGTTGGGAGCCGTACTTGTACAAGTCGTTGATGGAGAAGAGCGCCCCCTAGAGTTCGCTAGTCGCGTACTTACGCCACAAGAACGTAAATATAGCGTTACAGAACGTGAATGCCTTGGAGTTCTGTGGGCGATACGCAAATTTCGTCCGTACATCGAGGGATACAAATTCAAGGTTATCACGGACCACAGCAGTTTACAGTGGATTCGTAATCTAAAAAATCCTTCCGGACGATTAGCACGCTGGGCTCTCGAATTACAAGACCAAGATTTCACCGTGGAACATCGAGCAGGCGCAAAGAATGTCGTACCTGACTGCCTGTCTCGAATGTTCGAAGGAGCGGAAGAAGAAAATACAGCTACAATTGCTGCTGTAAATTTGGTCGAATCGACCGACGACAAATGGTACAAAGATAAATTTGAAGAAGTTCACCAGCGACCGAAAGAGTTTCCGAACTGGAAAATTGTCGGCGATCAGCTGTACCACTACAAGCCGAATGAGTTGCTCGATGACTTCGATTTAGACGACGATGGGTGGAAGCTCGTGCTCCCCAAAGAAAAACGTTTGAAGGTCCTTCAAGAATGCCATCAAGAAGTAACGGCAGGACACTTCGGACGATTCAAAACACACAAGCGTGTGTCTCTCTATTATTTCTGGCCAACACTTTATCAAGATGTTGCGTCATTTGTAAGAAAATGTACAGTCTGCCAACAGTGCAAAGTAGAACAACTTGCTCCAGCAGGTCTTATGGGCAAACGGTCAATATCACGACCATGGCAATTTGTAGCGGCTGACACGTGCGTATTTCCTCGCAGCGTTCATGGTAACGAATATCTTCTTGTATTCATGGACCTGTTCACGCGATGGATAGAATGCGTACCCGTCTGAAAAGCCAATGCACAATCGGTGAGAAAAGCATTAGAGAGATACATAATTTTGCGCTATGGAGCGCCAGAAACATTCTTGTCCGACAATGGATCTGAATATTTCAATAAAATTATTGATAAGTTCTTGGAAGAAAGGGGAATAGAACATATGACCCTGGCACCTTATTCGCCGCAAGGGAATCCGGTCGAAAGAATTAATCGCACGTTGAAAACAGCGATAATAGCGTTCCTAGAAGAGAAACACAGTCGCTGGGACGAGCACATTCACGAGCTCACCTTCGCGTATAATTCGGCTGTCCAGGAATCGACGAGAATGAGTCCAGCTTTCCTAAATTACGGAAGAAATCCGACACCCCCCAAGAACATGAAACGTCTAATTGAACAAGCGTCCGCACAGCAAGAGCTTACACGGTCGTTGCAAGAATGGCAGAAACGAATGCTTCGATTGCCAGAAGTGCACTTAGTCGCAGCCGACAACTCCGGCCGAGCGACCGAAAAACAAGCTCAATATTTTAATGCAAAGCGACGCGATGTCCAATTCAACATTGGAGATGCGGTTTGGAAACGCAACCGTGTACAATCAGCCCAAGCCCAAGGCATTTCGGGAAAGCTTGTACCAAGATTCGACGGTAAATTTGTAGTCACCGCTCGATTAGGCTCAAACGTATATGAAGTAGCCGATGAGTCAGGCAACCCGGCCGGCAAAGTACACGTCAAGGATTTGAAACCTTACATCGACGGAGAGGAACCACAGGAGGAACCCACGCCCAACGAATCGACTGCCATTCCAGCGGAAGACACATCGATGGACGACGAGGGAAGAGTGCGTGAGCTCCGATCCGCGAATAGGGTAGTTGCGCCAACCGTAGAAATAAGTTCTAGAAAGCGTAAAGTAGGACGACCGCGAAAAACGCAATTACTCGTACGTAAGAAAAATGTAACATTCGCGCCGTCAATCAACAAATCAACATCTGTTAGCGAACCGAGTGAAGAACCACCACCAGAAGAAGTCCCTAAGAGGAAACGTGGTAGGCCGAAAGGCTCGGTGAAGAAGAAGGTTGATCAACCGGTCGCGGAATTATCACCAATTAGGACACGAGCGAGTCGTCGTCAAGCGAAATAACATGTGTGCTTTCGTTATTTTCGCTGACAATTTTTTTTTGTTTTTTTTACCTCTTTTGCATGAGGATTGAGAACAAAAAAGACGACGCACGCTTTGTTTTATTTGTCGCAGGACCATGGCTGATGCAGCGGAAAATACGAAAGGGGAGCAGCAGCAGGAGCTGATTCTAGAGGAAACGACTGATTCTAATAGGGATGACCACTCGCGAGAGGAGCTGGGAGACGGTCGGCCAACCGTCCCAGCTGCACGAATCATCTATGTGCCCTCCGCAGATGGTTTAAGCGCAACCCTTAGAAGTGTCACATTAGTCGACACACCATCTACCTCGGCATCAGCGACCGCAAATACCACCGGCGCTTCCGCAACATCAACGTCCGTGATGGACAATTCTTCTGCTGCACCGTCCGAACCTGTGGACAGCTTGGACAACCAATCGTCCGAATCGTCCGAAAATCAGGACAATATAGAACAATCGTCCGAAAGTGGACAAGGAGTCGCCCGATCTCTCGGTCGAAGTGCATCACTTCCGGAAAGGGATCTCTGCCCCGCTCACGTCGTTAAAACGATGATCGACGAGCACAAAAAACAAGCGCACCGTCTCGCCATCCTGGAGAAGGGAATGTTTGATTTGTGCGCATATTATGAAACAATCCATGGGGAAGCCGAACCGTCGATCTTTGGAGAAAGGCTGGACTATGTCCGAGAAACAAGGGAGGAGCGGGAAGCGGTCTCGCGAGTCATCCGTGAGAGAGAGAGGAGACGACGAGTAGAAGAAGAGCGTGAAGAGCTCCAAAGATTGGAACGAGAAAGAATTGCGAGGCTAGAGCAAGAACTGGCCAGAGCTCGTCGTTCTGAAGAACAACTAAGACATGCGTCAGCAGAAGAAATCGCAATCGCGAGGACGAATGCCTCGTTCGAGCATAGCCGTCAAGAGAGATTCAGACGACGTCGTGAAAGTGCTCTCCGTTTTGACGATCACCCAAAGTGCCCAGTGTGCGGTGCCGTAGACGTCCGTAATCCAGCAACTTGCTACAACGCGGATCTACACCACCTTTGTGGCCCACGGCCGTAAAACCTTTTTATGTACTTTTATATTCTAATTTTTTTTTCTTTTCTCTCCCAATCAATTTGTGTAATTTTTTTTTCTCTTTTCTATCAATTCGTACGCTCGTATGTAGAGTGGATGGTTGAATGTAGTTCATAAGATATTTCATTGTGAAACAAGGCTCACGGCCGAACAGTACTTTTTCTTTTGTAAAATCAGGTCTACGGCCGATGGCCATTATTGTTTTTTTTTCTCACAGTTGAATCATACGGTCGACGACCGATTAGTCTTTGATTTAAGGTACATTACGTACGAATTTATTTGTCAGTTTTGAGACCTGAGTAAGTTTTTCTATTTTATTTTCCAAAATGTCTCCATTATGTAGCTTAAGTACCAATCATTGTTATGCACATAATTAGTAATATTTCAGAAATCCTTTGATCAGGATATTTTTGTAAACCTTACGTCCGTTTTGGATAACTTTTCATTATAGCCTTTTTTTAAGTTCATTTCAATCAAAAGAGACTAAACAGTCTAGTCGTACGATAAATGTACAAATATTTTTTTTTTATTTTTGATAATTTTGTTGTCAGAGACCAAAGGTGTCTAATCACGTACGAAAATACGTACGAAATCATTTACTTTTGTACAGTATGGATGGATGCTAAAAATAAGTCTTTTGTACAGAGAGCAATAGAGTGGTTTATTTTCAACCAGTAATACTCAGTTATTCAAGAAATCTACCCTGTCTTCAACTATTTGGAAGGTAAATTATCATTATAATACTTTTCAATTTATTTTTCTAAAATTTGATCTTTCTCAATTTTCTTTTCGTCATGCATGTCAGACACTTTTCTCCATCTGAGCCCAGACAGAGAGAGATAGTTCTCGAGCTGGTACACTGGCGTGCTAACCAGCGTCTGGGGGAGGGGTGTGACGGTTGAGAGGATATTCTCAACCATCATTTCTCTCTCCTGTCTGATCATCATGTATCATTTATAATTATAAGATCTTTTCAGCTGTAGCAGAACATCCGAGGAGAGAGTTGTAAGTAGTTTTGCGTTAGAGAGAGAGAGATAGCGCGAGTCATTGGTAGCTTGACCGCACCGTTCCCCTCGCGCACCCATCATCATCAATCAGCCGGCATTGCGCGCGCCATAAGACTAGACTTCTCTCGCCCGCGCTTGAGAGCAGACGTCCCGCGTGTTAATTTATACCCGAAGTGTATTGTTTTTGCGCCCTCATCGTGCGTGTGTCACCAGCTTCCCGACACCTGGACGAGCTCTTTTGCGTGCTTCCGTGCGACTTCCTGGCCGTTGTTCTCGACCTGTCCTGCGGACGACATCGAGTCCAAATCATCCGGACGACCACGTTATTCGGAGCGGCCGATCAGTGAGCGTGCGATTGCCGCCTTTTCGACACCTGTAAGTGCTAGCCGATAATTATTCTCTCTCTCTTTGGGCTTCACCCTCAATTGCTCTCTCCGTGTTCGTGCGATTAAGTGCACTCTATGCACCATGTTCTTTTTAGAGTTAAATAAATACGCCCATCTGGCTCCCGTTTAACTCTTGAGTGATCATTTTGGCGCTCGATTTCCCATCTCTCTCGCGCGCAAAGCAGTAGCAGCAGATCCAGCAGCATGCAGAGTTGCAGCACATATTTAATCTAATCAAATCTGCTGGGCATTGCACCTTGCCCAGCATGTGCGGCTAATTCCTAGGCAATTGGGGTCTTGCATTTTTTTTGACCCCCTCAAGTAAAGGTTTGGCAAATTCGAGCAAATTAAGATAAGTATTGTGCAATTAGGAAAAAAAATCCCAAAAATTTTTTTCATCTTGCGCAAATTGTTTGAAAGTCAGACGACTTGGGAGTGACCATAGTGGGTGAGCGCCGTGTGACGTCACACCGATACAGTCGTCGGCTACTGCTATTGTAAACGTATGGCTTGCCAGATTTTTCTCTTATTATCTCCCAATTTCTGAGTGAATAAATATATCGTCATGGCTAATAGAATAGAAGAAGGTTTCGTGAAAGCTGATTCAACGTCCCAGAAGTCAGAGGAGCAAAAGCACAGAGGTAAATCCTCAATCTCAAGAACAAAGCAAGTCTTATATGGTAGTTTTTTGGGCTTCTCAGAATCTGTGGTGGTAACCTCATTACTTGTGTGGGATTCCTAGATCAAAGAGGATAAAAATTAGACTGAAAATTGATTATCAATTTGAAATTGATATCAAGCAGTGATCATGACTTTAATTTCACATAATTTAGGAACATAATTTATGTAGCATTGGGACACTAACCTCTGAGTCCATTGTTGATGTACTGACGCTCTTGACTGATTTTTTCACCTCTCCTAGACAGAATTAAGACGCTACTGCACACTCTTGCGACATAAGTTAGTGAATTATTCTCAAAAAATTGTAGTCCAAGACTTTTTCATCAATCTCATACATTTGAGCATGGGACTGGTTTCAATTTGTATCGGTGTGACGTCACACGGCGCTCACCCACTATGGTCACTCTCAAGTCGTCCGACTTTCAAACAATTTGCGCAAGGTGAAGAAAATTTTTGGGAATTTTTTCTCTAATTGCACAATACTCATTCTAATTTGCTCGAATTTGCCAAACCTTTTTTTGAGGGGGTCAAAAAAAATGCAAGACCCCAATTAACTAGCAGCCGTCACAAAATCGACTTTTTAGGTGAAAATGAAAAATTTGAGATTTTTAAAATTTTCGTGTTCATCTCGCTTGATCTCCGAGGTGCGTAAATATATCTCCTTGGAATTTTGAATGTACCAGTTTGAACTCATCCGGAAGGCATTGAATCTAATCCGGAGTCTTCAAGGCAATTCACGCTTCCTTGGGAAATTTTCGGAAAGTTTTTCTCTGGAATCATCATATTCATCTTCAAAAGGAAAAGGTGGGTCAGAAATTTTCCAGAATCGCATTTTCTCCTATACGATTTCAGAGTTAATGACCTGAAAAAGTCTTTCGCATAGTTTTCAGATCGGGAAATTTAACGAGGGAAAACTATCACGACTTTCGATACGAAGGCTCCGCCGAACGAGACTAGTGTAGGCCTGGTGTGATGACTTTTGAGCGTGCTACTTGTATTTCAAGATATGTCTTGATGTTCGCTATAGTTTTTTTAGCTCGCTGAGCTGATTTTGCTAGGTATTTTGCTCAAAAAACGTAGCGTTTGATTATTGATAATAATCCTCATAGCAAAATTACAGTTCTTGTCAATGATCTTGAAAAATATCAACTCTCACGGAAAAACACAAGAGACCAAAGATGTAGATCTTAAAATTTTCTACAAATAAGTCCCCATAAATTTCCCGGAAAATCTCAGTCCGAGCCGAGGAAAACGTGGAAACGCTTTTGCACATATATGACGCGGGTTACCGGGTGGCTTATGCAGCGCTTATCATGGATCCGCTGCAGCCATTTTGAATATTCATGACAAAACTAACCGAAGCATCTTTGAAAGTAAACGGTGTCGTACAAGGTGATCGCTTTCACATACCGTGATACTTGAATATCTGATTTTGAATCTCCATGAACTAACCGTAGCAATGTCCTTATATAGCGTAGCGTATAGCAACAAGCATTACTCATTCTCTTGATCAAGTTCAAAATGGTCCGGGTTTTTCACGATTAGAACGTGAGTCCTTTAAAGTGCATTTGTGTCTCCTCAAAATTATTTCGATTATGTAGCCATAAAATAAGATTCGTTACGGTGCCTACGAATCCAATAGCGCTGTTTCACCCGACCCGTATCAGCCCGTATCACGTGCAAGCATAAGCGTTTCTACGTTTTTCTCGGCTTGGACTTGGATTACTCGGGAAACTTCTAGAGACTTTTTTTGTAGAGAATTTTATGATCTACAACTTTGGTTGATTGTGTTTTTCCTTAGAAACTAATATTTCTCGATATGATTGCCAAAAGCTGTGATTTTGCCATGAAAATTGTTATTAACAATCAAACGCTACGTTTTTCGAACAAATACCTGGCGAAATCGATTCAGCGGATTAAAAAATCCCTGTCAACATCAAGACATATCTTAAAATGCGAGTAGCACCCTCAAAAGTCATCACACTAGGCCCACGCTAGTGTCGTTCGGCGGAGCTTTCGTATCATAAGTCGTGACAGTTTTCCCTTGTTGAAATTTCCCGATCTGAAAACTATGCAAAAAACTTCTTCAGGTCATCATTTTTGGAATCGTATATGAATGCGATTCTAGAAATTCTCTCACTCAACTTTTGCTTTTGAAGATGAATATGACGATTTCATTGCTGTGGCACATTAAAGCTGCCTTTAAGTCTCTATGCCATCTTTCAACTAAACCGTTTGAAGATGGATGATATGCAGTTGTTCTGATGCGCGTTCTGCACCAATGAGTGACAGAAGAGCTTTAAATATAGATTCGAACCGTGAACCTTGATCTGTAGTCACGATTTCTGGACAGCCGTAACGCGCAACCCAATTGTCGTAAAAGGCACGAAAAATTGTATTGGCAATTATGTTTCTAATTGGTATGGCTTCAGGCCAACGAGAAAAAAGATCTAGTATTGCAAGCAAATATTTGTATCCTTCTGAATCTGGCAAAGGACCAACAATGTCCATAAGAATGTGTTCAAGGCGACTATCCGGCATCACAAAACGAGCTAGATTCATTTTTACGTGTCTTGTGATTTTAGACTTTTGACAGTCATTGCAATTTTTCACTTGAAAGCGATGCCACGAATCATGGTCGGCCAAAAATATCTACGTCTTATTAATCTATTAGTACATTTTGCCCTCGGGTGTGCTCTTTTGTGGAATACATTAAAGATATGTTGTCGCAGTGACAGAGGTACATAAGGTCTGATGGCTTCATCTGTTAGACTAAATAGAATTTGGCAATGTTGCGTGCCCCAGGCAAGGGTTTCATACTCAGTTTCATAATCAGGTGATTCTTTGATTTCTTTGAGCTAGTCGTCATCAGACTAGCTGTGGCTACTTCTTGTGAATCTATATCTAATGGCAGAGTGACTGTTCCTATTGAACTTATTGCAATAGCATTGATTCGCAACAGAGAATCGGCGACAACGTTGGGCTTACCAGGCCGGTATTCAATGTCAGTGGTGAATTGTGATATATACATGACAAAGAACGAACTCGTCTTGGATCAGCTTTATCGGCTCTTTGCATGAATGCATACATAAGGGCTTTTTGATCAGTCAAAATTTTGAAGTTTCTGCCTTCAAAAAAATATTGGAAGTATTTGATAGTTTCGTGTACGGCTAATAACTCTCGGTCATAAGTGCTGTAATTACTTTAAGCTTGATTAAATTTTTTTGGAAAAAATGCTAGAGGCTTCCTCTCGCCATCTAGTTTTTGCTCAAGGACACCGCCCATACAAGTGTTAGACGCATCCGTTACTATGCGAGTTCCTGCATCACCTGAAAGGTGACCGAGAGTTGCTGCATTTGCTGAAGATTGTTCAGTTTTTTTCAGAAGCTTCGATGGTTTTTTTGGACCATGTTTTTTTTCGCTTGTCATTTTTGAGGGACTCGGGCAAAAGCGCTTCGAGTGGCTCTAATGTGGCAGCAATATGGGGTAAACCCCGTCGGTTGAAATTGATCATCCCTAGGAATCTACGCAATTTGACTACTGTTATGGGTCTAAGGAAGTTTGTGATTGCTTCTGTTTGTTCTGGTGTGGGTCTGGCCCCATCTTCTTTGATTTTGCAACCAAGAAAAATTAGTCGTTTGAATACTTCTCTAAGATGACTTCTATGTTCTTCAGGAGAAGATGACGCTATTAAGATATCGTCTGCAAAAACAAATACGAAATCTAGATCACCAAAAATCGAATTCAAATATCTCTGCAGAGTTGCTGTTGCATTTTTTAAACCAAAAGGCATAAATAAATATTCAAAGTGACCGAACGGTGTTATTACCGCTGTTTTCGCGATATCTTCTGGAGACATCGGAATTGGGTGAAAAGCTTTTCGTGGATCTAAAGTTAAGAAAATCGTCTTCCCCTCCAACATTGCTGAAAAGTCGAGCAAATGTGGGGTGGATATCGATCCAGGGCAGTGATGTTATTTGAAGATCTATAATCGCCACATATTTGCCATTTGTCGGCACCTCTACCGACTATGTGAATAGGTTTGGTAACTATTGTTGGAAGGTCTAATTATCCCTAATTTTCTAAGTTCTTCAGATACTCTTTTAGCAATGATCAATTTTCCATGCGCAAGCCTTCGAGGTTTTGAATGAACAGATGAACCGTGAGTTGTGATATTGTGAAATACACTACTTTGAGGTTCTGGTACGCTCTGAATGAGATTTGATATCTCTGAAAGTTCTCTCAATTTATCTGAATATTTACGATCAGTTTTTACTGTTCTGATGCAAATTGCATGGACTATTTTTACGTATGTTCTTCTACTTAAGCCAGTTACGCTATCCAGTACTTTCTTATTTCTAACGACTATCAAAAGACCATGATGATGTGAAAAATCTGCGCCTAGAATAGGCTGAGCTACATCTGGAAAACAAAAATTTCAACGAAATTCTCTACGTAGACCTAAATCTACTTTTTCAATTGATTCACCATATGTCGCTATAACAGAGTCATTGGTGGCATAGAGTTTGGAATCAGTGGGCTTAGTTGAGTGAGATGGTTGTGGTACTGATGAAATGCCTGCGCCACAATCTATTGAGGATGTAAGACCGGAGTTTTTGTTAAGAATGTGGAGACGTTGATTTTTGCGCCCTAGTCCCGCCATCTTGAAGCTGGGCAATTTTAGTTTTCCGTTTCATCAGGTACAGATTTTTCAGTAATTTCTCTCTTCCTCGATTTTTATTGACACTTGCCTATCCTGCTGCAAAAGTTCGATTGGATTCGAATGAAATACATCCAATTGTTCTGAATCTAGAATCTTATGATGAATTTGAAACATGACTTTCAGGATTGAGGAAGATTGGAGTTCAATAACGATGAATGATGTTGATCATGATTCGAACAGTATAGACCAATCTTTACCAATGCAGACTTTCCGCATTCAAAGTGAGATTGTCAATCAATCTCAATACTTACTGCCAGTATTCGGAAGTCGATGTTCTATCTGTATGAATGCTGATTCTCTTGATAGGATATCGCGACTCCAATCTATGTCAATGCCATAAAAAAGCATTGGTATGCTATGGGTCCTATATACTTCAATCGATTCCAACTTTATTTTTCAGTAATGGGAACATCGAGATCTCAATCCGCCTCAATCGACCTCAATACTGACTGGAAGCATTGGAGACCTTGAACCCTATTTATCTGAATCGATTTGAATGCTGGATATCATTATTGGCATTCCGAAATCCTATCTGCCTCAATCGATTTCAATACTGTTTCCCAGTATTGAAAACATCGAGATCCACCTCAATCGACCTCAATACTGAGTGGAAGTATTGGAGTCTTCATATCCTATTTATCAGAATCGATGTGAATGATGGATATCAATATTGGAGATTTGAGATCCTATCTGCCTCAATCGATTCCAATACTGTTTTTCAGTATTGGGAACATCGAAAGCTCAATCCGCCTCAATCAACCTCAATACTGACATTCAGTGATTATTACAAATCAACGTCTTTTATATACATCACTCACATTACAGCGAAGGTTTCAATACAATCCAATACTTATTTTAATCATGATCGCATCAACATATCATCGCATTAACATATCATCGCATTACATAACTGGATGCTATTTGGAGGTTCTGTCACTCATCAGTCTTATATAGGAACAGGGGGGATGGTTCGTCGCTTGCGAGAAAGCAATCCCATGATATTTGGATGCAAACTGAGATGGTCATCGAAACGCCGCCTAGCGTCAGCTACACGAATTCTATCGGCCTCAATCGATTCCAATACTAACTTTCAGGAATGGGGAGATCAATAACTCACACTACGTCAATCGGTCTCAATACTGGCTATGAGCATCAATGAGTTTATTCGTCGTCCTTAATCGATTTAAATGCTGAATATCAGTATTGGGGACTTGAAATCCTATCTGCCCCAGTCGATTTCAGTACTGATTTCTAGTATTGGGAACATCGAGATCTCAACCCACTTTAATCGATCTCAAGACTGACTGTGAAAATTGTAGCCCTTATATCCTAATAACCCGAATCGATTCTAGTACTGGCTCTCAGTATTAGGTAGATCGCTAACGCAATCCACTTCAATCAATCTCAATACTGGGAGTAAGCACTAGAAACCTTATATGCTATCTACTTGAATCGATTTGAATGCTGGATATCAGTATTGAGGACTTGGAATCCTATCTGCCCCAATCGATGACAGTACTGTTTTCCAGAATTGGAAACTTCAATGGATTTCAATACTGATTCCCAGCGTTGAAGACCTTGTGACGAGGTCATTCGCCACACGCGACGCGACGTATATTAGAATAAGTTAGCAGACGATGAGAACAGAGAGAGAAGGGAAAGAGAGAGAGAGAGAGAGAGAGAGAGAGAGAGAGAGAGAGAACAGTGAGCAGAGATGGACAACTGTCGTCGCACAGATGACGAGCAGCTTGGCCTGAGCCATCAGCCGTCGGATAGAATATTATCCGCGCCGAGTGGTGTGTGTGTTAGTGTGAGTGAGGCGAGAAGGGCGCCGGTCGATGGCCTTGAAATGGTGTGGAGCGAGAGGTGTGCAGCCCCGAAATCGTCACCTAGGAAGCACCCGGATCGAGCCCAGGATCCGGCCTTGCGTATAGTTCGGACTGGGATATGTCGACCCGGCGTCGTGACCCTGGCCCGCGTGGTATGCTGAGCGAACGCGAGATTGGTGAGTCTCTCTCCCGCGTAAACTCTCTCTCTCGCGATGTTAGGATCGAATAAATGCGAGCGTAATTGTACTTGTGATATTTGTATTAATTTCATATGAGATTATTTCTATTTTATTTGAAATGAATAAACTTCCGAAGACCACAAGAAAGGTGGTCCACAGTAAACATAAAATCTCTCGTTTTGTGTATCTTTATTCCTTGGAATTATAAAGGATATATATATATATATATATATATATACATATGAATTAATCCCGTATTCCCTTCAAGGATACGATGCAAGATAGTAGGTTAATTACGAGGCTCTTAACCCTATCTCAATGGCGCCCAACGCTAATTTAATTATTGTACTTTGAAATTTCATGTAACACGCTTCGCGCGCAAATTTCGGAGCAATAGCTCGATTTCATTCGAAAAAAGCGTTACAAGAAATGAAAAAGAGTGCAGTAATTAAGAATCCACCCCAAAATCGAGCCTAAAAATTTTAAAAGGAGTAAAGTAGTTAATTTTCAGTTGAAGTCATTAGAATCTTTGAATATATGTAAAAATTAGAGAGACATGGAATCGATAGAAAGCGCGCCAAAGCCAAGCTTAGCCGGCAAAAGTTAGGGTCAAGTACCTCACGCGTAAATATAAGATCGCGTGATGCGTATATAGATATAGCAAGCTCCGTAAGCGTGAACACGAATCGATGGCAGGTTTTTTCCTTCCTCTCTGTATTGGTGAGGATAAAATTTTTTTTTTAAAGTTCAACAGCCGAATGAAGGCGTAGCAAATTTAACAGACAGATATAAGTGGATGCAGATATAAATATAGCAGTTTAATGCAGCATCGACCAGTTTTCACGCTTACGTCTGACCAATTTCTTAATGAGATGAGAATAATATTTTGCATGATAGAATAATGAATAATTGCGGCGTGATTCCCACACGCGTAATATTGAAGTGATGGAATTTTGAAGTGATTAATTCTGATTTCTGGTCCGTCTGAATTTTTAATTGTAGTAAGAGAAGTGAGGAAAATTTTTTTTTCGACAAAATGGCTGGATCTCACATGGATAGCCACGTCTTGGACGATTTTATAAACAATATTGATGAAGAAACGTTAGATGAGGCTTTGGGTGAACTCTTGCTCTCGCGTGAAGGGACATTCAGAGCTAGAGTAGAACGGTTGCGTAGGCGCATTTGCGGGGAATACAATGAGACAGATTTCGATCAGTATTCATTGATGGATCTGGCTAAATTAGAAGTCGCGCGGATGGAGGCATTGCCGAGATTTTTACGCAAGACCACACAGACAGCCCATGATAGGCGTTCAATCCTCAATAGATATGAGGAGGACGACATTTTTGCGAACAATATAAACGATGAGAACGTGACTAGGCGCAATCACCGAGTGCGAAGAAGCTCATTACGCGATGAATTAGCGGATGTGCAAGAGAATGCACAACGGCGATCGGCGTTAGTTCAAAATGACGCGCGCCCGGAAATCCAAAAAGTTAACGAACCGCCAATTAAATTCATTACGTTGCGAGATGAAAATGGCAAGTTATATGAAATTCTAATGCAGATCGCGGATAGTTGGAAAAATTCGTCGGACCGCGAAAATGCTGAAAATCAAATCATCCGCGAGAATATTTTAGATCAGACGGTGCGTTTTCAGAATAGTGCGAGATCGAGCGCGCCATTACAATCGAATACCCAACGGCAAGCGAAAGAGCCAAGTGCCGAGCCACACAACAACACGCACACAAAGACAGATTCAAATAAACCCAAACGGCGTAGTCAAATTTTACGCGAGCAATTACAGCAAGCGTTATTAGAAGAGGAATACGAATTGTGCGGCGCTGAAAATAAATCATATAAAGGTAATGAAACGGGGTAAATCGAGAATGATGAGGGAATTTCTTCTAGCGATAGTGAGAATGAATTTTCTCAGAATCAAGGGGAGAATCCGAGGCCCTCTTTGCCAAGACTCAGCGGCCATTCGCGCGTGAGTTGGGCAGCGGACGTAAACCAGGCACCGCAGCCGAATAACACGCAACAAACACAAGCAGCGCGTTCAGATTTTCACACGAACACACAAAATATAAAACGATAGAAATACAGCTGAGACGAGAGGTCTCACGCGCACAGTAAAATCATGGAACCTTAGATTTTCAGGTTCAGCAAACCAGAGTTTAGAAGAATTTTTGATTAAAGTCGATGAACACAGAATGGTGGCAGGCATATCCGAGAATGATATTTTACGCGCAGTAGCGGTGCTATTGAGCGGCCCAGCGTTAAATTTGTATCGGTTACGCGGTAGTAGCTGGAATTCTTGGAAAGATGCGGTTACTTGTTTTCGCGCGCATTACCAGGACCAAAAGTATTCAGAACGGTTAGCAGACGAAGCACGCGCACGATTACAGAAAGACGAGGAGCCAGTTCACGAATACATCACAGCGATGCGTCTAATTTTTAACAGAATGCCGGAACCTCCACCCGAATCGGAACAGGTTGAACGCATTTATTATAATATGAGAAAAGACTTTCACCCTTTGATGCGTCGATATTTGCACGCGGGTATTGAGAAATTTTCCAGACAAGCTACCGAGCTTGGAAAAGCTTTTGATGCGGGCAAAAATCAAGCACTCGTTCAGGGTACTAAGAAAGATGATGAAAAATCAAGTTCGCAAAAGCCTAAAAATTCGAATCAAAATTCAAAAGAGACTCAAAATTCAAGTCAAGATAAGGAGAAAAAAGTGGAATCTGAAAAAGAGACGATAGATTTAGCAACCGTCGAAGTAACAACTATGGCAGATGTTGCAAAATTGATGAATATTCAAATTCAGAAATTACGAGAAGAACTCTTACCGAAGTCGAACGGTCAAAACGCGAGTCAGAGCAATAACGCGCAAAATTCGAATCAAAATAACGGGCAAGGTCGAAATAGAAGTCGACGTAGAGATCGAGGCAATCGTGGTAAACGCCAGCAGCAGGCTGCTCAAGCGGGGCCACCACCTCAGAATTTCCAAAACACCTATCCTCAGCAACAAAATTTTCAGACGCGTGAATTTTACGCGAATAATAATCAAAATCAAAGTCAAAATCAATATCGAAATCAGAATAGAGGTTACAATGGCAATTACAATAATAATTACCAAAACAATTATCCAAGAGGAGGTTATAGAGGAAATCGAGGAGGTGGTTATCGCGGGGGTTACCGTGGTAGAGGTTATGGTGGATATTATAATAATGGCTATTATAATAATTACCAGAATCAGGGCCAACCACCACCAATACAACAACAAAATGCGCCGGTAAATGCAGTGAATTTACAAGAAAACGCGCCCGCGACGAGACCATCAGCCGAGGCGGGAAACGCGAAACCAGAGGCGTATATGAGACCATTGCGTTAGCTACGTCCGAACAGGTCTCAAAAGCTTGCGAAGCCAGTCAATCACAATCTCAAGAAACTGCGAATACTTTTCAACTTGACGCGACTAGGATTTTCAAAGTTCCTGATATGACAAAACCGACAGATTATCCTCGATATTGGATCAACGTAAAAATTGGTCCAATAGAATTGAAGGGATCATTAGATTCGGGAGCCGCACGGTCCGTGATAGGCAGAAAGTATCGAGACACCGCAGGGAAAATTGGTATTACGCTCCAACTCTCTAATTTTTTGTACGCTCAAATGGCGAACGGAGAATTAGAAGAGGTAGCTGGGGCATTGATCACTCCCCTGGAGATAGCTGGGATGAGCAAAAATATGCCGATTCTTAGCGTGCCATCATTACCTGTAGATCTCATTTTGGGACTTGAATTTATCCGTTTCTTCGGGATGCACATCTTAGGTGATAGTGACGAATATACATTCGCAGACCTTAAGGACAAGCAAAAATTTGCATTTGAATTATTTTCAATCGAATCACTAAATCAAATGAATTTAGAGTCTGAAATTCCAACATCATCGGAAGAAAAAATTGAGTTAAAATCGGAAGCGTCAAAAAACGCGCAAGAGCCACAATCGAGAGGTAACGGTTTGAAAAAATTGAGTGATTATGAAGCTTACAGACTGAAAAGGGTTTTAGATAAATGTTTACCTCACCAGAATAAAAATGAGAAATTTTTGAAAGCAACTGATTTAATCGAATACAAGATTCGACTCTTGAAAAGTGCACGTCCAGTAAAACGAAGATATTCTCCGTTATCAGATAAGATGCAGAAAACAATGCATGCAGAATTCCAAAAATTATACAATGCAGATGTAGTTGAAGAATCAAATAGTCCTTGGAATAACCCAGCATTTTTAGTAAAGAAAGCGAACGGAGGGCATAGATTGGTAGTAGATTTACGAGTAGTCAATTCATTAGCTGAAAAAGATGCGTATCCGACACCCTATATGGACACTATACTAAGGAAATTAAAGAACGCGAAATATATAACTACGCTGGACTCATCCATAGCCTACCATCAAATAAAGCTTGAAAAGATTTCGAGGAATATTTGCGCGTTCACAATTCCTGGTAGAGGGCACTGTCAGTTCGAAAGGCTACCTATGGGCTTAGCTAACGCTGGAGCCTGCTTTCAAAGATTAATTGACTCAATTATAGGAGACCTAGAGCCTTACGCGTACGGTTATTTAGACGATATTGTTCTGGTGACAGAGACGTTTGAACAACATTTAGAGCTACTAGAGAAATTATTAAACAGAATCGTGGGGGCAGGTCTAACCATTAACAGAGGAAAGAGTAAATTTTGTTGCCAAGAAGTTGAATTTTTAGGATATATAGTGGGCGAGCACGGTTTAAGAGTCGATCCCGCGAAAACAGAAACAATCAAAAGTTGACCGAGGCCAAAAAATGTCAAACAAGTGAAGAGATTCACAGGTATGACATCGTGGCACAGTAAGTTCATCAGAAATTACGCGACGATTGTAGAGCCAATAAATCGTTTATTGAAAAAAGTCGCGAAATTTGAGTGGAAAGAAGAACAGGAAAAAGCATTTTGTGCGCTAAAAGAAGCATTAGTATCTGCACCCGTGCTCAGTATGCCAGTTCCAGACGCTTAATGGTTCGTGCATACTGATGCACCAGACACTGGGATAGGATCTATGCCTCCACAGAAAGTTGATGGCAAAGAACGCGTAGTTTGTTACGCGAGTCGATCACTTTCAAAACAAGAAAGTGTTTCGGCAGTAACAGAACGAGAATGTCTGGCTATTAAATGGAGTATTGAAAAATTTAGGCCGTATATTGAGGGAGAAAAATTTACAGTTGTAACAGACCACAGCGCGGTACAGTGGCTGTTCAACAAGAAAAATCCAGTAGGACGCGTAGGCAGATGGGCTCCTGACCTCGCGAGTTATTCGTTCCGCGTGATCCACCGCAAGGGAACACTTAATGTTGTTTCAGATGCGGTCTCAAGAATGTTTGAAGACGACACGATGAATATCGGTTCAATTGGAGTTCTTGAGAAAACATCAGATAAGTGGTACAACAAAAGATTCTTTCAAATATTGAAACATCCAAAAAGATACAGAGATTGGAAAATTATGGATAGTAGAATATATAAATATAGGCCAGATCACGAATTAAATGAGATAATAGATGATTTAGATGCGTGGAAATTAGTGATTCCAGAAGAAAACCATAAATAATTAAAGAAAGCCATGACGAGCCATCAGCCGGTCATATGGGCAACGAAAAAACGTATAGAAAGGTCGCGCAGTCGTACCACTGGCCCGGTATTTACCTAGACGTCGCGAGTTACGTGAAAAGTTGCGATAGTTGCGCGTTATATAAGGTAGATCAACGCGGTCAAATAGGTATGATGGGTACGCGCACAGTCGTCAGACCGATGAAAATTATTGCAATGGATTTAATGGGACCATTCCCAAAATCGAAAGAACAGTTTGAATATTTACTCATTTTCGAGTGTATTTTTAGCCGTTATATAGTCTGCGTACCATTACGTAAAAAGACTGGGCAAGCGGTTCAGAATGCACTGGAAAATGTATTATGTACACATTATGGGACACCGGAAATTTTAATTAGCGATAATGGGTTAGAGTTCAAAAACGAATTGATGAATAAGTTCTGCGAGGAAAACGGTATAGAGCATGAATTCACCCCCAGTTTCCATCCCCAAGCAAATCCGGTTGAACGAGTCAATCGAGATATTAAGACCATGATAGCAATATTTGCTGATAACCACAAAGAGTGGAATAAGCATATTCAACAATTTCAATTTTGTCACAATTCGAATTTTTCGAGTTCGACCGGAAAATCACCAGCGTTCATGATTTATGGACGTGAAATTGAAGCGCCAAAATTATGGAGAAGACGCGTGGAAATATTCGGGAAAAGCTTGAAAAATTTCATAAAGAACGGTAATCAAGCCGAATTAATAGAGTCATTAAAAGATTTAGACGGAGCAGAAATTAGTTCAGAAATAAATTCAGAGAGTAAGATAGAAAGCAATTCAGAAAATCAGAATTCAAGTCAATCAAATGAGCGCTCGCGAGTCGATGAGCCAGAGAAATTCACTATTCAACACGAAAAGTTCAAGTCAGATTTCATTGTTCCTCAGGAATCAGTAAAAAATTGGTCAGATCGTATGAATGAGTTACCCGAGGTACACGACTCTACCATAAGTAAAATTGAAAAAGCGAGCGAAAAGCAAAAATTGAATTATAATGTATCAAAGCGTGATGTTAGATTTAAGATAGGTGATAGGGTATTGAAAAAGAATCGACCATTGTCATCGGCGGAGAGGAATTTTACAGCGAAGCTGGCAGAAAAATTTTCAGGACCATTCGAAATTAGCAGGAAATTAGGAGAAAATGTCTACGTATTATCGAAGGATGAAGCTGAATTACAATCATCTGTCCACTCCAAGGATTTGAAATATGCAAGCGTTGCATCAAGTCAGAAGTCAAGAAAAAATCCGCCCGAGCAATCATCAAATCAGCAGCAGACAGAAAATTCGGCGTCGTCAAGTCCCGGCGAGGCTGCCCGCCCCGCAGCAGCGCCACGCGCTCGGAGGAATAGCCGCCAGAAGCCGCGAGGAGCTGCAGGTGAGCAGATCACGCGCGAGACCGATCGACAGCCCATGCGCTCGAAAGGCCCAATAATAAGATCTAAATCAAAAGTTATAAGTGACTAGAGTGTATATAAAAGCTACAAGTGACTAGAGTGTAGATAAAAGCTGTAAGTAACTAGAAGTGTATATAAAATCTGAGTGCCTAATTCTAAGACTTAAGACTGGTGACTAGAAAAAGTTGAAGACTAGAGCAGTGATTAAAAATGGGACCCATAAAAGAGGCAGTGATTAAGTGGTTATCCAAGGACAGTAAACATCATCAAGATCAATGTGACAATAGCGAATCTAAAACGCGCGCGAGTGAGCAGGACAGAGACAGTGGAAGTGCGGGAGTAATTGTGCCTTTGGACACTCAAAAAGCCGTCAATAATGACGTAAGAGTGCCGACATTTAACACCCCCATCGTGCCTGCGAGAATGCCACCCGTGCGCCAACAAGAGGCTAACATCACCTCCGAGGACATTGCTGAATTTCACGCGCGAAAACGCGTACGTGAAAAATCAGCATTAATGCGAAGCTTGAAGACCATGGCAGAACCTTGGAGAGAAAAAGATCGTCACCGGCGCGAAGCAGAAACGCGTAAGATAACGCGAATACCAAGCGCGTGTAGATAGAAAAAGACAGCATGTCTCTAATAGATTTGCGATTGATCTGCCTGGGGCCATTCAAAATGCCGAGCAGATGCATCAATCGTTGGAATATAGATCTGGTATGTTGGATGCGCGAGAAGGATCGCTCATGCACCGCGAGGCAGCAGTCCACGCGCGTGAACAGCATTTGCAGCGATCAGCTGATCGGTGGGCGGCAGAATGCCGTAGTTTGGAAAGAGCGTTGCGTGAAAAAAAGGGCAAGATTTTCAAATCAGCGTGTGTCACCCCCTCAAGTACCAGCGAGGCGCCGAGTATCGGTCAATATGCACATTGACTTTGATTTTTACGCGCCCGATCAGCTAAAAAATCAAGTGATCATCGAGGAAGCGGAAGATGAGCCACCCGCGCCAGAGATCCAGCAACGACAACAACAAATGCAGGAAATAGCTCAACCAGCTGTCAAGCCGCAGCAGCAGCCACAGCAAGATGATGATAACGCATGGAGGCCTATAAAAGGATACCGCACGCAAGCTGAGCGTGAAGCGCGTGTATACGTCACACAAGCGCAGCGCATTCAGCGCGCGCAAGAATTGAACGAATCATTCAGGATCAGGAAAATACAGCAAAGGAAACTTAATAAGGCGTGGGCAGAGGCGCACTTTCTGCCAGGCGAACGAGACCTCGAGTAAGCAGCATCAACTTTAACAACACCGAGTCTACAACGTCAAGACAACGACGTATAGTTACTATTTTCTTATGAATTTCCAGTTATTTTATTATTTTAAATTGATTAGGATTTTTCCGAGGTGAAAAGGTCAGGAAACTTGATATGAATCGCGCGAACAACGCGTATTATACTATATTAGTTTGCGATATATGGGCAAATCTCACGAAGTATGCGGTTTGGCCGAACAGGCCTATTTTCACGTTGTCAGAACAACAGTCGCGTTATTTCCGCCGCTCGCATTAGATCATTTTGAAGATCTACTCATATTTAATAGTTCTGCATCATTCAGAAGTCTAAAAATTGCTATAGAAAGGTACTGGGAGACGCTTCTTCGTGACAAAATCACAATTTTCGACCGAACAGGGCCATAGTTCTCTCACGCCTTAGCTCGCCACAGGCGGGGCGGTTCACCGATCGGTCTGAAAATTGGATATGTGATGGATTATAATACATAGAAACATATAATTTTCGCCCGAGGCTGTGCCTATCAATGCGTCGGAGTGCCGATGATTCGTTGGAGCGAACTCCGATTCTACATTTTCTCCTGTATCGCTCTTCTAATGGATGCAGCACTCGGGGCGGTGAATATTTCGTATCTGTAGAAACGACATATTATTCTACATCCAAAAACCTACAAATCTAGCCCAAGAACGATAGTGTGCTCGATTCCGCACGACGATGCGGCTTGAAATGAGAAAAGTTATTTTCGCGTAAATGGGGTCAAAAAAATCGTTTTTCGTGTAGCACACGAAAATTTCGATTCCGTTGGGATGGAAACCACGTGTAAACTGATATTTGTACCTCAAGAAATGCCTATGAGAATCGCCCCTACTACAGCCTCATATCGGTCGCGATGCGAGGCTTGTGAGGATCGACAAATGACGAAAATGAGCGTTTCGACGGTTGAGGCACATCTACATTTTGTACCACAGACCTTCAGAAAACACTGTAAACCATTGAACTCATCTCTCTTCTTCTATTCCAACACCAAGGATGCCATGTATTCACATACACACGAGCCAATTAGAATTACGAAAATATGAGGGTCCCACGCAAATACATGGGAAAAACTTCTACACCCTCACAAATCCACGGCGGGGCTCCAAAATGATTTACGCAAGTATTTCATCATTGTTTGAGCATTACTTGGACCAAACAAAAGTTTATCGGAGATGTGCTGCCATTCTGGAAATTCTCGAAATTTCAAAGTCGAAACCGCATAGTTCCTGAGATTTGCCCATATACAATGAGAGAGAGATGAAAAATTGAGAGAGACTCGTATTGATAGTATAAGTATTTACCTATGTACAATTGATCAGTTCCTATTTACAAAATGGATGGTCCATTTACATTATTTATATACAAGAAGTGAAAATATTTACATTATTTACAGGTCATTGCCAGCAGTGAAAGAAGATAATGTGATGGGAAAATGAATCGATTATTTATAATTGCGAGATGTAATTATTATTTGAATATGAATTTTTCAGTTAGTTAGCTTTTAAGTTTTTCGAAATGAAAGCGGTCGGTCGCGAGAAGATTTCAATCTCTCACGGGTTCCGAGATTTCGCGGGGGGCTCTGTGACGAGGTTAATCGCCACACGCGACGCGACGTATATGAGAATAAGTTAGCAGACGATGAGAACAGAGAGAGGAGGGGAAGAGAGAGAGAGAGAGAGAGAATAGTGAGCAGAAATGGACAGCTGTCGTCGCACGGATGACGAGCAGCTTGGCCTGAGCCATCATCGCGAGCGGCTGCGATCAGCCGTCGGATAGAATATTATCTGCGCCGAGTGATGTGTGTGTTAGTGTGAGTGAGGCGAGAAGGTCCCCGGTCGATGGCCTTGGAATGGTGTCGAGCGAGAGGTGTGCAGCCCCGAAATCGTCGCCTAGGAAGCATCCGGATCGAGCCCAGGATCCGGCCTTGCGTATAGTTCGGACTGGGATATGTCGACCCGGCCTCGTGACCCTGAACCGCGTGGTATGCTGAGCGAACGCGAGATTGGTGAGTCTCTCTCCCGCGTAAACTCTCTCTCTCGCGATGTTAAGATCGAATAAATGCGAGCGTAATTGTACGCGTGATATTTGTATTAATTTTATATGAGATTATTTCTATTTTATTTGAGCTGAATAAACTTCCAAAGACCACAAGAAAGGTGGTCCACAGTAAACATGAAATCTTTCGTTTTGTGTACCTTTATTCCTTGGAATTATGAAGGATATATATATAAACATATGAATTAATCCCGTATTCCCTTCAAGGATACGATGCAAAATAGTAGGTTAATTACGAGGCTCTTAACCCTATCTCAACCTTATATGATATTTACCTGGATCAAATAGAATGCTGAATATCAGTATTGAGGACTTGAAATCCTATCTACCCCAGTCTATCTCAATCGACCGCAATCGATCTCAATACTAGATGTAAGCACAAGTGACCTCATTATATCCTATTTACTCGAATCGATTCAAATGTTGAAAATCATTATTTGGGAATTGAGATCCTATCTGCCCCAACTCATTCCAATACAGTTTCCAAGTACTGGAAACACTGGGATCTCAATCTGCTTCAGTCGATGACAATACCGACTTTCAGCATTGCAGACCTCATATCATATTTACCTGAATCGAATCGACTGCTGAATATCAGCATTGAGGACTTGGAATCCTATCTGCCCCAATCGAGTCCAGTCCTGTATTTCAGTATTGAAAATATCGGGATCTCAACACGCTTCAATCGATCTAGATACTGATGCTCAGCATCGCGGACCTTATATCATATTCACCTGAATCGATTTGAATGCTCCATATCAGTATTGAGGACTTGAAATCCTATCTGCCCCATTCGGTTTCGGTACTGTTTTCCAGCATGGGGAACATCGAGATCTCAACCCACTCTTAGCGATCCCAATACTGACTGTGAGTATTGTAGCCCTTATATCCTCATACTCTGAATCGATCTCAGTACTGTCTCTCCGTATTGGGTGGTTCGCTATCTCAATCCACTCCAATCGATCTCGATACTGAAAGTAAGCATTAGAAACCTCATGAACTATCTACTTGGATCGTTCTGAATGCTGAAAATCAGTATTGGAGAATTGGAATCCTGTTTGCCCCAATCGATTCCAGCACTGTTTTTCAGTATCGGTTGAATCGAGATCTCGACCAGCTTCAATCGATCTCAATACCAATGTTCAGCATTGCAGACCTTATATCATATTTACCTAAATCGACTTGAATGCTGAATACCAGTATTGAGGACTTGGAATCCTGTCTGCCCCAAACGATCCCAGTACTGTTTCTCAGAATTGGAAACATCGAGATCTCGATCAGCTTCAATCGATTTCAATACCGACTTTCAGCATTGCAGACCTCATATCATATTTACCTGAATCGAATCGACTGCTGAATATCAGCATTGAGGACTTGGAATCCTGTCTGCCCCAAACGATCCCAGTACTGTTTCTCAGAACTGGAAACATCGAGATCTCGATCAGCTTCAATCGATTTCAATACCGACTTTCAGCATTGCAGACCTCATATCATATTGACCTGAATCGAATCGACTGCTGAATATCAGCATTGAGGACTTGGGATCCTATCTGCTCCAAACGATTCCAGCACTGTTTCTCAGAATTGGAAACATCGAGATCTCGATCAGCTTCAATCGATCTCAATACTGATTTTCAGCATGGCAGACCTTTTATCATATTGACCTGAATCGATTGAAATGCTGAATATAACTATTGAGGACTTGAAATCCTATCTGCCCCAATGGGGTTCAGTACTGTTTTCCAGTATTGGAAACATCGAGATCTCAACCCACTCTAATCGATCCTAACACTGACTGTGAGTATTGTAGCCCTTATATCCTAATAACCTGAATCGATCTCAGTACCATCTCTCAGTATTGGATAGTTCGCTATCTCAATCTACTTCAATCGATTTCAATACTGAAAGTGAGCATTAGAAACCTCATATCCCATCCACTCGGATCGATTTAAATGCTGCAAATCAGTATTGGAGAATTGGAATCCTATTTGCCGCAATCGATTCCAGCACTGTTTTTCAGGATCGGTTACATCGAGATCTTAATCAGATTCAATCGATCTCAATACTGATTTTCAGCATCGGAAACCTTATAAACTATGTACCTGAATCGGAATGAGTGCTGGATATCAGCATTGGAGACTTGGAATCCTTTCTGCCCTAATCGATTGCAGAACTGATCCCCAGGATTGGAGACATCGGGATCTCGATCAGCTTCAATCAATTTCAATACCGACTTCCAGCATTGCAGACCTGATATCATATTTACCTGAATTGAATCGACTGCTGAATATCAGCATTGAGGACTTGGAATCCTGTCTACCCCAAACGATCCCAGTACTTTTGCTCGGAATTGGGAACATCGAGATTTCGATCAGCTTCAATCGATTTCAATACCGACTTTCAGCATTGCAGACCTCATATCATATTTACCTGAATTGAATCGACTGCTGAATATCAGCATTGAGGACTTGGAATCCTATCTGCCCCAATCGGAAACAGTCCTGTATCTCAGTATTGGAAATATCGGTATCTCAACACGCTTCAATCGATCTCAATACTGATGCTCAGCATTGCGGACCTTATATCATATTCACCTGAGTCGATTTAAATGCTAAATATCAGTATTGAGGACTTGAAATTCTATCTGCCCCAATCGGTTTCAGTACTGTGTTCCAGCATTGGAAACATCGAGATCTCAACCCACTTTTAGCGATCCCAATACTGACTGTGAGTATTATAGACCTTATATCCTCATACCCTGAATCGATCTCAGTACTGTCTCTCAGTATTGGGTAGTTCGCTATCTCAATCCACTTCCATCGATCTCGATCATGGAAGTAAGCATTAGAAACTTCATATCCTATCTACTTAGATCGATTTGAATGCTGAAAATCAGTATTGGAGAATTGGAATCCTACTTGCCCCAATCGATTCCAGCACTGTTTTTCAGTTTCGGTTGAATCGAGATCTCGACCAGCTTCAATCGATCTCAATACTGATGTTCAGCATGGCAGACCTTTTATCATATTCACCTGAACCGATTTAAATGCTAAATATCAGTATTGAGGACTTGAAATTCTATCTGCTCCAATCAGTTTCAGTACGGTTTTCCAGCATTGGAAACATCGAGATCTCAACCCACTTTTAGCGATCCCAATACTGACTGTGAGTATTGTAGCCCTCATATCCTCATACCCTGAATCGATCTCAGTACTGTCTCTCCGTATTGGGTGGTTCGCTATCTCAATCCACTCCAATCGATCTCGATACTGAAAGTAAGCGATAGAAACCTCATAACCTATCTACTTGGTTCGATTCGAATGCTGGAAATCAGTATTGGAGAATTGGAATCCTATTTGCCCCAATCGATCCAGCACTGTTTATCAGTATCGGTTGAATCGAGATCTCGACCAGCTTCAATCGATCTCAATACTGATGTTCAGCATTGCAGACCTTATATCATATTTACCTAAGTCGGCTTAAATGCTGAATACCAGTATTGAGGACTTGGAATCCTGTCTGCCCAAAACGATCCCAGTACTGTTTCTCAGAATTGGGAACATCGAGATCTCGATCAGCTTCAATCGATTTCAATACAGACTGTCAGCATTGCAGACCTCATATCATATTTACCTGAATCGAATCGACTGCTGAATATCAGCATTGAGGACTTGGAATCCTATCTGCCCCAATCGAGTACAGTCCTGTATCTCAGTATTGGAAATATCGGGATCTCAACACGCTTCAATCGATCTCAATACTGATGCTCAGCATTGCGGACCTTATATCATATTCACCTGAATCGATTTGAATGCTAAATATCAGTATTGAGGACTTGAAATTCTATCTGCCCCAATCGGTTTCAGTACTGTTTTCCAGCATTGGAAACATCGAGATCTCAACCCACTCTAATCGATCCTAACACTGACTGTGACTATTGGAGCCCTTATATCCTAATAACCTGAATCGATCTCAGTACCATCTCTCAGTATTGGATAGTTCGCTATCTCAATCCACTTCAATCGATCTCGATACTGAAAGTAAGCGATAGAAACCTCATAACCTATCTACTTGGTTCGATTTGAATGCTGGAAATCAGTATTGGAGAATTGGAATCCTATTTGCCCCAATCGATCCAGCACTGTTCTTCAGTATCGGTTGAATCGAGATCTCGACCAGCTTCAATCGATCTCAATACTGATGTTCAGCATTGCAGACCTCATATCCCATTCACCTAAATCGACTTCAATGCTGAATACCAGCATTGAGGACTTGGGATCCTATCTGCTCCAAACGATTCCAGCACTGTTTCTCAGAGTTGGAAACATCGAGATCTCGATCAGCTTTAATCGATCTCAATACTGATTTTCAGCATGGCAGACCTTTTATCATATTGACCTGAATCGATTGAAATGCTGAATATAACTATTGAGGACTTGAAATCCTATCTGCCCCAATGGGGTTCAGTACTGTTTTCCAGTATTGGAAACATCGAGATCTCAACCCACTCTAATCGATCCTAACACTGACTGTGAGTATTGTAGCCCTTATATCCTAATAACCTGAATCGATCTCAGTACCATCTCTCAGTATTGGATAGTTCGCTATCTCAATCCACTTCAATCGATTCCAATACTGAAAGTGAGCATTAGAAACCTCATATCCCATCCACTCGGATCGATTTGAATGCTGCAAATCAGTATTGGAGAATTGGAATCCTATTTGCCGCAATCGATTCCAGCACTGTTTTTCAGGATCGGTTACATCGAGATCTTGATCAGATTCAATCGATCTCAATACTGATTTTCAGCATCGGAAACCTTATAAACTATGTACCAGAATCGGAATGAGTGCTGGATATCAGCATTGGAGACTTGGAATCCTTTCTGCCCTAATCGATTGCAGAACTGATCCCCAGGATTGGAGACATCGGGATCTCGATCAGCTTCAATCAATTTCAATACCGACTTCCAGCATTGCAGACCTGATATCATATTTACCTGAATTGAATCGACTGCTGAATATCAGCATTGAGGACTTGGAATCCTGTCTACCCCAAACGATCCCAGTACTGTTTCTCAGAATTGGGAACATCGAGATTTCGATCAGCTTCAATCGATTTCAATACCGACTTTCAGCATTGCAGACCTCATATCATATTTACCTGAATTGAATCGACTGCTGAATATCAGCATTGAGGACTTGGAATCCTATCTGCCCCAATCGGAAACAGTCCTGTATCTCAGTATTGGAAATATCGGTATCTCAACACGCTTCAATCGATCTCAATACTGATGCTCAGCATTGCGGACCTTATATCATATTCACCTGAGTCGATTTAAATGCTAAATATCAGTATTGAGGACTTGAAATTCTATCTGCCCCAATCGGTTTCAGTACTGTTTTCCAGCATTGGAAACATCGAGATCTCAACCCACTTTTAGCGATCCCAATACTGACTGTGAGTATTATAGCCCTTATATCCTCATACCCTGAATCGATCTCAGTACTGTCTCTCAGTATTGGGTAGTTCGCTATCTCAATCCACTTCCATCGATCTCGATCATGGAAGTAAGCATTAGAAACTTCATATCCTATCTACTTAGATCGATTTGAATGCTGAAAATCAGTATTGGAGAATTGGAATCCTACTTGCCCCAATCGATTCCAGCACTGTTTTTCAGTTTCGGTTGAATCGAGATCTCGACCAGCTTCAATCGATCTCAATACTGATGTTCAGCATGGCAGACCTTTTATCATATTCACCTGAACCGATTTAAATGCTAAATATCAGTATTGAGGACTTGAAATTCTATCTGCCCCAATCAGTTCCAGTACGGTTTTCCAGCATTGGAAACATCGAGATCTCAACCCACTCTAATCGATCCTAACATTGACTGTGAGTATTGTAGCCCTCATATCCTCATACCCTGAATCGATCTCAGTACTGTCTCTCCGTATTGGGTGGTTCGCTATCTCATTCCACTCCAATCGATTTCGATACTGAAAGTAAGCGATAGAAACCTCATAACCTATCTACTTGGTTCGATTCGAATGCTGGAAATCAGTATTGGAGAATTGGAATCCTATTTGCCCCAATCGATCCAGCACTGTTTATCACTATCGGTTGAATCGAGATCTCGACCAGCTTCAATCGATCTCAATACTGATGTTCAGCATTGCAGACCTTATATCATATTTACCTAAATCGGCTTAAATGCTGAATACCAGTATTGAGGACTTGGGATCCTGTCTGCCCAAAACGATCCCAGTACTGTTTCTCAGAATTGGGAACATCGAGATCTCGATCAGCTTCAATCGATTTCAATACAGACTGTCAGCATTGCAGACCTCATATCATATTTACCTGAATCGAATCGACTGCTGAATATCAGCATTGAGGACTTGGAATCCTATCTGCCCCAATCGAGTACAGTCCTGTATCTCAGTATTGGAAATATCGGGATCTCAACACGCTTCAATCGATCTCAATACTGATGCTCAGCATTGCGGACCTTATATCATATTCACCTGAATCGATTTGAATGCTAAATATCAGTATTGAGGACTTGAAATTCTATCTGCCCCAATCGGTTTCAGTACTGTTTTCCAGCATTGGAAACATCGAGATCTCAACCCACTCTAATCGATCCTAACACTGACTGTGACTATTGGAGCCCTTATATCCTAATAACCTGAATCGATCTCAGTACCATCTCTCAGTATTGGATAGTTCGCTATCTCAATCCACTTCAATCGATCTCGATACTGAAAGTAAGCGATAGAAACCTCATAACCTATCTACTTGGTTCGATTTGAATGCTGGAAATCAGTATTGGAGAATTGGAATCCTATTTGCCCGAATCGATCCAGCACTGTTTTTCAGTATCGGTTGAATCGAGATCTCGACCAGCTTCAATCGATCTCAATACTGATGTTCAGCATTGCAGACCTTATATCCCATTCACCTAAATCGACTTCAATGCTGAATACCAGCATTGAGGACTTGGGATCCTATCTGCTCCAAACGATTCCAGCACTGTTTCTCAGAGTTGGAAACATCGAGATCTCGATCAGCTTCAATCGATCTCAATACTGATTTTCAGCATGGCAGACCTTTTATCATATTGACCTGAATCGATTGAAATGCTTAATATGACTATTGAGGACTTGAAATCCTATCTGCCCCAATGGGGTTCAGTACTGTTTTCCAGTATTGGAAACATCGAGATCTCAACCCACTCTAATCGATCCTAACACTGACTGTGAGTATTGTAGCCCTTATATCCTAATAACCTGAATCGATCTCAGTACCATCTCTCAGTATTGGATAGTTCGCTATCTCAATCCACTTCAATCGATTTCAATACTGAAAGTGAGCATTAGAAACCTCATATCCCATCCACTCGGATCGATTTGAATGCTGCAAATCAGTATTGGAGAATTGGAATCCTATTTGCCGCAATCGATTCCAGCACTGTTTTTCAGGATCGGTTACATCGAGATCTTAATCAGATTCAATCGATCTCAATACTGATTTTCAGCATCGGAAACCTTATAAACTATGTACCTGAATCGGAATGAGTGCTGGATATCAGCATTGGAGACTTGGAATCCTTTCTGCCCTAATCGATTGCAGAACTGATCCCCAGGATTGGAGACATCGGGATCTCGATCAGCTTCAATCAATTTCAATACCGACTTCCAGCATTGCAGACCTGATATCATATTCACCTGAATTGAATCGACTGCTGAATATCAGCATTGAGGACTTGGAATCCTGTCTACCCCAAACGATCCCAGTACTGTTTCTCAGAATTGGGAACATCGAGATTTCGATCAGCTTCAATCGATTTCAATACCGACTTTCAGCATTGCAGACCTCATATCATATTTACCTGAATTGAATCGACTGCTGAATATCAGCATTGAGGACTTGGAATCCTATCTGCCCCAATCGGAAACAGTCCTGTATCTCAGTATTGGAAATATCGGTATCTCAACACGCTTCAATCGATCTCAATACTGATGCTCAGCATTGCGGACCTTATATCATATTCACCTGAGTCGATTTGAATGCTAAATATCAGTATTGAGGACTTGAAATTCTATCTGCCCCAATCGGTTTCAGTACTGTTTTCCAGCATTGGAAACATCGAGATCTCAACCCACTTTTAGCGATCCCAATACTGACTGTGAGTATTATAGCCCTTATATCCTCATACCCTGAATCGATCTCAGTACTGTCTCTCAGTATGGGGTAGTTCGCTATCTCAATCCACTTCCATCGATCTCGACCATGGAAGTAAGCATTAGAAACTTCATATCCTATCTACTTAGATCGATTTGAATGCTGAAAATCAGTATTGGAGAATTGGAATCCTACTTGCCCCAATCGATTCCAGCACTGTTTTTCAGTTTCGGTTGAATCGAGATCTCGACCAGCTTCAATCGATCTCAATACTGATGTTCAGCATGGCAAACCTTTTATCATATTCACCTGAACCGATTTAAATGCTAAATATCAGTATTGAGGACTTGAAATTCTATCTGCCCCAATCAGTTTCAGTACGGTTTTCCAGCATTGGAAACATCGAGATCTCAACACACTCTAATCGATCCTAACATTGACTGTGAGTATTGTAGCCCTCATATCCTCATACCCTGAATCGATCTCAGTACTGTCTCTCCGTATTGGGTGGTTCGCTATCTCAATCCACTCCAATCGATCTCGATACTGAAAGTAAGCGATAGAAACCTCATAACCTATCTACTTGGTTCGATTTGAATGCTGGAAATCAGTATTGGAGAATTGGAATCCTATTTGCCCCATTCGATCCAGCACTGTTTATCAGTATCGGTTGAATCGAGATCTCGACCAGCTTCAATCGATCTCAATACTGATGTTCAGCATTGCAGACCTTATATCATATTTACCTAAATCGGCTTAAATGCTGAATACCAGTATTGAGGACTTGGAATCCTGTCTGCCCAAAACGATCCCAGTACTGTTTCTCAGAATTGGGAACATCGAGATCTCGATCAGCTTCAATCGATTTCAATACAGACTGTCAGCATTGCAGACCTCATATCATATTTACCTGAATTGAATCGACTGCTGAATATCAGCATTGAGGACTTGGAATCCTATCTGCCCCAATCGAGTACAGTCCTGTATCTCAGTATTGGAAATATCGGGATCTCAACACGCTTCAATCGATCTCAATACTGATGCTCAGCATTGCGGACCTTATATCATATTCACCTGAATCGATTTGAATGCTAAATATCAGTATTGAGGACTTGAAATTCTATCTGTCCCAATCGGTTTCAGTACTGTTTTCCAGCATTGGAAACATCGAGATCTCAACCCACTCTAATCGATCCTAACACTGACTGTGACTATTGGAGCCCTTATATCCTAATAACCTGAATCGATCTCAGTACCATCTCTCAGTATTGGATAGTTCGCTATCTCAATCCACTTCAATCGATCTCGATACTGAAAGTAAGCGATAGAAACCTCATAACCTATCTACTTGGTTCGATTTGAATGCTGGAAATCAGTATTGGAGAATTGGAATCCTATTTGCCCCAATCGATCCAGCACTGTTTTTCAGTATCGGTTGAATCGAGATCTCGACCAGCTTCAATCGATCTCAATACTGATGTTCAGCATTGCAGACCTTATATCCCATTTACCTAAATCGACTTCAATGCTGAATACCAGTATTGAGTACTTGGGATCCTATCTGCTCCAAACGATTCCAGTACTCTTTCTCGGAATTGGAAACATCGAGATCTCGATCAGCTTCAATCGATCTCAATACTAATGTTCAGCATGGCAGACCTTTTATCATATTGACCTGAATCGATTGAAATGCTGAATATAACTATTGAGGACTTGAAATCCTATCTGCCCCAATGGGGTTCAGTACTGTTTTCCAGTATTGGAAACATCGAGATCTCAACCCACTCTAATCGATCCTAACACTGACTGTGAGTATTGTAGCCCCTATATCCTAATAACCTGAATCGATCTCAGTACCATCTCTCAGTATTTGATAGTTCGCTATCTCAATCCACTCCAATCGATCTCAATACTGAAAGTGCTCATTAGAAACCTCATATCCCATCCACTCGGATCGATTTGAATGCTGCAAATCAGTATTGGAGAATTGGAATCCTATTTGCCGCAATCGATTCCAGCACTGTTTTTCAGGATCGGTTACATCGAGATCTTAATCAGATTCAATCGATCTCAATACTGATTTTCAGCATCGGAAACCTTATAAACTATGTACCTGAATCGGAATGAGTGCTGGATATCAGCATTGGAGACTTGGAATCCTTTCTGCCCTAATCGATTGCAGAACTGATCCCCAGGATTGGAGACATCGGGATCTCGATCAGCTTCAATCAATTTCAATACCGACTTCCAGCATTGCAGACCTGAAATCATATTTACCTGAATTGAATCGACTGCTGAATATCAGCATTGAGGACTTGGAATCCTGTCTACCCCAAACGATCCCAGTACTGTTTCTCAGAATTGGGAACATCGAGATTTCGATCAGCTTCAATCGATTTCAATACCGACTTTCAGCATTGCAGACCTCATATCATATTTACCTGAATTGAATCGACTGCTGAATATCAGCATTGAGGACTTGGAATCCTATCTGCCCCAATCGGAAACAGTCCTGTATCTCAGTATTGGAAATATCGGTATCTCAACACGCTTCAATCGATCTCAATACTGATGCTCAGCATTGCGGACCTTATATCATATTCACCTGAGTCGATTTAAATGCTAAATATCAGTATTGAGGACTTGAAATTCTATCTGCCCCAATCGGTTTCAGTACTGTTTTCCAGCATTGGAAACATCGAGATCTCAACCCACTTTTAGCGATCCCAATACTGACTGTGAGTATTATAGCCCTTATATCCTCATACCCTGAATCGATCTCAGTACTGTCTCTCAGTATGGGGTAGTTCGCTATCTCAATCCACTTCCATCGATCTCGACCATGGAAGTAAGCATTAGAAACTTCATATCCTATCTACTTAGATCGATTTGAATGCTGAAAATCAGTATTGGAGAATTGGAATCCTACTTGCCCCAATCGATTCCAGCACTGTTTTTCAGTTTCGGTTGAATCGAGATCTCGACCAGCTTCAATCGATCTCAATACTGATGTTCAGCATGGCAAACCTTTTATCATATTCACCTGAACCGATTTAAATGCTAAATATCAGTATTGAGGACTTGAAATTCTATCTGCCCCAATCAGTTTCAGTACGGTTTTCCAGCATTGGAAACATCGAGATCTCAACACACTCTAATCGATCCTAACATTGACTGTGAGTATTGTAGCCCTCATATCCTCATACCCTGAATCGATCTCAGTACTGTCTCTCCGTATTGGGTGGTTCGCTATCTCAATCCACTTCAATCGATCTCGATACTGAAAGTAAGCGATAGAAACCTCATAACCTATCTACTTGGTTCGATGTGAATGCTGGAAATCAGTATTGGAGAATTGGAATCCTATTTGCCCCATTCGATCCAGCACTGTTTATCAGTATCGGTTGAATCGAGATCTCGACCAGCTTCAATCGATCTCAATACTGATGTTCAGCATTGCAGACCTTATATCATATTTACCTAAATCGGCTTAAATGCTGAATACCAGTATTGAGGACTTGGAATCCTGTCTGCCCAAAACGATCCCAGTACTGTTTCTCAGAATTGGGAACATCGAGATCTCGATCAGCTTCAATCGATTTCAATACAGACTGTCAGCATTGCAGACCTCATATCATATTTACCTGAATTGAATCGACTGCTGAATATCAGCATTGAGGACTTGGAATCCTATCTGCCCCAATCGAGTACAGTCCTGTATCTCAGTATTGGAAATATCGGGATCTCAACACGCTTCAATCGATCTCAATACTGATGCTCAGCATTGCGGACCTTATATCATATTCACCTGAATCGATTTGAATGCTAAATATCAGTATTGAGGACTTGAAATTCTATCTGTCCCAATCGGTTTCAGTACTGTTTTCCAGCATTGGAAACATCGAGATCTCAACCCACTCTAATCGATCCTAACACTGACTGTGACTATTGGAGCCCTTATATCCTAATAACCTGAATCGATCTCAGTACCATCTCTCAGTATTGGATAGTTCGCTATCTCAATCCACTTCAATCGATCTCGATACTGAAAGTAAGCGATAGAAACCTCATAACCTATCTACTTGGTTCGATTTGAATGCTGGAAATCAGTATTGGAGAATTGGAATCCTATTTGCCCCAATCGATCCAGCACTGTTTTTCAGTATCGGTTGAATCGAGATCTCGACCAGCTTCAATCGATCTCAATACTGATGTTCAGCATTGCAGACCTTATATCCCATTTACCTAAATCGACTTCAATGCTGAATACCAGTATTGAGTACTTGGGATCCTATCTGCTCCAAACGATTCCAGTACTCTTTCTCGGAATTGGAAACATCGAGATCTCGATCAGCTTCAATCGATCTCAATACTAATGTTCAGCATGGCAGACCTTTTATCATATTGACCTGAATCGATTGAAATGCTGAATATAACTATTGAGGACTTGAAATCCTATCTGCCCCAATGGGGTTCAGTACTGTTTTCCAGTATTGGAAACATCGAGATCTCAACCCACTCTAATCGATCCTAACACTGACTGTGAGTATTGTAGCCCCTATATCCTAATAACCTGAATCGATCTCAGTACCATCTCTCAGTATTTGATAGTTCGCTATCTCAATCCACTCCAATCGATCTCAATACTGAAAGTGCTCATTAGAAACCTCATATCCCATCCACTCGGATCGATTTGAATGCTGCAAATCAGTATTGGAGAATTGGAATCCTATTTGCCGCAATCGATTCCAGCACTGTTTTTCAGGATCGGTTACATCGAGATCATAATCAGCTTCAATCGATCTCAATACTGATTTTCAGCATCGGAAACCTCATAAACTATGTACCTGAATCGTAATGAGTGCTGGATATCAGCATTGAGGACTTGGAATCCTTTCTGCCCCAATCCATTGCAGAACTGATCCCCAGGATTGGAGACATCAGGATCTCAATCAGCTTCAATCGATTTCAATACCGACTTCCAGCATTGCAGACCTGATATCATATTTACCTGAATCGAATCGACTACTGAATATCAGCATTGAGGACTTGGGATCCTATCTGCTCCAAACGATTCCAGCACTGTTTCTCAGAATTGGAAACATCGAGATCTCGATCAGCTTCAATCGATGTCAATACTGATTTTCAGCATGGCAGACCTTTTATCATATTGACCTGAATCGATTGAAATGCTGAATATAACTATTGAGGACTCGAAATCCTATCTGCCCCAATGGGGTTCAGTACTGTTTTCCAGTATTGGAAACATCGAGATCTCAACCCACTCTAATCGATCCTAACACTGACTGTGAGTATTGTAGCCCCTATATCCTAATAACCTGAATCGATCTCAGTACCATCTCTCAGTATTTGATAGTTCGCTATCTCAATCCACTTCAATCGATCTCAATACTGAAAGTGAGCATTAGAAACCTCATATCCCATCCACTCGGATCGATTTGAATGCTGCAAATCAGTATTGGAGAATTGGAATCCTATTTGCCGCAATCGATTCCAGCACTGTTTTTCAGGATCGGTTACATCGAGATCTTAATCAGCTTCAATCGATCTCAATACTCATGTTCAGCATTGCAGACCTTATATCATATTTACCTATATCGGCTTAAATGCTGAATACCAGTATTGAGGACTTGGAATCCTGTCTGCCCCGAACGATCCCAGTACTGTTTCTCAGAATTGGGAACATCGAGATCTCGATCAGCTTCAATCGATCTCAATACCGACTTTCAGCATTGCAGACCTCATATCATATTTACCTGAATCGAATCGACTGCTGAATATCAGCATTCAGGACTTGGAATCCTATCTGCCCCAATCGGAAACAGTCGTGTATCTCAGTATTGGAAATATCGGTATCTCAACACGCTTCAATCGATCTCAATACTGATGCTCAGCATTGCGGACCTTATATCATATTCACCTGAATCGATTTGAATGCTCCATATCAGTATTGAGGACTTGAAATCCTATGTGCCCCAATCGGTTTCGGTACTGTTTCCCAGCATTGGAAACTTCGAGATCTCAACCCACTCTTAGCGATCCCAATACTGACTGTGAGTATTGTAGCCCTTATATCCTCATACCCTGAATCGATCTCAGTACTGTCTCTCAGTATTGGGTAGTTCGCTATCTCAATCTACTTCCATCGATCTCGATCATGGAAGTAAGCATTAGAAACCTCATATCCTATCTACTTGGATCGATTTGAATGCTGAAAATCAGTATTGGAGAATTGGAATCCTACTTGCCCCAATCGATTCCAGCACTGTTTTTCAGTATCGGTTACATCGAGATCTTAATCAGCTCCAATCGATCTCAATACTGATTTTCAGCATCGGAAACCTTATAAACTATTCACCTGAATCGGAATGAGTGCTGGATATCAGCATTGAGGACTTGGGATCCTCTCTGCCCCAATCGATTGCAGAACTGATTCCCAGAATTGGAGACATCGGGATCTCGATCCGCTTCAAACGTTGTCAATACTGCTTTCCAGCATTGAAGACCTTGTATCATATTCATCTATTGGATGCTAAATACCAGTATTGAGTACTCGGAATCCTGTCTGCCCCAAACGATCCCAGTACTGTTTCTCAGAATTGGAAACATCGAGATCTCGATCAGCTTCAATCGATTTCAATACTGATTTTCAGCATTGCAAACCCTATATGATATTAGCCTGAATCGAATTGAATGCTGAATATCAGTATTGATGACTTGGAGTCCTATCTGCCCCGATCAATTCCAGTACTGTATTTCAGTATTGGGAAAATCGTGATCTCGATCAGCTTCAATCGATCTCAATACTAATGTTCAGCATGGCAGACCTTTTATCATATTGACCTGAATCGATTGAAATGCTGAATATAACTATTGAGGACTTGAAATCCTATCTGCCCCAATGGGGTTCAGTACTGTTTTCCAGTATTGGAAACATCGAGATCTCAACCCACTCTAATCGATCCTAACACTGACTGTGAGTATTGTAGCCCCTATATCCTAATAACCTGAATCGATCTCAGTACCATCTCTCAGTATTTGATAGTTCGCTATCTCAATCCACTCCAATCGATCTCAATACTGAAAGTGCTCATTAGAAACCTCATATCCCATCCACTCGGATCGATTTGAATGCTGCAAATCAGTATTGGAGAATTGGAATCCTATTTGCCGCAATCGATTCCAGCACTGTTTTTCAGGATCGGTTACATCGAGATCTTAATCAGATTCAATCGATCTCAATACTGATTTTCAGCATCGGAAACCTTATAAACTATGTACCTGAATCGGAATGAGTGCTGGATATCAGCATTGGAGACTTGGAATCCTTTCTGCCCTAATCGATTGCAGAACTGATCCCCAGGATTGGAGACATCGGGATCTCGATCAGCTTCAATCAATTTCAATACCGACTTCCAGCATTGCAGACCTGATATCATATTTACCTGAATTGAATCGACTGCTGAATATCAGCAATGAGGACTTGGAATCCTGTCTACCCCAAACGATCCCAGTACTGTTTCTCAGAATTGGGAACATCGAGATTTCGATCAGCTTCAATCGATTTCAATACCGACTTTCAGCATTGCAGACCTCATATCATATTTACCTGAATTGAATCGACTGCTGAATATCAGCATTGAGGACTTGGAATCCTATCTGCCCCAATCGGAAACAGTCCTGTATCTCAGTATTGGAAATATCGGTATCTCAACACGCTTCAATCGATCTCAATACTGATGCTCAGCATTGCGGACCTTATATCATATTCACCTGAGTCGATTTAAATGCTAAATATCAGTATTGAGGACTTGAAATTCTATCTGCCCCAATCGGTTTCAGTACTGTTTTCCAGCATTGGAAACATCGAGATCTCAACCCACTTTTAGCGATCCCAATACTGACTGTGAGTATTATAGCCCTTATATCCTCATACCCTGAATCGATCTCAGTACTGTCTCTCAGTATGGGGTAGTTCGCTATCTCAATCCACTTCCATCGATCTCGACCATGGAAGTAAGCATTAGAAACTTCATATCCTATCTACTTAGATCGATTTGAATGCTGAAAATCAGTATTGGAGAATTGGAATCCTACTTGCCCCAATCGATTCCAGCACTGTTTTTCAGTTTCGGTTGAATCGAGATCTCGACCAGCTTCAATCGATCTCAATACTGATGTTCAGCATGGCAAACCTTTTATCATATTCACCTGAACCGATTTAAATGCTAAATATCAGTATTGAGGACTTGAAATTCTATCTGCCCCAATCAGTTTCAGTACGGTTTTCCAGCATTGGAAACATCGAGATCTCAACACACTCTAATCGATCCTAACATTGACTGTGAGTATTGTAGCCCTCATATCCTCATACCCTGAATCGATCTCAGTACTGTCTCTCCGTATTGGGTGGTTCGCTATCTCAATCCACTCCAATCGATCTCGATACTGAAAGTAAGCGATAGAAACCTCATAACCTATCTACTTGGTTCGATGTGAATGCTGGAAATCAGTATTGGAGAATTGGAATCCTATTTGCCCCATTCGATCCAGCACTGTTTATCAGTATCGGTTGAATCGAGATCTCGACCAGCTTCAATCGATCTCAATACTGATGTTCAGCATTGCAGACCTTATATCATATTTACCTAAATCGGCTTAAATGCTGAATACCAGTATTGAGGACTTGGAATCCTGTCTGCCCAAAACGATCCCAGTACTGTTTCTCAGAATTGGGAACATCGAGATCTCGATCAGCTTCAATCGATTTCAATACAGACTGTCAGCATTGCAGACCTCATATCATATTTACCTGAATTGAATCGACTGCTGAATATCAGCATTGAGGACTTGGAATCCTATCTGCCCCAATCGAGTACAGTCCTGTATCTCAGTATTGGAAATATCGGGATCTCAACACGCTTCAATCGATCTCAATACTGATGCTCAGCATTGCGGACCTTATATCATATTCACCTGAATCGATTTGAATGCTAAATATCAGTATTGAGGACTTGAAATTCTATCTGTCCCAATCGGTTTCAGTACTGTTTTCCAGCATTGGAAACATCGAGATCTCAACCCACTCTAATCGATCCTAACACTGACTGTGACTATTGGAGCCCTTATATCCTAATAACCTGAATCGATCTCAGTACCATCTCTCAGTATTGGATAGTTCGCTATCTCAATCCACTTCAATCGATCTCGATACTGAAAGTAAGCGATAGAAACCTCATAACCTATCTACTTGGTTCGATTTGAATGCTGGAAATCAGTATTGGAGAATTGGAATCCTATTTGCCCCAATCGATCCAGCACTGTTTTTCAGTATCGGTTGAATCGAGATCTCGACCAGCTTCAATCGATCTCAATACTGATGTTCAGCATTGCAGACCTTATATCCCATTTACCTAAATCGACTTCAATGCTGAATACCAGTATTGAGTACTTGGGATCCTATCTGCTCCAAACGATTCCAGTACTCTTTCTCGGAATTGGAAACATCGAGATCTCGATCAGCTTCAATCGATCTCAATACTAATGTTCAGCATGGCAGACCTTTTATCATATTGACCTGAATCGATTGAAATGCTGAATATAACTATTGAGGACTTGAAATCCTATCTGCCCCAATGGGGTTCAGTACTGTTTTCCAGTATTGGAAACATCGAGATCTCAACCCACTCTAATCGATCCTAACACTGACTGTGAGTATTGTAGCCCCTATATCCTAATAACCTGAATCGATCTCAGTACCATCTCTCAGTATTTGATAGTTCGCTATCTCAATCCACTCCAATCGATCTCAATACTGAAAGTGCTCATTAGAAACCTCATATCCCATCCACTCGGATCGATTTGAATGCTGCAAATCAGTATTGGAGAATTGGAATCCTATTTGCCGCAATCGATTCCAGCACTGTTTTTCAGGATCGGTTACATCGAGATCATAATCAGCTTCAATCGATCTCAATACTGATTTTCAGCATCGGAAACCTCATAAACTATGTACCTGAATCGTAATGAGTGCTGGATATCAGCATTGAGGACTTGGAATCCTTTCTGCCCCAATCCATTGCAGAACTGATCCCCAGGATTGGAGACATCAGGATCTCAATCAGCTTCAATCGATTTCAATACCGACTTCCAGCATTGCAGACCTGATATCATATTTACCTGAATCGAATCGACTACTGAATATCAGCATTGAGGACTTGGGATCCTATCTGCTCCAAACGATTCCAGCACTGTTTCTCAGAATTGGAAACATCGAGATCTCGATCAGCTTCAATCGATGTCAATACTGATTTTCAGCATGGCAGACCTTTTATCATATTGACCTGAATCGATTGAAATGCTGAATATAACTATTGAGGACTCGAAATCCTATCTGCCCCAATGGGGTTCAGTACTGTTTTCCAGTATTGGAAACATCGAGATCTCAACCCACTCTAATCGATCCTAACACTGACTGTGAGTATTGTAGCCCCTATATCCTAATAACCTGAATCGATCTCAGCACCATCTCTCAGTATTTGATAGTTCGCTATCTCAATCCACTTCAATCGATCTCAATACTGAAAGTGAGCATTAGAAACCTCATATCCCATCCACTCGGATCGATTTGAATGCTGCAAATCAGTATTGGAGAATTGGAATCCTATTTGCCGCAATCGATTCCAGCACTGTTTTTCAGGATCGGTTACATCGAGATCTTAATCAGCTTCAATCGATCTCAATACTCATGTTCAGCATTGCAGACCTTATATCATATTTACCTATATCGGCTTAAATGCTGAATACCAGTATTGAGGACTTGGAATCCTGTCTGCCCCGAACGATCCCAGTACTGTTTCTCAGAATTGGGAACATCGAGATCTCGATCAGCTTCAATCGATCTCAATACCGACTTTCAGCATTGCAGACCTCATATCATATTTACCTGAATCGAATCGACTGCTGAATATCAGCATTCAGGACTTGGAATCCTATCTGCCCCAATCGGAAACAGTCGTGTATCTCAGTATTGGAAATATCGGTATCTCAACACGCTTCAATCGATCTCAATACTGATGCTCAGCATTGCGGACCTTATATCATATTCACCTGAATCGATTTGAATGCTCCATATCAGTATTGAGGACTTGAAATCCTATGTGCCCCAATCGGTTTCGGTACTGTTTCCCAGCATTGGAAACTTCGAGATCTCAACCCACTCTTAGCGATCCCAATACTGACTGTGAGTATTGTAGCCCTTATATCCTCATACCCTGAATCGATCTCAGTACTGTCTCTCAGTATTGGGTAGTTCGCTATCTCAATCTACTTCCATCGATCTCGATCATGGAAGTAAGCATTAGAAACCTCATATCCTATCTACTTGGATCGATTTGAATGCTGAAAATCAGTATTGGAGAATTGGAATCCTACTTGCCCCAATCGATTCCAGCACTGTTTTTCAGTATCGGTTACATCGAGATCTTAATCAGCTCCAATCGATCTCAATACTGATTTTCAGCATCGGAAACCTTATAAACTATTCACCTGAATCGGAATGAGTGCTGGATATCAGCATTGAGGACTTGGGATCCTCTCTGCCCCAATCGATTGCAGAACTGATTCCCAGAATTGGAGACATCGGGATCTCGATCCGCTTCAAACGTTGTCAATACTGCTTTCCAGCATTGAAGACCTTGTATCATATTCATCTATTGGATGCTGAATACCAGTATTGAGTACTCGGAATCCTGTCTGCCCCAAACGATCCCAGTACTGTTTCTCAGAATTGGAAACATCGAGATCTCGATCAGCTTCAATCGATTTCAATACTGATTTTCAGCATTGCAAACCCTATATGATATTAGCCTGAATCGAATTGAATGCTGAATATCAGTATTGATGACTTGGAGTCCTATCTGCCCCGATCAATTCCAGTACTGTATTTCAGTATTGGGAAAATCGTGATCTTGATAAGCTTCAATCGATCTCTATACTGATGTTCAGCATTGCAGACCTTATATCATATTTACCTGAATCGATTTGAGAGCTTTTCATCGATACTGAAGTCTCGGAATCCTATCTGCCGCAGTCAATTCCAATACTGTTTCCCAGTATTGGAAACCCCGAGATCTCAATCCGTTTCAATCGGTCTCAATACTCATTTCCAGCATGGCAGACCTTATAACCCATTTGCCAGAAATGATTCGAATGCTGTGTGTAGATTGGGAATGGGAAGTCCTATCTGACTCAATAGATCCAAATACTGACTTCTAACATTGGAGACCGTATGTTCTATCTACGTCAATATACGTGAATGATGATTGTTAGTATTGAGGACTTGAAACCCTATCTGCCCCAATCAATTCCAGTACCGTCTTCCAGTATTGGAAACATCGAGATCCCAATCCGCCCCTATCGATTTAAATACTGATTCTCAGCATTGCAGACCTTATAACCCATCCACCTGACCAATAGCAAAACTCATCTTCAGGCCGTTCCAATTCGGCCCAGCAGTATTGAATTTAATTCGAATATATGAAATCAGGAAGAGTTCAATACGGATTGTGAGTATTGTGAGGGATAGAATAACCATGCAACCACGATTCCAATTCGAATCTGTAGTATCCATCTCGATCAGTGAATGACGCAAAGAGTGATTAGGGCTTCATTGAAATCAATTGACGCAGTCTCAATGTTGCCTGGCAGGATCCAGAGCGATAGCAAAACTCATCTCCAGGCCGTTCCAATCCTGCTCAGCAGTATTCAATTCGATTCAAATACATGAAATTCAGAGGAGTTCAATACCGATTGTGAGTATTGAGAGGGATAAAATAACCATGCACCCACGATTTCAATTCAATTCTGTAGTATTCATCTCGATTAGTCAATGACGCAAAAAGTGATTGGGCCATCATTGAAATCGATTCACTCCGTCAATTCAATGCTACCTGGCAGGATTCATACCGATAGCAAATCTCATCTTCAGGCCGTTCTAATCCTGCTCAGTAGTACTGAATTCGATTGAAATACATGAAATCTAGAGGAGTTGAATACTGATTGTGTGTATTGAGAAGGATAGAATAACCACGCACCCGCGATTCCAATCTGATTCGGTAGTATTCATCTCGATTAGTCAATGACGCAAAGAGTGATTAGGTCATCATTGAAATCGATTGACACAGTCTCAATGCTGCCTGACAGGATCCAGAGCGATAGCAAAACTCATCTCCAGGCCGTACCAAACCTGCTCAGCAGTATTGAACTCGATTCAAATACATGAAATTCAGAAGAGTTCAATAACGATTTTAAGTATTGAGGAGGATAGGGACCATGCTTCCACGATCTGTAATCCATCCTATAGTGTTCAGCTCGATTGGTGAATGACGCAACGATTGATTGAGTTATCATTGGAATCAATTCACACCGTCAATTCAATGCTACCTGGCAGGATTCAGACCTATAGCAAAACTCATCTTCAGGCTGTTCCAATCCTGCTCAGCAGTATAGAATTTGATTGAAATATATGAAATCTAGAGGAGTTCAATACTGATTGTGATCATTGAGAGGGATAGAATCACCATGCACCCACGATTCTAATTCGATTCTGTAGTATTCATCTCGATCGGTCAATCACGCAATAGGTGATTGGGGGGTGATTGGAATCGATCCAGGGCTAATGACTTGAATCTCTCCATTCATGATTGAGACAGATGAGAATGAGCAAGGCTATTATACACCAGTACTGCAGAGAAGTATTTGGTTTGATTGAGGAATGTGGCAACAATAGTTTCCAAAAATCGAAATTCAATCCTGTCATTCGGGATTGGTTAGGATAGACAATTAGTATCGTTTCGCAAATTGAATCAGTTTCTGAAGCCTTGATCTCGATAGAGCAGTGGAAGACGGGATCCATCATCAATTTAGATTGATTTCAATATTGTATTAGTTCATTCAAACATATTAAACCAGCAAAGATCCTTCATCCATTCATCCGGATCCTATCCTATGCTGAATATTTGTATTGGATTATAGCTTACATCAATCCTCATCAACAGTATAGAATCCGATTGGCAGTTGTGATCTCAAATCAGGATTCAGCTAGATTGGGTCTATGTTCGATCGATCTGCATTGAATTCCAATACTGCTCTCGCCGGTTGAATGATAGAACCGATTGAAATGTATTCATCCTGATAGCATTCGATTGGTTTTCAATCTATCCCAACCGATCTGTCGCAGTAGGGAGCTCTGGGCAATTTTTTCCTCCATCTCGGTGTCTGGAATGGATTCTACAAAGATATCCTTTCTCTATAAATTTTTCAAATGGAACATGTTTGCTTTGCCAATCATTTCTACTTGCTGAATTACTACGTTGTTTGAAATTTCTGTTCGGAGAACAGATCGTGATTTGGATCGGTCATTCTTAATCGAGTTTATCTGAGTTCTGAGAGCAGCAATCTCTTTTTGAATTTCTTCCAAAATATCATCATTTGCTGTTGACTGAGTTGATATTACATTGATTTGATCTTGATGATGGTTGGTATAAATTGAATCTGCCAATTCGGCCAATCTGTGTAGATCAGTATGACCACTAATTAGAAAAGGATCTCTATATCTACTACCCAATGTTTACAAAAAATTGATCTAATTACACTGTCATCAAATATGTGATTTTCATTTAAATTTTTGAGACGATAAAGAATTTGTGGCGGTTTGCCATCACTAGAGACTTCACCTTTCATAAGTTTGTATACATTTTTCTCTTCTGATTCAGCAAAGGTTTCGAGAATTTTCCTGTTAAGAAGAGTGTAAATATTTGGAGGCAATTCATCCGTTAGAAGATCTCTCACTACGGAAATGATCTCAGAATTCAAGCTTGGAATAATCAGAGTTGTTTTTATTAGCTCATCTGTTATATTATAGCCTCTCAGAATAGCATTCAGCTGTGAAAACCAAAGACTAGGGTCCCCACTGTTCATATCAGGTAATTTCATGTTACCTGTTCTAGAAAAAGAAGGTATGTTTGCCGTGGGCTGAACTACAGAATTGGTTTTTGTTTGTTGACTATTCACAGTGTTTACAGAAGCAGACTTATCTACGTTTTGATTTTGTTGTTCTTCTGAACCAGAAGTTTGTAAGGTTTGAATATTTGGATCATTTTATTGAGGTATTTCCCCACAAATCAAAGCATGATTAATAGTATCAGCGATTTGAGCTGAAGTTTGAACTTCTATTGATGTTGCTTTAATTTTGAGGATTCTTTATATTTCAGCAATAATATTTGATCCTAAATCCTTGATTCGACTATCTATATTACTAGTTATTTGCTTTTCACGATGCGCAGCAAGTGCTTCTTGTTCTGGTGACAAGTCGCTCTCGTTGGGTTCATTCGTATCATCAGTCATTGTATACTCTACTTGCCTTTTTGTTAGGAAATAATGTTCGACGAGCGACTAAGTTTTATTTGTTTCTCAGAAGTCTAGGTGTGCCGTTGTATGAATTTGGCATGAAGATTTTACTCGCGTGTCAGCGTCGGGACAAGCATATGATTACACGCACGAGTGCTTACAATAACAATTTGTTTGTCCCGCGCCAAGAGACGGAAATGCTTTTAGAAGACTGTATTTCAATATGGCCTGATCGCCAGGATGTAAAAAAAGGCAATGAATTGCGTGGTCCATTGTTGCCATGCGCGCACAAAGTCACGCAGAATTCTTCGCGGCTAGTAAAATCGCAAATTTACGCGCGCAATCATTTTTGATTCACCTCGCGAATTTTTGATAATAATGTTGCTGTTGACGTTGCTTGAAGATGATGTTGCTCGCTGAACGACGATGACGAGACTTGCGCCGGTGCCCTTGTCGAGAGTACGACGCTACACGTCGCTGTATGCTGCAGGTGAGATGACGTCGGCTGTCTGTGGTGATGAGCTCGTACGTGCATCCAGGTGAAGAAACTCGATGATGATGAACGACACCGGTGACGTTGGGACCAGGTGGTTCTCTGAGGGGACCCGATGATCCCTTGTGGGGGCCCGATGGCCCTTTGTGGGACCACTTGACGGCCGCTGCTACAAGTCTTTCGAGACTTTATCACTTCATAAGGGCGGCAGGATAATCAGGAACTCGCTCAGCACTGTTGATTGTGCCAGTTTCTTTTCACTCGGTGCAATTCGCAAGCGCGAGAAACTTTAACTGGAACGATGAGTCTTGGCGCCTAAATAGGCGGGCGCGAGACACTGGAATTTGCTCTGAGCGAATTGGCGAGCTCGAGCTAATTATTGTTGTTGCCCTGCTGCGATATTCGGCAGAAGAGCGCTCGCCTTGGCTGCGAGCAATCTCAACGTCCTGGTGATGTGATTCGTCTTGGGAGAGACCTACTTGATAAGTATGGGAGTCGAGAGCACGTTGTTCTCAGAGATGATGGCGGCAAGCGGGCACTTTTTGCGGCAGGAGCAGTTTTCTCGCGCGGTCGCGCTTGACAGCAGATAAGCAGCACGACAATGATGTCTGCCTCAATGGTATGCTCACCGGCAACTCGCTGCAGCAGCCCATGAATTTTTCACTGGGCGTTGAACTCCAACGTCGTCTCCAGGAGACGTGGATGCACCAGGTAATAGGCGTCGGGGTCACCAGGTTGTACGGAGGTTTGCTCCTCCCGTGTGAGAAGGTTGCTACAACTGGATGAGGTTTTACTTGAATGAATTATTACACTCATGATCACTATCTACACTTGGTGATTTATTCTGATTCCAGATTATTTACGAGGCGTTACAAATGAATGTTAGAGGCTATACGAGCTCTCAAGCTGATCTTCACTTCGCGACTTCTTTCTAGCTAATGATTCAGCGCGGCTCGATCAACGGTCTGATCGGACTATATCTCTCTATCTCTCTCTCTCTCTGAAAGCTCACCTTGCACCACCTCGCGAGCCCATGGACACACTACCATGACACCTCTGGCCTGCCACCCCCCCTCCCGCTATCACATCCCCAAGCAGAGCCTTCTTTTCTATAGGCCACATAAACTTGAATCGGTTCACTGCCCATTTCAACTCATTTGAAGTCAAGATGGCAAACGGCTCATATGACATCGTGGCTAAATCGGAGACCTTTCTTGGCCCATCTGACTCATTTGACCCTTACAACATCTCTGGGTACAACTTTTTTCGTCACGATAGGGTTGGAAGGGATGGTGGAGGAGTGGGTTTTCACGCTAGGTCTGAGTTTACAGTGAATATCTTGCACCAATCTGAATCTGTTTTTGTTAATTAGCCTGAATACTTGATTGCTGGAATAAAATTCAAAAATACAAAATTGTTTTTTGCCACAGTTTAACGAAGGCCTCCGTCCGCATACCCTCATGACTTTATGGATGCACTATCTCCCCTTCTTCCACTTCACGAGCATACTGTTGTGACCGATGACTTTAACATTAACATGGCAGCAGAAACTTCTGCTTCAAAATCTTTCAAATCAATGTATGAATCCAGTTTACTGCATCTTGTGAGTTCAGCGCATATTCACCACGCTACAGGAAAGGATAAACTCATTCATCACACATGTCTTGACTTATTCCTTGTCAGTCATTTATCGACAGTATCAGAGCATAAGTAGTCTGAGTCACCCTTTGCTGCATGTCATGATTTTATTGAAATCAAGTACCGGCTAAAGTCTCCACCCATTCCACCCAAGACTACCTAGCGAAAATCCGAACTGCCGCGTTCCCGTCGCGCTAGGTGAGCCCTGACTCCCACTGCGGTGGGAGTAAAGCCAAGAGCAGTTAAGGTGCGGTGGGACAACGACCATCGAGTCCTACTCTAACTATAGATGGTAGAGGCTTTCCGATGAGGAACCTCGACGGCGACCAGTCAAAGCGTTCACAATGGAGGTTGTGTAACACTGGGATAGAGGCTGAAACCCTCAACGGCGACCAGTCCAACGACAAAGGTGGCGGGGAACCACAACAAGCACTGGGAGAGCAAGCCGCGAAAAAAGTTAGTAGCTACGGCGAAAGTACCCAGTACCCGGCCTTCGAAAGTACCGATCTCGGGAGAGGTTATCCGACAAGGAGCCTCGACGGCGACCAGTCAAAACGTTCGCAGCGGAGGTTGCGTAACACTGGGATGAGCAAACCGTGAAAAGTGCAAAGTACTCAAGGCGAAAACACCCAGTAGCGGTCCTTCCCCGCGAAAAGTGCCAGTAACCGAGACGAAACCCACCCAGTATCGGTCCTCAAGCCGATACCAATTAGGGCTGTACATTGGGAGAGGTAACCCGCAAGGGGCCTCGGCGGAATGATTCCGACGCGAACGTCGCAGGGCGCTCAATTGGAATCGCCATAGGGACTTGTTGCGACAAGCGAGTATGTGACGACTATCTCTGGCTTCCCGAGTCATTTCACGGGCTAGACCACGTGACCGTGATCTAATCTGAAACGTGGGAGAGGACTTCCGATGAGGAATCTCAGCGGGCACCAGTCAAACGCTCACAGTGGAGACTGTGAAACACTGGGACGAGATGCCGTTATCGGTTCTCGGGCTGATACCAAGCAAGGCTCACAATTGAATGGTAGAGGTAACCCGCAAGGGACCTCGGCGGACTGAGTCCATCGCGAGCGCCGCAGGGCGCTCATTTGGAATCGCCATAAGGACCTGCTGACCGCGACAGGTGAGTATGTGACGACTACTCTGGCTTCCCGAGTTATTCCACGGGTTAGACCACGAGACCGTGGTCTTATATGAAACGTGGGAGAGCACTTAAGCTCCTTAGGAGCAGCTCGAGCAGTGACCTGTCTGTGTGCATAAGCAAAACAGGGAGAGTGTCCTCGCAAGAGGCCTCGGCCGTGACCTTTCAAGGCTGAAGTCGAAAGGCTTCTAACAAAGGTACCCAGGGTCGGGGCTGAGCCCTTGGTTGTTCGTGCTAGCACGTCAACCACTGCCCCGTCATAGGGTTGGATTCTGGGGGGCACACGGTTCGATTACTAGATGAAACCACCCCACCGAGGTGGTAAGAACTCGGTAGTCCTCGTGGACGCGATGACAGGGCGTATCCCTGTCCACAGGCTAGGAGCCAGTGGAGAGTTGAGTCGAGAGACAGGTATCTCCACTGAAATCAATAAAGCAATTTAATTCCACCCAAGACTGTTTCAGTTCGCAATCTTTCAAGGATCGACTCTGGTCAGTTAACGAGTATAATCAGATCAGTCCTCCCTCCTGGCGTCTCAAACCAACCCATGGCAGACCAAGTCAATCAATTGAATGATAACCGTGATTTAGAGGCTGATCGCCAGAGCCACAGTACATGTCCACTGTCTGTCGCCTCATGCGACTCCAACGTTCACCCTTGTGAATACTTCCCCTGTAAATTACGTTCCTGGCTACAATGATGATATTAACGCCTGCTTTTCCCCGAGACTTGTAGACTTGAGTTCGCCCCTATATCATAATCTCGCTAAAAGTCACATCGATGACACTGTACAGTCAATGTCCAAAGCAACACTTGAGGCGTTCGATCAGCTTTAACCCATTCGTAACTTCACAGTCACCTCCTCAAAAAAACCTTGGGTGACAGCTGATATCAGACGTCTCATGCGCGATCGTTACACAATCTATCGCCGCGCTTCCCGTGAGAATTCACTGAAAAATTTTGCCCAGTACCGGATCCTTCGTGCCGGAACCAAATCAAAGTTGAACTCCGCCAAGAACAAATATATCACCAGTAGAATAACTTTAGCATCTGATGCTGAAACTAAATGGTCCGAGCTACGGAAATTTGGAGTGGTTTCTCGCCCTCAAGCCTCGCCTCTCAACTTGTTCAATGCCGAAGTTCTCAACAAACATTATGCTAAAGTGGCAAGTTCTGGCGATCCCTTGACCAACGAGGATATCAATCGAATTTGCCGTATCCCTCTTCCGAAGTCTATTCCAACATTTGATTTTGCACCTGAAACACCATCTGTACACCACATAACTCTCGTAAACCAGGATGCTCACTCTGTAGCACAGTGGGCCTCGGACAACGGACTGAAGCTCAATGCATCCAAGACCTCAGTCATAATCTTAGGCAGCAATGCATATCTTCGAGAGATTAATTTCAACCAACTTCCCCGTATCAGAGTTTTGGGTGAAGAAATCCCCATGGATATCAAAAGTCTCGGAATGATCATCACACCTTCACTTGACTGGGGCATGCAGATAGCACAGACTTCCCGAAAGGTCCATGGAGCACTGTACTCTTTGAGAATTACAGCACGGGCCTTACCCCGCACACTCAAGCAGGAAATTGTGACAAGCTTAGTCTTGCCATTCCTTGACTATGGCGCTGCAGTGATTACTGGTTCCGACAAAGGTCAGACGCTCAAACTGCATCGACTCCACAACGCCTGTATGAGATTTGTTTGTGAACATTCCGAAGCTGTCTGAAGTAACTCCTTACCGGATTAGCATAAACTGGCTTTCTGCGAAGAGCAGAAGAGACTACCTTCTTGGCTCGCTAGCTTTATCCATCATCAAATCTCGACTTCCCACCTTTTCGCGTTCAAAATTTTCTCTCACTTCTGAAATTCCCGGCCTACGACAATCAAGAAGAGGTGACCAAAGGCAGTTCACGTACCATACACCTCGCACAGGAGCCCTGAATCAATCTTTCATCACTCGAGCCTCATGCCTACTCAATGATCTTCCTCCTCTAAACGTTGATGCGAGCTTAGGTAATTTGAAGAAGACTCTGTCTGATTTTCTATTATTACGTGATCAAAAGGATTGGTTTCAGCGCATCTCACGAGAGACTCGAGGCAGTTCCCTCTTGCCTTGAACATTTTTTTCAAGAACTACCTACGTAGATTGATATCCCCTTCCTCCCATATCTTCAATGCCTTTGAATGCTCTCCTCGACTTATTCAACATTTTTTGTACATTTTTGCTCACCGTATCGTTACATCTAATCATAATCAATATGTCCTCACCTTGCTAGTTACCCCAAATGTTTGAAAATTATCGATTGCACTATTCATAAGCACCCTCCATCGTCACATGTTACTATTGGCTGAACTTTTGTTCCATGTAATATCAAATGTACTAATGCCTAGGGGCAAAAATGGGTCCAACCCCCCGCCCGTGATAAATTATCAATCAATCAATCAATCCCTTTTTCTTCGGATGGTTGTAGGGGGAATACGCTGCGACGTAGCTATAGAGAGTTTCCGGACGGACGATCACGCCTGGCCGATACATCTCAAAGCTTCCGGGCTGAAATCTGCATCGATGCGACAATCCGTACCGGATAAACCCTCTCCCCCTTCCCCGTTGGCGCTGGCCGTCGGACAAGGGAGAGATCCACCAACTTACAAATCCGGCCCCGGCACCGCGTGAGCATTACTTCAGGACCGGCGGCGTCTCGCGCTCAGGATCGAGCGTCTCTCTTCTCACGACTCGCAGGTGCTGTTTCTCCTTCTTCGATCTCCTTACATCTCTTCATTCTATTTTCTTCCTTCTTTCTTCTTTCTTCGATCTTCTCTCTTCTCTCTTCTTACTCCCCTCTTCAGTCCATCATATTCCTCCTGGAACAATTTGGACCTCTTCTGTTTGAATCGGGAGGTTCACTGTGATCCGCCTGCTTCGAGGCACCTCACTTCCCTCTCTTTCTCCTCCTCACGTGTCATCACCAGCGTGATGTATCCGGTGACTCTATCCCATGTCTCCTGGTTGCGGAGCAAGTATGGGACGAGATTCTCAGATGTTAGCTGAGCACCCAGCCATTCGTCCAACTCGGCGCGCTCTCTTCGGGTGTCGTTGCATGTGAACAGGGCGTATTCAGCGTCGTCCCAGTTGTCCCCGCATGACTGACAAGCTGGGGATGTCCTCTTCTTGGACCGGGTCAGGTAGGCACCGAAGCAACCGTGGTCACTCAGTGCTTGCGTTGTCCAGTAATCTATCTCTCCGTGGGTGCGTTCCGTCCATTTGGCTATGTCACGGATCAGCCAGTGTGTTCATCTGCCATTTGCAAATGGCGAATCCCACTCAGTTTGCCACTGCTCAAGTCCGGTTTCCTTCTTGTTGTCCCGGATGATCTCCTCCATCGTTGGGGTGAGCACACGTTCGGCTCCGATCTCTTTTTGCCGGTTCCAGATTCTCACTCGCTCCGCGACGAGCGAATGAATGGGTGGCATCCCCGCCCACATGGAAGCTGCGTCTCCTGACACGGTGCGGTAGGCACGAATGCTCCTCAGAGTCGCTCTCCGGTGGACAGGCCCCATCCTCTTCTCGATGACGGCCTTCTCTAATCTCTTCCCCCACACGGGTGCACCGTAGAGTATGATGGAAGCGCTCACAATTTTGAGAAGCTTGCGCCTCTTCTGTTCCAGTCCTCCGATGTTCGGCATCAGCCGCTGAAGCGCTGCACTTCGCTCGCGTTCTGGGCGGCCTCCTGGATGTACTTCTTGAACGACGACTCGTCGTCAAACCATACGCCGAGGTATTTTGTCTTGCGTGGGATCTCTTGCCCGTTGATGTAAAAACGGGGTAAGTCAAACTTCCTGCGTCTTGTGACCACGATTGCTTCGCACTTCTTGACAGCAAGCTCCTGGAGACTGCTGATCATCCACTTGTATACTCGGGCCAGCGCTTCATTTGCGCGTCTACCCAAGAGTTCCTCGTTGTCGGCCCAGACTATGAGTCCTGCGTCGTCCACGGAAGCCACTATTATCACTCCTTCTGGCATTTCAATAGACAGTAAACTGTTGTACTGGGTGTTCCAGTTGAACGGCCCGGAAACCGAACCCTGTCCAATTCCGGCGGATAGTTCCCGAATCTCTCACCCCTCGTCGGTGTTGTACATGAGGGTCCTGTTCCGCAGATAGTCTCTCGTGACGGCTAGTAGATAGGGGGGCACTTTACCTGCTTGGGATTGATAGATTCGCTCCCAGCTCGCGCAGTTGAAGGCGTTCTCTATGTCCAACGCAATGATGGCACAGAATCCTCCTCTTCCTTGGTATGGGTTTCCTACCGACGCTTGAACCCGTTCTTGGACCTCCTTGATCGCGTGCACAGTGCTTCGTCCCTTCCGGAACCCAAACTGCATTGGTGATAGCCCGCCGCTCTCTTCGTAGGCTTTCTCCACCCTGTTAAGGTAGTTGTACACCAACTACGTGAGTCAAAGAGACTTAACCTCACTTTTTTCCCCATATCAAAATATTCGAAATTATTATTATTGTTAATAACTGCACTTTTTCCATCAACCAACAAACAAAAACGGTCATCTAAGCCTTCCTGAACAGAATCAGGCATGGTTTTCAAAGTTATCTACCCTAAAATCGAAATCACGTGTCGCATTTTTTGCATTCTACGCTTTGTATGAACAATTACTGAAAAACGACGTGGTCCATCATCTCCAGGCTTGGCCATATGATTCATTGATACATAAACTCAGATCTCTCGCAGTCCCACCATTTTCTGTTGATCAGGTTTTGCGCTGGACCCATTTTTGTGCTGTTTTTGGGGCCCGCTCCCATAAGCGCAATGTTAAAAATGTGCAAAACTCGTCAAATTGTGACGATCGATACTCTAAAACGGGATGGTCAGCCGTTCTGGAATTTTGCACACGTACTCTTCGATATGAGAACTATCTCTCTGCAAAATCTCGAGAAATTCTGTTGATGAATAATTTTGGTGTACAACTACCTCAAGCACCATCCTCTCGTACATTTTCCCGATATTGTCGAGCATGCTGGGAGGGCGTTGACCTCCCCTGCTGCGAAAGATCGATTGGGATAGATTGAAAACCAATCGAACCCTATCGGGATCAATACATTCCAATCGGTTCTATCATCCAACCGGCGAGAGCAGTATTGGGATTCAATGCAGATCAATCGAGCATAGATCCAATCTCGCTGAATCCTGAATTGTAGATTTGAGATCACAACTGCCAATCGAATTCTATACTGTTGATGAGGATTGATGTGAGCGAATATAATCCAATACTAGTATTCAGCATAGGATAGGATCCATATGGATGGATCGAAGATCTTTGCTGGTTCAATATGTTTGAATGAACCAATACAGTATTGGAATCAATCTAATTGAATGATGGATCCCGTCTCCCACTGCTCTATCGAGATCAATGCTTCAGAAACTGATTCAATTCGCGAAACGATACTAATCATCTATCCTAACCAATCCCGAATGACAGGATTGAATTCCACCTTTTGAATACTATTGTTGCAACATTCCTCGATCGAACCAAATAACTCTCTGCAGTACTGGTGTATAATAGCCTTGCTCATTCCTATCTGTCTCAATCATGAATGGAGAGATTCAAGTCATTAGCCCTGGAGCGATTCAAATCATCCCCCAATCACCTATTGCGTGATTGACCAATCGAGATGAATACTAGAGAATCGAATTGAAACCGTGGGTGCATGGTTACTCTATCCCTCTCAATACTCACAATCAGTATTGAACTCCTCTAGATTTCATATATTCCAATCGAATTCAATACTGCTGAGCAGGACTGGAACGGCCTGAAGATGGATGTAATTAATTTTGACACTCGATCGATATGATCGGATATCGTATTCATCACTCGCGGGAATTTCAAATTATGAAGATATAATTTTTTTTCTCGGTCTTTGCGAGTTGGAGTCAGCAGATATTTCTGACGTTTTTTGGCATCAATCGGGAATGGATTTCACTCAACTCTCGATCAGTGCACCTTTAGAGCCTCGTATGGTTCCGAGGATGCATCTAAAGGATTTTGATGGAAAGGAATGAAAAGTAAAGATAAGAAATGAGAAACTTTATGAAAAAATTTGGATTCTACGCTGATGTTATGCGTGTTTCGCCCTTTTCTCATTGCTCGGGCTTTTCAAAGTGGTGGAAGAGCAATGAAAGTTTACCACTGACACGCGGCTGAAGTGGCCGAATGTTCGATGGTTTGAGCGCTCTTACATACGAAAGTTCATCTTCGTTAAGCGCTTGCGAGAAAGGTCATTTTAACCCGCTATTTCCATTTGATTTCTCAACATTTTTACTTTGGCAGCTCTTCGGCCTTCTGCCGGAGATATATGTAATTAATTTTGACACTCGATCGATATGATCGGATATCGTATTAATCACTCGCGGGAATTTCAAATAATGAAGATATAATTTTTTCTTCTCGGTCTTTGCGAGTTAAAGTCAGCAGATATTGCTGACGTTTTTGGCATCAATCGAGAATGGATTTTACTCAACTCTCGATCGATGCACCTTTAGAGCCTCGTATGGTTCCGAGGATGCATCTAAAGGATTTCGATGGAAAGGAATGAAAAGTAAAGATGAGAAATGGGAAACTTTATCAGAAAATTTGGATCCTACGCTGATGTTATGCGTGTTTCGCCCTTCTCTCATTGCTCGGGCTTTTCAAAGTGGTGGAAGAGCAATGAAAGTTTACCACTGACACGCGGCTGAAGTGGCCGAATGTTCGATGGTTTGGACGCCCTTATATACGAAAGTTCATCTTTTTTAAGCGCTTGCGAGAAAGGTCATTTTAACCCGCTATTTCCATTTGATTTCTCAACATTTTTACTTTGGCAGCTCTTCGGCCTTCTGTCGGAGATATATGTAATTAATTTTGACACGTTTAACGAAGATGAACTTTCGTATATAAGGACATCCAAACCATCAATCATTCGGCCACTTGAGCCGCGTGTCAGTGGTAAACTTTCATTGCTCTTCCACCACTTTGAAAAGCTCGGGCAATGAGAGGAGGGCGGAACTAGCATAACATCAGCGTAGAATCCAAATTTATTCATGAAGTTTCTAATTTCTCATCTTTACTTTTCATTCCTTTCCATCAAAATCCTTTAGATGCATCCTCGGAACCATACGAGGCTCTAAAGGTGCATTGATCGAGAGTGGAGTAAAATCCATTCTCGATTGATGCCAAAAAACATCAGCAATATCTGCTGACTTTAACTCGCAAAGACCGAGAAAAAAAAATTATATCTTCATGGCCTGAAGATGAGTTTTGCTATCGGTCTGAATCCTGCCAGGCGGCATTGGATTGGCGGTGTGAATCTATTTCAATGATAACCCAATCTTTCGTTGCGTCATTGACCAATCGAACTGAATACTATAGGATGGAATTCAAATCGTGGAAGCATGGTCTCTATCCTCCTCAATACTCAAAATCAGTATTGAACTCCTCTAGGTTTTATATATTCCAATCGAATTCGATTCTGCTGAGCAGGATTGGAACGGCCTGGAGATGAGTCTTGATATCCATCTGAATCCTGCCGGGCAGCATTCAGTCGGCTCCGTCAATCGATTCCAATGATGACCCAATCACTCATTGCGTGATTGACCGATCGCAATGGATACTACAGAATCGGATTAGATTCGTGGGTGCATGGTCATTCTATCCTCCTCAATACTCACAATCAGTATTGAACTCCTGCAGGTTCCATATATTTGAATCGAATTCAATACTGCTGAGCGGGATTGGTAAGGCCTGAGGATAAGTTTTGCTATCGGTCTGAAACATGCCAGGCAGCATTGAATTGACTGCGTCAATCGATGCGTATGATGAACCAATCACTCTTTGCGTCATTGACTAATCGAGATAAATACTACAGAATCGAATTGAAATCGTGAGTGCATGGTTATTCTATCCCTCTCAATACTCACAATCAGTTATTGGACTCTTCCTGATCTCATATATTTGAATCAAATTGAATACTGCTGGGCAGAATTGGAACGGCCTGTAGATGAGTTTTGCTATTGGTCAGGTGGATTGGTTATAAGTTCTGCAATGCTAAGAATCAGTATTGAAATCAATTGGGGTGGATTGAGATCTCGATGTTTCTGATACTGGGAGACGGTACTGGAATCGATCAGGGCAGATAGGATTTCCAGTCCTCAATACTAACAATCATCATTCAGGTATATTGACGTAGATAGAATATACTGTCTCCAATGTTAGAGGTCAGCATCTCCATCTATTGAGGCAGAAAGGACTTCCCATCCCCAATCTGATATACAGCATTCTAATCGATTCGGGCGAATGGGTTATAAGGTCTGCAATGCTGAAAGACAGTATTGGGATCGATTGAAGCAGATTGAGATCTCGGGGTTTCCAATACTGGGAAACAGCATTGGAATCGACTGAGGCAGATAGGATTCCAAGTTTTCTGTACTGATGTTCAGCATTCAAATCGATTCGGGTAAATATGATATAAGGTCTGCAATGCTGAAAGTCAGTATTGAGATCGATTAAAGCGGATTGAGATCTCGATGTTCCCGGAATTGGAAAATAGAACCGGAATCGATTGGGGCAGATAAGATCTCAAGTCCTCAATACTGAAATTCAGCATTCAATCCGATTCAGGTAAATATGATATGAGGTCTGCAATGCTGAAAGTAAGTATTGAGATCGATTGTAGCTTATTGAGAACTCAATGTTCCCGATACTGGAAAACAGTACTAGAATCGATTGGGGAAGATAAGATCTCAAGTCCTTGATACTGATATTCAGCGATCAATTCGCTTCAGATGAATATGATATGAAGTCTGCAATGCTGGAAATCACCATTGAGATCGATTGAAGCGGATTGAGATCCCGATGTTCCCATGACTGAAAAATAGTACTGGATTGGATTGGGGCAGATAGGATCTCAAGTCCTCAATACTGATTTTCAGCATTCAATTCGATTCAGGTGAATAGGATATAAGGTTTCCGATGCTGAAAATCAGTATTGAGATCGATTGGAGCGGATTGGGATCTCAGTGTCTCCAAAACTTGGAAACGGTATTGGAATGAGTTGGGGCAGAAAGAATCTGAATTCTCCAATACTGATTCTCATCATCCAAGTCGATTCAAGTAGACAGGATATTATAAGGTTACTTATGCTTACATTTAGTATTGGGATCAATTGGAGTGGATTGAGATAGCGATCTACCGGATAATGAGAGACAGTACTCGAATCGATTCAGATTATTGAGATCTAAAGGCTCCAATACTTACAGTCAGTATTGAGATCGATTAAAGTGGGTCGAGATTCCGATGTTCCCAATCCTGGAAAACAGTACTGAAATCGATTGGGAAGGATAGGGTTTCAAGTCCTGAATACTGATATTCAGCATTCAATTCGATTCAGGTGAATATCATGTAAGGACTGCAATGCTGAACATCAGTATTGAGATCAATTGAAGCGGATTGAAAACCCGATATTCCTAATACTGAAAAACAGTTCTGGAATCGATTGGGGCAGATAGGATTTCAAGTCCTCAATACTGATATCCAGCAGCCATTTCGATCCAGGTGAATGGGATATAAGATCTGCAATGCTGGAAATCAGTATGTATCGAGATCGATTGAAGCAGACTGAGTCTCGATGTTCCCAATACTGAGGAACAGTTCTGGAATCGATTGGGGCAGATAGGATTCCAAGTCCTCGATACTAATATCCAGCATTTAATCCGAACCACGTGAATATGATATAAAATCTTTAATGCTGAAAACCAGTATTGAGATCGATTGAAGCGGATTAAGTACCCGATGTTTCCAATAGTGAAAAACAGTTCTGGAATCGATTGGGGCAGATAGGATTTCAAGTCCCCAATACTGATTTTCAACATTCAAATCGATTCAAGTGGATAGGATATAATAAGGTCCCTTATGTTTTCATTTATTTTAAAGATCGATTGAAGTTGATTGAGATAGCGATCTACCCAATACTGAGAGACAGTACTCAAATCGATTCATGTTATTGGGATATAAGGGCTCCAATACTTACAGTCAGTATTGAGATCGATCAAAGTCGGTTGAGATCCCGATGTTCCCAATACTGGAAAACAGTACTGGAATCGATTGGGGCAGATAGGATTTCAAGTCCTCAATACTGATATTTAGCATTCAATTCGATTCAGGTAAATATCATATAAGGTCTGCAGTGCTGAACATCAGTATTGAGATCGATTGAAGCGTATTGAGATCCCGATATTCCCAATGCTGAAATACAGTACTGGAATCGATTGGGGCAGATAGGATTCCAAGTCCTGTATACTTATATTCAGCATTCAATTCGATCCAGGTAAATATCATATAATGTCTGCAGTGCTGAACATCAGTATAGAGATCGATTGAAGCTTATTAAGATCCCGATTTTCCCAATACTGAAATACAGTACTGGAATTGATCGGGGCAGATAGGACTCCAAGTCATCAATACTGATATTCAGCATTCAATTCGATTCAGGTGAATATCATATAAGGTTTGCAATGCTGAAAATCAGTATTGAAATCGATTTAAGCTGATTGAGATCTCGATGTTTCCAATTCTGAAAAACAGTACTGGAATCGATCGGGGAAGATAGGATTGCAAGTCCTGAATACTGATATTCAGCATTCAATCCGACCCAGGTAAATATGATATAAGGTCGTCAATGCTGAAAAGCAGTATTGAGATCGATTGAAGGGGATTGAGAATCCGATATTTCCAATACTGAAAAACAGTTCTGGAATCGATTGGGGCAGATAGGATTTCAAGTCCTCAATACTGATATCTGGCAGTCAATCCGATTCAGGTCAATAGGATATAAGGTTTTCGATGCTGAAAATCAGTATTGATATCGATTGAAGCTGGTTAAGATCTCGATGTGACCAATACTGAAAGACAGTGCTGAAATCGATTCAAGTTATTAGGATATAATGACTTCAATACTCACAGTCAGTATTGAGATCGATTAAAGTGGGTTGAGATCTCGATGTTCCAAATACTTGACAACAGTACTGGAATCGACTGGGACAGATAGGATTTCAAGTCCTCAATACTGTTATTCAGCATTCAAATCGATTAAGGACGATGAATAATCTCTTTGCGAGTTAAAGTCAGCAGATATTGCTGACGATTTTGGCATCAATCGAGAATGGATTTTACTCCACTCTCGATCAATGCACCTTTAGAGCCTCGTATGGTTCCGAGGATGCATCTAAAGGATTTTGATGGAAAGGAATGAAAAGTAAAGATGAGAAATGAGAAACTTTATGAAAAAATTTGGATTCTACGCTGATATTATGCGTGTTTCGCCCTTTTCTCATTGCTCGGGCTTTTCAAAGAGGTGGAAGAGCAATGAAAGTTTACCACTGACACGCGGCTCAAGTGGCCGAATGTTCGATGGTTTGAACGCCCTAATATACGAAAGTTCATCTTCGTTAAGCGCTTGCGAGAAAGGTCATTGTCCGAGGAGGAAATTGACGCACAACGGAATCATCGAGAGTTGAGGTGCCGCCGCCATGTTGAATGCGAATGTAGCAGAAAGAGGAGGTCGAAAAAAATGATCTGCACACGTCCTCACGCCATGTTGGCTCTACCTCCACGTTCTCGGGAACACGTGTTTATATTCGCTTGTTCTGCCAACTTTCCAAGTGCCCAAGAGTATGAATATCATCGACAACCACGTCGAGAAAAAGGCCTCCCACAACCTGCATAACGTCAGAAACCCATCCACCGGTTGGGTGACGGGGGCAGATCGATACGCCCTACGTAGGAAAAACCCCACGTTTTCATTCGCTTTATTGCACTTGGGCGCCGCCGACGGATTCTTGTCTCCGAATCCTTCATGTGAGTGTATCATCGACACACTTTTTCCTGTCGGGTATACATGTGTTGGTGCCGAACCTCTAATGCGCGTACTGATATTGTGTAAATGGAAACGGGTTCGTGCGCGCAGATCGAGGGAGAAAGATAGATAGATAGATAGATAGATGTCCTTTATTCGTCCGCAGACAAAAAATCTGATTACATCTGATTACATATGCCCGTTGAAAATATAATATTGTGTATAGAAAATAATGTATATGTATATACTCATAATAATAATAATTTCAGTGAATCACTGTTTTGGTCAAGGACACTCAGTATCACAATTTGCGACTAGTCAAGGCAAAGATTACTCATTATTCTAAGTACAAAATTTTGTAATAAGAGAAGGATAAGGGCTCACAGTCATATCACAGATTATGTTTCATCAGTCGGTTGACAGGAGGTCACATAAAAAAAAAAGAAATATTAAAACAAAGTAGAGCCCAACCCATCACAGATTAAAATAGTGCTTCTTCTCTACATCAATCCTCTGAGGAGGCTGTGTCACTAAGAAATTTTTCAAAGCCTCTTTAAGTAACGATACTTTCCTCAGCTGCCGAAAGCCCGTAGGGAGAAAGTTCCACAGATGAGCATATTGAACTTGGAATGATCTTCTTCCGTACTCAAGTCTCATGTTGGGGACTTTGAGTACTCGCTCTTCCAGATTACCACGTGCGGGGCGTTCGGATTGGTACTTGGTAAACATCGCAGCTAGGTAGCCAGGTTCTCCCAAGTGCATGATCTTAAGCATCAAAAGAGCTGCGAAGTACATTCTCCGCGAATCAGTACGTAACCAACCCAGACGCTCCCTAAACGGGGTGATGTGCTCGTCTCTCCTAAGATCAAAAATGTATCTCACACATGAATTGCTCAGTCGTTGTATCCGTTGCCGCTGTTCGTCCGTGGCGTCAAGGTACACGACCGTGCAGTGATCTAAATGTGGTTGAACCAAAGACTCGACTAGGCGAACTCGGAAAGGTCTGGTGATACAAGCCTTAAAAAACCGCAAACCGTAAAGGGCTCTGTTTACTTTCTTAGTTAATTGATCGATGTGCGGTTTCCACGTCAGTTCGCTGTCAAGTGTAAGACCTAGACTCGCGACAGAGTCACTGGATAGGATAAACACTCCGTTCTGTATCTCAACCCCTGGCAAGTTCATGCGCTGCAAGTCTTTAACGTTCCTTTTGGAATTGAAAAAGATCGCCTTGGTCTTTCCAGCGTTGAGGCGCAGGTCGGAATTCCTAGCCCAGTCAGCAACGAGTCGCCCCACTTCCCCCAGTCGAGCGATCCCCTGGACGATGTTCTTCTTATCGACTTGTAAATAAATCTGGAGGTCATCCGCGTAGAATAAGTGGTTAACCGACTTTCCACTCAGTAGCCCGGGCAAGTCATTCACATACAGACTAAAGAGGAGAGGCCCGAGAACGGACCCCTGTGGAACGACCAGATTGGTTTCTAGCCAATCAGATTTGCCTGTCTTCGAAGTGATTTGTTGGATGCGGCCCTGTAAATACGATTTTATCCACAGGAGTGCCGATCTCGAGAAACCGAGATGTCGTAGCTTCCTCAGTAGCTTGGATGATGAAATTGTGTCGAATGTTTTGCTCAAGTCGAACAGTAGGAGAAGAGTGATCTTCTTTCTGTCAATTCCTACTCTGATGTCGTCTGTCAACTTCAGTAGTGCCGTCTGGGTACTGTGATGTTGCTTGAAACCATCCTGGAACGGATCAAGTAGTTTCTCAATTTTCAGATACTCCGTGATGTGGTCATGTACGATTTTTTCCAGAACCTTGGAGAGGAAACACAGCAGCGCTATGGGACGGAAATCCGAGACTGCTGATGGAGCTGCAGTCTTCTTTAATGCAATCAGCTGCACTTGCTTCCAAGCCTCAGGAAAAACACTATGAGCGAAAGAGGAATTGAAAATATGTACAATAAGATCACCAATACTCGGAAGAGCTTTCGCGATCACGCTTTGGGGTATTCCATCCACCCCACGGGCCTGGGAGGAGAAATGTTCAATGGCAAGGACTACATCATTGAAATTTGTGGGCTTAAATTTAAACCCCTCCTCCGGTGCCGAACTAATATCGTCCATTGCTCCATTAATATTTTCGTGAGGCGAGACAGAAACCCCCGCAAAGTGAGCGTTCAACTCATCCGGTGTGAATCCGTGAAATTCTTCCTCTTTGCTCTTGGGCAAGAGGCCAAGCTTACGCATCTCCTTCCAGATGTTCTTGTTCTGATCAAGAGCGTCCGTGAGATGGGTTTGAAGGAAGGAGTTACGCTCTTGTTCAATGCGCAAGTCGACCTCTTCGCTAAGCCGAAAGTACTCACTTTGAAGCTCGGGACACTTGCGGTTGTTATGTAGCATCCGCTCCCAGCGCCTGCGCGTCGCGTCTCGCTTATTCATGAGTACTTTCAACTCCGGACCAATCCAAGGAGCATCATTTTTCTTCAGATTTATAGTTTTCTCCGGTGCTAATTCGTCCAAAATGGTCTTTAAATTTTCATTCAAACAGTAAATTGCATCTTCCAAACTGGTTTCAGCATTCTCAAGAGCCGTCCAGTTGCAGCGAAGCAAACGGTCATTCAATATCTCCGGAGTGATCTTACAAAAATCCCTATAGGTGAAAGAATTTTTCGGCGGAGTGGGAGTGAAGACGCTGATGGTAACGTCAATGACCGAGTGCCTGCCAAAACTGGTCAGAAGTCTGTTTTGAAAGTCGGTAATGATGTCGTTGTCATCCACGTAAATATGATCAATCCATGTATGAGATACATTGGGGTTGTGTTGGTGAGTCGGGCCATGCTGTACTATCTGCAAGGCAAGTTCTTCTGTCAGCGCAGTCAGTGTTTTGGTGTCTGGGTGAGTAGCGTCAAGTAAATCCGCGTTCAGATCTCCCATTATAACTTTGTGACTGTAATCGCCACACAGTCGACGTAATAAGCCAAACAGCCCGTCATCCTTCTGCATGGCAATTTTTGGGGGTCTGTAAATTACCACGACTTATATTGGAGGAGAGTTGCCCTGCTGTACGCTACAAAAAAGGAATTCAGGTACTCCAGGTTTCCCTGGCCCAAGAGTATTCGACGAAATCAATTTCTCAATCTTGAAGTCATTGCGTACATACAAGGCGACCCCATCTCCCTCTCTGTTGCGATCCTGTCTCAACAGTGAAAACCCCGGAATCTGAACGAGACTGTCATCCACATACTCATCTAGCTTCGACTCAGCCATCCCAAATAGATGGTAGGAGGGATCGTTGGCGACGAGCAAGCGTGAATGCTCAATCTCATCTGTCAGCGAGTTAAGATTGATAAATCCCGCTTTCAAGAGACCTCCACCCCCTCGTCGCTCCTCAGCAGCCGTATTTAGTCAAGGAATCCCCGCGGATTCTGCTGCCGGATCTCGGCTCTGCTCCGGAACGACTGTGCAGCTCTGGGTGTTGTTAGAGGACGCACAAGTGCGTTTTGGAACACTTCGACAGGCCGTTTGAATGACCTGCAGATCAGCAAGGGATTCGAGCGTATGCGCTCGCTCACCATTTTGCCGCCTGACCCAGAAACATCCACCGCCGTGCCAGACGTATCTTAGACCCAAACCGCGTGCAACCGATCTCAATCGTGTGTATTCCTTGTACTTCTCACGGGGAAGCATTTCATTTATGAAGATTTTACGGTTTGGCACATGAGCTTCCGCATCTGAGTCAAGTAGTCCAGACTGGATTTTATTAGTCGTGAAATAATTATTGGCAATTGAGCGTTTAGCCCGAATCACTTTCCCGACTAAATGGCTACTGGAGAGTTGGACTACGCATGATGGTAGAGTGCGTGAGATGGCAGTTGAGGCTCGTGAAGATGAATCCGAATCACGATTACTTACTGGAGACCTCTCCTCAGACGCATGCCTCGGATGCAGGACGTGAACATCAACAATGTCTGCCCTCTCCAGCGAGGGGAGAATGGACTTGAGCATTGCATAGGTAATACTAGATATTTGTGCCGGTGAGGCCAGAGAATTTTCTTCCAAAACACCATTAATAATAAATTTGCAGCGCTCAAGTCCATCACTGCCATGTTCCCGTCCTTGCTTCCCATCATGTGGATGAGGGGACTCGTGCATCCTAGGTGGATTAATAGGAATCGAGGATTGATGTGTCGATTCGGCATTGCAATTATCATCATTTCTTAATTTATAATTATGCAGAGTATTCTGGAGGCCTTCAAGCAGCTCAGTAAGAGTGGAAATCTGGCCCTTCATATTGGAATTCTGCTCCAACAGAAGCTGGCGATCCAAGCAGAGCTCCTCCAGCTGAGAGTTCTGCTTCTCTATAAAGAGCGAGAGCGTGGATGAGAAATCCACACACAGGCGTCGCAGCACGTAGCAGCCGACAAGCCGACGTTTACGCGAGTATGTTGGAGAATTAATCGATTATTCAATGAGTCATCATAGATAATTATTGTATCAAGCAATGCCCTCGCCGGGAGACGCCCACTGCAGCCCAGTGGAGTTATTATGTGTGATGTTTCATGTGTTTTAGTTCCCAGAATGCGAAGGTTCTTGGCTCTGTCTTCCTGTGACTTTGACCTTTTCCCAATTGCCCTTTCCCAATTCGTGCTGACAATCTTGCACAGATCTCCTTAAAAGTTCTTTTGAGTAGTTTTCACTGATTTTCAAATGATTTTGTGGATAGTGCACAAAGAGATGATGAAAAGAAGTTATTACTGAGTGGTGGATGGTTTTATCTGTTTACAAGTGCTGTGAGGAGCTCAATTCTCTAGCGTACAACCACGTTTTGTGTCCTGTGAAAATACTGAGTGTCAGTTCTGTTTTGTGGATGATTACTGATCAACCACGGGTGATGGATGATATTTCATGAAACATTGTGTGTCACTTAATTCGTCATTGTCATCAAACGTGCTCCTAATGTCAATCTGAAATACAACTGTTCAGAACTCCATTAGATCAGTGACGGAATGGACCATTTTCATTATAAATTGTTACAGTAGTGTCACGTGGGTAGAGAGAGAGATCAGTGCCTAACCTATTATAATAGATACATTAGGTTATAATATATTATAACCTAATGTATCTCAAACATGGATTGATCATATTTACGTAGATGACAATGACACCATTACTGACTTTCAAAACAGACTCCTGCCCAGTTTCGGCAGGCACTCGGTCATAGACGTCACCATCAACGTCTTTACTCCCACTCCGCCAAAAAATACCTTCACTTATAGGGATTTTCGTAACATCACTCCGGAGATGCGGAATGACCGTCTGCTTCGCTGCGACTGGACAGCTCTTGATAATGCTGAAATCAGTTTGGAAGACGCAATTCACTGCTTAAATGAGAACTTGAAGACTGTTATAGATGAATTAGCGCCGGAAAAAACTATCAACCCGCGAAAAAATGATGCTCCTTGGATTGGTCCTGAGTTGAAGGTACTCATGAATAAGCGAGATGCGACGCGCAGGCGCTGGGAGCGGAATCAACGCAACCAGCGAAAGTGTCCTGAGCTTCAAAGTGAGTACTTCCGGCTAAGCGAAGAGGTCGACCTGCGCATGGAACAAGAGCGTAACTCCTTCCTTCAAAACCAACTCTCAGACGCTCTTGATCAACATAAGAACATTTGGAAGGAAATGCGCAACCTCGGCCTCCTGCCTAAAAGCAAAGAGGAGGAACTTCATGGTTTCACACCGGATGAGTTGAACGCTCACTTTGCGGGAGTTTCCGTTTCGCCCCACGAAAATATAGACGAAGCAATGGACGATATAAATTCGGCCTCAGAGGAGGGTTTTAAGTTCAAGCCCACAAATCACAGTGATGTAGTCCTTGCTATCAAACATTTCTCTTCACAGGCCCGTGGGGCGGACGGGATACCCCAAAGCGTGATCGCGAAGGCTCTTCCGGCTATTGGTAATCTTATTGTACATATTTTTAACTCCTCTTTTGCTCATAGTGCATTTCCTGAGGCTTGGAAGCAGGCACAGCTAATTGCATTAAAAAAGACCACCGCTCCATCAACGGTCTCGGACTTCCGTCCTATAGCGCTGCTTTGCTTCCTTGCCAAAGTTTTGGAAAAAATCGCACACGACCAAATCACGGAGTTTTTGAAGTCTGAGAAATTATTAGATCGCTTCCAGACTGGTTTCAGACAACATCATAGCACCCAGACAGCTTCACTAAAGTTGACCGATGACATCCGAGTAGGTATTGACAAGAAAAAGATCACCTTGCTCCTACTTTTTGACTTCAGTAAAGCCTTTGACACAATATCACCATCAAAGCTGTTGAGCAAACTTCGAAATCTAGGCTTCTCGAGATCGGCACTCCTGTGGATAAAATCATACTTACAAGGCCGCACCCAAAGAGTTACTTCAAAATCTGGTAGTTCTGATTGGCTCAAAACCAATCTGGGTGTTCCACAGGGTTCCGTTCTTGGGCCTTTACTCTTCAGTTCATATGTCAATGATTTACCTGGTTTGCTTGACGGGAAGTCAGTACATCATCTTTTTTATGCGGATGACCTACAAATTTATCCCCAAGTCGAGAAATCTAAGATCAGAGAGGGCATTGCTCAGCTGGGAGAAATAGGACGACTTGTTGCTGAGTGGGCCAGGAGTTCCGGCCTGTGTCTCAACGCTGGCAGGACCAAGGCTATCTACTTCAGTTCTGAGAGAAATATCAAAAATCTGAAGAGAACGGACTTGTCAGGGGTTGAGATACAGGAAGGAAAGTTCATCCCGTTCAGTGATACGGTCGTGAGCCTTGGTGTTACACTTGACAGTGAACTGACGTGGAAACCGCACATCGACCAAGTAACTAAGAAAGTCAATAGAGCCCTATATGGATTGCGGTTTTTTAGGGCATGTATCACCGGACCTCTCCGAGTTCGCCTAGTTGAGTCCCTGGTTCAACCGCATATAGACTATTGCACGGTCGTGTACCTCGACGCCACGGACGAACAGCGGCAACGGATACAACGACTAAGCAATTCATGTGTGACGTATATTTTTGATCTTAGGAGAAACGAGCACATCACCCCGTTTAGGGAGCGTTTGGGTTGGTTACGTACTAATTCGCGGAGAATGTACTTCGCAGCTCTGTTAAGGTAGTATTAGCGGTACTGGATGTGTCAAGTGCAGAACACACCCGAGCTTGACTCCCTTTCGCCCGCGATATAGGTATAGTGAGTGCACGCAGCAGACGACGACCTAACCCCGAAACCGCAGAAATGAGTGACACTTGGGCTCACATCTTCTTTTGTAGGCTCCGAATCGTCAATTTGATCGCTCCTGAGTGTTTTTTGTGCACTCTTACATCTGTGTATTCACTGCCATGGAAATCTGTGCGTCAGGTATCACTCTACTGGTGATGTTCTATAAGACGCCGTGTTAAACGGCTTTTACAAAAACGCTCATAACTTTTTTCCCCCACTCTGAAGGCTTCTGAAATTTCAACTGAAGCACTTTGAGACCCTAATATACAACTGTGCCGACTTTCGTGATTTTCTGAGCGTCAATTCGAGTACCGCTAATATTACCTTAATGCGCAAGATCATGCATTTAGGAGAGCCTGGCTGCCTAGCTGCGATGTTCACCAGGTACCAATCTGAACGCCCCGCACGCGGTGATGCAGAAGAGCGGGTACTCAAAGTTCCCAATATGAGACTTGAATATGGAAGAAGATCTTTCCAGGTTCAATGTGCTCATTTGTGGAACTTTCTCCCTCCGGGCTTTCGGCAGCTGGGGAAAATGTCATTATTCAAAGAGGCTATGGAGGATTTTTTGCTCACACAGTCTCCCCAGAGGATTGATGTGGAGAAGGAGCATTACTTCAATCTCTAAACTTTGAAAGGCTTGGGCTGACTCTTTGCTTGATTCGTTCATCTAGAATATAATTATAAGTATACGTGTGACCTTTCGTCAATCGACCGAACTTTTCTGTAATATGACTGTGAGCCCTGCCATTTTATTTGTATTCTTATATTATTCTATGGAGTTTGTGAATCTTCTGAGTGCTACCCGACTAGTCACAAATTGTGATATACCTAAGATTTGTCCTTGACCAAATGACTTCATTATTTTTATCAATGCGCACTATTGATCTGTGATATATATTACCATATGTAACTGATTATTTTTCTTTTTTGTCTTCGGACGAATAAACGGGCATCAATCAATCAATCAATCAATCTCTCTCTCGAGTATATTTCGCCTAGATTGAACTCACATTCAGATATTCGGTTGTGGTTCATTAGAGTCACCCTCCTTCCCACGTAACAGTAGCTTTACGTATCCCAAGTGTTTGCTCATTCAAATTCTCCAGCTTCTTTTCTTCCATTCTAATATATATCACAGAAATTCAACAGGTCACTTTCAACCACATTTCATGACTCCAACTTTTATGGTGTGTTGGTGTTGCAGAGCTGTATCAGCATAGAGGGCTCAAAAATCATTCAATTCATTACATCAAGCATCTCTCGACTGTTTTGAATGAACAGATTTGACTATTCAGAGTACTCACTATTCATGATTGAGGTGTGGGATGTAAAGTGTCATGGCACGTCCATGGATGGAGTTATCCTGATGTTCTTGATAAGCAGCCAGTCTTCCCAATTTCAATATCTAATAACTTTCACGTTTCATTACAGAACTATTGGTTTGCTGTATTTGAGGAAAGGCATTCTTTGGGAACAAGCGTGGCTGGTCGCGTTGTTTGCCTCTAATCCATTTGCATTCTACAGCCCATCTTGAAGATGAATCAAAATTTCTATCTCATATGTATAACTCCCAATCATGCTCCATTTCAAATTATTAGGTTTAAACTGGAAAGATGAAAATAAAATTATACAAAAGAGAGTATTTTTAAAAGTTCGCTTTTATGCAACGTTGAACAGAATAGCAGCATTAAATGTGAGAATAATCTGAAATCTCTCTCTTGTTACTGGCATAAATGTCACCTGTTCGGTGGGGTTGGACTCTGGAGCTAAGATATTGACAGGAAGAGTAAGTCAAAATTAACGGTGGATATACTTCATTACAACTACCTGCTGGCCGACAGAGCCTCCGGCCAGCTTGAGGGCACAACAGACACTGTATTACACAGGCATAGTCCCGAGCGTCCTCCTGAAAAGCCAAGGGACCCTTTTCTCTTAGACGGTTTTCGGCGCCCTTCTTTTCTATTTCCTCTCTCCTCGCTTCTTTAGCTCCGCACTCAAATACGGAAAACTCTACTGGCGCGGGTACGCGCAGTTTCGGGGAGTATACCTCTAGATATACAAGTAGGTTATAGATATACAAGTAAGCTAATCCATAGAGCTATAAGATGTAGTATGAGTCCATAGGACATCTCCCCCTTTAAGGTCAGAAAAATTTTCGGATACGTGAATTTTTCGTCTTCATGCGATGAATGGAATTTGATTCTGAAAGTGGTGCGACTCCAGAGTTGATAATTTGCGTATCGTTCTTTCCATTAAAGTTGTATTCGAATTCAATTCTACTTGTTTTTCCTAAATCTCCATTTGACATGGTATTTTGAGCCTCGTGCAATAAAGTCACACGTGCAGTGAAGCTTCAAGCTAAGGTGGGTTCACTTAATGTCATGAAATGTCATCATAGTTGCAACCCAAAAAATTACTGATATGACTGAATTATCAAATGTATGAGTGATTTCTTCAAATAACTATTTTGGGACTATCGATCAATTTGTTTCAATCAGTTGATAATAAAAGTTTAAACCAGAATAAATTATGTGTGTACCAGAGCTGCACTTGAAGTGAACTCTGTATATTGATGACATGTTATGTCTATCGAAACCTGCTTCACATATGTATACGAATATTTTTATTTTAGATATATCATCACTTCGTCAAAGTTTTTAGTATCACTTGAATTGATTGTGCTGAATTTTCATTAAATTTTGAATCGTTATTGGTTTTTCTACAATCAACGAAAGCACAAAAGTTAACGCATTTTTCAAAATTGAGTTGATTGCAAGAATCCTTGGATATTTTCATCGAAAGATGTACTTTGAGTAAATGTTCAATGGTGTGCAGGCAAATACTGAGGGATTAAAGTATTGATCGTTTCATTCTGCAAGCAATTGAATGTGGGTAGCATATATGATTGTTTGAATTTCCGTGAAGAAATATTCTCAATTCTCAATACGCATAACACATAAGGGTCATTGTTTCGTCATTATACTCTATCTATATTCGAAGTTTACATACTTTGTTATGATATCAAGTAGTAATTATTGTTATATTATCTTGCAAGATCATCAATAAAATCCTTACTGTAGATTCTGATGCCTTCGAATGGAATATGAATGCAATTCTCGTAATTTTGATTTGGTTTTCCGTCCGACGGAATTTTGGAGAAATCAAAGTCCCTTCGAAAGTGAAGTGGAATTCATCCATAGTTTGTTATGTATATGAAAACACTCACTTCGTCAGTTTTATTTCAGAGAGATAATTCCTATCGGTATTGAAAAACACCTGATACTGTTGATATCCGTTCTTGTAGACTAAAATGTAGGCTGTACTTACTGTTTCACTATTCCAATGAAAGTCATATGGATATCTCAGTAATTTAGAATCGTTTTATCTTCTACTTACAATAATTGAAAGCCTTCAATTCATTTAAGAGAATCTTAGATTTGTATTGAGTATTTTCAAAGTTCTGTGAGGGAAATAAAGTATACGATGAAATAATTTCGGGGAAAGGCTCATGACCTATTTCACATAGATCTTACATCTCAGTGGTTATTCAAAGCATCGGTGCCCTATGAATTTGAGAATTTTCATTTGGTCGTCGGGAAACAGAAGCTGTTGTGAGCTTGGAATGCTCTGCTGATCAATTCTACGGAGCTATAATATCTATTACGTTGTTTTTCTACACGATTTATATAAATGTATTCGTAATTTTGCCAGGCAAAATTGATCTCAAGCACGTTGTAGATAATCCTGGTACCTGATTTTGGTTTATTCATTATTTGTAGTATCTTACTAGTGCTACCACACCTATACATATTATATGATCTTGTAAGGGCTTTTAGCCCGTATATTGGAAAATAAAATAATAAAAAGTAATGTGGACAATCTATTTTGTAGCTCATTTTTCATTCTCGTCCTACCATAATTTCTAACATTAAGATGTAGTCGTCGTTCCAACCTATCTGGAATTATTTCCAACCTATCTGGAATTATATCATTATATTCATGATTGTGTGATTTCTCTCAAGAGTATAGACTGAAGTTATTCCCAAAAAGTTAATATTTATGATCTAATCTTGTCTCTAGGTATTAAATTCTTACTAAGATTCATTATACCTTATATTTCCCTCTATTGATCATATTACTCACTTGTTTCACGTGGTAATCGTCATCTTCTTTCGCTTCATTTAACTAAATAATGTTACAGGCTACGAATTCATGCGGTCTATGGAACATGTTTACTCGAATTGAAGCTTCCATTAAAAATTCCTTGATGCTCTTCTTAAAAGGTGTCTCACTAAATCAATTCTCAATGATTCGTTTCTGAGCTCTCTTGTATTTCACCCCTAGTATAATGCTAGTCATCCTCCATCATCCTTGGGATTTTTCTCTGATATGATACTTATTGATTTTCCATATCGTCTCATTCACTCAGTTTCGTTCACGTTTTGCGGCATTTGAATTCAGATTTTCCGGGGAGTTTCAGTGTAATTCAAATTGTATAAATATAAATATTCTCTACCAAGGTCATTCATCGACCATGGAGAATCAATAGATAGGGGGTGCATATCGTATTTCAAGGCCGAATGTTTCTATGAATAGGTGATTGGCGAGCAGTATAAATCTCACCCAATCATGTTTAATGAGAGTCTCATCATTGGAAATTTAGATTTTGCGAGATATTCATTACAGACTCACTCCGATTTGGGATTCGAATCTTTCATCAATTTTCGTTGCGATCTTTCCGCCTAGAAACTGTAAAATGTGATATTTTTTAGTGGGTCCTATAGACGTGAAAAATCAATCAGAAAATGCAAAAATCGTTCTCTTTGCTAATTTTGAAAACGAAAATAGGCTATTAAACCTGCACGAACCACTTTCGGGACCTAGAAACTGTGCTTTCCACCTCCTTTGATAATCTATAACACGTGACCAAAGTTCAAAAAAAAACCCGATCCCCGCGACCAAAAGGTGGCGATATGACTCGGGTGCAGTTGCCTGGGTAATGGGGCTGCTCACTTCCAAAACGATTCGAGATAAAATTCAGATTGTCCAGATCAGTCTCCCAATAAAATCGACACAAATGCATCGGGAACTTGATCAAGCTCCAATATTGGTTTTTTAGAGCGTATCTACGAGGGAGCGTGGTTTCATGATCTCACTCCAGTTTTGAATCTAACGTGCATTGAAGATGTTGACGAGAAATCTGCTGCCCCTGTCATGAAAAAGAGGGTTGCAGATGCACAAGGTGGTTGAGCAGGTATTCGATAGGCAAATATTTTTTAAGCAAAGAGAGAGACCCTATGGGATGTTGGGAGTAGGCATCAGATTAAAAAGACGCTGAAGGTAATACTTGACGACGGTATAATCATCTCTTACTTATCCGCAAAATAGATATTTGATTGTTTTTTCTCGATGAGGGCGCGAACGCGTGCATGTGCGTGTTTGATCGATCGTTTCCGTTCCAAATTATAGCATTGCGAAAACATTGCGATATCTAGCCCACTTTGGTACCATGAGTCTTGCAATATGCACCAATGAGCAAGCGTACGTGACGATGTATATCATGTCTAAATTGCTACCAGTACAACTGTTTCCCGCTGATCTTTTCCGCGGTATCGGAGCTCTTCAGTGATTGTAAATGAAAATAAGGGAACATAAAAAAGGAAAAGACGAGCTTGCAGCTGCTCAAACACGATCATTGTCGAGCACCAAGGAAGGATTTTCAGCGCTGAGATATTCCCCGCGATTGGCAAGTGGCTCCGGCAACGGCGCGACGGTTGTAATAAAGATCTTTGGTGATTTTAATGGGCTCATAGTCGGCCGCCGATGAGCGATTGTTAGCCCATGGATTCACCCGACAAGAGCTCTGAATGAAGAATGTCGTCGCTCAGTGGGAGCGATTAGCAGCGTCGCGATTTTCCTCGCAATCAGGACACAAAAACAGACGTAAATAGAGATGGACTGTGCTATAGGTATGAAGTACTCTAACGCGGTTGCTTTCATCGCTGGACTGGCACGATGACTGAGAGTGAAAGGTAATTTTGATGAATTTCTCAGACATGTGATGATTTAGTCATTTATCAATTTGTAATTTCAATCCCTTCGAAACATGAATGATAGATTAAGAAAATATGCCATTTTTTGACATCAGATTTTACTGAATCATTCAAATCGAGTTTTCCTCGATGAAAGAAATAAACGAGCTACTGTATTCGAAATTGATGGAAAATTTTAATTATTGCCACTTAAACGTCATGCAACTCGAGAAAAAAATGGCGGTTTTCACATTCATCGTGATGGAAAATCTTGAAACTCCGAAGGGGGCATTAGGGCCGATTTTCAATATTCAGTCAGATGAATGACATAGATTTCAGTTTGAATTTCAAAAAAGATGAACTTCTGCCTGAAGTTCTGCGTGAAAATTAGTCATGGCGAGATTTGCGTGATGAGTAAAAAACAATGATTGCGATTGGTTGGAATTGAAATCGGACACTATGGTTTGGAAAAATGTACCAGTAACATAAAATGATCGATTTTTCGATCAGCCGAGTCAACTTGGAGTGAACGCCACTTGTTTCATCACGAAAGAACTGTTCGGCTCCTGTAGACATGTACATTGTTTCATCTCCTCAGTATGTATGGAAAGCTATCCTCGAAAACTATCGAAAAATCTCATGTTTGTTGATCAGATTGGCTCACATTCTATACATCAAACTTATCTGCCGCATTCCCTTACTTTTTCTTGTAACTCGTTCCATATATGTATTGAAACGGCATCATTTCTTTGTTTGATGCGATTGCATTTGAATGTCTTCGTCTCCTGCGGTTACATTCTTTTCAGACCAAGCTTTGTAATTTAATGCGTACATATTGCGAATAAAACTCCGCGAGGAGTAATTTATGCCCATCGATCGCTCGTAAAAGTATGATTTATATTATCTTTGTAGTGGCTCACGGTTGGCCTGAACTGACTTCAACCCAAAGGTGCGTGCCCCTCAGAATTGATTTTTCTCACTTCAAGTACACGATAAATGGAAGTTTCTCCTGCAAGCATGAAAATCTTTCGTCGAGCCGTTTCTCAAAAAAGTGAGATTCATGGTTTTTTTATAGGAATTTCCATACTAATCTATCCACGCGCGATTAAAATGCAGTTGTCGGCCGACTTCCTTGGAATTCGATCTCAATTACATTAAAATACGTTATAATCCATCAAGAGGATAGTTTTTAGAGACGATCTCATAGTACAGGAGAATATCCATGGTCTGACGATGCCGAGAGACAAGCAATGATGTCGCACGATAGGCCTTAACTGACTTTAGCCCAAAGGTCCTTGCCCCTCAGATTTCTTCTCTGGAGTTCAAATACGTGATAAATGGTAGTCATTTCTCGCAAGAATGAGAATATCTGATGGAGCTACAATCGAGAGAAGTCAAATTGAAATATTTTGAATCTTGATTTTGACATTATTTTAAGAGTAATCACGGATGAGCTTTGAAATCGACCTTCGATACATGTTTGCGTGAATGACTATTATTCAGGAAGTATAGATCAACAATAATGCTCGAAAGTTCATGAGAAAGAACACACTCCAGAGTAAAGCAATTTTATGATCAATAAATTACTATTTGAATGTGCACACTGCTATACACGCACAAAGCTCTAACAAGTTTCTCTATATATTGCAATACGCATACTTGCAATTTTTCCATGTTGAGTTGAAGTCAAAATGTGCCAATTCCATGGATTGCTCACTACTCAATCCGGGGTCCATCCTCTTCATCTCACAAAACTGTTCAATGTGAAATAATACCACGTGAACTTTCGAGGAAACTCGAATCTCCAACTCTGAATAACTTTTAGAGAAGGTTCCTACACACGATTTATCAGATGTTACTCTGGCGAAGGAACTGATTCTACATTTTAATCGTGCATGGATAGATTACTATAGAAATTCCAATGGAAAACCATAAATTTCACTTTTCTAAGAAACGGCTCGTCAAAAGATTTTCATTCTTGCGGGGGAAACTTCCATTTGTCATGTAGTCGAAGTGAAAAAAATCAATCCTGAGGGGCAGGCATCCTTTGGTAGGAGTCAGTTCAGGCCAACCGTGGGCTGTAGTGAAAAGACGATCTTTTACCACTCATAAAGAAATAAAAGTCCGGGACTCCTGGTTGTTCATGTATACTCGCACTGATGTAATTGTGAGATTATCGTGTGGGTGGGCTTTGACTACCGGTCGAAATCTAAAAAAGATCGATTTCGGCAACAGGAACCCTATTGAAAAAAATTATGTCATGTACATGACATAAAAACGTGATGTCACATTTTTTCGAAAAACCATATCACGATCTTGGACATTCATGACATAAGTACATGATCAACTTCATGTCATGGAAACTTGCCATGATTATATGTCATACTTTCATGTCGCGAATTTTCGTCATGATTTCCCGGATTTCCCGCGCATGTCATGGGACTTTGTCATAATTATTTGTCACGATTTTCTGAATTTTGACGTAAAGCGAGGCATGTCATGTGACTTTGTCAAGATTTTGTCACGTTTTGCCAGATTTTTTACTAAAACGCAACTGAAAGATCCAGTGCATGGACAAAAAACCTATCAATAACGGTCGACCAAAAAAAAAGTCATGAGAAAGTTCCCGTGGCGATGAACTTTGTCGACACTGGGATTTGAACCCACCCGTTGTCGGATGTGTCAGATTCAAAGTCCAACACCTTACCGTCGTGGCCAGCGAGGAAGGTTAGGATACAGTCGGTAAAAGACTTTCTTATAATGCGGATCGCTATAGCCGTTAGTATATAGGCCACATATAGGCGTTTTGATGCTCATTCGTTGATCTAATAATGACGAGCAGAATATTCTTGCCGCTCGCAGACGAGCGAACGGACGCAGTTGACAAAGTTTTTTGAGCAATAAGCTGGAAAAGAATCCAAAGTTTGTAAACAGCGCTCGCTCGCTCGTCTGCGAGCGGCAAAAATATTCTGCTCGTCATTATTAGATCAACGAATGAGCATCAAAACGCCTATATGTGGCCTATATACTAACGGCTATAGCGATCCGCATCATAAGTCAGTCTTTTACCGACTGTATCCTAACCTTCCTCGCTGGCCGCGACGGTAAGGTGTTGGACTTTGAATCTGACACATCCGACAACGGGTGGGTTCAAATCCCAGTGTCGACAAAGTTCATCGCCACGGGAACTTTCTCATGACTTTTTGTTTGGTCGACCGTTATTGATAGGTTTTTTGTCCATGCACTGGATCTTTCAGTTGCGTTTTAGTAAAAAATCTGGCAAAACGTGACAAAAATCTTGACAAAGTCACATGACATGCCTCGCTTTACGTCAAAATTCAGAAAATCGTGACAAATAATTATGACAAAGTCCCATGACATGCGCAGGAAATCCGGGAAATCATGACGAAAATTCGCGACATGAAAGTATGACATATAATCATGGCAAGTTTCCATGACATGAAGTTGATCATGTACTTATGTCATGAATGTCCAAGATCGTGATATGGTTTTTCGAAAAAACGTGACATCACGTTTTTATGTCATGTACATGACATAATTCTTTTCCATAGGGAATGAGGAAAATAACTCTCTCGAGATTCAAAGTTGAGTAATGACTCAACCCCAACTAGACGGAGATACTTCTTATTATCTTCGTCTGTAAATCGAAAAGGACTGATTATTCCTGTGGAGCGATTTAGAGGAAGTGAAAAAACTACAAGAGCGATATTTCAAACTAGCGTTGAATATGCCTTAGAAAACGAAATTTAAAAGACAGAATTGTTATCGATCAGGCAAACTATCTATCTCAAAAATTCATCCGAAATATTGTAGGAAATTGAACTTCGAAATATTGGCTCAATCTTGAATGTTATTGAAAGTTCCGCACTCTCTCGCATCTTGTTCCTCTCATGCATACGAGACGGAATAGAGCCCCTACCATCGGCTACAACTCAGTGAAAGCATCGTCTCACAAGCAACCGATGATCAGTCAATCCTACTCTGCAATTATCACTAAGTGCCTCTTTTTGTCATCGCTATATTCATCTCCGGTGAGATCTTTGGAGTCCCGACTTATTTAGTCAAAAGTAATCTCAATATGGCATGATTGTGTGGAGAACTTGATAAATTTTTAAACTCAAAATTTGACTCCTTTATTTACAATCATTGAATCGATGCACGTTGAAGATTCTTCGAATTTTCTATTTGAACATTTTCGTGTGAATCAAGTGAATGATACTCTGTACAAACTACGTCGCCGTGGAGGATTGGAGGGAGGCTTCACGTGCTTTACTGGCCACAGGTGAATTCTGCGAGCCACTCTCTTTCCATCTAGTGTAATTCAAAATCGTGAATATTTACCAATTTTCGCGCGTACGTTGCCTGAAATTGAGAAGATCGACAAATATAGTTATGCCACCTAAATTTAATGATATACAAGAGCTTGAAAGTTCTTATGCACTGTCTAATTTGCTGTGAACGATTTCAGCTATGGATGCTAAACATGCATGGAATATATGGGTCATTCTGGACCAAGGTGAACATTTTGAAAATCGACGAAATTTAAAAATGCCCCAAACATTTTTTTTCCGTTAGTACTACTAGAATATAGTTGAAAAAATTTTTTTTCAGATTTTTTTGGGACCCATGGCGGGCCCTACGAATTTTCCAAGTCTCATTTTTGAGCAGTTTTTAGCCTATTTTTCGCTATCTTGGAAAATTCGTAGCTCGGACTCAAATGCATCTTTTTCATCCTAGCTGGGCGCATTTTTTTCGGTATGACGTACACTTTCAAGAAAAAAATTGACCGGTCCAAAAATTGATGTCTGGTAGGTCCCACGGTTGCATCAAAAAGGCCCAAAAATACGACTTTGCACCACCTTTGGAGGCGTATAGGTCAAAATGGAAGCCTCGTAGCAAAATTTTACAGGAGAGAAAACTTGTAGGCCTTGAAAAAACCTTCAATTTCCTTTTTGGAACGTGTCATTATCTTATCTCACGTACGATCTACAGCCGATTTAAGTTGGGCATTTTTGTAAAAACGTGAAACTTCAAGGCCAATTTAAAAAAATCGTTTATTTTTTATCGACCCCAAACCTATGAGAAAATGTTCTTTCAGGTGTCTATTTGAAGGCCCAACAATAATTTGGTTGTTCCTTTGAAATCCCGATTTTATACGAGCTGTTAAAAACAGTCGAAAATACCGAAAATCGTGTCAAAATCGGGCCTTATCATGAAGCTTCGTGGACTGGGTCTTCCCTTGCTCTCGATTTGTGGACTCTAATTATACAGCACTCGGCATAAAATATTGTGGAAGATGAGACCTAGAGCTGAAAAATGGCCTCTCGTGCGATGTTTTACGATGGAACCGTCCAAAACTAGAGTAAATTGAGTAAATACAAGATAAATCGAGAACCGGCCGCTTTGGCACTCCGCGTATGCTCCGCACTGCATGCCATCCTCCGTTAATGCGGAAGTGATGAGTGATATTAACAGCTGCAGTATTGCCAGGTATTATCCAGTATAGACAGAGATAAGAAGGTTCTCTAATCTCCGTTATAGACTGTAGACTGTACGAGGTTTTGGTTGTTAGTGACCAACACGAAAAAATTGTATGTGTCAGTCAGCGTCTCGATCAGAAATTTTGGTACACTCGAGAACAAAGTGAACCATGGCGTGAAGATAACTTTTGTTATCTTTACGCCATGAGGTGAACTGCAATGGGATGACGGTCAGTGACCGTTCGAGATCTGTCGTCTCCTTCGCACTCATGGTATAACCTATTAGGTGCGAGTGAGATGGAAGATCTCGAATGGCCGCTGACCGTCATTACCTTCCCCGCGGGGTTTGCCCCGAACCATGGCGGAATTGCCCCGAACCATGGCGGTTACGCCATGCCCCGAACATCGCGGGTATTAGGGAAAATGTATTGTGAAGCATATGAAGTGTAACGCCTTCCCCGCAGGGCCCCCGCAAAGTATCTGATCACTTTCACAACATTCCTGCATAGTGTCTCAGAGTTAATCTCACTTCTGTGGGTGTATGATGGAAATTTCAACAGAGGCATTGAACGTGAACATACTGTATTTTAATATCATTGATGAGTCCACTCACTTTTCACACAAATCTCAGTCCAGCAAAATCAATTTCTTCGTCACACGCTGCAAAGTCAAGTGACTATTTGCCCTCAGTAGAAGTAAACACAGGCTGGATATTAGTAGCTCTTATGAGGCTTTCCCAGGTCTTCAATGAATTTTCAACTTTACTTGAACATACTTTACTTAAACAATCACATAATAGTGATATCATTACAAACTTATCCGAAATTATTTTAAAGGTCTCAACAGAAACTGCACTAATTTTGCGCAAATATTGCCCCGATGATACCTCGCGGGTGCCCCGCGGGGAAGGCGTTACACTTCATATGCTTCACAATACATTTGGGCCATCTTCGGGGCAAACCCCGCGGGGAAGTACCAAAATTTCTGATCGGGACGCTGACTGACACATACAATTTTTCCGTGGTGGTCACTAACAACCGAAACCTCGTACAGTCTACAGTCTATAACGAAGATTAGAGAACCTTCTTATCTCTGTCTATACTGGATAATACTTGACAATACTGCACCGGTCAATATCACTTATCACTTTCGCATAAACGGAAGATGGCATGCAGTGCGGAGCATACGCGGAGTGCCAGAGCGGCCGGTTGGGCTAGTGAGCGCGGGCTAGTTAAGTGAGAGATGCATCACAATCGATTTCCTCGATTTATCTTGTATTTACTCAATTTACTCTAGTTTTGGACGGTTCCATCGTAAAACATCGCACGAGAGGCCATTTTTCAGCTCTAGGTCTCATCTTCCACAATATTTTATGCCGAGTGCTGTATAATTAGAGTCCACAAATCGAGAGCAAGGGAAGACCCAGTCCACGAAGCTTCATGATAAGGCCCGATTTTGACACGATTTTCGGTAGTTTCGACTGTTTTTAACAGCTCGTATAAAATCGGGATTTCAAAGGAACAACCAAATTATTGTTGGGCCTTGAAATAGACACCCGAAAGAACATTTTCTCATAGGTTTGGGGTCGATAAAAAATAAACGATTTTTTTAAATTGGCCTTGAAGTTTCACGTTTTTACAAAAATGCCCAACTTAAATCGGCTGTAGATCGTACGTGAGATAAGATAATGACACGTTCCAAAAAGGAAATTGAAGGTTTTTTCAAGGCCTACAAGTTTTCTCTCCTGTAAAATTTTGCTACGAGGCTTCCATTTTGACCTATACGCCTCCAAAGGTGGTGCAAAGTCGTATTTTTGGGCCTTTTTTGATGCAACCGTGGGACCTACCAGACATCAATTTTTGGACCTGTCAATTTTTTTCTTGAAAGTGTACGTCATACCGAAAAAAATGCGCCCAGCTAGGATGAAAAAGATGCATTTGAGTCCGAGCTACGAATTTTCCAAGATAGCGAAAAATAGGCTAAAAACTGCTCAAAAATGAGACTTGGAAAATTCGTAGGGCCCGCCATGGGTCCCAAAAAAATCTGAAAAAATTTTTTTTCAACTATATTCTAGTAGTACTAACGGAAGAAAAATGTTTGGGGCATTTTTAAATTTCGTCGATTTTCAAAATGTTCACCTTGGTCCAGAATGACCCATATGAATTAACAAGACTCTGTTGTCGCGCGGTCTTCAAAAATGAGTTGTCTTTCACACAATACTTATACGAAAACCAATTAGAAGTATGTGATATAATTCTATCAGCTGGTTGCATAAGCTGAGCAAGCACAAGTTGGCACCAACTTTGTCAGGTATAGGAAAATTCTAAAAAGTGATTTGGGTAAAAAAACCTTATCCCGAAAATACGTTGAGAAGACTCCTTACTCCTGTATCTTCTATAATTAATCGTACAGGAGTAAGCATTTTTTTTAATGCATCTTCAGAATAAGGTGTTTTTTAAAAATCTAAATCACTTTTCAGACCTACTGGGACTGACAAAGTTGGTGCCAACCTGGGCGTACCCAGAAGCAGCTCTCTTCTCTTCCAATATTGAAAATCCATCGAAAAACGAGGGGTAAGTATGATTCCGTGAGAGGGAGAAAGCGTGCACAGAGTAAACGAGGCCCCGCGGCCCCCTCGGCATTAAACCAGCGTGAAAGAGCGAGAGAGGGGAGCCGCAGCACGCGGAGCTGGAGCTGTACAAGCTGGAAGCCCTGCCGGCTGCGAGTCTCGTTCGAAACCGCGTGCCGCATGCTGCATCAGCTTCAGTCAGTTCTGGACTAGTGCCGAATGTAGACGTGTCCGTGCCGCGCTCATGTTGCAGGCCAAACCTCCTTGCGGTTATTTGTCATCATTTAGGTTTGTTTCGCTCTGCTGTTTTGTTGTGGCTTCTGGCGCAGATTGTTGATCGTGGTTGCGATTTTCGGTACCTGTCCGGAATCATCAACAGATCTCGCGCAAACAGTTTCGACAGCCCGTACACGCAACCGAGGCCCAGCGCCCAGCAGCTCCCAGCGTTCTTCGTCGAGGCAGTTGAAGGGTGGCATCATCGCCATTGCTAGCATCAGAGCCAGGATTCCTTGCCGTGGAGTACACGGCGGACAAGTCGTCTGTGCCCATCCCACGGTGTTGGGCATTACCCGGGGAAAAGTTTGCGTACTGGCCACCCATGAAGGAGATTAGGCAATGTCACGCAGCGGCAGCAAAAGCGGTGGAACCTGAAAAAAACTGGAAGCTCCTCAGGATTCGAGTCTTGAGTTATGCAGGTAAAAACAACAACATTTTTGGGTGACATTTTTAGCTCTACGGGGAGCCGTGAGCCTCTCGTCAAATTAGGGAATAGCCATCGACGCGAGTGAAAAGTATTGAGCCGCGGAACTGAGAATTGGCAAGCTTGTTCAAATCTAGAGTTGATAACCATCACGGTATCTCTTGTGGAATGATCATTTCCATCGATTAGAAGATTTTTCAACATATTTATTTTAAAAATTCCTTATACATGGTCACGCTTATTAATTTCGAATAACTGAGTCTCCATCTGTAAATATATATACACGAATGTGTATATTTTATATTCAAATAATCTGGCATCGACTGGACGGGGAGCTCATTTTGATCATAAACGATTCAAAGATGAAATTTGTCTCAGCAGGAGTTGCATTCCATATACATGGTAACAATTTTAGCACAAGAATTCGTGTCAAAGATAATCTATACACAGTCTCTATAATATCATTATAATATTATATCATCATTATAACATCACAATTTGTGAAAGTTTTAAATATGTGCAAGTGGATGAAGACTGATCAATTTTTCAAACAGTATCATAACTCTAGATGCACTCTGGTTTTGTTTTGGAAGTGAAAAATGATTTTTGATCGTCTGTGCGCGAATGAGTCATTTGCATACTGTTTTTCGCTTTTCATTTGCTCACAGAAGATCAAAAAACATAGTATGACACTCGGGCGCAATAGTTTTCGCTTTCTCGTGACTATTTAGACCCTCGCCTGCGGCTCGGGCCTAAAAAAGTCACTCGGAGTGCGAAAACCATCGTTTGCGCCCTTGTATCATAATATACTATTATGATGCTTGAATCACGACATAATGCTGATAGCCACATATTGGATACTTGATTATATTCAATCTTGAGTTCTCAAAGGAGGCAGTTTGTGGAAGTAGTAACTGCAGAGCGGAAACCAAACTCATGTCTTTCAAAGAATATTAATCTCATGCCACTGGATTAGGGTAACTTCAGCTAGAAGATAAATTGATCTTTCAATTGTTCTCTTCTTGATCAAGTATTCATCGCTTTCCACATGGATTATGTTTCAAGTGTTGGGAAGTTATTGGAGGATGAGTGATTCAGAGACATATCAAAAATGTACATGCTTGGTATTGTTGCCATAGTGACCTATGTCATGATAAAACTGTTTTGGACAAAATTACCATCACAGATAGCCTCATCACTCATGTTATGATCATGACAAAGTTCAAATGCTAAGTCAGCATGTGAGGCTTAGAACTACTTACTGATTCTCTGTGCGGCATCCTTCCTACAGATTTTCTTTCGAGCATCTCTCCCATATCTGCTTCCAAGGCCCTCTGACAACTGGAAAATTCTGATAAATCAATTATTTAGAATTGCAAAACATATTTTCAGAGATCGAGCAAACTAAAGGGCTGTATCAAAGGATAATTGTTGAATCTTTCAGGAATCAACTTCAGTAAGCGTTATTCTTTGAATTTCAATGAAACTTTGGCAACATCATATGTATAGGTATTGAGAAACTAAACAGCCATGGGAAACGATAGTTATTGATTCTATAGCATACCAAATTTAGTATGCGTTGTTACTTGAATTCATATGAAACTCAGTCAACGTCATGGTTATTGAGCAAACTAAAGAGCCATATTCGAACGGATTGTTGTTGACTTGATAAGAAATCAAATCAATATGCTTTGTTTTTTGAACTCTAATAAAACTTAGTGAACATTGTAGTTTCAGCGCAATCTAGAGAGCCATTCCAAAGGATAGTTGTTGATCCTGTAAGAAATCAATTTTGGTACATGGATTTCAGTCAACATTATGCACATCATTATAGCATTTCTTACAGGAAAATTTCCATAAATTCAGTCATATTGAGTAATCCATCAAGGTAATAATTTAAATGATTCCTATTCAACTTCACACACCTGAGGCTTCTATTGGAGCAAGCTACGAGAGCCACCCGAAACAACATCTTGTCCTTCATTATCCACATTTCCTGTTTTATTACCTTTTGAAGCTTGAAAGAGCATTAGATAAGATAGTTTCAATTAATTTCAAGGATATAATTGTGAAATTTGAGAGTGTAATGAATCACTGGCTTTCCCGAAATGAGAGATTTTTCTAAAATAAGAAACATTCAACAATTCACATCAGCTGCTTAAACTTTGACCCTAAAGCATCCTGAGCATGGCCCAGACGGCGACACAGCTCCCCGAGAATTGTCGAGAAGTGCCCAAAGAAACTTTTGCAAAGCTCTCGTGAGAGTTCCCGGGGACCTCCCAGGAAACCGTCAAATTTCCAGCTCAATTTAATTCCGCAGAGTTGCCCATAAACACCCTGGGGGTTTCTTAGTTATTGCGATAAAGCTCTCAGAGATACTCCCCGGGAATTCCCTGCTAGCTCCCCGATAGCTTCGCGAAAGTTCCCGCTGTGGCGCTGACTCTCGATCAGCTCCCCGAAAGCTCTCCAAGTTTCTAATACATCAATATTCTTCTCCGCATGTTGATGAGAGCTATAAATATTGCGTTAATAAACTCCAGCACCTCAAAATATTTGACCGGAAAATACACAATTCCTGAACGAGAACTGGCACTGAGATAATCGGTGTGGAAGATTTTAGTCAAGTTTCTTATCGCAGTATGCGTAAATTTCATTTGATGTCATATCTGAGAGAACTCGAAGGGCAGGAATTGGTTCGATAGCACAAGCATCGCTCATAACCGTGCTACATAATTTTGTCGCTGGCTGTATCTTTTTCACACGCGTCTAGTGTCCGTCTCGGCTTCTGACTTAGGGCTTTTATCAGCCAAGGGTGGGTGACATCTGATGATTCAAAAAATTTTAATCTGCTTGATGTTTACATTTTTCCAAGGCCAGTTTTAGCAATCAGCGTTTAACCAAGTTCGTGACTCGAAAATTTCTGCGAGTTAGGATCAAAGGAAAAACTTTCAGTTAGACTGATGTTCGTCCTGCACCTCCACAATTTCAGATAAGTAATTCATCCAGATTATGATCATTACAGGCTAATTTTTATCGTGTTTACTGTGGCATAACCTCCAACATTTGTTGAAGCGTTTGCCGTTTGCAAAAATGAATTAAGCTCAGCAATAAATTGAGCCTGGCAAAATATTCATTATTTCCTCGAACTCTCTGATTCTTTGTGGATCAATTTTTCTGACGCAGGCTGATGACGAGGCGTGGTCGAGTTTTGTCAACGGAAACGTTGCGATTGCAGCACAAGTTGCGCAGAAAGAGAGCGATCGCGAGTCTAGATGCTGCATAATGGCTCGCCTGTCACAAAATTTCGATGATGTGAAGAGCAACTACCAGCAAATCTATCCAAGCCAATTCGGAGATAAAATTTGATGCGGAATTGATAGGTCTATGAACAGACATCTTCTAGACTTGAATCTGAATTGTCTAGCAGAATTCTGCGCAGCAAAACCTCGAGATTCTGACCAATTTTTCTTTGAAAACCGAATTCAAAATTTCTCATACACGTGCACCATTTGATGACAGCTTTCCATACTCGGTAGATTCTAGTTTCATTTACATGAGGTCCATGGAAGATCCGTTTGAAAATTACGATTTTTCATCCGTTATTCTGATTAGTATAAAAGCTACAATTCAATATCAATTCGATATCTCTGTAATACTTCTCATTAGGAAGAAAATGAGCGTGAAAAGTTATCACCTATAACTCAGATTCACTCTAACCCTACTGCAGAATCCCTGTATCAAACTTGAACCTCTTAGTTGCAAATAAATAATAGATTGTTCAAAATTTTTAAATCTCTTTCTGATGCGCGCATTACTCCTGATGAATACTACCTCAAACAAGCAAAAAAACCATATGAAATAATTCACACGGTCATATCTGGAAAAGCTATGCGGAAGCCATCTATCGGAGCTTTAGCACAAGCTATTCGGGAGCTTCAATAAAATTCCCCGGAAATATTTCCAGAACTATCTGGGAGTGTTTGAAAGCTTTCCGGAAAGCTTATGCGGGAACTAATGAAGTTGGAAATTTGACGATTTCCGGGGAACTCCCCAAAAGCTATGTGGTATTTCCTATGAAAATCCCGTGGAAGTCCCCAATAATAACCTTGCCCGCTGGGTGGTATTTTATGATTTGAATAAGTCATTCGAAAGGACAAATTCCATCTCATTCTCATTACATACATCAGCTGATCAACATGGTTCTGCATGTGTGGAGTCATTTGATCTGTTACAAATGAGATATCAACTTCCAAAACCGAACGCTTGAGTTGATCAAACAATTTATTAAATTCATGCAAGCTCTCAAGTATCACTCGAAAGGACAATTCTATCGATATGAGCTTTGTGAGGTTACTTTACTATACTTCTCGGCTACATTTTTACACTCGGTCTCATTTTGTATTCTGAAAATCTTCAGCATATCCGAGGAGTCATTTCTGACCTCAAAATGTATATTCATTTTTTCATTGGCATTGGCATTTCCACGCCTTCGAGTAACCGTCATTCCGGGAATCACAGTTATTCCCAAGCTGTTTTGCACCTAGTTGGTGAAATTTTCAATCGAAACACCCGTTTTTTTCATTTTTAGTCTACAATAAGATTATGTGGCATCAAGCCATTATTTCATTTTATAAGTCACCCGCTGTATCGCATCATCGGCTAGTTACATTTTTACAGTACCATAAAAGCATCATTATGTATTATCTTCGTCGAGTTCTTTTGCTGGGATACTATGAAATACATGCTATGAGTACAAGTGATATGAATTACCTTTGGTGCTGTTGGATCAAACGGTATATGGAGGAGCTGGGAGAATGAATTTATTGATTTCAGTTTTCCTCTTCGTTCGATTAATCTCGCTTGTTTTGAATCTCAATCTTTCTTGAATATCTTTCTCTCAGCGACGTACGCAGAGGCACGCGAGATGGCAAAAATTGGCAGGAAAACTTCGGACATTGAAGCTGAAATCAGCAAGCTTCGCAGCGAGGAATGCAAGGAGAGATACGACGACTCTTCGCTCGACTCTTCGAGTGACGACGATTATTATGGGCCTTCAAAAAAACTGAGGAAGCTTAATAATTCGTTCCCGGCCCCGCCGTTTACAAGTGCTGAAAAACAGGGCGACAAAGGTAAACTGACATTGTAATTCCAACGCGCACACGCGCGCTCGATCAACTGGCAAGATAACTAGCAAACAATAATATGATAGTGGGTGATAGTGTGACGTGGTGAGTCTCGAGCCTCTGGCTCGCGCCTCTTCCCGTCACCTGACGATGCACCAGGTGCACCGTCAGCGTTTCTGACGGATAATCGCCCGTTTCCCCACCAAGTGCGATGTCGCGTCGCGGACCCATCGTCGCGGACGACGGGCCTCGCCGCGGCAGACCGCTCTGACCAATCTACCCATCCACACACTCTCTCTCACTTCTTAATTATCTCTTATATTAAAGTCACGCCTTAACTGAAACTCGTGTTCTATCTGGAGACTTGAACCCCTCACCACGTTACATCCCTCTTTTGGTGCTAGGTGGGGTAGTTTCCCGCGAGTTAAAATTTTTTTTTCCTGAAAAAGTAAGAAAAGTTTCCTTGTGAAAAATTTTTCGGATTCTGCTAAATTTTCGCGAGAGTGTCGTGGAAATAAAAAGTGACGAAGAGATAACAGGAGTTGAGAAAATCAGAATCCAGCCGAGCAAAATACACCGAAAACGAAGAAAAATGGAACAACAGCGAGTGCCCAGCCCGACCCACCCGTCGATCACCATCGCACGAGCTGCATCTCCGCATCCAGCCGACCCGCAATGAGTCATCTGGAGTACCATCAGTGCCCGAAGATGGCTAAACTGGCCGTCTTCGTCGACCCCGACCAACACGTGATGGACTTGGAAAATTCGAGGACGACCAGCCACGTCATGGAAACTCTTCGCAGCAAGCAGAACCAGCATTAGAACGAGTAAAGTACTGATACCAAATTATAAGCATGATCTCTGCCAAATATGAATTTTTGAATTAGACATGATTTTTCTTGCATATATTGCCGTAGTGGAATTTTTTACGAAATAGCCGGTAGAGCCAGTGATTGCAGAAAATAAATGGTCTTGTTAAGCTGAACCATTTGATTGGGAAAATTTGTTTAGTAGCATATATGCGACTCGATTGCAGTCGCTGATTTGATAAAACTAGCGTGTCCGATTGAATGTTAGAGAAGACGACTGAATTTATTGTGTATGACTTCGAGTCACTAATAATAGCACAGGACCGATGAGATGACTCCGCTGTGACCAAATGATTATGTTATTATGAGTAGTCGTCGAATGATTTTACAAAATCTGAGGCACGTCTAATTGATTACATTGTCGAGATGATTGCGAGTTAAGATGCAATCTCTTTTCCCAATCAAAAGGTGTTAGCTGAGTACCTCGAAACAAGGTTTCGAGACCCAATATTTGGGAACATGGAGGAATACTATGATTCATACTGCAATCGCTTCATAGAATTTGACGGCTCACTAGACCAAATTGGGTTATTTTATTCTAATGTCCGGCAAGTTGCTAAAGACTGTGAATGGAAAAATCATCAAATTATACTACGAGCGATTTCTGATAATCTAAGAGGCAGAGCAAGAGATATTTTCAAACCGCTTATGGTACAGTAATCAACGGTACATGCATTTTTAATGGATATTAGCATTCAAATTGAAGAGCTGCCTGCGTTAAACGAGAGTTTGAGTAAAATTAAACATTTGCACAGACAACCAAGAGAAACGCTCCTTGATTTTGAGAAAAAATTAGACAATCTATACAAACTGGCTCGTTATGTACCCGTTATTGAAAGGTTCCGAGATCTCGCCGAAGAAGAGTCTTTTAATATCGGCCTAGAACAAATTGTAGTGGAGAAATACTTGAGTAATATGAGACCTCACTCAGCATGGATAATCCAAGTGAATTGCCCAAAAAACTGTTAAGATGCGAGAATTTTAGCTAGAAAGCTCGTGAACATCGAGTTCTCTGTGATCTATGATTGTCCGGAACCAGAGATTTTGCAAAGCAACAACATAAGAGAACATTCGCCAGAAAGTAATAAAATTCAATCAAATTCACAGCCACATGATGTTATCATAAGAAGTTGTCAAGATCCTCACTTAGTCCACCATAATGGTGGAAATTCTAATCAAAATCCGTCAACTTTCTCAAAATACGACACAAAAACAGCTATTTATAACTTTGGACAATTACCAAAAACTTCACAAAAAACTGAAACTGCTGCGAGCACAAATGCTGAAGCTGCACCAAAAAATATTGAAAAAGCTTGCATTTCAATTGAAAATACTGAGTTTGACGAAGTACAGGAATTAATCGTAGAAGAACCATATAGCCAGCAGTGTCAAATCATTTTTGAAAGTTTGAAAGAAATTGCTATGCAATGTCAGGTTCCGAAAATTGTAGAGGCAATGATTTCCAAAGGAAAAAGTGAAAGAATGCATGAGAACATCGGCGTTAAAACGTCTGAAAAATTAAAAGATGATACATTGAGCGACCCTCGGCTCGAGAACGAACGTGAAAGAGTTGCTGTTGCTCGCGTCAATAAATATCAGCGAGAATCGCGAGTGTTTCAGATTTCTAAAGTTGACGAGTCTTATTCGCTGGAAAAGTCAGGGCATAAAATAGAAGTCGAGAATCTTCCACAAGTTCAAGCCGACAAAAATTCGAGCACCGTCACAAGTATGAGCGAAATTCAACTAGGCTCCCAAGCTCGAGCGACGTGTGAGAAAATATCAGGCGTAGAGAATGAAAAAGTCATGTACAGTCAGCAGAAAGTGCGAGAAAGCAGAATGAGTGAGAACGGCGAGCGGAATGATAAGGTTGGGTCATCGAATAATTCGCTCGCGATTGCATTGACGATCGACCGAATATTGATGGAGGCGAGATGTGCAATACAGATTGTGCAGGAGCTAATTGTGTTTCGACTCGCAATGAAAAATATTCAAAAATTCCTCGAATCACAGAATAGTGAGTATATTCACTTCAAAAACCGGCCGCCTCGCGAGAAACCACCGTGGCCTGTCGCCTTTGAGAGAAACTCCTATCTCTCTACGAACTCACAAAGGAGTATCGCGTGATCCCAAAGAAAATTTTGCGGATCGTTTTTTCTTTAGTCGAGAAAAATTTGAAGATTTCTGAACGGTTTTGGAGCCGATGTTCGTAGAATCAGCTAGCCATAAGTATGATTGAATATACACCCTAATCAGATATTGTTTGAACAAGACAATGTAATATCTGTGAGGGTTTTCTCTATGATAAGTAAATCATGTCTTCGTTGTTTAGAAACTCCTCGAAACTGCAAGGAAGTAGTTTGAATATTATGTAGATACGAACCGACTTCAGAATATGGTATGAAAATTGTTATATGGTGTGCGAATGAAAGGATAGATAGAAATCCTGCAATGCACTCGCCCTTAGCCGTCGTGAAATACTCCGGCCCAGGGACGAGGCATTGGTGAATTTTACGATCTACACCAATATTTGTTATGAGAAAAATCATAGAGTTACTATTATTTCGCAAAAATGAATATTAGGTTTGTCGAAAATTATATGCGAGATGTATGTACAGTGACTTTCCCTTAGCCGTCGTGAAATACTCCGGCCCAGGGACGAGCCAGTAATGAAAATTGTATATCAGATTTAACGACTAATAGAATGAAACTTGTAAATCCACATTAGTATGATGAATTACTAAAATCAAATTCAAATCTTCACAGAAAATACACAGTCGGCTACACAGGTACACTGTGGTATTAACGAGAGTTTCGAGCTCTACCATACCAAATAGTTGGATGTGGACCAGTCTACCACGGGGCAGCTGACCTCTAGCAAACGAGCCGCGTAATGGAGCCGCATCATTCCAGCCAGAACTTCACGAACGGAACCAGTCGATTGAGTGACATTTTTCGTATCATTCCAATCGAAGCTCATAAATATATATGCTGAACTAAAAATGACCTCATAATTAGTCGTCTGAAAGAAAACAGTCGAGTCAAAGTGAATATACTTCGAAACTGATCAATTAACAACTCTACCCTTTGCTCTGTTTAGCCAAAATTCGAGACGAGCCCTGCGAGCATTCGTAGCGTCGAAAGGAAGCGCCCACACTCCACCTGTCAGCCCGCACTACCTACGAATCCCCGTTAGATGAACACACCATCAAGCGCGCCCACGCACAAGCTGTCAGCGTGCCCGCCGTCGGATCACAGTGGACGACGAGCAAATTCACTTTCACCACCAACGGAAGATAACTATCAACACCATCACTGAAGATTATCGCCACACCACCGGTAATAGTTTTAGTAAAAATTGACATGAAAATCCGAAATTGACTAGAGATTTGGAGTAAAATACCCCGAGATTAGAGGCCAGAAGGGCTAGTTTTGATGGAAAAATGACAAGATTTACAGTTAAGAACGAACGAACCAATGTGGCAAATGAAATTCCTAGAAACACAGGTTGGGACAAGGACTCACACATGACATTACACCCCACACCTGGCCCAAGGTCGAAAAAACGGCCAAAATTTTAGCAAAATCATTCGAAAAAGTCAAGTCCAGAATGTTAAGAAAGAAAAGTGAAAAACGCAAAAACTGAGGCATATAGCAATTAGATAACATAAATTACCCCTAAAAGTAAATATTCCCATCATTTACTATGTCAAAAGAAGTTTGGAGAGGTGAAAATCTCAGTTTGTGATGTTGAGAATTTTTCGTCAAAAGTACACGGAAAATGTGCATTTTGTCCCATTAAACAACCAGTGCACCACGAAAATTGATCAAAGGACCTTTATAGATAGTTATTATTATGGCAAATGTATATAGTTAAGTACTCCAATCGTTAAAAACACCATTAGAAGCTTTAAAAATGAGATCACAGGATTTTAAAGGGAAAAATGTAGGATTTCGATGCGAAATTGGCCAGTATGCGAAAACTCAAATTTCTCACCTCAGAATTCAAACTTCGTAGTGTAATTGTAGAAGATAGATTGATTGATGTAATAACTTGAAGTAAGACCAACGACAGAAACCCATGTGTGAATAGAAAAATTTTGAGACCACACTTTTATATAGTCCAAACTACATTCGAAAACTTACCGTCGGCACTAAATATGAGTGCGTACTTTGTTATATATCGAGAAGTTATGATGAGATCAACTTGAAAATTGGTATGAATACTCTTTATATTGTATATCAGTAGAATCAAAACCGACCGACTACCCAAAAATTTCCAATTTACCACAGTAGAGTGAAAATCCCTATGAATTACATTTTTTCGTACGTAAAAGTGGGTACACAAAAAACGGTCATAACTCGGTCAATTTTGACCCGATGTTAACGTTCAAACGCTTGAATTAAAGGTCTCCCCAAGAGCTATCTGACTATTTGATTGAAAAATTCAGAAAAACCAAAATTTCGGAAATTATCATAGTTCAAAGTGTATAATTTTACCGTCCGAAAGAACCATTTGGCACACGAAACGACCAAATTTTCATGGATTATTCATCACATTACTGTCAATCGTGATTTGGAATTGAAACTTTAAAATAATCAATGATGAAGAAAGTATTTCTTGAGGCTGATGGAAAATGATCCCACAGCTGCAAGCGATAAAACTTTTACGACGGTCCCTGTCAACAGAGACCTTAGGTATATACATATATACTTGAACAGTATACCCATTGTATACCAAGAAGGAAGGAGAAACAGTAAGAGAGACCGATTGAAATAATCGGCCTCTCCTCAACTCGAAATCGACAAGTTCGAATTTGACGAATGTCACTTTTGAGAAAAATACCAACTATGAACGATTACATTATTTATATTAAACGTTTTTTGTATAATTTAGTAATAACATTCAGGGAATTGTTCATTTAAAAATGAACCTCGTTGGGAAATTTTTTATCGATTAGAGATATAGAATCTTATATGAGTAACAGTAGGTTTAGAGAATATTGTTTATAAATAATTTATTGTTAATAATTTTTCTGAAATTTTTATCGAATATTTTCCATAATTTTGAAAACTTTTGTAAAACATTTCTCATACTTCTAATAATAATAATTGTGTAAAAAATCTCATTTTGTGAAATTAGAGATAAGAGAATGAAAGTATTTAAGTCTAAACGATTATACCGAGAGAGAGTTCGCGATATAATATGAAATGTATACGCGACAATCACGAACAACGACACTCTCGCTCTACCAAGAATATCACACACACATATACTAACACGCGTTCGCTCGCGCGAACGCTCAGCAACACATATGATTTTTCAAATCATATGACTCGAAGGCCGTTCAAGAGGCCACAGCTGATTCATATTGTGATATGGGTCATGCATCGGGGACGATGCAGGTCTCCGGCCAGGCACGCCTGTGACGTGGTGAGTCTCGAGCCTCTGGCTCGCGCCTCTCCCCGTCACCTGACGATGCACCAGGTGCACCGTCAGCGTTTCTGACGGATAATCGCCCGTTTCCCCACCAAGTGCGATGTCGCGTCGCGGACCCATCGTCGCGGACGACGGGCCTCGCCGCGGCAGACCGCTCTGACCAATCTACCCATCCACACACTCTCTCTCACTTCTTAATTATCTCTTATATTAAAGTCACGCCTTAACTGAAACTCGTGTTCTATCTGGAGACTTGAACCCCTCACCACGTTACAATAGTATATTTTATGCGCTATTTCGTGGCAGTTTCGAGACTGACTGATACGTATCATTGTGCAGGCGTCGACGAGCCGATATTGCAATCTTTGGATTCTCAAAGCAGACCGCGCAACGACAAAACCGAGGAAGCAAGGTCCTCACGTCAGCCTACTTCATCATCGGCCCCGTCATCAGGTTGCAGCTCACCAGTCTTCCCCGATCCAAATTTGGAATCAAATATTGAGGTTTTTAGCGGCCTCTGACTTGTCCTCGAATGTGTCACATAAAAATGCAGGAGGTAAATATCATGTTTCAATCTTCGATATTCCATCAATTTACTCATGTGCATCGCTGCGAGTACAAAGTTTTTTTTTCGGTTTCGGAAAATTTTTTTGACACTCAATGAGTCAATAATAGGTTGAAAAACGACGAAGAGTGCCTTAACAACAAAATTGTGATTTTCCGTCTCTTCCATTTTTTCACAAAATAGAAGCTCATGGGGACTTCATTGATATGAGAATATGCTCGTCTAGTGCGAGAGATTTGTCAGGTTTTTTTAAAAAGATTTCCATGACTAGTCAGATCAAGATCAATATCACGAATATCGGTTCCTGGGCATGTCCACAATAGTCGACATAATAAGTTAAAAACCTAGGGTTTGAGTTTTACGTCTAGTTCCGCCGGTAGGTCCCACCCAGACGGCACCCATGTGCGTGAAGTCGAGGTACGCTCAACCAGCGCGTCAGCAAATACTGCTAACTACCGAATTGTACCTCGGTGGGGAGGACCTACAGTTTTAGGTGGAATCCGAACCACCGAGACCGCCGAAAAAAGGCACATGAGAAAAAATCTGAGTGGTGCCCTGACCGGGATTCGAACGTAGGACTCCCGCATGGGAGTCCGGTGACTTATCCACTGTGCCACGGCGGCCTCGTAAGGGATTAAATGAATAATCTCAATCATTCTCTCTTTCTGTGTAAATAGACGCCGGAGACTTGACAGAGCTAAACTTATCGGCCGCTGCTGTTGCTGATACACCGCATACCTCTCAATCTCCCATGCCAGAACCGACGTCACTTCGCCCAACAGAGGCTGCGTCGCTGCAAGGATCTCAATGGTCAGGCTCATCCCCTGCAGGATCGCCCAAGGTCGACGATCGGGTACCGACGTCTGTTTGTTCAGCAGCGTCTTTTCCGCTACGAGGCACACACTTGCCAGGCTCATCCACTGCAAGATCAGCCGACGTTGACAGCCGTTCGTCACCGGGTTTGAGAAATGGTCGCAATCATCAGTCTCTGAGCCTACGACTCGGCAGCACTCCTAGGGATGAGTTTCAACAACCCATGCACGACGAAAAAACCAGAAGAAACTCCGTAGTTGTTCGCCTTGAAGGTGCTGTTGGCCCGTGCCCAGTACCAGCATCGTGGCGAAATGGAAATGCGTGTTTCTGGCCTCCCGAGGAACTCATCGAAGTACTCCAGGAGCTGATCGAAAAGCGAGTCCAGCCCGGTGAAAACTGGAGCACGAGAGAGATTGCTCACGTCTATGGTAGTACAGGTGAATGAACAATGCACATCCAATTATGTAGCAAAATAGTGAAAGTATGCCAGAAGTTGAGTTGAATGAATGCGCCATCGTTAATTTTTCATTTTTTCACTATATATTATAATCCAGGAATTACCTACCTTTGTTCCGCATGTTCATTATTACTCTTACACTGGTCACCACTCAAGCATCAAAAGACTTTTCACTAGATTTTGTCATGGATTAGTCGCTTAAACGACTCATGTCATTCATTTTTAGAGAGTTTGAAAACTTCATCTCATGCTAACATTTGATACTATTCTCAAATGCACTCTCTGCTTCTCTTGGTGGTCTACGCAGCAATACTTCGTTGCAGGAAGTATTAATAATAACTGTATAGATTGATATAAAATAATCGGACAATCATTTGGAATTGAATTTGAACGCATTATTCTGTCAAATTATATCTGGTGCACGGTCGAAACGGTCCCTACGAGTTTTCATGAAAGTAATTGGAGTTGTGTTTGTTTAGTCGACGAAGAACAGGATTGAAAAAGGAAGCCACTAATTCAATCTGAAATTCATTCTTCGAAAACTTAGATTCATCATTTGTAAGCTCAAATTCATCTTTCGAATGATTTGACACCAACTTCCATTGAGTAAATGCAAATATATGGGACTCACATCATAAGCCCCAATCTTGATCCGCAGATCTGAAATCACAAAACTGTATATTCGCTCAATTGAGCACAGTTTGTTCAGATAAATGTGAGATATTCTAAATATTCTTCCAAAAATTTCATCTCAAGTCTGAGGATTACTCGTGCTTCTGCCCGCTAACTAATCAATCGATTCACATTCATAATTCTTCCCTTTTTCGCAGTTACTTACGCAGATGCTGTGAAGATGCAGCTGTCGAATCTGGACAATCGAGTAGTTGTTGATCGGCAGAGAAACGATAATCAAATGGTTCCCTAGATCAATGCAGGGAATGCAAACAACCAAGGCGAAGAGCTGCTATTGCACATCGCTACGACCCAGCCGCAGACCCACTATCACGTTTGGGTCAGGTACAAAATTTCCAAGAGGGATTCGTCTTGATTGGAGAAGTTCTACAATTCATCGTCGACAGCATGGCCGAAGATCGGATTCGAGGTGCCGGGAACGAGGGTCAACCAGCGCGAGCTCCTCAGGGGCACAAAAGAGGCCTGAGCCCGGAAGACATAAACGATTTTCGGGAAATGTTTCCGATTGGGTCCGATGAAAATTTCACCAAACTCCACAACGATCTAGCAAATTCGACTTATGCCTCAAAAGTGGTCAGTATGGCTCTATGATCAAATCTCGCTACCGTATATTCAAGACCAACTCAAGATGTCTTGCAATAATTCAGTTTTCGTTCAACGTATCGTAAACAATCTCATCAATTCCTTCTTCCTTTCCAAGCAAGGATTATTCTTTGCCGCGTTTGGTGGCAGTGATCGCCACTCCTCGCTGAGAGAGATGCTGGCTCAATCGATGAGCAAAGATGTTGCCGTTTTGTATAGCTTCTCCGGGAGAAAAAAGAAGGTCAAATCAAAGAAACCCTTTTACAGACATCGGCTGTGGCCTATCCTTCGTGGTAAGTGTCTACTCGTTGAGGGGAAATTTTCAATTAAAAAATGTCGAAGAGATCAAAGTAGTGGAGGAAGTGGCTTTGAGTTCATCTAAATCCATTCAAGCTTTGTCTGTTTTTACAAATTTTTGAGTCCGAGCAATTTTTGATCCCTTTAAAGATCCTATCTATATCCTCCGACATGGTTGACCTTATCAAGAATTTCTCTACCGCATCATAAAGAATTAAAATTCTGATTGGCTTTGGCACTTTTCCACCAAGCCAAATCATGCCTTAACCATCACTGAAACTTGGAGATTTATCAACGCCTTCCAGGTCAAACATTCATAATTCATGCATTAATCTTGTCTTTCCAGATCTCGTCATTTTCCCGGATGTTGAGCACAAGGCCAAGGAAGCCAAGGATACCACTCAGCGATGGCTGAAGGAAGCGAACAAAATAAATTATCTAATTTGTACTTCTAAGAATCGAGCATTGATGAAACTTGATGCCGATGATGTCAATTTATAATGTATGGTGCGCCAAATGAACATATCATAAAGGTTAATCAAAATTGTGTGCTGTATTCATACACTACGAGTTACATCCATGTTCATAAAATCAATCGCTAATAATATGAATTGCAAAGTTCTACAATGTATGTACCAAGCGATTCCTTGCATTATATATGTCCTATACACAAATCATGACTTTATTATTCAACTGATCCTCTTCTACTTACAAGGACGTTCTCGTGGTCGGTTGAGTTTTTTGAGACTAAATTTTTTAATAATCGAACTTTCTGTTCTATGAATAATTGCAAAGGTAAAAAAATAAAACTCAACACACCCCCAGCTCTTCGGAATCTCTCCCATATAACAGAACTGTCATTCAATGCGGAGAATCTAACTCACTTCTGCATAATCAATGACCAAAAAAAATTGGACACTATTTAAATTTCTACTTCGAAAACGAGAGATCCTCGCGGAACGTTTTGAGATGGTTGGCGCAACGCTGAACGCCGAAACTGAGCAACGATTATGCTTATGGAGCCACGTTCTAAATGCGTTCTTGGAGAGAATCTTGAGCAACGTTCCCTAAGAACCCTCTCGATACCATTCTATGAGCCTATACGCTGGGCCAGCCCACGAGCTTCCCAATCGGTATAAGCGTTCCAACGAACGTTTTCATGGAGTCTACACGTTCTGGGAACATTCCTGGAACTACGCCTCAGCGTTTCATTAGCACGCGAAGCGGACATCTCAACGTTAACAGAACGTTCCAGGATCCGCGGGAGAACCCTTGGAGGGAACGTTGAGCCGTTGCTTTTGATACGTTCTGGGAACGTTCCACCAACGTTCGGTACTATGTGGGTAGTATCAGATACGTATTTCATGATATCTCATTGGTATTTCATAGAATCTCAAAAGTATCGTACAATATCTTGTACGTATGTAAGGGATCGGACGAGTATCTTGTTGTACGGAATTAGTATGTCATGAGATCGGGAGAGTATCGGACGAAATACATGAGTGAGGCATGGAATCGGACGGGTACCGTATGGTATCTTATTGTTGGGTCATGGGATCGGATGGAGTATCAATGTGATATCCCATTGTTTCGTGATAGTATCAGACAGGTATTCCATGATATCTCATTGGTATCCCATGAAATTTCAAAAGTATCGTACAATATCTTATACGTATGTCGGATCGATTACGAATATGTATATCGAGCGTGAAGCATGGAATAGGATGAGGTGTGGAATTGGACGAATTCCATGCATATTCCGACTCTTTTGGTTCCCAAAGTGGCATCCGCTGGGATCGTGACCGTGTGAAATTAAATCATGTTAATATCGGAACATGCGTATCCCATGTCATCTGAAGAGTATCGTGTGGTATCTCATTAGTCGCCTCTATCATTGCATTAGTATAGTACAGTATCGCATTGGCAGGCCGTTGTGGAATCAGATGAGTATCGTATGGTATCTCATCACTCCCTCACAAGTCCGGGCAAGTAATGTACAGGATCTGATCTGTATTCCATAGTATCGAATGAGTATCGTGCAATATCTCAGTGGTGTCTCATGGAATCGGATGAGTATCCTATGCTACCCAATTCGTATGTCATCAGATCGGTCTAGTATCAGATGGTATCGCATCATTGTTACATGGAATCAGATGAATACCTCATGATATCTCAGTACTATTGTGTAGGACGTAAATCGTAATTGTGTCATTATTCCAAATAGTTTAGTTCCTGCGAATGACTATTGAATAGTATCCCATGGTATCTTATAGGTTCTCCTCGACTCAGAGTCCGAATACTTGTGAGATATCATACGATATCATGCTCATTCACAACCCTGCTGCAAAAGATCGATTGGGATAGATTGAAAACCAATCGAACCCTATCGGGATCAATACATTTCAATCGGTTCCATCATTCAACCGGCGAGAGCAGTATTGGGATTCAATGCAGATCAATCGAACATAGACCCAATCTAGCTGAATCCTGAATTCTAGATTTGAGATCACAACTCCCAATCGAATTCTATACTGTTGATGAGGATTGATGTGAGCGAATATAATCCAATACTAGTATCCAGCATAGGATAAGATCCGGATGGATGAATGGAAGATCTTTGCTGGTTCAATATGTTTGAATGAACCGATACAGTATTGGAATCAATCAATTGAATGATGGATCCCGTCTCCCACTGTTCTATCGATATCAATGCTTCAGAAACTGATTCAATTTGCGAAACGATACTTATTGTCTATCCTAACCAATCCCGAATGACAGGATTGAATTTTACCTTTTGAACACTATTATTGCAACATTCCTCAATCGAACCAAATACTTCTCTGCAGTACTGGTGTATAATAGCCTTGCTCATTCCTATCTGTCTCAATCATGAATGGAGAGATTCGAGTCATTAGCCCTGGATCGATCCCAATCATCCCCCAATCACCTATTGCGTGATTGACCAATCGAGATGAATACTAGAGAATCGAATTGAAATCGTGGGTGCATAGTTATTCTATCCCTCTCAATACACACAATCAGTATTGATCTCCTCTAGATTTTATATATTTCAATCGAATACAATACTGCTGAGCTGGATTGGAACGGCCTGAAGATGAGTTTTGCTATCGGTCTGAATTCCTGTCAGGAAGCATTCAGTCGACTGCGTCTATCGATTTCAATGATGACCCAATCACTTATTGCCTGATTGACCAATTGAGCTGAATACTATAGGATGGGATACAGATCGTGGAAGCATGGTCTCTATCCTCCTTAATACTTACAATCGGTATCGTACTCCTCTGATTTCCATGTATTTCAATCGAATCCAATACTGCTGTGCAGGATTGGAACGGCCTGAAGATGAGTTTTGCTATCGGTCTGAATCCTGCCAGGCAGCATTGAGTCGGCTGCGTCAATCGAGTTCAATGATGACCCAATCACTCATTGCGTGATAGGCCAATCGAGATCAATACTACAGAATCGAATTGAAGTCGTGAGTGCATGGTTATTCTATCCCTCTCAATACTCACAATCAGTATTGAACTCTTCCTCATTTCATATATTTGGATCAAATTCAATACTGCTGGGCAGGATTGGAACGGCCTGAGGATAATTATGAAGATATAATTTTTCGGTCTTTGCGAGTTAAAGTCAGCAGATATTGCTGACGCTTCTGGCATCAATCGAGAATGGATTTTACTCCACTCTCGATCAATGCACCTTTAGAGCCTCGTATGGTTCCGAGGATGCATCTAAAGGATTTTGATGGAAAGGAATGAAAAGTAAAGATGAGAAATGAGGAACTTTATGAAAAAATTTGGATTCTACGCTGATATTGTGCGTGTTTCGCCCTTCTCTCATTGCTCGGGCTTTCCAAAGTGGTGGAAGAGCAATGAAAGTTTACCACTGACACGCGGCTCAAGTGGCCGAATGTTCGATGGTTTGAACGTCCTTATATACGAAAGTTCATCTTCGTTGAGCGCTTGCGAGGAAGGTCATTTTAACCCGCTATTTCCATTTGATTTCTCAACATTTTTACTTTGGCAGCTCTTCGGCCTTCTGCCGGAGATATATGTAATTGATTTTGACACTCGATCGATATGATCGGATATCGTATTTATCACTCGCGGGAATTTCAAAATATGGAGATATAATTTTTCGGTCTTTGCGAGTTAAAGTCAGCAGATATTGCTGACGTTTTTGGCATCAATCGAGAATGGATTTTACTCCACTCTCGATCAATGCACCTTTAGAGCCTCGTATGGTTCCGAGGATGCATCTAAAGGATTTTGATGGAAAGGAATGAAAAGTAAAGATGAGGATTGAAAAACTTTATGAAAAAATTTGGATTCTACGCTGATATTGTGCGTGTTCCGCCCTTCTCTCATTGCTCGGGCCTTCTAAAGTGGTGGAAGAGCGATGCCGTCCACCACTTTGATGCCAAAAACGTCAGCAATATCTGCTGACTTTAACTCGCAAAGACCGAAAAATTGTATCTTCATAATTTGAAATTCCCGCGAGTGATAAATACGATATCCGATCATATCGATCGAGTGTCAAAATCAATTACATATATCTCCGGCAGAAGGCCGAAGAGCTGCCAAAGTAAAAATGTTGAGAAATCAAATGGAAATAGCGGGTTAAAATGACCTTCCTCGCAAGCGCTTAACGAAGATGAACTTTCGTATATAAGGGCGTTCAAACCATCGAACATTCGGCCACTTGGGCCGCGTGTCAGTGGTAAACTTTCATTGCTCTTCCATCACTTTGAAAAGCCCGAGAAATGAGAGAAGGGCGAAACACGCATAATATCAGCGTAGAATCCAAATTTTTCATAAAGTTTCTCATTTCTCATCTTTACTTCTCATTTCTTTCCATCAAAATCCCTTAGATGCATCCTCGGAACCATACGAGGCTCTAAAGGTGCATTGATCGAGAGTGGAGTAAAATCCATTCTCGATTGATGCTCAAAACGTCAGCAATATCTGCTGACTTTAACTCGCAAAGACCGAAGAATTATATCTTCATAATTTGAAATTCCCGCGAGTGATAAATACGATATCCGATCATATCGATCGAGTGTCAAAATTAATTACATAGGCCTGAGGATAAGTTTTGCTATCGGTCTGAATCATGCCAGGCAGCATTGAATTGACTGCGTCAGTCGACGTCAATGATGAACCAATCACTCTTTGCGTCATTGACTAATCGAGATGAATACTACAGAATCGAAATGAAATCGTGAGTGCATGGTTATTCTATCCCTCTCAATACTCACAATCAGTATCGAACTCTTCCTGATTTCATATATTTGAATTAAATTCAATACTGCTGGGCAGAATTCGAACGGCCTGAAGATGAGTTTTGCTATTGGTCAGGTGAATGGGTTATGAGGTCTGCAATGCTGAAAATCAGTATTGAAATTGGGACTAAACATGCGATAAGCGCTCTTATCTTTCGTCCGTGTTATTCTTATGGAAGACATCCCTAGCGCCACCATATTGGCGCTGCAGTCCCATTTAAATTAACACAGAGGTTAACTCCCAATCGATTGGGGTGGATTGAGATCCCGAAGTTTCCAATACTGAAAATCAGTTCTGGAATTGATTGGAGCAGATAGGATTTCGAGTCCTCAATACTGATATCCAGCAGTCAATCCGATTCAGGTAATTAGGATATAAGTTCTGCAATGCTGGGGATCAGTATTGAAATCGATTGAAGCAGACTGAGTCTCGATGTTCCCAATACTGAGGAACAGTTCTGGGATCGATTGGGGCAGATAGGATTTCAAGTCCTCAATACTGATATCCATCAGTCAATCCGATTCAGGTCAATAGGATATAAGGTTTCCGATGCTGAAAATCAGTATTGAGATCGATTGAAGCTGATTAAGATTTCGATGTAAGCAATACTGAAAAACAGTACTGGCATCGATTGGGGCAAATAGGATTCCAATCCTCCAATACTGATTTTCAGCATTCAAATCGATTCAAGTAGATAGGATATAAGGTTTCTCATGCTTAGTCCCAGTATTGAGATCGATTGAAGTGGATTCAGATAGCGATCTACCCAATACTGAGAGACAGTACTGGAATCGATTCAGGTCATTAGGATATAAGGGCTCCAATACTCACAGTCAGTATTTAGATCGATTAAAGTGGGTTGAGATCTTGATGTTCTCAATACTAGAATACAGTACTGAAATCGACTGGGGCAGATAGGATATCAAGTCCTCAATACTGTTATCCAGCATTTAAATCGATTAAGGACGATGAATAAACTCGTCAATGCCCATAGTCAGTATTGGGACCGATTGACGTAGTGTGAGATATTGAAATTCTCATTCCTGAAAGTTAGTATTGGAATCGATTGAGGCCGATGAATTCGAGTGGCTGACGCTAGGTGGCGTTTCGATGACCATCTCAGTTTGCATCCAAATATCATGGGATTGCTCTCTCGCAAGCGACGAACAATCTATCCTGTTCCTATATAAGACTGATGAGTGACAGAACCTCCAAATAGCGTTTAGTTATGTAATGCGATGATGTGTTCATGCGATCATTATTAGGATAAGTATTGGATTGTATTAAAACCTTAGCTGTCATGTGAGTGATGTATATGTAAGACGTTGATTTGTAATAATGACTGAAAGTCAGTATTGAGGTCGATTGAGGGGGATTGAGTTCTCGATGTTCCCAGTACTGAAAAACAGTATTCGAATTGATTGAGGCAGATAGGATCTCGAATCTCCAATATTGATATCCAGCATTCAAATCGATTTGGATAAATAGCATATGAGGACTCCAATACTTCCACTCAGTATTGAGGTCGATTGAGGCGGATTGAGATTTCGATGTTCCCAATACTGGGAAACAGTATTGGAATCGATTGAGGCAGATAGGATTTCGGAATTCCAATAATGATGTCCAGCATTCAAATCGATTCAGATAAATAGGGTTTAAGGTCTCCAATGCTTCCAGTCAGTATTGAGGTCGATTGAGGCGGATTGAGATCTCGATGTTTCCATTACTGAAAAACAGTGTTGGAATCGATGGAAGTAGATAGGACCCATGGCATGTCAATGCTTTTTTATGGCATTGACACAGATTGGAATCGCGATATTCTATCAAGGGAATCGATTCATACAGATAGAACATCGACTTCCGAATACTGGCAGTAAGTATTGAGACTGATTGGCAATCTCACTTTCAATGCGAAAAGTCTGCATTGGTGAAGATTGGTCTATTCTGTTCGAATCATGATCAACATCATTGATCATTATTGAACTCCAATCTTCCTCAATCCTGAAAGTCATGTTTCAAATCCATCATAAGATTCTAGATCCAGAATGATTGGATGTATTCTAATCGAATCCAATCGAACTTTTGCAGCAGGGAAATTCCATCTTTTGCCGAGTCCAAACCCGAGAATCGATGTTCCTGATACACCCCTCCACATATCGATGATCTTCCATACTGTTCATGTCACAATGACCATGTTTCCTCGTCTTTCGGCTCTCAAAGAATCTCATGGTATCTAAATTTTGAGTATATAAATTTTCACGGAGTATCGTACAGTATCGTATAGTATCTCATGGGTTCTACAATTTCCTTCCTCAGCTTTTCCGAGTGTACCGATGATCAAGGAAGTCATTTTTCAGTTTCTTTTGGAATTCTCAGTCATGAAATTGACCATTCTTCTTTGTCTTCCGTATCTCAAAGAATCTCATGGTATCTCATGGGTATATAAATTCTCACGGAGTATCGTACAGTATCGTATAGTATCTCATGGGTTCACAAATTTCCCCCCTCAGCTTTTCCGAGTAAACTGATGATCAGGAGAGTCGTTTTTCAGTTTTTTTTTTCGGGATTCTCAGTCATAAAATAGACGATTTTTTATCTTTCATACGATTTCATGATATCTCATTTGTATCGTTTTGTATACGCATGAGATACCATGTAGTACGCATGTGGAACTCATTCAAAAATTTCACCAGGGTTAAAATACGCGTAGCACGCTCAAAATTCATCACACTAGGCCCACGCTAGTTTCGTTCGGCGGAGCCTTCGTATCAAAAGTCGAGTCAGTTTTCACTCGTTGAATTTCCCGATCTGAAAACTATGTGAAAAACTTTTTCGGATCATCAACTTTGAAATCATATAGGAGAGAATGCGATTCTGAAAAATTTCTCACTCAACTTTTGCTTTTGAAGATGAATACGACGATTCCGGAGAAAAATTTTCCAAAAATTTCCCAAGGAGACGGGAAATGCTTCAAAGACTCCGAACTCGTTTTAATGCCTTTCAAATAAGTTCAAAATAGTACATCCGAAATTTCAATGAGATATATTCATCCACCTCGGAGATCAAGCGAGATGAACACGAATATTTTAAGAATCTCAAATTTCTCATTTTCACCTAAAAAGTCGATTGTGACATGGTTCCCCCACTTTTAGAGAAAAACAAAGTTCATATTCATATTCAGCACCCTCGAAAACATAAAGTAAGACCTTTTCTAGCGAGTAGGTCGTCCGTGGTCACTCAACTGTAATTTTGGGCCACTTCCCGCTTGCCTATAAGAACAAACGAAGCGCGGCCTTCAGCGCCAACTCCAGAGGGGCGACAATAATAGACGCACCCCCGTCATCTCATTACTGTAGTAGAACCCTACAAAATAGCTTTCGGCGTTGCCTTGTTGTTATAGTCCATCCTCGCAAATTAAAAGCTGTCGTAGGTCGTTCAATCGAAGATTAGAGAATATACGTGTCGATTGTCGCTGTATATGTAGTCCAACAGTTTTTAGCCGAGGAATTGAAGATTCATCATCAGCACTTATTCCGGTGACGGATCGTCGTAAACAGTGAGCTATGTGAATGATTTATAAGCAAGGCTATCGATGATCTCCTTCCTAAGTTTCTATACAATCCGTGGTCATCCATCTCCTCCTCACTGTACAGAGAGATTTCATCTTATCATTTTGAGATCATACCTTTGTCGCCTCTTCATCACACATGCGAGAAATGAATAAACAAGTTGGAACGCCTTGCAAAAGTTCATGTATTCAATCCAGAGTTCATGAAATTGAAAGTAGACTGTGGAGTAATCATTCTTTATACCATTGTTTGGATCAGCCTCAAGAATTTTCAAGCGGTGAAACTTCAGAATTACAAAATACCCTGGACAAGGAAGTGATGTTTCTTATCTGGTTGAATCGAACATACATTTCCTTGGTGTTGCTAGTCATTTGCTGTAGCAACAATGCCATGTGTTGTTAACCAGTTGAGAAAAGGCCTGTATTAGTGAACATGGCATCTGATCAACCACTTGAATAGACTAAATAATAATAGATACACTACAGCATTGTTGCAAAAACTTGTGCTTTTCATGTCACTTCATGCAACCATCCGCTTTTTGACATAAGTGTTGAGAAGTGCTCCGACTATTTTTTTTCATTTGTTTTCAGAAATACGATCAACGATAGATCCTGTTATCTTATGATGTCTGTTTTGAATAAATTAGAACTGTTTCGTTGATTTAATAGACTGCAACATCACAGTTTTGCATAGACTTCTGATCCAATCAATTAGATGCTAGATACAGTCTCAAACTCAATACTCAATATTCCTAAAGTACTGTAATTCTAAAGAGGCATACATCCACGAGCGCGTGAATGGAATTTTTGTGAAACACAGCTGAACTCTTGGTTGAGTGAACATGAATGACAAGTATTCATGTGGGTATTCCATTATCTTGGAGGACTAGGTGAGATAGAGTGAAAACTCCATTAATAGGAGTATTAATAGTCAAATTCCATTGATTTTTCGTGATCATACATAATTGACATCTACGAGAACTTATCCTCAGAGCGGGAGGTTGTCTATTGAGCTCAATCAAGGTAGTAAACCGTGTCAGAAAAACGATAGAGGTTGGGAAACCCTTTGTTGTACATAGAGGCACGGCACCTCACTCAACTTTTTTTTGTTCATGCTTTTCTGGTTCTCAAACTATCCTCAACAATGAAGAATCAGGAGTCTTCTTATCACACTTATATGTAACATCCCAACCTTCTCTCCAAATTAGGAGAATCTAACATCAACTAAGCACCAATGGTATGATTGTGGTCAGAAAATTCATGAGATTAGTTGTGATGTGGTGAATATATTCGAATGCTCAGTCAATAGCTGACGATATTGAAGAAATTGCTCATTTCCGGGTTCTGGAATATATCCTCACCATTCATAAGGGATCAGAACTTCTCTCTGAATCAAATGTTCATAAATAGTATGAGCAATTATGTCCCTCAAATTATCTTGTAACTAAAGTTGACTTGGAGCGGTTCCTATACTCTCCTTGAATAATTCCTCAATACTGTCCTCTCCAAGTACTGATGTTATGTTTGTGACCATGGAACTCCTGATTCTCTGGTTCTGAAATATATCCTCAATCATGAGGAATTAGAACTCCTCTCTGAATCAAATGTTCATGAAGGATATGAGCAATCATGTCCCTCAAATCATCTTGTGACTAAAGTTGACTTGGAGCAGGTCCTACTCTCCTTGGATAACTCCTCAATACTGCCCTCTCCAAGTATTGATGTTAGGTTTGTGACCAGAAACTACTAATTTTCTGGTTCTGGAACCAATCATAAGGAATCAGAAGTTCTCTCATCACAATCATAACGTTCCAAGATCTTTTCTAAGACGTCTAGTATCACCCAAGCATTAATGTTGTGACTGCGATGAAAAGTTTTTTGATTTCTTTGTCATAGGCAACACCAAGCAAGATGTAGAAGAAATTGCAAATATCTCGATCCCAAGCGCGAAAGAAGTAGGCCTAGAGGTAAATGAGTCGAAATCAAAATACATGTTCATGGACCGTAACAACGCGGATGACGACCCAGATCCAATCCAAATCATCGCCGTGTGGTGGCGCATAGTATAGCTGCATCATTGTCTCTTATAGTTTTTGATCTATGATTGAAATATTGCAAGATTTGAGTAGAGTTATCATTGTAGTATACGAAAATAGTATAATTTAAAGTTTATAGTTCCTCGCCCAATATGAGTTACTGTAGTGCTAGACACTTGATTAACCTCAAATCTGCACGTGTTCAGTATCTTATAACTACAATGGGTAACCCGAAGAATCCTTGTACCTGGCCCAACTGCAGAATCAAAACGGATTTTTAACTAGCCTGCATAATGTGTGCAAGTATGTACCATCCTGTGAGCACTAAATCAGCTAAGTGTGCAGTTGTATATAATGATAATGGCAATTCCATTGTTTCTATCACCTGCAATGATTGTGCCAAAAGGATGATGGATTTGAATAACTCTATTCGCAATAATATGTCCATCCTTTCTTCTACTCTTACTAGTTCTGAGCAAAATCAAGATATGGAGTTGTCAAACTCTCCCTCGACAGTTAATGATGGGGATGTAAAATCCTTCATGAAAAGAGAATTAGCAGCTCAAGCATTACTCATTAATGCTAATACAGACCAATGTATGAATGCCCTCTCAACAGACATTTTAACTCTTAGAAATCAAGTTGGAAACTGTGAAAATCAAATCAAGGACATATACAATTGTATAGAGTAGATCAACTCTACGCCAAGTATGAATACTCTTGAAATGTCTTCTACAATCATGCATGAATTGAGAAATCTGGATTCAAAGAAGTGTAATCTGCTTGTTCATGGTGTAAAGGAATGTGTTGGTCCAAATGACAATTACGCTTTTGAAGTACAAGCATGTGCTGAACTTTTGTCCAAAATTGATGGCCTAAATTTATCTTGTGCTAGAGTGAAAAGATTAGGGAATCCTGGCCCAAATAAGACCAGACTAATATGTCTTACGCTGAGTTCAAGAGATGATGTGTTTGAAGTGATATCATATTCAGCTAGTATGCCAGACAATATATATTTCAGTACTGATAAGACTAAGCTACAGCAGCCACTTTATAAACAACTACTACGCACTGCGAGAGATGCACATAATACTGCATATACTCAGGATGAATTGGCTATTAAACACTTCTATGATGTACCCTTCCTCGTGGACAAATCTAGAAGGCGCAGAAATCCTGTGAATACCTTATCTTTTCTGAATTGAAGAAGAGGCCAGTTCCTTATTATTTGCCTAAAGTTAGACAATCAAGCTTTACAGTGTACTATCAGAACGCTCACTCAATCAAGAGTGAATGCACTGATCTTGAATGTAATCTTTATCTGCTTTCAATTATCCCAGACATAATTTGTATTGCCGAGTTTTGGTTGGATAGTGAGACTACCACTTTATTGGAAAGCTGTGTGATTTACAGAGCGGATAGGCCCACTAGAGTTGGTGGAGTTTTCGTTGCGATAAAAAAGCATTTCAAGTCAAGATTAATCCTATCAGAAAATGAAAATGATAAATATGTTGTTGTTGAGATAAATTGTCCTACTAAGTTTATAGTTATAGCTGCTTACTTCAAGCCTGTATCACCAGTTGAGAATTTTCAGAATTTCTCCAAAGACATATAGTGTTTCTGCTTGCTACAGTGAACACAAATACATAGTGCTGGGGGACTTCAATTTACCACATGTGTCTTGGCAACATGATCCATTTCAGGTTGTAAGTAACCATAAAACGAAGTCTCTCAGTTCATCTTGTGCTAGTATATTGTATCATCTTTGGCTACATTGAAAGTATCTCAACTCATGCAGGACCATAAATGCAAGACCAACACATTAGACCCCCTATTTGCTCCACAAGACATAACTGAAGAGGTTGATTTTCAAGAGTGGTTGATGAAATCTGACTCTCATCATACTCCCTCATTATGGCATTTCATAATTTCACTGGATGTTGATTCAGAAGACTCAATTTATAGATTGAACTGCAAGCAGGCTGATTATGTTAGTATAAACAAGAAACTTCAGGAAATCGACTGGGAAGCTGAGTTAAGCAGTGGTGATAGTGACCTGATGTTGGATGTGTTTATTTACAAAGTGGAACCCATTATTCAAGAATTTGTTCCTAGTATAAGAGTGAAGAATCATAGTTTTCCTGCATGGTATGATCAGGAACTAAAAGACGAAGTCATAAGTGATTTTGGTAGATTTTTTCGTCCTTGATGGTTAATATACAAGTTGAACATTTGGTCTCGTCGATCTTGAAGGACGGTGGGGAACTAAATAAATTCCCAAAATTTCATGATGGGAATGTTGGGAATTTATTCAGTTCCCCACCGTCCTTCAAGATCGACGAGACCAAATGTTCAACTTGTATATAAAAGACGAAGTATTCGAAAAAAAGGTGCTCATCTGAAATGGAAACCATCAAATCGCATGGAAGATTATATTGTATTCGAGAAATTACATGTGGAGTGCATTCGACTCTCGAGAGTTGAATATAAATTGTATATTTCTAGACTTGAATCACATTTTATTGGTAATTCTAGAAGATTTTGGCAGGAATTTCATAGTAAAACCACCTCTAGAGCCCTCCCATCTGAATTTCATGCTGGCGGTAACTCTACAGACTCTGATTTAGATTCTGTTGATATGTTTGCTGACTATTTTGGATCTGTCTATACGAGTGGAAGTTTACTTGATATTGAATTAGTTCATCCTGCTCGGTAAAAACATTTCACGTGATATTTCACGTGAAACAGGTGAGATATTACGTGATATTGGGCCATAATATCACGTGAAATTCCACGTGATATTGGATTTTTAAATGCTTATTTCTGTATATTTCAGTCGGCGCTAAGGGTTTGCTCATTCCTCGATGGTGCATCGAGGTTCAATTATTAGCCCAATGCCTCAAATTCATCCATAAATGTGAAATAGGAACCAAAATAAAACCCGGCGGACAACGCCGTATGTGCCACGCCGCGGGTCGGTGACGACGCCCGCGCCACCATGCAGGCTCTGTTCTCTCTCGTCTCACTCACCTGAAATATCACGTGAAATCTCTCGTGAGATTTCACCTAAAATATCATGTGAGATTTCACCTAAAATATCACGTAGGATATTACGGAAGACATTCATACATGAGCTGTTGCAGGGTAACAGAAGGCAATAGTGACTGACATGTAACCTTCGCCGAGGTTGAATGTCACATTTTGCTAATATCGTGTGATTATGCATGTGTTCTAATTCCAAGGTTATATATTGCGGCGAATGTCTGTCTGAATTGGTGCACACAGGGCAAACGTGATGTTGATGTACCTCAAGCTCTGAAGCGAGGATTGAGGCGAAATTTCTTTCACAGGTTCTCATCATCATGCTGCAGACTTCTCAACCGAGAGAAGAAAATTTTGTTGCGAGCCAGCTCAAACAGGTTTCAAAGACCCCTTGGAAAGAGTTTTTGGCCTCAATGACGCTGATCAACAAATCAATTCAACATGCAACATCCTTTCAAATTTGAGCAATGATTTCAAGTGACACCAGAAATTCTCATTGTTCTGCTGCAACCTGAATCCATTCATCCTGGTATTCAATAAGTTGATTCATTCTTGATGGAACATGGAACTACAATGTATCTCAAATTTTTAATGAATGTGAGGGAACTCTGAGGGGGAAGTCTGATGACGGAAGCAGAAAATTCAAAAGAGTATGAAACTTATTCATAGCGTACTTGGATTCTCAACGCAGTTGTGCCTTTGAGATATACCATTCCGTGGTTCTAATATCATTTAACACTCAGATCTTGTTATGAGAAGAACAACAATTTTATATCAACATGATTGCACATCCTTCGTCGAGTCAAGTTTCACTGAAAACTGCTGAGAATCAAACATAGCCATTCCATGTAATCTTCATGAAACTGGACAATGAAATTGTGTAGAGATTTCTTAACAATTGTAGGGTTGGTCTCAATGAGATAACTTATGTTTGCTTGAACCTGAATCCACGCTATCTGTCTGTCCTGACCTCAAATTATATACTTCAAAACTGATTTGGATATGAATTCTACTTCCGTCCATGATGATTAATATGAATATCACAGATGTTTTTCTGCTAATCTGAATTATTTACCAAAAAGTACAATTACCACCTAGTCTCAATTCATAATCATTGACATATGCAAAGACATTGTGGATTTGTATAGCGTGAACTATAAGATGATGGGATACATGCGCAGCCACTCATGAATTTTATTTATATTATTTCCAAACTAATATATTCTCACCTTTGACCAACAAATACTTTAGGGATCCAATATGTCCATAAACCAAGATCTATAGACCAAGGACAGCATCCCTGGAGTACTAACACACAATTATATCGGGCACTCTCATGAGAGATTACATGTAATCGCTATGTTGGACTGGCAGCAGTTGTCAGTGAAACTTGACTCAACGAAAGATGTCCAATCATGTTGATATCAATTTGTTGTTCTTCTCATACCAAGATCTGAGTGTTGAATGATATTAGAACCATGGAATGGTATATCTCAAAGGCAAAACTGGGTTGAGAATTCAAGTACGCTATGAATAAGTTTCATACTCTTTTAAAATTTCTGCTTCCGTCATCAGACTTTCCGCTCAGTGTTTCATCACATTTATTCAAATTTTGAGATATATTATAGTTCCATGTTCCATCAAGGATCAATCAACTTATTGAATTCCAGGATGAATGAATTCAGGTTGTAGCAGAACAATGAGAGTTTTTGGTGTCACTTGAAATCATCGCTCAAATTTGAAAGGATGTTGCATGTTGAATTGATTTGTTGATCAGTGTCATTGAGGTCAAAAGCTCTTTCCAAGGGGTCTTTGAAACCTGCTTGAGCTGGCTCACAACAAAATTTTCTTCTCTTGGTTGAGAAGTCTGCAGCATGATGATGAGAACAGGCTTCTCACATTTTCCGCTATTCCGCTTTTTTACCCCTATCTTCGAAGCCATCCGCTATTCCCCCCTATTTTCTGAAACTGTCCGCTATTCCCCCCTATTTTGCGGAACAGCGGTAATTCAAAAGCATTTCGACGAACTCGTTCGTTCAAACTATGCATGCTAATATAACTCGCGATTGCAATATCAAGTCCACGGCTATTCGAAGTAACACGATTGCTTGTTATGGCATGATCTTGTTATCGCATGAGTATCAAGTGTCGGTTGTCGTTCTGGCATGTATACGACGTGGTGAGATGAGAAACGAAGCGCGTTGCCGCCTATTCTTCCCGAGTTTTATCGCGGTGCTTTATTTTATTCTCGGGCTTACGGCATCAGCGACTCCTTGCTCGAGATATAAACAAATTTGAGATCTCGATCTGCGACACCATGACTTGTCGCAAGTTGAGGATCTCGATATTCGAAGTGAGCTCGTACACCCTCTTAGCTGTAGTCGATGACAGTTCGTTACGGTTCGTCCGGAAGAGAGCACATACTCATGTGGCTCTTTCTTACGCTGCTGGCAATCATCGAATCTCAGTCCTTCGAGTCGCCTTATGCATTCTACGAGAGTTCTGCGAGGTGGAGTGAATCGCTCACATGCTGATCTACGAGAGAGGATCGAAGAATTGGTGTAAATGACAGTGAGTAGATGGTCTTTATGCTTTTGATAATACGATAATGGGCACTTTGCTCAAAATTCGCCAATCCGTAAAAGAGCCGCTCTGAGGTGCGAACAAGAACCAATCTGCTCGCTACAATCTCGACATTGCGGTCAAAATAGCGGTGATTTTTATGTACGGTTTGATTGTGCGTCGAATCTATCTATACAAATCCTGAATGAACAGTGAATTTTGTACAAGCTACTGAATCGCGTAGATGCCATTCCAATGAACAGTTTTTGTCAACTCGCTTGTCAACATGGACATAACTCTGTACTATAGTATTACTTTCACGAGATCGTGAGATCCGCATTCTCCTAAATTTTCAAGGATCACCATTCCGGAACAATTCGTTTTGCTGAAATATTCCATGCTCATGAATACCAAATTGTCCAATATAAACTAAGTGGAATGACCGCGTCCGTGTTCAAAAATGGGTTCATGGAATTTTTCAGTGAAATACTCTTCAGACCCTACTTTAGCTAGGGATGCATGTTTCCAAGCTGAAATGGAGCGCAGAATTGTTGGATCGTTTGAAAAAATTGTAAAAATCGGTGTTTGTTCCAAAACAATTTTCAATGAGTAATTAAAGGTATTTGAAACAAAACGTTACACTTGTCGATCTTCTCTAGAAGCCGTCATTTCTGAGCTATAGGTGTTCTAAAAATCAAGAAATACAAATTTTGCTATTTTTGACGTTGAATGAAAGCATCAATCAAAGGAGAAATCAACGTTCATAGCATGCAAATCTATTCTCTAGAATGTTCTACAAGATCCAAAAGCAGTAATGATGTTTTCGTCCGGGAACCACTTGTTTTCCGAGAATTTTCAATGCTCAGTTTCCTAATGAAGTTCGTATTGACTATATATGGGCCATTTCGGAGCATTTCGACGAATGCCGTCACCAGGGGGTCTGGAAAAAATCCCAAAAACTTTTTTTCCATTAGTACTATGTTGAAAAGTACAAAAAAATTTTTAACAGATTTTTTTCAACCCCTCAATGGGTACTAGGGCCCATAAAAGGTCAATTTTAGGCCCTTCCTTAGCCTATTCTAAAAAAATCATAGCTCCGACAAGACTCAATCTTTTCGGACGTACTTCAGCCCATTTTCCTTGTGAAAACTAGTTCTTTTGAGGAAAAAATTGTCCGGCACCTATTATTGAGTCTAACGATTTGTAGGAGCTATTTGCTCTGAGCAGATTTTAGCGATTTTTGGGTCTTTTTCCAAGTGACCAATGTCTATAGCTCGGAACTGATGACTTCTAGAGAAAAACGACAAGAGTAACTTCTTGTTCAATATACCTGGAATTACCCATTGAAGATTGTTTCAGATCAAAATTCGTGATTTTTACAAGTTGTTTCAACAATTTTGGTTTCAACAATTTTGCGGCCGATTTCGGCTTGGAAACATGCATCACTGACTAAAGTAGGGTCTTCCGGAGAGGATTCCAATGAAAAATTCCATGAACCTTTCTTTGCACAACGATGGTGGTAATTTTGCCTGGTCTAATAAAATCGTTAGCGTAATGAGAACTCCCATATCACAAACATTGCTCATTTGCTGAGCGGAATTTGGTATTCTTACTTCAGATCATGAAGGCTCTTTGTATATTTCCTATCACGTGCCTTCGCATAATTGCTAATATTGTGAGCTATCATGAATAATGTAATAGTAACAGTACGGAGATACAGTCTTTTAATTCTTTGCAGGTGGAATACATCTTTCTGCTTCAAAATGACACATAGAACTAAATTTCAAGAGAATTGGTTGAGCCGTAAAGACAAGCATGGTGATCTCGTCTCTTCGTGGTGTCAGAGAGAAGAGAACATCTACTCATTTTTTTGCAAGATATGTAATTCGTCATATTCATGTGCAAAAGGATTTGGTGCTCTCAGCCAGCACTCTGAAACGACTAAACATGAGAAGAACAGACCCAAAATCGCTGGCGGGCAGCGAGTATTAATACCACCCACAGCCATCGTTCAACCCACGGCCACTACTCAACCGATGATCAATATTCAGCCTTCAACTGATAAAAATAGCCAGCAACAAAAATCTAACGCAACACAATCACAAAAATCAGGAGGAAACCAAAATGTGATTTCAATGTTCAGTCTGGAGGATGAAGCAACACGAGCTGAACTTTTCTACATCATGGACCTTGTCGTGAATAATGGGTCAGTCAATGCTTGCAATGATAAAAAGTACCTTTTCAGAGCTATGTTCCCTAGAGGTGTACCAGAGTCATTTTCTCTAAGCGCAACTAAGGTTTCATATAACATGACAGATGCATTAGGGCCTCATTTTTTAAGTCGTTTGCTAGTTGACCTTCGGAGACCTAACACGAAATTTGTGTTGCAGTTTGATGAATCGCCTAACTCAAAGAAGAAGAAAGAACTTCAAGTAAGAGTAAGTTTCTGGTCCGAATCTTTGAATAGAATAGTGAATCGCCACCTAGTCACTTATTTCATTCCTCGAGGTGATGCTAAAACTCTTTTCGAGTTTCTCAATAAATCTCTCTGTGACCACGACTTATCGTTCCTATCAGTTTTGACCCTAGGTTGTGACGGCCCAAATGTTAATAAGTCAGTAATAAACTTGTTTAATACTAAAATGAGAGAATTGGGCCGCAAAGAAATGATTAACATCGGTACTTGTCTTTTACACGTGGTGAATAATACCTTTATGAAGGGTGTAAATAGTCTTCCCTTAGATGTGAGTGATGGTGTGATCAAATTGGACTATTTTGTTAATCACAGTGAACTTAGGGTACAAAACTTTGAAAATGTACAAAAGTCAATGAATATGACCGTCTATCAACTCGTTCATCATTGCACTGTAAGATGGCTCACACTTGGAGAAGCAGCAGAAACAACTTTGAAATTGTGGCCAGCGATAGAAGAATTCATTCTTGTTTACATCCCCAAAAATGACAAAGATACAGTAGGAAAACAGAATTATAAGGAAGTGCGTGAATTTGTGAATAATCCTTTGACAAAACCATCGCTGGAGTATGTAGCCTATCTATCAAAAATTTTCACCAGGGAATTCACCTTACTCATGCAAAAGACTGAGCCTTTGATACACATTGTTCATTCCCAGTTAACAAAATTAGTCCACATCCTACTGAAAAACTTCATAAAGCCGTCGAGCATACCTAATGATGTTTTAGATATTGCGCTTATAAAATCTCTTGAAGATGGAAACGTTTATTTACAACTGGAAGAGATGAACTGCGGTACTGGTTGCTCCAAGTTAGTACCGGCTTTGAGCAAAGTAGATAACTCAACATTCTTGATTGGAGCGAAAAAATGTTATAGAGCCATGATAAGCTATTTACTCATAAAAGTTAAAAATTTATCTCACTTGAAATATTTTGAGTGCCTTGCTCCCGAACAAGTCAAAAGTTCTAGAAGTTTGAATCACATTCGTGAGATCGCAAAACTATTGCCTCTCGAGTATGTTGATATTGATATCCTTTCAATTGAATGGACACTATTACAAGTGGACGAAGATGTTTCTTTTTCTCCAAAGCCAAAAGAAAGGATAGATGTTTATTGGAGTAAAATCTTCGCTCTCAAAAGTGAGAACCTCCCTAGGTATCCAACTATTGCTCCTATCGTGAAAGCAAGTCTCTCTCTTGTCCACGGAAGTGCTGACGTAGAACGTGGTTTCTCAGTCTCTGGGAGAATTCTGACTAAAGAAAAAACTAGAATGTCCGACAGAACTCTGAATGCTAAATTATTGATTACTGAAGGTCTCAAAGAATTTGACTCGAAATCATGGACTTTTCCAATAAACAATGACCTTATGAAACTTGCTCGTGGAGCACGTTCATCTTATGCACTTCATTTAGAAAATGAGAAAAAAAAAGCTGAAGATGAAGCAAAAAAGAAAAAGTCCAACTTGGAGTTGGAGAAGAAAAATAAAATAGCTCTGGAACAAATGAAAAAAGTAGTCAAAAGCATAGAAAATTTGGAAAAAGAAATAGAGATTGCTAGAACAGAGTGTGATAAAGCTTCACAGGATGTTGATCGGATCGAAGAAATGCTCCTTGATGCAACCAATAAAAAACTTAGTGTGAACTTTATCCAAGAGATCACAAAGAGTCTGAAAAATTTGAGAGCTAAAGAAAAAAGTCAAAGAGCGACACTAGATAATTTGACCCGCGAAATAGAAAAACGGAATTCCAAAGTACGTGACTCTGTGATGAAAAAGAGAACGTGATCACGTATGCTAGAATGATTTTTCATTCATCATCACTTCATATCACAGCAGGTTCCAAAACCAAAGTGACTTGACTACACTTTCCGGAATGCAGAAAGAGGGTTCTGATCGAATGTACCATCAATTATAATTCAACCATGACTTGTTGAATTAGATCTGAAGTTTATTGAATAAGATGCCGATTAACAGTTTTGGGAGGATATCTCGAGTAGAACTACAATAACTAAGAAAATCTCTGAAAAATTCACTCACTCCATTTTACTTTGTAATGTAAAAATACTTAGTCATTATTCCGTCAACTAGTGCCATAACCTATTCTGAACTTCGACTCTCATGCTATTTTCCGATTGATAATGGAGATTCTGAATAAACACCTTTCAAAAGATACGTTGAGTTCGTTATTGAGATTTCCGCTATTTTACCCCTATTTCTCCATCAAAGCTTCCTCTATTCCGCTATTCCCTACGAAATAGGGGGTGAGAAGCCTGTGAGAACCTGTGAAAGAAATTTCGCCTCAATCCTCGCTTCAGAGCTTGAGGCACATCAACATCACATTTGCCCTGTGTGCACCAATTCAGAGAGACATTCACCGCAATATATAACCTTGGAATTAGAACATGCATAATCACACAATATTAGCAAAATGTGACACTCAACCTCGGCGAAGGTTATATGCCCGTCACTATTGCCTTCTGCTACCCTGCAACAGCCCATGTATGAATGTCTTCCGTAATATCTCACGTGATATTTTAGGTGAAATCTCACATGATATTTTAGGTGAAATCTCACTAGAGATTTCACGGGATATTTCAGGTAAGACGAGAGAGAACAGAGAAGCCTGCATGGTGGCGCGGGCGTCGCGACGTCACCGAGCCGCGGCGCGGCACATACGGCGTTGTCCGCCGGGTTTTATTTTGGTTTCTATTTCACATTTCTGGATGAATTCGAGGCATTGGGCTAATAATTGAACCTCGATGCACCATTGAGGAATGAGTGAACCCTTACCGCCGACTGAAATATACAGAAATATGCATTTAAAAATACAGTATCACGTGGAATTTCACATGATATTATGGTCCAATATCACCTAATATCTCACCTGTTTCACGTGAAATATCACGTGAAATGTTTTTACCGAGTGTAAACACTTCATCCAGTATTCAAGTTTCTTCAGAAAATTTCATCTCTGCAGTTAACGAGCTTAATGACAGCACAAATCCGAATAATGATATTCTTCCACCGTTTTTTCTGAAGAGATGCATAACTTCGCTTGAATGTCCATTGATCTTAATTTTCAATGAATCTTTTGCCTCGGGTGTTTTCCCACACTTATGGAATCTAATCTACCATTATACCCACTTTCAAAAGTGGAGATGAACAAGACGTAAGAAACTATTCGACATGTCCCGCGACTCCTGGCGCCGCCCTAGCGGACTCTCGCGGAAGATGCTATACCCCTATCAGCTGTTCGCTTCGAACAATATTTTTAGTTCGGCGGCATTCGGCCGAGGCAGTCCATCGCCTTAGATTTAGATTAGTTAGCTGTAGAATAGTTAGTGTTTTTATTACTTAAATCATTTAAGTTAAATGTCGTACTTAGTTAGTATATCTGACTTCGCCAAATATGCCGGTGGTGGCATGCGTAAATTTATTGAAGGAGAGGAAGTGATGAATGCCAGCCACATCATGTATATGGGAATCACATTGGAATCTGTGAGCAAAATAGAGTTGTTGTGTTTATGTGTAAAGTCATCGGATTTATTTGGAATGCCACACGAGCTCTTGATAAAAATTACAAAAGATGATGTAGGGCGCAAAACTCTTGAGTGCAAATGCTCTTGCAAAGCTGGGTCTCCAACATGCAAACACATAATTGGTTCACTGGAATACCTTATAAGGTGAGATATTATTGAAGTGTTTTCTTTCATTTTTGTAGCCTTGGATCAATCAGTATTTCAGATATGTATAATTTTAGGAATGAAAAAAACTCAATTGAAGTAGCCACTTGTACAGATGTGACACAAAAATGGGGAAAACTGAAAAATGATGTAAAAGTTATGTATGCCAAAGTCCCTATAAAATCTCATTGCCACGGTAAACAGTCAAAGTCCTTGAAAGTTAAACATCTAGTTGACCAAAATATCAAGACGTACTCCATGGAAGTTATGACAGTAGGTGAGTATTATTGATTACAGTATGTATGTACAGTTCAATCAAACCATGCTGTATCATTGGTGTACATGTATTGATTCTCATTTCAGAAGATCCAAATTTTCTCTGTTCGTCGATGGCGTTGTTAATCCATGGGCCTGTGAGATCTACTCCACAAGTATTGCCTCTTGTAGAGGAAGACTCTTATAATTATTTGGAGCCTCAGGAGAGTAGAAGTATACTCAGTGCACCTATATGTAATAAGATGCAAGAGGACGACCCACTGTATGCATATGTATCTGGAGGAGCTAAAACAATAGTGACCTTCAATTCGCTATCTGAGGCTGAACAAATATGGTACAGAGATAATGTGGAAGTAGATTTGGAAGCTGCTGTCGATCTCTGCACAAAGACTAAGAGCCAAAGTGGCAGAATTTGGAGGCTAAATAGGAGAAAAAGAATGACAGGTGCCAATGCATATAAATACATCACTCCACTCAGGTACAACAAAGCAGTGAATTGGGCTAATAAAATCAAAAGCCAATTGGAAAGTTCGTTCAAGGGGAACGAGAATACTGCCCATGGAGTGAGAATGGAACCCAAAGCAAGAGCTCGCTACGCTGAGGTGACTGGGCATGTTGTCATTCAAACTGGTTCTCTTGTCAACCCATGTATACCTTGGCTGCTCGTCAGCTTGGATGGACTTGTTCTAAACAGCCACACTATTGAGATCAAATGCCCAGTCAATGGCAAGGAGCAGCCAGTCAGATCCTTTATGGGTTCACTGCCATACATAACCGAATCTGAGCCAAATGTTTACTCATTGAAAAAAAAACATACTTATTACTGCCAAGTGCAGCTAGGCATGTTTGTATCTAATTTGAGACGCTGTGATTTTATTGTTTATTCTTCATATGAAGACAACTTTGAGGTAGTTCAAGTGCCTTATGATGCTGAAGCAATCCAAGAATACTTGGGTTCTTTAAGCTATGTTTACTTTGGTCATATGCTCAAGTATCTTACAGCAGCTGATAGTGTATCCGATATAGATATGAATGACATGGATGGTAACGTACCAAGAAGAGCTTTTGATGATTTAACTAACAAGTAGATGACTTGTACCAAAAATGTATTTCTAGATTTGGTAAACAGTTGTGATAGGCGCTTATACCTGTGATAATCAGTTGTTCTATCAACTTGAGATAAAGTTTGTAATATGGTATGAATGAGCTATGTTGCAACTTTGTGCCTTACAGTAATTTTAGTTGGAGAATTAATAGAGGTTAAGTTACTCGGTTGGATTGGATTCCTGTTTTAAACTGATGAGTAGACAAGCTAGTCCCTCAGATAATGTAAGGTTGAATAAGCTGCCAAATTGTTGCCACAAAACTTGAATAAATCTGATTTTATTTTATCAAAAAATTATATTTATTGACATCCATTTGAATATTTATTCACTACTACATCCAATTGTTATAAATTCATCACTCAATAATACTAACAACATGTGAGTACTCTGGAGCCTAGGCCTATCATACATTTTTATAAACCAGAGAATTTTCATCTGTTCTACTGAACAACCAATCTCTTCATATGCTCCACTCGATTACATGCTCTCAACTCCTGGAGTTCATCATACGCTTATGAAAAGTTACATGGTGTGTCAGCGCTGACATTGTGATTATATAAATACCACATTTGATTCATTCGATTAAAGATCAAAACTTTTATAAAGGTCATTCTTATGCCATCAGAACTTGTTATCAGATAGTAAAGGAGCTTTTAGATTCACCAGGGCAGCAACTATTTTCACAATGTCATCAAAATAAGGGAGAGTGGTAAGAGTAATTTTGTCTTTCATAATTTTCCAAAGCTTCATTCGTTGTATGACTCTCTCAACATGAACTCGAGCTGCAGCTATTTGATTAGTCAATAAACTCTCTTCTGGGCTGAGTTGAGGTTTTGCTCCCAATTTGGGAGGTATGTAAAGCTGGATGTGAGCTTCCAAACACTCAATCTCTATATCAAACCCCTTATCAACCATTATAGCATCTCTTCCAGGATCTAACCTGTCTAATAGCCCACTTTGATTGAAAATTTCTTTATCAGAAATCCTCCCACCGTATGAATCACTCATGTATGATATTACTCCACATGGATCCATCCCTACCAACAGCTTGACAGTTTCACAACCTTTGTAATGTGAATACCATCTCAATCTACATTTCAAACAATGTGGTTTCTCCACTGGAATTTCAGTACAATCAAGAACTATGCGAGTCTTAGGAAATTTTGAAAAACACTTTGGAAGACTCCTGGTACATTGCTCACGAGAAGGCCAATAAATGAACTGATCCAGAATAGCAGCCAAGAGCTGTATCATGTAAGAAACATTGTGTGAACTACTTTTTCTGTTGATTCCAAACAAGACAGCCAAACATCTAAATGACAAGTTGAGACGGAGTTTACACAAACACATGACTATTCTTGCTCTAGCAGACAAGGCAAATTTCTTATAGTATAAATCTTTCTCTTCACATTTGGATACAATTTTACATAAGTTATCTAACAAATGAGTTTTAATACCTGTGAACGCAGTCAAATCTTCATCATTGCGTATGAGATCAAGAAGGGTCAATCTTTCTCTACCTTGTTGCTGTTGGAACTCTCTTCCTCTTTCTCTCACAATATCCATGTCTTCATCACTAACTTCATCACTGCCTTCAACTTCAATCTCAGCAAGAGCACCTTCCAACTCTTCAATGGCTTCATCGAACCCAAAAGTAGGATCAGGAATACTGTCACCAAAATCATCATCACCATTACCTTCAGCTTGGTCAGGGTCATCAAAATGATCATGGTCATCATCATGATCACAGTGCTGAGACATTTCTTGGATTTGAGGGGTATTTGCATCAACGCTTCCAACAATTTCACTCTCAGCGAGGCTAACACCATCACTCGCTATCATGTCTGGCATATGTCCAAGAGGGCTTGCAGTTGTAGATTCACTGTCATTTTCCACAACCGTTACAGATTCACTGTCATTTTCCACAATCCCACGGTTTTCTTTTTCTTGGTTGGACCCATCCATTACCGTTTTTCCTTGATTAGTAAGTAAGAGCCCCGATGAACTAGAAAAATATCAAGTTAATGAGTTATCATGCAAGCTACACATAATTTCAATAATTTAATCATTCTTACTGTTGCTTAATATTTCTCCTTAAAATTGATGGGACAAATTTTCTTCGTACAGTGTGCTCTTGCTCAGGAGGGATGGGCTCATTATCACATCCGTCATTGGATATTTGTTCCTCATCATGTTCTACTGGTATCACACTTGGAATGGCAGTCCTTTTCAGCAACTTTTTTGATCCTTTAGCTGCAATAACAAGAGCTGAATAAACCTCTCAAATAATCAAACATGGTCAACATTGTATCAATATTTTGCAGAATGAGAGTCTTGAATAAGGAAATAATTACCTGGAAAGTAATCCTCCTCCAAAAAGTGAGAGCTGCAGACGTATGATTTTGATGACAGCGTCTTTGTTATGCCGCAACTCTGTATCCACTGACGTCGTTGCTCGTCACGGCTTGGGAACGCATGGAAAGCCAGTTGTTTATTTGACATATTATGTCCACAGTATGGTACAGAACACTTGTATATACTATACATCTTGGTCTAATGATACTTTCCAGCAGGTTTAATTAGCAATTACTAGTAGTTGCCACTATTTACCGGATCGACATGACTCTGAGTTTTGTAGTTTGACACTCGACTCTCGCGGCCAATGTTTGAGCAGAACAGCTGATAGGGGTATAGCATCTTCCGCGAGAGTCCGCTAGGGCGGCGCCAGGAGTCGCGGGACATGTCGAATAGACCTGTATCTAATATTGGTTGTATTGCTAAACTCTTTGATTCGATTGCCACAACTTACTTAACCGATTTCTTGTCATCAAAACTTATCTTAGAGCAGCACGGTTTCATGAAAGGCAAATCTACAATCACAAATCTTGTTATATTTGAGCATTCCATTTCTAGAGCCCTCAATGGGAATCTACAAATAGACGCTATATATACTGATTTTTCTAAGGCCTTTGATACCGTTAGCCATAAACGTTTATTAGCGAAACTGCGGAATATGGGGGTCTGTTGTTTAATTTAAAACTGGTTGGATTCATACCTTAGTGGTAGATCTCAGAGAGTTGTGATTAGGGATACATTATCGGAACCGATTATAAATTCTTCTGGTGTTCCTCAAGGATCTCATTTAGGTCCACTATTGTTCTCTGTATACATAAATGACCTCCCTCATGTCATCAAACATTGTAAATTCCTTTTACATGCTGATGACTTGAAACTTTATTCAATAGCTAGTTCTGAAAATGAGATTATCGGAATCCAGGAGGACTTGAATGCAATTGCCTGTTGGTGCGAAGATAACGGGCTTAAGCTGAATCACGGTCATACAAACAGGTCTGGAAACTCAATACAAAAAGTTGGTCCTCTTATTGGAGCCAGGCGTGATACCAATTTCCAACACGCCGAGTGGGGCGCTTCTATCGAGTAGTAAGATGTTTTCGAAATTAGAATCAAAACATACTAAGGACATAACCTATTCATCATCGAATTTTAGGTAGTATGTATTGTCTACTCAAATGCGCATTAGTGCAATCTGCGGAGTCGTGAACTCTCTTACGATTACGTGCTCCATGGGATAATTCTTGAGAATATTCATTTGACAGTTCATATAACTCTGCCATTCAACAATGTCTGTCGCCGCGAACAGTTCGCCTTCATAAGAGTGAACAGTAACAAAAATGAGATGATGAAATGTACTGTGCATCATATTTCGCTTTCTTGACCCAGGCCTGTGTATGGGTTTTCATCGGTGAATTTGTTGACCGTTGTGTGAAAATTGAGAAAATCGCTTAAACATCTAATTTGATCGATCCGCGGCTCCAATCGCTTAAATTAGATGTTTCAAAAAAATCCACCAACTACGTATTTTACGCATGCACAATTTTATTAATTACACTCGAATTTTCCCTCTTTCATAACTGTACCATAAATATTCCCATCATCCATTATCTACGAGTTGCGATTTGACGTCAAACTGCAATTTTGGCGGTATTCTCTTCAGTGCTTGCTAGCCGAAATGGTGGCACACAAGGGTTAGAGTCCTGATGTTTACGTCAAGTATTGGTCTTGTAAACACCAACATCAACATGTGCGCTCACTACTCGATCACAGCGCAACGGACAAAAGTGAGTAAAAGTGGAAACTTTTGAGCTCAAAAATCGAAACCATGTATGCAATGGGAGTTTCTAGACCTGTTTATACGACCGTGAGCTCAATGCAAAAAAATGCAGTTCAATTTCATTTTTCAGAGGAGCCTGTCCATTTACGTTTGAATATAAGTTGGGTGATTCAGCCTTAACTAGAGTTTCAGTCGTGAAGGATTTGGGCATTTACTTTGACTCTAAAATGGAATTTCGACATCATATTGATTTCATAGTGGGAAAATGTAGTAGACCTATTGGAATGGTTAAACACCAAACAAAAAACTTTTCTTTTATAAAAACTCTTGTCCTGCCTTAGTTTCTTTATGGCTGCCAGATATGGAGACCTTATCTAGTTTTCAAGTTAGAGATGTTGGAGACTGTCCATCATAAAATGATGAGATATTTGGCCTCTTTTCTTTAGCGCTTTCATTTTGCTAACCCGGTAAACCGGGTAAGCATAAATCCAACGCCCGTGCGCCCTGGTGGCTAAAACCTTCTGCTCTCAGCCCTACGATGTTGGCAAGCCATCATTGCAGAACTGGGGGCAGCTAACCACTATCTAACCAACTCACCCCAGAACCGCGTTAGCATTACTTCAAGGTGGGAGGCGTATCGCGCGCCATGGGGCGTTTTCTTCTGAGATGTGTCCGCTCTTCTGTTTTCTCTCTTCGTCGTCAATGATCACTCTTCAAGTCGTCGTTGTTCGCTATGCAGCTCCCCTTGCTTGGCGCTGCGATGCTCGTTCTCGCTTTTCTTCTCGGGTGATCGCCGTCTTGATGTAGGCGGCGATCTTATCCCATATCTCTTTGCTGCGGAGCATGAATGGCACTAGATTCTCGAGGGGGATCTGATTTCCAAGCCAGTTCACGAGCTCCGCTCTCACCATAGCTGTGTTCATGCACTGGAAGAGTGCATACCCCACGTCGTCCCAGTCTGCCGCACACATCTGACAGACCGGGGTCTCCCTCTTCTGGAACCACTCCAGGTACTCTCCGAAGCAGCCATGCCCGCTAAACGCTTGCGTCAGCCAGTAATCCAGTTCTCCGTGAGATCGATCGATCTACATGGCTATGTTGGGAATCAATCTTCGCGTCCACTTCCCTTTCGTTGTACGCTCCCACTCTCTCTGCCACTCTTCGACGGTCTTCCCCCTCTCGACGTCTCGTACGAGGGCCTTACGAGTGGGGTTGAGCACGACTCCATCGCTCTTGAAGGTTCCTTGGCGTTTCCATACCCGCACTCTTTCGGATACAAGCAGGCGAATGGGTGGTGTACCCGCAAGCACACAGGCTGCGTGTTCGGACACCGTGCAATAAGCGCTGATCATCCGTAGCGCGAAACGCCGCTGGACAGGACCTAGCTTTGCATCGATTACGGACTCTCTAGCTACCTGTCCCCAAATTCGTGCACCGTACATCATGATGGAATAGCTCACGGTTCTGAGGAAGGCTCTCCTGTTTGGCTTGGGGCCACCAATGTTTGGCATCAGTCGTTGGACAGCGCCACCAACCCTGTCCGCCATCAGCGCTGCTTCTCTGGCTTGTGCCTTGTAGCTCCATTGGTCATCAAACCAAACCCCGAGGTACTTGAGTTCCCTCTTGAGTGGAATCTCGTACCCGTTGATGGAGAACACGGGAGTTTCGAAACTCCTTCTCTTGGTGACTAGCATCGCTTCGCACTTGTGCTCGGCAAGCTCTAGACCGTTCTCAGGAAACCACTGACCAATGCGGTACAGAGCTTCATTGGCCACACACTCCACTTGCCACGCGGTTTCGGTGACCACGACTAATGCCACATCGTCCGCGAAGCCAATGAGTTCCGGCCCATCTGGTATGCTCATGTTCAGGAACTCGTCGTATTGCGTGTTCCATTCGAACGGTCCTGACACGGATCCTTGAGCTATTCCTGCAGATAGTTCCAGCTCAACCCTTCCCTCATCGGTGTCACATACGAGGACTCTGTCACGCAGTCCATCGCTGATGACTGCGAGCAGGTAAGGGGGGACTCTTCCATCCAGGGACCTATAGATCCGTTCCCAGCTTGCTGTGTTGAAGGCATTCTTCACATCCAAGCAAATTATGGCACAAAACCCTCTTCCTGGTTGGGGTGCCATTGTATGCGCTCTGTGGACTCTGTCTTGTACGCTTTCTATTGCGTGCATTGTATTGCGTCCCTTGCGGAAGCCAAACTGCATCGGGGACATCCCTCCGCTACGCTCATACTCTTCCTCTGCCCGGCTCAGGATCATGCGGTCATACATCTTCCCGATGTTGTCCAGCATATTGAGTGGCCCTTCGATGATGGCTCCGCTAGTGCTCCACCCTTCCCCTTGGGAATGAGGACTAGCTTCTGCCGTTTCCACGATTTCGGGAACACTCCCGCAAGGAGGCACTTATTAAACAGTTTTAATAGCAAGGTAGGCTGCTCTCGAGGCACTATTTTCAGGGCTTCATTGGGGATACCGTCCAACCCCGGGGCCTTACCAACCGCCAATCTCGTAGCGGTTTTCCCCAGCTCTTCTTCGATGAAGAGGGGGATTGGCTCGGAGATAAACCCAGGGAATGTGAGTCTGGGCTCCCCTCTCGGGTAAAGTGCCATGGATATCCGTAGAACTGACTCTTTGTCAGTTGGTGCTGTTGTTCCGTTTCTCAAGCGCAGTCTGCTCGTGACCACCCTGTATGGTGTGCCCCACAGATCTTGATCAACTATGCTGCACAGCTCCGACCAGCACTTCCGTTTGCTGCGACGGATGGCATCCCGAAGATGAGATATTTGGCCTACACTTATGGGCAACCCATGCACTATACTGATCATGACTACTCAACTATTTATAGCTTATCTGGCCTTACTCCAATAGATTCATATTTTTGTTATCATGACTTCTTGCTCGCCCATAAAATCATGCATAATCATGACGATGATCTTGAAGACCAAATCCATTCTGACTTGAGAGCGGTAAACTATCCATTACGTCATGCGAGACCTCTCGTTGAGATTATATCTACTTGGAATAAACATCTCCTCTCGTGTAGCATCAGGCTTGAAAGAATGTGGAATGCACTTCCACACGACATCAGATCTCTTAGACTGGGTCAATTTGAAAATTATTCCAAAACTATTTGTTGATTTACTAATCAAGTAACTATGTAGTTTCATTGATGCCGCATAAAGATTGATTTTGTTTCATTACTTTCTTGTTGATTTATTTTGTAGTAAATAGAATTCGAATTCACTCTATATAATTTGCGACTAGTTAGCGCTACCACACATTACATGATATTATGTGTAATTTCTGTAAGGGCTCTCAGCCCCTATAATGTTTGAAATGAAATGAAAATGAAAATAAAAAACATGGTACCGTAACAACGCGGATGACGACACAGATCCAATCCAAATCGCGAATTACTCCTTCGAGAAAGTCCCTATCTTCCCCTATCTTGGGACCGCAGTAACGCATGAGAACAACAAGAGTAGAGTTTGGTGAAAGAATAAGCGCAGGACATAGGTGTTTTGGCTCATTACAGAAGCTTTCCAGAGATAAAGACCTCTCACGCGAAGCCAGAATAACGATTTACAAAACCATCATTCAACCCGTGACTCTCTATGGACGCGAGACTTGGTCAATGACGCAGCTGGATGAAGGGTAGTTCCAGGTATTCGAAAACAAAATACTGCGGAGTATTTTCGGAACAACTATTGATCAAAGTTCGGCAATCCCTAGAATCAGATATAATGATGAGTAGCTCCAACTCTACCGGTCCCCGAGTATTGTCAATGTCATTAACTACAGGAGCATACAGTGGATGGGCCATCTACCGTCTTAGTCGAAAGCGAGGCTAGGCCTAGGACGAGCGTACGTGTGGTGAACGAACCTCAACAGTGCGAACCCCCGAAACAGGCCAATACACCTAGAAACGACCCACCCTCCTCTCACAAGCTGAGCAGCGGAAATACATCCCAGCATGGAAGAATGCTGGATTGGCTTTGGCTGAGAGGCATGCGAGAGGGAGTGTGGATTACCGAGGCAATAAGACCTCATGGTCTGAAGGTCTAAACACGTAGACCCGAGAAAGCCAACTGATGGTAATGATGATGACTACGAGCCTATGGATTCCTTTGAGTGACGGTAGATCTTGGACAGCACTACCAGAGTAGTAAAATTTCAACTCCTAGCCTTGTGTATTTACTTAAATTGCGCTAGCATAGGATGCTCACAGCAAGCCAAGAATGAGAACAAGTCTTTCTGAACTGGTGCAGAAAACCAAGAACAGGATTATGCCCTCAATACTTGAAAGTGAGGATATTTCACCTTAAGAAATAGGAATCGATTCTCCTTGCAAGATCCATGCCATGGAAGGGAGAGTGTTCAGAATTTATGTTTCACCATCCATACACACTGGCTAGTTGGACTGGTTCCGGTGTCGAAGTAACCCTCCCTCACAATTGGGTTTCAAATTATTTTCTTTCCTAGATGTATTTTTCCTATTCTTTATAAGTATTGCGATTTCTTCAGATTAAACTGGAGTCTATGACAATAATTTGCAAAGAGGAAGATGGCACAATCATGCGTTACTTTTGGAATGGCCGTATCGGGATGTTTCAAGGAGAATAATTGTAGCTTTTCTCACGAGGAATCCGAATCTTTCCATGGGAGTATCGTCTAGAGCTCGTATGATTACAGCATCCGTGAATATGTGAACACCGATCAAGAAACGCAGTATTGGAGATTTAACTCGGAGGTGGAGCAATTTACGTTGATTTTGGTGTGAAACAAAGTTGTCGAGATTCTTAAACAACGGCAATTTTTTGGGTTACTTGGCTTTTGGAGAGACTTGTCGGATTTTTGAAATATTGACCACGCCAATTGAAAGAGCAGGACATTTCAAGTCAAAATACGTGCTTCGAAAGTTTTTCAAAAAATCATCCTGAGATTTCTACAACAGTGAAAGCGAGAGCGCTGAAAAAGCTCACGAATCTCCAAGGGGAAGCGATTCCCGGTATCTTTGATAGAAAACAAAGTTATTGCATCTTTCTGAACAAATCTTTCCGTACCCCGAGTCTTCCAAATAACGCTGCTAAGAGAGAGTAGCAGAATGCTTTCTCATGGCTAAATGTGACCATATATTCAACTGAAAGACACGCACGTGCAATGACCGAAGGTGATCAATTTTCATCAGCCTAGAGGGAAAATTGTCACTACCGAAAGAAATATATCCTGTAGAGGAACCAAATATTGGAACCTGCAACCCTCTGGATGGATATTTTCACTCAATCCCGTATAAAAAAAATTTCCTACATGGATTTACGCACTTGTCAGTGGTGAAAGTAAGTAGGAAATTCGCTACTTGGATAACTTACTTGGATTACCACTTAGGCCATGTTGAAGATTTGGACCCTTCTCTGCCCATGTAGCCTAAGTGGTAGAAGCCTTGTCCCACATAGACCAGGTGGGTAGAAACTACGTGGGATTTTTTTCTACGTAGGATATATACAGATTTCGGCCACGTCGCTCAGCAATGCAGTTTGCGGATGGTTCTTTGACCCCTTCTGACTGGGCTTAATCTGAGGTTTTACCTACCTGGCAGATACCCTCATACGCCATATTTGGGGAAGCCTAACTAGGTAAGATTTTTTTTGAAAACCTAAAAACGGAATATTTTGGTAAATATTTTGAAAATTTTGAATTGAGTTTCGTTCAGATGAAGGCTTATTTGGTCAGAAAATTCAATTCAGAAATTTTTAAATTACAAATTTAAACTCAGTCGCTCAACACGCACTCACTTGGGATCGAACCCTGGGCGTTTTGGATTTATAGTCGAAAGTCTTTATCCACTAGCCTAGAGCCTTGTAACACAGGCTATGCACTAATAGCTCTGTTTGAGCTGCCATGATCGAAATTATTACCCACTTGGTTGTCGATGAAATTTATCCACAAAGCCCAAGTGGGGAATTATGTGGGTATCGTCCACGTAATATGTACATAGATTCTGCCCACTTCGCTTGGTTATGCAGGTTGAGGATGGATTTTCCCCACTTGGTTGTCGATGAAATTTATCCACGTAGCCGAAGTGGGGAATTATGTGGGTATCGTCCACGTAATATGTACATAGATTCTGCCCACTTCGCTTGCCTATGCAGGTTGAGGATGGCTTTTACCCACTTGATTGTCGATGGAATTTATCCACAAAACCCAAGTGGGGAATTATGTGAGTATCGTCTACGTAAACCTCATATCGATTCTGCCCACTTCGCTTGGTTATGCAGGCTGAGGATGGCTTTTACCCACTTGATTGTCGATGAAATTTATCCACATAGCTCAAGTGGGGGATTATGTGGGTATGTTCTACGTAAAACTCATATCAATTCCGCCCACTTCGCTTGGCTATGCAGGTTGAGGATGGCTTTTACCCACTTGGTTGTCGACGAAATTTATCAACAAAGCCCAAGTCGGGAATTATGTGGGTATCGTCTACGTAAACCTCATATCGATTCTCCCCACTTCGCTTGGTTATGCAGGTTGATGATGGCTATTATCCACTTGATTGTCGATGAAATTTATCCACATAGCCCAAGTGGGGGACTATGTGGGTATCGTCTACGTAAACCTAATATCGATTCTGCCCACTTCGCTTGGTTATGCAGGCTGAGGATGGCTTTTACCCACTTGGTTGTCGACGAAATTCATCCACATAGCTCAAGTGAGGAATTATGGGTATCATCCACGTTCAATGTATATTCGTTATGCCCACTTCGCTCGGCTATGCAGGTTGAGCACGGCTTTTACCCACTTGGTTGTCGATGAAATTTATCCACATAGCCCAAGTGGGGAATTATGTGGGTATCGTCCACGTTGAATGTATATCGGCATAGCCAAGCAAAGTGGGCAGAATCGATATGAGTTTCATGCAATTCTCCGATGTTTGGGTGCTCGTGAAATTGCATAAAATAGTAATTGCACCTCGTTCTTGACGTTTCCCGCTTCCGAGCGATTATTTCGACCCTCGCCTGCGGCTCGGGCCGGAAACCAATCGCTCAGAAGCGAGCTACAACCTCATGAACTTGATACAAAACATACTATTACGTAGACGATACCCGCATAATTCCCCACTTGGGCTATATGGATAAATTTCATCGACAACCAAGTGGGTAAAAGCCATCCTCAAACTGCATAGCCAAGCGAAGTGGGCAGAATCTATGTACATATTACGTGGACAATACCCACATAATTCCCCACTTGGGCTTTGTGGATAAATTTCATCGACAACCAAGTGGGTTATAATTTCGATCCTGGTAGCTTGAATAGAGCTATTAGTGGATTGCCTGTGTTACAGGACTTTAGGCTAGTGGATAAGGTCTTCGACTTTGAATCCAAACGCCCAGTAGTTGAGTGAGTAAGCCCCGAAAATACGCTTCCTTTTAGGAGTAACCGGCTAAACTCTTCCAAACCCTCCAAATTTGGGCTCAAATGATAGGTGGCACATCGAATAATCAATATTGATAAGAATTATTGTTCAAAAATTAGGGGGAGGCATAAATAAACAATAAAAACATGCATTTTTCCGTCCTCTCCTCGGTTTTTTCATTATAAGTCGGAAAATATTGGTTTTTCGAGAAAACTTGTTCAGAGAGAATTTGTAGATCTCTGAACGGTCTACAAGATAAGTTCATACATTTTCCCCCGTGAAATGCATCCCTTTGGAGTCCCTTTTGATCAAAGTTATAATCGAATTCGTTTAAATAAGTCCGCTAAAATTGTTTATAACGGGTCCAAATCATTTTCCCTAGGTAATTGAGTCAACTTTGAGAAGAAAAGGTCTCTTGGGATTTTTTCCTAAGTTTGATTGTTCTCGAGTAATCGAAGAAGCAAATTTCGTGACTTCTAACCCTCAATGCGGTGCTTTCATGACAGCACTCTGACTTGGAAGTTGCGAAATCTGTTTCCCCTCATTACTCGAAAACGATCAAATGAAGGAAAAAGTACCAAGAGACCTTTTCGTTTCAAAATTGACTCAATCACCTAGAAGGAATGATTTGTACCCGTTTCAAACAATTTTATCCAATTTGTTTGAACAAATTCGATTATAACTTAGATCAAGAATAACTCCAAAAGGATGCCTTTCACGGGAAAAAATGTATGAACCAATCTTGTAGATCGTTTAGAGATCTACAAATTACCTCCGTACAAGTTTTCTCGAAAACCAATATTTTCCGACTTATAATGAAAAAATCGAGAAAAGGACGGAAAGATGCATGTTTTTATTGTTTATTTATGCCTAGCCTCAATTTTTGAACAAGAACTCTCATCAATATTAATTATTGGATGTGCCATCTATCATTTGAGCCCCAATCTGGAGGGTTTGGAAGAGTTTAGCCGGTTAGTGAACGAATTCAGGAGCTTACTCACTTGACTACAGGGTTCGATCGCAAGTGAGTTGAGCGACAGAGTTTAAATTTGAGATTTAAAATTTAAAAATTTTTGGATTGAATTTTCTGACCAAGCAAGCCCTCATCTGAACTAAATGGGCAGAGAAGGGTCCAAATTACCAACATGGCCTAAGTGGTAATCCAAGTAGGTTTCCTACTTGGATCTTGGAGTTTCCAATCTTTTCCTCAATTCATCTGATGGAGACTTGCTACATTTCAAGGATGAACAAAACTTCGGTAATTTTTCTCGTCGTCATTCAGATTTTGGAGGAGTGATATTCATAGTGAATCTGGTTCTTTCCGATAGCGCCTGAAACGAATATGGCCGCTCCTGAAATTCTTTCCGTGACAAATACACGGGGCAAAATACTTGCTCTTCGAATAATATTTCGTCCCAATCGTTCTTGAGGCCAGTTCAGATCAGCAGTGAGGAACACAAGTCACTCGACTTGAAATCGCCTCCTCCGTAGTGGGAAATGTACACAATTAAGAAGGCTGCCCTCGGCCAGAACTCGGTACAATACATATATCACAATCATGCAACGTAGGTATTGTTAGACTCGATTGATCGTCGACATTCAGATAAATGCCTCGGTGGGAGAAAATTGCCGTTGTGCTACAGAATCATCCGATGTTCGCGGGGATATTTGATCGAGCATGTTTCGATACTCCGTACTCCCCTCAAATGAACTCACTAAATAGGCTGATCCTTCGTCTGAACTTCATCTATTCGTTCTAGATACGAATTCGCCAATCCAGTCCACCATGCAATCTTTCTAGTGACGCCGTAGTTCTCCAAGTGTTTTCTCCTTTGTGATGTATGTGGAGACAGAATGACTATTATAGGAATGTCTTTCTACACTACGGAGACTACAATGTCCCTGTAAATGAAGGATTAGTCCGGTCATTGTATGTCTCATCCGGGAGCATTACAATTATCACACCCCCTGATTTGCAGACGTGATCGACTCATACAGATCCGATTACATATAAGAAGATGCTGGGGCTAAGGCTGAGGCTGGGGCTGAGGCCGGGGCTGGGCTGTGTCTGAGCTGATGCTGGGGATCAGGCTGGGGCCGGGTATGAAACTGAGGCTGGACTGAGGCTGAGGCTGGGCTGTGACTAGGGATGGGGCTGGGCTGTGACTAGGGATGGGGCTGGGCTGCGGCTGGTGCTGGGGCTAAGGCTGAGGCTGGGGCTGGGCTGTGGCTGAGCTGATGCTGTGGCTGGAGCTAAGGCTGAGGCTAGGGCTGGGGCTGTGGCTAGGGATGAGGCCGGGCTGCGGCTGGGGCTGGGGCTAAGGTTGGGATTGAGGCTGAGGCTGGGCTGTAGCTGGGGCTAAGGCTGGGACTGAGGCTGGGGCTGTGGCTGGGACTCGGCCTGGGGCCGTGGCTGGGGTTGTGGATCGGGCTGGGGCTGGCCAACTGGGCGAAATTTTCAGATTTTTACTGGAGATTCAGGAACTCCACTTTGCGCATGATTACACCAACTTAAAAGTTCTCAATCACAATTACTAGGTAATATCAAGGTTATATTTTTTCTTCTCAAAATTACTGTATCATGGAATTTTAATTTTACATTGTTGGACTACAGAAGCATTTCAGGGGCTCATACTATATCAGAGATACTTCTTTGCCGTACAAGCGTTAGCGAGGAAGGCAATAACGCTAGTATCCATGAAGGATAATTCTCCAAAAGCTGTTCGACGCCAATATTTAGGTTATAGACTGACTAGGGAGTTCAACCGTTTGTTCACTTCCTTCAAAGGGGACAACTGATCGCTCTCTCGATCAACACGCACTCTAATACGATCATTGTCACTTTCCTTCTGTCATATATCTATTCACTGCCAGCACCCATGTCGATTGGCGAAGATACGTTCCGGAGATCCAAGTCGATGGGGCGAGGAGTCACGTCGGATCAAATGGTTGCTATACCCCTCGATATCAGTCACAATCGACATGGTTGACTCTGTAAAATGAGAAACAGAAGAGGGAGTCGAGAGAACCGGGCAATGCTCCCAAAAACGAATGGATGAGAACCATTTCATCGATCCACAGCGTCGGCTCTGTCCCACCTGGATAATACCGATCCGTGAAGTCTGTGTCTAAATTCTCATTCAAGATTGCAACTCAATCCAAAACGTAATGGAGATACGTACACAGCCAAGAGCCAGGATCATCACAGATGAGATGGCAAAAGATCTCTTATGGCCCATATACCTCAAATGTCAAAAATTGGAAGTCAGACGAATAGTCACGCAACTTTTGAGTTGATCAGGATCTCTGCATAACTCGTCAATGCCTTCCACTCGCCAAGACTGGCTATTGAATCGGCTGCTCTATGCTCAGCATATCCAGTTCTATCCAAATCTTGTCGAAATTGTCTCGAAAACCATTGGAAATCTCGGAGTGGACAGCACGTGTTGATCAACGAGGGGTATTGGTAATCCCGAAAGATGTATGACAAGATTGGTGGACGAGTCTTCGTTATCGATGTCAGTTCTCGCCGATTCAGTGGCTGAGGTTCTTCTTCATAACCATTCTTGGTCATCTTGGTTCAATTCCAAATCTCGGAAACGGAGTTGATCATTTTACTGCGGGCCCTAGGGGATGAAGAATATATTCGGCGTCCCATCTCCCCAAAATGGCCAGCAGGTACACCGAGCTCATACTTCACAAATTTGGGCCACATCGCTGATTCCCTCAGGAAATTTCCTATTCGATTGCTCGGAGAATGACAATTGAGAGTCGGCAAGCTCATCTATTGGAATCAGTTGGAAGTCTTTGCCGTACTGTGAAACTGACGAACTGTCCAATGATCTCAATGACGATTCGGCTACATTGCTAATTTTTTAAGAAATTTTGGGCCCAAATATAATGCGTCTCAGTACAGCAGTACATTCTGGTTAGCGAGCAAGATAACCAAATCACTATGTTCTCTAGATTGAGTCGCTGAATTGGGAGTATGGAGTTCAATGGCCGTCTCCAGTGAGTGGTGAGCTCGGAAATTTTTTCGTTAAACCGCTCAATTGCTGCGATACCAGAGTACTACATTGATCTCAATACGATTCTGGGCCTGATCTGGCCCAAACTGAAGAAATTGGTCTGACGCCAACGAGCAAATTCCAGGCCTCAAGAACTGAGTGACACTGACAAGGATGCTGCAATTCACTTCAACCCCTGAACATCTTGGACGGGTGAGACATTCTGCAGCAATCGTGATTCCTGCGATTTGGGCCTCACCTTCGGGCTGGGACTAGTGGGACTCAATGAGATTCCAAAGAAATGAGGTTAACACTTGACAGTTAACAACGGAAATGATTTGTTTGGCCGAAATATGAGTTTTGAACTCGAGATAATGTAGCCGTCCCAGTGACCGGTTTTGGGGCCTTGATTTGATTTTTACGAAAAATCCTGACGTGATAGAGCAATTCTGCGAACGGATTCGGATTCAGGGACCCAAAAAACTTATAGCGCACTTAGTCCGGTCTATTTAGCGAGCCAATAAATTTTGTTGGCCTGTGTTATATATGGGTCAGATCATCAGTATATTTCGGCAAATCCGTACGCACGACTACCGCGGATCTTTCAGCCAATTCTTCACATGCAAGAAAGCATCAAAAATAGTACTTTCCCAGAGTTTCAAGCCCCAAAAAATTTTTTACGCCCGCTAGAATTTTTTGAAGTTTCAAAAAAGGCCTTTTGTAGTGTTCTTCAAAAGAATCGCCAAATCGATCAGAAACATCGTAGCAAAGCCTGCGGGGTCGCATTTGTTTCGTTTTTATGTCAACTTTTGAAGAAAATATGCAAGACTCTCAAAACTGTATGCGTTTTGTCTACATGACAAAACGTGAAGTCACTTTTTTTTCGATTTTGAGACCATTTTGGAGTGGTTGCTCTTCCGACGCATGTGAATCTTTTTCCATCCAACTAGAGTAGTTTTTTCCCGTCTCAAAGAACCCTATAATTTGGGCTCTTGCACTTCCAAATCGGTTGATTTTGGTCCGAGCTATGTCCATTGGGAGATGGTGAGTGATTGACAAAAGCACAACTTGTCCAGCTCGCCAAACCTATCGCCCTCCACCAATCGACTTGAAACTAGACACAGGTGTTCTCTTAGGGTGTGTCCACAAATGAAGCGTACGTACTGCTCACGGCTCATAGCGCATACCCACGGCTCACGTGCGCCATGCGCTGCTCATCAGATTTTAGCCGGCGAGTGACATGGATTTCCCGGAAGATCGTCATCCATTCTCGATCGCTAACTTCAAGCTCTGTATTGGATCCAGCCGGTAACAAGGAAAACAAGGCGCACGTGAGCCGTGGTGGGTATGCGCTGTGAAACCTTGAGCAGTGCATACGCTTTATTTGTGGACACAATCTCAAGTGTCCCAGAAATGTGGAAAAAATTTCGCGCTGTGTTTTAGCCTCCAGTCGGACCTATGAATTTTACAAACACCCTGTATTTTGCGGATTTTTGTGTAACTTTTGAAGAGGTTGCCGTTCTGTTCCTGCGTATGCGCACATCTGTATTGCTTCTAAAGCATTTCCAATGGATAGTCCTTGCAATTCCTTTCAGAATTACTCCCTGAGATAGTCGCTGTGATGCAACTGAACCAGTGATTTAGCTATTTTAAGGCAGAAAAATATCACCAGTACCCAAATGGCAATCCTCGGCCACTCCATGTCACCCTGGGAACCTGAAAGTCTAGGTACTCCCGACACTCCGACCTTTTTTCTACGTGAAAATAGTTAGATTTCTGGTTCAGTTGCATCAAAGCGACTATGTCAGGGGGTCGTCTCGGAGGAAATTGCGAGGGCTATCAAGTAAAGATACTCCCGAAGCAGTGCAGATGTGCGCATGCGCAGGAAGAGAGCGGCAACCGCTTCAAAAATTACACGAAAATCCGCAAAAATGAGAGTGTTTGTAAAATTCATAGATCCAATGGATGGCCGAAACACAACGCAAGATTTCTCACATGTTTGGGGCACTTGAGCCTGTGTCAAGTTTCAAGTCGATTGGTGGAGGGTGATAGATTTGGCGAGTTGGAAAAATTGAGCGTTTTTCAATAATTCACTTGCTTCCAATGGACATAACTCGAACCAAAATCGACCGATTTGGACAAGCAAGAGCGCTGGTTACAGGGTCCCCCAAGACAAAGAGAACTAGTTGAGTTGGATGGGGGAAGATTCAGATGCGTCGGGAAGAGCATCCATTCCAAAATGGTCTCAAAATCGAAGGAAAGTAACTTTACGTATTATCGAGCAGACTAAACGCATTCAGTTTTGAGAGTCTCGCATATTCTTTCCCTAGAAGTTGACATGAAAGCGAAGAAAATGCGACCCCGCAGGCTTCACTACGATGTTTCTGATCGATTTGGCGATTTTTTTTAAAAAGGCTAAAAAATGCCTTTTTCGATACACTGTGCGTAAAAGTGCACTTTGCGTACAGTTTGTCGACTTTTACTCACAGTTCATCGAAAAGTATAGTTAGATACACGGGCGTAAAACCTATTATTCGCATCCTCGTGATGATTCCGACCCTCGCCTGCGGCTCGGGCCGGAAACCCATCACTCGGACGCGAATAAAACGTTTTACACCCTTGTATCGAAATGTACTATTTTAAAACTTTAAAAAGTTCTAGCGGGCTTAAAAAATTTTTTTGGTGCCTGAAACTCTAGGGAAGTACTATTTCTGGAACCTCATTTCATGTAGAGAATCGGCTGAAAGATCCACGGGGGCTCTGCCGAAATATACTGATCTGACCCATATATGTCTAATTTTTCAAATAAAATTTTTCGACTTCTAATTTTTTTCGTTCACCAATCCAATTCAATTTTTCAATCTGAAAAGAAAATTTTCCTGTGATTCTTCGAAATTCGAGTTTTGAATCAGTTCAGAAAGAAATTTCAGATTTTCGACCTGAAAAATGTACCTAGTAACACAGAATCTAATGGATCGGTCTGTCAATTTTTGGGGGTACTTTTTATGGTTCTAATCAAAATGTCGTATGGGTTTGGCGCTCGGATGAAGGGGTGCCAACCGCTAGCCAAAAATGGTCGAAAAATTTTTTTTCCAAAACTGTCAACGCCATCGTTTCCAGATCGAAAAAATACATATAAACCCAGATCTTCAGCCCATGACCTTTCAGGCCAGACTCCCAAATTAGAGTGGGGCCTCCCCTTAATGAATCTCAACTCGCTTCTTTTTGAAGTTACGCTCATTATAGGGTAATGGACAATACGATATTTAGCAATTGAAATCGGGAAGAACAGGCTCATTCCAAGCTCCCATCGTATATCCACTTGAATCTTGTTAAAGTTAGTTGGGGGTGAATAATATGTACATGGAAAATTCTCGTGAGCGTGTGAAAATAGAGCCTTCCTTTGGGGGGAAACCGGATTTTTGTCCAAAATTGCCGAGATTCAATATCTTCATTACACCATGATATTTTCAACTGAATTCTATGGAGTATACCTTAGATCGTGAGGAATACGATGAAATTGGTCCGATGTACATTTTTTGATTTGTAATCGATATATGCATTTTCTGACATAGAATCCTTCTTACTTTGCATCCTTCATGTTGGGATTCAATATTTTCCCTACTATACTTTCCGAGCCAATCCTAGTAATGACTATAAGGAGCTCAAGTTCAAATGAGAAACTCCCTCGGATCATAGCCAACGCTCGGACGTCAACATAGACACCATGTCACATTGGGTGCGTGTATCACTCAAGTCTTGGGTACTTGATTACTAGAGGTGCAGCGAGCCAACCCAACTGTTCGAAGTTATTACTCTTCTTCTCCCCATAAAATTCTTCCTGTTTTGAGCAAGCTTTGTGTAACCCTGCTGCATTGATAAACTGGCTATTCTTGGAGATAACAGTAGACTGACTCATTAGACTGCGTGATACTTCATTTTGGAAGGCGACAGACTCTACTTGCGGACCGAAGCATAGAGCAGATCCCAGAAAATTTATTAGACCCTCTAGCGTCGCACTAAAGGTGACGTAGTGTCAATGTTGGCGTCTAAGCGTTGGTTTAGATCCATCAGAGCTCCTCATCTGAACTTGAGCTTGTTATCATGGCTACTGGATATTAAATCCTGACACAAAGGACGTGAAACAAAACGGTTCTACGTCACAATATCCATAGATCGATCACCAATCAAGGAGTGTTTATTGGACAAATATTCCCGTATTTCCCACTTTTCAAGGTATTACGAGAAAAAATTCAGCCAAGAATATCATTGTGTGTTGGTTGCGCGAGTCACATTTTTCATTTTTAGCATGAGTTTTTTAGATTTCGTAGTCGTTAAATGGTTCGATGACCGTTTGCTCATATGTGTGCATGTATGTGACATCGCGTGATCTGCCTACCTCTTGGAATTCGTGTAGTTGCTCGAGTTTGGCTCTTCGGCTGGCCCGCGAGCTGCTAATTCTCAGCTCAGCGCACGACAGCGCAATAGAAAGACCAAGGTACCATTCAGTTTTTGTGCGATGTTCTCGTCTTTCGTGGCATCGCAAAATCTCCTCGAACCTCAGACGGACCCCGGATTTTTTACATTTTCTCAGCTCAGGTTCCTCTGAATGAAGAGAACCTCATTTCCTTACTAGTTTTCACCTCCGACTTTCCTCAGAATTGTGCAAAGTACACTTCATTATACTTTTCACGATGCGCGTCAACATGTGTTGAAGCTATTGAATTATGGCGATTTCGGACCAAAACCCGGTTTTTCACGAAGGTAGACTCTATTCTCACAGTTCCGCGACAATTTTTCATGTAATCCTCACCCACCAACTAAATCTACTGAAGATCAACTCGATATATGAAGAGGTCTCGGAATCAACCCATTTTCCCCAACTTTAGATGGTCATCAAGAGGCGCGGTAGCGCCTCGCTGGCGAGTATGAGCAGACGAAAAATCGAGCGAGGCGCTGTGCCTATCTATACTTTGAATTGGGGTTTTCTAACCTCACACTTTCTACTTGGATTATTAACCTCTTAACGTTGCTCATAGAGCTCTGCAATGCCTTAGCAAAGCCTTTCTAAAGCGATTCAGAGTTCTGTACAATCATTTGCTCAATCCGACCACTGGACGCGTTTTATTCAGCACCGTAAAATTCATGCCTTCGTTTTACATCTCAGTTCGATTTCACCAGCCCCGTGTCTCGACTCGAGAAATATCGAAACGTCTCTACTACACATGTGTTGGGTATGTAAGATGGTCGAGGAAGAGGAAGAGAGAGAGAGATAGAAGCGCGTGTGCAAGATCTTCCTGTCCGATTGACGGCAGTAGCAATGAGGCTGTCTGCTGCGTACCGGGCAACGCGGACACCGATCACGATCAGCTGGTTTGTTATTGCGGATGAATGAATTTTCGAATTATTTGAATTTCTCGATTCTATAATTATTGCATCAGATGTGGATACTCGAAACTAGCCACGACTAGAGGTGATGTAAAGATCAAAGCGCCATGCGAGAAGGACAGGGAGGAAAGATTCGTCTGCTTTGTTGTGTTTTGTGTGTTCGGCGCGGCTCCGCAATATTGCTCTTGCCTGTAGCTGCATGGCTCTCCAGATTGAACTGAACAAAATATACACTGATAGTAGTGTATTTTTTATGGAAAAAATGACGGAGCCGTGTGTAAGAAATTCTCAAGTGCGTTGGGGACAAGTGCTTGGAAAATTTGTGGTTACCCTTGGATTTTTATAACCAAGAAGTAAGACCCCCTCCCCCCCCCCCTCATTAACTTTTTTTCAAAAGTAAAACTAGGCAAGTATGAGGTTCAGAAAAGAACCATTCATCTCCAGGACATCAAAACTTCAAATTTTATACGACATGGTTTAAACTCTTGGAAGGAATGAGATCCAAAAAAACCGTGTCGAGTATTTTTTGAGCCGATTTGTCACGATCAACATATCATCACTGGTAGAGACTGCAGCCACTTTCCTCCAATCAAATCTTTCTTTCAATTCATCCTAATGCTGGTGATTTGACAATTTCTTACTAGCTAATTGTCGCTGAAATGACCCGAAGTTTAGGTGAGTAGAAGAGGTACAGGGGAATATCGAAATAGATAAAATATAACTGAGTATGAAATGAGATTTTAGTAAACATCACGAACACCAAATTAAATCAGTTATTTTTTCTCTATTTCGAAATTCCCCTGTACCTCTTCTACTCACCTAAACTTCGGGTCATTTCAGCGACAATTAGCTAGTAAGAAATTGTCAAATCACCAGCATTAGGATGAATTGAAAGAAAGATTTGATTGGAGGAAAGTGGCTGTAGTCTCTACCAGTGATGATATGTTGATCGTGACAAATCGGCTCAAAAAATACTCGACATGGTTTTTTTGGATCTCATTCCTTCTAAGAGTTTAAACCATGTCGTATAAAATTTGAAGTTTTGATGTCCTGGAGATGAATGGTTCTTTTCTGAACCTCATACTCGCCTAGTTTTACTTTTGGAAAAAAGTTAATGAGGGGGGGGGGGGGTATCGTATACTCTACAATTATCCTATATCGAGCGTAACTGGCAAGAAGCTAGTTGGAGCTTCACAAAAAATACGTGTCGGTTCATTTTGACTTTAGAGTAATATATGTACTTCAGCGCCAGAAGAATCCGTGACATGGACCATTATCGCTGCATGGACTTTCATGGAATCGGTTACAGGTAATATCAGAGGTTGATTTTTCTCCAGCATTCAGCAGGCACCCGGGAAGCGAAGCATGAAGGTAATGGATAGCACATCTTCATTGCTCTGAACGCACTTGAAGAAAATCGAATCGAGTGAACACTTGGGGGGTTATTCTTCGCCGTTTCAGAAAGATCCGGTCCGTGACAGAGAATCATGTGGTCACCCAATCTCACTCGATTAGGTGGGCTTTCGTCTTGGGAAGGTTTTAAGCTCACGATGAGTGACCAGCTCCGAAACTTCTCCAGGTATATTGCTTGGTTACTCGAATATGGCTGAAGCGTTGCTCAGAGCAAACTACCGGTCAGATGCAAATACTTGTTGCTCATATGAAGTCCGTAGTTGCGATTCATCTTCAAGTGAGGCTCCATGGTCACAGGAACTCATCTTGCGAATTCCGATTTGAATGGAGAACTACAGTCCCTACCATAAATAACGGAACATGTAGGGTCTCACTCAAACAGCGATATCTCCGATTTGATTGGTCGTACGGGAATTCTGAAAAAAGGGTTTTGAAGAGCACAAAAAAATCTATCGATTCATGGGTTTTGATAATTTTTTACGTGCTTTTTAAGTGCCCGTACACGTGGTTGAAAATCAGAAAAAATTTTCCTTCAATCAGTCACCTACAATTTTGACGGGAGTGATCCAATCACAAAAATACTCACGGGATCTTGTAGATAGTTCAAAAATCTAAAAATTTGGTCCTTTATAAAATTTTCGTACGACCCTTCCCGTCTGACTTACGAGCTCCGAAAGAAAACTTCGTAGTAACATAGGGTGTTTATGGAGATACCGAGACTGGCACCTGTTCAATTTTCTCTCGCTCTATTCTGGGGCAAAATTGGATTTAAAAAATATCATGACACATGATTTCGGCGTAAAATAATCTCATCTTTTAGAATATTTCATCAGATTTTGTCTCAAATGTGACCTATGGGAGCAAAACACGAAATTTATCAATTTTCACATCAAATTTCGAGAAATCGTTGCTATCTCAAATCTCAGACAAAATCTGATGAAATATTCAGAAAGATCAGAATATTTTACGTCGAAATCATATGCCATGATATTTTTCTGATTCGATTTTGCCCCTGAATAGAGCGAGAGACAATTGAACAGGTGCCAGGCTCGGTATCTCCATAAACACCCCATGTTAGTACGAAGTTTTCTTTCGGAGTCAGACGGGAAGGGTCGTACAAAAGTTTCACAGAGGACCAAATTCTTAGATTTTTGAACGATCTACAAGATACCGTGAGTATTTTTGTGATTGAATCACTTCCGTCAAAATTGTAGGTGATTGATTGAAGGAAAATTTTTTCTGATTTTCAACCACGTGTACGGGCACTTGAAAAGCACGTAAAAAATTATCAAAACCCATAAATCGATAGATTTTTTGTGCTCTTCAAAACCCTCTTTTCAGAATTCCCGTACGACAAATCAAATCGGAGATATCGCTGTTTGAGTGAGACCCTACGTGTTCCATTATTCATGGTAGGGACTGTACTTCATCAGCCTCGTCCACTAAATGAATCATCATTCTCCCGAGCTTCAGGAAATCTAGCTGCACCCTCAACTTATTCTGATTATTTTATTCAAGGCTCGGAGATATTTGCTGTAGAATGGATTCATGTGATCAGTCATCTGACGGTAAAGGTGTGACCAGCCACATTCCTGCGAAGAGGGACCATCATGTGAAGACCAGGCATATGCCAAAATTGAATGAATCACAGGTATGTTGGAATTCAATCTTCAATGTCATCAAAATTAAAATGAGATTAAGATTCTGCATCAATTTGAGACTGATATTGTGAGCAGATATTACGTTAGGACTCTGCTTGGGTATCAACACGGGGTTTGTGTCCAATCATGCCAAGTTATCGAGCATTTTGTACAAAAATTTCAAGATCTTTCCTTCAGAATGTATAGAAAACGCAAGAATAATGCCTCGTACGTGACCAGGCAGAGAATTGTTGAGCTAAATATTCATGAAGACGAATAGCATGAGATGTTCGATGGTTCCAGCAATAACTTCGACGCGTTTCGCGTTATGGAGTGCTTACGGTGAAATTTAGGGACTACATTTCTCGATTCGCTTTTTTGCCGTTTGGCTGCTACAACTTGGAGGAGATGGGTGTCGTCGAAAAATGTGATGCACTGAAAATATTTCGGGTATCTCGTTTGCACATTATGAGCGAGTGCATGATATTTTGGAAAACTGGATTGCCGTAGCAGCCGACTTGAACACAACTCTCTATTGTTCAAGGGTATGCGGTACCCGTGCAGCACGGCCGTGAAGTTTCATTCATCACTTATGTGAAAATTTTAATGGTACAAAGTTTGAGATGAGTTGTCTAGTTATTATATGAGATGATTATTTGGCCTCATCGATCTTGAAGGACGGTGGGGAACTAAATAAATCCCCAAAATTTCATGAAAGAAATTTCATTGCTACGTTTCGTCCACGAGGTTTCGTGGACCTCATCAGGCTCCAGGTTTGTTATTCTTTAGATCGTCATGATATTTTTGAACGATCTTATTATAGAGCACAGACATAAGGTCTGGCTCCTGTCGATACCTGTATCGACACTGTCAATTCGACAGGAGCCAGACGTCATATCTGTGCTCTATTCTAAGATTCAAAAATATCATGACGATCTAAAGAATAACAAACCTGGAGCCTGATGAGGTCCACGAAACCTAGTGGACGAAACGTAGCAATAAAATTTCTACCATGAAATTTTGGGAATTGATTCAGTTCCCCACCGTCCTTCAAGATCGATGAGACCAAATAATCATCTCATATATTAAACATCAAGGACGGAAAATCTACAAAATTACTCATGTTGTCTAGTTATTGTTATCGTCCGATTTATTCTCGACAACTCAACGTTCAGCCCAAATCATTAGATTATTGCAGAGAAAATGGAACAACTAGGCATCTGGTACATCCTGACCTATAATATCAATACATTTTTGTTCCAAGTATTCTCGAATTCTTTTACGATTTGAGCTAAACGACGAATTGAGCCATTCAAGTGAGATGATAGTAAGTGTGGCTCAACTCGTCGTTGAGCCGAAATCGCAAGGGAATTCGAAAATATTTGGAACAAAATTTAGCTTGCACAGCTATCGCACGGTCTTAAGAATTTCAACTCTGACAAGGAATCGCTCCAATCGTAGATTTAAGCTATCAGAATGAATCGAACGGCATTCTATTCGTAATTGACTGGGCTAGGAGATTCGGTAATCTCATTCTGTTTCGAACACAGAGAGTGGAGGTGGGGGGGGGGGTTGTTGAGCGTGGTTCGAGGATGGAGATGGATATCTCACACGAATGAAACTCACACGTGGCGAGTTAGCATTCCGACTGCTGATCTGAAATCATTTGGAGTACTTTCTCAGGTTGTATAGCAATATTTTAATTCCATTACCCTGTCTGAGAATCGCCGCATTCAGCTTTCAGATCGATTCTGAATCGAGAAGAGGTGAAAAACACTAGATATGAGTCGAACATACTGGACTTTGAGTCGAAAACACTTCTACACTGCTTCAAAATCCTCTCAACACATTCTCCTATCAATTCCCAGGATTTCAAAGCCGAACACGAGCCTCAGGATTGCCGTGAAAGAATGTGTTGATTGGAAATTTTAAATAAATTGATACTATCAACTCTACAACTGTAAAACAGAGAGGGAGTCCGAAAATTGCACAGGCGCGTTGCAAACCCTCCTGAAACTTAACGGAAAACAATTTGAGGCATTTTTCGTGGAGATCAAAATTGTTGCATTTTTCAAGACACATTTTTTGGTTGCTTGGGTTTTTAAAAAAACCACATTTATTGAGGTCTATGTGGTTTTTGAGGCCTTTCCTGGGAGAAATTCGAAATTCTGACCGCGGCAATCAAAAGAGCACAAAATGTTACGTCGCAATATGTAGTTTGGGAATCGTGAATGAAAGGAAAGTTATTCGAAAACTCGAATAATTGTTAAGAGTGGTTGAAATAGTTTTGAAATTTGAACGGAGTTGAATGATGTCGATAATTGGGAAAAATGTTGTCGATAGGGTAGAAATGGACTGTATTGTTTGTATCATCTGTTTGCAGACGCCGAGAATGAAGTAACGCCATTGCGAAGTTCTCGGCGTTTTCGGAGTAGCACTCGCGACATTATTGACGATATAATTGCAGATTTATATTTGTGTTTAATTTTTGTGATTAACATATCCAAATTCATTTTAATTTGGAAGACATCAGGTAAGAACAGTTTGATGTAGATTTTTTCTTGTTTTTCTTTGATCTTGTAGGGATTTCATAACTAACCCATTTGAGGATTTGAGTGAATTTACCAATTGCAAATTGCCAAAGAAACTTTTTAAATTTTTCAGATACAAACATGCCTGGTGTAAATCGTAGAAGAACTGAACCAGAGTTAGAAAGTGATCTGAAAAAGATGAAGCATTATCATGATTTTGGTCAACCCAAAGACAATGTAATAAGTAACATCAGATGTTCACGAGACTTTGAACAATTTATGAATGGCTCTGATCAAGCGAGAGGTGAGTGTATTTTTGTGTATGGTATTTTGTGAATCATTTGTTATAATGGTTTTCCATGAAGTGTTGTGATACATGTTTTTATTATTCCAGGCAGAATACATTTTTATCAAGAAATACTAAATATTATAGAGAAGCATAGTTCCCCATTGGTGTGGAGAAATTTTCACAGTTCATCGGCCATGGATGTAACACGCAGAAGACCTATTGAGTATGATAATAAGAAAGAGAATGTCTCGGAAGAGCGTGTGGATGAAGTTGATTGAATGTCACTACAGCACTAATTCTAGAGTTTCATATCATTGTTCAAAAATTATAATTGAATGGGTATATTTGGCATATAATTTGTATACAGGCAGGTGTACATTTGGTGTATATTGTATGTGCCTAAATATGAAATTCATTATTATTTCTACACTGCTACTTGACATCATTAGACTAGGGTACGATTTTGATATGTTGCAAATAAGGTTACGGTTATTGAGGTATTCATACCAATATGATTTGGATTGAGATAATACCATAGGGACAAGAAATTTTTTCAGATCCGGGTACATATAACATACCCTTAGTGCATCTGTCTGATATAATGGATTTTCTTCTTGGAATGCCATTGTGTGAGACTTGAAGTATTCTATGTGTATTTTTTTTTTTTAATGAAACTCAAAGACTTGGAAGATGAAATGCAAACTTATGAGTATGCTATCATAATAAATGTTACTCCTACGTAACTTAAAATAGTTGGTTATTGATTAAATTCATTAGATAGGAGTCATTGGAGAGTATCTATGTAAGTAATTGCTCTATCTAAGTAATTGCACTAGGGACCCTATAATTGCATCAACATAAACGACCTCTCTCGTGATGGATTCGAACTTAGTACAGAATCTCGTATTGAAAAGCTCTCTATATCTTCATTCTCGGTTCAGCACACTTGTTCCCTAATTTTTGCAACGTTGTATGTACCGGAAGTTTCGTATTTGATTCGGCTATCGAAGTGAAATGAAAGCGTAAATAACACGTATTTGATTGAGTATTTTCAAATATTGACGAATATTATGATTCCATTTAAAAAAATGAATTTTGAAAAATCGAGTGTCGATATTTCGCCTCATAAGACTTCAAATTCCATTGCCACATTTATGGAGTGAGTCAATTATTCATCAGCCACGTGTTTAACTTATTAGTGCGTTGGATGGAATATCTTTATAGTAAACATTTATGATTTTGGTAAATGATTTTTAGGTCTGATAAAAGTGATCAGACAGATGATACTGAATCAATGTGTGAGCTAAGTGTTGGAGAAGTTGATGATGAAGTTGAAAGACAAAATATGATCAAGAATCTAGATACAATTGAGCAATGCTCCATTGTAGATTTCTCTTTGTTCGCTCCAGATTGTGAAGCGAACCACAGTAATACATCAGATGTTAATAATCTTATGGAAAATGAATCTTCACCAACACAATATCTGCCAGACATTCAACTTACTATTGACATGTTGGAACTTTTTACTTACAGGTAATTTAAAAATGTCTTGAATTAATGCTTAAGTGAATTAATTTTTTTTTGATGGATTAACTATGACTCTATTTTGATGTAGTCTGAAATTAAGAGTGAAAGTCACTCACAAGAGTGTCCTGAAACAACCTGATATATTGAATAAAGAGAAGTATTTCATTTGCACTCTGTTGGATGGTACAGGAGTAATTGAAATGGTCTTACGTGATGGCCTTTCTGATTTGTTGTATGATAAGTTGCAGGTGAGAAAATATGACAAGGTAATCATTTCTGAATTACACTCTTTACAACATAGGGTTTTTTACAGATACAGCGGGTGTATGAATTTCAAAGAATATCCCTAGCAAAAGACATAAACTATGTTAATGTTTATGAATTGAGGGTCAATGACAATTCAAAAATAATTGAAATTTTTGATCATGCACTGATGAATAGGAAGGAATTCATTGAAATATTGAATATTCAAGAAATACAACATAAGAAACAAGGTCAAAGGATCGGTAAGTGTGATGAGTTCTTACTGCTGAGTCAATCAACTAACGTATTGATTTACTCGAGTGTATATCAGATTTCAGTGGTGTTATCAAGCACATTGGTAATTTACATCAATTGAATCTGAAAGGTGAAACAATTTTGGTACGAGAAGTATTAGTATCAGATTATATCGGAACAAAGGTAAGGTATTAACATTCATATTTAAGGAATTATGTTGATGCATACAATCTCAATTCACAGATGAGTGTCATATTTCTTGGAGATTCCGCTCAAAAGATAACTCCTAATAATGTAAATTGCCTCGTGGACTTCAGAAAAGCGATTGTAACGAAGAATGATGAAGGAAACAGTATTGCTATTGATGAAATTTCTAGCATGCATATAACTATGTTGCATATGAGTCAAGACATGTCAATATGATTTCTTTTGTATCATAGTTTGAAGACAATTTTTGTGATTCAAGTTTATTAGAGAATTATTGATTAATTGTCATTTGTGAGATTACCTTATTTTTTTTCAAGATGAATTTTTTTGTTAATGACATTATGAATCTTAGAGTAATCTGTGCTTTAACATTCCTATATATTATATTTAAATAATTGAGACTTTTTTTTAAAGTCGAAAATTGTGATAAAATGTTTAGACAGATCATTGAATTTGATAGATCAAATTCTTAAAGATCGAATGATTTTTGAATTATATTTATAATCGATTTACATTGTTTATAATTTTGAAGAGTACTGATATTCCTGAAAAGATTAATAAATTTGGTAAATGTTAAATCAGAAATGCATTTCTTGCAATGCTCAATATAATTCCTACTATATCGACTTAAGAAATCTGTTTTATCGGCTGTTGAGTTATAAATGACGATGAAGTGTTTAGTGACGCCGTCGCAAGTTTGAATTGGCGCTCATCATCATTACGTGAGACGTTGTGTAAGAGAACATTACAAGTCTTCGACTAGACGCCATTTCATTTCTTCTGTTCCGGTCAACCTTGGAGTGCAGACGTGTCCCTACCAGTCCCAATCAATTTCTTGGAATGTAAGTACTGCTTTTAATTTGAATAAACTATCAAAGTCATTTCGCATTTTCGAGTCCCCTGAGATTCTATTAATTGATTATGAGAATTCTCTTTAATTAGAGAATACATTCGTATTCATAGAAAATGATGTCGTGTTGGGGCCTGAATTCGTAAGATATCATATATATAAGCATCGCCTCGTGTTCCTAAAACGATTCACAAAAAGAATATGTTCATAGACAATAATATGTTGATTTGTGAAAATATGAATCATTGAAAAAATGAGTTTCATTTGCTTGACAAAATATAAACAAATGTATTGAGATCCAATTGTGTCAAATGCTCCATACGGTCATTCATTAGCATGAGTGAAAAAGAACAAAATTGGATTATAAGTAGTTATAATACTGACTCTCTGTGTATTTTCATCTGAATAGGCAATTTCATGAATTTGATTAATTAGAGGTAGTCTAATTCTATCACATATTTGAATAATTTATGTGTGAAGCACCAAGTATTGGATTTTACATTGTCTGATTGATATCGTAGACTTGAACGATTGATCAGAATTTCATTCTTATGTTTATCTGATAGATGTTACTTATTCATAGTTACAAATAGCTTATGTTAGGCCAATTTTTTTGGAGAGAATTGTAACAGCACATTTTCAATAGCATATTATTTATATCTCATTTATGTGTCAATTTTTGATGTCAAACTATGAAGTGTGATTAATTGATTGGAATTTGTAGATTTATAAAGTGCAAGAAATATTCATCAATTTTTTAATTGAAAAAATTACATGAAGTGAAACAAGTTCTTGCACACAAATGCAGATTACAAAGTAAATTGGTATTGTAAAGTTTTTAGAATGGCTCGCTCCAGTTCTAATAAGAGGAAGAATGATAGAGATGACAACGAGCGATCAAATAAGAATCGTAGGAGTACTAATACGCATGACCAGTTGCCGTACAATGTAGAAGAGCAAGATAATGATTATATTGATGATGAAAAGGATGCAAATTTATTGATGAGTAACCAGCAACAAGAAGTAAATGAAGTGAACATTCCAGACAGTAGAAATTTACATATAGGAAGAGATGATGTTTTAGCCCATGATTCAGATAGTAGAGATTCACAAATCAATAGACATGGTGTTAGAGCATGTAATGCAGCAGAATTAGATGATAGAAATTTACTAACAAATAGAGATAATAACAGAGGCAACGTTCCCAACAATAGAGATTTACAAGTCAATAGAGATGTTGTTAGGGCTGATAATCCAGCAGAACCAGATGGAAATATTATCGTACAACACCAACCAAATTTACTTGAACCGCAGACCACCATAACTTCTATCAGTGTTTTGGAATCTTATCTAAATAGGCGAGTGTAACTGGATCAATTGTATATTTGATGTTTATTGTCAATAATATTTATCTATGCATCATGAAATTTCAGTGTGACCATTCGAGTGAAGCTCCAGACTAGGACTTCTATTTCAATCAAACATGGTGGAGTTGGGCTATATTTTAATTTCCAAGTGACTGATGGTGTATCGATGATAAGAGGAGTTGTATTTGGCGAGCAGTGCACTAGGATTTACGAACTACTCCAGGTATAATTTTGTTTTATGGATAATATCTGAATTTTTTTGAACATGAATGTGTATTTTGCAGGTTGATCAAGTCTACGACATTAGGGGTTTCAAAATAAACGCTGTAAAGGGTTAAACCCTAGGTATGGTACAGGTTATGAAATCGTTCTTGGGCAGGATACACATATCTTACAAAGACATGATGTACAATTCCAACACGTGGAACCACTCTATGATTTTATAAATGTAGAGGAGATTCTGCTAATTGTTAATGGAACATTTATAGGTCAGTTAATTTTTATATTAGGCGTGAAGAGTAATTATTTGATTATCTCATATGATGAACTAAATTCACAGATTTTCTGGGCACAATTAAAAGTTTTGGGCCAATTCAAACATGTATGAGGGGTACAGGGATACTCAAATTTAGAAATGTAGCAGTAACAGATGAAAGGAATTTCCAAGTGAGTATATTTATATTTTTTCATTTTTGTACTGTGCATTTGATTTACAGAATACATCTATTGAATGAATTTTGAATTTACAGATTGAATGCGTTTTTTGGAACGACATATCAGAATCTTGTGACAAATTGACAAGTAGAGGGGACGTTGTTATACTCAATAATGTACGAGTCCACGAATATAATAGGACGAAGAAATTATATTTTTTACAGCAATTGACGCTAATTCGAACATCTAATAATCCAAGATTTCTATCGTAAGTTAAATATTCCCAAGAGATGATAACACACATTGTAAATGACATTTTTATTAAGTAATCGATTTTAAAATTCTGTTTTAGGCTACAGAATCCTGCAAATTAAACATTAGTGCCCAAAAATGTTGAGACGAGAGTATATGCATGAGATGCATATTATTTATGTTTATTCAAGATTGTTTTTCTTAATAATGTGTATAATGTGAAGACAAATTTTGTGTTAGATGTCTATCAGAAAATTAATGATTAGTTCTCACTGATAAGATTACTTAATTTTTTCCAATGAATGTTTTGTTTAAATGTATAAGAAGTCATCAGTGCTTCAGTATTCTCATTTTCATATTTAAACATTTTAGACTTTGTGTCAAAGTCAAAAATTGTTATTGAACTTAGACTAAATAATACATTAGTCAGATCTTTGAATTTGTTCGACCAAATTCTTTATGATCAAATTTTTGTTGAATGATATTTACATAAATAGAATTGTTTATTTACATAGTGTTTAAAAAAAATATTCGAGCAGTCTAATAAACACAGTTAACGTTGAGTTAAAAATTCATTATTTATATTGTCCAACATACTTATTCTGTAGTTTACACCCAGCCATGTATCTTTATTACACTTCCAACAATTAGTATAAGTGTAAACAATTTTTGTTCTACTATATCGATTTTAGGTATTTGTTTCGTCAGTCGTTTAGATTTGCTTTACATGAGCAGAATTAATCCGTAGAATGAGAACGTCTCGATTTAAGTTTATCAAGCACACTAATAGCCATTTCATTCATTTTTGAGTCTTTCTATAGCCATTTAATATTTTTTCGCGCAGCTCTATCAATCCTTGAAAAGTGATACTGAAGCTTTGTAGAATTTATGAAAATTGAACTTTATGTATGAAAATAGTTACAGCGTGCATCTGTAATTGATTATGGTTGCCATTTGATCGAAATTCTTATTTTTATTCAAAATCAAATATTTGTTTTGAAAAATAATACGATTCGACTATTCAAACTCCCTCCAAAGACTCTTAGGCGCAGCGAGCGTCAGCGAGCGGAGCAATTCTGCTAGTGGTAATATATATCACAGATCAATAGTGCGCATTAATAAAAATAATGAAGTCATTTGGTCAAGGACAAATCTTAAGTATATCACAATTTGTGACTAGTCGGGTAGCGCTCAGAAGATTCACAAACTCCATAGAATAATATAAGAATACAAATAAAATGGCAGGGCTCACAGTCATATTACAGAAAAGTTCAGTCGATTGACGAAAGGTCACATGTATACTTATAATTATATTCTAGATGAACGAATCAAGCAAAAAGTCAGCCCAAGCCTTTCAAAGTTTAGAGATTGAAGTAATGCTCCTTCTCCACATCAATCCTCTGGGGAGACTGTGTGAGCAAAAAATCCTCCATAGCCTCTTTGAATAATGACATTTTCCCCAGTTGCCGAAAGCCCGGAGGGAGAAAGTTCCACAAATGAGCACATTGAACCTGGAAAGATCTTCTCCCATATTCAAGTCTCATATTGGGAACTTTGAGTACCCGCTCTTCTGCATCACCGCGTGCGGGGCGTTCAGATTGGTACCTGGTGAACATCGCAGCTAGGTAGCCAGGCTCTCCTGAATGCATGATCTTGTGGATTAACAGAGCTGCGAAGTACATTCTCCGCGAATCAGTACGTAACCAACCCAAACGCTCCCTAAACGGGGTGATGTGCTCGTCTCTCCTCAGATCAAAAATATACCTCACACATGAATTGCTTAGTCGTTGTATCCGTTGCCGCTGTTCGTCCGTGGCGTCGAGGTACACGACCGTGCAATAGTCTATATGCGGTTGAACCAGGGACTCAACTTGGCGAACTCGGAGAGGTCCGGTGATACATGCCCTAAAAAACCGCAATCCATATAGGGCTCTGTTGACTTTCTTAGTTACTTGGTCGATGTGCGGTTTCCACGTCAGGTTTCCACTGTCAAGTGTAACACCAAGGCTCACGACCGTATCACTGAACGGGATGAACTTTCCTTCCTGTGTCTCAACCCCTGACAAGTCCATTCTCTTCAGATCTTTGATATTCCTCTCAGAACTGAAGTAGATTGCCTTGGTCTTGCCAGCGTTGAGACACAGGCCGGAACTTCTGGCCCACTCGGCAACTAGTCGTCCTATTTCGCCCAGCCGAACAATACCTTCCCTGACCTTATTTTTCTCGACTTGGAGATGAATTTGGAGATCATCCGCATAAAATAGATGATGTACCGACTTTCCGTCTAGCAAGCCAGCCAGGTCATTCACATACAAGCTGAAGAGGAGAGGCCCAAGTACGGACCCCTGTAGAACACCCAGATTGGTTTCGAGCCAATCAGATTTGCCTACTTTAGAAGTGATTTGTTGGGTGCGACCCTGTAAATATGATTTTATCCACAGGAGCGCCGACCTTGAGAAGCCAAGATGTCGTAGCTTCCTCAACAGCTTGGATGGTGAGATGGTGTCAAAAGCTTTGCTAAAATCAAATAGTGGGAGCAGAGTGATCTTCTTTCTGTCTATACCAACTCTGATGTCATCGGTCAATTTCAACAAAGCTGTCTGGGTGCTATAGTGTTGCCTAAAACCAGTCTGGAAGCCATCAAGTATCTTCTCGATTTTCAAATACTCCGTGATTTGGTCATGTGCGATTCTTTCCAGAACCTTGGAGAGAAAACACAGCAGTGCTATAGGATGGAAGTCCGAGACCGTTGATGGAGCAGCAGTCTTCTTTAGTGCAATCAGCTGCGCTTGCTTCCAAGCCTCAGGAAAAATGCCATGAGCGAAAGAGGAGTTGAAAATATGTACAATAAGATCACCAATGGCCGGAAGAGCTTTTGCGATCACGCTTTGGGGTATTCCATCCGCTCCACGGGCCTGTGAGGAGAAATGTTTGATAGCAAGGACTACATCACTAAAATTTGTGGGCTTAAATTTAAACCCCTCCTCCGGTGCCGAGTCAATATCGTCTATTGCTTCATTCATATTTTCGTGGGGCGAAACGGAAACTCCCGCAAAGTGTGCGTTCAACTCATCCGGTGTGAAGCCATGAAGTTCCCCCTCTTTGCTCTTAGGCAAGAGGCCGAGATTGCGCATCTCCTTCCAAATGTTCTTCTTCTGATCAAGAGCATCTGACAAATGGGTTTGAATGAAGGAGTTATGCTCTTGTTCAATGCGCAAGTCGACCTCTTCGCTAAGCCGAAAGTATTCATTTTGAAGCTCAGGACACTTGCGCTGGTTACGTTGAATCCGTTCCCAGCGCCTGCGCGTCGCGTCTCGCTTATTCATGAGTACCCTCAGCTCAGGACCAATCCAAGGAGCGTCATTTTTACGCGGATTTATAGTTTTTTTGGGTGCTAATTCATCTATAACGGTCTGTCAATTTTCATTCAAGCAGTGAAATGCATCTTCCAAACTCGTTTCAGCATTTTTGAGAGCTGTCCAGTCACAGCGAAGCAATCGGTCATTCAATATCTCCGGAGTGATGTTTCGAAAATCCCTGTAGGTGAAGGAATTTCTTGGCGGAGTAGGAGTAAAGACGTTGATGGTGACGTCAATGACCGAGTGCCTGCCGAAACTGGGCAGGAGTCTGTTTTGAAAGTCAGTAATGATGTCATTGTCATCTACATAAATGTGATCAATCCATGTATGAGATGTATTGGGGGTGTGTTGGTGAGTCGGGCCATGCTGCACTATCTGCAAGGCAAGTTCTTCTGTCAGTGCAGTCAGTGTCTTGGTGTCAGGATGAGCAGTGTCTAACAAATCCGCGTTCAGATCACCCATTATAATTTTATGACTGTAGTCGCCACTCAGCCGGCGTAACGAGATAAACAGCCGGTCATCCTTCTGCATGGCGATTTTACGGGGTCTGTAGATTACTACAACCAATATTGGCGGGGAGTTACCCTGTTGTATGCTACAAAAGAGAAATTCAGGCACGCCAGGTTTCCCTGGCCCAAAAGTATTTGACGAAATCAACTTCTTAACTTTGAAGTCATTGCGCACATACAAAGCAACCCCACCACCCTCTCTGTTGCGATCCTGCCGCAACAATGAAAAACCTGGAATCTGAACGAGATTGTCATCCACAAACTCATCTAGCTTCGACTCAGCCACCCTAAATAGATGGTAGGAGGGATCGTTAGCAACGAGCAAGCGTAGATGCTCAATCTTATCTGTCAGAGAGTTAAGGTTGATAAATCCCGCTTTCAAGGAACTGCCCATCTCTCGTCGCTCTTCAGCAGCCGTATCTAGTCAAGGAGTCTTCGCTGATTCTGCTGCCGAAACTCTACTCTGCTCCGGAACGGTAGTGCAGCTCTGGGTGTTATTAGAGGACGCACGAGCACGTTTTGGAGCACTTCGACAGGCCGTTTGAATGACCTGCAGATCAGCGAGAGATTCGAACGTATGCGCTCGCTCACCATTTTTCCGTCTAACCCAGAAACGTTCGCCACTGTGCCAGACGTATTTTAAACCCAAACCGCGTGCGATCGACCTCAAGCGTATGTATCCTTTGTATTTCTCACGGGGGAGCATCTCATTTATAAAGATTTTACGGTCTGGCACATGAGCTTTCGTATCTGGGTCGAGTAAGTCAGGCTGGATATTGTTAGCCGTGAAATAATTATTGGTGATTGGACGTTTAGCCCGAATCACTTTCCCGACTAGTCGACTACTGGAGAGTTGGGCTATGCACGATGGTAGAGGGCGCGGGATGGCAGCTGGGGCTCGAGGAGATGGAACCGAGTCGCAAATATCTGTTGGAGGCTTTCCCCAGACGCACGCCCAGTTTGCAGTACTTGGACATCAGCAATGTCTACCCTCTCCAGTGAGGGGAGTACGGACTTGAGCACTGCGTAGGCAATATCAGATAGCTGTACCGGCGAGGCCTTAGGATTTTCTTTTAAAATACCATTAATAATTAATTTACAGCGCTCAAGACCGTCACTGCCGTGTCCCCGTCCTTGCTCCCCAGCGTGTGAATGAGGGAACTTGTCCATCCTAGGTGTAATAATAGGAATCGAAGATTGATGTGTCGATTCGACATTACTATTCTCAATTCTTCTACATTCGCTATCTCGCTGACTACTCTCACGACCTGTTAATAGCTCAGTCAGAATGGAAAACTGGCTTTTCATGGTAGAATTCTGCTCCAGGAGAAGCTGCCGATCCAAGCGGAGCTCCTCCAGCTGGGAGCTTTGCTTCTCTATGAGTCTCTCGAGAGAGGATACACGTGCCAATAGGTGATCATCCACCTCATTCACTGCTGGCGTGAGAGGTGGAGAGGGAACGGCAACGTTTTGTCGCCTCACGAGAGATTTTATTTGGTCAAGCTCGTTCTGGAGTAGCGCATATTGATCATAAAAGAGGTCGAGAGTAGTCTGCGCTATGAGTACCCATTTGGTGTCAGGAGAATCCGTCGCCGTCGAAGTTGGTGATGTTGCACGTCGTTTCGAGACGTTGAGGCTGTTGCTCTCTGTCGACCCTACAACGTGGCCAAGAGGTGGTGTAGTTTTCGAGATGGGGCTGTTGCTCTCCATCGGCCCGACAGCGTGGCCAAGAGAAGGTGTAGTGAGCAGCGACTGGGTGGTAGTGGTGGGCCGCGCATCTGTTTGCTGCTTTTGAATATTCGCGGGCTCTATACCGGTGGACTGGCAAGAGGTGGCACCACATGACGGAGACGAAGCAGCAGGCGATAGAGTACCCCCCGCTAGCGCAAGCTGTAAGCTCCCGGAGTTGGATAGAGAGGCATTGGTGGTGGGGGGCTTTGCGCTGCGGCCCGCGGCGGTGGTATGCGGAGCGGGGGAAGATGGTGCTGATGCAGCATGCGAGCTGAGCCGTGTGTGTGAGATGGGCTGATTACTCATACGTCTATGCGAGTTAGTATTTTCCTTCTTTCTCTCTCTGACTGTTACCGTGCTGAGGCAAGAAGTCGGAGTCGTCTGCTTCGATGCACTGGATGATAATTGCGCGGCTGGAATTTTGCTCACCTGCAGACATTTTTCGCATGTCACTGCTCCTTGAGATGATTTCGAGCACTTGACATGTGCTGATCTTTTGCAAGAGCCGCATTCTCTGCTGCCCGCGCGTAAGGTGGTGTTGCAGACGCAGCAGGTGTTGTCGCTCATCGTGCAGCAGACAGCAAGACAGCGAAGCAGGCCAGCGTAGCAGACGACCTCCGAGCATGCGCACAGAGCTCACTTTTGGCGCCAGGCACTGCCAACTCGATGTTGTTGTTGGAGTTGCAGAATTGGAATTATTCCTCCCAGGCTCGAGCAGGAGCCATGCAGTGATGCTCCAGTGGTATGAGCCTGCAGGAGGAAGTCCAATCTGCAAAAAAGTGCCACTCGGGACGACGCACACAGGTTTCCGAAACACCTCTGGGCCCAAAATTTTTCCTACGCTGAAAAAAATCGATATCGGAAATTTGCAAGCAAGAAAATTGTAGCTTTTTGATCGTAGAATCCGAATCCTTTTCCCCCGAGAAGCCTCCTGGACCCATACGCCCATGGTGGGCTGAATAGCGCGAAAATGAGGAAAAAACGCAGTATTAGGCGTTTAACTCGGAGGGGAAGCGATTTATGCAAATTTTCATGGGGAACAAGAATGTTGCATTTTTAAAAACAAATTCGATGTTTTGGGCGATTTTTTGGAAATTGCAATTTTTTGGAGTTTTTTGCATTTTTGAGGGGGTTACCACCAATATTTCGGAATTTGAACTACGGCATTCGAAAGAACGAAAGATTTTACGTCGAAATATGTGTTTTGAAAATTTTTTCTACCACTCATTTTGAGGATTAGGGCCCACTTGGGGATGGGAAATCATGAAAAAACTGCATATTGGTAAAAAATCATGAATTCTCGGGGTGTAAACGCGAATGTGCCACATTGAAAGTACCTGGGATACCTTTGTACATCATCGACCTATCATTTGCTGTGTCTCAAAAGTGCGTGGATACACCTGCGGGACTTTAAGAGCGTCTAGAACGAGCTTCGAGGCGAGAGGTCACACAAATCACTGCGAATTGGTGCAAAATCACGAACTCTTGGGGGGTAAACGCAAATGTGCCACATTGAAAGTACCTGGACTACCTTTGTACATCATCCACCTATCATTTGCCGTGTCCCAAAAGTGCGTGGATACACCTGCGGGACTTTGAGAGCGTCTAGAACGAGCTTCGAGGCGAGAGGTCACACGAATCACTGCTAATTGGTGCAAAATCACGAATTCTTGGGGTGTAAACGCAAATGTGCCACATTGAAAGTAGTGTCCCAAAAGTGCGTGGATACACCTGCGGGACTTTGAGAGCGTCTAGAACGAGCTTCGAGGCGAGAGGTCACACGAATCACTGCGAATTGGTGCAAAATCACGAATTCTTGGGGTATAAACGCAAATGTGCCACATTGAAAGTACCTGGACTACCTTTGTACATCATCCACCTATCATTTGCCGTGTCCCAAAAGTGCGTGGATACACCTGCGAGACTTTGAGAGCGTCTAGAACGAGCTTTGAGGCGAGAGGTCACACGAATCACTGCAAATTGGTGCAAAATCACGAATTCTTGGGGGGTAAACGCGAATGTGCCACATTGAAAGTACCTGGACTACCTTTGTACATCATCCACCTATCATTTGCCGTGTCCCAAAAGTGCGTGGATACACCTGCGAGACTTTGAGAGCGTCTAGAACGAGCTTTGAGGCGAGAGGTCACACGAATCACAGCATATTGGCAAAAAATCATGAATTCTCGGGGGGTAATATATCATTTTATATTATTATATATAATTATATTCGTATTCATAAGTAGAATGTCAATTAATCGTGGTGAAAACCAAACCTGATCGATCCCAAAATAGACATGGATGAAGCAGTCTCTGCCAGTCCTCATTCCACTTAGCTATAGAAATATGATTGTTTATGAATATATATCATAACATATCATAATATATCATAACATTTTGTTATACATTAATTTTTCATGGCAACCATTGATTAAAGCGATAATAGTACATTATGTACCGGGGTTCGGGAGCAGACGCTTCTCGGACGAGGTGCATACGCTATTTTTCTGTTGGGAACCGACGAAACGCTTTTCCGACCAGTTCTTCCGAAGCGAGAATGGCTCGAGAAAGGCGTTTTCCCTTTGGAAGCAAGAGAATTATGTATGCATTTCGTGCCGAAAACGCGTTCATTAATAAAACTCGTATTGTTACTGCGTCCCAGCACTCGCTCCGTTGAACCCCAACGCATTCTCCGCAACTCGATACATGATGTATTATATCCTTCGAGTAGCGTTCCCACTAGGCAATCTTTTGGGCCAAGATTTGAAACACCAAAATGGTAATTCTATTGTATCCTCTCAATCCAAATAAATAATTCATTCTATCTCAAACAAGTAAGGAAATCTGATTCGTGATTTGTCGAATCGGGAGTTGATAATTGGAGTCATTTTTTGAAAAATCCATTTGTGGATCACTCAATTAACTTGGGATTCGAAGAGCGTCAATGACGGAACAATATTGGAAATCGGTTCGATTTTTGAATCAACAATTTTGTCACTTACGTTATAATTTCCACCATAGGAATTTGATGTTTTTCCGTATTAATCAGTTATTTGTTGCAAATGAAAAAAAATGTATCAAACTGTCCTGATTGACACGAATATTTTCGAATTGGATAGTTCATGAACGAGATCTTGATGAAATTATCCATGAAAAATGATTGAGTATGATTGGAAGAAAAAAAATTGATTTCCAGGGGATTCGAACTGCGTTCCGCAGAGTTAGGCCAGTAATTCTAGACTTCGAACTGTGCATGAGTGCCAAAGGACGGTTCTATTTTTTTTTCGATGCGGGATACCCTATAGAACACCCCCCCATAAAATGGAACAACCCCAGGGGTGCGCAAAAAATTACAACAACAAAATAGTGCGAAATTTTGTACTTTTTTGCGTTATTTCGCATCCCGGGGAGCCGTTATAATATTTGGATCATTTTTCATGGTACTATGTTGTAGGCGATGAAATTCTCTAAATTTAAAAAAAAAAAACCATAGTAAAATTCTTTCCGTAACTCGAGATAATTAGCAACAAAGCTGGAAAATGCCAAAAATTTCCTTCATTTTTCATTTTGAGGGAAGCCAATGGATCGATGTGTACTTGCTGGAAAATGTAGCCCTCATAGAGTACTATATGTAAAAAAAAAATCAGAGCGATCCGTCAATAAACATTGACGCTATTCTAATTGTTTATCCCAAATTGTTGTTTTTTGCAATAGCCGTAAAAATTTTCCACGTGCACTAAAGTTGTCGCAAAAAATCAGAGAGCTTCCTGGAACCCTCAACTATAAGATGCAATCATAAAACCGGTCACTTTGTTACAAAAAATCGTCTCTGGAGCCAATTGTTTATAAAAATCGGAAATTGCCGATTTTATTTTGCACACAATTCCGCGAGTAATGGATATATGGAAAAATTCGTTTTTGGACGTTGTAGTACTAATTCTGCTCTAAATTTAAAAAAAAAAAAACATCACTCCACGACCTTTTGGACCGGAGATACCGATTTTTTTTTTAAATCGATATTTTATAAACAATTGAATATTAAGGGCCGAAATTTGCGGGAAATGGTAGAAAAATGTTCAAAGTTTCATATACAGAATGTTTGGTTCACATACCTTGACTTGCGTCCTTGTCCCAGCAGGTGAAAGTTAATGTTTCCTTTATCTCGCTTGAAAAAAGCTGCAGGGGTGAGGAGTGGGGGTACTCCCGCGGCAGCGTGGCGGGCCGACCAGAAACTGAGCCGCGCTCTTCAAATCCGAGCGCTCGGAATTTTTGACGATATCTCGGGTCCTACTGGACCGTTTTTGATCATTTTTTTTTTTAATTTGGGGTAGCTTTCAGAAAAAAAACACAATGGCGTATTAATTATAAGGATTTGAACGGCCATTTTGGGTGTATAAGGGGTACCGTGAAAATAAGAGGTTTTGGTCCAATTTTTCCCTTGTATCAACTAATGTTTCTCACAGAAACATTCTGAATCTGTTGAACGTGGATAATCGATAAGGGAAAGCTCCTCGGAAAATTTGAAAATTATGAAAACTTTTCCGAAAAAAAAAAATTCTATTGAAAAGCGCATAATCACCAAAAAAAATAAGCATAGGGAACACCATGTCAGTTTTCATTCTGGAAATCCGGAAATCAGGGTATATGCTATGGACTTTGATTCTTCATTACAAAGGACAAGAAAAAGCGAGGATTTCTGCCCTCGGTGGGTTTTCATGAGAAATCAGAGACAGATAGATGAAAACACGCTGACTTCGATGACACCCTGGAAAAGTCGGACTAAATTCGCGTTTTGTAGCACGATTCATTAGAGAATCAGTATTCTCTTGGTTAGGTTGACTATCTATTTACACTGGCGAGAGAGTTGTGGAACACGAAAATCGATAACAGCAAATCAAGATATCCGATCCGTGCTCTCGAATCGCAGAGGATTTGTATTGGGGGTTGTGCAGTTTTAAGAAAATCTTGATATTTTTATCACCTCTAGATCAGTTAAAACTAGCTCATTTTATTGTTCGAACGAATTGATGAATTCGGACTGCATCATCAATGTTATGACTAAATTCGTAAAAGTGTCACTCTAGAAAAAACTGCGTATCGTGCAGCATACGTGTAATGAGCACCTTCGGCTAACAATGAAAATACCACGAATAAATCGACACGGTACGCAGCATAACGATCATCTCGCGTGAAAAATTCATACTTGTCATGATTCAAAATACAACTGCCAATTGCTGGGGGCTGAGCCTAATTCTCCGCTTGATGTCTGGTTTCAGACTCGTACTGTAGCGTAACTACCCAGCCCTCAATACGAATACTCTGCAACACTCAAATGATACTAAGGTAAGTGTACCCAACTTGCCTCTGCACCCAACTTGCCCCCATATGCCGATCTCAGGAATGGGCGCTCGTTGACCTTCCCGCAATTTTTTTTTACGTTTGTTATGTTGAAATATGAGAAAATACGTAGTTTTCATCGACCCCGGATCATTTCTGCGTTCTCCAGAAAATATAAAGTGAGTTTTCCATTTTTCGTGTTGGCACGGCTAAAAAATCACCGAGGAAACCGCGTTCACTAAAACCGGTGCCAACTTATTTTTATTCGACTAATCTTGACGTATCTTAGCGCATTCGATTCCTTGTCTCAAGACCTTCAAAATTCGCTCTTCAGGGTTGCAGAACTCTGATTTGGAGCGATTTTATGAACAAAACACGAAGATGGTTTGAGAATCAAGAAGGCCGACATCGGAGTGTACCCAACATGCCCCCATATGGTTATCTCCGAAAGGCGTGCGGTATGGCTTTTTTTACCACTCAGAACGTGTTTATCACGTCAAAATAGGTCGGAAACGATGTCTTGGGCCAGCTAAAAGCTATAAATGTCGCTGCACGGTGATCAAAACGGATCAAAGCGATTCTATTCACTTCATCGCCGATTTACATTGTTTTAAATGATGGGGGCAAGTTGGGTACACACTTTTGTAAACTCTCAAAAATCACCTTTTGAGAGAATTCAAACAGCTCGGCTCCACTTCATCCAAATTGGACGTATCTTAGCTCATTTTAAAGGTCTTGAGACAAGCTTTAAAATGAGCTAAAGTACGTTGGAAAATATGGAGATGGGCCAAAGTTATTAAGAAAATGGCTTAATGGGGGCAAGTTGGGTACTTACCTTATAAATGATTCCTATTCTATGCAAAACCAAGAGTGCGGACCGGATGGCTTGATTTGCTATTATCGATTTTTTGCGTTCTACGACTCGCCAGTGTAAACACAGACAGTCAACCTAACCAAGTAAAAACTGATTTTCTAACGAATCGTGCTACGAAATGCGAATTTAGTCCGACTTTTCTGCGGTGTCGTCGTAATTAGCGCGTTTTCATCTATCTGTTTCTGATTTCCTGTGAAAATCCACCGAGGGCAGAAATCTCCGCTTTTTCTGCGGTGTCCTTTCTGTTTTTCTTTATCACAGCTCATCATAGTGTAGTACGAATAAAAATCTCTCTTGGAAGAATTGGCATCTTATGAATTGTTGTGGTGAAACTTGGAAATATTTCCCGAATTCCGGATTTTCCAGAATGAAAACTGATATGGTGTTCCCTTTCCTTATTTTTTTTGGTGATTATGCGCTTTTCAATAGAATTTTTTTTTTTCGGAAAAGTTTTCATAATTTTCAAATTTTCCGAGGAGCTTTCCCTTATCGATTATCCACGTTCAACAGATTCAGAATGTTTCTGTGAGAAACATTAGTAGATACAAGGGAAAAATTGGACCAAAACCTCTTATTTTCACGGTACCCCTTATACACCCAAAATGGCCGTTCAAATCCTTATAATTAATACGCCATTGTGTTTTTTTCTGAAAGCTACCCCAAATTAAAAAAAAAATGATCAAAAACGGTCCAGTAGGACCCGAGATATCGTCAAAAATTCCGAGCGCTCGGATTTGAAGAGCGCGACTCAGTTTCTGGTCGGCCCGCCACGCTGCCGCGGGAGTACCCCCACTCCTCACCCCTGCAGCTTTTTTCAAGCGAGATAAAGGAAACATTAACTTTCACCTGCTGGGACAAGGACGCAAGTCAAGGTATGTGAACCAAACATTCTGTATATGAAACTTTGAACATTTTTCTACCATTTCCCGCAAATTTCGGCCCTTAATATTCAATTGTTTATAAAATATCGATTTTAAAAAAAAAATCGGTATCTCCGGTCCAAGAGGTCGTGGAGTGATGTTTTTTTTTTTAAATTTAGAGCAGAATTAGTACTACAACGTCCAAAAACGAATTTTTCCATATATCCATTACTCGCGGAATTGTGTGCAAAATAAAATCGGCAATTTCCGATTTTTATAAACAATTGGCTCCAGAGACGATTTTTTGTAACAAAGTGACCGGTTTTATGATTGCATCTCATAGTTGAGGGTTCCAGGAAGCTCTCTGATTTTTTGCGACAACTTTAGTGCACGTGGAAAATTTTTACGGCTATTGCAAAAAACAACAATTTGGGATAAACAATTAGAATAGCGTCAATGTTTATTGACGGATCGCTCTGATTTTTTTTTTACATATAGTACTCTATGAGGGCTACATTTTCCAGCAAGTACACATCGATCCATTGGCTTCCCTCAAAATGAAAAATGAAGGAAATTTTTGGCATTTTCCAGCTTTGTTGCTAATTATCTCGAGTTACGGAAAGAATTTCACTATGGTTTTTTTTTTTAAATTTAGAGAATTTCATCGCCTACAACATAGTACCATGAAAAATGATCCAAATATTATAACGGCTCCCCGGGATGCGAAATAACGCAAAAAAGTACAAAATTTCGCACTATTTTGTTGTTGTAATTTTTTGCGCACCCCTGGGGTTGTTCCATTTTATGGGGGGGTGTTCTATAGGGTATCCCGCATCGAAAAAAAATAGAACCGTCCTTTGGCACTCATGTCGAAAACTCACGAATTCAGAGCTAGAATTACTGGCCTAAGTAGGTAGTATTCTAACTCGTCACCGACTTGGCTACAGTATTCTCTACTGTAAAAGTCCGAAATTCCACATATGAACCATTCGCCCCCCCCCCCAGAAGGGTTTTCATGTACAGTCGACGCGGATGTTTTTTCCTCATTCGTGAACTGTTTGAATTCCTCGCCTAATTTCAAAAGTTGGTCCGATTTGAAAAAAATAGCCCGAGATAATCTTAGCGATCCATCGCTGATGTAAGATTTGCAGGTTTGGTTATCGCCGTATTGTTTTGCGTTGTTTGTGAAGTGAACGCACACACGCACACGTGTCATCTGGTAGCAGCGCCACCAAGCGGTTGGCTAACATAACTAACCTCTCTGCAGATTTCGGTCACGGTGCAGACGACAAATGATCTGTCCCTGTCTGTCGGGCTGATTGTTATGAATATTTTGACACGTTTTTGAGATACCAGGTAGTCATGGAGACCACCTGAGTCTGATATGATATGTGATTGTGAGTTGTCTAATAATATCAGTTGCATGGGTGTGGTGGATTCCATGAAAGTAGTTTCCTGCCCTATTGTGATATTTATCAGCAACTCAACTCCTCAGCACTCCATAAATTTTTCGAATCTGAGTCTGCCCATAGCTGCCAAATAGTGAGTTGAACAGTGCTCAGTACTTAACATCCATCGGTGGATGAATTGGAACCTTGGCTACACATATCGACTTGGAAAGCAAGGTTCCCACTATGGTCAAGTACATTTCAATAAATGAATAACACTTGTTTCCATATTCAAAAACATTGTTGGGGTAATAGAATGTCATGTGCTATTCCTTGATTTGAATATTCCATGTGTGGACCATTATCAAATATCAAATAATAGTCTATGGTACAGCATCAGTTCAGATTTAAATTTTAAATTGCTGATTAACTTTGAGCACATGACAAGTGCCCTCCAGTATCACTACAGTAGAGATATCTATAAAAACTACTCATGTTATATGATGAAATAGGATGAAGGTCAAGCCTCAGTGACAAAAGTATTGATAGGCGAGCAAAGACATCTAGGTAGATAGGAATGTTTGGCTCACTACATGATCTGAAATCTTGATGACTGCTTTTTCCTTCCTATTGATTCAGTAGACTCAATTCATGAAATTTGATGGTGAAGACTGATTACATCTACTATGATACTATGATACCCATGGAGGGCACTCAGGATGGAAGTGAACCACCTTCTTTACAAAATTTCTTTATAGTACAATCTCTAATATTTTCAAATAATGAGGGTTGTACACAATGAGAAAAACCCACATCTTAACTGCACCAATGTGAGCCACCCCAAGGTAGAATCGTTGTTTGAGAATATTGCTCGCAGTCAAGGTACATCTGTATCTATTTGAGAAAATTTGTAAAGGAGCTGCTTCACTTCCATCCTGAGTGCCCTCCATGGGTATCATAGTAGAATTCTGAATCAGTCTTCACCATCAAATTTCATGAATTGAGTCTACTGAATCAATAGGAAGGAAAGAGCAGTCATCAAGATTTCAGATCATGTAGTGAGCCAAACATTTCGATCTACCTAGATGTCTTTGCTCGCCTATCAATACTTTTGTCACTGAGGCTTGACCTTATTCCTATTTCATCATATAACATGAGTCGTTTTAATAGATATCTCTACTGTAGTGATACTGGAGGGCACTTGTCATGTGCTCAAAGTTAATCAGCAATTTAAAATTTAAATCTGAACTGATGCTGTACCATAGACTATTATTTGATATTTGAAAATGTTCCACACATGGAATATTCAAATCAAGGAATAGCACATGACATTCTATTACCCCAACAATGTTTTTGAATATGGAAACAAGTGTTATTCATTTATTGAAATGTACTTGACCATAGTGGGAACCTTGCTTTCCAAGTCGATAAGTGTAGCCAAGGTTCCAATTCATCCATCGATGGATGTTAAGTACTGAGGACTGTTCAACTCACTATTTGGCAGCTATGGGCAGACTCAGATTCGAAAAATTCATGGAGTGCTGAGGAGTTGAGTTGCTGATAAATATCACAATAGGGCAGGAAACTTCTTTCATGGAATCCACCACACCCATGCAACTGATATTATTAGACAACTCACAATCACATATCATATCAGACTCAGGTGGTCTCCATGACTACCTGGTATCTCAAAAACGTGTCAAAATATTCATAACAATCAGCCCGACAGACAGGGACAGATCATTTGTCGTCTGCACCGTGACCGAAATCTGCAGAGAGGTTAGTTATGTTAGCCAACCGCTTGGTGGCGCTGCTACCAGATGACACGTGTGCGTGTGTGCGTTCACTTCACAAACAACGCAAAACAATACGGCGATAACCAAACCTGCAAATCTTACATCGGCGATGGATCGCTAAAATTATCTCGGGCTATGTTTCTCAAATCGGACCAACTTTTGAAATTAGGCGAGGAATTCAAACAGTTCACGAATGAGGAAAAAACATCCGCGTCGACTGTACATGAAAACCCTTCTGGGGGGGCGAATGGTTCATATGTGGAATTTCGGACTTTTACAGTAGAGAATACTGTAGCCAAGTCGGTGACGAGTTAGAATACTACCTACTCTGCGGAACGCAGTTCGAATCCCCTGGAAATCAATTTTATTTTCTTCCAATCATACTCAATCATTTTTCATGGACAATTTCATCAAGATCTCGTTCATGAACTATCCAATTCGAAAATATTCGTGTCAATCAAGACAGTTTGATACATTTTTTTTCGTTTGCAACAAATACATGGTTAATACGGAAAAACATCAAATTCCTATGGTGGAAATTATAACGTAAGTGACAAAATTGTTGATTCAAAAATCGAACCGATTTCCAATATTGTTCCGTCATTGACGCTTTTCGAATCGCAAATTAATTGAGTGATCCACAAATGGATTTTTCAAAAAATGGCTCCAATTATCAACTCCCGATTCGACAAATCACAAATCAGATTTCCTTAGTTGTTTGAGATAGAATGAATTATTTATTTGGATTGAGAGGATACAATAGAATCACCATTTTGGTGTTTTAAATCTTGGCCCAAAAGATTGCCTAGTGGGAACGCTACTTGAAGGATATAATACATCATGTATCGAGTTGCGGAGAATGCGTTGATTCAACGGAACGAGTGCTGGGACGCAGTAACAATACGAGTTTTATTAATGAACGCGTTTTCGGCACGAAATGCATACATGATTCTCTTGCTTCCAAAGGGAAAACACCTTTCTCGAGCCATTCTCGCTTCGGAAGAACTGGTCGGAAAAGCGTTTCGTCGGTTCCCAACAGAAAAATAGCGTATGCACCTCGTCCGAGGAGCGTCTGCTCCCGAACCCCGGTACATAATGTACTATAATCGCTTTAATCAATGGTTGCCATGAAAAATTAATGTATAACAATATGTTATGATATATTATGATATGTTATGATATACATTCATATACAATCATATTTCTATAGATAAGTAGAATGAGGACTGGCAGAGACTGCTTCATCCATCTCTATTTTGGGATTGATCAGGTTTGGTTTTACTATATTTACCACGACTAATTGACATTCTACTTATGAATACGAATATAATTATATATAATAGTATAAAATGATATATTACCCCCCGAGAATTCATGATTTTTTGCCAATATGCGGTGATTCGTGTGACCTCTCGCCTCAAAGCTCGTTCTAGACGCTCTCAAAGTCCCGCAGGTGTATCCACGCACTTTTGGGACACGGCGAATGATAGGTGCATGATGTACAAAGGTAGTCCAGGTACTTTCAATGTGGCACATTTGCGTTCACACCCCAAGAATTCGTGATTTTGCACCAATTCGCAGTGATTCGTGTGACCTCTCGCCTCGAAGCTCGTTCTAGACGCTCTCAAAGTCTCGCAGGTGTATCCACGCACTTTTGGGACACGGCAAATGATAGGTGGATGATGTACAAAGGTAGTCCAGGTACTTTCAATGTGGCACATTTGCGTTTACCCCCCAAGAATTCGTGATTTTGCACCAATTCGCAGTGATTCGTGTGACCTCTCGCCTCGAAGCTCGTTCTAGACGCTCTCAAAGTCCCGCAGGTGTATCCACGCACTTTTGGGACACGGAAAATGTTAGGTGGATGATGTACGAAGGTAGTCCAGGTACTTTCAATGTGGCGTATTCGCGTTTACCCCCCAAGAATTCGTGATTATGCTCCAATTTGCACTGATTCGTGTGACCTCTCGCCTCAAAGCTCGTTCTAGACGCTCTCAAAGTCTCGCAGGTGTATCCACGCACTTTTGGGACACGGCAAATGATAGGTGGATGATGTACAAAGGTAGTCCAGGTACTTTCAATGTGGCACATTTGCGTTTACACCCCAAGAATTCGTGATTTTGCACCAATTCGCAGTGATTCGTGTGACCTCTCGCCTCGAAGCTCGTTCTAGACGCTCTCAAAGTCCCGCAGGTGTATTCACGCACTTTTGAGACACGGCAAATGATAGGTGGATGATGTACAAAGGTAGTCCAGGTACTTTCAATGTGGCACATTTGCGTTTACACCCCAAGATTTCGTGATTTTGCACCAATATGCAGTTTTTTCATGATTTCCCATCTCCAAGTGGGCCCTAGTCCTCAAAACGAGTGGTAGAAAAAATCTTCAAGACACTTATCGACGTAAAATTTTCCGTTCTTTCGAATGCCGTAGTTCAAATTCCAAAATATTGGTGGTAACCCCCTCAAAAATGCAAAAAACTCCAAAAAATTGCAATTTTCAAAAAATCGCCCAGAACATCAAATTTGTTCTTAAAAATGCAACATTTTTGTTCCTCATAAAAATTTTCATAAATCGCTTCCCCTTCGAGTTAAACGCCTAATACTGCGTTTTTTCCTCATTTTCGCGCTATTCAGCCCACCATGGGCGTATGGGTCCAGGAGGCTTCTCGGGGGAAAAGGATTCAGATTCTACGATCAAAAAGCTACAATTTCCTTGTTTGCAAATTTCCGATATCGATTTTTTTCAGCGTAAGAAAAATTTTGGGCCCAGAGGGTGTTTCGGAAACCTGTGTGCGACGATATCTCGCTCGATATCAGGCGCAGGATTCATATCATTTGAATCATCCTGTGATATTTCATCATCATTCACAAGTTGTGGTCCTGTCGAATTCTCCTGTGTAGCTCGAAGACGCTCCGCGTCATCAGCTTTATCTTTTTCCTTCTTCAGGCTCATTTTGAGCGCAGCTTGGAACAGCCTCACATCAAAACCCTTCTCCTCTGCCAAATCAAAAGCTCTCCTTGGAATGGTCCATCTAGACAGTTCTTCTGTATTTTCTTTTCTAGGTCTACCTCCTTTATTACTTCCTTCTTTGAAGACTTTCACCTTTTTGGCCTTGCGGCCTACTTCATTTTTCACCCCTTCAACAGGATTTCGATTAACTTCTTGATCCTGAACAGCAACTTGAATATTCTCAACTGTCTCAGTAATGAGTTGAATAATCTCATTTGAATCTGACTTCCTCTTCTTGTTTTTCTAGGGGATTGAATTAAAAATAACAGTTCCCTGATGCGACATAGTTATATGCGACTGATGAGACATACTTGCACCAGTAACAAGAGACGAAGAAATGTATTCGATCGAACAATTTCACAGATGAATTTTTTCATATTGATACAGATTTCTATTTTGATTACAGGTGAATTTTCCTACTCCCGATACTGAAACATTCGAGGTATACTGTTCTGGTCCAACAAGAGGAGGTCCAACCTTACGGGTCCTGGATTCATCCCAAACTCTGGGAATCGTCTTGTTTTTGTGAGAATGGAGGAATCTCAGAGGATTCAGTCCCATGGGCTTCGGGCTTCCCAATCCGGGATACAGCCATGGAGATTAGCATTGCCAGTATATCCATATATATATGTCATTTCCACATGGGCCCATATGGGCAATGCTAATCTCCATGGCTATATCTCAGGATAGGAAGCCCATGGGATAAATCCTTTGAGATACCTTCATTATTCACATGACGATTCCCAGAGTTTGGGACGAATGCAGGACCCGCAAGGTTGGACCTCCCCTTGTAAGCTTGGTGGGAAATAGTGATTGAATCAGTCTATGACAGATAACATGGTTTTATCGGCATCAATCGAGTCATATAAACAAATTCAAGACCATTGATGACATTAGATCGTAAGCAGGAGAGCGAGTGTACCTACCCATATAAAAGTGAGGATAATCTTATCAGATATGAACATGGTGTCCTCGTACACTTTTGCCAAGTATCATAACCTATGAACTAGTTTTTTTAATTCTTTGTATTTTCGGAGAATTCATTAGCATAAGCTAAAACACAGGGGGTACAGCATGGATACTTCAATATCGACCGTACACGACTTCATGAAAATCTCTCAGAGGTCAATCGTAGTTCTTTGAATTTTGAGTATTTGAAGAGAAGAATTTCGGAATGGATATCTTTTTTCTTCCAATTACTTTTCTTCTTCAAAAGCCGAGACCAACTCCTGGGAAGAATCAGAACGATCCATGAATCAGTGTGCCCGAGTGAAATCAATCGTCTGAAAATGTATAAGGACTAAATCATCAGACAGAATGAATCGAACCGACTCTATACAAAAATTGCGCTTCAGATCTTACACTGATTTGGTTACTTCTAGTTCTTCACAAATCAAGACGAGTTCAGGATATGAATGTCAAAAAACTCGTTCCAAAACTGAATGGAAATATCGAAGAATATTTTTCTTTATTCATTGTTCTCTCATACTTTCCTCTAAAACTAATCCTCCCAACTTCAAATTATGAGGGAATTTATTCCGTCATATCCAGGCATAGCCTGGTTCATCATTTTGTGGGTTCTTATTCTGTACTTATGTAGGGGAGAAAGGTCAAATGACCAAAGCATGAGGTTAATTTAAGTACCGAGGCTTTAATGAAGTAATAAAAAGAGAATGAATATTTACAAAGTTATTTACAATTGGTCGAATGACCTTGAGACGCATTTGAGCTCGAGCACGTGAAAAGGAGGGCACGAGGAAGAAATCATATTTACTGTAGGCCACAGAAAGAGAGAGAGAAGATCGATCTGGCACTTACAGAATGGTCGACTCGGCGACGACGGAGACGTCCACGAGGACAGAAGTATGGGCCACGCTTGGCCGACGGCTACTGGTAGCTTGACCGGGCACGGTCAGGAGACCCTCGAAGGCCGGGCTCGTCGAATATGCTCTAGGTCTGCAGGGCCTGTCGCGAGACCGCTGCACCAGGTTATCACGCGCGAACCGAGACTAGTAAAACGGCGACGAGGTTACGCGCGGAAGAGAAAAACGGAGCACGAAAACTGGAGCAAGCTCCGACACGTGCTCTCCCTACTCATGACGACGGTAGTCTGCCGGCGCACGGCGGCGCAGTGGCAGCTTGGTGGGACGCGAGGGGAGGGGAGCGCGGGGAAGGATAGCTTGGGCGTCTGCTACAAGCTACGGCCCGCGCGACTCTATCTCGCTTTTTTTGGCGTGCCATCTCTCTCTCTCTCTCTCTCTCTCTCTCTCTCTCTCTCTTATCTTGAAGAGTCCTCTCCTTGTTACTTACTCTAGCTCCACATAAAATTATATTAGACTAATAATTGGTCCAGGAGAGAGAGGAGACGGTATATACTCTACCGTCACACCCCTCCCCCAGACGCTGGGTAGCCGGCTGGCGTACCAGCTCGAGAACTACCCTCTCTCAATCTGGGCCAATTTTGAAGTTGGACCAATCCGGTCAAAAAAATGAAGAGTTGGAATCTATTGAAAATCTATCATGTAGTTTTCTGAAAAAGGGAAGATTTGAAATCAAAAGTAGATACGATTTCTTCAAAAAACGGTTGGGGATTCATTCATACGGACATAAAATCCATTCCATCGCGCAACAATTCGTATGGATTCCGGATCACAGATCACTGGAGAGCGTCTTTTCACTGCACTGTCCTGCACTTTTTGTGCCACAGAGAAATCACTTTTCGTTTCACTGAATCACTTGGTCTCTTGAATTGACCGTCACTACTAGATGATACTATGCATACAGTACACTGATCATCCATTGCATACAGCACTCTGATCATACATTGCATACAGTACACTGATCATACTTCGGACATTTGTATCGTATTCACGCCTCGTGCATTCAGATCATACCATACTTCGCTCGATCCATACTTTTCATACAAATAGCGTACGAATCTATGAACATAAAGTAACGATTCATTGACTAATTCGTCACAAGAATATTCGGTCGTAGACCTTATATTATTTTACATAATTTTTTTTTTTTTTTTTTTTGTCAAAATTTTGGCACATTGGCACACAAAATGAAAATTGAAAGAAAGAATTATTGAATGATGTGTAAGTATTCTTTTCATACACGGTCAGAAAAAATAACGTAACATTTTTCGATAAACCTTCCGAATTTTCTAGGTATTGGTCATTGACCTTGTTTTTTCTATCCTAAAATTCAGGGAAGTTTGTGACATAATAGAAATTTGGTGGAATGACCGTAATGAAAGATAAATTTGTAGATTATTGGAAGTATTGAAAAAGATTTCAGAGAAAATCGGTAGTAGACCTTTGTACTTAATACTACGGAAATTCGTCAACTAATCCCATGAATTTTGTTGCAAGAATTCAAGTATGAAAACGAAAACTCATTTGGAAAATCAGATCAGATTCATTTTGTATTCAACTATATAAAGTTCAGTTCACAACAAACTCGAAGCATATTATAGAATCTTACAAAAATGAAAGCATCTTAGCATGGTCGTTTGACCGAATTGTTGATCTTTACTCGAGATCAGAGTAGATTTGAATAAATTTGAAAGTTCATGTTCACATACTGGAACGTCTATTTGGTTTAACAAAATCAATTATTCTGTCCATCGACGAATCTTCCTCTGGAACGATGTCGATCTCCAAGTGCAGTGAGTAGCACGTATATGCCTGCTACGGGCACTAGGCTGCTCCTGCGCTCTATGATGTCGCTATGCCTCCTCCCGGGCAAGATTCCTGGTCTAAATTTGTTGTAATGACGTGATATGGTTGTATTGGCCACTTAGGCCTTAAATCGTCGAGAAAGATTGATCAGCGCTGATCGAAGGTCGTGGGTTACATAAGACTTGAGCTTAATATCACGAGTAGAAAATGTCGGAAATAGCTCGTCAAAACCAAGCTTAAATTGCTTTACCCACGTGGACACATTGGTCCTGTGCGGTAAGCGATTAAATTTGAGATTATTGGTCAGATCTTCAAGACCAGAGAATTCAACAATCATTGCAAGGCTATCGCACACTGAATCCTGCAACATATTGCATTTATGCATAAATGTGCTTCGTCAGACAATAGTGCGTACCAAGGCTAGATTGATATTGAAATTGGAAATTGTACTTGAAAATGGTACTTTAGTATTCGCACAACGCTTGTGCATCGATGGAAAGAAAATAATATGTATAATCATCTATTTGCATTTCTTGATCATGAGCATGGAGCTCGGCCTCGTACTTGGTCGAAACGAGGTAAAATGCTTCATTGGCTAGTCGAGATAGCTCAGACACAACCTCATACTCAGACTAGGATTTGCAATCGATCGTACGACCATCAAATGTCTTATTCCGGTCCCAACTAATTTGAAATTTAGACTGTGCAAGTCAGTATTGAGATATTGCCCACAAAATTTTACACTATATTGAACCTGGGAGGCGAAATTGACGAGAACCGGGTTGATCAGGCCCATTTCTCGTCTCAATGCAATTTCAGATTCGGGAAATTTTTAATCTGATTGGGCAGACGAGTTTGCGCTACAACACGCGCTAGCTTGTCGGACTCTAGAATTTTGACTGCGATTGTCAAATGGGGACCGAATGGTCGTAAAAATGATCGAGATGAATTGATGTTGGAAAATACATATTTCACGAAAAGAGCCATGGAAATCGATGACATCCAGAGGATTTGTGAAGGACTCAGAAGACGTACCTTCCCTTAAGATGTCAAGACAAATCTCTGCTCTCGTGTGACGGAAATTATTGATTTGCTTACCAAATTGAGAAAGTACCAAATTAAAATGATTATTATCTTGACGGAGCCATGATTGCTCGTACAATATTTCATGCCCAAATAGGCCAAATTGAACAAACGTCATGCCTGGCAATGAAGAATGAGTACAAGATTGAGCTATGTGGACATCCGTCAATACAGACAAGTAATAATTCTGCCTGTAAAAATCAGTATTTGACAAAAAGTCATAATTTGGCATAATGTCTCGAAACAAATCAGAATTTTGCTATATGTGCAGCTAATTATGCGCTTTTCAGGTTATTGCCAAGCGTTTCAAAGCTGTTAAACATTGCAACTGATAGCAGTAGAGGGTATATACCTTTCAGTGTTTTCATATTGTTTACGCAAATACAAAACTTGCCTTTTCGCTCTTCAATTATGATAATAGAGCTAGACCAAGCGTCAGTAGATTTTTTAATAAATGTGATTTGGAGCACTTCCCTGGGTTCATTTTTTTTTCTGTCCTCGATCCATTCGGATACGGGGCGGTATTCCTCTTGGATCTGTCGAGCAGACTTGACCATGATCTCATGTTCAGTCCGGTCTGAGCAACCAATACTTGGACCATGTGAACACAAATTTCGGTGAGATGTAAGATCTAACAATTCACGTTGCTCATCGATAAAGTCTTGAATGCCAACAAATGCGAGCAGTGCAGTCATTAAATTTTCCTGCATCAAAAATTGAACAGTAGAGGGGTCTGACGGGCCCTTCTCGCCCCCCACCGTCATTGTTTTTTTTCACAGGAACAAAAGATTGCATTACAAGATCACGTGAAATATATTTGCAGCAGATAATTATGAATTGATTGGTCCAAAAGCTCTGAGAAAACATCATGTTATTCAAATAGAGTTCAAAAAAGTTTTTTCTGACGCGGTATCTAGCCACCAGCGAGAATGATTATTTACTGGCTTTGCACTGTCAAAATTGAAGAGCAACCTGTCGAAGTTATCGAAACATGGTTCTATTTGTTGGTTATCGACCAATCTGTTTCCAGAGGTCATATTTTTCATGAAAGATTCAAAGATCAGTCACCTCCTCTACTTTTTGAAAATCTAGGTTCATCATTTCAGGCAAATTGGACGAGAGCATTTCCAAAAAATTCCATTTCTTGACCAGGATTTCTATATGGTTTCATTCCGGTCGCTTTTGATGACCGGTTTGAATTTTTCGACACCTTATTTGATTTATGGTTGTCAAGTATTGATGACGAATATGAGCTTATGTTGCCGCAGTTCTCGTGGGATGATCTTCGTGCAGCTTTCTACTTAATTGATACGTATCTCAATTCACAGGTTCATTATTCTATGAGTTAAGCATTCAAGTGCATTTGCAATTATTGCTGCTATATTCGAATACATTGGTGACGAAATGGAAGAAACATTCATCTACTGGAATTTAGCAAAATTGGTTCGGCCGTTACTATTGGTCGCTAATTCTAGGCAGACATTTGAAAATATGAAATCGTATTTAGAGAGAATAGTGGATCCGTTATTAGGAAACATTTGTAGGCAGTTCCGAAAAATATGATAAGGCCTGTATTGTTTCTAGATTGCATGAATTTAATTCGGACTGAAATATGCTGAAAGCAGCAGAATATCCAAGTTTTTATAATACAACCGAAAGTCGTAATTTTGTAGTCAAATTTTGTGGCCATATGACGGTATTCTAATATACCAATTTGGACACATACCCACATAATAGTGATATGCCAAGTTCTATGATGGTCACTATAACTATATATAATCAGCATTTACCAACTGAGACCGTATTTCTCCATTACGAATCATAAATAGTCAATGATTTAATGATTGATATGTTTCAAAAATAATCCTATCAAATGACCAATATTTCATCAAAAGTGAGAAAAAAGTCGACAAAAATGTCATAAACAGTTGAATTTTGCCATGCACCGAAGTGCTCGAGTCATCAAAAATTTACTGTATTCAATGCAGAACTTTCGAAAATTTTATACAAAACTCAAAAATGGACGGTCAAACTACGACCAAGTGTCTCAAATTACAATAATTTTCACATATATAAATATAATAAATGATACAAGTTCATATAAAAAAACGAGGACTGTGTCCAAGAGTTTTTAGCAGATTTTTTGAATTTTTAGGACACATAAAAGTCACAATCAGAGGTACAGGATTTGTGAATTTGTTGAACAATTGACCATAATAATTTTCAATTTCATCGCAAAGACATCATATCTCTAGTTTAAGCGGACAAAGTCCAATCACGCTCGCAGATTCTATAGCGCAACGCTGGACTATACGTAGTCTGCACTGTATCTATGTCTATATTCTGGGAGTTTTAGTGTATATATATATTTCCAGAAAAGCCAAGCCATATCTATATATATTGATCAAAAATAAAGTCGGTCGATGGCAGAATAATCCATCAATTTTCAACTTGGTCAGTTCAATTTTACTCATTTTAGACCAAAATGGTCGATTTGTTGATAATTATCGTTATTAATAATTTTAATTTGCGATGCACAAGAGTGCCTGAGTCATACTTGTTTTACTGTCAATTGTAAAAATTGTTCAGAATTTTATACAGTACAAGCAAAAAGATTGGTCAAAGACCTTAAAATGACTCAATTCTAGCTTCAATGATTGTTGAATAAACAAAAAGCGCAACATTTATGGTGCACACATCGACCGTAATTCATTTATGAATTTTCATAGCCATTGGGGTATTTTTGAAAAAATTTTCAGGACGTCAGTTAGGAGGAACGCATCGAATGTAAATCGCATGTTCCCGTATATCTATATATATATTCCAAGAAACATCAAATTATACATATATGTAGGTCAAAAACGAGACTGATTGGTGATACCAATATATAGTTGTTTGCAATTTGGTCTGTCAAAATCGACCAATTATTCGTCAAAAAACCTTAATTTGTTTATGAAAATTGTTAACAGCAATCTTATTTGCATTGCACAAGTGTGCTAGGGTTACTGATATTTTATTCAAATTCACGAAAAAGTTTCAGAATTTTATTAAGTGAATTCAAAAAGAACGGTCAAAGACCATCAGAACCTACTCAATTCGCATTAAAAATTGTTGAACTTAGTAATAAAGAATCGATATTAAGGTCACATCCAATTGCAATCGTTCCTGAGTTCTGTAATCAAACGTACAAATTTTCAAAAAATTTTGCGACGCAGTAGAACGACGGGACGGTTGGAACCGCATCGCACTGTTCCGGTATATCTATATATATCGCTGGTTTCCCGCTCGCTTTGCTGCACGCTTTTCGAAGCGCGCGTTACACACACACTTGTTGCATACCGAGTGTCGGATCGAAAAATTTTCGAACGAATCATATCCGACGCACGAAATATTCCGGCCGAGAATATTATATATCAGCGGTTCTCTCTCTCGCACTCACGAACGGGCGAACAGAGAAAATTTTGACTCGATTTGCAAGCGAGCGACGAACGGTGATCGCGCAATGTTTATTATGCCCATATATGGCAACAGGGCGCCAGCCGTTTGCGTGCCTCTCCTGTCGAGGCGCCGGAAAGTCGCGAAAACCGATGAGCGTTCTATTGCTCCGAAATATTTGAACAAAATGGCCGTTTCAACAAACGTTTACGAACGTTGAATGATTAAAATTCGACCCGCACTCGAATTTTCCATACTTGGCAATCTCACACCCACGCTTATGCACGCACTTCATTCTACACACTTCGTGCTCGAACTCGCGTGCATCTCACTCTAATTACATAAAAAAAACAGAACCGAGTTGGGCGCCATATGAGGGAATTTATTCCGTCATATCCAGGCATAGCCTGGTTCATCATTTTGTGGGTTCTTATTCTGTACTTATGTAGGGGAGAAAGGTCAAATGACCAAAGCATGAGGTTAATTTAAGTACCGAGGCTTTAATGAAGTAATAAAAAGAGAATGAATATTTACAAAGTTATTTACAATTGGTCGAATGACCTTGAGACGCATTTGAGCTCGAGCACGTGAAAAGGAGGGCACGAGGAAGAAATCATATTTACTGTAGGCCACAGAAAGAGAGAGAGAAGATCGATCTGGCACTTACAGAATGATCGACTCGGCGACGACGGAGACGTCCACGAGGACAGAAGTATGGGCCACGCTTGGCCGACGGCTACTGGTAGCTTGACCGGGCACGGTCAGGAGACCCTCGAAGGCCGGGCTCGTCGAATATGCTCTAGGTCTGCAGGGCCTGTCGCGAGACCGCTGCACCAGGTTATCACGCTCGAACCGAGACTAGTAAAACGGCGACGAGGTTACGCGCGGAAGAGAAGAACGGAGCACGAAAACTGGAGCAAGCTCCGACACGTGCTCTCCCTACTCATGACGACGGTAGTCTGCCGGCGCACGGCGGCGCAGTGGCAGCTTGGTGGGACGCGAGGGGAGGGGAGCGCGGGGAAGGATAGCTTGGGCGTCTGCTACAAGCTACGGCCCGCGCGACTCTATCTCGCTTTTTTTGGCGTGCCATCTCTCTCTCTCTCTCTCTCTCTCTCTCTCTCTCTCTCTCTCTCTCTCTCTCTTATCTTGAAGAGTCCTCTCCTTGTTACTTACTCTAGCTCCACATAAAATTATATTAGACTAATAATTGGTCCAGGAGAGAGAGGAGACGGTATATACTCTACCGTCACAAAATGACCTAAAGTTATGATTTTTCGGCGTCCTAGATCAACTGGTTGACACCGAATACATCGAATCCCATTTGAATTCGTGAAAACATAGTTTTTTTCTTGATGAACAAATATTTTATTGAGGACTCCATTTCAATCGTCGTTCGACTCACTCTATTCAAATTCCGTCTCAACCAAACGATATGTCTTGCGCAAAAATCCCTTGTGTGGTTTACCCCAATCCTTCTGATGAGCCTCCTCAGAGGAATAACTCAAAGATAGGATAATCTTTCAATGTTTTCTTTCCCTCATATACTCCTCCACAACTCATCTCTCTAATATGCAATGCCCTCAAGAGATCTTTTTCTGTCAATTCACATCAATAGGTCGATCTTCAGCTTGATTAGAGTTCATCGAAATATGATGAAAATGAACATTTTCATCACGAAAATGTTCATTTCCATCACGATCTCGTATGACAGGCCGGGTGTCTGTCCGATCTAGTAATTTTAGCCGTCATATCACGATCGTATGTACGATCGTATGCGTGATCGTGCGTACGATCGTGTCTGAGATCGTTAACATGCTCGCGCACATGATCGTACACACGATCGTGGCTCGATCGTCCCTGAAACTAAAGATCGTATGCTTAAATTTTCAGTAGGGTATGGCTGCGCGCGCGAGCCGGTACGCAGTGGCGGCTACGGGCCTCCGTATAGCTGCGCGCGCGAGCAGATGCGCAGTGGCGTTTACGGACTTCCGTATAGCCGGATGATAATGGCCGCGAGAGATGATCGCGCGATCGATCGGAGGTTCATCGAGCGTCTGCGTGGCGAGTCATGCGCGCGCGGGACCGAGCAAAAGCGAATGACATGTATATGCGTACTATGGTACTAGCACGTTTGATAATGATGCTGCCGGTGATGCCTTGATGACAATTACGACGCCGCTACTTGTAGTCGCCCAGGACGCATGGATGCTGGGCCGGTGGCGGGGTTTGCCGCATTGGCAAGTCTAGGCCCGCAGCTTGGTGCGGGTTTAGCACGATGCTGAGGTTATGTTGCCTTGTGCTGCATGCGGTTGGCGAGGTTATTTAACCACGTGTCGCGGACAGCAAAGTTATGTTGTTGGCTGTGCACGTGGATGGTCGTTTTTGGTGTGGACAGCGAGGCTGTGTTACCTTGATCTGAAGATGCTGTCTATGTGCCGTTTTTTAGGCTGCCAAAGGTGTGAAGGCATCGAGAATAACGCAAAAGGCCAATCATCATAAAGTTTACGGAAGAATGTAGTGCCGACTCGCGCGTGTCAAGAACATGACTATACCAGCTGAACTTCCTTAACACAATTATGAATCACACGGTATGATTGATGGTGTACGATACAAATCCCCCACCGTAAGGAATTTTGAAGATCTCGGCGATAATCTGATCGACCGAGCATTGACACATTTCATTAGTTCCGACAACAATATTTATACCTAACATGCTGCTGCTGAATCCATCACTAGGAAATAGCTCATTCTCTTTCAAACCTTTTTTCCAATAATATACAGCACTCTACCGTCCTCAACAATGTCAACTATATTAACTATTGATTCATCCCTGAGCATCACACAATTGTTCCGCTCATCCTCTATGTCCAAACTCCAACAATTTTTCTCTAAATCCCTATACTGTTCATCAATCTTGATAGTTTGAGATATGATACCACTTTTCTGAGGTCTACTTGGAACAATTTTATCATCAGTCAGGACACTCTGACTCTCCAGTTCTGTTAACCTATCATATTCTGCAAGTCTCCTATCCAACTGTTCCAAAGTTTTCTCTCCTTTTCGGATCAACTTTTTTAAGAAGCATAAAAAGCTCTCATACGTATAGCCCCCAAACATTTCGAGAGAGCTGTGTCTCAGAGCATCTCTAGCTATGTAGACTGCACCGTGAATACCATGAGTGACGTTCTCTTCTCAATAGATTTTCTCAAACGTGTAAACAAAATTTATCGAGAATTTTTCAGCGCACTGAACATTGGATACATCCGCAACGAGTTTTGGGCTAGATAAAATGTACACGGCAACATGCAGCCTGAGAAAATTTTGAAAAGTATCGCGATCCAGAACATCCTTGAATATAGGAGCACCTGCGTAAAGCACTATAATCCTCCATTGGGTCGCTTTGAACTTCTTCCAAAATTTAAGGGAATTGGATCTTTGGTTAAATTCTGACGGCAAAGCATTCTTGAGATTCTCAAATCTCTGCCTCACTGTCTCTATTGGCTTAGCTGTCAATTTGCCTTTCTTCTAGATTCTTCGATCCAGAGATGGAACAGTTGCTTAGAATTACCTAAATGATTCAAATGCATAGGATCCATCACGTACTGTGTAATCGGTTTGATACGAGGTAAATTTAGAAAGAGAGTTGGCCCTTTTTGGTATGTACCAAGATAGGCAACATTTTTGAAGTCTCCATCATTTCTCAAACTTTCATAACAATAATTTTCCAAGTTTTCCAAACTAAAAGAGGGGTAGCAAACGAAGCCGTAGTGAGTACCTTCAATCCAACATTCACTGCAGGCGAAGTAACCAGAGGGGTATTTTGTATTCATAATGAAAGATTTGGCTGGAACATTTAGAGAAAAATGAGCAATCTCTAGCTTGATATCAAGACCATTACTTTTGAAACCATTGTCCATTATCTGCGATGCTTCTCCAACGAACATCCTCAGGAATTCATCACGACTGGGTTTCGTACGACTATGGACTCCTATAGGAAAAACACTCCTACAATACAGATCTTTGCATAAGATTGCCCAGCATACATATTCTGAAGAGTTGCCATTCAAAGTGGCTCCATCAATGTTGATGCCCAACTTGATCGTATCGAATTGCTGCCCGAGGATGAACTTGGCTCTAACAATTCTATGCAAAGCGTTTAAAACTCCCATGTGGCAATAATGACCCCTCCAATCTCGATCACGTTTGAAGATTTAGGTGTTTTGAGAAGAGTTCTAGAGTCTCTGGGGAATTTAGCATCCGTGTGTTAGTTCAGAACGCGCAACAAGGATCGCAAAGCTTTATGATTTATGAAATGAATGATAGCCTACTCTAGAATATCATTATGGAATTCAAGCACTCCTCTATTGGCAGAAATTTCTCGCCGATTAGGAAGAGGATGAGCGGGATCCCTATTGATTTCAGAATCAGAATTAGGATCATTTGGATTAACATCACTATCACTATTGCTATCGCTATCATTCTCGCTATTACTATCACTACCGTCATCTGTTTTACCACCGCCATCACTTTGATCGCCTTCATATTCAATTCCAGCCCCTCCATTATCAGCATGATCAACGTGACCGTGGTTTGGAGATAATGGTAATGATGGTGATGGTGACGATGACGTTAATGCTGATCGTGAAACGATTCCTGTGTCCTGAGCGAAGAATTTCTCGCCTGGAAGTTGGTCATGATTGGCACCGCGTTCCCGTAGCTCATCATGTGACGGAGCTATTCCTTTTCGTAGGTTCGACCATTCTTCGATAATTTCCTTATAGTCATGATCAGATTGCAATGTAGACAAGCGGCGCACATGTCTTTTGCTCTGGGGTTCTAAACCTTCTCGCAATCTGTGCATATTGAACGATGAATCAGTAAGTGTACCTGATATTCTGCTGGTGCGCTTTAGAACTCCAAAGTGACTGCCTAGAGGGAAGAACAGGGAACTATCAGTTGGCAATGACAGAAAAGTTTCAATTGAGTTCCTGCATTTTTTTGATCCTCTCAAAAAAAAGTTTGGCAAATTCAAGCAAATCGAGATAAGTACTGTGCAATTGAAGAAAAAATTCCCAAAAATTTCTTTGACCGCGCGCGAATTGTTTGAAAATCTACGACTGTATCTCTGTGACGTCACACGGTGCAAGTCGTCCTAAAGTCAAACAATTCGCGCAAGATGGAGAAAATTTTTGATAATTTCTTCCTTAATTACATAATACTTGTCTTGATTCGCTCGAATTTGCCAGACCTCATATTGTTCCCTTCTTTCCTCTCCGAACATCGTTCAGAATGGTAACAGCCGACGCCTGTATTCCTGTGACGTCATACGGTGCTAGTCATCCTGACATTGAACAATTTGCGCAAGATGAAAAAAAAATTTGTGATTTTTCTTTTCCAATCGCCCTATACTCATTTCAATTCGCTCGAATTTGCGAAGCCTTTCCTTGAGAGGGTCAAAAAAAATGCAAGACCTCCGATTCCTTCAAGAATTATGTGAGGCTCAAAGGAGGATAATCTGGAACCATTTAGCGACATAATTTTGGAGAGTAACCGTGAAGATAGGAAGGGTTCCTTTGTGAGTAAGTTCTATGAATTGCTTCTTCCGAACGACACGATAAGCTTATGTGAAATTTCTAATGAGAGGCGAGAATTTAAGGTTATATATGTAGACTGGTATGAATCATATTGGGTTTGGGAACCCCAGGAGTCATCTTTACGACCATGAAGTCAAACGAGAAATCACAAACCACAGAAAAGTTCTTTATGGCCAAAACTGTTCAGTTTCAATGTTTCGTGCCGATCAACCATATCAGCACCGCGCTTGAATGAACCTCCCAAGAATATTCAGAAAATGATCAAGAATCCAGGTCGGATTGAAATGTTCTACTCGAACTCGTTCACAAAAGAATATTCCAGCGATGTTGCAACAAGATTGCCAGAACTTCTCAGAGTCTTCTGAACCGTCAGTCAGTCTCTCATTGCGAAGCTTGAGGGAATTTTCTCAATCTCCCGCAGAAAAGCTATCTAGAGGATTTGAGGAAGAGTCTCCGAAAGTTTCCGTTTCCTTTTTCGTAAAGTTTCGAAAAAGGTCTCTGGAAGTTCCTTCGCAAGCTTCCAGGAACTCTTTGCCCGCTTGTTACTCGGAAGTTTGTTTGAATTTTGCACTGAAAAGTCTCTGAAAGGTTTCAGAAAGTGTTGAAGAAAGTTCCAGTGCATGAAAGTTACACTAGCAGTTTGAACTCCTTGCTTCGCTCGTGAATATGGTCTCGCAATCAAAGTACAGGAAAATCCCGTATTCGCTGTATAATGACTTTTTTTTCATGACAAAGTCATCTTTCACCCAGGCACCCGGATCCACACTCGAGAATCTTTGTAGACACGTGACTGCTCGTAAGACCTCAGCATCACTCGGGGAGCGCAGGCGCACGTACACTGGGCAGGAAGGTGAAGTGCAGTGCATCGAGATCTACTGTCTCCATAGAATTCCATAACCTATGAGTGCGAGTGAGACAGCAGATTTCGATGCACTGCAGTTCACCTTCCTGACGAGTGTACTTATATAGCTACTTCTCACTAGTGAGCCTAGAGTAGTGAGATGCAGAGGATGAAATCGCTTGCTCATTGGCTGAAACCAAATCATCAAAAAAGTATCAATACACAAGCCGACGCACATTGGCTGAAAAGTCTTGCTTCAGCCGAATTTTTGGGATATCACTGATGATTTACAAGGTTGAGAATATCATATGCTTTAGAAATCTGTCAAAGCTTCCAGTTGAGTATTATACACTCAAACCTCCCTAAAACCTCGCAAGAATCTTTCAGTGCAAGTCTTGATGGAAACTTGCTGTGAAGGAGTCTTGAAGTTTTCGCATCTGAAATTGTTGAGCTTTTTTGGCAGCACTACAACTCTCTGTCCCCGATCTAATCAGACAGAATGCTATGACCAGTCTGTAAACTCATACAAATCGCCGTATTCAAGGGGCAATCGAGGAAAGGAGTGTGAACTGGCATTCCATGCTTCTTTTGAGGTTGAGTTACTCAATTCATGCAATGAAAGCAGAATTCTTATTGCTTTCATCAACTAGAAGCGGAGCTGCAGCGCCCGAATAATGAAGAACGATTTGAGCGAAAACATGAAAGCTTCCAGGCAATGACTAAAGCGAATATAGAGCCTAGCACCAAGCTACTTTTTGTAGTGCCTGTCAAAATTCACTGTAACTTTGGTATAAATCAACGGATCTAAGCTCGACAGGTGGTCATTTTGAAGGAAATTTCCTGAGCCTTTCAAAATGATTGGTTTCGAAATCTTAAAATATCGCGCATGCGCAGAAAATTGAGGTTTTCTGTCATTGGGATTAAAAAAATCGCCAGAAAACATTCTTAAACCCAAAAATGCTGAGTGAGAATATTTCATTCGTGAAGAACACGTCTTTTTACATGAATGAATGTACTTTCAAATCTTTTCAAATAATAGCATTTTGGGAACAAAAATGAAAGACGATTTCCACAGGATCATCCATATATAATCGAGGTTCTATGGGAACCAGAACTCCCAAGTGGTTTTTGATCGATTTTTGCTCATCTTCCAGATGCGCTAAATCCCACGTCCCTCCATCTGCGATAAGTTTTGAGTTATAACGATTTGAGTGTGAAGAAGTTAAGAAAGTTTCGCAAAAAAAAGATGAAAACATGACTTTGATCTGTGTACCAGGGTCCGAGAAAAATTTTGTAATTTTTCTTACGGTGACGAAAATTCGTTTTCCGACCCATAAAATCGAAAAAGTTTACTTAGAAAGAAATCTGGGACCTAACTGTCGACCATATATCGTTTTCTCGTGGAATAACCCGTCTGACTGCCAAGACGGCCATCTTCTCCCCATCCTCATCCGTTTATATTCATAATCTACTTGGGTTGAGAATTGAATGTTTATCTAAGAATATTGATCGAAAATATGAAGCAGAGAGCGATTCATGCTCATCTTGAATGCTCATTTTCATTATGGCTCCTGTGAATGCATCCAATATTACTTGATCAATGCAAACGTAAGAGGAGAATTGAATTGATGCCTTGTGATGATCTCTGATATGCAATCATCAAGAGCAACTATTAAAAATTTATCTATTACAGAAGCTCCTTGATTTTATAATATTCTTGAGTCTTCACGTCGGAAGATTTGAATCTCTGAGAAGTCTTTGATTCTATGGAATGCCTTTAATTGATGATCATTCGCGGAAGATCATTTTCATATCCTTGAGGTCGATTCAGAATATCTATTCATTATCTTCGTTTTGTGTTTATGATTGAGTTGAAATTGGGGAATGTCTCATGTTCAGAGTGGAAATGCAACTCTCCATCACAAAAGTTGAAGGAGACATGATCAGATGAGACTGACTCGTCGATCTGGTTTACCAGTGTCGGGACCAGAGCGATGCTCAGATCAGAGTAAATCCAGCAACATATTTTCTAAGGGTGGTGTCTGTGTTTTGTCTTGTTTTTTCGAGTAGGAATACCCTACATTTACAGCAGCTCGCCAACAGGCAATCGTAATCCACCGATCTCACAGACGAAAGTCTCGATCTCTATATGAACCATGGCATCATTCGTTGTTGTTGCAACTTAGTAGGATAGGCTATGCCCATTCAGCCCCCATTAAGAGTAGTTTTCACTAGGTCTATATATGGTAATGAATAAGGGTGGGAACTACACTTGCCAAGGAGATGATGTACCCCAAACAGAGCGTCATCCTCGCCAACCTGGGTAAGTATTGCATCATTATTATCAACGATTACGTAGTTTAGTCGACTATATGGGCGTTTCTCTGGAACTTTTACACCTGCTGGAATACAGCTATGGATAATGATATAAAGGAACAATCAAATCTATCGGTCCCGATCGAAGTGAAAATATCATCATCCGAGTCTCAAAATGAGATATCTTCGGCCTCTGTATGATCAGAAGAAGTTGATTCATTCTAGCTCATTCAAAGAGAAAAAATGTGGGGAAGATACTGTGGAAATACTTGGTACTCTCGTACAGTCTTACGGATATTCTTGTGATGCCGCGCTATTTTTCGGGTTGATTCAAGCTGCATTTTGTGGGTGATATATTGAAGAAAGATAGCCCAGGAGCGCGATAGTGTGCTACCAATTCAGCCAAAACTGTATGACTTTGAAAATTGGGAATAAAAAATCAATCATGTCTCGTTCAACTCAAAGATGATTACGCCAAGCTCTTGCCGTGACTCTGAACGCCATTTTTGGAATGCATATCTAAAGTAGATGCAACTGTGGAGATTTCGCGACGAGTCTCGTGTTGCCGCGATATTTCTGTCTAGAATACGGCCGTTCTGAAGTGAAATAGAAAAAACGTGACTCTTGAAAAAAATTCAGTTTTTCTCATCCCACATTGGCGGATCGAGCTCTATGTTGATGAAACCAATTGTGACCGAATACCCTGACCTTACAAAGCTGCAAAAAGCCCAAGGCGTTCGTTGAAACTGTCAATCTTGCCGAATAATTGCATGGGAAATTGCGGAAAATCGGCGAAAAACAACTTTGAGTTCGACTTATTAACGTGATTTTGGCGATGCCACTTACTGTATATGAGTTCCAATAGTGGATTTGTAAGTCTCAATACTACAGAAATATGTGAGCAAAAGGTCCCAGGTGTGCGTTGAGCGGTTTTCATTTTTCATTTTTCATCGATTTTCAGCAAAGTGCAAAAGTTCCAGAGAAACGCTCATATGTGCGCGCTTGCATATAGCCCGGCTAACTATATAGCTGTATGCATATAGTGGCTATATATGCGCGCAGAGCATATTCGTGTATAGCTCATCTAACTATATGCGTACAGAGCATATAGCTAATCGATCACGTCCCTCTCTCTCTCTCTCTCGCTACGGTCCTCCTCAGCATTGGCCATTATACCTACCTGTCCAATCGGGCCCCTCTCGAGCGCAACAATCCCTCCTAGATCTCCGCAGCCATCATGCCACAGTTAGATCTCAGGAGTTGCTGCCACCAGCCTTTGCTGAGTTTGCCGTCGGATGATGATCGATTCCCGTCAGCTTTTACCGAGGCTCTTTTCCCGTCGCATGATGATCTGCTGCGGCTCTTTTACAATGGAATCAAGCTGCAGCTTGATGCAGGCTGTTTGCTGCAGCTCTTTTACGATAAAATCGAGAGCTTGCCACAGCTTGATGCATAAAGTGCTATTGAATGAAGAGACTGGAAGATTAATCAATGAATTTTGATTATAAGCGAGGGGGAGTTGAGAATTCTTGAATCAAGTTTCAATGGCCTTGAAAGATAGTAGAAACCGGTTTCTCCACTTGAAGGTCTTAGAGGTGGAATCTTGAAGATCCTCAAATGAAATTTTGCCATAGTAAAGTCATCCTCAGTTTCAATTTCATTGAAAACCAAGTCGCTCTTGATTTCGTTAAGCTTATATCGGTCGTTGTAATTGAGGGCTCGAGACAAACGACTTGCTCAAGCATCCGCGCTAGGATACATCTGAAAGGCTAGTCTTTATCAAACGAAAGACTCGCAGCCTTCCAACATCTGTTTGAAAAATGATGGACATAATCACTTACTCAGGTAAATGAATATCTGAATGACTCTTTCTACTCTTTCAAGGTAAAAGTTCATTTTCATATTGTCGTCTTGTCATTTCAGGACAAGCACAGACTTTGAATAATTTGTGGAGACTAAAAATGATGTACAGTGATATGCCGAACAATGGTATACAACCTTCAGTTCAACGCAATAATATATTATGTGAAAAAGTGCTTCATACCCCACTGAAAATGCGCCGCCGCCCGGGCGGGCGGCAAGACGGGCGCCCTGCCGCCGTGATATTTTTGTTGAAAAGTGCGGGCGACAGGGCGGCCGCCCGGCCGGGCGGCAAAAAAATTAATTTTTCCAAAAAAAAGTCTTTTTTTCTGGGAGTTTTTTTTCTCGCGCAAATTTTTTCGTTGAAAATCCGTTCGAAGATGAATCACCTAGTCACAAAATTCCGTTTGTGTAGAATTTGGCTCTGAATGATGCAGACAATGAGCCCACAAAGTCTCGCGATGCTAAAAAACTAACGCAGAAATATGTCTGACAGCAAAACAATTTCTTCTCGGAATACTTCCTCCCCCGATCGAAATAGTCCAGATTCGCGTTATTCATCTAGAAGATTCAATTTGGATCTCAATCGATCAGGATTGGGAAAAGTTCTCAATCATCAATAACACGGTGATGGGGGTACATTATGTAATTCATTCACTATAATTGTATGAAGCCAGTCCAAGTAGCATGGTGACAATAATATCCGACATCATGATTGCACTTCAATTGCTACATACAGAAATGAGTACGGCTAGTCATGTACATGTCTTAGGCCGTTAGAATTTCCAGGCCATTAGGATTTCACGTGTTCGAGCGCGTAAGGAGCATCACAGAAGTTTGTTTAAACAGTGGTTGTTTATTCAACACTAACCTATCCCTCTTGTTACCGATCGCCGAGGAGATAACAGTACTGTCATCACCTTGGAGTCAATAACAAGAGGGATGGGTTAGTGTTGAATAAAAAATCTCTTTCTACGCAAATGTGCTCAGTGTTGCGCCACACGTGAAATCCTAACGGCCTGGAGATTCTATCGGGCTACGACATATACATTCGATCTGATTCTTATGAGCTTCAAGCGAAAGTGTGGATGAGAAAATGGTGTGAGGAACAAGAGAGTAGTTCGCACTTTTCAATTCAGAAATGGATTCCTTATAAATATGGAGATGTAATTTTCAAGATCACACAAATCCTAAGAGATGTCATGAAAGAATGCCACATCACAAATACGGTATTTCAGGATAAATTGTACAGTCAAACGCTCAGCATATGATTAGTTTTTTACAATGGCATTGTATACTATGGTATGGTCTTCTACTACGATGGCGACTTCCACAATGAAGCGAGTCTTGTGTTGCATGCATTGACATTCTCTGCAAAGATCCAATATTCATCAAATCAGTGATGAACCCGTAGGAGAACGAACCTCCATTGAGTAGTTATCTACTGTTTCTACAATCCTGATCCCTTCCAAGTATGGATATCCCTGAAATCTGTAATGATAGATCTGTGTTAAGTATTCTAGAAATATTTGAAACTCCGATGGAGGTATCACTATTTGTGTATAAGATGGGAACTTACTCAATTAATTGTCTCTCTGATAAAGATGTCACAGATTGAGCAGATCTGAAATGAGCATAATCACGCTGTTACATTTCCACTTCGCAAATGAACGGCTCAACTGATGATATTCTCATTTAGTGTTGCAATCAGTTCGTTCGAGAGAGTGAGCACAAACTACGAATGAGGAAGATAGAAATCAATATTCTGTAAGAATGACGACCGTCAATGTGTTTTTTGTCCACTAACCTTGCCGAGTCTTTCATCATTGAGAACGACCTGGATATTTCTGAATTTTGATTGCATTAACAACATGCTCTTTATCTATCCATCAATACATCACAATATGCAGCCCTGTAATGTGTGAAATGTTGTGAAGAAACTAAACGTTTGTTCTCAACTTTATTGTGATCAAAGCAATATCCAGAACTCACCAGCACACATATCTTCCGTGCACGCAGAATACTGGAAAACTGTGAAGGTTGAGTGACGAAACATTTTGATCGATGAGCGGGGTCTTAGGTACATCGAAATGTAAGTACCTTGAGCTGATCTTTGACTTCATCAATAATGTAATAAGTTTGGCACATTCATATAAGCGGTACCCTACGAATATCAATCTAAAGAAAATGTTTATCGTGTTTTTGGAAGAACTATGAATGATTTATAAAAACAAATGTATATCATGAACATATTATTCGTCAATTATATATTCCATATAATTGTAATACAGGGACATAATTATTACTTGAAATGCCACTCCTCCGAGAATGAATGTCGTAGTGATTAACGGCTAGGTTAGTGAACCCACAGATACAATGGGAGGGATATAGGAATCAGATAGTGGAACAGAATTATGTCAAGCTACGTTTCCTCGGAATATTCAAATATTTCGCAATTGGAGGGTGAACTTGGAATAACTTCACCGGAGAGAAGAAAATCCGAAGAATATTTTTCTTTCCCCGCTTATTCCCCTGCACCACAGAATGGTGTCTTGCGAATTGTCTTCGCGATCCTTACAGCTTGATTCTACGCTAACAAAACCTTGAGAGTTGATTGCTTGCTCCGAAATGACTTTCTTTGGGGGGGGGGGGGGGTCGTGCCAGAGAGAATCTTCCAAATGAATAAAAGATGATCAATATCATCATGAGCGGAGGAGGGAAGAAATTAGAAGGGAAATTGTTTTGCTGTCAAACATATTCCTGCGTGCATTCTTCAGCATCGCGAGACTTTGTGGGCTCATTGTCTGCATCATTCAGAGCCAAATTCCACACAAACGGAATTTTGCAACTAGTCGATTCATTGTCGAATGGATTTTCAAAGGAAAAAATTGCGCGAGAAAAAAAAACATCCAGAAAAAAAGACTTTTTTTTGAAAAAATTAATTTTTTTGCCGCCCGCCCGGGCGGCCGCGCATTTTCAGTGGGGTAGTAGACACTTCCATGTGTTGACTCTTTCATTCAAAGTAAGGCGCGAGGCCGATCGAGAGATGATGTTTAGGAGGAGTGCACGGATATACCGCGATTCACCAGCGAACATCGATCCCTTGTTTCATGGTGATATAAACGCAATTGAAGATTATTTGTTCTTAGAAGCCGGTTCTCAAGATTTCTACTTCATAATTACTAATTTCACGTTAGATAACCTCATGCTTGTGTATCAATCATCTTGATTTAAAAATTGGAGACTCCTTTTCCTATAAAATTTGGAAAAGGTTAAGAATAACAGAGCATATGATGAATGTTACGTTTATTGTATAGATATAACTCAATATACATATAAATTTATTATTAGAATCATCGAATTTTCATAATTCCCTATCTTTTAATACAACAACTCGAACATTTTCAATATTTGAACGATATATATGCAGAAATTTAATAATTTCTCCTACATCGCCTCGAAAATAATGTAATATTGAAGAAGATGAATCAAATTCACATATATCCATATCAACTACCCACCTACTAGTTAGGTAATCTAAGAATATTGGGAATAGGCAGTTACTCTCAAAGATGATGAAAAAAATAATAGTTTTATCCATTTTTGTTTCGTTTCCTTGGAATGTTCCCAGAGCTTTGAGATGTTCTTCGTTCGACTCGACGAGGACTGATTTGATTGCTCGTAATTGTTCTGGAATGAGAAATTTAATTTGTATTGAACCTGATTTCCGGCAGATTTAATTTCAATCGAATGATTTGTGGGTTCTCTATGATATGAAAGCTTTCAAAAGACATCGCCTATATCTCCTTTTATTGAATAATCACAAGAAATTGGAGGATTGTAATCGCATTTTGATATATCAACTACCCAAATACTATCTTTTAATTTTTCAAAGGTGGTATTTTTACGATCACGCTTAATATTAAAACCAATTGAATATATGAAAATGTGTTCGATTTCCCAACACATTAAACAAGAAGTGTAATAGAATTCGCGATATCCAATCAACTCCTCGATCATTTGTTTTTGACCTGTCGGAAATTGAGAATTGTTATTCTAGGGCGAAGAAACATCAATTGAGGATTGTCTATACATTCTTTATATTTCTCTAGAAATCTCAACATTCGAAATACGTCTCCTCTCTCATAATAATCTTTCGAAATCAATCCATTATATTCACATAACTTGAGATCGATCTCATATTCACTTTTCTTGCATTTGTTGAATTTTTTATTCACTTTTGCAGTCCTTTTCATATTGAAAATTACAGAGTGAATATAAGTGAATTTAACTTCAACATTGCATATAAATTCTAAAATTCGATTGTAATCCACATGTTGTAGCTTCGCTCTTGAAATCTTCTTTTTACCTGTCAAAGATTTTCAGTCTCGATCTAACGAATTGCACATTCAAGATACATGGCATATCTTGATCGAGTATACTGACTATGTGATGAATATTTCCTATAGCATAGTACTCTGCACATAAATTCGGGTTTTAGTTTGGATCAGTCGGGTCCACTTCCGAACAACTATTCCTTAATTCAGTTAATGCATGAGTATACCAAGGCCATGGATGTTTAGTAAAAATCATTGTCAATATTTTACTAGAGTCATAGAGCGATCTGTGCAACTCGCAATTTTCATCAAATTCATATCCTTATCATTCACACTCACGAAGGAATTAAATTTTGAGTGGCTTTCATTATACAGCATAGGATGTCTGTCGCCGATTTCTTTCTCGTACATTTTCTGCTGACCACGGAGCAAAAGAGTATTCTCACTACTTCTCTCTGACGTACTGATTTCTGAGAATGGAATGATGCACAGAACATCGGATCCGATTTCCCGACTCAAGTTCTCAGCGATCTCATGGTTTTGGATTTCAAAAATTTGGAATTCATCTTCTTTGTCTACTCGAACTTGATAATCGTCAACGAATTTCGAGCAATAACTTTCACATGAATTTCGCGTTACAATATCGAAACTGCAATCTCCCGGTATCTCATGAATGACTTCATTGTAAAAATTTCCTCACTTCTGATATGCCCTGTTTCTCGAATTTTCTGGAATACTTCAACTATGACATTCTTTTCGGGCTCACTAATTTGCAAATTTCTAGCCTCTTTATGGCGCTGGGATTGAAATTTGAGAGATTTTTCAAGTAAAAAGTAGTGGCTCCTTGGAACCGAAACGTTATTTTTTAACTGCATTGAATTGAAAGTTCTTTGACGGTCTAATTCGACTATATAACGCTGAGTAACTCTCTTGGCAACAACTCTTTCGTTCGGGGCTCAAGACTATTCCAAAAATTTTCAATCAATTGTCTCTGAATGAAATTAAATTCAGATATAGGACTTATTTTCTTCAATGTACATTCATCTCCTCGGCTTCTCATATTTCATACTTTGCCAGATCCACATGGATGAAATCTTGAAAATCGCATGCTCTTAATTTTTGACTGGAATTTTTCAACATGATTTGGCGATTTTGTACTCGATAGTTTATCAAGTTGTGCAAGGATTTCATGTTTAGAAGCGATTCGATAATATTTCTTCGAATAGATCGCTTTAGCAAAGTCATATTCTTTCATCTCACCTTCCACAGTTTCAGCCATTCTAATTGTTGCTTCAAGTGTCTTTAGAGGTCGTTCTGCCATATTGACGCTAACTTTTGATAACTCACTTCGTATGAATGGTTGTAAATCTGCTGAAAAATTCTCAATCAAGTTCTGCTCATACAACCATTTCCACGATTCTTTATCATTCTCCGACATTTCAAGGTTGCGATCGATATTTTCGTTATACAGATATTTCAGTCGAAGCGACGTTCCTCCAAGTTCAGATACCGATTGCGAATTTGTATCCATTTTCAACAGTTTACTAAGTCTCAATAATGAATGCAGTCTAATCTGTATGGGAGTCCATGAATTATTAACAAGCTCGCAGGATTTGAAATAGCAATCAGGCCACAGTGTCCTTGAACCAACTTTAAATGAGTCGGACGACCACCTCGCCAAATATTTTCTTAAATGGTTGTTCAGGGCTCAAATAACATCTTCCAACTGTTTTTAAAATCGCCTACATTAGAATTTTCAAATAAATCAACTTTTATGATTTTTTTTTCGAAAAAATTGTCGAAAAACGACTTTGACGCGCTTTGGTGATGATAGACGCTCAGTTATACGCTTCAAATTTTACAAAAATTTCGTCACAAAGTGCAGATGGTTCATGACACTCTATCCCAAACGATTCGCAATGTAATACGTATAGAGGAAGAGATAGGCTTCGTGAGTTGTGACTAATGCTTGGCGAGAGTCAGATGGCGAATATAGAAAGGTCCACCTATCTATATTGGGAAATTTGTCGTCTGCTCACGGCTCTGTCTTCTTCTTACCCACATTGGTCCTAATAATATGTAGACAATGCCTTGGACTCTCGGCAAGGTCCTCATCGCGCAACAAAAGCTCTCTTTCCGGTTCTGGAGAGCTTGCAGGTATGTCATACCTGCTCCACATCTCGCATTCGGGTGGAGGTAGTAGCTCTATCGTAGTTTTAAGATGCCATGTGCTCGCTTTCATGAAGAGAATCGACTCAAATTTTAGGTATTGTGCATGAAAAAGGAGGTGGGAGTGCAGAAGCTGAAAAAAGACATGGAAGACTGCTCCAAAAATGTTCAGCGATTGACCTGCAGAATGATGAAGTACCTTCATCTATATGTCAGACATAGGTAAGTCAGATAGGGCAATCTATCATTCTGACTGCCAATCGCTGAACATTTTTGGAGCAGCCTTCCATGTCTCTTTTCAGCTTCTGCACTCCCACCTCCTTTTTCATGCACAATGGCTAAAATTTGAGTCGATTATCTTCATGAAAGCAAGCACATGGCATCTTAAAACTACGATAGAGCTACCCCTTCCACTCGAATGCGAGATGTGGAGCAGGTATGACATACCTGCAAGCTCTCCAGAACCGGGAAGAGAGCTTTTGTTGCGCGATGAGGACCTTGCCGAGAGTCCAAGGCATTGTGTACATATTATTAGGACCAATGTGAGTAAGAAGAAGACAGAGCCGTGAGCAGACGATAAATTTCCCAGTATGGATATGTGGACCTTTCTATATTCGCCATCTGACTCTCTACCCAAGCATTAGTCACAACTCACGAAGCCTATCCCTTCCTCTATACGTATTACATTGCGAATCGTTTGGGATAGAGTGTCATGAACCATCTGCACTTTGTGACGAAATTTTTCCAAAATTTGAAGCATATAACTGAGCGTTTATCATCACCAAAGCGCGTCAAAGTCGTTTTTCGACAATTTTTAAAAAAAATCATAAAAGTTGATTCATTTGAAAATTCTAACGTAGGCGATTTCAAAAACAGTTGGAAGATGTTATTTGAGCCCTGAACAGCCATTTAAGAAAATATTTGGCGAGGTGGTCCCCCGACTCATTTAAAGTTGGTTCAAGGACACCGTGAGGCGCTCATTGTTCCGCGTATTCCTCAATAATTATCAAACACATCAATTCACTTGGTCACAGCCGGAATCATTACATCGGTTCTGTGCCTTTCTTATCAACAATATTAATTTAGGAATACGCATATACATATGATGCCTTGCCGCAACTTTGCAATATACTTCCAAATCACTGCAATAATCCATAAAAATCGGGTTCTCCCAATGTAGTAATTAAAATCCATCATTTTCACTGATGCATTTCAAGTAGACTTTAGTAAATCTATCATTCGCATTCGAAATCTTTGCTTCATAACTTGAGAAATACGGCAAATTATGAACTTTTAGCGGGCATAAAACTGACTTGTAACATTTTAAAGGCGAAAATACAATACTTGATGATATGGTTGGAGCTGCTGGCGGGCTGCGATGCGTTGAATTAGATGCTGGAGAAGTCCTTCGAAGTTCGTCTTTTTCCTTTGTACCATGATGTTGATAATGAGAAGTTGTCGTATTTATGCTACTTGGAGAATGCAGTAACCCACGATGATGATGCTCAGTGCTTCTGATTGCATCTTCTGGCACAGTTTATCGGGCAGGATTCGGAATGATTTAGGTCTTCTCTCAAGCGATGTCTCTGAGTCCATGACTGCTGCCACTAAGTTTTGATGTCAGAATTCTTCAGTTACTGGCAGGGTTTTTAACGGAATATTCGTTTTGTTTCGTTTTGTTTAGCAAATAAACGAAACGAAACGAAATAATTCCGTTTACGTTGATGATGAACGGAACTAAACAAAACATTAGTAATATTTAATATCAATAAACAAAACTAAACGAAATTCTGGCATGTTGAGTAGGTTGAATTTTGTTTTTGGGAAACGATACTCAAACAAGATTAATTTTGATTATGTTGGAGTGAAACTAAACTAAACGTAATCAGAAGGGCTCAACGTAATATAACACGAAACAAAACTCGCATAATTTCGTTCAGTTTTGTTGATGCAGTTCTCTCATTCATATCGTTTCGTTTAGTTTTGTTTATCGTCAACGTAAACGAAATTGCATTATCTCGTTTTGTTTTTCCCTCAAACAAAACTGAACGAAACAAAACAAAATGTTTTTTTTTTTTCATCATTTTTCTAGTTCACTTCATTTGCTCACATCTATCATTGTTTGAAGGTGGAAACTATGAGTGCTCGATCGCCTCAACAGCACACTTCATTCGATACGTATCATAATAAAAAATGATCGCAGAAGCTTTTGTGCTTTGGGTGAGGGTCTTATGGGCGAATCTCGGCATGTGAGCGATACTGGTTGGCAAATTCGAGATATTCCAATTTGATACGATATTTCCGGGTAACTTTTTCATCGATTCATTAGGACTCAAACATTGGTATGACACTCACGTGATCCATTTTGCAGCTTTGCCGCGCCTAAGCGGTCGAATAACAGATATTCTCACGTATTCAAATAAGAACCTCGTATTACAATTATTCTAATGAGTACACTTCATCCTAGGGATGAGCTGTCTTCGGCGCGTCAGAAAAGTGAACAGGGGGGATTATAACAAATTATAGGGGTTCCCAATGGTCTCTGTTACAAGATGAAGGAACTCCTCACCTACTGGAATGTACGTTTTTTGTGAATTTTTAATTTTTGCTAGCCTCGCATTACTCCTGAGATGGATGTATGACAGAGGCGATTTTTACATACGTTTCTGTTAAAGTAGAAATTAGATTACACGTGGTTCCAGTAACAATGAGGTCCTCATTTTCATGTCTCATGCAAAGATAGTACATTTCGATATAAGGGTGGAAAATAGTACATTTCGATACAAGGGTGGAAAAACTTTTTTTCGCGTCCGAGTGATTGGTTTGCGGCTTGAGCCGTGGTCGAAGGTCGGAATCAAGACGAGGATGCAAAAAATAGGTTTTACATCCGTGTATCGAACTGTGTTTATCGACGAACTTTCCGTGGAAGTGGAAAATCAGTGTGGAAAAGACACTTTTTGTTAGTCTGTGCACAAAAATGGCCATTTAAACGCAAGTGTGCGTGTGCAAATGCCTCATCTAGGCACGGGTTCGCGTTTGCACCGTGCCATATCCATTTGCGCACGGCGTAAACGATGAAACAGTATGCAAATGGGGCATTTAACCACAGTTTGCTTAACAAATTTGAGTTGATTTTTGATCATCCTATATTCACTAAAAAATGAAAACGAACGATCGAGAAGCGCCGCGTCACGGTTCTCTCGCATAACTATATACGGAGGGTAAGTTCGGTAACGGTACGATATTCAAAATTCAAACGATCCTCCTCAGTTCGAAACTGCAATCATTGCTCTGTTGACTCTCTGAAAAAAAAACTCCGTACTAAAAATTATCTGATTAATTAAGATATTACTGGAGAGGGTTATGTTAACTGAGCCTGTAATTTATTCACCGAAGAATAAATAGAAAGCCTGCGTAGAATGGACCGTCAATGACCTTCACGATCTTCGATCTAATTTCTAGGACAATGAATTTGAAAATATGAAATTCAAAATTTAAGCAGTCAGATCGAATGAGAAAAGTGACCACAACGTTGGAGTTATACTATTACACACACAGAGTTTCTACTCTGCTTAAAATCCTTGAAATATCATTGAAATCCTTTTTTCATCCTTGAAATTGTGGGAAATCCTTGAATTTCCTGTCATATTATCGATTAGCCTTGAAATTCTACCCGACTCGCGAAGGAATCTCCATGATCATATGCTCGATCCGAAAGTTTGATGTCCATTCGATTTGAAAGACCCCCGCGAAGAGCGCGCCACCGTTGTTCATTAACCCTTAGTTACCCTGGTGGTAGTATTTTGGCACAACCCCCATTTGATTAGCACGGCGTGACGTGGCACCAGGGTAACTAAGGGTTAAGGTGAATGTCTCGTGGGACAATTTGAGCGAGCCATGTTGATTTGATAGCTACACGACGTCACCGTCTTTCATGTGAAATAGCACGAAATACCTTGAAAACTATCCATTTGACTCCTTGAAAACCCTTGAAATTGACCTGAAATTGTCTCTCTTGCACCGATCCCTTTTTATCCATTGGTGCAGTTTTTTAATCTCAAAATAACGGTTATTATTACCCGAAATGTTTTCACTTCTTGCAGTTCTATCTGAGGCGAACCATTCGATCACCCCCACATCAACATTAGATGATTGAAGACATTTCAAGCCATGCGGAAACATACTATGAGGGCAGAAGTCTTCTTTCTCATACATTTTTCAGAATTTTTTTCAGTCCAGGGGCTCCGCCCCCCGAGCCCCCCGGCGGGGGCTTCACCCCCTGCCGCCCCTGGACCCCACCCTGACCCCTTCCTGACGCCCTACCTTTATCTCTGATCAGAAGAGTCATTTACCCAATATCATGAATGAGACGACGCACTCCGAATTCCACTAAACATTGTGAAAATATCCGAAATATGTGTATTTCGAATAAAAATGATAATATCTCTGCTCAATTCAAGGCAATAAAGACATGGAGTTAGCGCTTTGATAGATCTATAGATCGATTTCTCAAAACACACAATTTGATTAATGAGAACAAAGATCCATGAAATCCTATCACCCCAAAACAAAAGGAAAATCGAACAACTCTCTAACTGATGGTCAATTTTCGCGACCTCCGCTACTCATTTGGAGGGTTTTGGCGAGTTACATTTTTGCTCACAGCAATAACAAATAATATCGTAAGCAACTCGGGTGCCGACATTTGCGCTCTCGTCCCCGCACTCGTGTGCAAATGGTTTGTTTGCGCACAGTTTCATCGTTTGCGCCATGCGCAGATGATTATTTGCGCACTAGCTTGCACGAATAGACCATTTGCACACTCGTTGCGTTGACTCGTGCGCAAATGTCTGTTGGCACCCTTGCTGCTTAATAAATTATTACCGCACAACGTATTGAAATTTTTTTTCCATCACTCTAACCTAAGAATGTCGCGTTTAAATACGATCTCGTCGGGGCAAAGTTCTCGATAAACTAAACTACACGAAAATATTTTCGTTCCGTTTCGTTTAATGACATTTTGTTTATGTTTAGTTTTGTTTACCGTCAACATAATCATGCAGAGTTTTGTCTGGTTTCGTTTATCGCAACATAATTACGAATGATTTCGTTTATGTTTTGTTTTTAAGAAACGAAAAAAAAACATATTCATCAGAAAAAAGTTTTGTTGAATTCGGTTTATCCACGAAACTAAACAAAATTATTGAGTTTTGTTTATCCCGTGAATAAACAAAACTAAACAAAACATAAATTTTGAGAAACAATATTCAACGAAACTAAATTACGATCATTTTGTTTAGTTTCGTTTATGAAGAGAAAGACGAATTCGGTTTCCGTTTAGTTTTGTTTTCGTTCAACATAATTGAAAATAATTTTGTTTCGTTTTGTTTTTGCTAAAATAAACGAAACAAAATTAAAAATCGCGTTTTGTTTCGTTTCGTTAAAAACCCTGGTTACTGGTGTCACTCGTCACTTGTACAATTTTCCCATGGTGTTCTATTTCTTGTTTTCGCGGAAAAATTTCCCTGTACAGGTTTTCCCGTCCACACCTAGCACCAGAAAGCGTGTTACGTGGGAAGGAGGAGTGATGAGAATATATAGGTTTAATGGCAGCTGAAATATACTCAAGAGAGAGATATAATTCTGAAGGTTGATACGAGCGGTCTGGCTGCCGCACGGCTCATCGTAGACGACGATGGTCCGCGCTGCAGCGTAGACCGATGCAATGGGGATGTACTTCGCTCCGTCGAAGTGCTGACGGTGCATCCGCGATGTCCGGCGAACCGCGAACATACGTTGCGCAGCCGCGTAGCCGTCGCGGGTGCAACGTCATCGTGGCACGAAGGGGAGAGGTGAGATCAGGCACTGATCTCCACCTCTACCCACGTGACACTCGCACTGCCTCTAGAATCTCTAAATGCCCTGTAAGAGGCACATATGCAATCAACTATGGGCAATAGTGTGGAAAACACGTGTGTACCCTCGTAACCGATTCCAAAAACCATTTTTAAGCTTGTACTGCGCCTTGGTTTATACTGTTAGACCTGCTACTGAATCAGCTCTCAAATCGTTTCTATTCTGACTGTTAACAGATCCACACACAAATTACACAACGGATAGAGACAACAGTCATAGACTGATCAGATGTTAGAATTTGCGCTCTTTTATGATAGATACCACTGATCAAGTTTGGGCCTAGCTGACGTCGTTTGGAGACCGGAGCTGTAGCTACCATCATTTGAAGGTTTCCTTGTTGTACACCCTCAGAATTAAATGATGACACAATTGGATTCTATAGCATGCTTTATATATACATGGTGATATCATATGACTGCGATAATTACGCGAATGTCACGAACTACATGCAAGCGCGAATGCCGCATTGACTACTGCATTGAGCACCTTTTTACGCTCTCCCGAGGCACTGGCTTGCAGTCCAGATGACCCTCCTCCAGACTTTGCTCCCAAATCAAGAGACAAATCCTGATCCTGATTATTCTTAGTTCTAGATAGATTCGAAGTAGACGGCGATAGTCTTGAGGTTCCATCCTCGAGAATTCTAGACCAGCTTTTCTCCATTTTCACACAACTGTTCTCTTCAATTTGCAGAGACGTAATGATTAAACGAGAATCAAATTTCTTATCTATAGGATGAACCCAGCTTCTCTGAGCTCCTCAATTAAAGAAATTACTTCGTTCCTAAGTGACTCATTCCCAGCTTACATAGAACGTAAACAGAGATCTAAGCGTGAGCATATCTCGTTGACATCATCCCACCAAACGTACTCAACTCCTGTTTTTTGCCCTCGCAGAGTCAGAGTATCGTTGTCTATGCTTTTCACGACTTTTCGCAGCCCCGAGCCTATTTGATTTTTGAAGAGTGGACCAATAACGTTCTTATATTTTCCACTTTTTGAACTAATAATCCGTTTATTGGAATAGTGATCTCGTCCATGAGCATTGGTGTACTCCAAAATTTTCTTGTACCTCATTGAATCATGCGATGTATAGTTTTGAGGATTCGCCTTAAGGATCAATTCATAGATCCCAATCGTTGGCTGAACAACATGGTCACGTCCTCAGGTGGAACGTCATTATTTTCATCAAAATCAAGCGTTAAGGAGCCTAACATTGATTGATTATCTTAATAATATGGGCCAAAGGTCTAATCCGAACCTTTTTTTGCTTAATGAATTCCGTGAAATAACGAAGCGACAAAGCACCAAAACTTTTATGAAGGAAATCTTGAGAGTCGATCCATTCTCGAGGATTTTCAACAATCTGCTGGATCGTTTTTCGAGAGGTGGTTCATTATTCACGATGCTCGATTCATTATTATCAGTAGAGTATACCTCTTCAACATATTGTCGGCTGCGAGTTTTGTTCGGATACAGAAAAGAAGACGAAGGCGTGGGTGGAGATGTGCTCGCGTTGAGACGCTCTTCGTTGAAACTTGAATGTCTCGGGATGTCTATGATCCTCCGATCTTCTTCTACACCACCTTCATTGCTCTCGCTTTCCATTGGCTCGTCGCTTAGCTCATTTTTCAGTTTTCCATTATCCTTTCTTGTTGACTAACTAACTTCTCCAAAGGCTGGACTATAGGCTGAAGATTCTCGATTGCCTCATCACGAAGAGCTGATTTTGCAATTTCCAGAGCGCTGCTTTTTTGCGAATTGTTGACGAGGCCTTGGCTATTTGCTTCGTGGTCTCAGTTTTCTCTTCCTTCTCCTTCTCAATCACAGTTTCGCTCCTTTCTTTAGAAGCCTTCTCTTCACTGGCTTCGCCTTCGATCTCACCAATTTGACGCTCTTCGTCAGACTGATCGAATGTTATGAATGTATCATAATTTCGTCTGTGTCTACTTTTAGTTTTCGGTAGCGTTTTATCAATCACACAGAAATCATACTTACCGACTGACCAACAAGCCGAGCATATGGATTTGAATTCTTCCCAAGTCATGTCGGAATTAACGTGGGAATGGTATATCACCCGAAGAGTTGTATCATCAACACTAAAAGTGACTAAAAAGTTCAAATTATCACGGCATAGTTTTTTTGGAGCACTCGTGTAGGATTGTGTGAGAAGAAATATGTCCAATCCAAAGTGTCTAGACGTGCAAGAATGTGGTTGTAATGAATGATCAGTTTGATGGGCAATGTCGTCAAAAATAAGCAGCTAATTCGGCTTTGCATCTTTCGGATCAATTATCTCTTCACTGTTTGTCGATTCGTCAAAATTCATATCCTCTAGCTCATTCATAACAGCCCTCAACAGACGATATTTCGCTTGGTCCAAGCTCTTGGAATATAGATATATATTCTCGAATGCCAATTCATTTGGCGCGAATATTATCGATAGCAGAGCATTCGTTTTTCCGCAACCACTCGGACCGATGATGAATGCGCGTAGGTTGCACGGCAGTAGTTCACCATGCTTGCCCTTGGTCTCTCCTCCAGAGCAATTATCCAGGTTTGGCACGGCTGTCCCCTCCTTTTGCTTGACGAATCTCATCTCGACTACTGAATTTTCCATGGGATCAGCATATAAATATAGTATTCTTAGTTATAAGACCAGTTTCCGATGCAGAGAGGGGGAGGCTTTGTGAATGCGTTAATAAACAAGATTCCAATTGAGGCACACCTTCCTGGATATCGTTTCTGATGACCAGGGACTCGGTTGAAAAAGAGGTTAGAACGAGGTGACAAGCCCAAGAATAGGCTAGATTCCCCCTGTCTCACCCACGATTACGAGTATTCGCTTAATCAAGATCTTGGAAAACGACACGAGGGCGACGCTCGACTACAAGCTGCGGCTGAATCGCTCTCCCATGCAAAAGACTCATCTTTTTCCGAACGACTCGCGGCCAGAGCAGTGGGTAAAATCATGAAAATCAAACGTAAACTGTAAGGTACAGAATCTCGCTAAAATTAAAGTTTCAAATATTTATAAGTTCAGACGCTCTCCCGAGCTATCCATTTATGCAGATCAACCATGTAAGTAGAATCAGCACGCCTTAATTATCTTGTAGTTAATTGCATTAACAAAGTAATCTGGTAAAAGGGTAAAAAAGTGTATTAATCCGAGTGCTAAAATAACATAGCTGTAATATATATATATTACTCGCGCCTCGCACCGATATATGTCTACTTTACCTATATCTAATAGCCCTCTCTATCTATCTCCCTCACCTATGCTTAACACATGCGTATCTACCAATACATCTAGATTCAAAGAATTAGAGTTGCGCGAACTAATAAATCTTTTGCATGAGATTCGCGTGTCTACGCAGCCGCTAATATCGAGCCGCCTAATTTGCATAAGTAGGGGAAGTGACGAGAGCTGAGGTATCGTCAGCGACGGGGGCCGAGGTGTCGAGCACTCGAAATCTACCACTGGAACAATTTACAGTTTTTTTCTTAGGAACCAATATACACGAGCCCAGGTCCAGGAGTCTGCCCAGAGAACCGGAAACGAGAGATCTACTACCATTTCTTGTTGCTCGACACCCTTCCGTCCTCGTCATTTCAACTTTATTTTGCTGAAATTAGTCTGAAAAGTAAGTCAACCCAAAATATAAAAAAGCCCCTTTTTTGCGTGATGTCAGATATAAGATACAACATTTTTGTTTGAAACTATCGCTAAGTACCCTTGACTGGGTGTAAGCGTAGTGGATCCCCTGGTGAACCCTTAATTTCACGTTAGCCTTATGCCAAAGGTTGGTGGAGTTAAGAAAACACGAAGAAATCCCCATTGACGTGATCGCGGACAGGGAAACCGAGAACCCCATGCCTGAGCTGAGCACGAGCCAGGAAGTTTAGCACGTGAATTTGGTTATCTTTCAATCACTTTGATTGACAGAATGTTTAATATTTTTTTTATAGTAACCGTGCTGAATTTCCAGTCTAATCTTCTAAGATCAGACACTACCAAGGCGACCGGCAGCAATACCAAAAGGGTGAATCGGTCGCACGCTTAATTTTTTTGCTAGGGTTTTCTTTTTTTATTTTCATAAGAAACGCGAGCGAGGATAGTTAGATTTTTCTTTCAACTCATTCGTCTATTAGAGACGCAGCACCTACAAGAGTGCTAAAAGCCATTTTCCCGCATACTTTCCCGTATGCCTAGTAGGGATATTTATCTTTGTTGAAACAGCTCATAGATGGCCATTTTTCTATATGTTCACAGATTTATATAGAGGAATCAATCCAAAACCACTTTTGAGAGGCACGGTAATCAATTGGATTCAGGAAGCATGCATTGTCAGCTCAAAGTAGAGCTAAATTCATTGTACGCGGCTATACGCCGTGGGTTTGAATTGTTTAGAAGCAAAACAACATAATTATTGAATCCAAGTATTGTAATAATATCGGATAATACATTCATTATCATTTTACCAGAATACAAACGCATTCTGAGTTATTCTATTGAGTTATCCCAAAAATCCCAAATTTCCAATACGAAGATGTGTCAATCCTTCAGATTGACAAAAATAACATATAAGGTTTGATAATCGTTTAAAAAACGATTAAGTTACCTGGAGTAACATATTATCCGACAATATACACTGAAAACTAATTTTTTATATCACACAGGTCGTCGTATTTGCAAGATGATCCATTGTAACTTTTAGACTCAAGAAAAATGACAGTATGACCATCAAATGATCATATAAAATCATAAATTCATTTATTCATAATTTAAGCTATACAGTTACTTAGCTATATCAATTATCTTCAAAATAAGCAAAGGTACGTTCAATTTGATCAAAAATTGATCAAATTAGACCTGTTTGACCGATTCAAAGTATCGATCACTGATATTCAGTAAAATTAGATAATTGCATGCGCTTTGCTGGCTTGCTTCAGATTAACGGCTTATATATTTATTTTCTTTAACTGACGTGTGATAAAAAGTAGCAATATTGAATCGCTGTATTATAAATTAATATCAAGAAGATTAGCTTATCCCCGGTTATCTGATTGAAGAGCAGTAGTTGCAGTAAAAATATGTAAGTATTTTTAACCTTAGGATATATCCAGCCGATATATTACTCTGCTCGATGTGCAAACAGGAAATGCACATCATTTGCAACTCGTATTTCTTATAAAACAACAAATCCGATCCTTACAAAACTAGGTATGGGCATGAAGAAGAGGAAACGAGCAGTTCGCGGAAAAAAAGAGAGAGTTAATTCTGGCTCGGAAAGTTGGCTTTTTTACCAGCCTTGCCAATGATTGCTGCGCTGTCTGCACTTGCTACTAGAGCAGCTAATGTTATGAAGAGCATTCCCGAGATGAGGACGAGTAGGAAGCGTTGTGAATAGTGATCTCGTTATCATAGAGCTCTCGAAAAAAGTGGAAAAGGAACTCATTTGAATCCTTATAGGAATAAGATGGGCTCTGGCCTTGAAAAAAAAGCCCAAACGTCGTCGAGTGTGACAAGACTCGGTATAAGCGGACGAGACATTATGAGGGCTGCGAGGGATATAAAATATTCCAGAGGTGTCTTTGTTCGAGATACTCTACCTGACTCTCCCTGACCTCGCGAATGTGGTGTGCTCAACTTAGCTAATTTGCTTGATGAAGGCACCCATTGGTGCGCTTGGCGCAAACAGGGCAACGTGGTTAGATGTTTCGATTCTTTCGGTGCTTTGAGCCCGCCACCAGAATTAGTTCGATATTTCCGTAACAGTTCTCTAGATTGTCGAATCACGTATAATCGTATACCTAGACAAACGTATAATCAAACAAATTGCGGGCAACTTTGCTTACAGTTTTTGAGAAGTATAAAATGAGACTCTCATCGATTTTCCATTCAGTAATGTCTAGAACTTATTCTATATCAGGTGTTGAACCTAACCTCACCACTAGTGTGACCCCAAACGTAGATGCTAGCAGTCAAAGTGTGAGCTTGCATTCACCAATTTTACAACGGTGAATTCAATTAGTAACGTCAATTCCAATAATAATCGATTTCATTTTGATAATCAGGTATATATTATACCACGCGGATCTTACGAGCTAGAGGATTTGCGAGATACATTACGGAAAGTTGTGAGTAATTATCACACAAAGGTGAAAAAAAATACTTTGGAAGTGAAAGAATATCCATTCTTGCTTAGGGCCAACAAAGTAACTCTGAGCGTGGAATTATATTCCTACTACGACGTAGATTTTTCTCAGCCTCGCAGCATAGCATGTGTTCTAGGTATTCCCGTTGATAAAAAAGCTGGGTCAATTTTGAAAGCTAACCAATGGCATACATCTAGCGAACTCGTCAAGATCAAAAATAAATCAGTGATTAGACTAATCTGTGACATCATCTCTGGTTCATATCTGAACGGGGTCGAGAGTCATTCGCTTTTTGAATTTCTACTACTTGTCCCAACAGGATATTCCATTGACATAGTGCCATCGGATAGAATATATCCTCGTTCACGTGCATACAATTGATCACATTGGTGTGAGTATTCAAGATCGAGACGGGGAACCAGTAGATTTCGATGGAGAATCGATAAACTTACAGGTTCATCATCGAGAACAGTGACAATGATCGTTTATAATGAATTCCACGCCAATGCGACCTACGAAAAGGGGTCATCTCTCAGATTCTTTTTTAACCTTTTTCATTCGATTCTATGGCCGAAAATAGGAATTTCGGACCACCTATGGGGCCCAAAAAAGTTTCTGCTCTCCATTGCACGCACATCCGTCAACAGACCGGAAATTTATCGTGTAGAAATCGATGCTCTTTTATTCACGAAAATGGGAATATTTCGAGTTTTTGGATAGCTGTCGATTTGCGGGTTGCGGCATCTGAAAGGGCATCAAAAAACCTATCGAAAACGTTGTCGGAAATTCCTTCTCTTCGATTTGGCGGCCTCCTGGAGGCAAAAGAGTGTTTTTCACTAAAATGTTGATCTCTCGAAAAGCCATTTTTTTTATTCCTTCAAAATCATTCGACGTAAAATTTTGCGTTCTGCCGAAAAAAATGAGTTTAAGAGAAGTTTGGGATGATCTAAGTGACTTATGAGCCATTTTTTGAAACTTCGATTTTTTCGGTTTCAGAAAAAGACGATTTTCTGCGCATGCGCACAAATGTAGACTTTCGGGACCACTTTCAATGGAAAGCTGATAGAATTTCCTATAAAATGACTACCCGGAAAGTTGAAATTCATGCACTGAAACGCGATGTGCAAGGATTAATCATGTCGAATCAAAATCACATGAAAATTCAGCCCATTAACGCACTCGTGGTGCCTGCTGAGATGACACATTCACGAGATCTTCTCGGGACTCAATCTTGGATCCGGAATAGACCTGAAAAAAATTCGGACCACGTGGTTTCAACGTAAAATTGTATGAATTTTCAAAATATGCGATGAAAAACCCCGTTTGAGGCGAACCCGAGGTGCTACATTCAATTTTTTTCCAGAAAATACGATATTTTACATTCAAAATTGCGAAAAATTGAATGTATCACCTCGGGTTCACCTCAAACAAGGTTTTTCATCGCATATTTTGGAAGTTTATACAATTTTACGTTGAAACCATAGGGTCCGAATTTTTTTCAGGTCAATTCCGTACTCAAAATTGAGTCCCGAGAAGATCTCGTGAATGTGTCATCTCAGCAGGCACCACGAAGGCGTTAATGGGCTGAATTTTCATGTGATTTTGATCCGACATGATTAATCCTTGCAGATTGCGTTTCATCGCATGAATTTCAACTTTGCGGGTGGTCATTTTATAGGAAATTTTGTCAGCTTTCCATTGAAAGTGGTCCTGAAAGTCTACGTTTGTGCGCATGCGCAGAAAATCACCTTTTTCTGAAACCGAAAAAATCAAATTCTCAAAAAATGGCTCATAAGTCACTTGGATCATCCCAAACTCCTCTGAAACTCATTCTTTTTCGAAAGAACGCAAAATTTTACATCAAATATATGATTTTAAAGAAATAAAAAGAATGGCTTTTTGAGAAATCAACATTTTAGTGAAAAACGCTCTTTTGCCTTCGGGAGGCCCCCAAATCACAGAGAAGGAATTTCCGACAACGTTTTCGAAAGGTTTTTTGATGCCCTTTCAGATGCCGCAACCCGCAAATCGACAGCTATTCAAAAACTCGAAATATTTCCATTTTCGTGAATAAAAGAGCATCGATTTTCACACGATAAATTTTCGGTCTGTTGACGGATGTGCGTGCAATGAAGAGGAGAAATTTTTTTTGGGCCCCATAGGTGGTCCGGAGTTCCTATTTTGGGCCATAGAATCGAATGAAAAAGGTTAAAAAAGAATCTGAGAGATGACCCCTTTCCGTAGGTCTCTTTGGCGTGGAATACATCATATAACAACAGAGGTTGCACAAGAACAGCAGTCATTCACCACCCACCTCCAGCCAAAGCTACATCGGACAAGCCTAGGATTCCGCTAACTCCTGCAAACGTGAGATTTCTACGTTCATTGGGATTCAAAGTGCGAAAGAATGGAGGACGCTCTTGATATTTCCGACAACCCACAAGTCGACGGGCGAATTTTCAGGAAAGATGTGAGATTTTCCAATCCATATACTCCTCATAGCTATAACACGAGCGACGAGATCAGAATTGCGATTCAATCGCAAGATATGTTTGTTTTACCAAGCGAGAGCTATTTACATATCAGTGGGAAGATTAATTATGACGAAGATGGTAGCATCACGTGCGTGAATAATTCTGGAGTATTTCTATTCGCGGAAATACAGTATTTGTTGAATGGCTTTTGTATAGGTACTTGCAAGCACGTTGGGCTCACGACTACTCTTAAAAGCTATTTATCGGTTTCGCGGAGCGAAGAAAAATCTCTGAATCACGCTTGCTGGAACCTTGATGATTATAACTTAGATAAGACCAATTATGCTCTCGATTTTTGTGTCCCATTGAAGAGTACCGCAAGGGAGACACCATGTCCTGGGGTGTGACGACCCTCCGGCCCCAGTTACTGGGACACCGTACCCGGGCTTAGGCCCGAAGCCGGTAGGGAGAAGACTGACTCCGAGACTGGTGCTCGGCGCTTTGACTTCTCCCGGAAACCGCAAGGAGGGTTGGGGCACGGCGCCTCATCCCTGGGGTGTGACGACCCTCCGGCCCCAGTTACCGCCCGCCGGAGCGAGGAGACCGCATATCTCCATCCGGCACTACGGGAGTGGGTGAATCAAGCGACTCAAATTGAGATCGCCCTCGGGCGATAACAATGCGAGCCCGTCTGACTCATCCATCATCCCGAGGGACTCTTTGGGCTCTCAGGAAGCCTAAAAGAGTCCCAAAACCCCTCCACCGAGGGGTGGGCATCGGCCTTGTGCTGGGGGCCGTGCCCGAAAGTCGGTAGTCGGGGCGGAGGACTGAGCCATCACCGAGCCTGGCTCGGTGTTGGTCATCCTCTAACCCGACGCGCTGGCAGGGCGTATCCCTGCCCCGCGCCCATGGGGGCGACCGGGGTTGAGCCGAGAGGCAGGGACCCGGTATACAAAAGCCAATATTCCTGTTCCATTGAAGAGAATCTTCGGTTTTTGCGAAGATCTCAAAAAGATGGTGATTCACTCGAAACATGAGTTAATTCTCATTCGATCAAAGACGGATCCCGATGCCGTAATCGTGGTGCATGCTCACTGCGAACCGGAAATTTCCATCTCGAATATTACATGGTGCATGCCCTTCGTAATTCTGCATGATTTGGATAAGCTCCATGTATTGAAGGCGGTGGATCGAAATATTCTACTCTTCATAGTTCTCTGGAGCTGGTCGATTCAAGAGGTACCGTTGCTTCAAGAGACAGATAATCATGTTTGGTCTGTGAGAAGCTCCAACAACTTGGAAAAACCTCGATTCATTATATTGGCATTCCACGGTAACAGGAAACTGAACAAGAAGCTTGCTTCTACAATATTTGATCATTGCAAGCTCACAAGTTTCAACGTTTATTTGAATTCCAAGCGGTATCCAGCGGGAAATTATTCCATAGCTTTTGTTGCGAATAAACAAGTCTCTCTTCTCTATCACATGTTTGTATCGTTCAGAAAACCTTACTACAATACTCCGGAAAGCCAAGTTGCTCTTTCTCTCACCGATATTGTCAAGCTCGTACCAGTCGTTGTAATTGATTGCTCGAGACAAAACGATTCGCTCAAGCATTCCTCAATAGATTTGCGTATAGAATTCCAAACAAAAGGAAATATGCCGAAAAATACATCAGCTTACTGCTTAATGATGCATGATAGTATTGTAAGGTATAATCCGTTAACCAATATCACTCACAAGCTGGTATAAATGATAGGAACTCGGGGAGCCAAGATATACGAGAAACTATATTTTCGTCGACTTGCAAAGATTTAGCATTGGAGTGGAAAAATGTTTCATTCCAAAGGAAATCCCAGTTTTTAATCTGGAAACAAGGTCAAAAGAATGCTATCTCGTGAAGCCTCCTTTTCCATACATGGAACTCGATTGGAGAGATGGGAGACATGCGAGATATATGTATTACAACATACACGGAATTAAGTGGAGCTTTGGAGATGTACCTTGGATTCAGAGAGAATGGATCGCCCGTCGTATCGTCAATGAGAGCAACAAGGGGGAGGCGGCATTTGTCTACTCGAATTCCGATGAAAAAAAATAAATGGGCGAAAGAATTTTCACCAGGATATCTTGTTCACAATCCGAATTCCCATGTAATTAACATTCACGATTGATCGCGAGGTGAATAAATAAAAATACGACAAGATTCTCGCACAATAAATAAATTATCTAGAGGTGGGATGGGGCGCTCAAAACGAGCAGTGGAAGCTTATTATGAAATTATTAGTACACTCGGTTAGTTGTATAAAATAGCACTTCAATTACCAAACTTGTGTGATAACAAACTTTTCAAAAAGTAAAGACGCTGAGAGAGGTGAGGGGTGAATTAGTCGCGGAGAAAAGCTCAATCGCGTGATGAATTCACGCGGGAGCTCGCTGCGCGAATCGCGGGCGCGGGATCAGCCGAACTTGCTGTCTCGCCAATCCATGGTCACCTGACGAATACTTGCTCTAGAGTGATCAACAACGGCAAAGGTATGAGACGAAATCCGACGTTGCCCAATTTCATATTTAAATGCACCAATGGCCACAGTTTCACAGATCGAACGATTCTAGGGGGGCACAAAGGGTTATCGCTCTCGTGCCTCGCAATTTGCTTTCTCGAACGTTCGAGAGCTTTAGAAATCTCCAACATTCCGCTCTCTCTGTTCGCACATTGCGAGCAACCAAACGAGGGATTGCTAAATTTTACCAATGAACTAAATCGAACCAAATGCAATAAAACCTAACAAATACAAACGTGGCGAAATATTCGGTTATGAGGTGGCAATTCCGATCAATCAAAAGAAATACTATGTCAAATCGCAATCGTGAATCACAACTGTCTTGAATCAAACAAATAACAACCAAATCGAGGGAAGTTCCAAAGCGATTACAAAATTCAATAAGCAAAGTAAACCAATAAGTTTCGATTCCCAACGAGCTCCATAGTTCGAAAGGAATGCATATGTATATAAGTCGCAAAAATAGCCATTCAAAATACGAATGGAGTTGTCAATTCCACAATCCTCAGTAGGACCTTTTACATAACAGAAAACTGAGCACTGCTGACTCTACGAGTCGCTAAAGTGAAACCAAATCTCACAATGTCAAAATCACAAAAGTGCGGAAGTCTCACAGCCGACTACATGAGTAAAACTACTGCAATTCAACAACTGAAATCTAAATCGAAACTTGACTTGATTGAAAACACGATTGAATCGAAAGAACAATTACAATTCATAGTTACCAAGCAGTATTAAACGAAACCCAAATAAAATAGAATTCGATGCATACTGTTTTGAAGATTGATTCGACCAATGAATTTTCTTCATCGAGATTTGTCTTCAACGGACTCAGCAAGAACGAAATCAACTCCAACTTTCGCCAGAAAGGCTGTGCAATTCCAGAACTATACGACAGAGATCCGAATGTTGTAAGACCTCCGAAATGATTTTAAAATTTCCAATCCAGCATAAGAAACTACACAATCCAACAGAAGTACAATTTCTGAAGAATAATGATTCTATCAAGGCTCTACAACATACAATTCCCTATAAAAGGGACCAAATACAAAAATACATTTTTCCACGGGATGTATGGAACTAGGAAAAGTGTGTAATGTGACGAGAAGGTACGCGATGAGCAAAATTCATTCAATGATGATATCTTCAATTTTCTTCTCGTTCCAACTCCAATTCCCATATTGACGCTGATGTACATGGGCTAGTGTGGTGGCTGACGATGCGAGACCCATTTAATTCTAGCAATAAACTGAGGCAATAATTTCCAAATCCTTGTGTAAATGATCGTGGCTTCAATCCAATGTGCCCAGCAGCTATCGATATTTGCATTAGGGTCTACAACGGCCATCCATTTTTCCAAATAAGACAATCGATGCCTATATGGCGAATCCATTTTGTATACAGTCTGTTCCCTTTTCCAAACCAACGAGTACCAGTGATTTCCTTGAATTTTGACTCCATCTGCACTAAAGAGAACTTTTTAAGCGTAGTATCGATTCCATTCAAATTTATTGCAAACCAAAAATGTAAGTTATGTGTAATAAATAACTTTTCAGTAGAGCATATTATACTGTGAACCATTGCAAATTACGATACCTCGAAATTTTCGAGTTGAGTCACAAGTTTTCGAAACCACAAAATCTCAAACCAATGAGATATAAGTTCGGAGCGCGGCGCACAGCCGCTCCCTATGAACAATTGCAATCAGTTGTGCAACAAGTTCAAGTAATGTCAACATGAACTATGCGACATGAATTACCAACATAGACAAATTTGAGGTATTTATCCACATTCTCAAAACAATGACAAGAAACACATGAACAGTAAATACATTCGAGGTGTGCCGCACAGCCGCCCTCTTTGAACAAATTACAATAAGGACTAGAATGCCAACATTTTTGTCAAAAAGAATATCTGACCCAAACCAAACCAAACCTATACACTGAACCAAGTATACCGATTGAGTTAACTCAAATTCAACCAACAATTTTGTCTCAACTTGATTATGATTTCGTGCATGCATGACTGAGTAAATGAATTAGACAGTGTGACCGAAAACAAACCAAAAAATCCAATTAACCAAGCCTCAAGAACTCAACCAGTTTGCTAACGCCTCTCCCAATGCAAAACCAGCCATCCAAATGATTCGACAGGCAACTCTGAGTTCTCTCAGCCACCGTAGCCACTGCTGACGGCATTCAAGATCGACTCAGGGTGGATCGATTTCGAACAAAACCAATACCAAAGCACCATGGGCAATGATGCCACAAAGGTGGAGCAATGAATCAAGGACCATACGCTTCCAAAGTGAAAGAATGAATCAGGGATCATTGTTTGCCAAAGTGGGTGCTTCATCTAGAATGAAACCAGAGTACATGTTAGAATGACTCTGCAGTAGATCCCATTTGATCTACTATCCACGAACCAATCATCCGAAATTAAGATCATAAGATCTGTTCCAATGAATTTCATCAAACTTGGAATGCCTCGGAAAATGAGACGTGATCTCTTCTGCGCACGAGAGCACAGAAAGAGTAGCCATTCTTACCGAACCAATTCTTTGAAGATGAGATACTGTTATCTCGACCAATGACTTGAAAATGAGTATGTACATGTATATGTCACAGTATGCATAGCTAATTCCCCAAAACCAGATATTTACAGAATGAGAAACTGAATCTCGTCTGCACAAAGTACGGAGAGATTCTCAATCCAAATAAATGATCCAAAACCAAATGAATATGCATGGAGCAAAACACGAATCAAAATTGAATACGAAATTCAGTCAATCAACTTCCCAACTAAATGAAGTTTCACGTGTATCATAGAAGATATTTTCATATATCTACTATTACCTGAGTCGAATGATGCGCGATCAAAATTGTTCGAAGGCGGTGCTTGCGTAGCAGTTGATCAAGTTGCGTGATGAAAATTCCAAAATTCCAGATCCATACGTGACTAGTAAGTTCTGCATACGCCCAATCAGCATCAGCTCTTTCAATCCAATTGCCAATCCGATCCAATAGCTTAGCCTTTCCAACTAACGTGTACGTCTGAGGAGACGTCGAGATGGTGACAGCTTGTAGAATCGGCTGCAGCGATGTTCCTCAACAAAAGAGAAGCGAATGAGGATAAGTCGTAGGCGATGGTGCATGTCGATGGCCAATCGCACACACTGAATAAAACCTAATAAACATCTACGAGATTCTCGATTCCATGACTTTTGACATGGTGGGTTATAGGAAGAAACCAACAACAACACCACGAATTCTAACAGGAAGTCATCAATTGTGCATCACAACGCACTGCCAATCTTTTCAAATTATGTCAGTCCTCGAAGTGTCCTCGTGAGAATACGAAAGGGAGCAAACCAATGGACCAATAATTATCAAAAAGGACGAAAAGCTTTCCAAATTAGGACGCGAAACAATGTAGATATACAGCGAAGATTTATTCGCAATGACTAATCAGTCCAAATAAACCAAAATTTTACAAATGAAGAACATATAATGTTCTCGCAATTCATTGTTTGCTGAGATATGTCAGAAACAATCCAAACCTTTACCAAAAATTTTAGTCAAGTGACACGTATACACGGTTGACTACCGTAACATTCAAAAGAACCAACTTGGAAATAAAGTATGATCAAGATTTTCATTGATCTGATCAAGTGCATTCCATCGCAAAATTCCCCGACCATTTGTGAGAATTCCATAGAACCAAGTAATGGACTATTTGATTCGAGAGTATTCGGAACTATAAATGCAAAGCGCTCGTAATCGGAATTTCAAAAGCCACTGAACAAATCGAACTAGTCCCTGATATTAACATCCAACAAAAAAGACAATACAAAACGCGTAAAAGTTGCGAGCCGGGTGCTCCATTCAACTTTGAATTTTGACCATGAATCCAATTTGCCAATCGATCGTAGCAAAAACCATATCCATCAAATATGCTGAGTGAGAGTCGATACCGAATCTCAATGCTCGGCCAAGCGCAACCAAAACAAACCATCATACGCTTGTTGAGTCTCTCACCAGCTGAGCGCATCTTTGTGCGTGAGGGCGAGAGAGACAGCGCTCTCAGCGCACGCAAGTATAGCCAGCCAAACGAGAACGGTATATGAAACGATACGCTAACCAATATCCTTGCTCGATGAGTTGGGCGAGCAACGCAGCCCACTCATCCCCACCAATCCAAGGTACGCGCCCAGGCAGTAGAGTCGCGCAGCAGGAAAAGTCCCTTCTCCAGGCGCGTCGCCGATCAAGCCGAAGGAGGGGAAGAGTGGTGGACTGATGGATGACGCCGTTGTGGCGTCACCGCGGCGAACAGCAGGCTCGAACGATGATGATTCGCGGGAAGATTCCCTGGTGTGCGCAAAAACTACTGCGCTGCCTTGCTGCCGCTTTCAGACGATAATGCCACACTACTTCCAAACCAATCATTTTCACTGCTGCCCAGCTGCTATAGGGCCAGGATGTCCTTTCTGGATCTTGATGATGCCGTTGATTGTCGGCGATGCCATCCAAAGCCAAAATGCCTAAAAGTCCCGCGTCGAACACACATTCGACGGCCGCGAGCTCCGATTTCTCCGCGCACTATCACATCACCTGCACTCGCGCGCGACGAGATTCACTCGCGTCCAACGATGTCAATGAAACCACCAAAAACTAATCGAATTGCCGAAGTGCCTTGAGCCCCAACCACGCTCTTCTACCAAAAATGATCGCGAGGTAAATAAATAAAAATACGACAAGATTCTCGCACAATGGATAAATTATCTAGAGGTGAGATGGGGCGCTCAGAACGAAGGGGCAGTGGAAGCTTATTATGAAATTATTAGTACACTCGGTTAACTGTTTAATATAGCACTTCAATCACCAAACTTGTGTGATAACAAACTTGTAAAAAAGTAAGGACGCGGAGAGAGGTGAGGGGTGAATTAGTCGCGGAGAAAAGCTCAATCGCGTGATGAATTCACGCGGGAGCTCGCTGCGCGAATCGCGGGCGCGGGATCAGCCGAACTTGCTGTCTCGCCAATCCATGGTCATCTGACGAATACTTGCTCTAGAGTGATCAACAAAGGCAAAGGTATGAGACGAAATGCGACGTTGCCCAATTTCATATTTAAATGCACCAATGGCCATAGTTTTACAGATCGAACGATTCTAGGGGGGCACAAGAAGTCATCGCTCTCGTGCCTCGCAATTTGCTTTCTCGAACGTTCGAGAGCTTCAAAAATCTCCAACATTCCCAAACAACGATGAATACGATTGCGCCTCGAATGATTAGTGGTCCAAGGATTACGAATATTCGGAATGCGACCATCACGACAATGACCATTCCCGATGTACTTTGAGAACCGTTGAATATCTTTAGTATGTTGTATGCAAAGATCATTAATAAGATGTTTTGAAAATTGATCGAATTCCATCACTCCCCCACTCCTCTTATACATATAGATTGGCTATAATTCTCAAAATTTCCTCAGTCATAAATATCGATACGTTCGGTAGGTCCATTGGCACCGAATTTTCTCACAGAAGAGCAATTGCTCAGATTAATCTCAAACAAAGAGCTCTGGAGAGAACCTTGAAATCCATCGGAGAAAACTCAAAAGAAAGCCCGGGAAATCAAGCAAAAAATATTTTTCAGACCAATTTCCGAATCAACGATTGTTTTAAACAGTTGGACAAAGTCGAAGACAGAGTAGTACACTGGAATAAAATATGCATGCTGTAAGTTTAGTCGAGCTCCACAAACTTCTAGGAAGAGTTGAAACCAAATTGCAAGAATTGAAGCGGCAATGAGTGCAGGAAAGATTCAGCTCGTGGAGGAGCTCCACGCGCCAGCCAGGAGAAATTTTCCCCGTCGCTGTGTCGATGTGCGCGGGATTAACGATCTGTGGCAGCTAGACTTGGCTGTTATGATTCAGTATGCGAATTACAACAAGGACTATAAATATATTCTAGTAGTTATCGATGTTTTCTCAGAATATGTGTGGGCCGAGGCTATTGAGTCGAAATCTGGTACAGAAGTCACCGAGGCCTTCAAAAAATATTGAAAAGAGCTGGAATCGCTCCTAAGAATCTACAAGGCGACAAAGCTCGAGAATTCTATAAAAAAGATTTTTTCAAAGTAGTCAAAGAAAATAAGATCAGCATGTATTCCACCTACAGTAATTTAAAGGCCAGCGTATGTGAACGAGTAATTGGGACTTTGAAATTGAAAATTTATCAGATATTTTCTCTGAAAGGCAAGTTTATTTGATTAAATTTTTTACAAGAAGTTGTTCAAAAATATAAAAATACAATACATCGTAAAATACAAATCAAGCCAGCCGAAGTTTGGGAGGAAAGTAAAAATCAAGCTCAAATTGGAGCAGATCTTTCAACTACGGTATATGCGCGGAGAAGTATGCCGAGAAAATTCAATTTCAAGGTCGGTGACATAGTACGTATAAGCAAATACAAGTCTCTCTTCGACAAAGGATATCTACCTAATTGGAGTGCAGAAACGTTCTCGATTTATCTTGTACAACAAACCAATCCGCCCACGTACCTTCTCGAAGATTATGAAAAAGAGAAGATTGCAGGGTGTTTCTATGAATCAGAGCTTGCTCACGTGAGTGATCCCAACGTAGTCCTCGTTGAAAAAATTTCACGAAGGGAAGGGAATCAGGTTCTTGTGAAGTGGTATGGAATCAAACAGACAAGTTGATGTAAGAAATCTGATATACTCGAGTAAGAGCGTTTATTATAGACGGTAATCACCGTATGCAAAAGAATGTATGTTACCGTGAAAGCCCGAAATCCGTGATTGCCGGGCATTCACTGGTGAATCCTAAGATTCACTGGTCGAGGCCAGTGAATGCTGACATTCACTAGTGAAAGCCTGGAATTCGTAGCTGATATCGTTGCTGAGGCCATATTTCAGGCTTTCACTAGTGATTGTCAGCATTCACTGGCCATCGACCAGTGATTGTCAGCATTCACTGGACATTGACCAGTGAATGTCAGCATTCACTGACCCGGACCAGTGAGTGTCGGAGATCGGAAGAATTGGGGAATGGAAGTCGAATAAAATGTCAGACACATTGTCTCATTATCCCAAGTTCCCGAGGCGAGTTGGAATATGGAGAAATCAAGGTATACAATACTCTTTTAACCTTTCCGCATGAACCCCCCACTCTGAGGCAACTCCGGAAAGAGTGAGTCTTACTCTTTTGGAGTGGGGATCTCTCGCGGGCCCAAGTGAATCTCATCCTTGCCGAGTTGCCACAAAAAAGGGGTTCACTCAGAGAGATTGAGGAAGTATGGCCCAGTATGGCCTCTTCATTCATCGCCCCTCGAATGAGGTCAGGAGTTCCTGATTTCTAACCTTCGTCTCCTAAGGTTGCCGTGGCGCGCAAAATTGAAAAGACAATTGTGTCCGCATGAGCAGTGTGTCATTAATAATCATAAGTGAAACGTTTATGTCACTCAATTTTTGTCATTGACAATTATTTTCCCTGAGGTATTTCTAAGATCGACAAGTATTTGACAAGACATGTTATTGACAACTCCTCATTGATGGTAATAAATATTTCTCCATATTCCAACTTGCCTCGAAAACTTGGGATAATGAGACAATGTGTTTGACATTTTATTCGACTTCCATCCCCCAATTCTTCCGATCTCCGGCATTCACAATGCTGACAATCACTGGTCGATGGCCAGTGAATGCTGACAATCACTAGTGAAAGCCCGAAATATGGCCTCAGCAACGATATCAGCTACGAATTTTGGGCTTCCACTTGTGAATGTCAGCGAACCTTAGGATTCACTAGTGAATGCCCGGCAATCACGGATTTCGGGCTTTCACGGTAACATGTATACGATCGCTGTGACAGACACGTTTATCATCGCTCGATGAAAGTGCCAGCTTGGGCTGGCGTGTGGTGCATACATTATGCTTCTAAGATCGTATGGTAGTTTGGTCAATGTCATCGAATCTTGATTGAATAAACAGTTTTTATAATCTGCGAAGGTGAGCTTGTTCCTCAATATTGACCTAGTAATCCCTTTCCCAACAGACTTTTCCGAGTCCAGAGAGTCAATACTGTAGAGCTTGGATTCTATGAATACAGCAGCTCTTATTGGTACTCCATGCATCTCATCCGAGAACTTTCCTAAGACTTTTTTATTCAGCACAGGTACTTTGTAAGGGTTGTCTGGTGCATAATCAGATGTGTCGAAATACTGTTCGCTATAAGGCTTCAACAGGGCTTCATATATACATTAGGGTGGGCCGAAAATGAACTTTTTTTTTAAATCGATTAGCTTGGGGTCGGAAAAGTTAGGTTTCGACTAGTAGATGTGAAAATTTCTTCGCTGGACGCTGGGAAATGAGATCTTCCGTCCGAGCAAGAGCCGTGAAGGGTTTTTTTAAATAACATGCGTTTAAATGGGAAACTGCATTATTTGTACATTTTTCTTCCTTGTTTAGCAGATAACTCTGACGCATCTCAACCTTTTTAGACGTACTTTAGCTCATTTTGAAGCTCTTTTCAAGACCTACAAAATGAGCTAAAGTGAGTTTGATTTTGACCAACCGGAGACGAGTTATCTTGATCTTTCCCAAGAGAGATTTTTATCGAAAATAACGAAAAAATCGCATTCTTGGCCTCATAAGGCTAACTGAGGGCATGAAGCTCCACAAAAATGAAGGGTCAGCACTTACACTATGATATTTGGATGTTTTCTCTGTATTTACACTCACAAACGTCATTTGATAGCACAGGCACAAGAACTTCCACTAATACCGATAGGCGTGCTGCGAGTGTTAACTTGATACAGTTCGATACGCAATTTGAAGCGGGCGTAACACTGAAATCCAGCGCCTGCTAGTTCGGCTCGCCACCACTAGGTGGATACCAGTTATAAGTCGACTGCTACTGAAACGGTGACTATGGTTAACTTCATCCGTCCCGGATCTCGGCGTAGTAGATGGTACTCCTGTTACGCAACAAGTGTATGGATTCGGTGAGAACGATAACAAGAGGAATTTGATCCCAAGGCTGGTCCTGGCTCGTGGCTTGCATTCACTGAAAATCATGTCGACGTCTAAATATAACGACAGATACTATCTTCGGCATTATCAGTGTCCGGTTCTTGGGTCACTTAAGAATCTGCCAAGGGCGCGTCTGCCCACATATCGCGATGTACTGAGCGCCTGTATCTTGGAGAGCATTGAACGTGGAAAATCGAAGAGTGGCCAGCACCCTCCCATCACGGATATTGCGGAGTCCATCAGTTCTATGGTTGAAAACATGTATTCAGAGTTAGGAATTCCAATTCTTACCCACATAAGAGTTAGAACCTTGATCTTGAACTATCATAAAAAGTATAACGATATAAAACGTATAGTCAAGCGTAAAGATGAAAGTGAACATTCTAAATCGAGAGTTGAAGGATTTCTAATAGATTCACTAAAACTATTTGACATAGCCGCGTGTAAATGTCAGTCATCTGAGAGTTGCAACTGTCCTAAAGATCGAAAGGTCCCAAAAGAGGCGATGGAATTTTTGCAGGACCAAAGAACGACGAGGCAGATGGAGATGAATATCTGTGATCCTAGTGAGATAGGATGTCTCAAACGAAAATCGGAAAATAGAAACGAAAATCCGACGAGTAACAAAAAAGCACGCTCCGATGTAACCAATCCCCAAGATACTCTATCTCCCCCACAGGCCGAGGATTCACAAAATACTCCTGATTCTGAAGAATTCTATCGACCGTCACCAGAGCAGATGCCCTCTTCAAGTACTCGGGTTAGGGTCGAACTCCCGCACACAGCTGCAGTCTGCCACCGATTTGGGATTCCAGACAGAGCTGCCGCTGCATTGGCGACCTCTGTGTTGCTGGACGTCGAGATGGCCACAGGCTCACTTCAATCCTTCGTTATCGACAAAAACAAAATTCGCAGGGAGAAATCTAAATTCGCTGGCAATTTGAGAGGCGATGGTGGCGAGGATGACCCCATTCATGCCTTGTACTTTGACGGTCGTAGAGATAAAACTAAGTTCATGGATCAGAAAGATTCTAAGTATTATCCGACTGAGATTATAGAAGATCATTATTCTTTAATCGAAGAACCAAGTTCTAAGTACATAACCCATCTTTCTCCAAGCACAGGGTCCGCTGCGTGCATCTCGAGGTGCATCGTGTCATATATTGAAGAAAATCACCCTAGAACATTGGATTATCTCGAGGCTATTGGCTGCGATGGGACTGTGGTTAACACCGGTTCAAAGAATGGCGTGATCACAGCAATTGAGAATGAAGTTGAGAGGCCCTTACAAAGATTCATTTGCTTGCTCCATTTCAATGAACTGCCACTCAGACATCTATTTCAGAAGTTAGATGGCGTAGCATCAGGCCCAAAATCGTTCACAGGGACCATCGGTAAAATGTTGCCAGGATGTGAAAACATGCCAATTGTGAAGTTCAAAGCTCTTGACTGTAACTTGCCTGAACTGGACTCTGTAGAATTGAGCAAAGATCAAAAATACCTGTATAACATATGTCTTGCCATTAAATCGGGCAACTGTGATGCAGACCTTGCAAATAAGAACCCTGGCAAGTTGAATCTTTCCAGATGGGTGACTCTATCTAACAGAGTTTTGAGATTCTATGTTTCGAAGGAAAATCCAAGTCTTGAACTCCAAATTATGGTAGAGTTCATCTTGAAAGTATACGCTCCTTCCTGGTTTCGTATTAAGATAAGGCATTCAGTCTCGGACGGAGCGAGGAATCTCTTTGATTTCATAAAAGCTTCACGTTATCTGCCAGAACAGTACTTGCAAATTATTGATCCAGTGATCCAACGGAACGCTTACTTTGCTGCTCCAGAGAATATTCTTCTGAGTATGTTAACTGACGAAAATGTTCAAGTCAGACGCACAGCTCTCAACAGGATTATTCAGGCAAGAGAATTGGAGGCCATTCAACGAAATGACCTTCCAACTTTCGAAGTACCCAAGCTGAATTTTCGAGCAGGAACCTACGTCGATATGATTGATTGGTCAAATGCTCGTGTTCGATCTCCTCCAGTTCTTCGAGCTTTAGGAACAGATGAAATCAAGATGTACCTTGAGGGCGACGATATTCCCGTGAGTTGGCAATTTAGTAAGTACCCGTGCCACACACAGGCAGTAGAGCGTATGGTTAAGCTGGTGACGGAGGCATCGAGCAAAGTTTATGGTAAGAAGAAAAGAGAAGAATATATATTAGCAACGCTTCAATCTAGACAAATAATGGCGAAGTTCGACTCGAAGAAAGATTTCAAAGCCCTTTGAGATGAACTCAGATTCAAAATCTAACAATAATATAAAATAACTTCCAAAGAAGTAGAAGAAAACAAAATGGAGAAAGATGAAGAAAATGTAAAAAAAAATGAAAAAATACAAAAAAAAAGTAACTCTGCCATTGACGGTCCCAAGCCCGTATGAGAAAAGAGGAGGGCCGGATATGATGGAAGATTTTCGATAATTTCGGGATTATTGCTGGATTTTCAGCGCGGGCTTAGTGAATGGGCTTTGAAATGGCGTTTGTGAGTGTAAATACAGAGAAAACATCCAAATATCATAGTGTAAGTGCTGACCCTCCATTTTTGTGGAGCTTCATGCCCTCAGTTAGCCTTATGAGGCCAAGAATGCGATTTTTTCGTTATTTTCGATAAAAATCTCTCTTGGGAAAGATCAAGATAACTCGTCTCCGGTTGGTCAAAATCAAACTCACTTTAGCTCATTTTGTAGGTCTTGAAAAGAGCTTCAAAATGAGCTAAAGTACGTCTAAAAAGGTTGAGATGCGTCAGAGTTATCTGCTAAACAAGGAAGAAAAATGTACGAATAATGCAGTTTCCCATTTAAACGCATGTTATTTAAAAAAAACCTTCACGGCTCTTGCTCGGACGGAAGATCTCATTTCCCAGCGTCCAGCGAAGAAATTTTCACATCTACCAGTCGAAACCTAACTTTTCCGACCCCAAGCTAATCGATTTAAAAAAAAAGTTCATTTTCGGCCCACCCTAATATACATATATTCCTGAGAAAATAGATCATTGAGTCGGTGTCAGAATAGCACAAGGAACAGTCTCCCGGATTCTTCGTAAATAGCTTCAACATGAAATCATGATGAAAAGAATACATGATAGTTTTCGATAGCTCGAGTGTACAAAGGCCCACAAGAATCGCAACATTATACATTACGTTCATAGGTTTCATAGAGATGGCTACAAAGTTCTTATCGAATATTACAAGTCCATCAGAATAGGGGTGAGAAATATAATTCTCGATACCAAATCGAGTATCCCACTTATTTTTCAACAGCACAGTCTTCCGCTTCCGAATGTTTTCAATCGTTTTACAGAAGAAGGTATTAGACATGGTTTTGTACATAGATTTTTCGAAATCATTCTTAGCATTTTGTTGATAGAAAATGTTTTTCTCGATGTAAGGTTTCATAAAAGGCTTCTGGCTGAATTGGAGCACTCGACTAATTTTTCTCAGAATAAGGCGATGATTCAACGCTTGCTTCAGATTACAGTAATAAATCACATAGTTCTCTTTGGGTAACAGAGTCAGTAACAATTTTTCGTTGTCAGAACGCCCATTGCGAGCTACCATCTTCTTAGCACAGAACGGGTAATCCCCGTGCAAAATATGTATCTCTTTAGGATAATCTAAATCGCATTCGATAATGTATCCAATATCTGAGTCATCGCTTATGAGTGTAATATCGAAACTTGGAGGATTTTCCACCCATGCAAAGTTTCCATATGGGATCGGTTCGCACATAGCTGTTGCATATAGACTGTTAGCATCCACGTATAGAATGTGACTTGTTGGTTTGCTCGGATCGTAATTTGGAAGATGAATGTTATTGTCTTCCAGAAATCTAATCGAGCTCTGTGATATACCACCGCGCAGCATCCTCTCTAACAGGATGATTTGATCCACATCACAAAGTAATTCCAATTCTACTCTTGTCAAATATAGCATAGCGCTCATAGAATAACCGGGGAGCGAGAAATAATAAGCGGGATCAAGACCATAACTCTGATGCGCAGGCTTTCTAAAGTTCGTGAAAATGTCGCAAAGAAGTAATACATCTATTTTGAGATACATATTACTGTATTCCCGAAGATCGGTGCAACCAAAAGTTTGCCAAACTTTGAGCCCATGCTCAGGATTAGAGTCGGAAACGTGGGAATTGGTCAGTATGTCATAAAAATCAATTTTTCGTGAATAAGATGTCTGCTTGAGCTTGTTGAATGAATCCAGGTAGTCGTATGGAAAAACAGATTTCCGGGTTACTAGCTTCAACAAATCTTTCACGTTTTCGCCAGTTCTCTCAGAAATCGAATGGAGTTCTCCCTGGAAACTATGCCAGAGGAAGTGTTTCTTGTCGTCTTCCAGATAAGCCCCTAACTTTTCCAAACTTTCGCTCAAAAATTTGGAAGAGTCTAGAAAAGTCAATCTCATTCGAGTTCCTTCTATTCTTTTGAAGATGGCTTGATAATCTTCCATGTTATGCGGTATAACCTTGATATCTCCCAGAAGATCTCCGACCAAACTCTTGATTAACAGGTGTAAATCATACTTTTCCCCATTATGCAGTATTATTGGAAAATTGAAGGACTTGCCATACAAGAGATTGCACAGGCTATGCGCCACACCTCGAAATCGACCCGAAAAGGTGAGCAATTAGTCGTGAGTCATAAAAACGAAGCGAACAGCATTACCTGTGAAATGACAGTGATCCAATACTCGATCGTCTTCCAGAGGCTGTTCACAAATATGACAATTCTCTGATTTGAATCAGCGAGTCATCCTCGTAACTGAGCTCCAATGGCACAATATTCCCCAACTCCTAAAAATGGTGAGATGAGTCATACTGTACTGAAATAATCTTTCGAATGCATACCTGTTCAACCATTTTTGCGATCTCTCCTAGCCTGGTGGCAAACTTGCTAGCTACATCTTTACCTTCAATGAGCTCATAGAATCATTTGCTTACATCATGCTCGCAATGAAAATATAGCCCGAGAGAGTATGGACAATGCTTCTGGAGAACATTCTCAATGACCTTGGAACGTCTCAATCTTTTCTCCGAATCCGTCGCTGTCAAGGGAATCTAGCCATTTTTTTGTAGCACGCATTCCAGATCAGCGTACAACGTGAATGGTAGGAATTCTTTCTTGTAAAAATCTTTGAATTTTAGAAATATTGTCATCTTCCGGAGGAGTTTGCATAGCGCAATCGGATACATTCTTACAGTATTGTCGATGTGACTCGAGTTTTCCCGAAGAATGGAAAGAAGCACCGGTTGCATGAAAATATCTAATGACCGTGACTACTAACTTGCTTGCTGACAAGTCTCGACAAATTCGATATGTAACAATAATGATGCTCACCTTCCGATTCAAAGAGTAGCAAATTTATATGAACACTCATTTCTTCAGAAGTCAAGTATAACGGATAGAAGTTTTCCTTTGAATCAACCCCATAACAGTTGATTGATAAGCGATTCATTTTTTCGAATCTTGGGATTTGCTTCAGCTTCATCGGAAAATCCGCCGAGTCAATTTTTAATTACTTTTCATAATGCGGATAGTTATAAGTTTCGTTCGAGTGGTGAAATCGAGCCTTATCACTCACTAATCCGGGTAAAATGCTCCAGTAGAAACAATCTGAACCTTTGTTCTCAATATTAATGACAGCGTGTTTTCTCTCAATCCAATCTGGAAGCTTTAGATATTTTGAAGCACTTAGCATTTCCGATTTAGCAATGCTGACTTTGAGCGAGAGAATTTCTGATAAAGGATAACCGGATCCACAATCTCTGAAAGACGACATTTGATCATTAATAAATGTTATAGACTCGTCAAACCATCGATTTAATCGTGAAGATTTCATGAGGGCCTCGTGACGCGTTTGAAAATGTTTGATCAACGATGTTTCTTCCTCCAAATTAAAATATGCAGAAGAAATCAGACAAACTTTGGCAGTTTTGAATTTTTCAATGTAAGGTCTCAAAAATTCAAGTATAAGAGGTTTCGCAAGAGTGAAGAAAGTAGTCATGTCTAGACAATTAATATTACCACGAATGCCAGTTACAATACGATTCTTGGAGGCGCTCGGTCCAGTATAGAATAATACATCACCGATATTTTTGTTGCTACTCGATTCATACATATTGTGAAGAACGATGTATTTCGATTTCGATTCGTTATAAATTGTCTCGAGTCGAGCTTTGTGCCCAGTTTTCAAAATTATTTCATTCGTTGCATTCATCCTTACGACGTGAGAAATGTGGCGCATGAGTCTCTTATAATCCTTCTTCAGCTTCCAAATTCGTTCAAGATTCACTGTACTCACGTCCTCGTCCCTCAGTGCGTTGAATATTTTTTCAAAAGTTGGCGACGTCTCTTGACTTGTTCTAGAATGAACATCCTTGCTAGCACATCAAAACCATCGGAAGAATCGGGGAATCCTAGCGAGGCTGAAAATCTAAAAAATGATGAGTCAGAAATCGAGCCTACGTTCGTTGGTACATTTGTTGTCGATGATGATGACGATGATGATGTGAACATTGTGAAAATAAGGACACTGGTCAAGTCAAAAGGAAGCTTGAAGACATGTTGAGCAACAAATTTTTTGAGGCTGAGGAAGCCGAAGTAGCCATTACTGTAATTAAACCAAAGTAAGTTATAGATTTTTCTACAACTAGGATTTTTTATTTAAATTTATCTCTCGAATTTCAGTAAGAAAGAAGTAGAAGAGGCTCGTGATTACATGAGAAGCCGCCAGAATGAAATCCAACTACAAACCCTTGGGATCAAGGGAAAGCCGTTCAGGATCAAGGGAAAGCCGTTCGGGATCGTGATGAAATCGGAAAAACGAGTAATCAGCATCAATTTTATGACGTGGGATAAATTAGTCAATAAGATCAAGAAACTTGCGGAAACCAAAGCAGAAGGATGTGGTGAGATTAATGATATATTTTACGGATATAAAAATAAGGGAGTTTCCCCCGTACTAACATTAGTTAAAAAAAATTCTCATACCATAAAAGCTTCATCTAATGCGTTTGTTAATTTATTGTTCTTAGAAAGATCTTTTGAGCAACGATTCGACAATTTCATTATATCAAAGCAAAGAAAAAGAGTAAACATTAAAAGCATTGGTACACTTTTGAAAACTGGAATCAAAAGCAAAGAAATTAACAAATGTGATAAAATAGGAATAATCAAATACTTAACGTTTTTAGATGTAGACTATGAATGTATTGCTAATGAAATCGATGAAATATTGTATAACCTATGATGTTATAATAAACATTCTTTCATATCATATATTATCGTTTTATTTTCAACCATATCTCAAATACAATAGAAAAATCTTGATCAGGATCAACTCCTGATACTATATGGAATAAGGTGAGCCCACGAATCATCAGATTGAATATTGCTTCAGAACTCCCATAAAAATATATACATCATCCATTTTTACATTACGTCGAGTCAAATCTATAGATAAGGGGGAATCATTATATAATACAGCATTATACCTATTTAACAACTCAACATCTAGATTCCTCATTTTAAATATGATGAGAAAATTATGAGATAGCTCCCATCTGATTACTTCTTCGCAGTCCTGTCTAATCGCTCGCATTCTGCGAAATGTTCGAGACGACGGATCTCCAGCAAGATCTCGTAGAACCAGCCAAAATCTCGAGAGAAGGAGAAATTGAGCTAAAGATATATTGAGTTGAGCAGAATATTTAGATGAGTTGAAGGGAATAAGTGCTTAAATTCACTTGACATTGTAGCTAGAGATTCCATGATGGAAATTCGAACACAACCACTGTTTCTTGAGTAATTCTGTAGATTTTTCGTCCTTGATGTTTAATATATGAGTTGATCATTCGGTCTCATCGATACCGTCCTTCAAGAGATCGATGAGACCAAATAATCAACGCATATAACAACCACTGTTTATTCTCAAATGTGTGGAAAGCGACTGCTGAGACAAGAATTCGATAAATGCATTTTAGCTGATATAAACGAAGAAACCGGTATGGTGAGAAAACATCGAGCTGCAAAACCTGTTTCGCATGAAACTGCATCTCAGTCCTGGATCAGGTCGAATACTTGAACAGCTGGCCCGTTTAAGACTATTCATTCGAAATTCAATGATCAAATGTTCTAATCGCTTATGTACTTGATGCATCAAGCTGCAGCAAGCTGCAGTTTGATTTCATCTCAAGGAGCCGCAGCAAAAAGCTTGCATCAAACTGCAGCAAGCTGCAGCTCGATTTCATCGTAAGAGAGCCACAGCAAAAATATTCCATCACAATCCTCCAGCCGTTATATTCAATACACTTTATGCATCAAGCTGTAGCTTGCTGCAGCAACCGCCGCATTGGTGGGGTTGTTGGGTGCCAGCTCTCCCGATCAGTGAAGTTAATCATCGTTCGGTGCGGTTAGTACTTGGATGGGTGACCGCTCATTCAGGTCTACCGTGTCGGCTTTGTTGACTTTTCGGATCGGTTGATCGATGCTCACAACTCAGCAGTGTGAGCGGGAGGTGCGGAGTGCTTACAGATTTGGTATTTATCGATCGCTGATGCGTAAGATCTATGCTCTCCGAGGCGGGTTTTCTTTACACCATAAAGTTCTCCCTTGCCTCACGGGTTAAACCGGGCGAATGCGAGGAGCTTACATAAACACTCAGTACACTGACACACTGTTATCTCCAGTTATACAAATGAGACCTCTCACTCTGCGAGTAGGTGAGTCCGTCACTGCGTGCAGTTTCACCCGTTGATGCCTTGAATAAAGGGTCACTGAAGGCCTTGAATAAAGAGTTCAGGTGCCTCTCAGAGTGTCTGAACAAGTCGTCTGATGCACGCGGGTGGGATCTGGGAGTAGTTGTCGGGAAGACCCGGATAAACAAGGAGGGCACAGTGGCCATCTCTGGTGGGCTGTGCCGGGAAGTTCTCCGTATCAACCACGAGTATCAAGAACAGAATACAGTTTGCGCTAGTCGTAACACAGTACACAGATTATCAAACAGTATCACCACACAGTAAAGCTGTATAGGCCTTCAAGGCCTCAATGCTTCGAATAAAAAGAACAGAAAATACAGACGTCACTAAAGGACTCAAAAGATGGGGTTGTAACACGAAGAACTCGAAAATGTACTTTATATTCCCTGGCAGATGCAGGAAATATAAAGTGGATGTTGTGTGCAAGGAAAGTAAATTCAGAGAATTGTAAATCGATTGTAAAGGCTGGCTATTTCTGTTTGAGGATTCTTCAGAAGTGATATGGGCGAAGAATATGTGCGATTTAATCCGTTTTGAAGGGATCATATTCATGAATTGCTCAACAGTCACAATAATGCGTGTGTGTGTCTATTCGTGGTTTCCGACAGAGAATTCTTCTATCAATTGATCGAATACTTCGAAACTTGATTTCGAATCCTTAAAAAGTGACGTCATTTCTAAAAAATCTGATAAACTATTCAATAAACTCACGACAATCAGTTGATTATCTATTGATTTGACCTTCGACATTACTAATTTTGAGAATTCAGACAACGTCTCATTGGAAGAAATAAGTTAACCTTGAGGTATGTCAAGAGAAAGGAGAAGAATCAATGAAGATACCCAGAATTACTATAATTTCTCCGAACACGATTGCCTGGGGGCCAAAATATTACTAAACGAAAACCTACATCATGAGATCATTCATAAGATGTGATAACTATTGCTCTCCATGCCCTCCTTGGTGAGTTACGGGCCTTACCCCGTTGATTCCAACGGGGTAGGGCCAGTAACTAAAATGGAGTTGTACTTCTTCCGAAATATATGAACGCGATTTTGAAACTGTCATTACCGGAAACGATATTTTCATGAAAACCTGTAACATTTTCATAATTTGACTGCACAGAGTGTTATATTAACGATTCTCCCACTTGATTTCCCAGAGCATTTTGGGAAACCATTACGCCTGTCTGAAACGTTTACAAGCCGAGCAACGCGAGGCATTACGCTAGTAGTTGGGGCGAAGCCCCTTTTCTCACCGCGACTCGAACCAGCTTTTTCGCACCTTTATTTGAAGAAACTACCAAACCGATCTTCACCAAATTTTGCAGACATGTTTGGGGCATACCAAAGGGTGCATATCTCCAGAATTGTATTAATTCATTGACTCAGAGTTATTCGATCAAAATTATGTGCAAAAATACGTTCTAGCCATAGCTTCATGCCGTACTCGGCGTCTTCTCCGCTGGGCCACGCCTCTCGCGACGTACACGTTTCGGTCTCACACTACCGAATAACGACGAGTTTTGCTCGCTACCACAATCTCAACCTCTTAGCGGCGGATGTCGACATAATGTGGAAACTACGATGAATATTGTCGAATCATCGGGTGTAACCGAATGTAATGTAAAAAGGTACACTAAAATTTCCTGCGTCATGCCTTCATCTGCCTTGATCGAGTCTGTGTAAGTACATCTAATTATCGTTCGACATTTACGTCAACAATTCTTTTCACGATTCACGGCATGGAAGCCAGTGACCGTCTAAGCAATAACCTCTGCAGTTTGAAAATAATGAGGAAAAACTTTCGCAGCAGTGTGGTAACCAAATGCTGCCGATGAGAAATAACCGCCTGAACGCAACCTCGGGCTCCGTTTTAAGTTTCGACGTCGGAATTTTTTTTGAGTGAAAAGAACCTTAGAAGAACCAGGTGTTGTTCATCTAACAAGGCGTCATGCTATCAAGGAAGGAGTGCGAATTCATTTTCTATACTGAAAGATACACAAGAAAATCGTCATCCGAACAATGAGAAATCCCGACCCCAAAACTGGGTCCCGTAGTGTGATAATTCAATCTCTTAGAGTAATCGTGTTACCTCTCCCTCAGTTCTCTTCGCCCCGTTTTGTCCGCAAACACGGACACACCTAGTATATTACGCAACAAGTGGGAGACGGTCAATTTCCGCACAAATTGCCAAACGAGTGCGGATATTCCTCGCACGTGTTGCGTATACTATTCCTTGCAACTGTGCGCAAAGTTGGAATTAAATGCACCACTGTCCAAGCGAGATTATCTTAAAAACGAAGTTTCGGAGAGAGGCCAAATTCAAAGGGATGATGTCACATCACATTTTGGAACTGTGCGTGAGTGAAAATTCATCAGAGCGAGAAGTTACATTCACACACTCTCCACCAGTGCGTGAATATGAAACTATGCGAGGAGTCATTTCCGCATTACTTCTCGCATTGTAAATAATGAAGAGAAGTCTCATTTTTTCCTAACCTCGTGCACACAACTGCAAAAAATATCGTGAGCAACACGGGGCACATATTTGCGCACTCGTCCCTGCACTCGTGTGTGAATGTATCATTTGAGCAGTTTCATCATTTGTCCCTAGCACAAACGGATTTGCGACGCACGGCGTATATGATGAAACTGTGCGCAAAGGATAATTTGCGGGCACTAGGGCGCAAAGGGACTAGGCGGGTAAGCATGGTGAATCGGCCCTTGTCGGGTATTGGACCCGGAGTAATTCTTCCCAGTTCCTAACACCAAAGTTAGTGGCGAAAGAGGTTCCTTAGGTCCCAAGGCCGCCTCTATAGTGTGCGGCACCCTGAGAACCGTCCAAAAAACGCCAGAAATCGATGTTCCACCAACTGAATCGCATTTTAACGCATCTTGATGAATCGTTCTGAAATTTTTTGTGTATATCCTTGAGACTGTACCAAATGATAAAAAGGTATTCTCGTATCTACAACTTTTGATTAAGGCTTCTAAAAAAATTCCAGGAAGTTGAAAATTGGTTTTTAACATAGTTGTCCATGATTCCAACGGGAATTGACCATTCCATCGTATTCATCGAGTCATTTTGCATCGAAAATCATTCTGGAATATATTGTTTTGGGTGGTGGAAAGTGGTCAAAAATGCAAAAATCCGTTTTTAAGCAAATTCTGACTCGCTAATTAGCATCTCCTGCGCATGCGAATTCTACTACGTCTCCGAAAATATTTTCAATCGATAGCTGATGTGATTTCCTTCAAAATGACCACTTGAAGAGGTTACTTCGATGCAGTAGAACCCGAGATCTAGCTGGCCCGAAGAATTAAAAAATCCAAGGTACCAAATCCGTGAAGCCGCGGCTCCTTCAATGGGCCTGAGAAATGCGAATTTCGAGTTGGAGTGTTCCAGAGAGATGAACATGTGTTTTTCATGTATTTTTTAGCGTAGAAACCGAATCCGTGGTCAGTTTGGTTCCCAGCCTTCAAGATTTTTCACCCGACTCAAAAAACTAGCTCGATAGTAAAGGGTCATTTTTAGCCTTTTTACTTACATTCTTGTGCATGATGAGTGTATAAATAGATTCGGATCGGGTACATATTGAATCTATCCATGTTTTTCCACGTATCCTGACCAACTGAGAATGGTGTCGATGGGAACGATATCGTGGCTGGAGGATGAGTTAGGAGTGAGCTGTCGCTAGAAGATCTGGATTTGGTTCTCTAATCTCATTCTCAAAAGGCTGAATCAACTAGTGAATGTCTCACTCCCAACTTATCTTCGAGCCCCGATATCGTTCCCATGGACACCGTTCTCAGTTGGTCAGGATACGTAAAAAAACGTGGATACATTCAATATGTACCCCATCCGAATCTATTTATACACTCATCATGCACAAGAATGTAAGTAAAAAAGCTAAAAATGACCCTTTACTATCGAGCTAGTTTTTTGAGTCGGGTGGAAAATCTTGAAGGCTGGGAACCAAACTGACCACGGATTCGGTTTCTACGCTGAAAAATACGTAAAAAAACACATGTTCACGAGTTAATTAGCGAGTCAAGATTTGCTTAAAAAACGAATTTTTGCATTTTTGACTACTTTTCACCACCCAAAACAATATATTTCAAAATGATTTTCAATGCAAAATGACTCGATAAAAACGATGGAATGGTCAAATCCCGTTGGAATCATGGACAACTATGTCAAGAACCAATTTTCAACTTTCTGGAATTTTTTTAGAAGCCTTAATCAAAAGTTGTGGACACGAAAATATCTTTTCATCATTTGGTACAGTCTCAAGGATATACAAAAAAAAATTTCAGAACGATTCACCAAGATGCGTTAAAATGCAATTCAGTTGATGGAACATCGATTTTTGGCGTTTTATGGACGGTTCTCAGGGTGCCGTACACTATAGAGGCGACCTTGGGACCTAAGGAACCTTTTTCGCCACTAACTTCGGTGTTAGGAACTAGGAAAAATTACTCCGGGGCCAATACCCGACAAGGGCCGATTCACCATGCTTACCCGCGTAGTCCATTTCCGTTTAACCCCTAGTTGCTTAATATACTATTCCAGTTTGCTCTGAATTATCGAGCCTCTTTTGGGAGGGTCACGAAAAATGCAAGATGCCGATTCCTGTGTGAGTACGACATGGCTCAGGCATATTTGCGTGTGTGCTCAGCGTATATTCTATAGAATCGGATTCATTTCAATTCGACATCAACTGCTCGTCTCAAATCTACAGCTCGACATCTTTCGTAATTACCAAACGAATTTGATGGTTCAATCCTGCAGAAAATTGTTGTTTACTAATGCAATAAGCTTGCTTGGTGTCGCTGAATTGAGATTTTTTTAAAAGAATCATGATACTGGAAAGAAAATCTTGAAATTACTCGAATGGAGTACGTGACACCAGATTAAGGAAGAGAATGGTTCTGGCAATCCGTCGAGATCCACAGGAGATGTTCTTGGACATTTTTTGATGGAGTGAGCCTTCTTCGAATTCTCAGGGGGGGGAAATGGGATGAGCTCAAGGAACCCATCCCGATACACTGTTCGCGAAAATGTACTCGGCACACACTTCGTAAGCTTCTCCCCACAGTCTATTGGAATAAGTATAGTCCGGTACACAAGAATGGCCCCCTTCCACTTGTGAGCTAAAGTCTCCACATAGTTGTATCAAAATTTACTACTTTCGGTTTCTTATCAGAAACACCTCCAATGCTGATTTAGATTTCAATGAGAAGACGATTCCTGTGAACTCTACGGACATATCTCACAACAACCCCGCAAATTGGTCGTCAGCAGGATATGAACACATCTTGATAGTACTGTTAGTGACGCCCCGCCTATTGTTCTCGAAGGTCAGTGAGAGCTTGATTATGAAACAAAAATGGGCTATTTTCAACACGACAAGACGAGAATAATGTCGTTAGAATTAGAATCAAAGCTGCTATGATGAAAGGATGCGAGCAAGATCTCCATTGTTAATTTTTTAACTTGGGTAAAATATAGAGAGATCGTAACAATCACGGCACAAAATCCATAACTCTGGTGAATTTTGGTTTCCGCCTACATACTTGTTCCGACGCTTCCTCCGAAAACTCCAAAACGATGTTTCCGACGTTGGGATTTGATGGGTGAGTCAAGCCACTCCAGTAAGACGAGGGAACAAGGTCCATATTCCATCGCTTTTCTACATAAAGCACTCGGATACACTCTTCCTTACCTCGTTGGATTGGTGTAACTTGACTCACATCATCCCGAAGTTCCTCGAGTACGCTCAAGAAGCTCAAGTAATTGATGAATACCCAAATTTGCTCCTGTTGTCGCCCCGAAATGTTCGAGAATGACTTGACAGACTCTCGAAGATTGTGACTTCATATTCAACTTGGGTTGCTCCCCACTCCCTCTTTCTTCTCAAGTATATCTTCAGTTGCTCCTTCAAAGGATTTCTGTCGTTCAGACGGAGGTTTTGCTAATTTCACATACATCTCATTCATTGACATTGATATTTGATTTATACTCTGATTCATACTCTCACTCTGCTTCTGTATGCCAGATTTTCAGCGATGACATCCAACTACCTCACTGCCGTCCAATTTGTAGAGATGAGAGTCTGTGGTTAGAGAAAGTGAAGCAAGTGATGGAATTGACCCGGAAATCTGAAGATGAAGTTGTCATGGCACTGCACGATAGTGATGGTGACTTGAATAGAGCCGTGAATGACCTCCTTGAAGGAATTTGTCCGGGATGGTCTGTAAAGAAAAAAAAAGTCAGACAACCCCAGATGGCAAAATTCACCTCATCGTCCGAAATTTCCAATGGAGATTCAATCTGGAAGAAAGATGGTGCTACATTGCAAAACACACGAGTTCGAGCGAGTATCATCAGCAGAGGGTGTAAGTGGACTTTTACCCGGTATTTTAGTAAGAGTTACTCGTCTCTAGAGGATAAAAGGATATTATTAATTCCCTGCATGATGAACCGACACAGTTGGTGAGGTCGCTGAGTGTCAGCTCGGTCGATCATCGAAGCTAGGCGCGGTTAGTATTTGGATGGGTGACCGCCCATCTCGGTCTATTCAACCTCGACTAGCTGACTTTTCTGATTGATAAGTTGACACTTACACCTCAGCAACGAGACGGGAGGTAAGAAATGTTACAATTGCGATGTTCATGCTTACGAAAAGTGGTAGGAGCTTCTTAAGGGTAGCATGATAAATGTGCCGAACTCTCCGGAGCAGGTCTTCTTCTCCCGTCAGTTTTCCTCGCTCCACGAGCATGATTTCCGGGAAAATGCGAAGATAATTAGGTTAGGGTGAGTGGCTGGATCACAAAACTCGTCACGATAAAAACACGAAACGTTGAATCCACGAGATCCGCCCCGGTTGTATAGTCCATGGTCTGAAGACGACCCTGAAACACATGAAAGAAAAGAAAAAAAATTCCCCGAATGAATCCTACCGAAATTTCACTCGGCTTCTCTTTGGTAGCGTGAAATCCAAGGTAGAGATCTCTTTGAGAATCAATATACGAGGAATTTTCCAATATTAGAAGAAAAATGTGATCAAAATCACAAAATCCTGGACACTACTCATGCCTAGGACGAGCATGGGAGAATATTCTAAACAAGGCAATTTTGGTTGAGATTCTAGAGCATCTTGTAACGTTACCAAACTTCGTTCTTCGGACGATCATGTCCTAAACACTATTTGTGAGCGAGTGGTCAATATTACCTCTTACTCAAGCACTTACTTTGATTACTGAAATTGGTACACATCTATGCAGATACATGACATCTCTTGCATTGGGAGAGTCAAATAGAGATGTGTTTGTCAGTTGAGTGTATCTCTTACTCAAGCACTTACTTTGATTACTGAAATTGGTACACATCTATGCAGATACATGACATCTCTTGTATTGGGAGAGTCAAATAGAGATGTGTTTGTCAGTTGAGTGTATCTTCCTATCGCATCTCTGCAGAATGAAGTTATGTCCAACTTCGCGAAATGTACATTATCACCACTCTTCAACTTCTGGGAGCCTTGCACTGCTCCCGTGGCTGGTTCACGATATGTGTCATTTAGTGTTACACGCTCTCAGTTGAGGAGACACATTAAATTTATCAAGGTGGAATAAACTTATGGAATCTCCAGGATGAACGAATTCAGGTTGTAGCAGAGCAATGAGCTTTTCTGCTTTTGGCTGCACTCCAAGCATGTCCAAATTTCATAGAATACCCAGGTAAAATCTATCTATCGACCAGCATCATATAGAGCACAAAAACTTTCTCAATAGAGTCTCTGAAAACTGCATGACCTGGCATTCAGGGTATTTTTCCTATAGGTTGAGGAGCCTGCAGCATGCTGATGAGGGCCTGCATGTTGAAAATAGTGTCGCCACAACTTTTATTTTGGTTCATCACACGTGCACCAATTCAGATAGAAAATTTATGATGAGGTCACTCAAAGAGAGAGGACTAACATATATCCTCTCATTAAAATGAAAACTTCCGTCACTCGGTTCATCACTAACCATCATTATTCTGCTCAGGTATTGTGACTCTTGAATATGAATGGCTGCTTGTTTTGTTTATGATGCGGCACTGACGAATCAGTGATTGTTCATGTGAATGTTGTTGCTTAATTTGGCCCTTCAGATAATTTCACCACATTCAGACCGTGAAGACTGAGTTCTGACACCATCGAGCGTTCAGCCTAACATGAATAAAAGTTGTTTTGACTCACAAAACAGCTGTAAATGATGCTCAAAGTCTCAAAGTCGTACAACGAGGTTATACGCCGTTGTCATACTGACATGATCAGTGTATATGCACTGACGATCAGCAATCGAGTTTGGGAGCGATATGTGCTGAATAACCAGTGCATATGCACTGCACGATCAGTGCGCGTGGGGGCACAGTTTGATCCTATTGAAGATAAGATTGATTTCATGGAGTTTATGAAGGTCAGCATCATTTGTTGTTATCCAGGATCATGAGAGATACAAATATCTGAGTTATATTGTGCTCTAGACTTGTTGATTAGTCGATCAATTTATCACTGAGTAGTCCAGTGAGGTCAAGACGCACTGGCAAGTTCAGTGCGATTCTCACTGATTCCGGCGGAGAGAGTAGTGTTAGGAAGTAAAGAAACTTGGTTTTGGGCTCATATCCAACGAGGAATGAGCCATATCACTTGGGCGTTTCCAGACTGTGTCCGAAAAAAATTTTCCAAACGACATTCCTTCAAAAGGGCTCGGCCCGCGATTTCAATTATTGTGGGAAAATGATGCTCTAATAATGTAGAATCAGAAACCAAAATGATCTCAGAGAGAGTATTTACTTTGAAAAAATGCGTTCAGGCACACCGTGATAGGAAGATGGTCACCGGAGACATGATATCATCCCCCCCCCCCCGAAGAAGAGAAACATTTTCTGGATTATTGGTGAGAAGTGACACTTTCCGTATACAGTCATGGAAAAAATACCATCGTTATCCCAGGACGAAGATCAACGCGTATTTCGAACCAACTGCGAAAAGAACGCCTCGCCGGTACAAGCGATGAAAAGTAACACTTGCCGGAAGCCCCTACGGAGACAAACACTTCCCATAAGCCCCGGTGAAAAAGAACAACTGCCGTAAGCCCCGACGAAGGGAAACACAGACGTAGTTGCACATCACAATGTGATTTTTTAAAATGGTGCAATGGATGCTGGGATCGAGATAGATAAGAATATCCCATACAATTTCTCCTCATGAAGAAGTAAAAGAGTTTAAATTTACACTTAATGGATGAGTTTATCGTTCTTTCGAGCAACTTTTAATCGTGATCACAGTTCGATAAATGTCAAACTCCGACATTCGAGGCTCCACTTTCATAGTAGCTGCATCACGGAGGAATTTTCCATTTCTTTGAATTTTTACATTTTTCATCAAAAAATTGACCAAGAGATGGAAAAATTCTTCCTTGGGCGGAACTTGAACCTCGCAATTTCCGAAACTTTGGACCGGCGCGTAAACCACTTAGACCACCGAGGCGATTGCGTATCCACTCGCTCGGGGGAGCCTCCTTTTATCTCTTGTGTCAACCTTTCGATTGGGCCAATCAAGGAACCACGACTATTCAAATAATCAAATTATACCGATGAATTAGATCTCATCTGAGCACGTTCAGATACCACCGAGCACACCTCCACCGGACAAATCAGATGGACTCTCAATCCATCGGTTCAACAAATTGTAGAGGAATAGCCCCCGAGATTCGAATTCAGCATCCTTGAAAATCCCCTAGAACGCATCTTATTGGCATATCATTCAATGTTACGATTGATCCGAAAAATTCGTTCGGAAAGATTATAGAATCCAAGATTTCACCAAGTCAGCATCTTCGGAAACACACAAGTTCTTATTCCAAGGGCTCATTATTCAATCTCACGATCCAGTTATTCAAACAAATTCGTTAAAAGTAATTGTAGAGCAATAATCCAATGAAATTCGAGTCCAGCGGCCCTCAAAACCCCCGGGTGAGATTCTAACGGGATTTTGCATAGTTCACCGAGGCCAAAATGATATAGAGACTCGTACAACTCTTGATTTTGGGAATCAAATCTCCCAACCTATATTGTAACACGTATGCAGAATCCCCCCCCCCCTTAAGTCGTTGGTTGGTATGCCTTCTATCATCAAAGTGTCTCCCAGATTCTTTCCTCACCTCAACATATTGGAAGGTGTCTTCTTTCGTCGGAGCTTACACTGAGAACTTCAATCTGTTGGAAAAACAGCGAAAATTGTTGCCCGTGACAGATTGAATCTGTTAATTTCTGGATGCAGTGAATCTGTTCATACCAAAATCTTGACACTGAATTTTAAACTGTTCATACTAAATTTTACAGATTCTAATTGTTAACTGCGATCATTTCAATTCGGTAGGATTGAATTCTCAAATTATATCGATAAGGTAGATCTCATCGATATTTCGACTCTATCGCTCGATTTGATGTAATACACTTAATGAATGAATTGATCGTTCTTTCGAGCCTCTTATCATCGCCGTGCTCAGGCGGCGATCACAGTTCGACAAATGTCCAATAGCAACCGTCGAGTCTCCACTTTCATAGTGGCCTCATCACGGAGGGATTTTCTATCATTTGGGTTTTCTCAATTTTTTATTGAAAGATTGACCAAAAGATGGAAAAATTCTTCCTCGGGTGGAATTTAAACCTCGCAATTTCCGGTACTCTCGATCGTCACTTAAACCGATTATACCACCGAGGTGATTGCGTATCCACTTGTTAGGGGAAGCCTCCTCTCATCTCTTGTGTCAATGTTCGATTCAGTCAATCGACGAACCACGACCACTCGTGGTTAAGAGCCACTCGTCATAAAGGTGGAGAGGCCCAGAAGGCAAGCCGGTTCGGAGCTGTGCTCCAGCGGCTGATGCCGAACATCGGAGAGCCTAAACAGAAGAGGCGTGCACTGCTCACCACCGTGAGCATTTCCATCATTCTGTACGGTGCACCCGTGTGGATAAAGAGAGTATAGAATGCCGTCTTCGAGAAGAGGATTGGGCCTGTCTACTAGAAAACGGACCCGAGGAGCATCCGTGCCTCCCGCACCGTGTCAGGAGTCGCTGCTCGCGTCTTGGCGGGGGCACCGCCCATACATTCGCTGGTCGCGGAGCGGGTGAGGATCTGGGGCCAGGAAAAAGTGATCGGAGCCGAACGAAGACTCACCCCAACGATGGGGGATATCATCCGCGACAACCACGGTTGTTTATACAGGTCTAACAACTTTTGTGCGGGTAGGTCCGCTAATGTTACCAGTTCGGGTTCCTAAGTTGGTCACCCGGTGGCGCGTCGATCTGAGCAAACACAGCTTGTGACTGCGCGGATCGTTGGGCCGGTCGTCTGCTCTCGCCCTGCCAGGTCCCGTGCCCGCGCGCGCACCAACGAGTCGCATGCATCATCATGCATCATCGGATTCTACTCCTTTTATCCGTCCTCAATTATCTCGGGAAGGATAATCAAGAATTTCTGCCACTCATCTGAGTATCATGTTACAATGCATTTAATGCTAGGTGACAGATTCTCAATCCAACCAGAGTAAACTCATGTCGGGGCAAGCGACTTATACATACTTTTTTGTACGCAGTGGGATAGGTGCCGCGATGATCGTATGGTCAAGGTGCCGGCTTCTTGTTTCGCCGGCCCCAGTTCAAATTCCCGATATTCCAATTTTTTTCCATCAGCAATCATGGAATGTTTTGATTCTAATCAGGTAATTAGGGAGTGATTCATCCATATGTAAATTTTGTGATATGGATTTCCGAGAGAGTAGGGGCTTTGAAGTAGGATTCCGAATTTTGTTCGTAATAACCTTACATGCCGAGCATCAATCATTTTGACATTATTCCCGATATTCCAATGAGCATTCTTCAACTCTTTTGTTCATCATTACTTAACACGATGTACACAGTAAATTCGAAGTTTTCCAAATGTTTTGAGAGTAATTGCACCGGGCTCAAATATTCCTACTCTTTCGTAAAGTCATATCACAAAATTTTTATACAAATGAATCACTTCTAAATGGCTCGATGAAATGAAAACATTTGAAGATTGCTGTTGAAGAGAGGGGAGGAATTGGAAAACCGGGTATTTGAACTGGGACCAGCAAAACAAGCGGATGCCGTCACTTTGTCCATAGGATCATCGCGGCATCTAACCCACTGCTCTCGAAACCTTGAGTATAAGTTGCTTGCCCCTACTTGGGTTTACTCTGGTTCGGTTGAGAATCTGTCACCTAGTATCAAATGCATTATAACATAATACTCAGTTGAGCGAAAGAAATTTTTGATCATCCTTCCCGAGATGATTGAGAATAGATGAAGCAGTTAGAATTCCATAATGTATGCAACCTCGCATGCAACTCGTTAGTGCGCGCGTGGGACCTGGCATGGCGAGAGCAAACGACTGGACCGACGAGCCGTGCAACCGCGAGCTATGTTTGCTCAGATTGACGTGCCGTAGGTAGCCAACTCGCGAACAATCATCTGGCAACATTAGCGGACTCACCCTCACCACGGGCGTTGTTAGACCAGCGCATACGACCGTGGCGACAACGAGAAGAAAACCACCCTCAAAAAGTGGCAAACTAAGCGAGATTCGCCATTTGCATATGGCAGATGGCCGCACCGATTGATCCGCGACGTAGCCAAGTGGGTGAAACGCACCCACGGAGGAATATATTATTAGACAACGCAGGCACTGAGCGACGACGGTTGCTCCAGTGCCTATCTGACTCGGTTCAAAAAGAGGACATCCCCAGCATGCCAGTCATGCGGGCACAACTGGGATGACGCTGTACACGCTCTGTTCACTTGTAGTGACGCCCAAAGAGAACGCAGCGAGCTGGATGAGTAGTTGGGAACTCAACTAACACCTGTGACCCTTGTTCCACACTTGCTTCGCAACAAGGAGACATGGAATAGAGTCACTAAATACATCAAGCTGGTGATGACCCGCAAGGAGGAGAAGGAGAAGGAAGTGAGGCGCTTCGGAATAGAAGAATTCCAGCACGGAGCAAACGGGGAGGTACTGGCCTGCCGTGATTGTCTGCTGGTGCCTCTCCACGATTCGTCTCAGCGTATTTATCCCTACAACCACATAAAAATCGAATAAAAACAGAGAGACAGAGATAGGGAGAGAGGGAGAGAGTTGTCCATTATTCGTCCGTAGACAAGAAAGTCTGATTACATTTGCTCACATATGTCCGATAAAGATATATTCTCACGTATAAAAGATATAGTATGTATGTTATAATTATATATATGTATACATAACAATTTCAGTTAATTACTGATTTGGTCAAGAACAGTAAGTATCTCAATTTACGACTAGTCAGGGTGCATATGGGCCATTTCGGAGCATTTCGGCGAATGCCTGCACCACGGGGGGTGTGGAAAGAATCCATAAGAATTTTTCTCGTTAGTACTATATTAATATAGTACAAAAAAAATGTTTTTGGATTTTTTCTAAGGCCCCCGTGGGCCCTGGGGCCTATGAAAGTTCCTTTTTAGGCCTCTTTTTAGCCTATTCCTGGGAAATCATAACTCCGACTGGAATCAAAATTTTTGGACGTACCTAGGCGCATTTTCTTTCTTAAGACTAGGACTTGTGAGAAAAAAATTGTCCATGGTCGATATTTGAGCCTAGCAACTTCTAGGAGCTATTTGCTGAGAGCACCATTTCGCGATTCTTGGGCTTGCTTCAAAGTGATGCAACTCCCACTAGACAAGAGAAATCGACTTTTACAAATGGTCATTTTGAAGGTCTTGAGGAAACCTACAGTTTAACCACTGGTCAAAGTCGATTACTGTACTTTTTATAGGAGTTACAGTCATTACAAGCTGAGCGAATTCGTAAATATGCCAAACTTTGAGCTCAATTTAAAAAACTAATTTTTTTTATTCGACCCCAAACCTGTGCGACTATGTTTTTCGATTCAAATACTACCAATTAGAACAATAATCTGGGTGGGATATTGAATTGCCGATTTTATTCAGCCAATTCAAAAACCCTTTTTTGACTTTTTGCTCAAAATGACCTCAAAGGTATGGCTCGCATATGCTTCCATCTGAACTAATGTGCACCAATCTGTGTGGGATTACTCCCCAATGTGCCCCGAAATTTGTGTGAAAACTTCCGGAGGTGAGCCTCGAGCTAGATGCGAGCAGGCAGTTCTATTTCACGAGTTGAAAATGGGCATTATTTCGTCTATTTGGACGCAGACGAGTCTAACTCACGAATGAGATAAGCGGCTAAAATAGGGATACGAACATGGTTTTTGACTCGAAATGATCATCTAAACACGATTTCCGGGTCAGTTTGGCTCCAAAATATTGATACTCGCTCTCAGACTAGAAAACACTCAACTTAAATGTTTTTCGATGGAGTGGCTTCAGACGTTGAATAAAAGCCAAATTCACCATGAGAACGTGTTTAGACGATCATTTTGAGTCAGAAAACCATGTTTGTATCCCTATTTTTGCCGCTGATCTCATTTGTGAGCTCGAATGAGTCAAATCCCACTCGCACTCGCCTGCGTCCAAATAGACGAAATAATGCCCATTTTCAACTCGTGAAATAGAACCGCCTGCTCGCATCTAACTCGAGGCTCGCCTCCGGAAGTTTTCACACATATTTGGGGGTACACTGAAGAGTAATCCCACACAGATTGGTGCAATTTAGTTCAGATGGAAGCATATGCGAGCCATACCTCTCAGGTCATTTTGAGCAAAAAGTCAAAAAAGGGTGTTTTAAATCGGCTGAATAGAATCGGCAATTCTATAACCCACCCAGATCATTGTTTTAATTGATAGTATTTGTATCGAAAAACATAGTCGCACAGGTTTGGGGTCGAATAAAAAAATTGATTCTTTTAAATTGAGCTCAAAGTTTGGCATATTTACGAATTCGCTCAGCTTGTAATGACTGTAACTCCTATAGAAAGTACAGCAATCGACTTTGACCAGTAGTCAAATTGTAGGTTTCCTCAAGACCTTCAAAATGACCACTTGTAAAAGTCGATTATCTCATGTCTAGTGGGAGCTACATCACTTTGAAACAAGCCCAAAAATCGCTAAAATGTGCTTCCAGCAAATAGCTCCTGGAAGTTGCTAGGCTTAAGTATCGATCAGGGACAATTCCTTTCTCAAGAGTACTAGTCTTAAGGGAGAAAATGCACCTAGATACGTCCAAAGTTGATTCTAGTCGGAGTTACGATTTTCTAGAAATAGGCTAAACAGGGGCCTAGAAAGGACCTTTCATAGGCCCCAGGGCCCACAGAGGCCTTAGAAAAAATCCAAAAACATTTTTTTTTGTATCATATCAATATAGTACCAACGGAAAAAAATTTTTATGGATTTTTCCCAGACCCCCTGGTGCAGGCATTCGTCGAAATGCTTCGAAATGGCCCGCATACATGAAATACTCACGAAACTAACTGTAATTTAATAATTGAAAGGGGCAAGCGCTCGGAGGTATATCACAGCTACAGATCGCTGACCAGGTGATGGAAGGTGACATGTTGGAAAAATACTAAGCGAAAGAAGAGCCCCTCTCATTAAAGATTACAATAACGTTCCCTCTCTACATCAATCTTCTGGGAAGACTGTGTCAGCAAGAAATTTTTCAGGGCCTCTCTGAATAACGCACGGGTCTCTAGAACTAGGTTTAAGTCCATGGTGCAGACCACCCAAGGGGTTGTTGTGCGATATCATTTTTGGACCCTGTAGGATCATTTTCCAGATAGTATAGAAATCGCCACTTGGGCGGTTTTTTAATGAAGTCTAAAAAACGTGTTCTTTCGTGACCTTTCGACCTCTTACGCTCTATAGCTCGAATGGGACGCGTTTTTCTAACAAATGTGTAGAGACCTCTTTTGTAGATCTGAAAAAATTGACGAAGAATATGTCCTTATCCAATCCCGCGAGACTCACCTGTTGGAGAGATTAGAGCTTTTTTCACGAAAAATTATATTCTTCCCGTTCCCTCGGTCCACAGCTCGAACGGGTCGCAATTTTCGAGAAATGTGTACAGACCTTTTTTGTAGATCTTGAAAAATTGAGGAAGAATATGTCCTTGTCTCATCCCGTAAGACTCTTTTGTTGGACATATGAGAGATTTTCCACCAGAGATCGTATTTCCCTTGTGATTTTTCTCTGTTTTATAGACATAACTATAAAATAATGTGTTTCATCGGAAGTTCATAGCTCATAGAAAGTTATCCTATAGAAATATCGATGGACCACATAATTTTATGATTATGTTTATGAAACAGAGGAAAATTACGGGGGAAATGAGATTTCTGGTGGAAAAACCTCTCATATGTCCAACATACGAGTCTTACGGAATGAGACAAGGACATATTCTGCCTCAATTTTTCGAGATCTACAAAAAAGCTCTGTATACATTTTTCGAAAAAATGCGTCCCGTTCGAGCTGTGGACCGAGAGAGCGGGAGGAGTATCATTTTTCAAAAAAAAGCTCTAATTTCTCCAACAGGTGAGTCTCACGGGATTGGATAAGGACATATTCTCTGTTAATTTCTTCGGATCTACAAAAAAGGTCTCCACATTTTTCAAAAAAACGCGTCCCCTTCGAGCTATAGAGCGTACGAGGTCGGAAGGTCGCGAAAAAACACGTATTTTGGACTTTATCAAAAAACGGCTCAAGTGGCGATTCCTATACTGGCTGGAAAATGATCCCACAGAGGCCAGAAATGATATCGCACATTAATCCCTTGGGTGGTCTGTGCCATGGATTTAGACCTAGTTTTAGAGACCCGTGAAGGATGTTCTTCCCAGCTACCGAAAGACTGGAGGGAAGGAGTCCCACAGATTAGCACATTGAACCTGGAATGATCTTTCTCCATACTCAAGTCTCATACTGGGAACTTTGAGAACCCGCTCTTATAGATCACTACGTGCGGAGCGTTCAAATTGGTACTACGTAAATATCGCAGGTGGACAGCCACGTTCTCCAAGATGCGATCTTATGCATTAAAAATGCTGCGAAGTACATTCTCCGCGAATCAGCCCATAACCAACCCAAACGCTCTCTAAACGGGGTGATGTACTCGTCTCTCGTAAGATCAAATATCTATTGCACAAATGAATTTCTCAGTCGTCGTATTCGTTGCCGCTGTTCGTCCGTGGCGTCGAGGTAGACGACCGCGCAGTAATCTGAATGCGGTTGAAGCAAGGACTCGACCAGGTGAACTCGGAATGTTCTGGTGATACACGCCCTGAAAAACCACAAACCGTATAGGGCTTCGTTGACTTTCTCAGTTAATTGGTCAATGTGCGGTTCCCACGTCAGTTCACTGTCAAGTGTAACACCTCGACTCGCGACAGAGTCACTGAATGGATTAAACACTCCGGCCTGTATCTCAACACCTGGTAAATTCATACGACGCGCGACGCAAGTCTTTGACGTTCCTCTCAGAACTGAAAAAGATTGCCTTGTCCCTTCCAGCGTTGAGACGCAGGTGGAATCGCTCAGCTCAATCAGCAACAAGTCGCCGCACATCTCCTATTCGAGCAATCCCCTCTTTTATGTTCTTCCTTTCGACTTGTAGATGAATCTGAAAGTCATCCGCGTAGAATAGGCGGTCGACCAATTTTCCACTCAGCCGCCCGGGCAAGCCATTCTCTTACAAACTCAAGAAGAAAGGCCCGAGAACGGACTCCTGTGGAGCACCCAGATTGGTTTTGAGTGTCATGGAGCTGGTCTAGCTGCATGACTACAAGGAGCTATTGCCAAATTTAATGAAATGCGATGCAACTGAATGCCACTAGTCGCACGTGTAAGATCTAATAGCTGTGACTCGGAGGCGCCAGTCTAGAGCCTTCTAGAGTGTTCAAGAGAGCGCACTGACGCAGGGATGCGCGAGAACGAAGGCGCCAACGCGCATTTTTAGGCCAGTAAATCTAGCCCAAAATCGATCCGTTTTCGACATGACTGCTATAGGATGGTTTTATTCTTCTTTTGGGTGCGGGATACCCTAGTGAACACCATTCCATGAAATGGAACAACTCCAGGGGTGTGGAAAAAATTACAACAACAAGTAGTGAACAATTTTGTATTTTTTCCCATTACTTTGCATCCCGGGGAGTTGTTGTGATATTTGGATTGTTCCTCATGGTACCATGTTGTGAGCAATGAAATTATCTAAATTTAAAAAAAATACCATGTGTCAAATTTTTGTCGAACTCGAGATAATTAGGAACAAAGCTGGAATATGTCAAAAATTCCCTTAATTTTTCATTTCAAGGAAAGCCACTGGATTGAGGTGTACTTGCTGGAAAATGAAGCCTTCTTGGAGTTCTACATGTAGGAAAAAATCAGAGCAATCGGTCAACGAACATTGACGCTATTTTAATTGTTTATCCCAAATACTTGTTTTTTGCAATAGCTGTAAAGATTTTCCAATTGCACTAAAGTTGTCGTAAAAAATTAAAGAGCTTCCTGGAACCTCCAACTACGAGATGCAATCATAAAACTGGTCTTTTTGTTACAACAATGACGCTCTGAGGCCGATTGTTTATAAAAATCGGGATTTCTCGATTTTATCTTGCTCACAATTCGGCGAGTAATGGGTGGATGAAATAATTTGTTCTCGGATCTTGTAGTACCTATTCTGCTCTACATTTGAGGAGAAGAACATTGCTCTACGACCCTTTGAACCGGAGATACCGATTTTTTTCAAATATCAATATTCAATAAACAGTTGAATATTGAGGGCCGAACTTTCCGAGAAATGGTTGAAAAATGTTCAAAGTTTCATGAAAAGATTGTTAGGTTCACATACCTTGACTTGTGTCCTCGTCCCAGTAGGTGAGAGTTGATGTCTCCTTTAGCTGGCTTGAAAAAAAGCTGGAAGGTCGAGGAGTGGAGGTACTCCCGTGACAGCGTGGCGGGCCACGCAGAAAATGATTCGCCCTCCTCGAACTCGAGCGCTCGGAATTTTTGACGGTATCTCGGGTCCTACTGGACCGTTTTCGATCATATTTTCTTTAAATTGAGATAGCTTCCCGAAAAAAACACAATGACGTATAATTGACATTGATTCAAATGGCCATTTTGTGTGTACATGAGGTATGGTGCAAGGGCTGGCTGGTCTGACAAGGAGAGGTCCAACTTTGTGGAACACGGATCTTGATGGAACTTTGGGGATGATCTTGTTTTGGTGAGAAATGGAGGGATCTCCAAGGGTTCAATCGCACGGGCCTCCTATCTCGAGATATAGCTATGAAGATTAGCATTGTTAGTATGTCTATACAGTACCGTTCAAAAGTTCTCGATGGGTGATCCATCGAGTACCCTGACTTGCAACAGCAATGAGTCGAATTCTATGCGTTGTACGAAAATTTTTGAAAAAGCATCTTGAAGAGCAGAAAAAATACTAACTTTTGTTGGGTTTGGATGGTTTTTATCGAATATTTTTGAACGTCCTACACGCTAATGAAAAAATAGAAAATCTAAAAATTTTTTACTTTCATTGAGACACCTGCAGTTTTAATGCGAATAAAAATATGGCAATTCTGAAAAAAGCATCTTGTAGAGCGGAAAAAATGCTATGTGCAGCTGTTTTTCAATTATTTTTTACGTCCGGTGTATGAAGACGTGCGAGCAGTCCAAATCCCCGAAACCATGGTTTTCACAGTTTTCTGTGCTGTTTCCGGTGATAAACAGTCATTTTGGGTATTTAGACAGCTCGTACGTTCTCACACACGGGACGTAAAAAATAATCAAAAAATGGCTACACATAGCATTTTTCCGCTCTACAAGATGCTTTCTTCAGAATCGCCGTATCTTCATTCGCATTAGAACTGCAGGTGTCTCAATGAAAGTAAAAAATTTTTAGATTTTCTATTTTTTTATCAGCGTGTAGGACGTTCAAAAATATCCGAGAAAAACCATCCAAACCCAACAAAATGTAGTATTTTTTCTGCTCTTCAAGAAGCTTTTTTAAAAATTTTCGTACAACGCATAGAATTCGACTTAATGCTGTTGCAAGTCAGGGTACTCGATGGATCACCCATCGAGAACTTTTGAACGGTACTGTATATACGACTTTTCAGCATGGGCCTATATTGGCAATGCTAATTTCCATAGCTGTATCTCTGGATAGGAGGCCCATTGGATTACATCCTTGGAGATTCCTTCATTCCTCACCGGAAGAAGAGGATTCCCAGAGTTTGAGCCAAATTCAGGACCCGCAAGGTTCGACCTCCCGTTGTGAGTGAGAAATTCTTATTCCAGGAGTTTGAAGGTGTATACTCATGTATTTTGATGCGTTAAATCAAAACGTTTGTTTGTTTCTAATACTTTTAGTGCAAAATTAAGGTTTCTTGCAAGAAACTCGGAATATATGCATTTTCATGGAAAATTTGTGGAAACCAAAGTTGCGGAACGTAAAATATCCCACAAAAAAAGGTCCTCATGAATTTCCCGGAAAACCCAAGCTTGTGGCGGGAAATGCGCGAAAACCATTACACGCTTTTAACATGGGCCTATATGGGGCAGCCGATGCAGCGCTACTAAACTTGCTGCCACATTGACAGTTGACAATTTTAGGCTAAGCGACCAAGTGTATTCAGAGAGGATGGACCGTATTTCGCTGAGAACGCAGCCCGTCGAGCATGGCTCGAAAGAAACAGAAATAAGAGTCTGGAAACGCTATTTTTGCAGTAAAACTGCCCGCGCGTGGCGCTCAGAATCTGCATTTCACCTCTTTTTCTCACTCAACACTAGAAAATCTTCGTACCCAGCGAGGTACGATCCGTACCATTTTGAAGGCAATTTCATCCTCTTCAAGATGCACTTGGTCGCCTAGTCGTTAATTGGTAACTGTCAGATTTGCAGCAAGTTTAGTAGCGCTGCATCGGCTGCCCCAAATAAGCCCATGTTGAACGAGTGAAATGATTTTGGCGCATTTCCCGACACAGGCTTGGGTTTTCGGGGAAATTTGTGAGGACATTTTTGTGGGATATTTTACGTTCTGCAACTTTGGTCTCAACAAATTTCCCATGAAAATGCACATTTTCCGAGTTTCTTGCGAGAAACCCTAATTTTGCACCAAAATGTATTAATAACAAACAAACGTTGGGGTTTTCGGGCCGGCGACCTCGTGCATTTGATTTAACGCATCAAAATACATAAGTATACGAGTCATTCCGGAGCATTCCGGCCAGAGGCGTCACCAGGGGGTCTGGGAAAAATCCCAAAAAAAGTTTTTCCATTGAAACTATGTTTAAAAAGTACGGAAAAATGTTTTTGGGATTTTTCCGAAGCCCTCCACGGGCCCTAGGGCCCACAGAAGGTCTATTTTAGGTCCTTTTTGGCCTATTTCTGGAAAATCATAGCTCCGACTAGACTCAATCTTTTTTCACATACTTGGGCGCATTTCCTCTGTTAAGACTAGCACCTTTGAATGAAAAATAGTCCGGGATCAATCATGCAGCCTAGTAACTTCTAGGAACTACTCGCTGAGAGCAGATTCTAGCGATTTTTGGGCCTGCTTCAAAGTGATCCAGCTCCTACTAGACATGTGATAATCGATTTCTGCAGGTGGTCATTTTAAAGGCCTTAAAAATCCTATAATCTGACCACCTGTAGAAGTCGATTATCGTACTTTTCATAGGAGCTATAGCCGATACAAGTTGAGCAGTTTTGTAAAAACGCCAAACTTTGAGCTCAATTTACAGAAATCGTTTTCCTTTTTTCGACCCCAAACCTGTGTGATTATGTCCTTTGAGACGAGCACTAACAATATCAAGAAGAATCTCGGCGGAGACTTCATCTCCTGATTCTTGCCGTACGTTCAAAAATACAGTTTTTTGACTTTTTGCTCAAAATGCCGATATAGGCATGGCTCGCATATGCTTCCATCTGAATTGTGCACCAATTTGGGTGGAATCACTCCCCAAAGTACCCCCAAATTTGTGTAAGAATTTCCGGAGGCGAGCCTCAAGCCAGCGAGCTGCAGGCTCAAACCATCAGGTCCAAGATGGGCATTATTTCGTCTATTTTGGGGCAGGCGAGCGAGATCTCGATTCCTCGTGTTCTTGCCCACAAACGAGACGAGTGGCTAGAGTAGGGATACAAACATGTTCTTCCGACTCAAAATGACCATCTCAACACGATTTCGGGGTCAATTCGTGCCTAGGGTATCATCCAATCCTGAAACGGCGTTAAACTCCGTAATAACAGGTTCTGCGCCTCTACTGCAAAAAGACGATGATTTGGGGCTGAATTGACCCCGGAATCATGTTTAGATGGTCATTTTGAGTCGGAAGAACATGTTTGTATCCCTACTCTAGCCACTCGTCTCGTTTGTGGGCAAGAACACGAGGAATCGAGATCTCGCTCGCCTGCCCCAGAATGGACGAAATAATGCCCATCTCGGACCTGATGGTTTGAGCCTGCAGCTCGCTTCTGGCTTGAGCCTCGCCTCCGGAGGTTCTTACACATATATGGGGGTACTTTGGGGAGTAATTCCACCCAGATTGGTGCACAACAACTCAGATGGAAGCATATGCGAGCCATGCCTATGTCGGCAATTCAAGCAAAAGTCAAAAAACTGTATTCTTGAACGTACGCCAAAAATCAGGAGATGATTTCTCCACCGAGATTCTTCTTGATATTGTTAGTGCTTGTCTTGAAGGACATAATCGCACAGGCTTGGGGTCGAGAAAAAGACGATTTTTGTAAATTGAGCTCAAAGTTTTGCGTTCTTACGAAACTGCTCAAATTGTATCAGCTATAGCTCCTATGAAAAGCACGATAATCGACTTCTACAGGTGGTCAAATTGTAGGTTTTTTCAAGACCTTCAGAATGACCACCTGCAGGAGTCGATTATCACATGTCTAGTAGGAGCTAGATCACTGTAAAGCAAGCCCAAAAATCGCTAAAATCTGCTCTCAGCTAACAGCTCCTAGAAGTTACTAGGCTGCATGATTGATCCCGGCCTATTTTTCTTTCAAAAGTGCTATTCCTAACAAAGGAAATGCGCCGAAGTACGTGAAAAAAGTTTGAGTCTAGTCGGAGCTCTGATTATCCAGAACTGGGCCAAAAGAGGGCCTAAAATAGACCTTCTGTGAGCCCTAGGGCCCGTGGAGGGCTTCGGAAAAATCCTAGAAAAAATTCCTCGTACTTTTCAAACATAGTATTAATGGGGAAAATTCTTTGGGATTTTTCCCAGACCCTGGTGACGCCTCTGGTCGAAATGCTCCGAAATTACTTATATACCCTCAAACCTCTTGGAATGAGAATTTCTCACTCAGACCAGCCAGCGCCTGCACTATACCCCATGTACACACAAAATGCCCATACAAATCGATGTCAATCATACGCCATTGGGTTTTTTTTCGGAAAGCTCTCCCAATTTGAAGAAAATATGATCGAAAACGGTCCATTAGGACCCGAGATACCGTCAAAAATTCCGGGCGCTCGAGTTTGAAGAGCGCGACTCATTTCCTGCGCGGCCCGCCACGCTGCCGCGGGAGTAACCCTACTCCTCGACCTTTCAGCTTTTTTCAAGCTAGCTAAAGGAGACCCCTACTTTCACCTGATGGGACGAGGACGCAAATCAAGGTATGTGAACCAAACATTCTTTTCATGAAAATTTGAACATCTTTCAACCATTTCCCGAAAAGTTCGGCCCTTAATATTTAATTGTGTATTGATCATCGATCTTTGAAAAAAAATCGGTATCTCCGAATAGAAGGGTCGCAGAGCAATGTTTTCCCTCTCAAATTTGGAGCAGAATTAGTACTACAAGATCCAAGAACAAACTTCCCCACCCACCCATTACTCGCCGAATTGTGAGCAAAATAAAATCGAGAAAGTCCGATTTTTATAAACAATTGGCCTCAGAGCGTAATTGTTGTAACAAAGTGACCAGTTTTATGATTGCATCTCGTAGTTGAAGGTTCCAGGAAGCTCTCTGATCTTTTGCGACAACTTTAGTGCACTCGGAAAATCTTTACAGCTATTGCAAAAAACAACTATCTGGCATAAACAATAAAAATAGCGTCAATGTTCATTGACCGATTGCTCTGATTCTTTTTACACATAGAACTCCGTGAAGGTTACATTTTCCAGTAAGTATACATCAATCTATTGGCTCTCCTTAAAATGAAAAATACAGGAAATTTTTGACATATTTCAGCTTTGTTGCTAATTATCTCGAGTTAGGCAAAAGTTTTGACACATGGTATTTATTTTCTAAATTTAGAGAATTCCATTGCCTACAACATGCAAAATGATGGAAAAAATACAACATTTTTCACTTTTTCATTGTTGTAATTTTTTCCACGCCCCTGGAGTTGTTCCATTTCATTGGGGGGTGTTCAGCAGGGTATCCGCACCCGAAAAAAAGTAAAACCATCTTACAGCAGTCATGTGCAGTTCGAAGTCTAGAATTACTGGCCTATTTACCGCGGCGCGGGAACTAGTTTGAAGACGGTGCAAAAGCGACGTGCAGGGCTAATAGAATCACAGTCGACTACGTAAACTCGGAGTGTAGACTCCGCGATCAGCAGTATTCTAGGACCAGAAGTCTCAGCTCTTGATACTCTCGTACCATCGTAGAATCAGGAGAACATAGAAGATTTGTGCAAGTCTCCCTCGGATTTACAACTTACCTTCGAATGAATCTATACTGTACTCACCATCTTAGACTTTTCATCCAGAAAGTACCTCGCACCCCAATTTACTGGCCCGACGGCTTAGTAAGAACAGAATAGGACTCATAGCACATGAACCTGAAGAACCCTGGTTCATAACAAACTGGTCGCAGTGCTGGAATTCTGTTGCAAGGATTTGAGTTGACTTCTCAAGCAGTATAGAATCAGTCAAAAAAATTTACGAATAGGGATTTTAGGAAAACCATGGTGCGTTTTCGAAACTATTAGTATTGAAGCAACCTTGACGAATTTCTTATTACCTAGAGACAGGAAAGATGTTCATCTGGATTTGCGCCATCGCAGTCTTCGCTACTATCGGGTAGTGAGATTCATTTGTCCCAATCTCTGTCCCTCTTGGGGAGAGTCGCGAGGCAAAGACTCATTCTCCTTTAAACCATCTAGAAGCCAAAATAACTTTATTTACAGGTTTGGACCTATTTTATCCATTTAACCCTTAGCTGGCGCCGCTCCGCCGAATAACATAGCTGGCTGACTGGGGTTCATCGCATCCCAGTTAAAATATTGATGCTGTAGCTATTATATTGAATGTTCAGACTTGAAGAATTTTTCGTAGCTCCTTTAATATGTTTTTCATGAGCCAATGTAGCCAGATAATCTCCAAGGTCAAATAAAAAATTCCAAAAAATACAAATGTCCAAAAAAATGCAAGAAATCACCTTTTTCACAAAAAATTGAGAACGGCGCAATTTTCATCCGAATGAGCTGGAAATTTAACTGAGTCATGTCGAGATGAGGTCAATTCAAGGAACGGATAGCGCGAGGGTGGATCTCGAAAAAAAAGTATTTATTCTGACATATTTCGACGCATGAATAGAGAATTTTTATTCCCATCTAATATGCTGGAATGAAGACCTCCATTGGAAGATTGACCACTGGACTATTCTTTTTTCATATCTACTTGATCTTGAGATAACTCAGTTGAATTTTCAGCTCATTCCATTGAAAATTGCGTCCTCTGGGATATTTTAAGTGGAAAAGCGTTTTCTTGCAATTTCTTGCAATAATTTATTATTGCATCAAAATGCACTCAAAAATAGCGCGCATAGCTGGCGCTCTGGGGTCTGTTGAACCCCATGGCCATTTTGCTTGGCTGTTGCGCAGCGACACGCGCGCCAAAACTGGCGCTATGTGCACGATCGGTAAGTGGCACATCTTGACTACCAACAAATGTCACTCTAAGCCCGGGAAACTTCGAATTACGCGCGTGGCGTACTTATGAAGGAGGCCTGGGGTGTAATGCACCCACATGGACAGCTGAGGGTTAAATATTAAACCCCAAATGCAAAAATCCTAGCTCTGGTGCTCTGTAATTCCTAATTCCGGAATGAAGGAGGTGGTCCTCGAATTAAAACGTTTCTCAAAAAACTCTCATATCATTCAATGGTCACATCCTGCTGGGATTGACTCATTGTAATTGTGCGATAATTTTTCACGTTTTACGCATCTCTGTTCACTTGGCATGGTGGAACTAAAACCGTCAACTGTGCGTTGGAATAGACTTTCACCGTATACCAGGACTATGGCAAGAGGTCGTAAAGTCCCAAACCAAACTTCTAATACTATGGACATGAATTTAGAACCCAACAGGGATAATCAGATCCCTAAAGGACAGCAAGGTGCTATGAGGGGAGGAACAGCTCAAAATAACATTGAGATTGGAAATAATCGACGAACTAGAACTGGAATGCCTAGGGAAGATGCAGGAAGGCCATTCAAGAGCTCGCGATACCTTTTTTGCGCGTATGGCAGCCGATATCGGATTGGAGCAGGTAGGAGAAGAATACACGCAGGAATCCGCGATCCACGACCTGAGCCGCATTTTCGCATCCGAACCGGAGTATTTTTCGGGGAATGGAATGACTCTATTGGAAAGTATGAGAGATCATCTTGAAAATTCGCAGATAGCGACCGGGGCGCGATCAAAACCAAAGAATTGTTCCTCGTTTCCCAGGAACGAGGAACAATTCTTCAATGAGAATTATCCGGATTTCGGAGACTTGCGCGTCAACGCGGAATCTTCACGTTTAGACCAACCACCTGGGTCACCAGTTCGAGCCACTCGAATCACTGAACACTTTACTGACAACTGGACCGATCCCTCAAATCCGGAAAACGAATATGTGATGGCTGGAACAGATCCGTGATCTCTCATTAATGTCAATAGTGAGAAGTTCCACCCTCGGGCTGCGAATGGAAACGTTTGAGTAGGTCGTTCTTCAGATAACCAGAGTTTCTGCCGCCGACTGAATAGTGAAGACGCAGTACTCGCTAGCCACTCGGTTCATCGGACCTGCAATGGACTTGACACCGAGCTGAGTGAAAATTGGTTCGATATCAAAGGAGAGAACAGAATCCGAAAAGCCCCCGACTCGTTTGTATGGATGCTGGATTCGCGAATCACTCAGATCGTCAGATACCTATCAATCTCGACACTGAGTTGAACGACAATAGAACGATCTCTCATATGAAGAAGAATTGTGACCAGCCAAACTATCGCGTTGACAATGAGAAGCCACGCGATGCGCGCGGATATTCGCCGATGGGATACCGATCCGATCGTCGATTTCGCGGACATATACGTCGTGCTAATCGGAAGAATTTTGGAGATTTCGAAAAACCAAATCGTCTGCCATGATCAAGACGTGACCGTTTTCTGAATGAAATGGAATACGAGGACGACATCTCCTCGCATTTCATTTCAAAGACAAGTACGAAGGTCAGACGCTCAACTCCAAGAGATCCGGAAAATCGAGCTCTCGTTGATAGACGTGGTACATCGAAATCCAAACTCACCCTGAATCAAGCTCTTAATAATATCATGCCATACGACGGAAATCCCGACATATTAGCATTTTTCTGTCAATCAGTGAGATACATTATAGACGGATATGGCCCAGACGCGGAGCTGTGGATACTGGCAACTTTATTTCGTAAACTCCAAGGCAGAGCTGCCGAAGGTTACACTGCACGTTTGATAGGATATACATCGATCGAAGAATGGTTATCGGATCCGACTACCCAATATAGTGGAGTTGGCGGAGCGGATAGAGTTTCGGCAGAGTTGGAATCAGTACACCAAAGAGAGCATGAAGTTGCCGGAGACTATGGACTGCGTGTCCAAACGCTGCTTACTCGTTTGCTCATTGTTTACGACTCGGATCGAAACCTCAAGAATTGGGAGTGAGGTACGTATGAAAACAACGCAGATAATGAGGCATAACAACAATTCATCTTTGGTCTTTTGGGAGCATTGGAACACCAGGTTAGATCGACAAGCCCTAAGACTTTACGTGAAGCCACTTCAGGAGCAGTAAATTTGGAGGACAGAACGAGCGTCCGCTCCGTATCTCCAAACATCAGTAGTCCTGAAATGAACGGAGATGGAATGATGGCACTCGTGAATACACTGGTTGAACGGAGAATGAGAAAAATTGCAAAAAATACATCTTCACCAATCGAATCGGTAACGGTAAATCGAGCCATAGCGTCCGACAAATGTAGATACTGCCATGTCAAAGGACATTCCGAATGGGATTGCCCAAAAAAAGAGGCTAAAGTTTGTCGACATCGCCAAAGACAAGGCCATGATTTGAACACATGCAAATTTCTAAACCGAAGCGATCGTCATTGGAAAAGTCCCTGAAAGCCAGTCGCAGCAACGTGATAGAAGTATGAACCGATGCGACAATCGCTCAAGTACGCCAGCTGACAACATGTCGTTAGCGTCTTCTGGATATAACAGCGCAAGGCATGATGATGCGAATGCTAGTGGTGGGCGTCGGAGTGATCGCCGGGATGACCGGTTCAATCAAAAGTATCACTCGATTCATTCAAATCCCGCTGGAAACTATCAAACTCATGATGGAAAAAACCATAATGATCGCAATGGGAATTTGAACATTTACAATAACAGGGATACAAATCGGAATTCTTACAACCAATATCGTAACACGCACGAGAATGTGAGTCGAAATAGGAACTCCTATAATAACAGTATGTACACTGTCAAAAGTCCCGGCGTCTATCACACTGCTGAGCAGTGGAAAAAAGGGGACCTCCGCTGAGCAATGGAAATATACAGCACCGGCTGATGTGGAATGACGAGCGGGACTGTCGATCCACGGGCCTATTTTCAATCCGCGGCTGGCACTTATATCGACTGTGCTCAACCGATGAAACCTGTTGGTTATTTCAAAATTTTATTCTCGCGCGAGTATGCATTTCATACATTTGGGAGCTACTGAACAAATCGAAAATAACGTATAGACCGCATGAAGAATAGAAAAAATTTGATCGAAACATTTGGTTTGTTCCGATCGTGCCACGAACTCACAATTCTTCGATCACGGGTCGGATGTCTTCCCCTGGGGCCAGCGAGAAAAGTTACATGAGATGATACAAACGGCTCACTTGAAGTTTGGATATGAAATATAGCATGTTTGCCTTTTCAACATTTTTTGTCGAGAGCGGAATTGTAAACAACGAGGTAAACAAGTTGAAACACGAACGGTAACCATGCGGTCGAGACAATCAACGTCGCGAGAGATAAACATCGTACAGTATACATATATATTCTTCCGGCTTTGATCTACCAGCAAATTTCGCTCTAGACAAAAAAAAACAAAACGGTGAACATGCTATATTTCATATCCAAACCTCAAGTAAGCCATTTGTGTCATCACATGTAACTTTCCTCGCTGGCCCCAGGGAAAGATGTCCGATCCGTGATCGAAAGATTGTGAGTTCGTGGCACGATCGGAACAAACCAAATGTTTCGATCAAATTTTTTCTATTTTTCATGCGGTCCATACGTTATTTTCGATTTGTTCAGTAGCTCCCAAATGTATGAAATGCATACTCGCGCGAGAAAAAAATTTTGAAATTACCAACAGGTTTCATCGGTTGAGCACAGTCGATATAACCGCCAGCCGCGGATTGTAGATAGGCGCGTGAATTGACAGTCCCGCTCGTCATTCCACATCGGCCGGCGCTGTATATTTGCATTGCTCAGCGAGGATCCCCTTTTTCAACTGCTGAGCAGAGTGATATGACGCCAGGATTTTTTACAGTGTACTGTAATCAGAATTTTGAACGAAATGACAACTGAAATGATGAAAGTATCCTCCAGGCTATAACAACAATCACAGAGTCAATCGGCATTATCATCCCAGAAACTACAACCGTCGCACACAGTCTTATGAAACCCGATTTGCGCCACAATTATTCTCACCCTGGAAACAAGCGGTATCGGAAACATTCAAGAAGTGGAGTTGAAGGTTTTTGCACGTAGATTAGGAATTTTTATCCCAATTGAAGCCTCCAAGACTCATACGCTGCCGGCTAGCAGAATCGCGCGAAAGACGTGAAAAAATGCAGTTTTAGTGGTTTAAGTCGATAGGGACGCATTCTACACGAATTTTTATGAGAACAAAAGGTGTTGCATTTCTTGATACAAATCGGATTTGACCAGTTTTTTGGATAACATAATTTCTGGGTGTTATTGCCGTTTGAGAGGACTCTTAATGGATATTTTGGAATCTGGACTACGGCAATCGGAAGAACAGAACGTTTTACGTCGGATTATGTACTTTGAGAATTTGGAAAAACATTTTTGGAGGTAATCTAGGGAGTGAAAATAGAGGGAAACGGGTAATTCGTGAATTCTCGAGGTGTAATTGCGAATGTGCCATCTGGATCGCAGTGGGGTTAGCTTCCTCCATCATCAACCAACTATTTGCCGTGTTCCAGAAGTGCGTAGATACACCTTCTGGACTCTGAGACCGGTCATAGCGAGTCTTGAGGTCAGAGGCCATGCAAAGCCCTGTGAATCTGATACAAATCATGAAATCTCGAGGTGTAGTCACGAATGTGCGACCTCGTTTATAATGGGGATACCTTTCTACATCATAACCAACTATTTGCCGTGTTCCAGAAGTGCGTAGATACACTTGCTGGACTCTGAGAGTTTTGGGGCCAGAGTCAATGTACAGCCCGGCAAATCCGATGAAAAGCATGAATTCATTTTTGGGACTTTCTATCCGTAGCACTCACTAAAACAAAATTCCACACACTTGTCCCTTCTCCTATTTCTTCAATGTAGAATGAAGAATGTGGGAGTGGATCGAGGAATTCTTGATGCCTAATGAGTTTGATTATAATCGAATCGACCGACCCAATCCTCGAATTAAGAATGAAAAAAAAACGTTGGTGCTCGGATGTTCATTGTGTTAAAACCGAATGGACCAATCTCCGACCTTGCTTTCACTGCAGATCACAGGGAAATCAATCGGTTCCATGGCGAAAAAGGGGACCAAGGGTGTAGGGAGAGTTCAGGGTCTTCTGTTCCCATCATTCATCACATAAAATTTCACCCCTTATTACCCGAATGGAAATACTTCCCAATTCGATGGCAGGGATCTCGCAATTTTCAGTTCGGTTCACAAAAAAGGATCACCATGGATTTTCCTCCCACATGAATATTCATTCGTTTGGCAAAATTTCAACATACAGATATTCATGATTCCATAGATTATCACAAATTTTGGATACATTCATGGTTGGTCTGAGCAACATCTGCAACATGCCCAAGTACGTAACCAACAGGTACAATTCTCAAATATTAAGGCATTGGAAACAAGGTTCATGTGACAGACTTGGGCACCATCGAGAATCGAGACTGGAAACGGAAAATATCGACAAATTCAAACGAAAGTTATCCTATCAAAGACACAGCCCAGTCTTGATTCACAACAGTAACGAAAAGAATTGTAGAATCTGGTACTAATTCTCCAAAAGGTAACGAGCAATTATTTTCATTCCGCCAACTTGAACACATCAAGCCCAATACTTTTGAAGAATTTGTGGGGGATTCCACAGATCTTCTGGCTATTCCTGGCTATTGCCATCCAAATCTAGACAGTGTTTTTGATAGAATAACTTTCATTTGGACTTTCGATTTTAGTCTCGATTCTCGATGGTGCCCAAGTCTGTCACATGAATCTTTTGCCCCATGCCTTACTAGTTGAGTATTGTACCTGTTCGTTACGTACTTGGGCATGTTGTAGATGTTGTTTGAACCAATCATAAATTTATCCAAAATTTGTGATCATCTATGGAATCATGATTACCTGTATGTTGAAATTTTGCTAAACGAATAAATATTCATGTGGAAGGAAAATCAATGGTGATCCTCTTTTGTGAACCGCACTGAAAATTGCGAGATCCCTGCGTGTAAGTTGGGAAGTATCTTCATTCGGGTAATGAGGGGTGAAATTTGATGTGATAGACGATGGGAACAGAAGACCCTGAACTATCCCTACACCCTTGGTCCCCTTTTTCGCTGTGAAACCAACTGATTTTCCTGTGAGCTGCAGTGAAAGCAAGGTCGAAGATTGAGTCATTCGGTTTTAACACAATGAACATCCGAGCACCAACGTTTTTCATTCTTAATTCGAGGATGAGATTGGTCGATTCGATTATTATCAACCTAATTAAGCATCAAGTATTTCTTTGATCCACTCCCACATTCTTCATTTCACATGAAAGAAATTGGAGAAGGTACAAAAGTGTGGAATCTCGTTCAAGTGAGTAATACGGGAAGAGAGTCTCAAGATTGAATTCATGCTTTCTTTATCGGATTTGCCGGGCTGTACACTGACTCTGGCGCCAAAACTTCCAGCAGGTGTATCTACGCACTTCTGAAACACGGCAAATAGTTGGTTATGATGTAGAAAGGTATCCCCATTATAAACGAGGTCGCACATTCGCGATTACCCCCGACATTTCATGATTTCGATCGGATTCACAGGGTTTTGCATGGACTCTGACCCCCAGACTCGCTATAACCGGTCTCAGAGTCCAGCAGAGGTATCTACGCACTTCTCGAAGACGGCAAATAGTTGGTGGATGATGTAGAAAGGTATCCCCATTGTGCACGAGGTGGCACATTTGCCATAACACCTCGAGATTTCATGATTTCGATCGGATTCACAGGGCTTCGCATCGACTCTGACCCCAAGGCTCCCTTCAACCGTCTCAGAGTCCAGCAGGTGTATCTACGCACTTCTGGAACAGGGCAAATAGTGGATGATGTGAAAAGGTAACCCCATTGTGATCGAGTCGGCACATTCGCGATTACACCTCGAGAATTCACGAATTACCGGATTTCCTCTGTTTTTTCCGTTTTTTCTCTATTTTCACTCCCTAGATTACCTCCAAAAATTTTTTTTCCAAATTTCCAAAGTGCATAATCCGACGTAAGATTCCCTGTTCTTTCGATTGCCGTAGTATTCCAAAATATCCATTAAAAGCCCTCCAAAACGGCAAAAAACACCTAAAATTTCGGTTCTCCGAAAAACTGGTCATATCATCCGATTTGTATGAAAGAATGAAACAACTTTTGTTCCCATAAAAATTCGTGTAAAATGCATCCCCATCAAGTCAAACCACTAGAACTGCGTTCATTTGCGTATTTTTGCTAGCCGGCAGCGTATGAGTCTCGGAGGCTCTAATTGGGAAAAAGATTCATAATCTACGTGCAAAATTCTACAATATCCCCTCTTGAAACTTTCCGATATCGTTTGTTTCCAGGATGAGAATAATTGTGGCGCAAATCGGGTTTCATACGACTGTGTGCGTCGATATCCAGACAGAAGATCAAATTTCAACGGAAATGGTCAAAACGAGAGGTTTCAGAGGTCCACGAATGACTGGCAGGATTCTACCCGGAATGACTGTCAAAATCGAAGTTAGTCTAATATCGATTCGAACAATTCCAATCAGGGAATGACTATGACTATACAAATATCAGACAAGAGAACCAATCTATGGGAACTCCAAATAATCCTTCAAACTTCGAGGATGCCCGACACCAGGCCGCGGGGTCGAGCACTATCAATTAAGTGACGGAAATACACCATAGCGGCAAGTCTCGGTTAGGCATCTGGATGCAAATCATCGAAGGCACCCGGTGGTCGAACTCGAGAACGGAGTCCTCAGAAACGGTTCTCTGCGGTTCTACGCGGATACAGGTGCGGACGTAACGCTATTGAAGGCATAATGTATCAGTGGAGGGATAGCAATCGATGAAAATTATATCATAGTGATCCCGAGAAGGGCAGCGCTGGGGATGCTATAGTCTGGGTCGGATTAAAATGAATCTGAGTGGTTTAGACTGTGATGTGCACGTTGTGCCAAATGATTTTGCAATCAATACGAATGGTCTCCTAGGGTGGAGAGTATTCGAAAAACACGGGGGGATTATTCATGCAAAGTCAAAACATATCAGATTTGGAGATTCGGAGATACCATTTGGAGAAGGAGAAAAGTTCAAATTGCCGCCTAGAACTATACAAGTAATTTATGCTCGAGTTAAAAACGATGAAGAAGTGGGGTTCGTGGAGCTACAGGATTTTGGCCCAGGTATTTTGTTCGGGAATTTTGTTACGATCAATGATGGGGGGAATGCTTATGCAATGTGTATGGATATTAATGATGGGGAAGTCGAAATTGAGTCACCAGAAGTTACATTAGAACCTTGCGAGACTACAGAACCAAAACGCGATATTTTCGATTCGGGAGCAGTAAAAGAAAACGAACTCGAAGAACGAGTCAATATGATGGATTTTCGTACCGAAGCAGTGAAAGATCGCGTAACTTGCATTTCTGAACTGATTGATCCCAAAACCTTAGAGGAGCTGAATATCGAAGAAATTCAGCATATTAAGAACCTTATTAGGTTACAACCACATGTCTCCCGACTACCAGGAAAAAAATTGAATTCTACCCACCTACTTACCCACAAAATAATTACATATACTGACTTACCGGCGAAAGCATAGAAATACCAATACCCTCCAGAGATGAGGAAGGAGATGATGAAGCAAGTCAACCAATTATTGGAAGACGGAGTACTGGAACCTCCAAATTCATCATATTCAAGTCCATTATGGATAGTATTAAAGGAACCGGGCCGAATGGAGAGAAAAAATGGCGCTTGTTAGAAGATTCCCGAGAATTGAATGAGATCACGGTGAAATATCACTACCACTCACCCAATCCAACCGATCTAATTGATCGAATAGCGGATGCGAAGTATATCACAACCGTAGATCTGAAATCGGGATATTTTCAGGTCAGATTGCACCCTGAATCGTCCCCTTTAACAGCCGTGAGAACAACCGAATTCTTGGTTCAGTTTGCCGCCCTTCCGACGGCTCAAACCAATTTAGCTCCTGTATTTCAAAGATCAATTGATCTCACTTTCGGGGGATAGATACACGATATTGTGGAATGCTATTCGGACAACCTGTCAATAGCTAGTGAATCGCTGGAAGAGCACTTCACAAAGTTTAGCAGAGTTCTGAAACGTTCTGAGGGAGCGAACGTAACAGTAAAACCAAGGCAATGTCAATTTTTACTAAAACACGCGAGTGTTTTGGGACATCTAGTGGGGAACGGTAAAATTTGCCTAGACCTCATGAAGATCGAAGCTGTCAGCAAATATACTGTTCCCACAACTACTGAGAAAGTTGGACAGTTCCTGGGGTTGCCATCAAACTATCGCAGATTCATCAAGAACTTTGCTGAAATCGCTCACCTACTCCATCTATTCTACTACTCAGAGGCGATACGGAATTCTATTGGAAAGAAGAACGACAAGAAGCATTTGAGAAATTAAGGGATGCACTGTGCTCCTGCCCAGTGCTCAGATCGACTGATCCACAGCTGGATCTATACACATATATATTCAGATGCTTCGAAATTTGCTATCGGCGTGTTGCTGAGTCGAAAGAAAGGCAAGAAAGAATACGTTTGAGTGTTTGCTAGTTGAGCCTTTAAACAGATCACGCTATTCTACCTTCGATCGAGAGCTCTTAGCTATAGTATTTTGCGTGCAAAGCTTCAGAAATTTCATTCACGGGAAGCACTCCACGGTCGTCTGCAATCATCAGTCGTTGGTTTATTTGAACAAGACAAAGATGCTTGATCTTAGGTTCAGTAGGCTTGAAGCCGCGCTTCGTAATCATTCGTTCAGTGCGATCCATAGACCTGGAAATAAGAACCAGGCCGATGCCCTGTCTAGGAATGCTCCATTGGAATGAGGAGATCTAGACCTCGAACGCCTTTTAGCAGAACTGTATAGGCTAGCAGAAGAAGAAAAAGGAAAAGAAGCGGAAGAAGCAAGACATGAAAAAGCCCAACTATTGGTCGTAACGAGAGGTGAAAGTCGGAAAGCAAAGGAATTGGAAAAGCAACAACTCAACAATATCAGGGACGATTTGGAGAAAAGAAAGAGAGATATTGATTTCTCAGACGATCTATCGGATGTTTCTTTTGAGGAAATATCCGACGAAGAATAGAGTGGCACTCGAAAGGCAGAGAAACAGATAGTAGCTGGAAAACCAATAAGTGAAGAGGGAGGACATTTTCCAGGTTGAAATATGTTGAAAGAACTCGACGACTATCCAGCAGCTGAACCGATCCTCAGTCAAGCAATGAACGATGTTGAGCAATTACCACTGGTCACCGACAAGGCTATAAGGGGAATGGGAGCAGGGATACGCATCACAAGCAACCGAAAAAGACAAGATAATAGATAGACCTGAACCGGATGAAAATATCCCTCTTCCATTAGAAAGGAAATTGTTCCAAGGCTATACCATACATAAGAAAAAAAGTTCAGGAATTCACCAAGATCCATTGGATGCCCATGGTCCCGAAACCCCACCGAGCCTCAACGAATCTATGGAGAGTTTCAAAAAAGCTAGGGTCGATTCAGATTCTACAGAGTACACAGGTTTGCCAAGTCAAACGAACCAACAAAATGCATCAACTTCCAGGGTAGATGGAGAAACTATTGAAAAGTCAAATTCCAATCAGTCAACTACTATTACAAGGAAAAGAACTCAGAGTCCGCTCTCATGGAATATCGAATAGTTTAGAGCTCAGCGGCAACCTGACTCACAAATTTTAGTTATAACACGAATCAGATACACCAAGGAGTGACGAAGACTCTAATCTAGCCGAAAGTAGTCAAGTGACAACGGAAAAGAGAATTCTCTCACAAAATAAGAATGAGCAGAACTTCGAGGATGTCGAGTACCAACCCGTCGTAAATCTCACTTGATTAGAAATGCCCAAAACTAGCGAAAGCCAAGCGCAATGAATTGTTCAAGAAGGGCAAAAGTCACCAGCAAAGATTGAAAAGACAAACTATCCACCAGATTCCAATCGTACGTGAGCGCAATCGATGGATGATGACATTGAAATGAGAAATGAGCACCCCCATATGTCACTAATGAATGCAATGGATCGGACACCTACCCCGCCTAGTTCACCAGAATTTGCAGGGCACCAAGGTGTGGAAATAGACAAACAGTTGCCACCCAATAAAAACAAACAAAGTGCCACGGGGCAATTCTCAAATGACAAAAGTAAATCCATGGAATTGTCTGTTAGATTCCAAAACTATGAAGAGCACGAAAGCTGTGCGCAACCAGATCATACGTTAGAGCGTTGCATAGAGTTATTCGGTGACGGCAATTGTTTGCTCAATGCGCTTATTATATTGCGGGACTTAGGGGCGGAACCCATCCAACTGCGACTATATTCGCTGGAAAGCTGATATAATCAGAGCTGTAGTGGTCCACTCAATCAGTCAGAGGTCAGTATGGAGACGTGGACACACTCTACATATTTTCACGCCAGTTTCATAAAAATATCTGCGTACATCTACCGTGCAGAGATAGAATGAAATATGATTAGATCAAAGCAGGAAGCTCCAAAAAATTCATACATCTCCACCTGAGTGGTCAACATTACACACCTCTCATAGATGAAGGGCCGCAGGAATATAATAACATGATGAACGAAGCATCGCCACAAAAATATCAAGGAATCAGTATTCCCATGGTGGAACCTCCGTCGAACAAAGAAGGAAGACAAGGCAGAAATTCAGAACAAGGAATCGATCACGAAAATTATAGAGAAGGTGTTACAGCTGAGATTCCTCTGGACAAATTGCAAGAGAATATTCCAAAATCGAATACTGGGAAACCAATGGAGGGAATAGTCTCATCACAAGAGCAGCAAATGGGTTTTGAGCAAGTCAACGAGGATCCAAAACTCACTTGAGGAGAGAACTGCGCCACATGCAAGAGTACAATGACGAAATACTTGGTGGCAGAAGCGCGAGGTCTCCATGGAGTACCATCTTGGATGATCGATGAGGATGAGATAGACATTCTCTCAGGCGTGAGAACAATAAACGATCATTCATTTGCACACATGGAGCATTGGTCTTATGTGATACCTGCGGATATGAATTTGGATTCGGAGGTCCTGAACGGTGCAATAGCAAGAGGATACGTTAGTCAAGACGAGTTGGTCAGTCACGCGCGATCCATCGGAGAGATTGTAATTACTGACCACAAAGATGAGAAAATGTTAGGAATGGTTACTAAAAATACAATCTATACAAAAACATTAGGGGCAGACATAGTTCCAACACTGGGAATCCCAAAAGGAGGAGTCATCAATGAGGAAATAGAATCACTCGGAGTAATAAGAGATTCGGTGACGCTGAATAAAAATGAATGGGGATATTCCATATAGCAGTGCAGCAAAATCTTCAGGAAATGCCAGACATCTACAACACTTTTTGAGAATAACTTACCTATACCACCCGCGGAAGATCGTATGCGGATTATCAAGGAATATCATGAAACTCTCATGGGAGGTGATAAAGGTATAGCTAAAACTTATTTGCGAATTAGCAGCGACTGGTATAGGCCTGACTTGTTGAATGATGTCAGAATCGTAGTGAAGGCTTGTTCAACTTGTCAGACAGATAAATTGGTCCGCGTCAAAACCAGGCTACCTCTGGTAATCACCGACACACTCATACGAATATTTAAAGGAATTTCGCTCGGCTTTTGCGGACGAAAACCAAGAACAAAGAACGTCAATGTTTACATTTTAAATATACAAAACTGCTTAAGTAAATTCGTCATTTTAACAGCAACAACTGAAGCTACGTCCAAGGTAGTGGTGCAAATTTCAATGGAAAGTTTTGTTGCAAATTTTGGGTTACCAAGTACGATTATGACAGATCAGAGGGCTCATTCCACTGGAGGAATAATGGGATAATTTGCACGGATTTTCAGAATCAATAAGCTAAATTCAACTGCATTCAGACCCTCAACGGATGGTATTATAGAGAAAATGCATCCTTCAATGAATGAATTTTTGGCAATATACTCTGAGAACGTGGAAGATTGGGATACGAACCTGCCCCTCGCTCAATACGCGATGAATTCTTCAACTCACACTAGCTTAGGATTTTCTTCATATGAAATCGTATATGGGCAAAAGCCGAGAACGCTGTCCGGTATTCCGCCACCCGATCAACTTACAACTTACGATCATTACCTGGCAGACATCACAGAGGCTTACACACAAATTCGCACATTAGTTGCAATATCATTGGAGAGGTCGAAATTACACTCTAAATATCAATACGATCGAAAAATTCTCTCTGTGTCTTTCCGGGAGAGAGAAATGTCTTATTACTAGAAGAACCTCCTACAAGCAAGTTTGCAGAATATGACGAAGGTCCGTATCGAATTCGAAATAGACTACGATTCTCGCAACGCAAAAATTCAAAAAGACGATCAAATTCGAGTCGTTCGCATAGACAGATTGAAAAATCATTAATCTGGTTATGAAGATGAGGCATGATAGAGTGTAGCTGGAACATAATGAAGTGAATTTTTTTTTCTAATTAAGTTTGACACTCGATCGATATGATCGGATATCGTATTTATCACTCGCGGGAATTTCAAATTATGAAGATATAATTTTTTCGGTCTTTGCGAGTTAAAGTCAGCAGATATTGCTGACGTTTTTGGCATCAATCGAGAATGGATTTCACTCAACTCTCGATCAATGCACCTTTAGAGCCTCGTATGGTTCCAAGGATGCATCTAAAGGATTTTGATGGGAAGGAATGAAAAGTAAAAATGAGAAATGAGAAACTTTATGAAAAAATTTGGATTCTACGCTGATGTTATGCGTGTTTCGACCTTCTCTCATTGCTCGGGCTTTTCAAAGTGGTGGAAGAGCAATGAAAGTTTACCACTGACACGCGGCTCAAGTGGCCGAATGTTCGATGGTTTGGACGCCCTTATATACGAAAGTTCATCTTCGTTAAGCGCTTGCGAGAAAGGTCATTTTAACCCGCTATTCCCATTTGATTTCTCAACATTTTCACTTTGGCAGCTCTTCGGCCTTCTGCCGGAGATATATGTAATTAAGTTTGACACTCGATCGATATGATCGGGATAAATACGATATCCGATCATATCGATCGAGTGTCAAAATTGATTACATATATCTCCGGCAGAAGGCCGAAGAGCTGCCAGAGTAAAAATGTTGAGAAATCAAATGGAAATAGCGGGTTAAAATGACCTTTCTCGCAAGCGCTTAACGAAGATGAACTTTCGTATATAAGGGCGTCCAAACCATCGAACATTCGGCCACTTGAGCCGCGTGTCAGTGGTAAACTTTCATCGCTCTTCCACCACTTTGAAAAGCCCGAGCAATGAGAGAAGGGCGAAACACGCATAACATCAGCGTAGAATCCAAATTTTTTCATATAGTTTCTCATTTCTCATCTTTACTTTTCATTCCTTTCCATCAAAATCCTTTAGATGCATCCTTGGAACCATACGAGGCTCTAAAGGTGCATTGATCGAGAGTTGAGTAAAATCCATTCTCGATTGATACCAAAAACGTCAGCAATATCTGCTGACTTTAACTCGCAAAGACCGAAAAAATTATATCTTCATAATTTGGAATTCTTCCTCCTTTGATTCTCTCAAGCCTGAAATTGTGACTTATGTGGACGGGAGGTGAAATTCTATCGTATTTTAATTAGACTATAATAGAATGTCTCAATTGTATTGTCTGCAAAATCATTCCAAGACATATCTAAAACTCAAGCCATGTGGAACAAATACACATACAGGCGAGCGCAAGAATATGTGTATGGCTCCGTCTAATGTTTGTCAAATGGTTAGTATATAGATTCTCTCATACAGTGACGCTCTCGCTCTCGCTGCGTGAGCGTCTTCCTTTTCAGTATAGTCTCGCGCTCAGCCAAACACACATCACGCTCCCTCGTTCACCATGTGAACATTGAATATCGCCAATTTTTCAGAGTGTTTTGTTGGAGTGAAATAAAGCTACGGTACTCCCTAGCATAACCCGATGCGTTCTCATCAATTTCGCTACCCTGGAACCATCATCCCGATAATCAGAGAGTAACATTTGATGCAACGGCCGGAAAACAACGCAGGGGTATGCAGTGTCCGCGTTTCGGAGCAAGTCACGGCGTGGCGTCGCCATCTCAGCCTCATGACAAACGCGCAGTGCGAGACAGACCTTTAACTAAGTCCTGTCCTCTACACTGCATGGGGAGCAAGCAAACAAATAAAATGTTAGTCTCCTCAACCACACGACAAATATTGCAGTGGAGAGGAAGGAACTAAATTCGGTTGCTCCGAGTGGCAGAAGCAACAGTGTAGCAAAAATGCTCATGTGTCTAGTGCAGTGACAGAATATTTCAGATCATGGTCAGAAGTGCGACAGCGCCACAGTGATCCGATCAGAATAACAATTAGATAATGAAATCGAAGCGTCGCGGCAGTGCGAAAGTTAGCCTCGTGGCAAGGCGGAAGTGGGTGAGACGCCATTTTGAGCTCTCTCGCCGACACGTCAATCGCATCGTCGTCGTCAGTGGCAGTTGGCGCCGGTGCACTTGGGGATCAAGGTGCTGATATAACATCAGCAACGGGTGAGCGGCCATTTTGGACTCGCTCGTCACCACGTACTCAGCAGCGTCGTCATCAGTGGCATCAGTGGCAGTTGGCGGCGACGCGTTCCAGAGTCAAAGCGCTACTACAACGACAAGAGCAAGCGTGGCAGGTTGCTGCATGTTCGGGGCATCATCAGATGCAAATGCGCTCTCATCGACAAATCGAGCTGCGCCACCAGTAGCGCTAACCATTGTGCTCCGATAAAAGGTGTGTTCGTTCCTTTGTTGAAATTCGTAAACAATGAGCTTGCTCGCAGCATCCTCATGTACGAATTGACGTGATAGGGAGTAATTGCATTACTCATTCTCCTCGCATATCGGCAGGTCAGGGGCATGAGCTGCGCTCTGCACCTCATCATATGAAGCTTCTTGGACGGGTTTATACAGCCCCTGCTCGCATAAGCCACTTTTCGGAAAGCCATTTTCCGGAATGTCATGAGCACTTTTCGGAATTACATTTCCCGGAATGTCATAAGCACTTTTCGGAATTACATTTTCCGGAATGTCATAATCGCTTTTCGGAATTACATTTTCCGGAGTGTCATGAGCACTTTTCGGAATTACATTTTCCGGAATGTCATAACCACTTTTCGGAATGACATTTTCCGGAATGTCATGAGTACTTCTCGGAATTACATTTTCCGGAATGTCATAAGCTCTTTTCAGAAAACCATTTTCCGGAGTGACATAGATTCTGGAGTGCTCGTATCATTTTGTAGAGTGCTCCCCACGCCGCAACAGTTTCTAATTCGTCTGAATTATTCGTTTAGACGGGTGGAAGTTCCAAATAAATGAGTCAACGATATGACCTAGTGCACAATGGCACACTTCGTATCTATTGTACGTTTTCGCGGCACTCTCTGGTCATCATGGCGACTATAGAGAGGCAACTGAGAAATCAGTCGTGGATTGCTAATCACTCCACCAACTTCAAGAAAACGGGGCGCGCGAGTATGGCGCAGGGCGCCTGCTCAGCTTGCATGGAAGCCTTGCAAAAACTATGGCAAACTTTCGAGGAAAATCACAATCTCTTGGAAGATGATGAAGACATCGATCGTACAGACAGTTATTTCGCCAGTAACGTCTTCTCACAAGTGGAAGAGTCTTTTTACACCAACCTTGGTCTCTACAAGGACTACGCGCTGCAACTTCGACAGAAAGACGCGGCTTTGGGTGCACCCGCAGCACACATCGGAGGAGACAACATAGCTTTCTCTCATGTGCTAGGCAAGCTGCCAGAGATAAAACTACCAACATTCTCGGATGAACCTTCGGAATGGACCAAATTTCGGGACTGATTTACGGAAATGGTCGTCAAGCGTGACCTGCAACCCATCGACAAAATGCATTACCTTCGCCAGGCACTGGAAGGCGAAGCAGCTGATCTACTCGAGGAAGTTCCCCACACTGGTACGCATTTTGATGAAACTTGGAAAGATCTCAAAGATCATTATGATAATTATCGCTTGCAAATCACGAAGCTAGTGTCTAAATCATTGACCATCAAAGGCATGGTCAATATGTCAGCTAAAGAAGAATGCCGCGTGCGCACAACAACTCATAACATGTTACAGGCTCTCAAGGCTTTGGGCAGTCCCATCGAGCATTGGGATCACATCACGGTATTCCTGACAGTTAGTATGTTGACGCCAGGAATACAACGCAAATGGGAAGAGCATGTTGAGAGCTCAGATGATCCACAACGATCACCCACATTCAACGAACTGAAAAACTTCTTGGAAAAGGGAGCGCAAGGCTCTTACGCGATTGGAAATCGGTAAAACCTTCAGTAGTACGAACAATACCAAATCCGCAACGGATAACAAAACTAAGCCAACCCAGAGTGGCCAACCTAAGAGGACAACGGCACACGTCGCCAGAAGTGAAGAACAGACGCCTGCCGACAAAAAACCGGATTTTGCTACCTCTGCAATGGAGAGCACTACATTATCAGATGCGAAGATTTTCGCAGCAAGTCACCGGCGGAGCGGCAAACACTCGTCGTTTCGAAAAATCTATGTTTAAATTGTCTTCCTTCCAGGGTTTTCAACGAAACGAAACAAAACGCGATTTTTAATTCTGTTTCGTTCATTTTAGCAAAAACAAAACGAAACAGAATTATTTTCAATTATGTTGAACGAAAACAAAACTAAACGAAAACCAAATCCGTCTTTTTTTTCATAAACAAAACTAAACAAAATTATTGCCATTTCGTTTCGTTGAATATTGTTTCTCAGAATTTATGTTTCGTTTAGTTTTGTTTATTCACGGAATAAACAGAACTCAATAATTTTGTTTAGTTTCGTGAATAAACGGAATTCAACAAAATTATTTTCTGTCGAAGATGTTTTGTTTTGCTTCTCACAAACAAAACATAAACGAAATCATTCATAATTATGTTGCGATAAACGAAACCAAACAAAACTCTGTATGATTATGTTGAGGGTAAACGAAACTAAACATAAACAAAATGTCATTAAGCGAAACGAAACAAAAATATTCTTGTTTAGTTCAGTTTATCGAGAACTTTGCCCCGACGAGATCGTCATTAAACGCGGCATTTTTGGGTTAGAGTGATGGAAAAAAATTGTCGACACGTTGTGCGGAAAAGTGTTTTTTGCAACTTTGTGCGCGAAGTTGTAGAAAAATGAGACTTCTCTTCATTATTTACAGTGCGAGAAGTAATGCGTGAATGACTTCTCGCACAGTTTTACATTGACGCACTGGTGGAGTGTGCGTGAATGTGACTTCTCGCTCTAATGCATTTTCATTCACGCACAGTTCCGAAATATGATGTCACGTCATCCATCTGAATTTGGCCTTTCTTGAAAACTTCGTTTCCAAGATAATCTTGCTCGGACAGTGGTGCATTTAATTACAACTTCGCGCACAGTTGCAAGAAATAGTATACGCAACACGTGCGAGAAGTTTCCGCACACGTTGCCAACTCGCGCGAGAAGTAACATTCACGCACTCGTTTGGCAACTTGTGCGGAAATTGACCTTCTCGCACTTGTTGCGTAATATACTATTTCATTGCTCCAACGTAAAAATGCCGCGTTTAAATAGGATTTTAGGGTTCTCGTCATGAAGAAATATATCCGCACCTCGCTTGCACGCCCATTTTGGGCACTGGAGGACATGTCTGTCCTAGTGCCCGAAATGGGCTACCGCGCTCAGTACGGAAATATACTATCTCCGCAAGCGTCACGGAAAGAGTGCGGAACACTTTCACCCGTGTTGCGTATACTTTTTTTTGTGCTGAGTGCGGCAAGCTGTCTCGTCTGATCAACAATGAACTGAATGATCTGACGAAAGACAATCTAAGCTCATTCGATGGACCCAGGACCAGCCGTAGGGTGGCCTTCACGTAGATCTTTGCAGCTGAAAAGATCGAACATAATCGAGGGTAATCTGGTAGATCAGCGGAGAGTCCTAACTCGAAGAGACTATCCGACCTCAGAGTTTGTGTTCAGATGGTTGATTCGAGTCGAAAATACATGCTTTGGAGCAGATGATTCCATTTCTCTCCTTTCTTTGTGCTATCCAGTATTTCACAGAACGATTTTTGAGGCCCTGGATATGACATTTCCCCCTTATGTACGCTGGCAAAAATAATGGAGGTGACTTAGAATTTTCGCCGCGTGGATTCAATCTATTTCCATCATGTCAAAATCCAAATAGTAGATTTCGATACAAGGGCGGGGATGTTGGTTTCCGTGGCCCGAGCGATGTTTTTCCGGCCCGAGCCTTGGTCGGAATCATCGCTCGGAAGCGGAAACCACCCCGCCCGAGTGTCGGATACTATTTTTTCATCGTCGGCGTGGGAAAGACAATCAAAATAACAGCTCTTTCCCGCACAGACGATGAAAGAAATAGTTACATGGCTAATTTTTTGAGCTTTTCCCGCGACGGGATTTGGTTGTTTGACATGTTTCCTTTCAACTCTACTTGTCACGAAGTTTTTCAGACTGAATTTGGGTCATGCTGTTATTATTTTAACGAAATTCCTCATTTTTAAAGAAAACCTCCTGATAAGAGAGATATGTATGGCTTGAAGTCTACTCTGAGCATTCGGTGTTACAAGCTATCGAAAATAAATCGGTCATTATTGTATTTTAAGAGATTAATTCGGGCTAACTCACTATATCGATCACTTCGATGGACGCTCCATGAGAATCCGTGGAACCTAAATTATTGTAGTCCGAGGAAGCTATATTTTGACTCTTACTATTTAAAATTTTGGAAATAATTCGTTTAGGGATTGACGTGAGACTCAATTACCAACTGTCATTCAATAGAATAAGTGGCCAAAAGTTCGAATGGAGTGGTTTGCAGCTCACTAGTCAGAACAGGGCCCTTACTCGTTCCGTGTTAGTTTTTGCGATAGCTCTCATATACCAAAATTAAAGTAAAAGTCAGTAATGAGATTAAAGATTGATAATTCATGTTCGGAAGAATGAACGATATTCAGATTACTTATAGGACCCTGTTACATTTATTCAATAGTTCTTAATAGAATTTTTTCTACAGTGTTGTAGACACCAAAACATCGGAAAATTGCAAAAAAATTCATTCACGTGAATTAGTGAGAGAGTTTTCGCATTATATGTGCAACAGTTGTCAGGTACTTGCTCATGATACCGATGGATTCATGATCCAATTCCGTAGAATATTTGTAGAAGCCACGAGAAAATGAGTGAGGTAGTGCTTCCGGAGGGTGCGCGGAGGCGGGGCGTGGTCCAGGGGGCGAAGCCCCCCACATGGTAAAAAATCCTGATATAAGTGCATTATATTTGAATAAAACTTCAACTCAATTTTGAAAAATTTGATTTTGGTACATATTTCAAAATAAATTGATCCATTTACATCCTTTTCAGTCTCACTCGATCTCAAATTTGAGCTACTCATAATCATAAAAAAGTCCAAAGAAGCAAAAAAATCTGTAAATCATGACCCATCATATGGCAAATTCCAAATCCATGTTATCCCAGGAGACACTCAAATTTCAAAGCAACTCAAAATGGGATTTTCAATCGTAATTTTGACCGTAGATATGTTTTTCGATGAGAATACAGTAGAATCCGGCTATAATGACCCGGATATGATAAGAATTCGGTCATAACGAGCGAAAATTCTGGCAAAATTTGGTTTCGGCACCGGCTCTACCGAGCAAATCGATTTGGAAGCCGTTCAACTATGAGTTTCGGAGCCTAAGACTCGGGGTGAATACGAGTATCAATACGAATACGCATGCAGTATGATTCTATAAGTGAGCGAAATGGATAGATCGAATACAAGGAAGAGACTTATGAAGATATAATTCTTCGGTCTTTGCGAGTTCAAGTCAGCAGATATTGCTGACGTTTTTGGCATCAATCGAGAATGGATTTCACTCCACTCTCGATCAATGCACCTTTAGAGCCTCGTATGGTTCCGGGGATGCATCTAAAAGATTTTGATGGAAAGGAATGAAGAGTGAAGATGAGAAATGAGGAACTTGATGAAAAATTTGGATTCTACGCTTTATTTTCGATTCATCTTTACTCTTCATTCCTTCCCATCAAAATCCTTTAGATGCATCCTCGGAACCATACGAGGCTTTCAAGGTGCATTGATCAAGAGTGGAGTAGAATCCATTCTCGATTGATGCCAAAAACGTCAGCAATATCTGCTGACTTAAACTCGCAAAGACCGAAAAATTATATCTTCATAATTTGAAATTCCCGCGAGGGATAAATACGATATCCGATCATGCCGATCGAGTGTCAAAATTAACTACATACAAGGAAGAGACATTTCATGACGAGTACAACCTGGTAAACTTTGACGTGAAATTAAAATTTCTCAGCTACAAGTTCTCAGTTATCCATCATTTGTACTAGTCCATATTTCATCTTGCGGTTCATCCAATTCATGACAAATGCGAATTCCTAAATATTGTATGTCCATACCGCTATGTGGATTGATGCACATCTACGTCATTGTCGTCCTGTCATCGTATTCTGAATGTTATAGTTATCTGAAATCTTGATAAGAGAGACTTTACAAACTCAAGATTAGTTTTTTCCACCCATCAAGGATAGTTGTAACGGAATCATATATAACGAGCTTCTTTCTTCGGTCCCTTGGAGCTCGTTATAACGGAAATGTTTTGAATAGAGAGAAAAATGAGAATGTCAATATCGAGAGAAGCTATATCGAGAAGAATATTCACCCCTGGATCTAGGATCGAACTGGGAACCGTCTTCTTGCCGAGAAGATGCTCTAACATCTTAGCTATCTGGGTCTCGACATCACGTCTCTATCTCAGTCTAATGGTAATGCAAACTGTGATCATCAAAACAACTTGAAGAGTATTCAAATATCGCCAACAAGTCAAGAAATTTACAAAAACTAGCAAAATTTGGTGGTCATCATAATTTTCCGATGATAGATATCCGTTCTGCGTTCTTTCCTAAGGAGTCATTTTTCCGCACGGCTCGTACTTTTTTGCACTCATTTCCGCACGCAAAACTGTGCGGAGAGGTAACTTTCCCGTACAGGTTTATGCACGCAAGCTTAAAATAGGACATTTCAATACAAGGGTGGAAAACTTTTTTTTCGCGTCCGAGTGATGGGTTTCCGGCCCGAGCCGTAGGCGAGGGTCGGAATCATCACGAGGGTGCGAAAAATGAGTTTTACATCCGTGTTTCGAATACTATTTTTTGACAAACTGTGAGAGAAAGGGGAAAATCAGTGCAGAAAAGTTACTTTCTCGCACAGTGTGTCAAAAGAAGTTTTTCCACCCTTGTATCGAAATGTACTATTTTCCACCCTTGTGTCGAAATGTATTATCTTTGCATGAGACATGAAAATGAGGACCTCATTGTAACTGGAACCACGTGTGATCTGATTTCTACTTCAACAGAAACGTATGTAAAGATCGCCTCTGTCATACATCCATCTCAGGAGTAATGCGAGGATGACAAAAATTGAAAATTCACAAAAACGTACATTTTAGTAGGTGAGGAGTTCCTTCATCTTGTAACAAGGACCATTGGGAACCCCTATAAACTGTCAGAATCCCCCCTGTTCACTTTTCTGACGCCGAAGACAGCTCATTCCTGGGATGAAGTGTACATCAGAATAGTTGTCATACCGAGGTTCTTATTTGAATACATGAGGATATCCGTTGTCCACGCGAGTGTCATAGAGTACGTCAATGTCAAATCCAAACGGATTCTGCATCTATTTTTTTAAAATTCCCATACCATTTTTTTTCGACGTGGGGTACCAAAATAAGATGTTTCCTATAGTTTGTAGGTCCAGAAAAATTTTTTTGTCTCAGATAGGCCTACAAGAGTGATTTTATCGAAAAATCAAGAATTGAATTTATCCTACCGTATTTTGCTCGTAACTTTTGATTGCTTCGACCAATTTGGATTTTCCAAGAAGCATTTGAAAGGTGACTTCAGAAGCTATCGATTAACCACTAGTAAAACCTCTCCCAGTTGATTTTTGAACATCCGAAAGCTGAAATACTCAAAAATCACTGTTTGGCTCATAACTTTTTTGACGTATATTTTGATTTTTTTTATTTCATTTTTTTTCGATTTGTATAGTGATGAACTACCTGCAAAAAAATTTTCAGCCATTATTTTTACTTTTGGGGCCTCCTAGAGCTGTTTGAGTGCGCAAAACCATCTCAAAAACTCGAAAAATGCGTTTTTTCCTCGTTCAACTTCCTCGGGCGACTTCGCAACTAATCTCATTATGTTTGCAAGACTGTTTTACCTCAGAAATGACTGTTCCGAGTATTTTTTTAGTGTAACAGATGCTCAGATCCGTAGAAATTTATTTCGAAAGCAAATTTTCATTCAATAATTAGCATCTCCTGCGCATGCGTTGTTCTCTACGTCTCTGAAAATGTTTCCAATCGATAGCTGGTTCAATTTCCTTTAAAAAAAACCTCTTGCTGAAGTCAATTTCATGCCGTTGAACCGGAGCTACAGCTGTCAAACTAAAAAGAAATGTCTCAGGTATCAAATCCGTGAGCCTGGAGAAAGATTGTCGGTCTCGTCTGCCGGTTGAAGCGTGTATTTCCGCTTCTACTCCATCAATCTAACTTCAACAAGGGGTCATTTTGAAGGGAATTGAGTCAGCTACCGATCTGAATCGTTTTTGGAGCACCAAAATCATTTGCCTGCGCAGAAACTCCACAATCGTCTGATCAGAGTCGGATAAACTGCTGACAATGATTCGTTAGATTCGAATTTCTCGTGCATGCAAATGACTTTAGAGCTTCAAAACTAATTTGAATCGGTAGCTGACTCAATTCCCTTCAAAATGACCCCTTGTTTAAGTTAATTTGATGGAGTAGAAGCGGAAATCCACGCTTCAACCGGCAGACGAGACCGACAATCTTTCTCCAGGCTCACGGATTTGATACCTGAGACATTTCTGTTTAGTTTGACAGCTATAGCTCCAGATCTACTGCATGAAATTCACTTCAGCAAGAGGTTTTTTTTGAAGGAAATTGAATCAGCTATCGATTGGGAACATTTTTAGAGACGTAGAGAACAACGCATGCGTAGGAGATGCTAATTATTGAATAAAAATTTGCTTTTGAAATGAATTTCTTTGAATCTGAGCATCTGTTACACTAAAAAAATACTCAGAACAGTCATTTCTGAGGTAAAACAGTCTTGCAAACTGAATGGAATTAGTTGCGAGGTCGCCCGAGGAAGTTGAACGAGGTAAAAACGCATTTTTCGAGTTTTTGAGATAGTTTCGCGCACTTAAACAGCTCTAGGAGGCCCCAAAAGTAGAAATAATGGCTGAAATTTTTTTGCAGGTAGTTTATCACCATACAAATCGAGAAAAAATGAAATAAAAAGAATCAAAATATACGTCAAAAAAGTTATGAGCCAAACAGTGATTTTTGAGTATTTCAGCTTTCGGATGTTCAAGAAACAACTGGGAGAGGTTTTACTAGTGATTAATCGATAGCTTCCGAAGTCACCTTTCAAATGCTCTTTGGAAAATCCAAATTGGTCAAAGGAATCAAAAGTTACGACCAAAATATGGTAGGATAGTTTCAATTTATGATTTTTCGGTAAAATCACTCTTGTAGGCCTATCTGGGTCGAAAAAATTTTTTTGGACCTACAAACTATAGGAAACATCTTATTTTGGTACCCCACGTCGAAAAAAATGGTATGGGAATTTTAAAAAAATAGCTGCAGAAACCGTTCGAATTTGACATGGACGTACTCCATACCATTGTTCGAGTACTAATTAATCAATGAAAAAGTTACCCGGAAATGTCGTATCAGATTGGAATATCTCGAATTCGCCCACCAGTATCTCTCAAATGCCGAGATTCGCCCATAAGACCCTCACCCAAAGAACTAGAGCTCCTGCGAATAATGATACGTATCGAATGAAGTGTGCTGTTGAGGCGATCGAGCACTCATAGTTTCCACCTTCAAACAATGATAGATGAGTGCAAATAAAGTGAACTAGAAGAATGATAAAAGAGAGAAAAAACATTTTGTTCTGTTTCGTTTAGTTGTGTTTAAGGGAGAAACGAAACAAAATGATGCAATTCCGTTTACGTTGATGATGAACAAAACTAAACTAAACGATATGAATGAGAGAACTGCATGAACAAAACTAAACGAAAGTATGCGAGTTTTGTTTCGTGTGATATTACGTTGAGCCCTTCTGATTACGTTTAGTTTAGTTTCCCTCCAACATAATCAAAAGTAATTGTGTTTATGTTTCGTTTCCCAAAAACAAAATTCAACGTATTCAAAATGCCAGAATTTCGTTTAGTTTTGTTTATTGATATCAAATATGAATAATGTCTTGTTTAGTTTCGTTTATCGTCAACGTAAACGGAATCATTTCGTTTCGTTTCGTTTATTTGCTAAACAAAACGAAACAAGTCGAATATTCCGTTAAAAACACCTGCTTCCTCCTAGACATGAAATTCAAGATTGTCAAAATGTCAAACGGTGTAGGGTTTGCAAAGGTAAACACCACACACTTATACATTCTCCTTCATCTCAGGGTTCAACGTCGAACGAACAGCCAAATGTCTCAGGCTCTGCTTCTGCAGTTCAACAGTCTGCATCTGGAGCCGCATCTCACGCAGTATCACTGCATGCCCCCGCAGCATGGCGGCAAGCAAAGGGCAACGGGGCACCGGAAACGAGTGTGCTACTTTCCACCACTGCCATCCAAGTTCACGGCACAAACGGGCGGTTCGTGCTAGCACGCGCTCTCATCGATCCTGGATCACAATCATCGTTCATCACGGAACAACTTTGCTCTGTTCCCAAGTTCGAGAGAACGAGTGCTCACATGCCTGTCTCTGGACTGGGCGGACAGAAAAACGCCATTTGTCGCAGCGCGGTTCGATTTGTGGTCGAACCTCATTCTGAATCAAATTATGAATTATCTGTATCACCTTTTGTAATACCAAAAATTACACATTACCAACCATTTGTAGGAGGATCTTTACCGTGGACTCACATCGGAGATCTCACTCTCGCTGATCCTGAATATCATCAAGCGGGCAGCATTAATGTACTTTTAGGCGCGGCTGAGCATGCCGCTATAGTTGAAGAAGGAGTTCGTCGTTCTGGCAAAACTGGAACTCCAATAGCTCTGAAAATCTCCCTTGGCTGGACGCTGTCAGGAGTTACATCATCAATTCCTATTTGATCCTCTGTATCCCTCCACGTCTCTGTGGAGGATGCAGAGTTGAACAAGCTGGTATGACGTTCTTGGGAAAATTGAAGAACCCCGGGCTCTCGCAAGCATCGCACGGAAGAAGAAAGTCACTGTGAGAATTTCTACAGAGACACTCACACCCGTGAAACGGATGGTCGATTCGTGGTAAGTATTACCTTTGAAATCATCAATCCCAACAGAATGGGGAAACTCATATGATATCGCTGTCAAACGCATGCTTTCTCTGGAAAAGCGCTTCGAACGTGATCCTGAAGTTCGAGATGAATACGTCAAAGCCTCCCGAGAATACCAAACGGCGGGTTATATGCGTCCCGTTGCGCCGGTCGATCTGAAGAAATGTTATTTTCTGCCACATCACGCTTTGCCGAAAGAAAGCAGCACTAGCACTCAAGTACGTTCCGTTTTCAATGCTTCGATCAAGACGAACACGGGATATTCGCTGAATGATTTCTTACATGTAGGGCTAAACCTTTTGCCCGATCTCATGCAATTACTCTCTCGTTGGAGACTTTATCAATATGTTTTCACGGCTGATTGTGCCAAAATGTATTTACAGATTGAAGTTGCTGAATGCGATCAACATCTTCAAGCCATAGTTTGGAAAGAAAACCCAACCGACGAACTCCAAATCTACTCTTTTTGTGTTGTGCTTTTTGAATACGCATCGTCGACCTCCCTAGCCACGCGGTCTCTGCATCAACTGGCTGAGGACGAAGGGGAAGAATTACCTCTGGGAGCAGAAATTCAATTCTCAAACAACAACAAGCGCTCGCCAGCACAAGCAAAGGGGGCTTTTCCTTACGCAAGTAGATGGCTAATAACGATATCCTGTTAAAGGGTTTGGATCCAGATCTCATTGCTCCTGCAGCAAATTTGAAAGTTGGAACTGGTTTTTCGGTCTTAGGTTTAGTATGGGATCCTAAATCCGATCCATTTTCTTACAATGTACCTTTGGAACCTATGGAGACGAGAATTACTCGACGTAATATTCTGTCAAAAACGCCAAAACTTTTCGACCCTCTCGGATGGATCTCCCCTGTCATCGCCACTTTGAAAACCTTCAATCAATCTTTGTGGCTCATCAGCAAGGACTGGGATGTAGCAATTCCCACTGACCACTATTGGATCAACTGTTATCAATTCCTTGCCGATGTAGCTAAGATTAATATACCACGGTGGATAGATGCTGAATCTTCCTCTGGTATCATTGAAATACATGGATTTGCAGACGCATCGAAAATTCCTTACGCGGGCGTCGTATATGTTCGCATAGTCAAAAAACCGGACTTGATCTTGCTTGGTTCCAAAACCGAAGTGGCCTCGATGAAAACATTATCCATTCCCAAGCTGGAACATTCAGTTCCAACTGAGCATTCCGGCTGGAGCATTCAGCAGCTCAAGTTGTGACGAAACTCGCTAAACACTAGATACATGGATTGAAATTGCAGAAGATCTCTGTACACTTATGGTCAGATAGTCGTAACGTTCTCTGTTACCTTCGCAAAGCGCCCGGTAATTGGCCTGTGTTTGTGGCGAACCGTTGCGCTGATATTTTATCAACGCTGCCTGATGCATATTGGCATTACATCGAATCGGCACAAAACCCCGCGGACATCGCATCGCGAGGCAAAGCCGCTAAAGATCTGCTAACAGATGAGCTTTGGCGGTATGTTCCTAAGAAATTGCGCGATCTCAGGTATGAATACCCGAATTCTCATGACTTAGATATCAAGAAACCCAAGGTCGTGGAAAACCTCACTATATCTTTGGAAGAAAGAGTGGGAATTTTTGCATTGCATCACGTCCATGATTGTTGCTTAGCCTCAATCAGACGGATCTGCTTTATGGTGTGTAATCAAGAATAAATCTGATCTCGCCCAGCTTAGCCGCGTGATTGTATATGTTGTGCAATTCAGTAAGAAAGTCTCTAGTGAATCGAGGCATGAAACCGAGATTTCTGCTCTACTACGCAAATTTTCAAGTCAATCACAACTTGGAGTCTCGGTAGCTGAAGTCCGATCAGCTCAGATCATATTGTCTAGAATAGTTCAAAAAGTGCACTCCAGCGAGGAAGTAGCACTTCTTGAAAGGAGGGAGGAATTGCCCAAAAATCACTATTTGAAGAGATTTCTCTCCAATTCTGATAGACGGAGTGATCAGGGTGGGCGGTCGTTTGGAAAACTCTCTTCTTTCCTATGACCAGAAGCACCTAGTCCTTCTCCCCTACCACGATCATTTTACCGAAATTATCGTTTTGCATCATCATTTGCTCACAATGCACAGTCAAAAATCAGCTACGCTTGTTTCAATCAGACATACCTTTTGGATCCTCAAAGGTAGCCTTAAGGTACGCACCTTCATCAACAATTGCGTAAGATATCGGAGATTTCTTGGGAAATTTTCTGCTCAAAAGATGGGAGATCTTCCACCCGAAAGGGTACGCCCATCCAGAGTCTTTCAACTTAAAGGTTTGGATTTAGGAGACCCTTACTTGCTCACTGCCTCACGTCACAGGGGCATAATATCCTACAAAGGATACTTCCTCAATTTTGTGTGCATGACCACAAGAGCATTGCACTTAGAAGCCGTGTCTGGATATGACACTGAGTCTTTCCTTGCGGGATTCACTCGGTTCGCTAGTTGACGATGTCTCCCCGAGACAGTCCACTGCGATCAAGGCGCTAATTTGTTCGGAGATGAAGCCGAATCGCGCAAAATGTTTAAAGATGATTCTGAGTTCATGAACTCAATACGCACCAACCTGTCCAAGAAAGGGGTGGTGTGGCATTTCATCCCTCCCACGGTGGTCCTGAACCAAGTCTATCCTCCGCTGACGACAGCAAGTGGGATTCTTGTTAGATATGGTTCGGGACATCTGTGGAATCACAACCTACTGAGAATCAAAATCGCTACTTGGTCCGTTTTTAAAAAAAGACGAAATACGTGTTTCTTCGATCATTTCCCCTTCTTCACCCTCAAAAATTCGAAAGGAATGCATTTTATCGAAAAATATGTAGAGCAACTTTTTGTAGAACTTGAAACGATGAACAAAAAACGTCTGCACACATTTTTCCATATGAGACCTCCTGTTCCTGTAATAAACGTATTTTGCCTGAGACTCACAAGGAGGGTGCCAGGCCTTCGGATCACCAATCCTCCTGGAACTCTAGGATATATTTTGTTATACCAAAACATGTAACAAACCACTCTTATAACTTGCCAACGCTCCCTAGAATCATCCTGAGTACCAGGGTCAATATCCCAGCAAATAGGCCTTTTCCAGGTAGATTGATGCATCCATAGCTCTCCATAAGCTGGCTATTCTACGGCGTGGGACTTTCCTTCAGACTAATAAGAATAGTTATATGAAATAGAGACTGAAAAGAACAAATTCCAGCCATGAAAGACTGGTATAGCTCATCTCAACCATGGATGAGGGAAGTTGAGGCTCAAAAAACTGGCAAAATTGAGTTTTTCAATAACGGAATGATCAGTCCGGGAGGCTAAAAGACTTTTCAATAAACATACGGTAATGAATATGATTTACTCACATTCAGAGACTATCACTTTCCCAATTAATGTTGTCAAATTGCACCTGCACTTTGTAAACTGCCAAGGCCAGCCAAGGAGAGTCACAACCAATAGCAGATCCTGCGACTGACCTGTAAAAATTTGACAACAAAGTATCGTGCTCAACTCACACTCTGACTCTGCATATTCTACACTGATTCTACATGTTTCTATTCACAAGTTAATTGAAAAAATTCAATCTAAACTAATCTGAAATAGCTCTGTTGACACAAAAATAACCTGATTTTGACCACGTTCAGAACAATGTCAGTAGGGGAGGAGAACGGGGAAGACGAAGTAGGTCACGCCTTTTCTCACTTTTCCCCATAAGAAAAGCATTGCGCGCGGATCCTGACGAATGCATTGCAAGGATAGGCAACTGCACTCATGCATCTTTCACTCATCCGCGCTCGCCAGTCCTTCTTTTTTTTCACTCCCGCCCATAAGAATATCGTTGCGCGCGGGATCCTGACGAAATACATTGGGAGGATAGGCAACTGCTCTTCTCCGTTCTCGGCATCCCGGCATAACGGGATTGGACCGCTCACATATATATCCATCATCCAAATAATATTTGAAATATCGAGCTCATATTTTTGAGAGAAGCCTTTCACTCTTTCAGCTACTCTCTCTCTCTCTCTCTCCTTCGCGCTGACTATACTTCAGTCCTCTCTCTCTCTCTCATACCTGGCCTTCGCTCGAAATATTATTTCCTGCGAGCAGCGGTCAAGCCCGTTGCTCTCTACCCGAGCCAGCTATTTATCGATTCTTCGCTCAAAATGTATTTTCACTTCGCAGAGAACTTTTTTTGAATAATTTCTACAAACACCGGTCGAGCAACTTCTCTCGACCCGTTGTTTCTTCATCACCACGCTCATTTTTGCACCTGTACCTTCGTTTGCCTTTTGAAAAAGAACCTTTTTCCTCACCCCGACCCAGACTTTTCAAATTTGAGTCAATTATATTTAATAATGGGAGAAATATTCTACATCTTCGAGCAAAAATACGAATTTTTCGTATGCTCGACTTCAGTATACAACTTTGTCGTGAGTGAAGTTAACGTGTTTCCACAGCAAACCAGATCTCCCCATATTCTTCAAAAAATGCATCAACAAAACGAGCACCAACCCTGTGAGTAACAAAAAATCAATCTCTTCTATCCTCTATTGTCACGTTATATCAACTATCTACATCTCTCTCTTTCCCCCCATTTACAGTCAGGCAAATCTTCTTAATGAATATATGGTGGGCCGGTCTCGGCATCAGACGTCAAGCTTCGCCTCGAAACGTCGCATATTTCGTAGAATGCCTCCCGGACGTTATTGGCGTCCTCACAACGGGGAACTTTATGACTTTTATCATAATCTTCAAACTCGAAAACGTTGAAGATCACGACGAGCTCCAATTATTTGGGGCTCATCGATACTGTGAATCGCCGATAGAGATCGACTACTCCCGATATCGGCATTTTTCCGTCACAGAATTCTTCATTCATCGTGGTAATTTCCAGGAAATATACCACATTATAAGAAATTTCAATATACTACATTAGGACTTTGTACTCGAAATTTCACGCGACTAGAGTCGCCTACTTTTGCTTAACGGGTTTTCCACCCACCTTTTGTTCTTTATTCCAATGTATGCTAAAACGAAGCTGTATATTTAATATTTCCTTGATTTAAAATAATTCCTTTTTATGTACGCAAGAGAAAAACATATGTAACGCTTTAAATATGAATTTATGATAAATATTCATCATATTCATAAGATAGAATATTCGTTCTACCCAACTACCTCCTTCCATATATTATCCCAAGTCATTCAAACCATATGTGCAGTAGTTCAGTCATAGTCATGCGAGCACTTTACTTGTCAGCTCTTCTCATTGTTTTTCCACACTCATATGCATCGAAGCACGAATCCTGCATCATAGAAACTTGTGCCCCCCTTAGAGGCTTATATTTTCCATGCAATTCTAAAGGCTCACCAGTAATTCTCTTGCAGCAGACTCGTACGAAGCATAGTTTCTAATCCACATTAAAGCCGCTTTTCTAAGTTATTTTGTGGGCTCTCTCAACTCGTATCATCACATAGCACTCTCAATATGAGTATCAATTCTCACGACAAAGATGAGCCATTGTTAAAGGACAACTCAGACCGGTTTGTCCTTTTCCCAATTAAATGGACCGAGATCTGGAAAATGTATAAGAAGGCCGAGGCATCATTCTGGACAGCCGAAGAAGTGGATTTATCGAAAGACATGAGCGATTGGGAAAAGCTCAACGATTCTGAACAGCATTTTATATCTCACGTTCTTGCATTTTTTGCAGCATCTGACGGGATCGTCAATGAGAACTTACTATTGAACTTTTCACAACAAGTACAAATTCCCGAGGCCCGATCATTTTATGGATTTCAAATTGCTATAGAGAACGTACATTCTGAAATGTACGCTCTCCTTATTGATACTCACATACGAGATCCCGAGAGGAAGATGTTCCTATTCAACGCTATCAAGAATCTCCCATGTGTCAGCCTCAAAGCAGAATGGGCCTTAAAGTGGATTGATGACAAATCTGTGACTTTTGCTGAGCGGCTTGTCGCATTCGCCGCTGTAGAGGGAATTTTTTTCAGCGGCAGTTTTGCAAGCATCTATTGGCTGAAAAGCAGATCTCTACTACCTGGACTCTCATTCTCAAACGAATTAATTTCACGTGATGAAGGATTGCATTGTGATTTTGCATGCCTGCTCTCCTCTTATATTGTGCGGAAACCATCGGAAGAGCGAGTAAAAGAGATTATTCTGGATGCAGTGAAGATCGAACTGAATTCTCTCACTGATGCACTGCCAGTGTCATTGATTGGTATGAACGTCAAACTCATGAGTCAGTATATAGAATTCATTGCTGACAGACTGCTCGGGGAGCTTGGCTTTTCCAAGACTTTTCACTCATCCAATCCTTTTACATTCATTGAGGGTATTTCTCTCGAAGGCAAGACCAATATCTTTGAGAAGAGAGTGGGAGAATATCAAAAGCGGGGTGTGCTTGGGGATACCACCAAGTTCACTACCGAGTGTGAATTTTAACCAGATATCTCACACACTCGCAGGTGTAAACACGTCTGAGGCCAAATGTTCTCTCTAGGGAGAGACGGTGAGTTTAAATCTTTCTTTTTTCACTCCCACTATAATACACCCATCTAAATTTCTACCCTTTTTTCTGTTGCAGGTCAGCTTGAGATCATCAACTGTCTGCTGAACCATGAGACGGAATATATTGACGGAGACGCATTCTTACACTATTGTATAGCATTTCCATTCCTCGATACCAGCTACGACTTTATGATATTTTTTAACATAACCAATTACCATCCAATATTCTCACTCTTCCACTACTCTGAACGAGAGGATAGACTTTTTGAAATCCAAGGTTTTGATAGATCTAGAACTTACTCACACTATATGATTGGAGATATCACGGAAATTGCTGGTTTTCTCTGGTATTGTAGGTATCGAATATCAGATGTACAAGTAATAAATGTAGAGATTTAGATTGGTTTGTCGGGAATAAAAATTAAAATTTGAAGAATATATGTTATATTTGTTTCAACCCATCATAAAATCGATTTTCTATCGATCCAGTTGTTCATAGATGCGGGGGGCCCCCACCATTCAACAAAACCCTTATTACCCTTGTTTTGCAATATACGCTCTACCAGATACACATCGGGATCGTGTACTTTACTCAATTCTTCAGTACAAAATTGCCCCAAAATTGGCTGATTTTGCCCATCCATCAAATATGTTACCGGCCATTCACTCTTATTTACACGAGCAACCTTGAAAATTTCAGCAGACCAGTTGGCTGTATATCCTTTCGAAAAGACTGTCTTGTATCGAGATACTCGCACATGATCACCAACTTTGAATTTAGCATATTTCTCTCGGCGTTTACGAGTATACGCTGTTTTCAATAGACTTGCTTCAATTTCTCGCTGTTTAGCAGATCTTTTCCATACTCGAGCCGGTTGCATACCTATTGTCCTATGTTTATCACAAAAGTTGTATTCTTTCAAGAGTGGGTCAATTATATCCAACCACTTGTAGTTCCCCCTCAATGAGAAATAACGGTACATTTTACTCTTGATTGTTCTTATGAAGCGTTCCACTACGGACGATTTACAGACAGAGTATGTCGAGTGATGATTGATATTCCGTTCCTTCATGAGTTGACTGAATTTAGCGTTATAGAATTCCGTACCCTGATCACTCTGCACGTTTTTAGGCTGACGACCTTCTGTGTCTAAAATTGATTTGAACGCATCACACACATCTGAGGCATTTTTCCTCTCAACCTTTACGCACCAAGCATATTTTGAGAAAACGTCTATTACAGCTAAGATATAATTGTACCCCCTATTCGATTTAGAATGCTGTAACATACTAATTAAATCAATCTGCCAACAATCATCTATTGAACGAACAATCTCTCTCCGTCGTGGGAAAAAATCGCCTTGCAGGCTTATGTAACTCGTTCACCAATCGCACTTTTTCAGCACTAAATTGATCCATTGTGTGTGTTGGACTTGATAATTTCTACTGACTTTCAGAGATTCTAAATTCACCAATTTATACCTCGTGAGAGATTTGAAAAAGGAGTGGGGAGGGAGTTGCGATGAAATAACAACACCATTTTTCCATGGATTTTTTTTTATTCATGTGCACTTAGATACATAGAGAGAGACGAAAATTATTCGTCTGTGTGCTTTCTATTCTTCAAATGATACATATGTTGTGCGGTACGTAGTGCACATCTAAATGATGAATTATCGTGGAATTTGCAAGGGGCGTAGTTATAGTCTCTGTCAAGATAACCATCACCCTCACCACCACACTCTTCGTATATATTTTTCAGCCAAAATGATGTATTGTGCTTGAAATATTCGGGTAGAAGTTGACGAAGCCAATACTTTTTCTCATCACAATTCACATAGACGAGATTCATTCTAAAGACCGAGCGTGCTGTTTCCAATTCCCGTGCTATTCCAACAACTTTTTGATCCCAAGGCGTGGAACCCGCACCCCATGGTATATTATGCCCATAGTTGAAATGATGGATCATATTCTTGAGCTCGTGAGTCTCTAGATTTTTTATGTCATAGGGTGGTTCAATCGTATAGTGCAGCGGCTCATAGGTCTTGATGCATTCTTTCAGCTCTTGATTGATCAGAGCAATTTCCTTGGGAATAAACACCTGTTTAGCATATCCAATCGTATAGCCTTGCATATCGATAAAGATGTAATTTGCACGCATGGGGTAAGCCTTTTCAAGATCACTCATGTCGAATCGCCCACAAACGTCGTAAGACGTGGGGTGGAATTTTATCTCCTTCTTTCCCCCCACTCCAGACCCCGTGTCATCTGTTGTTGTTGTTGTTGTTGTTGTTGTTGTGGTTGTCGTTGTCGTTGTCGTTGTGGTTGTCGTTGTCGTTGTCGTTGTGGTTGTCGTTGTCGTTGTCGTTGTCGTCGTCGTTGTCGTTGTCGTTGTCGTTGTCGTTGTCGTTGTCGTTGTTGTTGTCGTTGTTGTTGTCGTTGTCGTTGTCGTTGTTGTTGTTGTTGTCGTTGTCGTCGTTGTTGTTGTTGTTGTTGTTGTTGTTGTTGTTGTTGTTGTTGTTGTTGTTGTTGTTGTTGTTGTCGACTGCTGTAGAAAAGCTTTCGAATTATCTTTTGAATCATACTCGTCAGTAGATTATATTTAACAATCTTATCGTGAATGATGATGCAATACGCTGTCGTATTTTCCGGGATATTTTCCTTGAATTCCAGTTCCAAACGAATGTCAACGACCGACGATTTCACCGATTCATCTTGTTCTGAAATGTCCAAGGCTATTATCGGATATTTATAGATAAAATTTGTCATACTCATAGACAGACTTGCATTTTCCGTGTCGTAATAGCTCTGTCTAAAAGATGTGAGCATCTGATAGAGAATTGAAGTATTCCTCGAATTATCAAAATCCGAATGCATGTGCTCATAGGGATAGGCCTCGGAATTGAGGAAAAGTTTAACGTTTGTCAGCTTACAGTGATCAAATTTCACTGCACTCTTTTTGCGATTATTACGTCAGCCAGTTTGGAAAGCGATTATGATATAGCGTGGCTTTTCCATCTGACTAGTGCTTTTTATCGGCCATATCAACTGTGAAGTATTTTTCGGTAATGATGGATATTCAACTGAATCCCATGATCTGAATGATAGATATATAGGTGTCCCACGTTCCAAGATTTTCAAAAGACGCAATTTTATTAAATCTGCTGGATAGACATGGGGTATGTGAAGCGTTACCGCTGACAAGTTTATCACTGGGTTGCACTCGTCTTTGGTGGTTATCACACAATCATTATCGTTTTTCGATCTCAGCAGGACGATATCGAATTTTGCATGAGCAATCACACGCTTGTAATCCTCACAAAAACCAAACATTTTGTTCAATGGCAGTGCAAAGTTGGAGCCAAAACCTGTGCTGATTGTGTAGTCTCCAGAATGGTATGCTCCCCCCGACAGGCTCTTTTCCTCATCAGCAGAAAGTGATGCGATATTTTTCATAAGCGTGACAATCCCAACATTTTTAGTCTCATCAATGATAACATTGTTAATTCCAATACGAGCACTTTCAAACATGAAACACGGGAAATTATTGACAAGAATGATATTTGCCTCAGTGTCAAACGCTATATCACCAGCTATGTATAAATAAGCTTCATTTGGTAACAAATAGACGTCATTGCTCTATACGGTGATTCTAATTTCATCATTTCTCGACAGATTTTGGAAATTAAAGGGTTGATATTTACGAACCAGGCGTTTTGTTATACGCTCATCCTTCACAGGTGGCTTGGTTATATCCAGGATGTCGGAACGGGTAGGCATTTTTCTGCACTTTATAGCCCAGAGATTGTAGAAATATGATACTTTTACGAGTGAGTGGAGGTTTTCTGGACCCCTTGAATGTGTGTCTCACTCGACTCACCTCAGACAACTGAGACGTGAGTGACTTTTCAGCTGTATTATATACGTACATCCCTCCTTTTTCTCTCCCTCAAATGAAATCTCATAGCAATTCCTTCCCCACGATTGTTAATAAGGTCACCGTTCTGATCCAAAAGTCTTATGCAGATATTTTTTATATCATTCGTTCTCGTTTGCGAATACAAAATGTTTTTAGGTTCTTTTGTATACTGCTCACCCGCTTTCACCTGATGGGGTGAAAATTCATAGATTGTATAGCACGGGGATCCATTGAAATATGTCCCACGAATCAGATTGCACTCAACTCTCACAACATTCACTCGACTGATTTTCACAATGTGATTAGATGTGTGCCACTTGTAAGCTGGTGATGTGCATTTTTCAAACCCCAAAAGACGTGCCAGGCTATTTTCGGGGATGAAATCAATGTCGTGATGGGAAAAGATTTCACAATGTAGAGAGTTCTTGTTGACGCGAATGAAAATTGATCTTTCAATCAAGCCTCGCGGGATATCAACATCTACCACTTCTTCTGCGTAGGTCTTGAGTGGCACCCTCGGTGGTACATGCTCCTGCAAAAACTCTTCAATGTCAGCAATCTCATAGGTCCCAGTGGGTATCTCTAATTTTTGATCTCCCCAGTAGAAGTAGTTGTTCCTCCAATCGATGTTTGGAATTGCGTGGTATGTCGTTAGATCAACCAAACCCAATTCATAGATCTTATTGGGAGACAGATGCTCCTTGAGTTTGATGTTTTGATCGATGTATGTGGAGGTACTCGACACCACAAAGACCTCACTCATGACTGACTACGTATGACCACTGCACCCCGAATTTATATACGATCTCTCAGAAATTTGACACACAGTGGACCACAAATGCTCTGGCGGAATGTCTGGCGCTGCAATCGGTTGTACGTAATCTCACAATCTGCCCGACTTTTTTTCCAATACTCCACCAGTTCTCGAGGTGGTTTCAGATTACCAAAACTATCGTAATACTCAATTTGACGTCCCTTCTTCCAGTATGCAACCCAATGCGCGTTTTTCAGATTCACTATTGCAGCTTCAGTGTCCCTGGCAGGGGGTGGGGGGAGATATTCTAGTGCAAACACCCCACGAAAATTTGGGATGTCCCGTGCTGCTAGTGCGAGTTGCCGACCAGTTGTACCTCTTATTTTCTTTTTGCACCCCCTCTTCTTTTTTTCAAGTTTTTTTTTTTGCCCACCACCACGGCGTGAGCAAGAAGATGGGGATAGATATAGACCTTCACCTCTTGCCTCCAATGCCAGATTGTGTCTCTTCAGCTCGGCCAATTGCTCACGATTTGTACGAATCGCACTGATTGATTTTGCAACATTTGACGCTCCACCGGCAAACGAGGCAATTGCGCCAAGCGCAGCCAAAGTTGGCAAAATTGCAAGGAGAAATTCTCCTCTTTTTGCTAACGCCAAAGTTCGTGGATTCACCCTTCTCTGCCTCCTTCTCCTTCTTTGTCTCTTGAGACCCATACCAAACCTGCGTTTTGCTCGCATAGCTGCGGCAACCCCGCGAGCAGCTAATCGCTCATCCGCTTTTCATCTGCGGTCTGAAGTTCTAAATCAGCAGCGTGACGATGCTCAAGATCACAAAATTGCGAATATTTTATATCGTGTTGTTTGCAAGCTTCGTCGAGGTCGTTGACCCCACGGTCACCACGGGCTAACCTCTTGCGCAAATTTGTGCCAGGACCGCAGAAATTGTATCCCGGCAAGTGCAGTTCGAATGGTAGGTTATTTATTGTGGAGTTCACTAGTCCCCCACCTCTTAACGTACACATTGAACATACGAGCTCTCCATGGCAAGCATAGAGAGTGACTGAAACTCATCGCTGGAGAGATTTGGTATTTATACTCGTTTCGAGGTTAATTTCAATCAGTAGAGAGTGAAACGCAGTGTGCAAACATGAGATTTGTACGACAGCCCGAGTCCATTTCCATGGTCAATGTGGATCATGAGGCTTTGGAGAAAGGAGAAAAGCGTCATGGGAAGCTCCTACCCAATACAATTAGATGTTTAATTATTGGCCCGTCTAACTGTGGTAAGACTACGTGTTTGATTTCACTCATAATCAGCCCAAATGGTCTCGTTTTCGATCATTTGTATGTCTACTCAAAGTCTCTGCATCAGCCAAAGTACGAGTTTCTCGCTGGAGTGATGAAACCACTCTCGGACATTGGCATGAAATACTTCACTTATGGAGAAAATGCTGATATCGTAAGGCCGCATGAGGCTCTGAAGAATAGCATATTCATTTTCGATGATGTTAGCCTGGAAAAACAGAGAACCATAGAGGAACATCATTGTATGGGCCGCCATTTCGCCATCGACACGTTCTATCTCTCACAGTCGTATGCAGCCATTCCGAAACATATGATAAGAGATAATGCCAACTTGATTTGTTTATTCAACCAGGACGATGGAAATTTGAAGCATATATATAGCAATCATGTAGGCTCTGATATGTCGTTTCCCGTGTTTAAGAAGCTATGTTCAACATGCTGGAGTGGGGGTAAATTCAATTTTCTAACCATTAGCAAAGATGATCCTATGAATAATGGTAGATATAGACGTGGGTTCAACGACTTTGTCGTGTTTTGAACGCGTCAGTCGTGTTTGAATCGTCAACATGGTCAGACCCACGGCAAACAAGAGAGGAAGAAAAGGGGAGGGGGGTGATCGAAAAAAAGAAAGGGAAAAAATCGTCAAGAGGAGCTGAAATTACAGATTCAACGCACATCACAGGCTATACGGGAGAAACACCAGGCTTAGAGACAGGGTAGGGTCAGCGATCAGAACATGAATCTGGAGAATTTGCAGCCAATTGTTGAGCCTTTGGAAAAATTTATTTCCTTGAACAAGCATGTAGTGGTGGGGGGTGGGAAAAAGATTGAGAGAGAAATCTTTGAATAGTAGTAGTATTCAGAGTGATAATGAGTACTACAAAGACGATGACGACGACGACGACGACGACGATGACGAGGACGTCGACGACGAGGACGACGAGGGCGAGGACGTCGACGATGACGACGAGGATGAGAAATATGAGGATGCTGAAAAGAGTGACGAGTACGAAATACCACCAGATTCATTAAAAATTCAGGAAATTCCTCGAAAATCTAGCTACGGAGCGGAGCAATTGGGTGTACCGCTAATCAAAAATAGTAGAAAGAGGCTCTTGGATTCACCCTTTATACTTCAGGAGCCTAAGAAGAATAAAAAAACTAGAGTCTCTTGCAAACGTCGTCGTCGTCATCTCGAGGACAGAATGCATCTGCCTCTGCAATGGAAGTGGATGAACCGCCTCGAATAAATTTGGACGAGACGGTGAGAAGTACAATGAGACACCCGGAACAATGGGAAAATTACGTTGATTTCACAGGGCAAAATTTGGGTGGGCTAACCACCCAATACATGACAGATTTTTTCACGAAATCAGAGGAAATAGACTCCGTTTACGGTTTACACTTCAATTCAAGAAATGAACTTTGTATCGGAAAATCGAAAATTTTATTCGATAAAGCGACAGATAAGATCGTTGTCGATGGACAGCATGTTTTCCAAGATACACGTGGACTCTTTGAACTAATTTCCATGAATAAACCACGCGATTTCACGAATGCTGACCTGAGCGAGTACAAGAGGCTCTTGCTAATCAGCATACCACATAGAATTGGTAATGTGCCCGGGGGAAAAATGATCAGCTCCAAAGGGTGGAAATACAATCACGTCATTAAGGTGTTGTGCGGGAGTAAGCCTTCCCCACTCCTCTCAAACACATCGTCTGAGGGAAATTCGGATGATGAAGCGATGCGAATGAGAGGAGGTGGGCTATATGACGTAATCAAACAGGTCAAGGACAAAGACGCTATGACTTTCCATGGGAACAATTCTGACCTCGAAATTGTCTACTGGAATGACCCCAATGAGCTTGTCAATCGTTTGGATTTACTTTTACGTGAATTTGATTTGGGGAACACCAGTCATCAGAATGAAATCCATCGCATTCTCGAGGAGCTACGAGAGGATGGGTACATAGTATAAAAAGGAGTGGCAGTCATGACCGATCATCATTCTGTATTCAGAAGTCACAGAGCTCACATCTGATACGTAAAATGGACCCAGTTCAGAATAAACCTCCACTAGTGGGTGACCAAGAGAGAGTAGATGGAAGAACTGGAACAAGTACTCCATTTATTGATCCTCTCAAAAATCCTAAAGTTGGAGATTCATCTCATAGTAAGAAAAGAATGTCGCAAGAGAAAATACCAGCTGGAGGGGGAGGGAGAAGAGCTTGAGGAAGTCAAGTTGGGGAAGAAAAACAAGTGCCTTATGGTGTGGAAGGTATGTAAATATCTCTCTCTCTCTCTCACTCTCTACATCATTCTTGTGGAAAACTAATTCATTGACATATCATACAGCAAGAACAGATAGGCAGTATTATTCAAAGGTGAATCATGCTTTTGGATTGATTCTACAATCTACTTTGAAAGATGAGTCAGTTTCTGGCGTAAATCGTCATTCGTTGCTCCGAGCCTTTGCAGACCACTATGAGTCAATCGAGTCGGATTCGAGCATGGACATTGAGGAGAAGATTTCATACTGCTTTGAGCACGTGTTTTCGAGAATCAGCAATAAAATATCAGCAGATGAGAAGAAACAATTGATAACCACCATTATTGACTTACTCAATGTTTCACGAAAGTCGGTCACCGAAGAGTTAAATTTGAAATATGAAGAACATCAAATGGCTCTCGAAAAAGTTGAAAACGAAATGAGTCAATTGGAATCAATGATGATAAATTATCAGGCTTACTATGACATTACGAGCAATGAACAAAACACACAGCAGAATGCTCTAGATGCAAAACTGATGGAAATGAAACGTGATCCCGCAGAGTATGAACAGGATTGTATTCAAATTCGTGAAGATATGAGAAAGTGTCGTTCTGATGTGGTTTTCAACAAAAGTCTCTGTAATGAGCTAGCAAAGCTGCTCGCGGATCACGCAGAGACGTCAGAAAATGAAATTTCATCTTTCGAGAAGAAATTTGATCAGTGCAATTTGAAAATTGAAACGCTGGTTGCTGAAAATAGAAATTTGAGGGGAGAAATTGATCGTATGCGACAATTCAACGAGGGTGAGCTACAAAAATATAGGGTGGAAATCGAGGAACGTGTATTGCGTGAGCAATATCAATTGAAGCAGAGATTGACAGATTTGGAAAAGCTAGTCACTGAAAATGCACACAGCTGTGAACATGGGATAATGGATACCCGTGCATATCTTGATGAAATTATGGATCAAGTTCAGCGTACAAACGACCGCGTGACTCAAAATCGTGAAGAGTTGAATGATGAAGATGATGAGCATAATGATGTTATTGAGGAGCTCACATCGAGGATCGATCAGATTGAAAAGAATGTTCAGGCAATCGATGGCAAAGTTGCTTGTGAACCCGACAACAATCAGAGAATTTTGGCTAGAGTTGAGGACAATGGTCGAGGACTACATCAAATTACTGAACAGCTGAGAAAGGTTCTAGTTGTTCGCCGTTATTCTTCATAGGTGGTGAATTTTTTCTTCCCCAATGTTTTTCTTCAGTTATCACAATCTTGAGCTTTTCAAGATGAAGCTTGGATTCGAGAGTATATAATGGAGTTAATCATGTGATTCTAAATTTTTTTTCTTCCATTTTTGGAATAATAAAAATTTTTTCAAAGTTTAAACCCGGCTTTATTCATTCCCAAAAAAACCATCATACATGAATCATACATATTCTTATTCACTAGTACTCGCCTCAAGACGATAATGTCCATAAGGTAGTGTTGTTATACCATCTTCCATTGTGACACGCTTGTCATCGAGAAAAGTTATGAAAACTTTTCTTTCATTCACCGAAAATACATTGTGATTCAAACTGCGAATACTTTTCTGCTCACCGACTAAAATTTCTTTTTCGAAAAAGCATCTCTTATAGTCGTTGTAGGTTATGTTATTCTTGAGCTGTACTTTTGAAACACCTTTACCAATTTTGCGCTCTTCTTCTATTCGTCCATCTATGTCATTACCCAAAAGTAAGCTGTATAGCTTGGGTCTCAAGAAAACACCTTCACGAATGATGTGATTTGGACATTCATCGCTGAGGAATCCTAAAAATTTCTTGTTCATGGGCACAATACCGTATCTGTTATTTCCCGGGAAACCTGATGTGTCGAAATACCGCTCACAATCCTTTTTAATCATGCAAATGTATGGGTCAATATGACCCTGGTATATGAGGCTATCAGTATCTGAATATATTAACTTGAACTGATTAGGGAACTTTTTGCAAATATAGTCATAATGGAAACTGTAAATAATTGTTCGAGCTAAATCCAAGGTCGTCATTCCGGCATAGATCGGACGATTCATAATGACTTTAGTTTCCTCCAATTCTACCGCAATTAGGTTGTTATTGAACACTACAACCCGTTTACAGCGTGGTGACCCAATGTATCGTTCTGCTTCAAAACGCCCACCCCATCTATTGACGACCTTGACGTCCCTATGACCTTTAATATTCTCCATCGTTTTGCCAAATATGCTGTTGATCAAAAGTTTGAACAAGTTGCGCTCGAATTCTGAATTTGCAGCTTGCTTCAGGGTGATATTCACGGCAATGTAAGGCTCCAACCATGCCTTCTGGTCAAATTTCAAAATCCGGGAAATTTTTACCAATTCCAAATTGTGAGCTAGACACTGCTTCAAATATTTGTAATGAATAATGTAATCTTTCTTGTCTCACAATGTGGCCAAGAGTTTTTTGTTTTTGTGAGTGGCTCGAGGTGGGAGCATTTTCTCTGGGCAGAACGGGAAATCTGAATGCTCGTCGTGAATGTGTGCTGGGTATCTCAGATCGACCATCAATATATAACCAATGTCTGAATCATCTGGAATGTCATTGACATTAAAATTTTGAAAGTCTTCAACCCATTGAAATTTCCGATATGGTAATTTTTCGCTCATTGCTTTTCCATACATCGAGTTTACGTCCTGATAGGTTATGTACTTGGTTTCTTTTGTTTCGTCAAAGTCAAACATGTATTTGTTGTTTGCTTGAGAAAAGTGTCTAACAACGGTACAGAAGCCACCCCTAACACCAGCCTCGATGAAGTAGATCATATCGATATCGTGGATCAGTTCCAATTCGACCCAAGTATGTAACAACATAGCCTCGAAGCTATAGCCTGGTAGCGTGTAGAAGAAGGCAGGGTCGAGTTTGTAACTTTTCATACAGCTGTGTCGAAAATTTTGGAATACATCTGCTAGTAGCAAAATGTCTGTTTTCATGTAAAGTTCTGCATACTCGAAAAGATTCTTAATCTCAAACAAAGACCAGATTTGCTGGACATGTGAATAGTATTTCTCAGATATCGAACTATCTGTCAGAATGTTGAAAAATTCGTCCTTACTCGGTATATTTTGCTCTTCTAATCTTCCTAGTCCATCCACATAGTCGTAGGGGAAGAATCCTTTTGTTGTGAGTAGGCTAAATATATCAGCTTGTGACAGCCCCGTCTTACTGGATATCCTCTCAAGTTGATTTCTAAATTGAGAAAAAAGGATGGTTTTCTTGTCCGCTGGCAAGAGAGCTGGTGATTTGTCCAGACTCCCACTCAAAAATTTGATCGAATCTATGAATCTCAGACTGATTCTGGATTGGGCTATATTTTTTGTGAATGATATGTAGGTATCCATATTCTGCGGAATCACACTCACTCCACCCGTGAAAGAGTTTGCGATGTGTGTTATCAAAAAATGTCCGTCATATCTGTAAGATAGGAGGTTATATCATTAATTTCCCACACATAAATTTCAACATTCAATTTGATTATTACTATGACAATTACCTGGAAAGATTGTGGTAAACGACCGGGATGAAATACTGCTTACGGTATCCCAAATTGCAATGACTATATGCAGCAGCTCGGAAAAGCCCAGAAAAATGGTCATGGTCACGTGTCTTGATGTCAATTTCGGTGAAAATGTCATCACAAATATGACAATTTGTAGCTCGTTGGAATGCGTCCTCATCTTCAGCGCTCATATATAGAGGTAGCGGATTCTGGAGTTCCTGTTTGGGGGATGAAGAGCTGAATTATTGAAACGAATGCACGTGAAACAGAGAGAGAGAGAGAGAGAGAGAGAGAGAGAGAGCTGTACCCATACTCACATTCTCAACTTGACGAGCAATCTTCTCTAGTTCTAGTGCAAATTGATGCACGCAGTCAGCCCCTCGGAATGAGCCATATCTACACTTGTCCGGATCGTATTTGTGGTGGAAATAAAGTCCTACCATGAACGGTATATGGCGCTGATAAGCGTTTGAAGCAAGCTTCGAATATTTCAATTTGTTCATATGAAAGTCTTGAGAATTTTCAAAATATTCAGCGTCAACGTGTTCCAAGTAACACTCAAAATCCGAAAACAAAATGTATGGAAGCTCTTGTTTTTTATAATGATTCACAAATTGAAGTGAGTCTTCTCTGGGAAAAGCTGTTATGCATTTATCAGAGTTTTTTAGACAGAGTTCGTGATGTCGATTGAGTTTCTCAATGGAGTAAAAAAAGTAAAGGCACTTTCTGCATACATGAACTTTTGATTTCATACTAGAGACATTGCGAGCTATCAAACGGGATAGATCCTTTATGTAACAGTAATGACCTTCGTAAAGTAATAAGTCGATGGGGTTTGCCCTCCCATTATTGCTTATATAAAGCGGGTAAAACGAATTATCAGATGAATCTACTCCATATACATAAATTGATATTTTATCTCTATTCAATCTTTCAAATTTTGATATCGATTCGAGCTGCATGGGAAATTTGATATTGGGAATCTTGAAATGATATTGATAGTGTGGGTAGGCCTCTTTAACGTGACGTAAATGCTTTGGCAAAGGATACGTCCCCGCCATAATGGACCACATAAAGCATGCATTGTCATTGCTTAACACGCTGACCGTCGCATTTTTTTTTTTTTTTCAATCCATCTAGGCAACGGGGAAACTCTCGACGAAGCTTGAATAGGATTGGATTTTATCACGGTGATTCTCATATTTAAGATCTCGTCAAGAGCTAACCCACTACCCTCTCATTCAAACTCGGAAATTTGTGTAATTAGTGTGAGAATGGAGTCGCGATACCAATCTTTCAATTTGCTCGAATGAAGAATCAATTTGTACTGTGTTTGAAAGTACTTTATCTGTGACGAATCGTCGGATAATTTAAAGTGAGCACTAAGTATAAGGTTCACTTTCTCTGTATTGTACTGCTTAAGAATGGGTTTGATGAATGTTAACACTTTTGCTCTAGCATCCCGAAGGAATGAGTCGAGATCTTTGTAGCTAATGTTAGCAATCAAACCTGTTCTGATGCGGTTCAAAAAAGCACTCTCGCCTTCGAAAAAAATTCAATTTTTCTATATTTGACCCTGGTTGGCTTGTTAATGAATAATTTAAAATATTTTTTTTGGAGCGACAACCGTCGAGTATAGTTTCATATCGCGCCTTAATACCGGTTTTCAATTTTTTTCTACGATGAAAATCGGGTGAAGATAGAATGCTCGATACTCTATCAGAGATGAGAGAAAATTCTTTAATTAAATGCGGGATACGTCTGTGATTGACATGTTCCAAACCACCACGGGTGAGCCTATTGAATTTATCTAAAAGCTCTGAATAATCGATACTTAATGATTCAAGAACGTTGGCCATTATTACACAACGCAGGAAAAATCAGAGCCGTATTGGTATACAATTCAAGAAATGGATGTTCAATCGACAGTCGTTGAGTAACTCAACGTATTTCCGTAGGTCGTGTTGGCTGTGTCTCCGCGATGTAAATTCTGGCGCAAAAAGTATGTTGGTAATGCGCTGAGCAAGTTCGGAAAATTCTTGAATGAGTGTAGGAATGTGTCTCACGTGCCTGCCGTACCGATATCTTTTGAAAGCCTGACATTTCTCCAATAGAATAGAATACTCGATGCTTAAGGAAAGAAATACATCTGCCATAACACAAGACTCACCAGGACGTGTATACTTGCTCACGGGGGTACACTGACTGCTGGCAATTCTCATTGAAAGGCGTTTTTTTTATACAACAGTAAGAATAATAAGTTTACGAAACATTGCAAACATACGGTTGTTGGGGAGAGGTCATGAGAGAGAGAGGGAGACCATCTCGAATAGGAGCAAAACGCTTTTCACTCGGTTCAGTGAAAATTGTGACAGCGATTTGCATTAGATGCGGCTCTCCAATCGTATATGCATGATGTGAGGTTGCTCTGGATAATCTTGTCCCTCACGCAAAGAGGAAGTTCAATACGTTTTCTTTAGAAGTGGAGAAAAAAACTTGACAGTGACGAGATGATGAACGTACAGGTTTCGCGCTCGAATAAATTAAATAATTGAATAAGTGTACCAACAATTCTTCTCACTGCAGGTGCGCAGAAAGAGCGACTGTTTTATCCTAAGACTTTGTGAGGGAAAAAATTACGAATAATGCGAGCCCCTCTTTTGCTTTCTCTAAAGAGAAAGCTTTGTTTTCGACACAGCAAATTTTTGATCAATTTTTCCATTCAACCCAATATTTTCTTCAACATAATTCATCTTATCAAAAAAGTGCTTTAACCATCTTATTCCTCTCGCCAAAATCTAACGATTGTAAGTAACACTTTTCCCCTTAGAATCCTCAAAAACCCCCCAGTGACTCATCTCTCCGGCCCTTTGTCTGTGTCTGTGTGTGTGTGTGTTTATGTGTGTTGTTTTTTTTGCGCCACGCTTTCTCTTCTACACTCCACTTTATCGATTTTTGCTTTTCTACAAGTTGTAGAGAATCACTCAGAGATGAGACCAGTGATTTGCCTGGTCTCCTCTCCAAATCGAATTTAATTTAAACGTTTTTTGAGGTAAAATCGCTGAAATTGTGTACTTTCATACTAAAATATCTCTTTCTAACTTTACCTTACCCCAATTTTGATTACCTAGGCTACGGTTTTTTTGGTTCAATCTATCTTCTGGTTAATACCGAAATTCCATTCAAACTCCATCAACGTGAATTTTTATAAAAAAACCAAAATTTCCAACAAAAACAGCAATTTGAGCATGTTTAGACCTATTCTATCAAAATTCTGTTTTAACCAAATTACTCGTTTTGATAAAAAAACCTCACTTTAGGTAGCCCAAATCCCCATAACTCTTTTCCTAAAAAAAATAACTCAAAATATACAAAAGTATTTTTTTCAATATTCATACTTTCCTCATATCTCTCCTCTAAACTACTTTATTCAAATTTTACTCAACTAAGTTGATACTTTTTCATCATTCTAAATCGATTGGTTGATACCGAATTTTCTCAAAATCCGTTTTAATACATTCAAAATCCCATTTATTCCCGAAAAATCGAAATTTTTTCAAAATACTCCCATTCAACCCAATATTTTCTTCAACATAATTCATCTTATCAAAAAAGTGCTTTAACCATCTTATTCCTCTCGCCAAAATCTAACGATTGTAAGTAACACTTTTCCCCTTATAACCCTCAAAAACCCCCCAGTGACTCATCTCTCCGGCCCTTTGTCTGTGTGTGTGTATGTGTGTTGTTTTTTTTTGCGCCACGCTTTCTCTTCTACACTCCACTTTATCGATTTTTGCTTTTCTACAAGTTGTAGAGAATCACTCAGAGATGAGACCAGTGATTTGTCTGGTCTCCTCTCCAAATCGAATCTGATTTAAACGTTTTTTGCGGTAAAATCGCTGAGATTGTGTACTTTCATACTAAAATATCTCTTTCTAACTTCACCTCACCCCAATTTTGATTACCTAGGCTATGGTTTTTTTGGCTCAATCTATCTTTTGGTTAATACCGAAATTCCATTCAAACTCCATCAACGTAAATTTTTATAAAAAAACCAAAATTTCCAACAAAAACAGCAATTTGAGCATGTTTAGACCTATTCTATCGAAATTCTGTTTTAACCAAATTACACGTTTTGCTAAAAAAACCTCACTTTAGGTAGCCCAAATCCCGATAACTATTTTCCTCAAAAAAATATCTCAAAATATACAAAAATATTTTTTTCAATATTCATACTTTCCTCATATCTCTCCTCTAAATTACTTTATTCAAATTTTACTCAACTAAGTTGATACTTTTTCATCGTTCTAAATCGATTGGTTGATACCGAATTTTCTCAAAATCCGTTTTAATACATTCAAAATCCGTTTTACTCCCGAAAAATCCAAATTTTTTCAGAATACTCCATTTTTATAATCCTTACACCAACTATATTAAAATTTGCCCTCAACCATACTACATATATTCCATGGAAAACCCTAGTTTAGGTCATCTGAATTCCCCTAAAAGGCAATCTTCTTATAATCACTCAAAATATCAGAAGGAAATCGCATCTAAAATTCATTCTCCGCTATTACCCACCCTCTAAACTAATATATACAAATTTTACTCAACTAAGTTCATACTTTTTCATCGTTCTAAATCGATTAGTTGATACCGAATTTTTCAAAATCCTTTTAAATACATTCAAAATCCAATTTATTCCCGAAAAATCCAAATTTTTTTTTAAAAACTCCATTTTTATGATCTTCTCACCAACTGTATCAAAATTTTCCCTCAACCAGACTACATATCTTCCATTAAAAACCCCAGTTTAGGTCATCTTAATTCCCCTAAAAGTGAATCTCGTAATAATAACCCAAAATATTAGAGGAAAATTGCAGCTAAAATTCATTTTATCCTCATATCTCCCTCTACAACTAATCTATCCACCTTTTAATGGACTAGAGAGATACTTTTCCCTCATTCTACATCGATTGGTTGGATCCAATCATTGGATTGTGAGTGTGATATGAAATGCAATTAAATTAGATTAAAAAATAAAACTATTCCGTAGGAATCCCAATCATCATTTTGGAATTTGATCAGTTTTGCAAATTTCTCATTAGGTTCAGTGAACCTCTTAAACTATTTCGCTAAGAGAAAGCATTCTGCTAATCTCATTTAGCAGCGTATTTTAAAAGGTATAAAACCATCTGGAAGGATGAGCCTTGTAGTCAGTCGATCAGTTGTTGTTGTGCCACGGGTGTGATGGCACTATTCCATCAACTGAATAACTATAGAGTGAATCTCTTCAATACTAAAAAATTTTGTGAGTTACCGCTAAATAAAAGTTTTAGAGTTCTCGGTGTTAGGAGTATAGCAACGAGATACGGGCAAGCAGTTGTGTTCGAACTAGAGGACGTTCAGTCAGAGGATGAATTTTGACGTGTTTGCTCCGAAAGCATTTACAAGTGCTTTCAACAAAAATTTAAGGAATAATCTTAATAAAATTAATCCAACGGGAAGTGAATACAGATATCTAGCATCTGTAGAGGAAGGTGGTAGACGAAAAGTACGATTGTACGAGTCGTGGGAAGAAGCAGAGACAGAGAATAGAGCCTACACGCCGCCGCTGCAGAGACCGGCCGAGCCAGTAGCAGGGGTAGCACCACCACCACCACCACCACCACCACCGCCGCTGCAACAACTACGACCCCCTACACCAGTTCCGCAAAGACCGCGTGGTGAAGGTACCGACCGAAATCGAAGATCAACAACCCCTTCACCACCCCCACCACATGAGGTAGCGATCCATAAAAGAAGAGCGGATCCGGATGAAGGAGCAGGACCATCGACCCCTAGACGCTGCCGACGAGAATGAAGTTACATCATCGACGAGCGATGACGATAACGATGGGAATGATTATGGGTATGAATTAATCATCGTTGTGGATGACGATGAGACGGTAGCGCCGGTGCAAGTTGCATTAATTACTTCCACAACGAGTGATGATGATGATGATGACATACCCCCATGCCCGGGGTCTATCCCAATTTGGCGAGTACTTAGGGATATGCCAGACGTTGTACTTAATGATTCGTACAATGTTGAATGGAGTGATAGTGAATTAGATGAACTTTAGAAGATGGAAGCTCTGCTAAAAGCTATATCACAGACAGTACAACAGGATTCGAATGATGAACGATTAGCTATTTTCAATATCATGGATCAAACAGGGGCAACAGCTGAGGTAGATCCACCCCCACTGCCACAAGCTAACATAAGTGTGAATGAGGAACGACAATTGTCACCATCGTCCTCATCGACAGTCAATCAGCTTGAAGCTTATGAATGGATGAGCGAGGGGACAATGATCTGCCGCTCAATGGAGAAGAAACGAGTAGAGAATGGATGAAGAATAGCAGCAGAATAGTTCCAATGTGAGTAGCCCACCTTTCTCATTATACAAGCGTATTGAAAAAAAAAAAAAAAAAAAAAATGGTAAGACATTGACTAAAATTCTCTCTACCATGTTTCAGAGGGCGAGTGTTTTCCCTGTACATGGAAGCAGATAATATCCGAGGGAAATTTGAAATAATTCTCAGTGATATGACGGAGAGGATAACATTGAACAAGATGGAGTGGGATGAAATGTGCGCGATTTATGAACAACGAGTCCGTCGGCAAATAGCAAGGTGGAGGTTAGATAAAGTGCGAGGTGCGACAGAGACAACAGAGTATCGCGGAATCACACTGAATTGTAGGAAAATAGACTCTAAGATAATTGTAATAATAAGCAATCTAGAGGGTAAAGTTTTAGCATCAAGTCAAAGTAGCTTCGAGAAAATGTTAAGGAGGTTCGATGGTGTCATGAGGGATCGGTGAGGGGGGAAGACGAAAACTAACCTAACCTGCCGCTCGGCTGCACGAAAATACACGGCGAGTATACCTATATGTTGATGATTTTCGACAACAATTCGATCATATTTCCACAAAATGCATGGTAAGCTGTGATCACCGAAAGGTTTTATTGTTCTTTAGGAAATTCTCTATCGTCTCAACATTTTATGAGAATTTTCTCTACATCTCAAGAGGTGCTAGGCTTGTTTTGGTGGCGCCGTCCATAAGAGCCCATGTTATTTCGAAAAATGTAAGAGCTTAGATCTCGAAAAAACGCCTGGTGAAAAATACTGAAAAAATTCACAGAGTATTTTTTTGTCTCAAAGATAATTATGCAAAAGGTTTCGTCGCGATCTCTACATCTTCGTCAAGACCATCGAACCTCCTTAATTAATAAGTATTTTGTCGATTCAGAATTTGATAGATATTTAGGTAGAAAAATGGATGAAAAGGGAATCGGTTGGTTCGTTGAGATTTTAACAGAGGCTCGACTTGAGAAACTGATCAAATTGAATCGACCAATGTGTATACGAGATTGGTTGGTAAAAAATAATCATCTAGATATGAAAAATAATGCTGAGTGTGATATGCTAGTCATCAATATGCCTAAGATACTCAAGAGAGTGATTATGAATGTTAAAGCTCATAAGTTGGATAGATATAACGAGAAAGAAAAAACGTATGCTGAGTGCTACCCAGGCAAGAAAAGCTGCAATGTAAAGCTTAGAGTGTGAATATGGTGTGGTTGTATAGTATGTGATGATAAGAATCTAAAAAATTATAATCGACAATAAAAAAATGAGTGGGTGTGGGGATGAAAATATTGTCTTTGATTTCATTTTCAGATACCCTTCCAAAAATTATTTCAGGGAAAAAAAATTGAAGTACTTACTCCATTTGGGGTTCTAGTCAAAAAACGAAAAAACTCTCACTGGCCGTCCAAAATTCACCATTTATCTTGAACGAATAATGTGCCATCAGATTGGTACGGGTGATCCATTCTGATCAGCTATTGCCACAAAACCACACTGGTAAAACTTTCACTCACGGCATGGGCACTATATTCAAATATGTTGAACAACGATGAGTAGTATTACACTTTTTCAAAGCACTCACAAGAAACACTTTGCAAATATGAGAAATGAGTAAATAAGGAAGAAATAATATAAAAAGAACGGTGAATAATTTTCAAGTAATTTGAAGAATGATGTCGTGTGTGAGCGACAGTAAACTGCTGTATACTGCTGACGAGAGAACGAGTACAGGTGTGCAGAGCTGGTCTCGATGCTCAAACAACGGGCTTGACCGCTGCTCGCAGGAAATAATATTTCGAGCGAAGGCCAGGTATGAGAGAGAGAGGACTGAAGTATAGTCAGCGCGAAGGAGATAGATAGATAGATAGATAGATATCCTTTATTCGTCATACGACAAAATACACCTACATATTTTCATATGTGTCATATATATATATATATATATATATATATATATATAAAATTAATAAATATTCCGATAAAATCATATTAAGAAATAATTTGGTCAAGGATTGATATATCACAATTGTGACTAGTCATACACTTCACGATTTCACTTGAAAGAAAATGAGATAAAAGGCATGGGTTCACAGAAATATCACAGTTTTTCTTCAGTCTGGTGACAGAAGGTCACTTACAATTAAAAAGAGATAGAAAGAAAAGGAACAAAGCCCTAGCCCATCAAAGATTAAAGTAATGCTGCTTTTCCGGATCAATCCTCTGAGGAGACTTTGTTGATAGGAAATCTTTCAAGGACTCTTTGAACAAGGGTGTTTTCCCCAGCTGCCGAAAGCCCGGAGGGAGAGAGTTCCAAAAATAAGCACGTTGAACCTGGAAAGATCTCCTTCCATATTCAAGTCTCATATTGGGAACTTTGAGTACCCGCTCTTCTGCATTACCACGTGCGGGGCGTTCAGATTGGTACCTGGTGAACATCGCAGCTAGGTAGCCAGGCTCTCCTAAATGCATGATCTTATGCATTAACAGAGCTGCGAAGTACATTCTCCGCGAATCAGTACGCAACCAACCTAAACGCTCCCTAAACGGGGTGATGTGCTCGTCTCTCCTAAGATCAAGAATGTACCTCACACATGAATTGCTCTGTCGTTGTATCCGTTGCCGCTGTTCGTCCGTGGCGTCGAGGTACACGAATGTGCAATAATCTAAATGCGGTTGAACTAATGACTCGACTAGGCGAATTCGGAGAGGTCTGGTGATACACGCCCTAAAAAACCGCAATCCGTAAAGGGCTCTGTTCACTTTCTTAGTTACTTGGTCGATGTGCGGCTTCCACGTCAGTTCACTATCAAGTGTAACTTCAAGACTCACGACTGTATCGCTGAACGGAATGAATTTTCCTTCCTGTATCTCAACCCCTGGCAAGTCCATTCTTTTCAGATCTTTGATGTTCCTCTCAGAGCTGAAGAGGATTGCCTTGGTCTTGCCAGCGTTGAGACGCAGGCCGGAATTTCGGGCCCATTCAGCAATTAGTCGTCCTACTTCTCCCAGCCGAGTGATGCCTTCCTTGATCTTAGTTTTCTCGACTTGGAGATAAATTCGAAGATCATCCGCATAGAATAGATGATATACCGACTTTCCGTCTAGCAAACCAGGTAAGTCATTAACATATAAGCTGAAGAGTGAAGGCCCGAGAACGGATCCCTGTGGAACACCCAGATTGGTTTCAAGCCAATCAGAACTACTAGATTTTGAAGTGACTATTTGGGTGTGGCCTTATAAGTATGATTTTATCCACAGGAGTGCCGATCTTGAAAATCCAAGGTTTCGGAGCTTCCTCAACAGCTTTGACGGTTTTATTGTGTCGAAAGCTTTGCTAAAGTCGAATAGTAGGAGTAAGGTGATCTTCTTCCTATCAATGCCTACTCTGATGTCATCCGTCAACTTTAGTAAAGCTGTCTGGGTGCTATGGTGTTGCCTGAAACCAGTCTGGAAGCGATCAAGAAGTTTCTCTACTTTTAAATACTCCGTGATTTGGTCATGTGCAATTTTTTCCAGAACCTTGAAAAGGAAGCACAGCAGCGCTATGGGACGAAAGTCCGAGACCGCTGATGGAGCTGCAGTCTTCTTCAATGCAATCAGCTGCGCTTGCTTCCAAGCTTCGGGATAAACGCTATGAGCGGAAGAGGAATTGAATATATGTACAATAAGATCACCAATTGCCGGAAGAGCCTTCGCGATCATACTCTGAGGGATCCCATCCACCCCGCGGGCCTGCGAGGAGAAATGTTTAATAGCAAGGACTACATCATTGAAATTTGTGGGCTTAAATTTAAACCCCTCCTCCGGTGCAGAGTTAATATCGTCCATTGCTTCATTGATATTTTCGTGAGGCGAAACAGAAACCCCCGCAAAGTGAGCGTTCAACTCATCCGGTGTGGAACCGTGAAGTTCTTCCTCTTTGCTCTTGGGCAAGAGGCCGAGATTGCGCATCTCCTTCCAAATATTCTTGTTCTGATCAAGAGCGTCTGAAAGATGGTTTTGAAGGAAGGAATTACGCTCTTGCTCAATGCGCAGATCGACCTCTTCGCTAAGCCGAAAGTACTCATTTTGAAGCTCAGGACACTTGCACTGGTTGCGTTGCATACGCTCCCAACGCCTGCGCGTCGCGTCTCGCTTCTTCATGAGCACCCTCAGCTCAGGACCAATCCAAGGAGCATCATTTTTACGCGGGTTTATAGTTTTTTCCGGTGCTAATTCATCTAAAACGATCATTAAATTTACATTCAAGCATTGAATTGCGTCTTCCAAACTGGTTTCGGCATTTTCAAGAGCTGTCCAGTCACAGCGGAGCAGACGGTCATTCAATATCTCTGGGGTGATGTTACGAAAATCCCTATATTTGAAGGAATTTTCCGGCGGAGTAGGGGTGAAGACGTTGATGGTGACGTCAATGACCGAGTGCCCACCGAAACTGGGCAGGTGTCTGTTGTGAAAGTCAGTAATGGTGTCGTTGTCATCTACGTAGATGTGATCAATCCATGTTTGAGATACATTGGGGTTGTGTTGATGAGTCGGGCCATGCTGCACTATCTGCAAGGCTAGTTCTTCCGTCAGTGCAGTCAGTGTCTTGGTATCGGGATGAGCAGTATCCAACAAGTCAGCGTTCAGATCACCCATAATGATTTTGTGACTGTCATCACCACACAGCCGGCGTAACGAGCCAAACAGCCCATCATCCTTCTGCATGGCAATTTTAGGGGGTCTATAGATTACCGCGACTAATATTGGGGGTGAGCTGCCTTGCTGCACGCTACAAAAAAGGAATTCGGGCACGCCAGGTTTCCCCGGCCCAAATGTATTCGACGAAACCAACTTCTCAATTTTGAAGTCATTGCGCACATACAAGGCAACTCCTCCATCTTCTCTGTTGCGATCTTGTCGCAACAACGAAAAACCTGGAATTTGAAGGAGACTGTCATCCACATACTCATCTAGCTTCGACTCGGCCACCCCAAATAGATGATAGGAGGGATCGTTAGCGACGAGCAAGCGTAGATGCTCAATCTTATCTGTCAGGGAGTTAAAGTTGATGAATCCCGCTTTCAAAGAATTACCCCTCCCTCGTCGCTCTTCAGCAGCCGTATCCAGTCAGGGAGTCCTCGCTGATTCTGTTGCCGGAACTTTATTTTGCTCCGGAACGATAGTGCAGCTCTGGGTGTTATTAGAGGACGCACAGGTGCGTTCCGGACCACTTCGACAGGTCGTTTGAATGACCTGCAGATCAGCAAGGGATTCGAACGTATGCGCTCGCTCACCATTTTTCCGTCTAACCCAGGAACGCCCATCTCTGTGCCAGACGTATTCAAGACCCAAACTGCGTGCAACCGACCTTAAACGTATAAATTCTTTGTATTTTTCACGGTGGAGCATCTTATTTATAAAGATTTTACGGTCTGGCACATGAGCTTTTGTATCTGGGTCGAGTAAGTCAGGCTGGATATTGTTGGCCGTGAAATAATTATTGGTGATTGAACGTTCAGCCCGAATGACTTTCCCGACTAGTCGACTACTGGAGAGTTGGACTTCACATGATGGTAAATTGCGCGTGATGGCAGCTGAGGAAGATAGAACCGAGTCACGATTACCTGTTGGAGTCTTCTCCCCAGACGCACGCCCCGGTTGCAGGACACGGACATCAGCAATGTCTGCCCTCTCCAATGAGGGGAGAATAGACTTGAGCACTGCATAAGAAATATCAGATATCTGTGCTGGTGAGGCCTTAGAATCTTCTTTTAATACACCATTAATAATCAGTTTACAGCGCTCAAGTCCGTCATTGCCCAGTCCCTGCCCTTGCTTCCGAACGTATGAGTGGGGGGACTCGTCCATCCTAGGGGCAGTGTTAGGAATCGAGGATTGATGTGTCGATTCAGCATTACTATTCTCATCATTACGAAATTTACTATTCTGCAGAGTACTCTGGAAGCCTGACAATAGCTCCGTTAAGGTAGAAATTTGGCCTGCCATGATGGAATTTTGCTCCAGAAGAAGCTGTCGATCCAAGCGAAGCTCCTCCAGCTGGGAGCTTTGCTTCTCTATAAGTCCCTCGAGAGAAGATACACGTGCCAACAATCGATCATCCACCTCATTTACTGCTGGTGTGCAAGATGGAGAGGTAGTGGCAACGTTTTGTCGGATCACGAGGGATTTTATTTCGTCAAGCTGGTTCTGAAGCAAGGCATTTTGGTTGTAGAATAGGTCCAGAGTACTCTCCCGTATATATACCCACTTTGATTCCGGAGAGTTTGACGACGTCGACGTGGTTGTTGCTGCAGGTTGATCCAAGATGTTGAGGCTATTGCTTTCCACCGATCCGACGGGGTGATCCACGTGTGATGTACTGAGCAGCGACGGAGAGGCAGTAGTGAGCCGCGCATCAGCTTGCTGCTTTTGAATGTTCGCGGGCTCTGTTCTGCTGGACTCGTGGATGGTGGCGCCACTTAACGGAGGCGAAGCAGTAGCTGGCGGAATACCCCCCGCTAGCGTGAGCTGTCGACTCTCGATGGCTTGAGAGGCACTGGTGGTGGGGAGCTCAGCGCTGCTGCCCGTGGTGGTATGGTGCGTGGCGAGGGGAGACTTTCCTGACGCGCCACGCGAGCTGAGCCGCATGTGTGAGAGCGGCTGATTACTCACACGTCTTCGTGGGCTTGTTTTCTCCTTCTCTCTCTCTCTCTGGCTGTTTGCATACTGAGGCGGGAAGTCGAAGTCGTCTGCTTCGTCGCACTTGATGTTGATTTTGCGGCTGGAATCTCGCTCACCTGCAGACATCTTTCACATGTCACTGCTCGTCTGGATGTTCTCGAGCACTTGACATGTGCTGATTTTTTACAGATGTCGCATACTCTGCTGCCTGCATGTAAGGTGTTGTTGCAGACACAGCAGATGTTGTCGCTCATCATGCAGCAGACAGCAAGACAGCGGAGCAGGCTAGCGTAGCAGACGACCTCCGAGCATGCGCACAAAGCTCACTTTCGGCGCCAGGCACTGCTGACTCGATGTTGTTGTTGGGGTTGCAGAATTGGAATTATTCCTCCCAGGCTCTAGCAGGAGCCATGCAGTGATGCTCCAGTGGTATGAGCCTGCAGGAGGAAGTCCAATCTGCAAAAAAGTGCCACTCGGGACGACGTTTTGATGGTTAAATTCATGTTCGAACACGGAGCGATGTTAGATGCGTGTGGGAACACTTACCGCCAGAGAGAGAGAGAGAGAGAGAGAGAGAGAGAGAGAGAGAGAGAGAGAGAGAGAGAGAGAGAGAGAGAGAGTAGCTGAAAGAGTGAAAGGCTTCTCTCAAAAATATGAGCTCGATATTTCGAATATTATTTGGATGATGGATATATATGTGAGCGGTCCAATCCCGTTATGCCGGGATGCCGAGCACGGAGAAGAGCAGTTGCCTATCCTCCCAATGTATTTCGTCAGGATCCGCGCGCAATGCTTTTCTTACGGGGAAAAGTGAGAAAAGGCGTGACCTCCTTCGTCTTCCCCGTTCTCCTCCCCTACTAATGTCAGAAGGAAAGTCTTGTTAAGCACCTCAAAATGAATACTCATCCGATAATTCCAAACCGCAGGCTGTCTGCCACGGACTGTCAGGATGGTTGTCGACGATTTTAGCGATGGACAAGTAATCAAGTGCGAGTTTCTCTAAAGCTAAAGAAGGAGTAAAAAATATGACACTTTGACTTGTATGATTCTAGTCGTCTGCTTCTTTATTGCATGGCAAACTCTGCCGGTGCAACAGTTTCTCGCAGACCATCACCTGGCCTGATATTCATAAGTCTGCTTAAGAGGAATTCACAATTTACCATCCATCGTCGACAATTCAGCATCTTGAAAATCCGTGGCTGATTGCAGTTTGGGGTTTTCAGATGAGTACTTATTTTTAGGTGCTGCAAAATTTGCTTGTGATGTTGTTCTAAACGTGGTCAAAATCAGGTTAACTTTGTGTCAACAGAGCTATTTCAGACTAGTTCAGATTGAATTTTTTCAATCAACTTGTGGATAGAAACATGTAAAATCAGTGTACAATATGCAGAGTCAGAGTGTCAGTTGAGCACGATACTTTGTTGTCGAATTTTTACAGGTCAGTCGCAGGATCTGCTATCGGTTGTGACTCTCCTTGGCTGGCCTTGGCAGTTTACACAGTGCAGGTTCAATTTGACAACATTAATTGGGAAAGTGATAGTCTCTGAAAATGAGTAAATCATATTCATTACCCTATGTTTATTGAAAAGTCTTTTATCCTCCCAGACTGATCATTCCGTTATTGAAAAACTCAATTTTGCCAGTTTTTTGAGCCTCAACTTCCCTCATCCATGGTTGAGATGAGCTATACCAGTCTTTTATGGCTGGAATTTGTTCTTTTCAGTCTCTATTTCATGTAACTATTCTTATTAGTCTGAAGGAAAGTCCCACGCCGTAGAATAGCCAGCTTATGGAGAGCTATGGATGCATCAATCTACCTGGGAAAGGCCTATTTGCTGGGATATTGACCCTGGTACTCAGGATGATTCTAGGGAGCGTTGGCAAGTTATGAGAGTGGTTTGTTACATGTTTTGGTATAACAAAACATATCCTAGAGTTCCAGGAGGATTGGTGAACCGAAGGCCTGGCACCCTCCTTGTCAGTATTTTATCTGTCATTTTTCACGGTTTCGACCCCATAACTCGAAACGCATTTCATCAAAAAATATGTACATTAAATATTTTTAGATCTTGAAAAGATAAACAAGAAATGTATGTACATATTCTTCCATGTAAGGCCTCCTGTTTCTAATACGAGTCTCAGGCGGAAATACGTTTATTGAGTACGTCCATGTCAAATTCAAACGGTTTCTGCAGCTATTTTTTTAAAATTCCCATACCATTTTTTTCGACGTGGGGTACCAAAATAAGATGTTTCCTATAGTTTGTAGGTCCAAAAAAATTTTTTTGTCTCAGATTTTTTTGCAGGTAGTTTATTACTATACAAATCGAAAAAAATGAAATGAAAAAAATCAAAATATACGTCAAAAAAGTTTTGAGCCAAACAGTGATTTTTGAGTATTTCAGCTTCCGGATGTTCAAAAAACAACTGGGAGAGGTTTTACTAGTGGTTAATCGATAGCTTTCGAAGTGACCTTTCAAATGCTTTTTGAGAAATCCAAATTGGTCAAAGCAATCAAAAGTTACGAGCAAAATACGGTAGGATAGTTTCAATTTTTGATTTTTCGGTAAAATCATACTTGTAGGCCTATCTGAGACAAAAAAATTTTTGATGGACCTACAAACTATAGGAAACATCTTATTTTGGTACCCTACGTCGAAAAAAAATCGTATGGGAATTTCAAAAAAATAGCTGCAGATTACCGTTTGAATTTGACATGGACGTACTCAACTGGAGGACGGAGAGTACAAGTCTCGACATGCTCATGCCAATCAGGGGCAGAGATTCGTTGAGTATAACCCAAATAATCATGTCTGCACGGGATTAGTACATGAAGTAACATGGGCGGAAAGGAAGATTCCCGCACGAATGTCCGGGAAGAGTGCGAGAAAGTAACTTTCTCGCGCGGTTCTGGACACGAGTGCGGGACTTTTTCGCCCGCGTTGCTTATACTATTTTAAGCAACCTGTGCGGAAAACTGTGCCTCCACAACTTTCAAAACAATTGGCGGTCAGGACTTGAATGAAATGATAACAATTATTATCCTATACTGAGTTCATTCAATTGAAATAAGTATCTTTTAGACCAATGAATATTCTAAAAACCAAATCACAAAAAGGTACTCATTGCCGAGTACCTTGATCTAATACAAATCAATGGCACATTTCTGAGGATGTCAATTGACCTTCAAAATGAATCCAATCATTTTGGTGTAGGTAAAGATGGACTTTTGCTATAAGTTTTTTTGTAAACTGGAACAATGTTGTCACCATTTCAAATGATGTGTCAGAGCCGCTTGTTCGACAAACTTTTCGAGGGCGTCGGTGGCAGGGAACGGGCGACCGGAGCGCGAAGCCCCCGACTGAAATGAAGTTCTGAAGATGCTATTCTGCAGCTTGCTAGAGCTCTGGTACGGGTCAGCGAGCGATTTTCCATAATATAGTCTTCCCATGTTGGGCTATCAGGAGAGTCTTTGATGGTTTTGTATTTCGGGCAGTAGCTGGAGTTGAGCGCACTGATGATGTCCTCGTGCCAGCTTGATCTAGCAAATACTCCTTCCATGTTTGCCAGGGCTTTGGTGGTCGCAACAGGGTCTTGGAGTTGCCAAAATAGCTGTGCTTAGCTCTCATGAGGATGTTTTTGAGTTGCACAACCCAGTTCAGTTTGTCGTCAGCAGGATTTTTATCGGATAGCTCTTTAAGTTTTATGTACATGCGCTTGGGTAGCCTATTCTCGTTATTTTCAGGAGCTCCACCCAGTATTTCAAAGCTCTGCAGGCGACTCCTTTGAATAGATCGACATTGCCGGTTTCAAGTCGCAGGAGGTAGCCAGGTGTAGATAAAGGCAGGCTGGGGTACCATTCGTGAAAGTTGTTCTGGATACGTTCGATTTCGTCGGTGTGGTTCAAACCCCATATTCCAGATCCATAAAGTACTGTAGACGTAACTGTCGGGTCAAAGAGTCTCCGGGCTGCTGCATAGCTAGTATTTTGGCCAGTACAGAGTACGGGCCATATTGTGTCCAGCGCCGAGTTACCTTTAGTTAGTGCGTTGTCCTTTGCATTTTTGAATGAACCGGTGGCTGAGAAGTTAACTCCTGGGTAGATATAGTTTTTGACCATACCCAGGGTAACACCATTGAGCTCAATGGGTCGGATTTTCTTTGGTCTTCCGCGTTTTTGGTATGCCATGACCATGCTTTTCTCCTTGTTGACTGTGAGGCTTTTGAGAGTGCAGTATTCCGCCAGCGTGTCGAGTTTCTTCTGTAGGTCCACGGGATCTTTCGCTAATATTGTTTTGTCATCGGCAAAGAGTAGCAGTCTTATTTCTTCTTCTATTCTAGAATGGCCTCGTTCTTTGAAGAAGTTAACCAGTTCGTGCATGAAGAGTGCAAAAATTAGTGGACTCAATGAATCACCTTGAGGGACACCTTGTGTCACGTCGATTGGGTTGGTCGACTCGTCGTTTTTGGAGCTTTACACATACAGCAGATTTACCGTACAGTCCTTGGAGAGTTCTGATAATCCTTGGGCTTACTCCGGCTGCGCACAGCGCTTCCCATAATTTGCTATGATTGACAGAGTCGAAGGCTCTTTTGTAATCGGTAAAAGCTGCGTAAAGTTTGCCTCCGGGTTTAGATAGTGCTTCGCCAATTTTGGCATGAAGCGTGGAGATATGGTCTTCGCAGGATCTTGATGGTTGGAGCCCGATTGGCATTCGGGCAGGATCTCGTATTCTTCAGCCCACGCGATTAAACGTGAGGCAATGGCGGACGTGAAGATTTTGCATATGAGTGATTCTGGAGCAAGCTGGACAAAACCGTCACCAGGGGGGTCTGGGAAAAATCCGCAAAAATTTTTTTCCATCAGTACTATGTTGAAATAGTACGAAAAAATTTTTTTCAGATTTTTTCGGCCCCCCCTGTGGGCCCCAGGGCCCATGAAAGGGCCATTTTAGGCCCTTTTTTAGCCTATTCTAGGAAAATCATAGCTCCGACGCAATTCAATATTTTTCAACGTACTTGGGCGCATTTTCCTCGTCAAGACTAGTACTTTTGAGAAAAAAATTGTCCAAGGCCACTTAGTGAGCCTGACGACTTCTGCCACCTATTTATTGAGAGCAAATTTTAGCGATTTTTGGGCTTGCTTCAAAGTGATGTAGCTCCCACTAGACATGTGAAAATCGACTTTTACAAGTAGTCATTTGGAAGGTCTTGAAAATACCTACAATTTGCCCACTTGTAAAAGTCAATTATCGCACTTTTTGTTGGAGCTACAGTCGATACAAGTTGAGCTATTTACGAAAAAGTCGAAAATTCAGGACTCGATTCCAAAAATATATCTTAATTTTTTTTCACCAAACTTGTGCGAAAATGTTCTTTCAGACATCTACTTTCAGTAAAAAAAATTTGGCGGAGGTTATTTTTTTTTATTTTTTTTGCCGAGCGTTACAAAATGCCGCATTTCGTGGTTTTAGCAAAAACAGCATCTTTGACCACGGTCACATATGCTCCCATCTGGACTGATGTGCACCAATATGTGTGAAAGTACTCGTCAAAGTACCCCCAAGTACGTGTAAGAGGTTGCGGGGACGAGCCTCCACCCAGGAGCGAGCTGTAGGTTCTATTTACCGTGTCAAAAATAGGCATTATTTTGGCTATTCGAGCGTAAGCGACTGAGAGCATGATTTTACTCGTTCTGGCTCACAAATGAGATAATGGGGTAGAATGAGGATCCAAACATATTTTTCCGACTCAAAATGACCATCTAAACACAATTCCGAGGTCAGTTTTGCTCTAAATAGTCGTCCCTCTGCCCCTCAAGAACTTAGATTCTGTCGACGGGTTCTGACCCGTTGAGGCACTAGACGACATTCTAGAGTTAAACTGACCTCGGAATTGTGTTTAGATGATCATTTTGAGTCGGAAAAATATGTTTGGATCCTCATTCTACCCCATTATCTCATTTGTGAGCCAGAACGAGTAAAATCATGCTCTCAGTCGCTTACGCTCGAATAGCCAAAATAATGCCTATTTTTGACACGGTAAATAAAACCTACAGCTCGCTCCTGGGTGGAGGCTCGTCCCCGCAACCTCTTACACGTACTTGGGGGTACTTTGGGGAGTACTTTCACACATATTAAAGCACATCAGTCCAGATGGGCCCATATGTGACCGTGGTCAAAGATGCTGTTTTTGCTAAAACCACGAAATGCGGCATTTTGTAACGCTCGTCAAAAAAAATAAAAAAAAATAACCTCCGCCAAATTTTTTTTACTGAAAGTAGATGTCTGAAAGAACATTTTCGCACAAGTTTGGTGAAAAAAAATTAAGATATATTTTTGGAGTCGAGTCCTGAATTTTCGACTTTTTCGTAAATAGCTCAACTTGTATCGACTGTAGCTCCAACAAAAAGTGCGATAATTGACTTTTACAAGTGGGCAAATTGTAGGTATTTTCAAGACCTTCAAAATGACTACTTGTAAAAGTCGATTAGCACATGTCTAGTGGGAGCTACATCACTTTGAAGCAAGCCCAAAAATTGCTAAAATTTGCTCTCAATAAATAGGTGGCAGAAGTCGTCAGGCTCACTAAGTGGCCTTGGACAATTTTTTTCTCAAAAGTACTAGTCTTGACGAGAAAAATGCGCCCAAGTACGTTGAAAAATATTGAATTGCGTCGGAGCTATGATTTTCCTAGAATAGGCTAAAAATGGGCCTAAAATGGCCCTTTCATGGGCCCTGGGGCCCACAGGGGGGGCCGAAAAAATCTGAAAAAAATTTTTTCGTACCATTTTAACATAGTACTGATGAAAAGAAGATTTTTCCGAGACCCCCCTGGTGACGGTTTTGTCCAGCTTGCTCCAGAATCACTCATATACATCTGATCATAGCCAGGCCACGGTAGTTTGCAGGATCATGAATATCACCTTCCTTGTGCACAAGAAAGATCTCTGAGTTGTACCAGCTGTCAGGCACCGTCGCTGTTGAGAATATTTCGTTGGAGAGGTGAGTCAAGTAGTAGATCCACTTCGCTGGTAGGAATGTGAAGAATGGGTTAGGCACACCATCTTGGCCAGGGGATTTATTTTGCCTAAGGCTGTCCGCTATGGTTTGGATCTCTTCTTCGGTGAAATCTTTGTCCAAAATGGGATTTTCGGCTCCAAAAGATGTTTCTAAGGAAATACACCTAAGATAACTTCCTATATCTTCATAAAACTTCTCGATTACAGTGCGTGAGATTGGGCACATGGCTGATCTTCCTCGGCGCTTGAGTTGTTTGACTGTATTCCAAAAACTACGGTGGTTTTCCTTGACATTGGCCAAAAGTGACTGATGGTGTAAGCGAAGTGCGATCTTTTTCTCTTCGTATTGTACTTCCAAGAGCTTGCGTTGTGTCAAATATTTTTCTTAGTATGCTGCTTCTTCTCGATCTGGACCATTGGTGGTATAGGTTAGTCTGTTTGGCGTAGGCTTTGCGGCATTCTTTGTCGAACCATGGTTCGTCTCTAGTGCAGAGGTTGGCGTCTGGATGAAATTTTCTCGTAAGGCCCGGATGAGAGGCGGAGCGTTTAATCGTATCTATCACTGCATTGCTGAGCTGTTCTACGTCATGAGATTCGATGTCAAAAGTATCTTGCTCGGCCATGTGGTTGATATAGTCCACCCATTTGCTCCGGTCCCAGCAGTATTTCGTTTTCGAACTACTCGCCTCGTCAGGAGTGCGGATAGGTATCGGAGCTATGTGGTGCATTTTCGCTACCACAGGCAGATGGTCTGATGAGCCAATATTGGTGACAGAGAAGTCTGAAAGTACGCCAAGTCCTCCATGGTTTGTCCATATATAATCAATTGCACTACTGCCATTGCTGCCAATGGAGGTCATCTCGTCGTTGCAGTCGGTCCTTCTCCGCCCATTCAGTACCATCAAGACTGAATTTTCAAATTCTCGCAGCAAAATTCCACCTTGTTTGTTGAGCATTTCCTCGAGCAGTTCCTCGAGATCGTGTATCAAAATCATGATCCAAAATATGCATGTTGAGAGTCTTTGAAAGATCGAATCTTAGAGCTATACAAGAGATCATCATTCACAATACAATAACTCCACGAGTCCACCAAATCACATCAAGGGCATACAGCATGCAAACATTTCAGGAAGAAATCTCACAGGAATTATCAATGAAATATTTTACAAACTTCACAGGAACATTTAAGGAGAATATTCCTCCATATTCGAATGAAAAGTGCCGATGAAATCTCCAAAAAACCTCGCAGAAACATGCCAGGTAACCAGTTCGTGATATTTCATTGTCATATTGCATAGATATCTTCCTAGGAGCCCCCGGAAACATTTCATGGAATATGACTCATTATTTTTCAGAAACATTCCTTACTCTCTGTTCGTGTGCGCGCGAGCATTTAAACTTTATGCCTATATATTAGAGCCTGCTCGATGTGAAATGCTCGGTCGTTGCCTTTACTCTCCTTATTCTCGTATGATTGATGGTTGTCACCTCATTGGCCAAAATTGTATCGGCTGACCAGAGCAACGACCGAGGATTCTCACGTCGAGCTGTGCTCATTGCTCGGTTCGCGTTAGTTAGCCATCGGTCTGTGGAGTTTGCAAGATGTGCAGCTCTAGCGTCGTCGCGCCCGAGTATCTATCTCGCGTCGGTGCTCGCCCGCGACAAGTAGTTTTTCTCTAACTTGCAATAGTTTTTCTCTCTTAATTTTCCCCCGCGCCGCGCAAGCGATTCTCCGCGATTCTCATCTTTTTTACCCTCTGTTCTTACACCTATTCTTCAGAATATAGTGATACTTCTTTCATTATATCTCGTGAGTGTTATTTGTGAACCCTTTCCATTTCCCCACGATTTCTCCACACTAGAATGGGCTCCGAGGTTCCGTCAGAACACCTCGCCCCAACATTTTGGTAGCAGAGCTTGGTGGAAATCGTGCCGTTTTTCAGTCCTCGCGAAAATCGAGTCGCGTGCGAGAATCGCGAATTGTTGCGCGCGCGCGCGGGAAAACTCAGTGTCGCGGGCTAATTTTATAGTGCAGTGCTGTGTGCTAGTGTGGTTGCAATAATAATTGCACCGCACACTCGTGCTTACTCAACACTCGTGCACCAGCACCGGGGCTCTCTGAGGTGGCCCAGGCACCGGCGCAGAGGCGATCGACGACGTAGCAGACCACCTCGCCAGGAGGCGAGGCTTGACTGGAAGGAGGCAGCAGCCCTGCGACAGTCATCGGTCGCAGCTTGCAGTTGACCCGTACCCAAGTGCATCATCATCAGCGCTTCGGGTCAACGTTGCTGTCGTCTCGGCGTCCTGCCTCAGCGACGTCGAGCACCTTCCGGAATCCTCGGGAGCAGCGAGGAGGGCAAAGGAGGAGAGGGGAAGCCGCGGCAATCCAGCCGCGGTGGGTGAGTGCTGTATCGTTCCTTATATATAGTACATACACTCACACCATCTGAATTCAAATCTTGGGCGAGGCGCGAAATTGCGCGCTCTCGCGTTGCTCCCCTCCCGCCCGCCCCATCCGCTGTCCACTAGAGGCAGCTATAGTTGCTGCATACTACACATACATGCACGCTATGTGTGTGTTACCGTCCCTTGCTGCGGGGCTCGCTCACCGAGTCTATTAGCTCCAATACTCGCGATACTTGATCAGCTGTTTTTAGCGCTGTCTTTCTCGCTCTTGTTGCGTCGCGTGGACAGACTCGGCTGCTGCGGTATGCTCGTATGGTCGAGCATTATACTTGCAAGCAGTAATATTCAATCAGCGAGTCACGCTCAGCTGATCTCGTGCTCCCTCGTATACGTGGCTAACTATATGTACATGTGATCACTTGTGCTATCTGTCCTTGTTTCCTGCCATACCCTCGCTTGTGCCTTGTCCCTTGTCCTTGTCCTATCACAACCTATTCAATCTAGTCAATTCTTTAGAATTTTACGTGCACCTTGGGTACGTGATTCTAAGCCTTATTGTGTTCAATTATAGAGTTGTTTTTGCTTGTTTCCATTAACAAACTTAAAATCATGGCTGATACGTCAGCAGCAGAATTGAGTTTGAAGATTGAAAGATTAGAACGTCTTAGGAGATATATCACTAATTTCATTGGAAATGCTAAGAAATTAACAACGGAGCAAAAGCGCAAACAAGCTGCGTACGTGTCGAAAAAACTCAGTGATCTGACAGATTACTGGATAGAATTCAAAGCTCATTATGAGTTTGCGTACGCACATAAAGCCATTTTGCCAGATGATGAATTTTTTGAGGACGATTTTTTTCCTGAGATTGAGGATGCAGTGGCACGACACCATGGTACGCTGCAGTCTTGGCTGCCTCCCCTTGCTCAAACACAACAAAATGCTTCAATGCAGAGTAGTAGTACCGATCCAGTCACTTTTTTACAAATTTTAGCTCAGCAATCATATCAGTTTGAAAGATTTCTCAAGCCAGCTTCGGAAATTCAGTCAGTCCCTCCAATTGCTATGCCGACTTTTTCAGGTAAGCAAGAGGATTGGGAAGTTTTTAAACTTCGGTTTGAAGCAGCTGTGTTGAATAAAGCTTATAGTGATGGACTCAAAATTCAATATCTTCTTGACGCGATCCTAGGGGTCGGCAGCTGAGATGCTGAGAGGTACTCCGCCTGAAGGCACAAATTTTAGACCATCTTGGGACAAACTTTGTCGTCGTTATGACCATCCTCGGCGTCGAATGACCACCCATATGCACGCGCTTCAGTCGTTGAAACCATTGACAGAAAAGTCACCTGCCAAGCTCAATGAGCTTTTGAACAAAGCAGAACAAGCGGTGCAAGGGTTTAAAGACCTCGCATGTCCTGTAGATACTTGGGATTGTATTATCGTGTACTGCGTTGTCAGCAACTTAGACCCTAGCACTCGTGAAGCTTGGGAACTTAATCAGATGTCAGTGCCAGGTTTCTCGAGTTATAGTGACTTATTGAAATTCATTGAAAACCGCATTTGCGCGCTCGAATCAGCAGCTGTTTATGCTGCACTCAACTCGGCATCAAACCAGAATCAAAGCTCGTCAAAGCCTCGTTCTTCCACTCAAAATACTAGTCCAAAAAATCCCCTTGCTGTGAATGTTGCCAATGTAGGATCAAACAACAAATCGGGTTCAACAGCAGCCCCATCCTCGGAAAATTTACCTACTTGCCCTTGCTGTAAAGAAAAGCACTACATTCATATGTGTAAGACTTTTGCGAATTGGAACGTCAAGCAACGTTAAGAGCTCGTGAAACAAAAGCCCATGTGTATCAACTGCTTACGTTCAAATCATTATCTCAAAGACTGTAAGTCTCAAAACCGTTGTTCAATTTGCAAAGGTGCTCATCATACGAAGCTGCACACTGGTGCTTATACGAAGAAACCCGAGAATAAGACGGATGAATCGGATAAAGCGTCCATCTCGTCTCCAAAGATTGTCGCTAATACAGCGATAGTTGGGAGAACTTGTTTGCTCGCAACTGCCCGCGTGATCTTGGAATCTCCATCAGGGGAATCACTTGAAGTTAGAGCACTTATTGATCCGGGGGCAGAACGATCATTCTTGACAGAGCGAGTAGCTCATGCCTTATGCTTGCCATTAACAAAAATATCACAAGATGTAACTTTCCTTGGGGGGGGGGGGGGGGAGGCTGGGCTCACTGTACGTTCAGAAGCTTCGATGCAGCTGCGCTCACCTATACGCTCTGACTACCAACTTGAATTTTCAGCTCTCATTTTGAATGAGCTCACTCGTGTTCTAACAGCTAGCAAAGTCGATGTTAGCTCTTGCACCCATTTGAGACACCTTCAACTGGCCGATCCTAATTTTACGTCACCGCAAAAAATTGATTGTGTATTAGCTGCTGATGTTTATGCATCAATTATTCTACCAGGATTGAGGAAGGGCAAGATTAATGACCCTGCGGCGCGAAATTCAGTGTTTGGTTGGTTTATCACTGGTAACACTAACTCGTCTGACGCTAGTTCAACGTCATCTTGTAGTGCTCTTCATGTTGCCCTCGTTGATCCCTTATCAGAAAAACTTCAAAAATTCTGTGAAGTAGAAGAACTTCCTCATTCTCCAAAACCGGTGTCCCCCGATGATCAATATTGTGAGGAATATTTCAAGTCCACGGTGTCCTCCACACCAGAAGGGCGTATAATTGTTCGCTTGCCATTTAAACAAGATCTTGAAATTCCCGATTTTTCCGATTCGAGGGACATTGCCGCTGCCTGCTTGCTACGATCGGAACGCAAACGCCAGCGCGATCAACATCTTGACGCTGCATGTACGGGCTTCATGAAGGAGTACGAGGAACTCGGACATATGCAGCTTGCTGAGGAGACTAATCGACCGAAGGTCTACTTGCCACACCATCCTGTTTTTCGGCGTGAAACGAACGAGATAAGAGTGGTAATCAACGCATCACAACATGGAAGTGATGGATATTGTATCAATGATTTTTTGCTCCCTGGCCCAAAACTTCAAAAGGATATCACCCACGTCATTATGCGCTGGAGATTTTTCAAATTCGTATTCGTCACCGATATCGTTAAAATGTTTCGGCAAGTATTGATTCATCCGGACGATTGTGACTGGCAACGGATCGTGTGGAGGGATAATCGTTCCTCAAGAATTCTTGATTTTAACTTGCTCACCATAACATATGGAACTGCTTGTGCGCCATTTTTCGCACTCAGAGTTTTGATTTATCTAGCTGGAAAGTATGGCGAAGAATTTCCACTTGCCGCAAAAACCCTGCTTTTGTTGAGCTACGTCGACGATATTTTTGGAGGGGAGATACCTTGAAAATTGCTATCGATTCTCGTGATGAACTGATTGCTATGTTACAACGTGCACTCATTCCACTTGGAAAATGGGCTGCGAATAACGCTGAGTTATTACAAGGACTGAACACGGAAGCTGAGTCTGAGGTTTCGGTAAACATTGAAGATGTCGTGTCAACTTTAGGATTAAAATGGTCCACAATTTCGGATGAGTTCTGTTTCAAAGTAGACATGCCTACTCAATCAACATGCGCAACGGAGCGAATTGTTCTCTCTGAAGTTTCACGGTTATTTGATCCGCTTGGCTGGCTCGCGCCTTTCTTAGTCCAGTGTAAAATTCTCCTCCAGGAATTTTGGTTAGCTAAAATCGACTGGGATACACCACTTGACGGCAAATTGCTCGAGGAATGGCTTGCACTTCGTGAGCAGATTCCAAGCTTGAATTCGATTAGAATCCCTCGATGGCTACAAACAAGGTCAGACACAAATTGGGTGTTACACGGGTTTGCCGATGCGTCAAGCGCAGCTTACGCCGCTGCGGTTTACCTCGTCATTCCAGGTCACTCGTCAGTTTTATTGATGTCAAAAAATCGCGTTGCTCCCACGAAGACATTATGCGTACCACGATTGGAACTTTGTGCAGCCGGTTTATCAGTACGCTTGGTTAATCATGTACATCGACAGCTCCAAAGTCGAGCAACAAGGATTTTTTGTTGGTCGGATTCAAAAACAACTCTCGAACGGCTGGCGGGTGAGCCGATACGCTGGGTAACTTTTGTAGCCAATAGGGTTAGTGAGATTCAAACATCTCTACCTTCAGTAAAATGGTCTTACGTTCCTACGAATGAAAATCCAGCTGACCTCGCAACTCGGGGAGAGACGGTCGAGGATTTGAAAAATTCGAGTCTTTGGTGGCACGGCCCCCAATGGATTACGGCGGAAGAGTCTCTATGGCCATCGCAAAACAACATCGACCCAGACCAAGTCTTGGAGGTCCGCGTTCACGCTGTGTTTGAAGACCAGAAAAACTCTAGACCCATCTGCCCTCTCAGTACGGATAGCGATGACCTCGTTGCGCTAACTCCGGGACATTTGATTACTGGTCGTTCAATGTCTGCCATCCCAGAGCCATTTGACAACACTGATCTGACACGTTCTGTTGTCTCTAGATGGAACCAAATCCAAATCATGAGGAACAACTTCTGGGACAGATGGAAGAAAGAGGTACTCCACCATTACCAAAAACGAGCAAAATGGCTCAACACCACCGAGCCGTTGAGAGTGGACGACGTCGTGCTCATCAAGGATGAACTAACACCACCAACCAAATGGCCTTTGGCTCGGGTCACTGCACTGCATCCTGGGAGTGATGGACTAGTTCGAGTGGTCGACCTACAGACAGCCAATTCCACCTGCACTCGAGCTCTTTGCAAGCTCATCAAATTGTCTACCGAGCCCGAAGAACGTGAGGACGTTGACGGCGTACAAGATCCAGCTGAAGAAAATGATTCTGAGTGACATCCGCGAATCACTCGACAACGCACTACACAATTTCCTCGCCTCGCGTAACACCCGTTAGAATATCTCGTCCGAAAATCTGCGTTTTCTTATTGACTTTTTCGTCGTACCTCCAAGTAGAAACACGTTTATTATGGATTATTCAGTGGCAAAGGCTGATACTCGAAGGCGCGTAGCTGTAGAAATCAGCCTAGTCCTTTACCCGCGTTAAATTGTTATAATTTAGAGTCTTTTGAAGGAGTGCGATTTTTTCATTGATATTGTCTTACCCGCATAATCGAACCTTGAATGTGACTCGTGTCACTTTTGATTGTATAGCGTTGCGTTCGGTCCGAAACTGCAGGGACTTTGTGACCGCACCGAGTTTTTTTTGTTTTGTTTGCTTATTAATTTTTTTTCCTTTTGTTTACACTTGAAGTTCAATCAATTAGTGATTTTGTTGAATAACTTCGAATATTTATATTGAGTTCGGCTTTGTGCCTTTACATATTTTGTCTCAATTCGTTGACATTTACCAACTAGTTTGATTGAATATTTCAGTCAATCCAAATCTTGATTTAAGTAACTTCATTTCCATACCTCAAGTTCACTCGAATATATCGCTTGCCCTTTGTATATTTTCCAGTCACTTGAATGCTACTTTCTCAAATATTTTGGTTTTCTTACTTGCCCAGAGCAAGCAAAAGGGGCGGTATGTTCGTGTGCGCGCGAGCATTTAAACTTCATGCCTATATATTAGAGCCTGCTCGATGTAAAATGCTCGGTCGTTGCCTTTACTCTCCTTATTTTCGCATGATTGATGGTTGTCACCTCATTGGCCAAAATTGTATCGGCTGACCAGAGCAACGACCGAGGATTCTCACGTCGAGCTGTGCCCATTGCTCGGTTCGCGTTAGTTAGCCATCGGTCTGTGGAGCTTGCAAGATGTGCAGCTCTAGCGTCGTCGCGCCCGAGTATCTATCTCGCGTTGGTGCCCGCCCGCGACAAGTAGTTTTTCTCTAACTTGCAATAGTTTTTCTCTCTTAATTTTTCCCCGCGCCGCGCAAGCGATTCTCCGCGATTCTCATCTTTTTTACCCTCTGTTCTTACACCTATTTTTCAGAATATAGTGATACTTTTTTCATTATATCTCGTGAGTGTTATTTGTGAACCCTTTCCATTTTCCCCCGATTTCTCCACACTAGAATGGGCTCCGAGGTTCCGTCAAAACACCTTGCCCCAACACTCTCTGTTTGACTCTTGTGGAGCTCATAGCATAAATTCATTCAAAATTTTCAAACCACATACTTCGACGTAGAATTTTGTGCTCTCTCGATTGCCGCGGTCAAAATTTCAAAGTTCTCCCAAGAAAGGCCCCAAAAATTACAAAAACCTCAAAAAATATGGTTTTTCGAAAAATTGAGGGCACCAAAAAATGGGTTTAGAAAAATGCATTGACTTTGTTCCTCATAAAAAATGCATCAAATTGTCTTCCCTCTGAGTTTCAGGGAGTTTGTCAACGCTCCTGAGCAATTTTCGGACTACCTCTCTGTTTGACTGTTGTGAAGCTTATAGCATAAATTCATTCAAAATCCTCAAACCACATATTTAGATGTAAAATTCTGTGCTCTTTCGATTGCCGCGGTCAGATTCCAAAAATTCTCCCAAAGAAGGCCCCGAAAACCACAAAAACCTTAGAAGATATGGTTTTTTGAAAAACTGGGGGCACCAAAAAATGCGTTTTGAAAAATGCAACAACTTTGTTCCCTATAAAAAATGCATTAAATTGCTTTCCTTCCAAGTCAAACCGCTAATACTGTGTTTTTACATGATTTTCGCTTTTTTATGAATGCCACGACCATACGAGTTCTGAACGACCCTCAAGGGAAACGGATTCATCTTCTGCATGAAAAAACCTACAATTTGACTTTTTGCAAAGTCTCGATATCGCCTGTTTAGTGGGGAAGCACAATTGTGCCAACTTGCAATTTTTTTCCCCCACTGTGTGCCGTCTATGATGATTCCTCTGGGTGTCTTTCGGACCTCCTTACCTTTCTCTCTCATCTTCGGCACTTTCATAGATCTCTCTCTGTACCGCTCGTTCTGCGGTCGTGAGCTCCTTATCGAGAAGTTGGTGCCGGCTAGCTTCGTTCTCTTGTTTGACATTACCCTCCGCTTGGCGTCAGCTCTGGATAGCTTGGCAATAATCAGCTCCGGTCCTCTTAGAGACTTGATGACGGTTGTATCGACAACCTGGGCGTCAACTTGGAGATTCGTTGAGAGCCACGTGGAGATCTCAGCTTCTATGTTTTCGGCAGGCGGCTGGAGGCCTCGGATTACGATTTTATTTCTCCTCCCGCGCCGCGCTCTCATCTCTTCGCTGTGTTCAATCCTGTTGATTCTTGCGCGAAGGCTGGCATTCCCTTCCTACCTCTGCTTTTCGCGTACAGCTAGCTCTTCACTGACAGTTTCTTTTATCATAGTCTGCACAGTCTCGAAGTAATTGTTTAGATTAGCGACGTCGGCGGCCATTTCATTCATCTCATCTAGGATTTTTCGCAGCACTTGACCGTTCGGGTCGTCTTTCGGAGGCGTGGTGCCGTTTTTTGATAAGGAGGAATTGAGCATGTTGTTATGATTCGAAGCCGTGCTCCGAGTGGAACGAGAGTTTTCTAGTTTCGGCGGCATTTTGAAGCCAGTAGTCACATTCACTATCCAGTCAAGAGTCACAAATAGTCACAAACGGTTATACACTTGCACACACGTGCGAGCGGGCTGCCGTGCGGCCTGCGGCTCACCTCGTGGTCGGCGCGCTCGAGCTTACCTCAAACAGCCACCTGTACCAAAGATTGCTGATTCGGCAGTTTCTGCACTGGAATTGACACTTTTGAGGCCAGTCCGTAGTCCCCGCAGAACCGCAACCAGACACGCACCGGAGTACATTCAGGTTTTCCAACAATATCTAATTCTTGAATAATTGCAAACACTTTTCGGATTACATCATTGAGTCAGCGCGCTTCCCAATGAAATTGCCAGTCATTTGAGATTCGTTGCGTCTCAAAACTCGTGATATATTTTGCGAGATTTGGAAAACCGCAATCTTGAGCTGTCGCTGCCGCATCATAGAAACCATGCGGTCATGCACTTTGCCATTTCCCAAATCTCGCAAAATATACCACGAGTTTTGAGACGCAACAAAGCTCAAATGATTGGAAATTTTATTGGGAAGCGCGCTGACTCAATGATTTGGTCCGAAAAGTGTTTGCAATTGTTTAAAAATTAAATATTGTTTGGATTACGCTATTCGAATCACCGTGGCGCCATCTATGGAGTAGTGAGCAAGTGTAAGCACTGCGGACTGGCCTCAATCGATTCGCGGCTTTGTAGATTTGCGGGAATGCCATGTACACGCGCTAGACAAATTTCGCGACCTGGGCCTTATCAAACAGGTAATATTTACAGGAGCTTAGTGCATATCGATGCAGCTGTGCAGCGGAACCGGGCATATATCTCCCCCTAATATATAGTAGTAAGAATGAGATTCCTCTGAATTCCCCTGAATTCCTCTGAATTCCCTTGAACTCCCCTGAATTCCCTTGACTGCCTTGAATGCCCAGGAGGGCCCCTGAGGGCCTCTGAGGTCCTTCGAGGTCCCTTGAGGGCCCCCGAGGGCCCCTGAGGGCCCCGAGTGCCTCTGACCAAATAACCTAAATTACGTTCCATATTTACCTTAGGGGCTGAGAGATTCCCCTGAGATCCCCTGAGGGCCTGTGAGGGCCCCTGAGGGCCTCCGAGGGCCCCTGAGGGCCCGTCAATTTTTCTGAGCCCCTGCAGGTCCCTTAGTCTTGTCAATTTCCCTCTGCAGCCTTCTAGAAATGATCTCGTTCTCATCATCATTATTTTCCGTCTCATTATTCAATTATTACAACATTTAAAGTGAGCTTGGGTTACGAAGAAGATGTATATTTCTTCCAAAAAATGTGAATTAGAAAAATTTTACAGTATATCCGAGAATCAAAAATCAATAACCAAAATCTTTGTGTGACGGAACACTCTTCCACAACATGAACTTCATTTTCCAGAATCGAGTTCTCAATTTCCATCTTTTCACCACCTAACAATTTCAATTCATCTACAGCCTCCACTGTCACATGTACGTTGAACCTGTAAAGACCACTCGATGAAATCAATTTCGAAACGATTCTTTCCACTCTTATCTGATTGATCAGAAAATTAACTCTTCTCTTGTAAGTCACCGCAAACTTCTAACTCCACTCCACGATCGTACGATTCAATTTGACCGTTTCCATCTTTCACAACAATAACATCAAGTTTGTGACGTATATTTGTGTACACCCAGAATTCCACTTTTATTCTTTTCATTCCTTTGAACGCATTGATCTTTCAGATAAACCTCTATCTCTGGAGAATCGACAAGATTTGTGTGAAAATCGTGTCATATAGTCGAAACATCACCAATTCAACTCACTTATTGTTCCTTTTTTCGAAGGTATATCTTTAAATTCCATTTTGTTGTATATTCCAACGTCATATTCGCGATTCTCTTGTTCAATTCGATGATATTCTCGTTATGAGATGACAGAACAACTCTATTCGTAGGAATATCTCCAGTCATGTCTTTGAATATGGTTCTCCATACATCATCACTTATACACGCACGGTTGGCCTGAACTGGCTTTAACCCAAAGGTGCGTGCCCCTCAGAATTGATTTTTCTCACTTCAAGTACATGGGAAATGGAAGTTTTTCCCGCAAGAATGAAAATCTTTGGTCGAGCCGTTTTTCAAAAAAGTCAAGTTAACTGGTTTTCATTGGAATTTCCGTACTAATCTATCCATACTCGATAAAAATGCAATTGTCTCCCTCACAATTATCCCTAATTACATTGGAACACGCTAAAATACATCAAATAGATAGTTTTCAGAAACGATTTTATAGTAAAGGCGAATATCCATGGTCCCACGATGCCGAGAGACGAGCAATAATGTCGCACGGACTCTTGTTCAAAGGTCCTTGTTCCTCCGAATTTCTCCTTTTATCTTGAAGTACGTGATCAATGTAAGTTATTTCCCGCTAGAATCACAATAGTCGGCGGAGCTATAATCGAGAAATCCATCAGATTAAAATATCTTGAATCTTGATTTCGCCATTATTTCGAGGATAATCAAGGATGAGCTGTCCCATCGACCTCTGATACATGTTTGCGTGGATCACTATTTTCTAGGAAGTATGGATCAACAATAATCAATGTTCGAAATTTCATAACAAAGAACCCTCTTCAAAGTGGAACAATTTTATCATCAATAAATCACAATTCAAATGTGCATACTATTGTACACACACAAAGATGTAACAGGTTTCTCTTTATACTGAGGATTCGATTTCGCACACTTGTAATTTTCCCATGTTAAGTCGAAGTCGAAATGTGCCGATTCCATGGATGCTCACTATAGAATCCGAGGCCCATCTTCTTCATCTCACAAAACTGTTCAATGTGGAAGAATACTGCGTGAACTTTCGGGGTAACTGAAATCTCCAACTTTAAATAGCTCTTTCGAAAGGTTCCTATAGTTTTAGAGGATACATAACTTTCTGTTTACGCAAACAGAGAACGCAAATTTTAAGACGATTCTCGTCGTGTGTCAATGCGTGGTCTTTCGACATTTTAGGTTTATTCGATTACGGCGGCCACGCCAGGCCACGCCGGCGTAATCGAATAAACCTATTGTAGATTTCATTTGAGTGCTCCACAGCTAACTGAATGACGTGAGTGAAAGAATTTCGTCCCGCAAAATTATTATCGATTGATTTTCAGAAAATTGGCATTCCGAGAATAATTCGAGCGCCGAGCGGGGAAATTCCCCCACGCGACGATCATAGGGAGAGTATCGGGGGGGGGGGGAGCTCCCAAGTGTACACTTAAAGCTCGTAGATATACTTACCACAGGTATAGATAATAACAAATTAGACTCCCGTGTTTGTGTTAACAAATTCGACGTGAACGTTCGATACGTGTCGTATACGATGAGCGCTACACATGGATATTCGCCTTTACTATAAAATCGTTTCTGAAAACTATCTTTTTGATGTATTTTAGCGTGTTCCAATGTAATTAGGAATAATTGTGAGGGAGACAATTGCATTTTTATCGAGTATGGATAGATTAGTACGGAAATTCCAATGAAAACCAGTTAACTTGACTTTTTTGAAAAACGGCCCGACCAAAGATTTTCATTCTTGCGGGAAAAACTTCCATTTTCCATGTACTTGAAGTGAGAAAAATCAATTCTGAGGGGCACGCACCTTTGGGTTAAAGTCAGTTCAGGTCAACCGTGACACGTATACTCAATTTGATATGATGATTAATTTGCTGATATTATCCCCAATTTCGTTCAAAGTTAACCATTCTGTACGTACCTCACTAATTCACTCCCATCGCCCTTTTTCTGGAACTCAGATTCGCGAAATACTTTGTCAACATACGCAACTATAGTTCTGTAATATCAATGTCATTAACATCTCTAATCATAGATATACATATCAATTAACTGAATTATTAACGTTGTTTCATCTCCAATTTGGACTCTATTCTTCGAATAATTGAGTCCAGGAATTTTTCACATTCGCTGTGAATTCTCAAAATGAATATTCTCTGTTTCATGCAATGCTATTATTTCATCCAAACACTCAATTCCTGTAGATCGATCTGATTATTTTGAGCACTTGCCGTATTCTTCTCCAACCTTTTCTCTCGAACTGTTCGTTTAAACACCACAAGATTACCTGCTCCCTCAGTTCATATACTTGTATCGTTTTCCCCAACTCCAGATTTCACTCCATCTTAACGGAATTTGAGAACGATATACTTGAATTTCCAATCATATATGACAAAAATATCAAACATCAGATACCCCGTCCCAAACAACCTTTTCCGATCTCATCTGAACCATCGAATCTATTTTCAATAAACGAATTCTTCTGATCTCTTCACCGAGGAAGAGCAACGTAAAGCTGTCCATTGGAGAGAATTTGTCGTTTTATATAAATATCAACCTTATCTAAACTTCCACGTGGAGACTTATCAATTGTCATTGCCAATACCGAGACCACAGGGAGCTGTTCCCTGTGAACTACAAACGGCAGGAAAGACTCACCCTTGGTTAGTATTAGCTTGGGTACGGAAACTATTGTCCCCATATTCTCCCCTTTTATCACTTCCGCTTCAATATCATGCTTGTACAATTACCTAATCTTTAATCGAACCCTATTACATAAACCCTTCGCCACTCTCAGATTCCGAATCATCAGATTCCAAATCAACATCACAATAGCATTTACGTTCAAATCAAGTCCATGTGGAGTTAAACCGTCTTTAATTCTATTCAGAAACTCGGTTGAATATTTCAGATGAGTGTGCTCCTCGGTTTGATCTACACCTTTGTGAGTCGCATGATCAACGCTTAGTAAGATGAAGTCGGACCATCGAACATTTCCAAGATTTTCTTATTCAATTTTATGATATTTTCTTCATGAGATGACAGAACAACTCTATTCGTAGCAATATCTTCATTGATGTCTTTGGATATAGGTTCTACGTACATGATTACTCTTCCGCTCAGGTCTCACTTTCACTTCATCAATTCTACCCTCACCTCTACCAGAAGGATGTTGGAAAAATCAGGTCCTTAGATCTCAAATTTTTAGTCAGCTTCATTACATTAAACAATTGCCATAAGGCTGACGATGTGATAGTTTCCTGGATTATAGAATGTCTATTCCCATTGGTCAAAACTGGCAGGATTTGTCTGAAATCCCCGCCTGAAATCACCAATATTCGACCAAAGGGTGAGTCATTGTAAAAAGCGTCACGGAGTGTTCTATCCACCACCTCCAACGCTTCTTTGGGAATCACTGATGCTTCACCCGAGATGATAACACCTGCTTCCCTCAATTTCTTCTCATCGGCATCAGATTTCAAAAAAATACTCTCAATACTTTCTAGATCCAAGGGTATTCTGAAGTATCTATGACTTGTCATACCTTGTGGTGAAAAAAATCGACTCAATACTCGTCCACGCCATTGGCAGAATCTTCTTCTTTTGGGATAAAAAATATTAAATGAGAGACCTTTACGAGGAAGTTTTTCCACAATCTCCAGGACCATCAATGAAACTGACTAGACTTTCATTACTTCTTAAGTTACTGTGGATGGACTATTGATTCTCCACTCCTTTAAATCAATAATCAGGAGTAGCGGGGGTTGGCGAGCGGAGCGAGCAGGGGGGCTTGCCCCCCCCCTAGTATATATATATATATATATATATATATATATATACACACACATGTAACCCCTACTTCCGGGACGATAATGCGGTTTGGTGGTTTCCGGGACTTTTCAGAAAACGCGTGAAAACGAAACTTCTGGGTTAGGAGTATTTCTTTATTCAAACACTAAACCATCTCTCGTGGGAGATAACCGCCGAGGAGATAACAGAGGTTTGCTTCGGCAGTGGGGTGCGTTTGAAACATGCCGGTGGGATGCCCAGACCACCGAGGAGATAACAGAGGTTTGCTTAGACAGTGGGGTGCGTTCGAAGCATGCCGATGGGGGGCCCAGACCACCGAGGAGACAACAGAACTCTTCTTAAAAAGTGATTTTTGTACAGGAAATTTGATATATTTAAAAAAAAACTCGCGTCCCAGAAATCGAGAATATATGAAAAACCCCGCGTCCCAGAAATCGGTAAATTAGAAGGATCCTTTCTGGGTCGTGAAAAAAGTCCCAGAAATCCGAAGGCCGTCCCAGAAACCGATAATCCATGCTCAATTTTTTACCAGGAAGCACGAATGAAGATCTACATCCATAAATAAAATCGCAATCGAAAATCAGAACTGCCAACTTGACGTACACACAATTCTATATCACATCAATATTTCATAGATACATATACACCCACACATATATATTCCACGTCAACTTGGCAACACTGATGTTCTAACGCGACTTTAGGTTGGCAGCCCTGCTCGGGGGATCCGGATGGACAGGAATTTGCACGTGGCTTGATTATGTTAATTCTTCGATTTAAGAACGATGGTGTCATTAGTTTTTTAAGAAAAAATTTCTCGAGCACTGGTACCCACTAGTTTGCGCCTCCTTCGCTCGATCGCCAACCCCATCCGACATTTTGTTCAAAACCGCGAAGAGTACCCCCAAAAAATTCACAAATCGATCTATCAAATTCTGTGCGACTAGATACATTTTTTCGGGTCAAAAATCTGAATTTTCTCGCCAGAATGCCCTAGAACTCAAAAAAATATCGATGATTTCGAAAAATCACAGGAATGCTCCCTTGTTCAGATTAAAAAATTACATCGGATTAGTGAACAAGAGAATCAGAAGTCGCAAATTTTTATTTGAAAAATGAGACATGTGTATATAAGGTAAGTGTACCCAACTTGCCCCCATTAAGCCATTTTCTCAATAACTTTGGCCCATCTCCATATTTTCCAATGTACTTTAGCTCATTTTAAAGCTTGTTTTAAGACCTTCAAAATAAGTTAAGGTACATTCAATTTGAACCAACTGGAATCAAACTGTTTTGATTCTCCCAAAAGGTGATTTTTGAGAGTTTACAAAAGTGTGTACCCACTTGCCCCCATTAAGCCTTTTTCTCAATAACTTTACTTTACTTCAACGATTTTCAACGTGCTTTAGCTCATTTTGAAGCTTGTTTGAAGACCTTTAAAATTCACTAAACTACGTCCAATTTGGATCAATTGGAGCCGAACTGTCGCAATTCTTCCGAAATAAATGATGGAAATCGGCGATAAAGTGTTTTTATCGCCATGCACGCACATTTGGAGCTAATCGCCGGTCCAAAACACTATTTCTGACCTATTTTGACGTGATAAACACGTTCTGATTAGTAAAAAAAGTCGTTCTGCACGTCCTTTCGAGATAAACATATGGGGGCATGTTAGGTACACTCCGATGTTGGCATCCTTGTTTACAAATCGTCTCTGTGTTTTGCACATAGAACAGCTCCATATTCAAATTTTGCAATTTTGAAGAATGGATTCTGAAGGTCTTGAAACAAGGAATCGAATGCGCTAAGGTACGTTAAGATTGGTTGAGCTCAAAGAATTTGGCACCGATTTTACTGAAGGCGATTCCCTCGGTGCTTTCTTAGCTAAGCAATCACGAAAAATAGGAAAATCACTTTAGATTTTTTGGAGAACGCAGGAATGATTCAGGGTCGAAGCAAACTACTTACTTTCTCATATTTTAACATAACAAACGTAAAAAAAATCGCTGGGAGGCCAAAGAGTGCCCATCCCTGAGATCGGCATATGGGGGCAAGTTGGGTACAGAGGCAAGTTGGGTACCCTTACCTTATAATAGGTACTTTGCATTTTTTCGGGAAAAGGTTTGGCAAATTCGAGTGAATCGAGATGGGTAGGGTGCAATTGTAAAAAATCCCCAAAAATTGTTTTCATCTCGCGGAAATTGTTTGAAAGTCTGATGACTTGCGCTGTATGACGTCACTCCGACAAAGTCGTCGACTGCCGCTATTGTATGGCGTTTTGCAATTTCTTTGAACCCTCCTGAAAGAGGTTTGGCAAATTCGAGCAAATTGAGGCAAGTATTGTGCAGTGGAAGGAAAAATCCCAAGAATTCCCTTCGTCTTGTGCAAATTGTTGGACAGTATGATGACTTCCACCGTGCGACGTCATAGGGACACATTCGTTTGACTTTCAAACAATTTGCTCAAGATGAAAACAATTTTTGGGGGTTTCTTTCTGATGGCACCGAACTCATCTCAATTTTGCCCAGCCTTCTTTTTTGGGTGTTCAAAAAATGCAAGATGCCTATTATATGGATTTCTGGTGATAATATTTCTTGATTCTGTTCACTAACCCGATGTAATTTTTTCATCTGAACAAGAAAGTATTCTTGTGATTTCCCGAAATTATCAATATTTTTCGAGTTCCTAGGCATTTTAGCGAGAAAATCCAGATTTTTGACCCGCAAAAATGTATCTATCCACACAGAACTTGATGGATTGGTCTGCAAATTTTTTCGGCGGTACTTTCTATGGTTTTAATGTTGTATGGGTTTGGTGATTGAACGAAGGGGGCGCAAGCCAGCGGTCAAAAATGGTCGAAAACATTTTTTTCTGAAGAATTGACTACGCCATCGTTTCTAGATCGAAGAAATACATATAAATCCAGAACTTCAGCCCTCCATGATTCTCCAAGCCAAACTTCATAATTAGGGTGGGACCTCCCCTTGATGATCCCGATCGATATTTCATGTGATACTTTTTTACGAACTAATCTATTGGGGGATTCAACATCGCGCGGAGAGAATCGATATGTTACATATTAGTATGTATTAGTATTCTGGGAACCATTCCATTGTTCTCAGTTCCGATTTCGATGGAACATGGAGCATGAGTACTTAATACTACGACGAGCGTACTGTACCATTGATGATAATCTATTCAATATGAATGATATTCATGATGTGACGACTTATCGAATGGAAGCGATACTATCCGACCTATAATATATGGGGATATTGTGAATAATGAAGGATTCATTGGACACACTCGATTCAACCCTCGTCAAGGCTTTCGTACTGACGATTTGCTATACATTCAGACCTCATCTCGAACTATTCAATTGAATACTCGAATCGTCATCCGGCATGATAATCAACCGTGAGTTAGGGATACCTGATCATTCATGACATATACATGCGAACGCAATATCCTTGATTCCTGTGAGCCATCAGACTGTACGAGTACTGTTAGATTCCACATCCCCCGATTGACCATACAGCCTCTCATATCTTATGTTAATTGTTCTCTTACCTGGGAATATTTTTCGCAGGGCGTCGGCACGAAAACAAAGAGAATGAAAAAAATATGGAAGGAACGAAACGACAAATCAATCATGGGTATAGTAAGCGAGGGCGAGGGGTAATATCGAGGTCTGGCCGCGGCGGTCGTGGAGGAAGTCGGTCTGGTTACCGCACTTTCATCAATCGGACGGAATTGCTTGGCAATTCAAACTTGCAGCACTTTTCAAACACCATCGATACGTGGACTGGACCTGAGATTCGTATAGAGAGCTCGAAACTCCCATCTTCAGGTAGGTCACAAGATGTCTATATCATGACGTTAGCAACTATTTATGAGAATAAACCTGGATTTCTTCAAGTCTAGCCCCAAAATTTGGAGTAATCGCAGAAACCAGTATGCACGATTGGGGCTTCTTGTTGAGCTCTATTGGGACTCAATATATGGGCAAATCTCACGTAGTATGCGGTTTGGCCAAAAAGGCCTATTTTCACGTTGTCAGAAGAACAGTCGCGTTTTTCCCGCCGCTCACATTGGATCATTTTGAAGATCCACTCATATTTAACAGTTCTGCATCATTCAGAAGTCTATAACTTGCTATAGAAAGGTACTGGGAGACGCTTCCTCGTGACAAAATCGCAGTTTTCGACCAAACAGGGCCATAATTCTCTCACGCCTTGGCTGACCACAGGCGGGGCGGTTCACCGATCGGGCTCAAAATTGGGTATGTGATGGATTACAATATATTTAAACATATAATTTTCGCCCGAGTCTGTGCCTATCAGTGCGTCAGAGTGGTGATGAATCCTTGGAGCGAACTCCGATTTTACTTTTTTTCCTGTATCGCTCGTCTAATGGATGCAGCACTCGGGGCGGTGAATATTTCGTATCTGTAAAAACGGCATCTTATTCTACATCCAAAAACCTACAAATCTAGCCCAAGAACGATAGTGTGCTCGATTCCGCACGATGATGCGGCTTAAAATGGGAAAAGTTATTTTTGCGTAAATGGGGTAAAAAAAAATCGTTTTTCGTGTAGCACACGAAAATTTCGATTCCGTTGGGATTGAAACCACGTGTAAACGTATTCGTACTCCAAAAGACGACCATGAGAATCGCCCCTACTAAAGCCTCATCTCGGTCGTGATGCGAGGCTTGTGAGGATTGACAAGTGACGAAAATGAGCGTTTTCGCATGTGAGGCACATCTTCATTTTGTACCACAGACCTCCAGAAGACACTGTAAACTATTAAATTCATCCCCTTTCCTCTATTCCAACACCGAGGGTGCCATGTATTCACATACACGTGTGCCAATCAGAATAACGGAAATATGAGGGGCCCATCCACATACATGGGAGAATCTCCTATTCCCTCACAAATTCACGGCGGAGCTCTGAAGTGATTTACGCAAGTATTTCATCATTGTTTGAGCATTACTTGGACCAAACAAAAGTTCTCAAGTGATATTGGTAGATTTTTCCGTCCTTGATGGTTAATATACAAGTTCATGGGAGGTGTGCTGCCATTCTGGAAATTCTCGAAATTTCAAAGTCAACATCGCATAGTTTCTGAGATTTGCCCATATAGAGACTGTTTGCGAACAAGACTCAGAGGAAGCTTCCGAAAGTCAGAACTGGAATGTACTGAAAGCTGGACTGATGATTTCATCTCTATTGGTACTTTTCCTCAAGGAGGCGAGCTTCCTAGTCCTTATTTAGACGGAACGTACTGTAGAATACTATATCGCCTGAGCAAAAGGGAATCTCCATGATATCAAAAGGGTGCATGTCACAGGTTCACTGTGTTTGATGTTATTAATCTGGACTACAGGGTGCGTACGTTCCAAAAGACAACGATTATACTCATTCTAGTTATGATTTTTTCTTGTTTTATTCAAAGAGACTAGGCAGCTGAGCATGGTGAAGTGGACCTTGTCAGGTATGGATCCAGTAGTACTCATCCTCACTTTCTGACTTCGACCTATGAGGAAAGCAAAGATTTATACGTGCCTGAGTCACCCCTGTGTCGTGCAGCACCCTAAGAACTGTCCGAAGCACGCTAAAAGTCGATCGTTCCTCTACTGCATCGCATTCCAACGCGTCTGAATGAATCGCTGTGAATTCCATCATGTACATGGTGGAGGAGAACGATGAATAGGTTATAAATAACTGACATGAAGAAGTAGAAATGGACTTTTGCCATACGTTCCGAACAGATCAAGAGTCCATTTTCATCGGAATTGCATCAGCTCGATGGCTTAGAGTAAAAAGGAACTATCTCAAAACGTGAGAGTTGAAAGGAACTATCCAAAAATTTTTGGTGAAAGAAAGTATCTAAAAAATTTTGGTTGAAAGGAACTATCCAAGAGCGTCAGATTGAAAAGGACAATCTGAAAGAATTGATTTTAGAAAGGAGCAATTCATGAATTTTTGGTTAAAGGGAATTATCTGTAAATCTTTGGTTAAAAAGAACTATCCAAAAGTTTTTGGTTGAAAGGAACTATCTACAAAATTTCTGATTTTGGAAAGAAACTATCTATGAATTTTTGGTTAAAAGGAACTATCTGTAAATTTTCGGTTAAAATGAAGGATCTAAAAGTTTTTGGTTAAAGGAACTATCCAAAAATTTCTGACTTTAGGAAGGAACTATCTATAAATTTTTGGTTAAAAGGAACTATTTAAAAGTTTTTGGTTGAAAGGAACTATCTGAAAATTTTTGGGTAACAGGAACTATCTAAAAATTTCTGGTTAGAAGGACCTATCTGAAAATTTTCGTTTGAAGAGAACTATGTAAACATTTATGGTTAAGAGAAACTGTCTGAAAATTTCCAGTCAAAATATACTACCTTAACAATTTTGTTCAAAGTGAACAGTCTGGACGAATTTTTGTTGAAAGGAAGTATTTGAGCAAGTCTTGGCTCAAAAAAAGTATCTAAAAGATATGAGAATTATTCCAGAATATGAAATCGTCTTGGCGTAGAGATAATGAATGGGCTCTAGTCAGGTATATCAAATTTTCTAGTTTCTTGCTGCAAACCATAGGGACTATAATAATGATCAGGCGCCTAGATAATATACATCGCTTTTACGCTGTGGGACACCTCGAAAACTCTCTAGATTGGTTATAACCCGGTCTCTAGGGCGTGGACATGAATTGATCCTTGTTGAGATTAGGAGGGGTGGGTAGTGCATCAGAAGATGAAAGAAAACCAGAATTTTCAGGAATTTTGGGAGTGAGAAAACCGCATCTGACTATCGAAGGTAATATTCAAATATAGAGATTCATACACTCTTCGCCTTTCAACCTAAAAACCAAATTGAAACGAATTACGAAAGCAGCCGTTAAACCCAAAAACTCTACTTGTGATGAAGAATGACTCCACGAACGTTCTGTATCCAAAAAAACCACGGAGATGACACCTGACAAGGGCATATTCACTACTGGCCTTATCCGACTGTCTAGTGCGTCTGCATCACATTCTATGGATGTCTTCCTTCTGATAAGTTTCTGACAGATAGTCCCTCTCAACCAAGAATTTTGAAAAAGTTACTTCTGAACAACATTTTTCAGATGATGAAGATCTTGAATCGTCCCCATCAGTGAATAAACCTTGGCGAAGTTGGATCGAGCGTGGAGGACAAAGGATCTCGTGCAAAGAATATCACAGCATGAGATCCCTTGTCCTCTTCGATTGGTTCAAGTTCACTAACATTCATTTTCTAGATAGTTCATTTGGACCGAAAATTTTCAGACAGTTTTTTTCAACCATAAATATTTACATAGTTCTTTTCAAACGAAAATTCTCAGATAGGTCCTTCTAACTGGAAATTTTCAGATAGTTCCTTTTAATCGAAAATTTTTAGATAGTTCCTTTCAACCAAAAACTTTCAGATAGTTCCTTTTATCCAAAAATTCACTGATAGTTCCTTTCTGAAATCAGAAATTTTGAGATAGTTCCTTTCAACCAGAAATATTCAAATAGTTCTTTTCCCTTCTTCCTTTTTCAGAGAGTTCTTTTGTACCAAAATTCTTTGGATAGTTCCGTTCACAGGCACTCTCAGATAGTTTCTTTCAACGAAAAATTTTCAGATAGTTCCTTTCACCAAAATTTTTTGGATAGTTCCTTTCAACTCTTACGTTTTGAGATAGTTCCTTTTTACTCAGAGCCATCAAGTTCCTTCCTTCGAGGAATACTCATTGAGACATTTTTGAAGGAGTGCTCTATGAATGAGATGATTCCGCAACGCTCTCGTTCAAAGAATACGCTTGAAATATTTCATCAATGCGTAGATTCGATGGGGAGAGTCAGATACATCCGCAATGTAAAGCAAGGATTGATTCCAAATACATTCTGATGCTTCTTGGATCACGAAATGTTTTTCATTCCAATCGGGTTTCTTTTTCCATGTGTTACCAGGGCGGATCTCGTGGGTTTTATCGTTTCGTGTTTTATCGTAGCGTGTTTTTGAGATCCAGCCACTCACCCTAACCTAATTTTCTCCGCATTTGCCCGGGAATCATGCCCGTGGAGCGAGGAAAAACTCCTGAAGTGAGAAAACCTGCTTCGAAGAGTTCGGCACATTTACCATGCTACCCTTACGGTGCTTATGCCACATTTTGTGAGCATGAACACCGCAATTGTAACATTTCGTGCCCCCCGCTCACGTTGCTGAGCTTTAAGTGTCAACTAATCGATCAGAAAAGTCAGCTCGTCAAGGTTGATTGAACCGAGATGGGTGGTCACCCATCCAAGTACTAACCGCGCCCAACGATGCTTAACTTCGATGATCGGCCGAGCTGACACTCAGCGACCCCACCAAGTGTGTCGGTCTTTTCAATCGGGATTATCCTGCAACTCAAGTAAATCTGACCAAGAGAGCGATAGAGATTTTGGAAGGGATAAAAATTCCAAACAGTGTTCTTTCAGTACTCTCAATAGAAATAGGAGTGACTGCTCATATATTCACAGTATATCTGTGTTCCAAAGAAATTCATTAATTATCAGTCATTGATTGTACAACACTCAATGGAAAAATAATAATAACAGTAATCGATCGATCTATCCATGATCGAAATTGAGGAGGAACATAATCGTATCATAAGCATTCAACAAATGACCCGAATGTAACACATGATGGAAACATCACAAACTATCCTATCACTAAGCGGTGCCGCGAAGAAAATTGTATCACTGCTCTCTCCAATTGTATAGCATACACTGGGTCTTGATTTTTCTCTTCAATTTTCATCATGAATGAATTGATTGATAACTGTTATTACCATTTTCCCATCAAGTGTTGTATAATCTAATGACTGATGACTTATGAACTTTTCCGGAACACAGATATCCTGTAAATATATATGAGCAGTCACTTCTATCTGTATTGAGAATTTTGAAAGAACACTGCTTGAAATTTTTATCCCTTGCAGAAGCTTCATCGCTCCCTTGGTCAGATTCACTTGAGGTGCAGAACTATTCCGATCAGAATGAAGAATATTTCGTGATCCAAGAAGCATCAGAATGAATCTAGAATTATTCCTTGCTATATATTTTGGATGTACCTAGGTTAGGTTAGGTTATAAGGGCTAGATGCGACGGGTATCGCATCCACACTCGGAGGCCTAAGGCCCATTGTAATACCCTATCGTGCTTTCGCGGGAGTCTAACCTTTCCTATTTCCTTTTATCCTCTAGGCATTTCATGCCTTGGATAAATTCTATAAGCTTCTTAAGTTCCACCTCTGTTGTGTCTCCCAAGTCGTTGAAGTACTTGTGACCTCAGGTTCTGTGTCTCTTTCCTTCGAGCGCTTGGCATCGGCACAGGAGGTGCTCAATGGTTTCCTCTTCTTCGTTACATTCCCTACAGAAGTCGTCGGCGGTCTTTCCCCATTTTTTGAGGTTGACTGCCGTGGCACAGTGGCCTGTGATGACTCCTGTTGTGTTTTGCACTACGTTCTTGCTGTGACTCAGCAGCTCGTTTGTTCTACTGGAATCGATTTTCGGCCACAGCGCTCTGGAGATTTTACAGTCATTTCTGTTCCTCCATTCCTCGCTGTGCTTATTCCCAATCGTCTTGTCGATTGCATCCCTTATCGTTCTGTTCAGCGGGAGTGGGTGGCTGATCGTTTTGCTCCTATCCTGTTCCGCTCCTTGCCAGTTTGTCTGCTTTTTTTCGTTCCCTTCCACTCCAGAGTGTCCCGAGACCCAGCAGAGGCTGACTGTGCAGTCACGGATCCATGACAGAGCCTCCCGACAGCTAATCACTGCCTTCGATCTTGTTGTTTTGGATGCCAGGGTCTTGAGCGCTGCTTGGCTATCCATGTAGATGACTACGTCTCTTTTGACGTTTTCCATCCGGATTGTTTTTCCACCCTTTTCGATCGCGAGGATTCCCGCTTGAAGGATGCTGCAGTTATCATTGAGTCTGTAGGACTCTGCGATTTTCAGCTCCTCCGAGTAGATAGCCGCTCCTGTGTTCGCCTCGTCAGTGTAGACTGTGATTCCCCCTCTTTTGTTCAGAGGGTGGTTCTCCCAGTCTTCCTTGTTAGGGATGTTGATCCTCATTTCTCTTCCGAATTGTGTCTGTGGGCTTTGATAGTCTGTACCTTGCATTATAAACTTTGATACTTTTTTGTCTATCTTGCCTACTCTGTTGAGTATCGTTGTGTGTCCGTGGTTCATTTGCCTCCATATGCCTGAGTCCCTCAGGCATATAGAGGCAAATGAACCACGGCTTTTCTTATGTTGTCTTTATATTTGTTGAAGCTGGTTCTGTACTTCGCCCAGCTCTCTTCTGTATCTTCTTCCTTCGCTGTATCAAATAGTTTTCTCGACATTGTCCTAAGTTTCCGGAGTTCGGGTTTCCACCAGGGGTTGGTGGGATTTCGACCGCGGTTAATAAGACATGCCTTCAGGGAAGAATTTTCGAGTGCATCGCTGAGTAGGTTGCAGCATTTTTCCAGTTCTGTGGTGTTAGGATTTTCCGAAATCGTGCACTGGGTCCACGATCTCAGCCTTTTTACCACTTCCCTTGAAAAAATGCTCCAGTCTGTCTTTTCGGAGTTCCGGAATGGTTTCCTCGTTGGGATGTCGCGATTGACCGAGAATAGGATCCTCCTGTGGTCCGAGAAGGAGTTTTGGGGGGACACCCTCCTGTCGTTCATCATGGTTGCTGATCAGGGTTAGATCAATCACTCCCTCCCTTACCCTATTTACAAATGTGGGATCGTTTCCTCTGTTGCAAATGATGAGGTTGGTGAAAAGTATGAATTCTACGATTGACTCACCTCTTTCGTTGATATCCTTGCTTCCCTATTGCACGTGATGCCCGTTTGCATCACATTCTATAATCATCCGCCATCCTCTAGCCGTGGCTGTTGCTGCCAGGTTCCGGAGTGCTTCTGAAGGTGGGCTTTTCTCTTCGTATGGCATATATGCGGGTGCAATGATCAAGTTTGGCTTGTTCGTTTGCTCGCATAGTGTCACAGTCATATCATCTGTGCTGTATTGTGAGAGTCGTAAGAGTTTTAGTTCACTCTTCGCTACTATGCATGCTCTTCTCTCACCTGTGGTCTGGGAGAAGTACAGGCTATATCCCTTTGCCTTTAGACCCCTCCATTTCAGCTTGGTTCAGCCAAGGCTCTTAGATCAAGGCTATCTCTGTGTTCTCCTTGGACATTTGCAGCATCAGGTCTTCCGAGGCTGCTTCGCAGTGGTGCAGGTTAATTTGCACCACTTGCAGCCTCCGTGGTTGTGCCTTTGTCCTTATCTTTGACATTGGGGAGTCTCATTTTCAGCGTTCCTAGTCCGAATTTGATGCGTCCCGATGTCTCTTTCAGTTTCTCAAGTAATTCTGCGTCAACGGCGATGACAAAGTCTTTGCCGTCACCGCTTTTGCTCGTGGCTGAAGATATAACTTTCCACCTTCAAGCCTTGAGTGCCTTGTTTTGCCTAGCTATGATCTTCAGTATAGTATCCTCTCCTCCTGGAATTGGAGGAGGGATCGATGAAGGAGTAAGCTGCCTGAGGAGTAGTTCCGACCTGGGTATGACCTCGAGTTTTGCCCCTGGCCAAATTTCGCCGCAGTTGCCAACTACTTGCACCAGGAAGTCGTGCGACTTCCTGTTGCTGCAGCAACTTTGAAGCCCGTCTGCCAACCAGTTCTATCAAACTCAACCGTGGATGTACCTAACATCTCCCATCAAAGGGCCCAAGCGGTTAAGCATGGCGAATCGGCCCTTGTCAGGTATGGCTCCCGGACTAATATTCCCCAGTTTCTAGCACCAAAGTGAGTGAGAAAAAAGGATCATTAGGTCCCGAGGTCGCCTATATTTTTCATAACACCCTGAAACGACTCTAAAAACGCTAGAAATCGATGTTCCATCAACTGAATCGCATTTTAATGCATCTCGATGAATCTCCCTGAGAATTCTTTGACATACTTTTGTAATATTGACGATCTGAAACAAAGTATTTGGGTATCGCGAACTCTCCATTTAGGCCCTAGAAAAAAATTTTAAGAAGTAAAAATCAATTTTTCTCATAGAAATTGGCCGGGGAAACGGAAAATTCTTATTACAACGTGCTTGCCAGGGAAAAATACATCAAATATGGGTGTTTTCAGACATTCCCAAGTGGTGGGAAGTGGTCGAAGTTGACAAAAATCATTTTCGAAGCCAATTCTGATTCAGTATTTAGCATTTCCTGCGCATGCGCGTTAATCTACGCTCTTGAAACTATTCTGAATCGGTAGCCAGTGTAATTTCCTTCAAAATGACCACTCGACAAAGTCAAATGGATGCATTAGAACCCGAGATATATCAATTTTTAGAGGGAAAAAAATTCAAGGTACCAAATCCGTGAGGCGACGGTAAGCGTAGCGAGCCCAGTAATGATTGGATGCTCATAATTCCGCTTTTGCTACCTGAAATTGACTTTGTTAGGGGGTCATTTTGAAGGAGATCGGCTGACCCAGGGTTTCTACCGAGTACCCGCCCGTATATTCCGTTTAAGACATAAGTGTAGAGAAGGTAGAGCCTTGTTCTGTCACCTTCTTCATACATATACCCTTCCCATTACTATAGTCTATAAGCTATTCTGTATAGATATCTATATGCATCTGATTGGGCGAGCACAAGTTGGCACCAACTTTAGGAATTCTAAAATGTAATTTAGATACGAAAACAAACCTCATTACGAAAACTCGTTCCCAAAAAACTCCTTATTCCTGAATTTTTCATAATTAATCGACAGCTATGCGCATTGCATTCAACGCCATGTGGCTCCTCTGTAGCTCGTACCCACATGCAAGTAGACTCGAAAGATTCCAATTCTCCTAATAAAAACTCCTCCTCCACGGTTCTGCGATCTGATGATTTATTTTGCTGCAATCCATACAATAATATATCCCACCCAGAGTCCAGATCACCAGCTGTACTACGTTGCGTCATCCGTGTGGTGATCGGGACTTCAGGTGTGATGAGTTATTATATGAATTGTAAAACAACAAATCATCGGATCTCAAAATTCTGAAGGAGGAGTTTTTATTAAGAGGATTGGAATTTTTCACGTCTACTTGCGTGTAGGTACGAGCTACAGGGAAGCCACACAGCGTTGAATTCAATGTGCATAGCTGTCGATTAATTATGAAAAATTCTGGAATGAGGAGTTTTTTGGAACGCGTTTTCGGAAACAGGTTTTTTTCGTATCTAAATCTTCTCTTTAGAATTTCTAAAGTTGGTGCCAACTTGTGCTCGCCCAATCAGATGCATATAGATAACTATATAGAATAGCTTATAGACTATAGTAATGGGAAGGGTATATGTATGAAGAAGGTGACAGAACAAGGCTCTACCTTCTCTACACTTATGTCTTATACGGAATATACGGGCCGGTACTCGGTAGTGACCCTGGGTCAGCCGATCTGCTCATTTGGTTATCACCTGTGTTCATGAAGTCCCTAGAATTCTCAGGAGTGTCTAGTGAATTCATCCAGTATTTTATCGTATGGATGAGGAGATCACAGAGATTGGGGAATTATGGAATCTAGAACAACGCGGACGTAAATCTTGGTCATCGTACACCACAATGAGCCTGAAAATCTTGCCATATAGACAATAAACTCCTATTTTCTGCGCATGCGCGTGATTTCTGGGTTCTCAGACTATTCTCAAACGATAGCCAGCGCGATTTCCTTCAAAATGACCCCCTGCCAAAGTCAATTTCAGGTAGCAAAAGCGGGATTATGAGCATCCAATCATTACTGGGCTCGCCACGCTTACCGTCGCTTCACGGATTTGGTACCTTGGATTTTTTTCCCCTCTAAAAATTGATATATCCCGGGTTCTAATGCATCAACTTGACTTTGTCAAGTAGTCATTTTGAAGGAAATTACACTGGCTACCGATTAGAAATAGTTTCTGTTGAATTTGCGGATTCAAATCCCCCGCTCAGGCCCAGAACATGGCGCCCGGGCCGCCTGGCGGCGTCGCTGCGCGAGCGTCGCCGGCGGCCATTCTTCAGTACGTCTTAGAACGGCACACCATACACATCGCTCCCTATCGTTTCCCTTCACTTTACTTGAATAAACAGTCTTTTCGTGCAACCCCTGTGTTATTTGTGGGCTTGCCCGTGAACCCATAACCCCAACAGGTTTTGGGCCCAGCACGCTTCCACTGCGCCAGTTATATCGTGTAAAAACTGTTTGTTCGTGTGTGAAAAACAATATCTCACCGCGAGACGACAGCAAGCGCGTCGTTTTGCTGCTGCCAGTGCGCTGCACCGGGGTAGTCCCACGAGTTCGCGACCAACAACACCAGCAGCACCCGCGAGTTTTCACAAGCGAGCACCACCAGCGCGCGGCGCACGTAACCTGGCCCAGGGCGAGCAACAGCGTCAGCGCGTCATCGCCAACCAGCAACGCGACACCATGGCTACAGGGGCCAACCAGGGCACTGGTTCCATGGGCAGTGGTGTCGAGCCCGCAGCCGGTGCTGGGGTCTGCGCCGGGACCAGCGTCTCGTGGCAGGTCGACGCTATCGATCGCCCGGGTGGCCGACGAGCCGGTGAGTTGCGGCAATGCTGGCTATATATATATATAGCTATCTCTCTCTCTCTCTCTTCCTCTCGCTTATGTCAGTGTACGGTTTTTTTTTTTAATGAACGCGGGGCCTGATATAGTGTTCTTGAACAATTCAGGCGTACACCCGCACCGCGTACACGGCTGGTACCTGGACGCCGTCGCCGAGGCGGGCGGCGTCGGCCATTCTTTACCCAGGCCAGCGTCGGTTAGAGCGCGGCCATTTTGGTCCGATTGGCAACCGTCAATAGTGGAAGTGGGAGAGGAGAGGTAAAACCTTAGGGTCTCGTGTATAGTGAGGTAGTAAAGTAGTCTGGTGGGGCCTTAGGGCCGTCGCAAATTAGTCTTAGTATATTTTCAGGGAGATTCTTGGCGCGAACGATTCAAATGGACGATGCTGCACTATAACTATCATTTCGATTCACAGCACGGAATTTGGACTACACTTTGGAGCTGCCCATTATTTATTGATGAAATCTTCATTTCAGAGTAGAAATAGAAGATGATATAAATTATTAGAACTAAATAATTTTGATCGATCATTATAATAATAATTATTTATATTGATGATAATTATTCCGAATATGGAATTTATGACGTATTGGAAATGAAAGTATGAATAATCTGAAAAATTTTGAGACATTTTCTAAATAATTGACGACGATGGATCCGAAAATTTAAGTTGTTGAAAAATCCATGGTAAACTTGAATTATTTTTGCGAAATACAGGTCTGTCACCAGTCCTGACATAAAATTCGGAACTTTTGCTAGTGTCAGTCTGAAACCGAAATTATCTATAAAATCTCGTGGATTCGAGAACTTTATAAAACTTCGTGGATTCGAAATAGTTGTCAAATCTCGTGGATTCGAGAATCACATAAAATCTCGTGGATTCGAGAAAATGACAAAGAACTTCTGTTCTGTTTAGGTTCAGACAGTGCGTTAGCAAAGTTCATTGAACACTGCAAAACAAAGTTCGAGCTCGAAAACAAACATGCAGGCGAGGACATCGTCGTGCGAATTGAGAATGATGAATTCATCCTTATTGCGTCAGAGACCTTCGACGTATACAAACTAGGTGTGTATTGAACATAACCTTATCTGAAAAATCCCCTGATCGATGGCCATTTGAATCAGAAATTTCATATTGGGGTTGTGATACAATATCCTGGATTGGATATGTTTTGATTTGAGATTCTTTCCTCTTGAGAAATGTTAGCTAACACGACGCCGAAAAATCTTGCTGGGTCGTTCTTGGGTTTGGTTTGCGCAGTGCGTGCCATCTCATGAATGACTAGGGTGACTCTGTGCATGATCTTGTGTTCGGATATGTGCAGTTTTGCCCGTTCCAATTACGGCCTTCTGATACCAGTGGTCTTGATTAGGAGCACCGCTCAGGCATCTTTGCGAGTTATATGAGGGGTAACCATATAATTCCTTACAGCTCGCCAAGAGGGGCTTTTCACCACGGAAATGTGGGAAAGCGTTAAGCTCGCGGTACCCAAATGGGTAGCCAAGGGCAGTGGTTTTCTGATGCCTCGAACACAAAACCGGCTTGATTACGAGGAAGCACCAAGCTCTGAAGTACAAGAGCCTCCCCAAGACACCCCGATGGATTTTTCGAGACGAGGTCCTCGAATCATACAAATCCAACCGGTGCAAATTCCTCTGCTGAATCTCGCAGCCGAGTCGTCCAGCCCAATAGCGGACAACAATGGAGGAGGTCAGGCGCCGACCTCGAACACTCCCGGCCCTGCAATGAAAGATTCTAGCAATGTCAACTCCGAAATGTCTGTCCTACGGGGGGAAGTTCGTAGCATGCTCGAAATCCAACTAAAGTCGAACAAATCGCTTCACGATACGGTTCAGAATCTTGCTAATATGGCCTCATCCAACTGTTCATCTTTGAATGATTTGAGTCTCCGTGTCCGCAACTTAGAGTCAGCCTTGGCAGCCACTTCATCATCCGCCTCACAGACACAAACTTATGAATCCACAGCTCAGACTCGTATTATAGATCTATCCTTGCTCCCACAACAATCTCCGTCGACTCAATCAGACACTTCTACTTCTCAGCCCCAGCAATCACCTCTCGCGCCTACAACTGTCAGTTTTGAGCCTTCGCATGCAGGCATTAGCACCCTGAAACCACGAAACTTGATCAAGCGAAACTATTCACTGACCAAGGACATGAAATGGGATTCATTCATGGACAAACTGCAGCTAGAGTTAAAGTCTCATAACATTTACTGCCTGGATAGAAATTTAAAATTAAATGGACCCATTTCCGAGATAGATAAAGATTTCATTACCGATATCACCTTTAATAGAATCGATGAGTGTTACCAAAATAGAATCACGGGCAAAACCGATCCGATTGAGATACTGACAATTTTGAGGAATGAAAAACTGGGCGAGAATAAAACAACTGACGTGTCGGCAAAATACAAGCTTTACCATCTCAGATTTGAACCTAGTAAAGAGAGCGCTGACCAGTTTATAGAGCGTTTTGAGGATCTTGTTCGGGCTCACGATTCTTTGCCAGGTGTCACGCCTCTGACTGAGGAAGATAAGAGACCTGCCTTTTTCGCGGCCATCAGCCATCATTGCCCGAGTGTAAAAGAAAGAAATTTTGAGCACGAGGAAAATTACCGAACCAATCACCCAGATGATCCCAAACCTAAAGGACTCAGCTATGAGGCACTGAAACGTTACATTCGCGGACACGAGCTCAATAAACTCAAGAATGCCGATTTTCATCCAAAGGCTCAATTGGCTCATAATAAGAACAATGGGTCAAACTCCAACTCGACTTTCCGCGGGAATTGCAATATTTGTGGTGTCAAAGACAAACACCCAGAAATTAACTGCCCACATAAGAACTCCGGGAAGAGAATTTGTTTTAAATGCCGTCAAATGGTTTCGGACCATAGCGCGAAAAATTGTCCCGGCAAAACAGAACCCCGAGGGCAGACATACAGTAGAGGGCGTGGCAACCCAGGACGGGGCCAGAATCACAACAAGGGTGTGAAAAGAGGTGCCGACGAAAGGTCATCCGGCAAGAAACACCATGCCTCACATCGTGGCCGAGGTCGTGGCCGTGGAGGCCAGAGAGGTGGTCATACACCGTACCAAAATCAGGGGTACCAAAATCCGCAGCTGCCTTATGCTAATGCTGCCTTCGTGGGCCAACCACCGCCCTTTGTCAACGCTGCATTCGCAGGCCAGCAGCCGCAACTTGTTCAGCCGGCCGTAGCCGGTAATTTTGCTACACAACCTGTAACTGGTGAGTCTCATTTTTCAAAAACTATTTGTCCTGAGTTGAGTCACGCAAAGCATGGAGGTAAAATTATTGAAAAATTCATTGCTGACTCAGGCGCTACTGAACATCTCACAAATTCCAAATTGATTTTTAAACACCTCGACGTTGCTGCCACAAGTGTCATAAGATGTGCTAATAAAGACTCATCGGCTGATATTCAGACAAGTGGTGTTGGTGTAGTTGATGTAATCAATAATGGCAACAACTTTGAACTTGACCGGGTCATATACGCATCGGACCTTTCGGAAAACTTGCTCTCTCTGAGAAGATTCGCCGAAATGGGTCTTGGAATTTATCTCGACAGTCAGAAAATTCAAATCCTTGACCCGATCTCGCATGAAACCTTTATAACTGGGATATATAAAGAACCCTTCTGGATCATCAATCTTGAAGTTCGTGACCGTCCTTCTGACATTGGAGAAATTTCAGCCAAGCAATACCAAAATATAGCTTTCGTGAATCTCACAGATGCAAATAGTCCACACAATCCTAGATACTTCACTCGTAGTGTTACTTCCCAATTACAATCAAATATTCCTGATTCAGCAACTATTGATGAAGTCGAAGTTGTATCCCCAAATGAAGTCAAAAAGGGAGTGATCCATGAACATTCCAATTTCGACACAACCATCTGGGATCGACCGATCCAAAACGTCGATGAAATGCAAGTATTTGATCCTCTCGAAGTAGATTCCCCTTTTATAGAAAAAGATGACAAGTTTGTCAAGAATAACAAGGCAATGTTATGGCATGTTCGAATGGGTCACGCATCTGTAGAATATCTCAAGGCCTTACAAAAACGTTTTCCGTTGAACAAAGAGTTGCAGAGCGCAATTTTTGATGATTCTATCCGCGAATGTGAAGTTTGTTCTGTTTCAAAAATGAATAAATTACCTTTCAACTCCACTCGTAGAAGAGCTACAGAGCCATTGCAAATAATACACTCGGACACTATGGGTCCCATTAGTCCGAAGTCTCATCCAAAGGGCTACCGTTTTATTTCAGTTTTCATCGATGATTATTCGAGATTGGCTATGGCATACCCCATGAAGTCTAAGAGCGAAACAGGTCACTGTTTAGAGTCATTCGTTCGAAGTGGAAGAAATTTGCTAGGAAAAGATGCAAAATTTTGCTATTTGAAATGCGATCAAGGTGGAGAGTACACTGGTGGCTACACCATCGTGGTCTTAGATAAATTTGGAGCAGAACTTCAGCTAGCTTGTCCCGATACTCCAGAACATAACGGAGTAGCCGAACGATTCAATCAAACCATTCAGAAGAAAATCCGATGTCTCATGTATGATTGCAAATTACCAGAGAACATGTGGGACTTGGCCCTAGGAGCAGCAGTTTACGCGTACAATAGAACTCCTCATAAATCAAATGACATGATCATTCCACTACAGAAATTTTCACCTTCTCACAGCTTTGATATCAATCAGATAAAAAGATTCGGTTGCTTCGCTTTCATTAAAGTTCAAAGAAAAACCGGTCCGAAATTCCGTTCGGAAGCAAGGAAAGTCGTCTTGATAGGATATACGCCCACAGGTTTTCTGTTCCTGAAACCAGAAGAGGGTAAATATTACGAAAGTCGACATGCTCGTTTCAATGAAAAGTTAGTTTACGGAGACAAATACGGGAAAAATGCTATCAAAGATTGGCCGGTCGTATCTGATACCATCGATGAAGAGAAATGGTTTGTCGAATTTGAGGTGGAAAAACAGAGTTCTTCGAGTCACTCCTCTGTACAAATTCCGACAGAATCCAAGAAAACGGAGGGAGAGCCAAAGCGAAAGCGAGGCCGACCCCGCAAAGTTCAAATCACAGCTACTGCACAGATTGCCAATTTGAGTCGAAATTTCACACAGATCCCTGTAGTCAATACCGGTCATTTCTCAAGTCCAAATAGCTCCGTGAAGTATGAAGATCAATTTTTGCATGCTCTCATCTCGAGAATAAATGATGATCCAGGTTCATTCAAAGAAGCAATGAAAACGAGTGAAAATGAGAATTGGATGAATGCTGTTTTGAGTGAACTTGGGCAAATGGATAAGAATGAAGTGTGGGAGTATGTTGATAGACCTACAGTTGGCACAGATGGCAGACCACCAAATATGCTTGATTCGAGGTGGGTTATGAAAAGAAAAGTAGAATCAGACGGGCAGATCAAGTACAAAGCTCGCCTCGTCGTTAGAGGATTCAAAGACAAAATCAATTATGATTTGAAGGAAATATATGCCCCAGTCTCTCGTTGCCTATTGTCCGAGCGGTCCTCGCCATCATTAATAAATACGACTTAGAAGTTTGCCAGCTCGATGTGAAAACTGCTTTTCTGAATGGCACGATCGAGGGCGAGATTTTCATGGAAATTCCCGAAGGAGTAAATTGTTCAAATGAGTTTAGAAAACATAAAGTCTGTAGATTACGTCGGGCTTTGTATGGCTTGAGGCCTAGTCCAAAACGCTGGAATGAAAAATTTACCGAAGTTGCTCGCGAAATCGGTCTGAAAAATGATGAAGTAGAACCCTGCCTGTTCATCTGGAGGGAGGGAGAGAACTTCGTTATTCTCGTTTTGTACGTTGACGATATGCTCATTACCAGTAATTGTCCAGCTAAATTGAATGAAGTCAAATGTAGTTTACAGAATGCTTTTGAAATGACAGATTTGGGTGAGCCTCGCGAATTTTTAGGTATCACAATTGAAAGGAATAGACAAGAGCGAACAATAGTTTTGAAGCAGGAAAAATACATCAATAAAATCTTTGAGAAATTTCATTTTTCGAATCCATATCCACAGAGAACTCCGATGGTCACTAATCAAGTTGCAAATAGAGAACGAAAAGCTCGCGAAGATTCCAATGCCTCAGCCCCTCAGGCTCAGGCCAGCCCTGCTGATATTACGTTGTATAGAGAAATCATTGGAAGTCTTTTGTATCTAGCCAATACGACTCGACCTGATATCACTTTCACAGTGAATGTTCTGAGCAGACATCAGCTCAATCCTACTGAGAATGAATGGAGAATGATTGAGAGATTGTTCAGATATTTGTGCGGTACAAAGAGTCGTGGTTTAACTTACTCAGCTCGTTTAGATAACCTGCAAGCTTACTCAGACTCTAGCTTCGCCGACTGTAAGAATTCGATTTCTACGTGCGGTTACGTGATTCAACTTTTTGGAGATGCAATAGCTTGGAGCACTCACAAACAAAATTATGTTTCCCTTTCGACATGCCAGGCTGAATACATTGCTATGAGTAATACTTGCCAAGAATTAATTGCTCTGAATAATAGCTTGAATTTCATTTTGAACAAATCCTTTTATCCTATGACATTGTGGTGCGACAATAAAGCAGCTCTTACATGTGCCAAGACTGCGAGTAGAAAACTACAACACATAAGTGACGTCAAAGAACACTATGTGAGGGAATGCGTTGACAGAAAAATGATCAAAGTCGAGTGGATCCGTTCAAAGGATCAATTAGCTGACATTTTTACGAAACCTTTATCTTTTGAACATCATGAGAGACTCACCAGAAGCATATTAAATCAAAGCTCTTAAAATCATGTTCATTCAAATCACGAATAGAGCTATTGAACTGACTCAATGATAATAGAAATATTCTTTCGATCTGTTACAGGACCTACACAGAAACAATAATAATATTCATTCATGCATTTATTTTACATAAATATCTTGACTCTATACCTTTTAATCTCATATTTTCTTATATTGATATCACCTGCATACTTTGAATAATCCTATTTTCATCTCATATTGATTACTATTTATATCTAATATACATATTATGGAAATAAAGCCGGTTAGATATGAATCCGGGAGGGAGTGTTGAATTTGCGGATTCAAATCCCCCGCTCAGGCCCAGAACATGGCGCCCGGGCCGCCTGGCGGCGTCGCTGCGCGAGCGTCGCCGGCGGCCATTCTTCAGTACGTCTTAGAACGGCACACCATACACATCGCTCCCTATCGTTTCCCTTCACTTTACTTGAATAAACAGTCTTTTCGTGCAACCCCTGTGTTATTTGTGGGCTTGCCCGTGAACCCATAACCCCAACAGTTTCAAAAGCGTAGATTGACGCGCATGCGCAGGACATGCTAAATACTGAATCAGGATTGGCTTCGAAAATGATTCTTGTCAACTTCGACCACTTCCCACCACTTGGGAATGTCTGGAAATACCCATATTCGATGTATTCTTTCCCGGCAAACACGTTGTAATAAGAATTTTCCGTTTCCCCGGCCAATTTCTTTGAGAAAAATTGATTCTCAGTTTCCAAGAATTTTTTCCGGGGCCTAAATGGAGAGTAGACGATACCCAAATACTTTGTTTCGAATTGTCAATATTTCAAAATTATGTCAAAAAATTTTCAGGAAGATTCATCGAGATGCGTTAAAATGCGATTCAGTTGATGGAATATCGATTTATAGTGTTTTTAGAGTCGTTTCAGGGTGTTATGAAAAATATAGGCGACCTCGGGACCTAATGATCCTTCTTTCTCACTCACTTTGGTGCTAGAAATTGGGGAAAATTAGTCCGGGGGCCATACCTGACAAGGGCCGATTCGCCATGCTTAACCGCCTAGTCCCTTTACGCATTGATGGAATATTTGGAGCTTATCCTTCGAACGACAACATTGCGAAATGATTTGATTCAACGAGTACTCCTGAAAAAAGTTTCAATGAGCATTCCTCGAAAGGAGGAGCTGATGCGATTTCGATGGAAATGGACTTTTAATGTGCTTAAAGAGTAGAACAAAATGCTATTTCCAGTTTTTGATGTCAGTTTTTTGTAACCTATCCATCGTTCTCCCCCATCGTGTGTATACTCACGGAATTGTATCAATCAACAAAGAGAAATTCGCATACCAATTGCTTTTGATTGAAGCCCCGAAGAAGATTATTGAATATTGAAGAACGATTGTTTTCGTGGAAGTTGGGGATAACCATCAGATTCGACTATTCTCTCATGGTGCGCTTCTGGGACGAGGAAGCTCAACGAAATTGCCAAGAGAATCGGAAAAAGCAATCTTTCTTCTGGTTCAGATTTCTCGAACAAGATTCCCTTCTCAGACAAATCGTATCAGATTGTCCTGTGAAGTAATAATACAATAATTGATTTTTGCCGGTATTTGAACATGAAACATTGTACTTTTCGAATCAGGGCATCCGAGTTCTCAACGATCGTGTGCTTCACAGCATTCTTATTTCACTTTGCGAGTGGGTTGAACAACATTAGTTTTCCTCGAGATGTGACGGAATTGAGTGCAAGAGGCCGAGAAATCCAGCCTTATACAGCGAATGAAGGTGTTCCTTGACCGAAGCCTCTGCCCAGCACTATACGCAATCATCTACGTTGGAGTGATTCCATTTCATATCGTTAACTTTTGGGTCGCTGGTCACGGTTTTTGGTAGCTTTGAATGTGATATTCCATTGGTTGAAAAAAGAAAAATAGGAAAGTTTTCAACGCCCAAGGTCATCCGTCAGGGTAATCCGCCGTATATCTGTGCTCAATACTCGTAAAAAGTCATTCTCCAAGTATTTCGACTGCCTCTTTTGCTTGTATGAGGTACAATGTGAAATATCATGAGTGCATATTTCAAAGTGGGTTGCGTGAGATTTCCTCGCATGATTTGGAACATAGATCACAATCCCAGTGGCTGCCTGACACTACAACGTGTCTCATGTGAGATGAGAACAGAAGAGTTTGGCCATCGTTGATCTATCATTCGTATGATTCCTCCCAAAACCTTGAGGGCTTCATCAAATCAGCCAGTAAGGGCTTCCCGCTTGTAAGGGTCCCAATGGAAAGTATCATAAATACATATCTGAACGTGAACAAAATTAGATTCTATTCCGTGATTTGAACTGTAGACCACGATCCCAGTTGCTGCTTGACTCGAGAACGTGTCTGATGTGAGATAAGAACCAATCAGTTTGGTCCTGACATAACTCCGAGAATCCCTTCTAAATCCTTGAGGAGCTGATTGAATCAGCCAGAGGTATTCTTTTTAGCCAGCATAGGTGCATCTTCTTCACTTTCACATAATTCGTCAGGGAATATTATTGTAAATCTCCAAGCCAAGATAAGCAAGACCCCCGAACGACAATTCTCAGATTCAGAATTTATCACAATAAAGCAAGACATTTCCAGGAGTGGGGACAATCCAAAATTTTCGGTGCTCCCTTCTCATCAGGTCACTAAATTTCACTCAGAATCTTCAGCGAAAGATATCAGAACTCAAGTTGCTTTAGATTAGAGTTGAACGACTGACTTCACTTGCCCATTCTGAGAATATCCCCATTGCTTGTCAGCATCGAGGTTAGCTTCCGTCGAATTTCTTGTGTTCATCTGTTAGACCTCACTTGAGTGAGGTGTACCTAACATTCCGGGTCAATGATACCAGAATATCAGACTGAACAAAGACATTCACACGCCTTCGGCTCACCTGTATAGGATATGCGAGGGAGCTCCGAACACTTCGAGAGAACCCTTCCTCATGCTCCCAACATTGCTAATCACTCGATACTTAAGATAATCAATTATAGGTCCTGAGCATCGTTTCTTAGGATTTCACAACCATCTCTCCAAGGAAAGCGTACAGGAATGACGAGGATGCACCTTTGCTGGCTGATTTCGTGAACTCCTTGAGGATTTGGAAGAAATTATATGAATGATATGTCAACGGTGGCCAAACTCTTCGGTTCTCATCTTACATCAGACACGTTCTAGTGCCAGGCAGCTACTCGGATTGTGGTCTATGGTTCAGATCACGTGAAGAAATCTAACGCAACCCACTTTGAAATATGCGCTCATGATGTTCCACATTGTACCTCTTACAAGCGAGAAAGTCAGTCAAAACACTTGAAGAACGACTTTTCACGAGTATTGAGAACAGATATAAGGCGCATTACCCTTAGGGATGACCTTGGGTGTTGAAAGCTCTACTATGTATCTTCTTTCAACCAATAGAATATCACATGCAAAGCTACAAAAAAACCGTGACTGGCGATCCAAAAGTTAATGATATGAAACTGAATCACTCCAACGTAGATAATTGCGTATAGTGCTGAGCAAAAGCTTTAATCAACGAGCACGTTCATTGGCTGTACAAGGCTGGATTTCTCGGCCTCTCGCACTCACTTTCGTATATCTCGAACAGAACTGGTGTTGTTCAACCCAGTATCAAAGTGCAATAACAATGCGATGAGGAACTCGTTCATTGAGAACTTGGATACCGTGATTCGAAAAGTACTCTTTTTCATGCTCAAATTCCGGTAAAAATCAATTTCTATATTACTTGACAGGACAATCTAATACGTTTAGGAATATCAACACAGATCAGTTTCTCTTGCTATTTATCTTGGTAAAAGCGACGTTTCGGTTGTGTGCATGTACAACCCTTATCAAGCTAAAAATAATGATGACATGACCATAAATACACCGTAAATAAGATCAACAATTGTCTATAGAAATTAAAACCATACCTTGAATTATCAGATGTGTCATCTCAGGAGAGATCAATTATTCTAATATATACATCTCACCAAGCCCTAGCTTGGGGTCAATTTATATCATATGATTTATGTATATAGTAATCCAAACCAACAAAAAATAGCCAATATGAAGAAACTAACGATTGAGAGAGGAAGTGATATATAATGTAAACTCACAGTGAATACATTTTTTCGTTGAATCCTTCATCTTTTAGGTAGAAAAAGATGGAATTTTTTCAGCTGTCATACTTGACAGTTCCCAAGAGAGACTGAGGTAAGCAATTTTGAAACAAGACAAACTGAAATAAGCGTAAGGTACTGCTCCTAGATAATAAGTGCAGTACCAATCAAGTACCGTCAACCGGGGTTACTTTGGACAGACGGGGTAACTTTGAACACTCGGGGTACAAGTTTTCAATTTTCGAAATCAGCAAAGTAGGGATATGCAAGGGTTCTAGAAGTAATTTGCTTGATAGTGGTATACGTGTACAACGTTTTGCACCGGTGTAGGGGTCTCTATCAGCTGTAGGAGAGTTTCCAACGAACATTTTGGATGGCATGATTTGGGAGCGAAAAAAAGTTGCTCCAAACAATTGGTCTTATTTGAGCACTTCCGGGACGAATCCAAGTCCCCGGCGCTAAATTTCACTGACCCCTACCGATATCTTGGAGAATCCATCGTTACAACAGAATATTTTCACCTTGACTCAATTTTGTAGGGTGAAAACTGAAAAGTGCGTATTTTTTCTACAGACCGGGGTAACTTCGAACACTTAAATGGGAGAATAATGCTTTTTCGATGAACGGGGTAACTTTGAACACTTGAAAAAACCGTAGTCACTCAAAAATCGGGCTAACTCTAGATCATACGAATTAATCCTTGTATCCCGATAACTCTCGATTTTGAGATTTGTGGTTAGGATCATTAGATTTTGAAAATGCCCTACTCGACTTTTCCAATTATTATGCATGGAGGACTGAGGATTTCTGGATTAGATTAAAACTTTGTATAACCGAATTTTTCAATTCAAATGCAGATTGTAATAACAATTCAGATAATTTCTTGAAACTACTCATTTATTATATCAGTCTTCGTTCCAACTTTAGAAATCCCAGAATGAGTCTATAATACTTTTCTGAAAGCGGACGTATCACATAGAGACAGACACAGAGCATTAGCATGTCCGTTATCGAGGATCTAACGTTGAATTAATTCAGTGTTCAAAGTTACCCCAACTAGGGGGTCTAACTTTGAACACTTTTCAAATGCTCATAACTTCCGTCAATAACATCCAATCGGACTCTACTGCGGCGCAATCGAAAGTTAAGACAACAAGCTTTCAAATGAATCTAGATACAATGCCATCATAATATAAAACGTACAAGTTACAGGGAAATTACGAGCAAAATTTTCAAAAAGTGTTCAAAGTAACCCCGGTTGACGGTAGTCAAACGATCGGTGATCGGTATGATCGATACTCTAATTAGAAGAGTGATCGACCTGTAGGACTTGATGAAATCATCGATCCTCTTTATTGATCAACTTGAATCTGTTTACACAACTCTTATAAACTTTTTTCAGGCCCAAAGTATCTTCCATTCAATTGAGAGTATTCGGATAGTGATGAATATTTAGCATTTCAGAGGAAAATCGAATTTCCATGTCTACTTTCAACATCTGAAATGTTTAAGGAACCGGAGTCAATTTGGTGCTGGAATTCATCCGCATGTATCGCTAAGGCCGAACGTGTTGATTTGTTGTAAACGTCTCTCACATGTCCTTGGATCCTTTTCTTCGCTCTTCTTTTGCTTGTACCTACGTAAATTTTATCACGATCCTTGCAATCAATCTCATAAACGATGTTATGTTTTCCAGATATCGATAATTGATCTTTCCCTAGTTTGAGCATACTACTAAATTTATTGTTAGTGGAGTTGATGTGGATGAGATGATATTTTCTAATTATTTTATTAAGATTGGGGGAGAGATTTTGGACGAAAGGAAGAACCACCTTAGGGGATTCAATGATAAGATTTTTTGTGATGTGGAGCGAGATTGGGGTTGGTTATGTAGGCGTTTTTTAATATATCTTTTGATGGGATCAAATAGATAATCATTAGATTTGAGTAAAGTATGGATCAATCCTAGATTTTTCTGGTGGTGAATCGGGTCCGATAATTGTACGTACTCATCAACTAGGTTGTATATAATGGCATTTTTTTGGGATCTAGAATGATGTGAATGAAAGTTGATATATCTACCCGAAGCAGTGTCTCCCTTATACTTATCAGTAGAGCAACGTTGCCCCGAAATTCTCCTGATTCTCAAGTAAACAAAACCAATGGAATTGTTTACAGATAATTCATGGGTGAACTGAAGTTGGCTATTATATTTATTGAAGGTTTTCAAAATTTCAGGAATGTTTCCTTCCAAAACTATTAGAAAACAATCATCTACGTATATTTTGTACAGAATCACACTCTCTTTCACTATCTCAAGGCAATGTAATTCGAGCATTTCAAGAACAATCTCTGCATAAAGTGGGCTGGTGCATGCTCCCATAGGTGCTCCAATCTTTTGTCTGTGGAATTTACCGTTGAATAGCAGAAAAGTTGATTCGAGGAGAATTTTTATTCCTCATAAAAATTAGCCACTTCTTCTGGACTCCTCTTTGGATTCACGAAGTTTCCTACGTAGTATCCATATTATTTCCGATTGCTCTATCATGAATCTATATGTAAAGTTATCCAAACTTACACAACCGGTCAAAACTCTGAGGACACCTGGGAACGAAACTGATGATCTTCAGAGTTGGATATCTCAGAACCTATTGATCGTAGAGAGCTCTGCGTAGTCGCATTTCGTAGCTCATATCGAGCACTTTCGAATCTATTTCCTGTATTTCCCGTCCCGCGTATTATACCAGGGACACACGAGTCAGAAAAATGACTTTTCTCGCAATATTCAGGCAAGGTCCGAACGCCTGCCGATTTTGGAGAGATCGTTGGATCGCTATGAGACCAATGACGTTTTCAAGCCCATGAAAAAACCCCGGAAATCCGTTTTTGAACATCTCTCGGAGTGGTTCTGGCATTGAGATATGACAGATTGTCTGCGGATGTTTTTCTTTCAAGAAATTACACGGTCAATCGAATAATGATGAGGAACAGCTCAGTTTAAGGTCGGTAGCCTTCATTTTTGATGGCTATCTCGATGTTGAGTCAAACTCTTGCAGAAGTGAGGGTCAGCTGCCCAAAGCGGGCTGTTTCTCATCATTTTCGGTATATCCTGTGATTTTTTGAGAGACAAACACCCTCATCGAAATCAGTCAGATATCGGAACCAGAACCATTTTGGGAGACGTTCAAAAATGGATTTTCAAGGTTTTTTCATAGGCTCGAAGATGTCATCGGTCTCATAGCGATCCAACAATCTCTCAAAAATCTGCAGTCGTTCGTACCCTGCTTGAAGAATTGCGAAAAAAGTCATTTTTCTGACCCGCGTGTCTCTGGTATTATACGCGGAATGAAAAACACAGAAAATAGATTTGGTAGTGCTTGATATGAGCTATAAAATGCGACAACGTAGAGCTTTCTACGACCAATAGGTTCTGAGATATCCAACTCTCAAAATCATCAGCTTGATTCCCAGGTGTCCTCAGCCTTTTTTTCGGTAGTGTATGATAAAGAGAACCATTTCGAACGAACATCTGAAATTTCTGTTGAATTACAGAACGTATGACATCTTGCCAAACCAATTGCACAATAGTACCAGAGCCATTCCTAATATCTCATTTCTCAGTTCTTACGCTCAACGTATGGTAATGAATTTTTCTGCTAGATTGAAGATCAAAATCTCGAATCTCGAAATCAAAGACCTGAATTTTCACCAGAAGTTTTCAGATAAAGAGATTCTTTCTCCTTTCAAGCGTCTCAACAACCTTACCAACTGTGATTTAGCTCTCTCATGAGTGCCTATCAATCTATCTTAGACATCATTATAAAACGAGAATGGTTGACTCATGACAAGAAATTTCATACTATTTATAAAGCTCAGAATCGTTATCTTATGAAACCAAGATAGTCTTACACAGAATCCCAATTTTCACAATCCACTACGGGCTCTGCTTCTTCTGAATTCCTTCATCCGCAAGCTGGACAAATTGATCATACGAAAGAAAAGTCGCTAATTAATCTTACAGGGTCCGAACTTCCACAACACGTCATCAACACTCTAAGCTTCGAGGACGAATTCAATTTTTCACCAACCTTTGACGAGAGTACCTTCTTTCAATGCATGAAAAATTTGGAATACGTTCACAGAACTCATGATGTAATCAATTCGGCTCTACGTAATGGTGTTTTACATCAGATAGATTGTTTTAATAGGAGGAAGAATCATATTTCAATACAAGACAAGGTCTCATCCCACAACCTCAAATTGACCAAGAATTTCATACACAACAACAAAGATATTTTCTCCACGAAAGCGGATAAGGGTAACATAACTGTAGCCATGAGGGAGGATGATTATATATCCAAAGTAGAAGAATGTTTGGAAGATCTTATATATAACGAAGAGATTGAGATCTCACCTCTAAATCGGTTACAGAAGAAAATTTCAGGTCTCACCCTAGATTGGAAAAAGAAAGGTGTCTTTGATATGGACCCTGCCTCCAGATACGTTCCTACCAATCTATCTAGGACACGTGTACCCAGGGCTTATGGACTTCCAAGAACAACAACCCAGTCCGCATCATAGTATCTTTAGTCAATAGTCATACGTATTTTTTCGATAGATGTCTCTCTATTACAACAAACATGTACCGTTCCCTGCTTCAAGAGTGAAAAATAGCTACAAAATGAGAAAAATTTTAAACCATCTAAATGTACCTGAAGAATACGAACTTGTATCGTTTGATGTCGTTAGCTTTCTCACAAATCTTTTACATTTTCTGATTTTACTAGCACTAGGGTAGAAATGGAAGTTTCTCAAGAAGACGACCGGCAAGAGAATCAGCAAACAAGAATTCTTGTCAGGAATAAAAACTCTCCTCGAATCAACTTTTCTGCAATTCAACGGTAAATTCTACAGGCAAGAGATTGTAGCACCAATGGGAGCATGCACCAGTCCATTTCATGCAGAGATTGTTCTTGAAATGCTTGAGTTACATTGCCTTGAGATGGTGGAAGAGAGTGTACTTTTGTACAAAAGATACGTGGATGATTGTCTTCTAATAGTCTTGAAAGAAAACATTCCTGCAATTTTGAAAACCTTTAATGAATACAATGGCCAACGTCAGTTCACCCATGAACTATCTGTAAACAATTCCATTAGTTTTCTAGACTTGAAAATCAAAAAAATTTCGGGGCAACGTTGCTTTACTGATTGGTATAGGAAAGATACCGCTTCCGGTAGATATATCAACTTTCATTCACATCATCCTAGATCCCAAAAAACGCCATTATATACAACCTAGTTGATGAATGCGTACAGTTATCGGACCCGATTCACCACCAATTATCCACTTGATTTTATCAATAGATATATTAGAAAACGCTTACATAATCAGCCCCAATCTCGCTCGACATCACAAAAAATCTCATCATTAAATCCCCTAAGGCGTTTCTTCCTCTCGTCCAAAATTCCCCCCCCCCCCATTCTTAATGAAATAATCAGAAAACATCATCTCACCCTCATCAACTCCACTGACAATAAATTTAGTAGTATGATCAAACTAGGAAGAGATCAATTATCGATATCTGGAAAACATAACAGCGTTTATGAGATTGATTGCAAGGATTGTGATGAAATTTATGTAGGCACAAGCAAAAGAAGAGCGAAGAAAAGGATCCAAGAACAATTGAGAGACGTTTACAACAAATCAACACGTTCGGCCTTAGCGATACATGCGGATGAATTCCAGCACCAAATTGACTTCGATTCCTTGAACATTTCAGATGTTGAAAGTAGATATGGAAATTTGATTTTCTCCTGAAATGCTAAATATCCATTTCTATCCGAATACTCTCAATCAAATGGAAGATACTTTGGGCCTGGGGAAAGTTTATAAGAATTTTGTAGATAGATTCAAGTTGATCAATAAAAAAGATCGATGATCCCATCTAGTCCTATAGGTCGATCACTCTTCTAATTAGAGTATCGATCATACCGACCACCGATCGTTTGACTACTTGATTGGTACTGCTCTCTTCCTCACACTTACACACACGGAGGTGTGTGTGTGTGTGTGTGTGTGTGTGTGTGTGTGTGTGTGTGTGTGTGTGTGTGTGTGTGTGTGTGTGTGTGTGTGTGTGTGTGTGTGTGTGGTGTAAGTAGCCAACAACGTCTACCTTCTCATAGCTCTTACTTTAAGCATCTCCACTGCCGGCACATGCCTTCGGGCAATTTTTGTTTCAGCCTCTTGCAAGCCTCTTGAATGCAAGGCCACGCAGCAACAGCAAGCCGAGCTGTCATCTTGCATCTCGCCTTGCAAATTTCAACTTCAAAAATTGATCAACGAGTGAGGTTATGTAGTTGTGACATAGTGTGCGTGAGTGCGCTGGGAGAAGCTACTTGAGCGCACCTATTCAACGCAGGTGCTGCTACTCTCATCTCTTCAACTGGTGTCGTCTGCTACATGCACCTGACGTCTTCTTATTGCTGCTGTACATCTATCACTGCACTGCGACATAAATGGCATAAGCAACAATATCTGCGCTGTCTGCAAGAACAATCTGCGTACTGGAAGTAGGCAATGCAATTCTTGCGCAACTGTGCCATCTCAAATGCACAAAAATAGTGGGAACAATATCGACATGCCTACAATGCATTGAGGTGAGTGGGAAAAATATCATCCGAAAATCGCCGGCTAGCGAGCAGACGCTTATCGGCTTCCCACCTTGCCTCGAAAGAGAGAGAAAGAGAGGGAACACGAGCTCACGCACACGCATCAGTAATCAGTCAAACACACACTCGCGTCTCAGCTTACGTGGAACAGCAGGTCTACCTCCCCCTGCCCCGCAGCCCAAGACATGAAGCGGCTCTGCGAAGCTCCCCACCAACGGTGACTCTCCCACCATCAAGAGCCCACAGCTTGCGCTAGCGATGCGGGGAGTGCAGCCAACAGCTGCTGAACAGACACCGCGCACCGCTACCACCATCAATGAAAGCACCAAATCGGAGCCCGCGCAAATTCAAAAACATCAATCAGCGGTGTGGCTTTCTTCTGCTTCTCAGTTACTGCTCCAGTCATCGCCAGCTCCAACAGTGGCAGCAACATCATCTCCAACTTCGACGCTGGTGAATTCTCCTAATCCTAAGTGGGTACTTATAGCCCAGAGCACCTTGGACCTGTTTTTCAACGATTTGATATGCTCCAGGGCCAGCTTGACAAGATTCAATTGCTCGTGGGCCAACGTGACGCCGCAGATCTCTCCTCGTCTCCCGCACCTGCAGCGAGAGAGGTGAGCGAACAAGTTCTGGCGCGCATGTCGTCCCTCGAGGACCTTTTAGAGAGGCAAAGTTCTGAGCTGGAGGAACTTCGTCTAGATCGTCAGCTGCTCCTGGACCAAAATTCATTGATGCGAGATCAGATTCATGATCTCACTAAAGTTCTGTCAGGGAACCAAAGTGCTCTGGGAAATTCGAATTCTAATTCTGATGCTTCTGATGGTCAGACTACGAGATCCGATGATCACGCTGAGAGCTGCGAACTAGTAATTAACGGGGTCTTAGACCCTAATTCAGATCCTTCTCAGGATCAGTTATATAACGTTGCATATGCAGTCCTCAGCACAATTCTCCCTTCAATCAGAAAGGAAGAAATTGTCGGAACTTGTATGTTGAAGCCGAGGAATGTTATTACTACTAAAGGGACTTCACCTGGAGGACGGGAATCATGCTCGAGGAGGCCACACTCATGTGTCGTTAAATTTTCCACCGATCGGCTTTCTCACGATGTTTTGCGATCCAAACTCTCGCCTGCTCGAAATTATCTCACCACCAACAACATTCCCGTCAACCTGCTGGGCAAGAATGCTGCACTCACCGTGCCTAACCACAAAATATTTATTAATGAATTGTTGCCTCACCGCAATTTTGAATCTCTCAAAAGTCTGAAGTCTATAGCCCACGGGCTAGGCTTCAAGTATGTGAGGCACAGTGGTGGCAGATTTTTTGTCAGGCAAGTGGGAGGCAAGCGGGCGCACGTCTTTGCTAATGCTGCTGATTCACAAACCATTCATACAGCATGCCAGTCCATCCCTTTCCGAAAGCAATCTCGGTGCTCTCCCTCTAAGATCGGCTAATCGAGCTCTCCGTCGGTCACGGAACCTGGTGAGACATCCTCTCCGTGACTAGGTGCTCGGGCTGACTGCAAGAAGGCGATGGGCCATCATTTCGAAGCAGGTTTCCTCAACTTCACTTCCCTCCCTAAGCACATTGAAGAATTGCGTTTGCTTATTTCTCAAAACCCTTCTTTTTATCTCTTTGGTGTGGCCGAGACATGGCTGGACTACAAAGTTGACGACAATCTCATCCAGGTCCCGGGCTTTTCAGTTGTCCTCCAAGATCGAAACAGAGAGGGAGGAGGTGTCGCCCTTTTTGTACGCAATGACTACGAGGTTAAAATATTAGCTCAATCTAACACTACATGTGATTGTAAACCCGGAATACCGGAATACTTATTTTGTAGCGTACAAAAGGGAGACTCTCCTCCCATACTCGTAGGGGTGATTTACAGACCCCCGTGTGTGCCAATGCAGAAGGACTCTCACATTTTTAACGTGCTACGCGAACTTTCAAGTAACTCTAGTCACAAAATCATCATGGGGGACCTGAATGCAAACTTGTTGTCGACAACGATTGACGCCACGACCATCAGACGACTGACAAACGAACTGTCCTCACAGCTTGTCGAGCATGGATCGACACACCACACACATACATGGGCGGCTCCGGATCAGAACGGTATAAGTCCATTTTGGTGAAAATTGAGTTTTTGACGGGAAACGATAGACAATACATGTGAAAACATGTATGCACAACTCCGAAAGTAGAAATGCATTTTGAGGCATCACAAGCGACACGACCGTTTTTGTCCCGAAAAAAGTTTCGACTTTTTTTCCGGATCAGAACGGTATAAGTCCATGTTCTCGCTCAATAATATCGCTTTTTGGTCTTCCACGTTTATATGTCGTGCTTTTATGCATAGTTAGAAGTCGTAGTTACTCTCAGAAACTACAAGTTAGGTTCGCTATGTTGTCCAAATGATTGCATCGAATGGTTTCGAAGGAGGTGGGCCGACGTCCGATCACTTCCTTTTGACGCATTTGGACACAGGCAAGCCCTTACGAAAATGAACAACCTCGGGTCAGTACTCCCATGGGCCTGGGATCTTTCTCTAGAAGCCCTGGTGTCTCATTTTCTTATCTCTTATCGTCATTGAAAGAGCCGAATTTCTTAGTGATGGTTCCAAAAGCGTAGTTATGAGAGCGATCGGTACTGAGCTTCCAAAGAAATTTGATTTTGCATCATGTTTTCAGGCATCTTCTCTGAAGAAAAATCAACTGCGTCCGTGATACGACAAACTCAACTAAGCTATGCACTTTCTCCTTAGGAGCAATGCCAATGGTAGAGAAAGACTATAGCTTCATTACAGAATTTCGGTTACAATTTCACTATGAATGGTTGTGATCTATCAACTGGGGTTCTTTTCATTAACAGTCATCCGGCCTTCGGTTTGATCTCCCCGCCACTCGGTACAAGTGAACGTCATTTGGGCGAATCTCGTAGATGAAGATAGCCTTCCACAATTGAGATATCTGCAACTAATCTTAACCTCATTCTATCGGTTGATCAACAGTTCTGTTTGTTGAGTGGAGATCAGTCCCAATTCATCGTTTGGATTCTCTGGTCGATTAAAGTCTCTGCATTGCGATTTTTCCTATACAACCTTAAATTGCCTCTGAATACATGACGTAGAGCTGCGTGCAAGTGATCCCCAAAAACTATACTTCGCACCAGGCCGCTTGAGTAAACTCTTCTTAACTTGATTTCCAAATAGGCGCTTGTTGACCTCAATGTTGGAAATATATCCTTACTCACGATATCCTGAATGAGATCTCTTTGCGAAGAACAGTCTCGGCTGTCAATGAAATTTTATAAAAGTCATCCTAAATTAGGGAGGAATTTTGTTTACTGCGAGAAAAAGTCGAGGACAGTCATTAAAAATCCAAAGAATTCTCAATTTACACCGTTGTGATCTGGAGAATTTTTCCACCTTTTTTCTCGCTCAAATCGGCATAAGTCCGTGGTTTTTTTTAACGTTTTTTGATCTCAAAGGTGGAAACTCATAGTTTCTCGACATTTTCCTACTTCAAACGGTGAAAATTCATCATATTGAGTACTTCTCCCTATCTAAAATATTAAATGTGAATTTTTTTCAGAAATGGTGGACTTATACCGTTCTGATCCGGAAAAAAAGTTGAGAAATTTTCCGGGTCAGAACGGTATAAGTCCATTTTTTATTGCAAAATGAGATGTAAAAAGTGTAAACAATTGAAAATCAATACGCCCCACGCGAAAAATGACACGAAAACACACTCACTACACGGTAGAATAAGAATATTTTCTTCAGGTGATAACTCGATTTTTCCATATCACAAAAACTTTGAGGCGCATTCTCCAGAAATGGAAAAAATGGACTTATACCGTTCTGATCCGGAGCCGCCCACATCTCACACATGGATCGACGTAATACTGCTTGATGAAAATGACACCGTTCTGGACTATCAGAACACTCATCTACCATGTTTTGGTTGTCACGCGCTCATTGAAGTAACAATTGACATCTTTATTCCCGAGACCGTGAAGAATTCGTTCTCTTTTCGGAAATATAGTAGCATCGATCCGGGACAACTCAATGATGTACTACTGCAAATGGACTGGGGGCCCTAGATGATGCTGAGACCAGTGTGGAGAAGGCTGTAGGATGCCTGAATAGAAACTTGCATGTGGCCATAGATCTTTCAGCACCAGAAAATACGGTGCGACCACAAAAAAACCATCCTCCTCGGGTTGGTCCTGAGTTGAGGAGACTCATTGTGCGGTGCCGAGCAGCTGAGAGGCGCTATCGTCGCACTGGCCGGGAGGCAGCCCGCAATGAGTTTCTTCAACTGAGCAAGGAGGTTGAGGAGCACCTAAATCAAGAGCATAATACTTTTTTCCATGATCAACTCTCAGAGGCTCTTGATCAGAATAAAAATATATGGGAGGAAAAACGCAACCTCGGCCTCCTGCCCAACAAGAAGGAGGATGAGTTGAATGGTTTCACACCGAACGAGCTGAACGATCACTTTGCTGGGGTCTGTATCTCGCCACGAGAGAATGAAAGAGAGGCATCAAAGGTTGTCTCTACAGCTGAGGATGAAGGTTTTCATTTTCAATCAACTACTGCGGTCGACGTCATTTTGTCTGTCAAACACTCCTCTTTGCAAGCTCGTGGCGTGGATGGCATTCCCCAGATTGTGATCGCCAAGGCTCTTCCCTCCATAAGTGATATTATTGTCAAAATTTTTAATTCCTCCTTCACTCAGGGTATTTTTCCGGAAGCTTGGAAGAAGGCGCAGCTAATCGCAGTGAAGAAGACAGCAGCCCCATCAGCAGTCTCGGACTTTCGTCCAATTGCTCTGCTATGCTTTCTTTCCAAGGTTTTGGAGAAAATAGCTCATGACCAACTCATGGAATACCTCAAACAGAAGGAGTTACTAGACTCCCTTCAGACTGGTTTCCGGCAATATAACAGCACACAGACGGCCTTACCGAAACTGACTGATGATATTCATATGTCACGTGATAAGAAGAAAATTACATTGCTACCGCTTTTCGATTTTAGTAAGGCATTTGATACGATCTTACCATCAAAACTGTTACAAGAGCTACGGTTACTAGGGTTCTCTAGGACGGCTCTCGTGTGGGTTAAATCATATTTGGAAGGACGCTCCCAACTAGTTACCTCAAAGAATAGTGGAGATTCTGATTGGCTTACCATCAATCTGGGAGTCTCACAGGGGTCCGTACGTGGTCCACTCTTGTTTAGCCTCTATGTGGATGACCTACCAGACTTGCTACGCGGACATCCCTTCAAGCACATATTTTATGCGGATGACCTGCAGATTTATATTCACATCGAAGAGGATCAGGTGCTGGAGGGAGTGGCTCGACTAGAAGAAGCGGCGCAACTTGTTGCTGGATGGGTTCAGGCCTCTGGCCTGCATCTCAATGCTAGTAAGACCAAGGTCATCTACTTTGGATCGAGAGACAACGTCAAAGATCTAAGGGATATGGGCCTCGCTGGCATAGGGATGCAGGGCGGAGTGGTCATCCCATTCACCGAAACGGTTGTGAGTCCCGGTGTGACACTAGACAGTAAACTCGTTTGGACACCGCAGATCGATCAAGTTACCAGAAAAGTTAACAGAGCCTTTTATGGTCTGCGGTCCATCAGGTCGTGCACCACCGAGACACTCCGCCGAAGGCTGGTCGAGACTCTCGCTCTGCCTCACCTAGATTACTGTACTGTGGTGTGTCTTGACGCCCCAGACAAAGAACGGTCGCGATTGTAAAGACTGCAAAATTCATGTGTGAGATATATTTTTGGAGTGAAGAAGAGGGAGCACATCACCCCGTTCAGGGAAAATCTGAACTGGTTTCGTTCGGACTCAGGTAGGTCATACTTTGCAGCTATCCTCATGTATAAAATTTTAAAGATGGAAGAGCCCGATTACTAAGCCGCAATGTTCATTGAAAATCAGCTCAGACCCACGAGTCGGGATGATGCTAGAGAATTGAAGATCCCCAGACTCCTACTCGAGTGAACCGAGAACTCATTTCAAATCCAGTGCGCCAGACTCTGGAACTCTCTCTCTCGCTTCTTATACGCCATCTGCCGTCACTATCATCATTCGAGTTCTCACTAAAACTCCATGTGCTCTAGTTTGATTCCCAAGATCTCCCAATCATCTCACAAACGTCACAATGAGCCCCTTTTTATGAAATTCTATGAATTTTCTGATTTATATTCCATGTTTCCTTGAATCGTTGTGATTACTGTGTTTTATACTGTGTAATACTGTGTATTACTGAAAATGTATACATGACGTATCATATCTGTGATAAAATGTAAGACTGAATATGGCCTTGACCAAATTCTCACCGAATGACACAAAGAATTATCTGTAATGTATATACAAATGGGGAGACAATGACTGTCCCCTCCAGCTTTATTTATTTCTGATTTCATTTGTACTTTTGTTATTTCGCCTCTGAGCAAATATGGGCTATCTATCTATCTATCTATCTCCCAGTTAACATAAATTTATGAAAATCAAGCACAATCAACTTCACTTATTTGGTTTGTCTTGTTTCAAAATTGCTCACCTCAGTCTTTCTTGGGAACTGTCAAGTATGATAGCTGAAAAATTCCATCTTTTTCTACCCAAGAGATAAGGGATTCAACAAAAAAATGTATTTACTGTGAGTTTTTATTATATATCACTTCCTCTTCCAATCGTTTGTTTCTTTATATCGGCTATTTTTCATAGGTTTGGATTACTATATACATGAATCATATGATGTGAATTGACCCCAAGCTAGGGCTTGCTAAGATGTATATATTAGAATAATTGATCCCTCTTAAGAAGACTCATCTGATATTTTAAGGTATTGTTTTAATTTCTACAGACAATTGTTAATCTTATTCACGGTGTATTCATGGTCATATAATCATTATCTTTAGCTCGATAGGGGTTGTACATGCACACAACCGAAACATCGCTTTTACCAAAATCAATAGCAGGAGAAACCGATTTGTGTTGATATTTCTGAATTTTCAACTGCATCTTGCGATATAATCACAGAATTCGATATACAATCTAATACGATTTGTCTGAAAAGGGGGCTTGATCAAGAAATCTGCACAAGAAAGATGGCTTGTTCCGATTCCCTTGGCAGTTTTGTTGATCTTTTTTGTCCTAGGAGCGCACGCGTGTTTGTCAGGAGATTCAAAATCGGAAATCGATGTGAAAAATACTACCCCGAGAGAGTGGTGAAAAATGTTAGAAAGCGTTCTCAGAGCGAGTGTTCATCCAGTAATTCGCCTTCACTGCGCTCGCGCATCGTTCTACGTCTCTTCAAGTCTCTTCAATAGATCGCAAATGTCATTCTCTTCAAAATGAATCCTCGAGGGAGTCGATTCGATGCAGTAGAACTCAGGATCTAGCTGGTCTGCAAAATGAAGGAATCTGTGGTACCAAATCCGTGAAGACACGGTCCGTTCAATGGTCCTACGAATGCGAATTTGAAGTCGGACTGTTTGGAAGATATGAACATGCAATGTTGATGTATTCTTCGACGCAGGAACCGGATTCATGATCAATTTTGTTCCAAATCTTCAAGATCTTTCATTGGACCTAAAGAACGGATCCTAGGACATAGGATCGATCCAATCCAGCCTTCTTCCACACATTTGAGATTTATGTTGGGTAAGTGTGAGGATTGGAATCAGTCGCGGGGAAGATGCCACTATGATCTCCTTCATATACCAGCTGAAGAAGATGCCGATGGTTTTGACGCTCGTGAATGAATTGAGGGCGAGTTAATTACTACATGATGTAGTTTACGCTTATTGGATTGTATTTTGGTATATAGCTCCTTCAGCAGGAATCTCACTCCATCTGATTCGCAGGCACCAAAACTATCGCATTATCGTCAGCTCGTTAAAATACGACAGGAAACATGATGGTATTTTCTCCGCAACCCATTCAAATTCTCACATGCAATCAACATGCATCTCAAATGAGTGCAGGGAGGCCAGGGATGACCAATTGACCCTTCATCGGTTTCTCGAATCTCATGGTAAATTTTGAAAATTCGGAGCGATACTGGCCATGGACTCGGTTTCTACGTTGAAAGATACTTAAAAAAGACGCATCTCTACATCTTTCAAATAATCTGACTCAGAATTCACATTTTTCAAGCGCATCAAGGGAGCAAGGGTTTCACTGATTGGTTACCCTGGATCCCTTCATTTTTGAACAAGCTATATCTCGCAGTTTACTGCATCAAATCGACCTCGTCAATAGGTCATTTAGAAGGAGATTACACTGGCTATCCCTTGAAATGAAAATGCATGCAGAGATGTAGGGTGGTGCGCTGTGTAGTAGATGCAAATTACTGAATTGAAATTTGCTTTGAGAGTGGTTTCCAGCATTTCTGCCTACTCTACACCGCCTAACATAATATGTTTCACACCGGCTTTCGATGTCAAATCTCTCTACAAACACAATGGAATGGTCAAATCCCGAGCTAAGTAACTACTATACGGAAAATTGTTTTTTCAATATTTCAGAATTCGTTTCGGAGACGTAATCAAAAGTCCTTGGTGCGGTAATATTTTTGTGTTGATTGATACAGTTTCAAGATAGTACGAGAAGAGTTCTGAAATGCGTCAGAATGCGATATAGTCGAAGGAACATTGATTTTCAGCTTTTTTCAGGATTTTAGGGTGCTGCAAAAACAGAGGTGACTTGAGCGCCTACAAACCTTTGCCTCCCTCATAATTTGGGGGTGGGGGACATTTTCTCGAGACCATACCTGACGATGTCCAGTTCATCGTGCTCATCTGCCTAGTTCCTTTTTGATTTCTCTATCGAGTTACATGGGTCTACAAGAGCTACGTTTCTTGATCTTGCATCAGTGTTACGATGGGATAATTTTATACTCCTCAGATTACCATTCACAAGTTCTAACATCTAGAACAACATGATAGCCTCCCCCCCTAGAAGAAAATCTGTAATGCCCTCATTCCATGTTTATCACGGATGAGTACAAGCAGGGACTTCATGGCCTCGGATTGTCGGAAATAAGTTTGAGATGCTACAGAATCTACTCTGGGATGCTCCATTCACAAGAACACAATAAATTTCATGAGACTTGTGCAGCGTTACGTCGATATCTCTGCTATTTGTTGCACAAAATCGGATCCATCACATTGAACAACAAAATTTCGGCCCATGAGTAGTGCATTATTCGAGCAATGATTTTCTCATGTATTTCTCGACGTAAAAACCGAAACTGGGCCCTGTTTTGTGCCTCTATTCCAAGATTCGTCTTGAATTGCAAGGAACTGATTTCCCAAACATGACTGTGTTGTTCTCTCCGTTTTCTACTTGCCAGACTTGATGTCAGCATTTATAGAACGTGGACGTGCGTCTGAAACGAGTGACGAGGTAATTTTTTGAGTTGCTATCGATAAAATCATACCAAAATAGTCATGGTACCTAATGTCCAAACAGAGGGGTGGGAGAAGTCACGTGGTATTGTGGGTGGGGCTACGGGGGTGTTAGGCCGTTACTATTATGGAATTCATATCTCATGGTGTACAACCATGAGATATGAATTTCTCGCAATCAAACTGCTGCTTGGTTCGTTGAATGGAGACGGTGGTTTGACGATCCAGTGCGACGAGAAATTGCGATCGAGAGCCACAATAGCAATCTTCCTCGATAAAAACACCCCTTCTCTGTCGTGGAACGCTTGGATATCGAATATAAAATTGTCGTGCTCCATTTTGGTGTTGAGAGGCTCTCGGCAGCAAAAGGGCGGAGTCGGTCGAAACGCGTGAAACGACTTCCCAGAAATGACTAACCGTTGAAGAGTTTGATCGAATAACGGTAGGATGCCTCTCCATGGTGTAAGAGGGGGAGCTGCAGGTGCGCGTAGAATGGTTGCTTAGAGCTTATGCGCGAATGATCTAAGACGCATAATCAACGATCACGTAACGCGTCGAGTGTATCTCTATAACATTATCGAACTTCATTCAAGAAATGATTTCCGGTACCGGAGAATAGAGTGTGATGCGATTCGATGTAGACAAGAGATGTTGCTTCAAAGCTTGGTTGTAATAGTTTGCTTGGTAGCTGTTTCCCATCCACGTAAAGTGAGAGATGTTTGATCGAATAGTTCTATAAATTAAACGGGTTCTTCTCCCTATGGTCGTTGAGAGCTTTCGTATCCTCGAATACAATGATGATATGTTTTGGAAGTGGACCGAGAATGACGTTGTCCAAACAATCGCCGAGTATTCCACTGTGTAGCGTAAGTGATTTCATCTCGACACGCGTAATGGGGTTTTTAGCTGTGGTGGTGGCCAAAGCTCTGTCATGGGCAATCAGCACAGATGGATTGATTTCTGTGCGACGTACCAAGGGTGTAGCTTCAGAAATATGGACGGTGTATTTGGTGTCTGACGCATCCGCCAAGCAAAAAACATCTATTGTACGAACGAGTCTGATTCTGATGTCCACTTCGTTGAGAAAAAGTCTATTTTGGTTGAAAACATATGCATGCAGATGACCCAGTAGGTCTATATTTTTACCACCACTGGTGTAGCTTCGACGTGTGATCAAACCATCATTTTTTCTGTTCCCGGCAACTCGTCGATCGCACCAGCTTCATCAGCAGCCCACAAAGTAAGATGTGACTTTTTGGCGTCGGGATCGTAATTCAGTAGAGTTTCAATGTATGCGTGGTAGGGGTATGCATTGTTGGCCGGTGAAACGAGTTTTTGATTGAAGTAAATATTGACTTGACTGAAGAGCGTGTGTTTGAAATTGTTCACGGGTGCCACTTCCTTATCGTTTGCTTGTACATATTGACTTCTAGCAGTGATCATTTTGAAGGAAATCGCACGGGCTATCGATTGAGAATATTATCAAAACCGTAGAAAATTACGCATGCCCAGGAGAACTCGAAAACTGCGATAAAAAGTGATTCCAGGACTGTGTTTCTGCCGTTCTGGCTCCATTCTGACCCTTGAATTCAACTAAAACTAACCGCTCCGTGCGTTGGAAGTTTCCTAAGACCATCCCAATCAATGTTAGTCAGCTCGGTTTGCTTCATTCTACTTGTATTGCAAGTGCTTGCCAAGTAAAGAAGACGAATTTTGTCGATAAACGTCTCAAAACTGCAAAAAAGTCGAAAATGCATGTCAAAATGGGCACTGTATAGGCTACCTCTAAAAATCTGAAAAAAATTTTATCGATCTAGTTTTATCTTGAAATTGAAATATCCGCACGTGCGCGAAGGATCCAGGGGGGTCGGGAAATAAGTGTCACCCTAATAGGGAGTGATTTGCACGTTGAGTTCGAGCATCGTGTGAGCGAAATCAAAGTTATCTTCTCCGGTGCCTGCAATTTGGAACTCTATGGACGATTGGTCGGAGAGGCTGCTGAAAGGCTTGTATTCCACACAAGACGACCCCTCGATGGTGGTTTGGGTCATCAGGAGTGTGAAAAGATCGAACTTTGACTTGATGCACTCGCAAACCGTCGAATTGGGTAATTTTGGTACGTTTTCCAACATACATTGACAAATCCCACTTCTATTATTAGTCAATCTAAAGCTTACAGTCTCAGCCTTCGATTGATGGGCTACAAAGTTCAATTCGATGTGTTTGAGCTGGGGCTAATAGTAGTTGAAGAAGTGTACCAAAGTGAGACCCAGATGGGGCAACTTGGGTACACTTACAGAATATCTCAATTCTACCCACCACCATGCGAGTGATTTTTTTTCAATCGTTCAGAAGTTTTATTTCAAGCTGTTTAAAACATTCTGAAACCTCAGACCATCACTCGGCTCAAGATGAGATGAAAAGTAACTGTCATAGGGAGTTGTTCTGAAGTTACCCTATCCTCATGTTTCTTACTTAGAGTGGGGTAACTTTGGTATGTTTTTTTATGGTTTTTCTCATATTCTTCATTCATTCAAATTCCAAATGCTGTAAATACTCTAATGTAACGATGGTTTCTCCAATATGGTGGCATATGTGATGGAAATGTAGCATTATAGACCCGTATTTCGTTCCGGAACACTCTTGCCAAGTATACTAACTGGATTACTCGCGTATCGCTGCTAAATCACTCTATATGGGAGAAACTTCGATGAACGACTACAATCTCTCACGCGGGATCTACGATGGCTCAAAACATTGTTCATGTTTGTGCCAAGAAGGGAGGATAGGTTCCAGAGCGATAAAATCATTCACCTTGCCGAACGCAGCTCTGAAAGTCATTTTTCAGGGTTGCACCAAAGTTGCACCCACTGTACCAAAGTTACTCAATTTGACGGTATCCTATTCTTTCTCGTACTTTTCTTCCTCTTGGAAACTTCACGTTGAGATTGGAGTTTCGTCACTTTGCGAGCTCTCTCCTCGATTAGCCTCTCCAGTTGTTCAGGATGAGTCTGTTTCTGCCTTTTCAGAGTTTTCTCGGCTCGCGTGAGCTTCCGACGAGGGCGAGAACTGCGCTTCAACTGTACTCCTTCGTCGAAGCATCAAACCAGCTATAACCAGAGCCGGCCATCATATCTGTGAGGTGAGCTGTGGCTTTGTGGGTCAGGTTTTCACCAGACTCGATGACATGACTTTTGAAGGAGTCTCTGAAAGACGCTCTATTTTCGGCAACGTCGTCGAGCACATGCAAACCACTTCTGAATGCTTCTCGTCCAACTGCTTGAACGCCTCTCCTAAGATATGGAATGGCCTGCCTCAGGGGTCCGCCTATGAATGCGCCGATCCCGTGGCCTCGTTGATTTCTTGATCCTACGAATACGTTATTGACCCCACAACCACCACCACTACCTTGATCCATGTGTGCACAGTAATAATCCACGATCAGAACTCGCGTTTGAGATGGAGCGCAATAGTCAGAGTTCCAAAATCGAATGATATGGAATTCGCGAACTGATCCCTCGAATCTAGATCTATGATCTGAAATCGATCATTTAATACAGGGATATAGGTACACGGAGTGAATCTTTCAACGATTGTACTGTCGTAGTCATACTTATGGGCATTGATATTTACTATCCTGAATAGGGGCGCATGCGCGTCTCCTACGATGCACGGCTCACACACGTTTGTGTAGACGAACAGCTGATCGGGTATGGCTCTTGTTCAACTGGCTGCATGTTCCCCTTCAGACATGATTTTCATCATCCTCTTCTCTTCTCCGCTCTGTGACACAGGCCTGGGTACAGAACCCTGATCAAAACCCAGGGTGCGGACGGGGTAACGGCATTTGACAATTATCTAAATTAAGAGACATGCAGCCCCCCCCCCCCCAAATCCCTATCATGAATTCCACGCCAAAGCGACCTACGAAAAGGGGCCATCTCTCAGATTCTTTTTTAACCTTTTTCATTCGATTCTATGGCCCAAAATAGGAACTTCGGATTACCTATGGGGCCCAAAAAAAATTTCTCCTCTCCATTGCACGCATATCCGTCAACGGACCGAAGATTTATCGTGTGAAAATCGATGCTCTTTTATTCACGAAAATGGGAATATTTCGAGTTTTTGAATAGCTATCGGTTTGCGGGTTGCGGCATCTGAAAGGGCAACAAAAAACCTATCGAAAACGTTGTCGGAAATCCCTTCTCTGTGATTTGGGGGCCTCCTGGAGGCAATAGAGTGTTTTTCACTAAAATGTTGATTTCTCAAAAAGCCATTTTTTTTATTTTTTGAAAATCATATATTTGACGTAAAATTTTGCGTTCTTTCGAAAAAAATGGGTTTCAGAGAAGTTTGGGGCGATCCAAGTGACTTATGAGCCATTTTTTGGAAATTCGATTCTTCCAGTTTCAGAAAAAGGCGATTTTCTGCGCATGCGCACAAACGTAGACTTTCGGCGCCACTTTCAATAGAAAGCTGACAAAATTTCCTATAAAATGACTACCCGCAGAGTTGAAATTCATGCACTAAAACGCGATCTGCAAGGATTAATTATGTCGAATAAAAATCACATGAAAATTCAGCCCATTAACGCCTTCGTGGGGCCTGCTGAGATGACACATTCACGAGATCTTCTCGGGACTCAATTTTGAGTACGAAATTGACCTGAAAAAAATTCGGACCACATGGTTTCAACGTAAAATTGTATGAACTTTCAAAATATGCGATGGAAAATCCCGTTTGAGGCGAACCCGAGGTGCTACATTCAATTTTTCGCCAGAAAATACGATATTCCACATTCAAAATTGCGAAAAATTGAATGTAGCACCTCGGGTTCGCCTCAAACGGGTTTTTTCATCGCATATTTTGAAAGTTCATACAATTTTACGTTGAAACCATGTGGTCCGAATTCTTTTCAGGTCGATTTCGTACTCAAAATTGAGTCCCGAGAAGATCTCGTGAATGTGTCATCTCAGCAGGCGCTACGAAGGCGTTAATGGGCTAAATTTTCATGTGATTTTGATTCGACATAATTGATCCTTGCATATCGCGTTTTAGTGCATGAATTTCAACTTTGCGGGTAGTCATTTTATAGGAAATTTTGTCAGCTTTCCGTTGAAAGTGGCGCCAAAAGTCTACGTTTGTGCGCATGCGCAGAAATTCGCCTTTTTCTGAAACCGGAAAAATCGAATTTCCAAAAAATGGCTCATAAGTCACTTGGATCGCCCCAAACTTCTCTGAAACCCATTTTTTTCGAAAGAACGCAAAATTTTTCGTCGAATATATGATTTTAAAAAAATAAAAAAAATGGCTTTTTGAGAAATCAACATTTTAGTGAAAAACACTCTTTTGCCTCCAGGAGGCCCCAAAATCACAGAGAAGGGATTTCCGACAACGTTTTTGATAGGTTTTTTGATGCCCTTTCAGATGCCGCGACCCGCAAATCGATAGCTATTCAAAATCTCGAAATATTCCCATTCTCGTGAATAAAAGAGCATCGACTTTTACACGATAAATTTTTGGTCTGTTGACGGATATGCGTGCAATGGAGAGGAGGAATTTTTTTTGGGCCCCATAGGTGGTCCGAAGTTCCTATTTTGGGACATAGAATCGAATGAAAAAGGTTAAAAAAGAATCTGAGAGATGACCCCTTTTCGTAGGTCGCTTTGGCGTGGAATCCATCCTATATCAGGCTTGCCAACATAAAATCAAAATCAGGGTTGCCAACCTCACGTCTCAAATGTCCATAGATTTTCCCGCGATGTATAGAACACGTGTTTAAGTGTCGTTTACGTGTTTTTGACGTGTCCTTGAATTCTTTGTACATGGATTTCCGATTTTATCATATGTATTTATAAGTTAATATTATACATTCGATTTGCTGCTGATTCTTGCCGTGAAAACGGTTACTGATCGGTCTCACGGAGCCCTTTCGAACACTGCCCAAGCTTCCGAATCCGTTGGCGAAGTTCAGGGGCAATCGATTTTAATCAAATTTGTTTAGATATACGTATTACGTGCATGAAGGGGACGATTTTATGGCTTTTTGCTCCCTCTAAAGAGAAAGCTTTGTTTTCGGCACAGCAAATCTTTGATCAATTTTTCCATTAAACTCAATATTTTCTTCAACAAAATTCCTCCTATCACAAAAGTGCTCCAACCATCTTGTTCCTCTCGCCAAAATCTAACGATTGTAAGTGACACTTTCTCTTCTAAAAACCTTCAAAACCTCCCAGGGACTCATCTCTCCGTCCCTTTGCATGTGTCTGTATGTGTTTGTGTATGTATGTATGTTGTATTTTTCCCGCCACGCTTTCTCTCCTACACTCCACTCTATCGATTTCTGCCTTTCTACAACTTGTAGAGGATCATTCAGAGATGAAACCAGTGATTTGGCTGCTCTCCTCTCCCAATTGAATTTGATTTAGACGTGTTTTGAGGTAAATTGGCTAAAATTATCTACTTTTATAGTAAAATTTCTCTTTCTAACTTGATCTTACGGCAATTTGGGTTATCTAGGCTATGGTTTTTTTGTCTTGATCCATCGATTGGTTAATACCGAAATTCCATTTAATATCCACAAACCTCAATTTTTAGGAAAAACAAAAATTTTCAAGAAAAACTTCATTTTGAGCCTATTGAAACCAATTGTATCAAAATTCCGTCTCGACCAAATTACAGACATTGCTTAAAAACCTAAGTTTAGATAGCCCAAACCGCCCTAACTAGCTTTCTCAAAAAAAAAAAACTCAAAATATACAAGAATATTTTTTTCAATATTCATACTTTCCTCATATCTTCCCCTCAAATCGACCCATTCAAATTTCAATAAACTAAGCTGATACTTTTTCATCATCCTAAATCGATTGGTTGATACCGGAATTTTTCAAAATTTGTTTTAGTACAGTCAAAATCAGATTTATTTTCGAAAAGTCCAAATTTTTTGAAAATACTCCATTTCTATCATCTTTACACCAGCTATATCAAAATTTCGTCTTAACCAGACGATATATCTTGCACAGAAAACACAAATGTAGGTCATCCGAATTCCCCTCGAAGGGAATCTTGTAATAATAGCTCGAAATATGAGAAAAAAATTTCATCCAAAATTCATTTCTTGCTCGTATTTCCCTCTACAACTAATCTATTTACCTTTTAATGAACCAGAGAGATACTTTCCCAGCATCCTACATCAATTGGTTGAAACCAAATTTGATTCAACCACGTTCAAGTCTGATTCCAATCCAATTTTCACTCCAAGAATCGAAATTCCCTCCAAGAACTCCATTTCCATCATCTATAAACCAACCGTAACTCCGCCAACTGTAACCAACCAAAACTCCGCCTCAACCAAACGATTGTTTTTACTTTCAAAACTAGAGTCTAGATCATCTTAATCACCCTAAAAGTGTTTCTCGAGAAAATAAATCAAGATATACAATTAAAATTTGATCTAGAATTAATTTGTTTCTCATATCTACTCAGAAAGTATGAGTTGCGTCTGAAATGGATTGGACCACAGGGGAAATGAAACTATTTTGTGGAAATTTCAATCATGATTTTGGAATTTGATCAGTTCTCCAGATTTCTCATCAATGCGAGTGAACCTCTGAGACTATTCCGCTAAGAGAAAGTATCCTGCTGATCTCTTTTAGCAGCGTATTTTTTCGACAACGGTTCCTCCTCAGCCTTTCGACCGATCTTTCTGAAATTCATGTGGGTGGTAGAGGACCACGCAAAGATATGGTGGGAAGATTTATACCTCATTCTATGAAATAGTTCTCGATTAATGAGTCTGCGAAGATATAGAATTTAAAGCTTTCGAAAAATCGATTATTTTATCCTCAAATATCTTTTTTCAAAAACAGCACACCAAGTCTTGCGTCACCTAAACAACCACTTTTTCGTTGATTTCCATCAATGGGTTAATGTGGAATTTCCATTCCACCAATTACTTCATGAATCTTCCATCGATGGAAAAAAGATTAGGTACAGTTCTCTTTCTATACATTTTAAAGTGATTCCGTATCAATCAATCGATCAGGGATAACGAGATGAAGACTTCATTAGGTCACCTCAATTTCCTTCATAAATTTTTTCTAGAAGATAATTCGAGAAATTTGGAATAAATTTTGGAAAATGTTGACATTTTCATTTTCGAAGACACATTAATCGAGAATCGTTCAATAGATTGAGCTATAAATCCTCTCAGCACATCTTTGTGTGGTCCTCTACCACCCACATGAATTTCAGATGGATCACTCGGAGAGATGGGGAGATACCGTTGACGAAAAAACATATCATTTATTTCTATGTTCCTACCAATATACTAGAATTCCAAAATTATAATCTATTGGTCTACACCGATAGTCACATTTTGCCGTGAGAAAGCATTCTGCTAATATCATTTAGCAGCGTATTTAGATGACTTCTTTAAGAATTCGAGACACTGCCATTGTCAGCATCGAAGGTAGCCGAGTAACTTTTTACGATTTACGGAGCTGCTTCACATTCAGATAAGACGTTATTCTGGTGTTCGAAATTGATTTATTTAAATTGTTTTTTAATTTTGATCTTTTTTCTTTTTTGGTATTCGAGATAGCACAATTCCTATTATGTGAAGGTTGAACTGATTGTTGTGGAAAATGGAGATGATAATATTCGACTTTTTAAAGTAACAGATAATATGATCAAGATTGGAAAATTATTGAATCGTCCACAGCGAGATGGACTTTTTTTTGAACCCTGCGATGATTTAAAATGATTTCGAAACTAAGGATTTGACATTGAAAAGAAAGATTGGTCTAATATAATGAAAGGTAATCGAATTGAAAAGATAACAGAATTTACTGTACATTCATCTAAAATGTTTTGAAGTTGAAATTGAACAATTACTTGAAATGTGAAAGATTGCCAAGTTACTTGGTGGAATGCGATGTCGGTCCTTCTCGAATGCTTATTTTAGAAAGATTGGATTAACACGGGAGAGGGGGGAGTGATTGGAAGAATATTAACAATGAGATCCTTCGATTAGTGAAAGATGAATTCTAGGATTCACTATTTGTTATTCATCGTCGTTCGAGGCGAAAAACTACTTTGTTACTAAATTTTCGAAAATGGAAAGTGACTGTTAAGACTAAGCCTAATATATCCTGATCAATGAAGTTGTCAAGTGAGAATTAAATCGATCTATCGTGATTGTTCATAATTCATATTGACATAAGATAATCATGAATGTTTTTTCAAATCATTGAAGTTTTTCATATGGAATAATAAATCGAAGAAATTGAGGTTTAGAAGAGTCCTTGATCGAAGGGGTGATTTGAGTTCTACTGAATTCAAGGAACTTCATAGTTTATCAAATTATGAAGATGTAATTTTATCGGTCTTTGCGAGTTAAAGTCAGCAAATTTTGCTGAATTTTTAGCATCAATCGAGAATGGATTTTTTCTCCACTCTCGATCAATGCACCTTTAGAGCCTCGTATGGTTCCGAGGAAGCATCTAAAGGATTTTGATGGAAAGGAATGAAAAGTAAAGATGAGAAAATGAGAAACTTGATGAAAAATTTTGATTCTACGCTGATATTGTGCGTGTTTCGCCCTTCTCTCATTGCTCGGGCTTTTCAAAGTGGTGGAAGAGCAATGAGAGTTTACCACTTCCTGAATAGCCAAGACACGCGGCTCGAGTGGCCGAATGTTCGATGGTTTGAACGCCCTTATATACGAAAGTTCATCTTCGTTATGCGCTTGCGAGAAAGGTCAATTTAACCCGCTATTTCCATTTGATTTCTCAACATTTTTACTTTGGCAGCTCTTTGGCCTTCTGCCGGAGATATATGTAATTAATTTTGACACTCGATCGATATGATCGGATATCGTATTTATCACTCGCGGGAATTTCAAATTATGAAGATGTAATTTTATCGGTCTTTGCGAGTTAAAGTCAGCAAATTTTGCTGAATTTTTAGCATCAATCGAGGATGGATTTTTTCTCCACTCTCGATCAATGCACCTTTAGAGCCTCGTATGGTTCCGAGGAAGCATCTAAAGGATTTTGACGGAAAGGAATGAAAAGTAAAGATGAGAAAATGGGAAACTTGATGAAAAATTTTGATTCTACGCTGATATTGTGCGTGTTTCGCCCTTCTCTCATTGCTCGGGCTTTTCAAAGTGGTGGAAGAGCAATGAGAGTTTACCACTTCCTGAATAGCCAAGACACGCGGCTCAAGTGGTCGAATGTTCGATGGTTTGAACGCCCTTATATACGAAAGTTCATCTTCGTTATGCGCTTGCGAGAAAGGTCAATTTAACCCGCTATTTCCATTTGATTTCTCAACATTTTTACTTTGGCAGCTCTTCGGCCTTCTGCCGGAGATATATGTAATTAATTTTGACACTCGATCGATATGATCGGATATCGTATTTATCACTCGCGGGAATTTCAAATTATGAAGATGTAATTTTATCGGTCTTTGCGAGTTAAAGTCAGCAAATTTTGCTGAATTTTTAGCATCAATCGAGAATGGATTTTTTCTCCACTCTCGATCAATGCACCTTTAGAGCCTCGTATGGTTCCGAGGAAGCATCTAAAGGATTTTGATGGAAAGGAATGAAAAGTAAAGATGAGAAAATGGGAAACTTGATGAAAAATTTTGATTCTACGCTGATATTGTGCGTGTTTCGCCCTTCTCTTATTGCTCGGGCTTCTCAAAGTGGTGGAAGAGCAATGAGAGTTTACCACTTCCTGAATAGCCAAGACACGCGGCTCAAGTGGCCGAATGTTCGATGGTTTGAACGCCCTTATATACGAAAGTACATCTTCGTTATGCGCTTGCGAGAAAGGTCAATTTAAAATAAAGAGAAAGGTTTTCATTCCTTTCCATCAAAATCCTTTAGATGCTTCCTCGGAACCATACGAGGCTCTAAAGGTGCATTGATCGAGAGTGGAGAAAAAATCCATTCTCGATTGACGCTAAAAATTCAGCAAAATTTGCTGACTTTAACTCGCAAAGACCGATAAAATTATATCTTCATAATTTGAAATTCCCGCGAGTGATGAATACGATATCCGATCATATCGATCGAGTGTCAAAATTAATTTCATAGTTTATCGTCCCCGTTGTGAGTATATAGGGTGAAATGGACGTGTGATTGTAGAGTATCTTTTCTTTTGAGTAGCGATGTAATTCTTCAGCACAGAAGTTAAAGGAGACATGTTCAGATGAAACTGACATGCTTTTTGGTTTTCCAATATCGGGCCAAAAAATCGATGTTCAGAACAGAGGAAATCCAGTTACTCCATTTTGAAGAGCGGCGTTAGTGTACTGTGTTGTTTTCACCATCTCTAGTGAGTCTGACTCTTCTATATTTACACTAGCTAGGCAACTGTCATTTGTACTCTGTCCATCTCAGAGATGAAAGTCTCGATTTCTATGTGAGGCGTGGCATCATACAGTCCTGTTGCAACTTGTAAATATATAATCGATGCTCACAGAGATGTGAGAAGTGCGATGTTGCTGTGAAGTTTCTGAAGAATATGTGTAACGGAGTGGATTGATTTGTTGGACAGGCAAAATTAGTTCGGATAAAATTGAACCGTCAAGGACTCGTGTTTGAAATCTGAATTATTGAGACGGACGTTTTCATTCTATCAAGTTATATGAAACTTCTGATGAATACTTCGTAAGCGTTTGTTGATCTTTTCATAATTGAAATCAAACAAGTTCCGGAAAATCTACAACTGACCAGAAAATCTAATGAGACGTGTTGGTTTTTTTTTGGAGTTAACGTTACTTTATAGTTTATCTTTGATTTTTTTGAAATTGGAATTGAAAAATTTGTGAAATTCAAAAATGATTATGTTACGTTATTGGTGTTCGGGTATTGGGTTTTCCGTCTCCCAAGCGCGAAGCTGTCGTGCTGGGTGTTTGTGAAGGGGTTGGATGTATAGAATGATCTTGACACGAGAATAAGATTAACTGTTACTGTATTCCACGGCTAGTATCTCAATGTAAAGAGACCTATCAAATGATTTGACTTCTACTGACAGGGCCAATCCGTGGCTGCGTTTACTTGTCTCGCGTGACTGACTCGGACCGTAAGCTCCCGAGTTAATACTAACAACTACTTATCCTAAAAATGAACTCCCCAACTGAACTCTTGCAGTTACTTAAATACAATCGGTGCGACCCCGATGTCGCACCGCGCAATGGATGGAGGGGCGCTCCAAATTTTCCCATTGCGATCATTCGGCTCGAGGCCTGTACGAGCCTCTCGCAACATCATATATATATATAACATACACTACACGTCCGAAGCTACGCATTTACCCTCCGGGGTAAATTTTTCATAACTTAAATCTCGATTTTTCATGATTCAACTCAAGGACTTTGTCCAGCTTACACTGAATTTGCCAAAACAACTTTCATCCAACAATAATTCTCGTTATGTTTTACAGCTAAATTATCTGGAATCATGGTTTGCTGGCTAGGTGAATAAGAAATTAGATATAAAACATCAATTTACGCTAGGTTAGATGAAACTCCGAGTGGTGATTACAAAATCAAAAATATGCCGAGAGGTTACCAAAAATTTCTCTACTTGCGCAAAATTGGTGAAATTTCAGAACTATTCACGTATTCCTAGATGCCCTCAGCATGCGTGAGAATGACATTCCATCTCTTCTAAACCCTAACGAAAAAATGACATTCTCCGTGAATTAGATTGTTTACAACGAAGACTTACTTCTAGCGTGATTGTATTTATTCATTAAAAGTACCCGTGACTTAAACTCTAAATCTAACGATCTACAAAATAACCCGATCTGAATGATTTTACGATAACAATAACCATAGGTCTCTTTCTTCAATTATACTCCGTGCATGAATAAACAAAGGTGAGTCTTCTTGATGTTGTTTTCTTAATTCTTCAGGTCAGTTTTCAATCAGCTTGGCTATTTTATATGGCTTGTGTGTTTGATTTCTCCGTCATCTCCTCAGATATATTCTCAATATTTCAATTGCAATGTTTCCAGTGATCGCATCATTCACTGCTTATCTCGTTGGGATATATTCAATTTTTGCTCCAATTCTTTTGATAATATTGTTTATTTTTCCTCCGAATAATATAGTTTTCATCAGGATAATCATTTTTCATCTTCAGAACGATTCGAATATCCTTTGTTATGACGTGGGTTTTCCTGAAACAGTCTTTAAATGATTAGTGGAGAGGGACCCCCCAGGCGAAGGACTTTCGTAAAAAAAATGCAATCACTGAATTTCATCGATCATTTGTCGCTGTTGTTATCAATTCGTTCAATTTTTATAATAAAAGTTTATCTTCATGTCTTTTGACTCGTAAACTGCTCGCGTCCTGATCGACCGACGCTGAAATTTTCATAAAAATCTTTCCAAAGCATAATATTTAAGTAAAATGGTGATTTTTTGTAAAACTCTAGATCAATCGATGATTAGTCCCCAGTAGTCTCAGTTCTCCTCATTCAGTAATGAAACTCCTTCGAAATTTCTTTTCGGGCGTGCATTCTTTGGATTTGAACTGATCGACGCTCATTTTTTGAAAAATATGGCTCATTTGCTTCGAGATGGTGAAATTTTTTAATTTTCTGCAAAGTTCTATATGAACGGATGATTTTCAAATGCTGAAGTTGTTTTCTCATAGCTGGATCTGAATATTTGAGCATTCTATCTCAAATTGATTATATTACTCGAATTTAATTTGATCGACGTTGATTTTTGGAAAAATTCGGCTCATCGGCTTCGTGATGGACGAAATTTTGAGTTTCTCGTGAGGTTCCATATGAATGGATGTTTTTCTTGTGCTAAGTCATTTTTCGATGAATAAATATGAATATTTGAGGATTCTATCTCGAATTGATCCTATAACTCATATTTAATTCGACCGACCTTGATTTTTTGAAAAATTCGGCTCATCGGCTTCGCGATGGACGAAATTTTGAGTTTCTCGTAAGATTCCATACGAATGGATGTTTTTCTTGTGCTGAAGTCATTTTTCGATGAATAAATATGAATATTTGAGGACTGTATCTCAACTTGATCCTATAACTCGAGTTCAATTTGACCGACATTTATTTTCAAGAAATTCATTCTGTATATCATCACTACGTCATTCATATATCTCGCAGGTCTGGTGGCACTTGTAGCCTCGGCATTTAACACATTATACACGTGATTGGATTACTATGCAGAGTGGATTTTTGTGGATGAGCAACTTTGCTTCCTCGTAGTACGGTCAATAGATTCGTGAATGCTGACGCAGCGCATATATTGTCGGGAATCCGGTTGTTCTCCGTACTTATATCAGCCTGTCGGTGGTCACGTGTGTTCGATTCATTATATCACGGGGATTTCTCTGAACTTTTCATGGATCAATACGCCATTCTGATTGCGGAAATCACTGTTCCCTATTTCCAAATAGCACGAAAGCATACTGTGGCTACATGTTACGCGTGAAAATAGTTGAAACCTATGAAAATTTGGCTCAAAGAAAAATACGCGGTTTTATTGGGCATTTTTGACGATTTTCTATCGCATGGGAATAAATGGATCAAATTCCTTGTTCTCGGGCATCGTGCAAGATAGGGACATGTATCTTGGCTCAAGATGGAGATATCTGATACGATTACTTGCATTAATGGTGAAATAGCCGAACGCCATTACCTTGGAATGGATTTCAAATCATAGAATATAGTTTTTTGTAATTCGGATCTGAATTTGTATCACGTAGGATTTGAATGTCTTTTTCAAATTTCTGACGATATTGATGCATCAATCAGCTTGATTAATACGAATTGAGTATTTTCAAATAGTTTTATCATCAAAATGAGTATTCCCGGAAGAATGCTTGAGAAAAACATTGAAAATGACCCTTGGAAAATACGTCATTGGATCCTATGCGAATTGACGTAAAATATTCGGATTTTTTTTTTCTTTAATGTATTCTACAAATTATCCTGATTGATAAATGAAAAAATGGGAGACTGAGGTCCATCGTGACCTCTGATATGAAATACGTACCTGGCGAACCAACAAAGGATTTGCTTTATCAGGATTTCCCCAAAGGAAGGCGTAAAAATTCTACTATTATCATTGCTCAAATTTCGATTTATTGTAGTACTAATTGAGCTATTGATCAGAAGGAGGTGATGCAATCCTCGACCTCTCTGTGCATAGTTCTGAGAGAGAGAAAAAAATTACACGCGTTTGCAATCCATTCGATGTCAACAGGGAAATATGAATTTGATCTGCATGCTCGAGTTGGTGCAATGCACCCACATTTCGAGTGAACTGCGTTGGAATATTTATATTTACTGTGCTCATTGGGCACTATTATTCCTCTCAAATGATAAAAGTCTATTTACTGCTCACTCTTGAGATTCATATCACTAGCTCAAAAACCCTCATTGTGATTGAGTGATTCCACGTTCTAAAATCATGGGACGACTGGATGATTTGGATATGATCCAACAGTGTGAGAATGTATATTGTGTCAGTGTATTGGTACAATTTTCTCCGTGATTTGCTGCCAATTTTCTTCGTTTCTTCTTCTCCAATCAGTAATCAAATTCATGCTTTTATATTCTTTACTTGATTTTATCTTCGATGAATTTTCTTCTTCACCCTTGTGTAAACAGAATTTTGGTCCGAATTTACTGTTACAGTGAAGAGCGCATGTTGAAATGTCTAGACACGTAAGGACTACTCCATGGCAGGCCTCTTTCGCATTGCGCGAAAACGCATGCTGAAGTAGCCAGACATGTGAACGCCACTCCGTGTCAGGCCTCTTTTACATTGAGCGAAAAACACTCGCTAAAGTAGTCAGACACGTAAAGCCTTCTCCGTGTCAGGCCTCTTTTGCATCGAGTGAAAAACGCTCGTGATTCAGTCATAGGTTTTCGAGTGTATGAGTTTTGTCTAGAACTAACAATGATTTGGTCATGGATTTTTGTAGTGTACAGAGTTTTGTACAGAACTTACTGTAATTCAGTAATGGATTTTTGTAATGTCCGGAGTTTTGTCCCGGATTCGCTATGATTCAGTCATGGATTTTTGTAGTGTACACAGTTGAGTCCAAAACTTACTATGATTCAGTCATGGTTTTTTTGTAGCGTACAAAGTTTTGTCCAGAAATTACTATGATTCAGTCATGGATTTTTGTAATGTACAGAGTTTAGACCGTAACTTGTCGTGATTTCTGGTGTTGATATCAACAACTCAGTTGCTTTTTATCCTAAGGGTGCCTGTAATCAAGGATTCTCATTTTTTTCCTAGTGCAAGGTTCTTGATTCCTCGTTCAGTGTTGCTGCTCCGTGTAGTTGTGCGTCAGTTTTCATGTTCGTGTATAATATATAAGATATTTGGTTTAGAGTAGGGTTTTGGAGTTGATCTCAAGGACGGTAACTCATGTTTAACATTGGGCCTTCGAGCAAGCGCATCCGAGTTACTTCGCGATCCTATTCCGAGACAGTTCTCGCATCGAAATTTTCATTCCAGGTCGATTCGAATGGATTGGCAGTTATTACTTGCATTCATTCGATTAAAATTCTTGCATTACGTCTTTCATCACACCAACTCTTTTATTACACTCCAGACATCGTGTTTTACTAGATCTGGAACGCGTTCCCCAACCTTCGTCTTGAGAATTCCCATAAAAATGAATTATTTGTTCATGACCATATCAACTATCAGTATTCTCTCTTCGTTCGCACCCGCGGTCTCGTCGTTCACTCGAATAATCTCCCAACTACACTGGACGTTGATTCTAAGTGACTTTTAACTCCAAAAATTCTGGCTGAGCATGATACTCATTTCACTATCGTTTCATCTTTGGTGTGTTATGAAACTTAGAATGAGGAAGAAAATGTCCAAAGAAAAACATCTTATAGATCCATATAAATCTTACGAATGATTGAATATTTACTGTTTGCATGAAGTTCTCATTATTAAAATATAGCACGACGTTCTCTTCTTCATACCATTAAAATTGTACCTCATACAGGTTTTTCATCATCAGTCCGATTTCGGGTCATCGCGTCCATTAGCTACGCGATAAAGAAAAAAAAAAGAAAAGGAAAAAGATTTATACTGGATATTCTGTCTGTTAGTATGAAAGTTAGCCCCGATTTTTCTCAAATGACAACGTTCTTGGAATGGTACTCTCACTACAATAGAATTCAAGGTTTGATCAGTGAGAACGCATGGCCCTATTGTTATCTCTGAGTTTGAGTCAACCCTGAGTTATCATTGATCATTCAATTCCATGTCAAGTTCCGCGTCCGTGAGCTACGCGGAAAAAAGGGGGAAAAAATCAAAATATGGCTTCTTCATTCCTTATAAACTACTCAAATTATTATCCTTATTCAAACTTCCATTTCTTCCTAGACGTATATGTACTGAAGAGATCAAAATCTGCTACATTAGAAGATATCGTAATCATCGCGTCCGTTAGCTATGCGATATATGAAAAATATTTCGAAATCAGTGTCTCATTGAGAGGTGCATCCTACCTCCGAAGTTGAGGGAATCTGCTGAGCCATTCAATTTATTAGTTCGTGATGAAATTCAACGTCTCAAAGTCGACATTATTTCAGCCTCTCGATGTGGCTAAATTGCAACATTAACTACTTGCAACCTTGCAGTTCTGAGAATTATGGGTCATTCTATTCTAAACAATCTTTAAGTGACTTTCGTGCAGTTTTGCGCAATTGGCTCACAATTGATTGAAATTACGGATATAGGTCTTACAACGATGAGAGTTCCTACGACTGGTATTTTACTTGACTGAGGGCTGTCATTCTTACCGAATCAAACTCGATTGTTTTGAATTCAAACGTATGCACTTCGAAAATGATGAGTTTTGTATGGAATCCCTATTCCGTCTACTGGCTACATTTTTCCGCGAAAATGCAATCATTCTATCTCTTCAATCAGATGTCGCTCTTTCGAACGGATTTTTATATTTCACACAATTGTCAATGTGTCTCTGAGAACTTTGTTAACGTCAGATTTATATCGGCTGTGACTCTCATCTCCACTAGAGACCGTGTTATCTCGAGCTAATGGTCCTAATTCGCGAAAATAATAAAACCGCCTCAAAGTCCTAGTTGCTGTGAGTATAAATATTTATTGCGTTCATTTCTTCGCTGGAGACCCTGTTAACTCGAGCTGAAGAAGTAAAATTTCATCTCAAAGACTCTTTTAACTCCGAGGAAAATATCCATTGCACTCTATTTATCCGCTAGGTAGGCTCTGTTAGCTCGAGCTGAGAAAATAACTGTCCACAAACATAACAACTCTTCTCAAAGACTTTGTTGACTCCGTGGCTGTTATTACCATGGAATTTTTATTCATCAAAGCTGATTGATTTAAATTGGAAAATCCTCTGAAAGCAACGGCAACCTCAAATTTCTACAGCTCTTACATTCCAAATTTTCATTAAAATGATCAATCAAATTGCTATTCCTTTACTCAAAATTCCATGCAGTTTGTAACTAACTATTCTTGTAAGTATTGGGATAATTTCAAATGAATTTAGCATCATACTCATTCCCTCCTATTTATGGTAATGGACTTGGGATTTCCCGACTCTGTACCAAATTGACCTCCAAAATCATCTCGATGATCTTCCAGAAACTCTCATTGATGCCTATGCTTGAAAAAAATATTCCGGATCACTTCATAAAACCCAAATTCAAAATTATAATGAAAATGACTCCATGGCCCTTTGCATAACCTGATGAATTGACAATCTAAAATTTCTGAACGACCCATGTTTGTTTTAGAGGCTGAGAAAAAAAATCTCTACTTCGAAAAATTAACCTGCACTTGAATTATTGATTAGGCTACTCTATGCGTGAAAATTAAACTACCTTAAACAAAACCTTCACTCATCCAAGAGTTGCAAACTCGTGCTTTATTTCCAATGATGAATCGTGATTGAAAAAATGTTACATTATGCTGCGTATATTGACTGCGATTGGTGGGAATTACTCAACAACCAAGGTGGTTTCTCCCGAGGCGGCCTACTTCCAGCGATCATGCAACTAGACTTATTCTTTTCAAGAGCCATAATCCTGTCTAAGAAGTGTGAAATTAATCTTGATCTCGAGATCACATTTTGATCGATGTCTGATTGAAGTGGACTTCCGTGATATTCGTATGATTTCCTCAGCTCAGCAAAACGAATGTCTTCATTCCTCAACACCATATTTCCTGCTGATTCCCAATATTCCGAAATCTTATTCGAAGTGATAACTACTTGCTCAACACTCGAAATGACTTCAAGACATGACCCGATTTCACAAGATTCGTCCAAACTGATGGAATTGCATTCTTTGTCGCTTTCCTCGACTGACGCAACGAAATTCTTGTAATTAGGTGGATGAAAATTTTCTCCCAGAGTATTGCTCATTTTTGGTGAAGAAATTTGGTCTGGTTCATCCGAACGACTTGAAGTATCATTATGATTATCCTCCATATTTTCCGTTTCTGTGACGAAACCTACATGATTGGAATGTGAACGATCAATTTTCGCGACGCATCTTGCTTTTGAACTTAGAATAGTCTCCTTTGAGTCCAAATTACTCGAATCACTATTTGCAATAGGCTCTTCGACTATTACCTGTCTATCAAAATCTTGGAACACGAACTCACCGCAATTCGGTCGGTCAGTATCGTTTGAGATCAAGAGTTCACAAGTTTTCGGAACGGATTCATCGATACTAATTTCCTCACAAGTTTGATCGTGATCATTATCACGATATGTTGCAGAATGAATTCCAGAATCCATATGGTCATTTTCGACTTCATGGACTGATAATTTTGAAGGTTGTTCGTCCACCTGTCCAGAAGAAGGCAAATATAGCTAATCAAAGAAAGAAGAAGGAGCATGTTTGTTGAATGAATTCGGTTTTTCAGATTCGTCAGAATTATCGGCGATGGCAATATTCTTAATAATTCCCGAGATCTTGTTCGATGGGGATGGCTCAGTGACTTCATGTCATTTGAGTTTTCTTCGAGAAAATCGAATGAGATTAAGTCGTCTCCTTGCAAGGGAAAGGTTTTGCACCCCTCACTCACGCAATTACTGATAATTTCGAAAGATGTTAGATCTATTTGTCATGTCATTTGTTCCTCATTGTGAGAGAAATTTTGATTTGCATATTCATCCCTGACTTTGCTATAGTAGTTAGACAGCCTTTCCAAATTCGCTCGCGTAAAATTCCGATAAAAAAATCAAAAAACTCGGCAATGGGAGTGAGGTCCCGATGTTCGAGAGGGTGTCCGTCTAAATTCGATATTAATTCAACTGCCTGTCCTAGAGTAGCGTAGTCTTTATGACGTATTCCATCAAAACGCCAGTTAAGCCCAATTATGAATTGTTTGAGTGCTAACTTTTCGTAAGTCAATATCCGCCATTTCCTGGCTTTTTCCCCGTACCTATGTAGCTTGTTCAGTTTATCGTACCAAATCCATGTTCTGATACCATATTCTAACACTGATTCATCATGTTCTTGATGCCAGCGGTCAAACTGTTGCAAAATATTATCGTAACTTTGTTTTCCATAAAATTTTTCATCAAGTTTATTTTGGAGCACTACATAATCATAGAAATTCAAGTGATCTCTATTAGCTAGTAAGGATATTCCAATCTGGCGAATTATCGTCTCACTGGCACGATGATGGAGGACTCACTGAACTGCTGAATTTTTAGACAATTTCATCAATTCTATGACTTTGTAAACAAATGGTCTGAATTCTATTGCCTGCTCATTCGAACCCGGGAGGAGTTCCCAAGCTCCATCAAGAAAGTGGTCGTATCGAGATTCCATTTTTGAGTTATTGCTTCCTATATCAATCTTGAAATCGTATCTGTGTTCATGAAAACCGACGAAAGTCCTCGCCCCGCGTTTCTCCCCACGGAGGACAAAAAACGTGGAATAACATGTTTGACTTACCCTGATGTTGCTGTGACGATATGAGCAAGCTGTTGTTCACACATCCTTCTTCCCAGGGTAAAAAGTCGTCTTGAAGTTGGATTAAAAAGAGGCTTCCTTGCACACTCAGCGCCAGTTTCTATGTTATCTCCCTTGGTCGTCTCACGCTTCCCTTACGATGTCCTCTGTTGATTTTATTGCGGGTCCTTGATCGTTGAATATATGTCGTTGTTCGGAAATTTCCAACCGAATATTCACCGAAAAACAATCCTAACCCTTCAGACGGAACCCACGTTGGGCGCCAGTTTTTATGTTACGTTATTGGTGTTCGGGTATTGGGTTTTCCGTCTCCCAAGCGCGAAGCTGTCGTGCTGGGTGTTTGTGAAGGGGTTGGATGTATAGAATGATCTCTACACGAGAATAAGATTGACTGTTACTTTATTCCACGGCTAGTATCTCAATGTAAAGAGACCTATCAAATGATTTGACTTCTACTGACAGGGCCAATCCGTGGCTGCGTTTACCTGTCTCGCGTGACTGACTCGGACCGTAAGCTCCCGAGTTTATACTAACAACTACTCATCCTAAAAATGAACTCCCCAACTGAACTCTTGCAGTTACTTAAATACAATCGGTGCGACCCCGATGTCGCACCGCGCGATGGATGGAGGGGCGCTCCAAATTTTCCCATTGCGATCATTCGGCTCGAGGCCTGTACGAGCCTCTCGCAACATCATTCATATATATAACATACACTACAATTAGGAGAACTAATGTAATAATATGCTGTATTTTTCTTGAACAGCTTTAGATAGGAGGAGTGAATGGACACAGGGGGTGGTTGGGGACGTCCCCCCCACTAGATCGTATTTTTTTCATTTAATTCTTTAAGATTAAGAAATTGACATAGTATGATTACATATGAGATTGATGTGGCATACAGCATGTACAAAGTATTTCTTACAACTAAAATACAAATATCTTATTTCAATTAGTATTTAGAATGTAGTATTCTTCTGATTGGTTAGAATTCATTGAGTTGAGTTATACTATCACTTGGTATCAATTCAATTCATTTATAATCGTTGATATTACTCTATTTAATTGAATGACTAATTTGTTAAAAACTGACCTATGTATAATATATTGTTCCATTGGAGATTTTATAATGGTAATCATTTCATTGAAATCAATATATAAACATATTGATCAATCATTCTTGGCTCGCGTTCACGAAAAGATGTGTGGGTGTAAATATACAGTATTTTTTGTTTTGAGTAGCAATGTAACTCTTCATCACAGAAATTGAAGGAGACATGTTCAGATGAAACTGACGCGCTATTTGGTTCTTCAATATCGGGCCAAAAAATCGATGTTCAGACCAGAGGAAATCCAGCAATTCCATTTTAAAGAGCTGCGTTAGTATATTGTGCTGTTTTTCAACATCTCTAGTGAGTCTGACTCTCTTATATTCACAGTAGCTAGGCAACAGTAATTTGTACTCTGTCGATCTCAGAGATGAAAGTCTCGATCTCTGGCAACGAGCCATGGCATCATACAATACTGTTGCAACTTGTAAATATAATCGATGCTTACAGAGATGTGAGAAGTGTAATGTTGTTGTGAAGATTTTTAGAAGAATGTGTGACGGAGATAGCTTGATCTTTTTGAGCGACAATATTGGCTCGAGTTGAATGATGTGAGCAGGCTACACATCAAAATATTACAACTGTATAGTATGATTTGAGCGATGACTCGAATTTCTGAGCCAAATATGGAAAGTCAAATAACATTAAAAATCTTCATTGAAATAATGTAAATCACAACTGTACGACGTTTCCAAGTGATTTTAACAGTCGTAGTTGAAATTTGAAAAAATTTATGCATGTCTGTACAACTAAAAGTTATGTTCGGTTGTCTTGTAACGGGGGTGGATGATTTTAACTCACATTTTAAAGTACCGCATCTCGATTGGATTGTATCTTGGTTTGGAGTTGGATTGCTGTTCTCGATGAACGGAGGTATTTTCACTTCCTGGTCCATGTGATTGTGTTGTATTTCCACGTTTGACAACCTGCGTTGGAACGGCTGTGGATGATTGGGAACCGATCGTTTTCTCATATTGTAGGCGTGAGATCTTGGTAGGACTCCAACTGAGCCTGTGAAGCAAAAAAAAAGGAGAAGAATACGTCCAATATCAAACAGTAGTTCTTGTAATATGAATTAAGATGATATATTATAGATTTGTTATTGTTCCAATATTTTTCGATGAAAAAATGTTTAGGCGATAAACATGCAGTAAATGAAGGAAGTAGAAACGGGGAATATTGGTTTATGATTTCTGATTCTATGTGAAATAATTTACTTACCTCCTGTGACTGTTGAACTGCACTTGTTGATGATGTCTCTTTCGTAGAGGCGCGCGGCTAAATGAGAGCGTCCAAAGCGGCGTCTGCATGTCTGGCATCGCTCCGCTCCCGTCTGATGCCCGGGGGAGACTGATGGGATGACGAGCAGCAAGCACGCGTAGATTTCTTCTCCGTAGAGGCGCACGGCTCAATTTGCGTGACCATGTTGCCGTCTGCACGTCTGCTCTTACTCCGCTCTCGTCTGATGCACCGGTAAGACTGATTGCGAGCACCAAGAACTTGTTTATATCTTCGAAGTAGGAGCCCGTGGTGAAGTGAGCGCGTCCTGGTGTCCACCTGTTCTTCGGCTCCATTCCACTCCCGTTTGATGCCCGAGAAAAACTGACGGCACTCAGCGAACTTCGTGTATGTCTTCTTCGTAGAGGCGCGCGGCTGACTGAGCGCGTGCAAAGTGGCGTCCGCATGTCTGGCATCGCTCCGCTCCTGTCTGATGTACAGGGAAAACTGATGGCGAGCAGCAGACACGCGTTCATTCCTTCACTAGAGAGGCACGCAGATGAGTGAGCGCAGTCAGGTTGGCGGATGCATGTCTGTCTCGTTCCGCTCCCATCCGATGCACGGACAGAATTGATGGCGCCTATCGAGCTCTCGTGTATGTCTTCTTCGTAGAGGAGCGCGGCTGGATGAGCGCGATCAAAGCGGCGTCTGCATGTCTGGTATCGGCTGCGTCTCCATTAACGTGTGTACCGCGTCTGCGTGGCGCAGCGTGCGAGCTTTCTGCTTTCGTCTCCATGTTTATTTTCTGGAGATCTAGATTCTTTAGTGCGGATTAATTTATTTCAAGACTAACGTGATGCCTTGCGTTGCTAGGCTTGTAAATACTCCTGGGAGGCGTATTGGATTCTGGAAATGTTTCCGTGAATCGAAATGAGACTGAATATTCATCAGAATTATTCAGTTGTTGATCATGGATGTCCTGAAAACTTTCCCTATTTGCACAATGTGATCTTTCGAATCGAATAATTAGTCTGCCAAATTGTGTTGAGATGTAAAGTCCAATTTCGATGAGATCCAAGTTCGATTATTTGTGTAACATCATTCGAAGATTGTTCATAGAGAAAGGCGTTCTGACCCTAAAGTATTGTTTCACGGTGTAACTGATTGTACGTCATCTCAATTCACGATTATATCTGTGTTCTGAATTTTTCCATCAGTTTCAACTTATCTAATTCGTTGGAATATTGTGTGATCGAAATTCATTGAATGGGTCATTTCTTATTCGAATGAATTTCAAACAATATGCAAATGCTCGGAAGTAAGGTTTAATTGTCCAACTTCAAAACAACATTCAAGAATTTCTCGTCAGCAACAAATCTGAAACCATTACAGAGATGAGCAATAGTCCCAAATAATGACTGAACTCAAATGTCATCCAAGTTGGACATTTTTCTTCCAACAAAACTGAGAATACTGGTTGTTAGATTTGAAAAAACACATTGTGCAAACCAGAATAAGTTTCAAAACATACATTAATCAACCATTGAATTCGAATGGAAATCGAGTCTCTTTTTAGATTTATAAGAACATTTTCAGAGTCCAATACGCCTCTCCGGAGCATTTATAAGCCGAGCAACGCGAGGCATTACGCTAGCAGTACATCCAGTACCAAGGGCGCAGAGTACTTTCACGCACGAGTTCCCGAAATGAGTGCGCAAAAGTGAACTTCGCGCGCAGTTGTTGCTTCTGCGACGTGCGCAAAGTGTTTTGCACTGTGCGCAAAGTCTCACTTTGTGCACGAGAATTTCAGGAACGAGGGCGGAAAAGTTGCGCCCGTGTTGCTTACTATTTTTTTTGATATTGGTGTGGAAAGTTGTTCCCCGTGTCATGTACTGTGAGAAGTAGGAGGAGGGCAGGGCGCGGGCGCGGTCCAGGGGCGGAGCCCCGGTGGGGGTGCAGGGAGCGGAGCCCCCGCCGGAGGGTCCAAAAAATCCATCGTCGAATTCCACGTTAAATTTCGTAGACATGGACCACTTGCATGTATATTAGTCAAGAAGAATCCGAAATTATTATCTAGCTATCAAAAATGGAATTCAAATCATCATATGACGACGCTGTGATCTAGATAAGATTGGAATGTAAGTGCAGAAGTAATTTTGATCAGTTTGTTATCATGCAAATGTCGTGGAACTATTATTTTGATACTCAACAATTTCCAAATCGAAACCTTATACTATCTTCATAGGGATGGTTATAATCATCTACATTGTTGAGTACATTGCATCAAACCAACCAAAATTAAAAATCCATAAGAATTCAGGATTCAAATCGTCTCCTGTGACTATAAATTGATCGGATCACGTGAACATGAAAATGGCGAGGAATTTGAGATATAATTTCACTGGCACGCTCTCAACTTTGCGCACGAATCAGGGAACTTTGCGCACGTTCAAGACAACTTTGCCCACGGTCGAGACAATCTTGCGCACGATTTGTAACTTCGCGCACTGTGAATCGTGCTTAAAAAAAATTCGCTCAACTTTGCCCACCACACACCCACCTGCAAAGTACTTTTACGGCACAACTTCACGCACGCAATATCAAGAAGTGACTTTTCCCTGTCCGTACTCCCATCAATTGCTTTGTAGTCGTACATTTTCACGAACCCCCCGCGTTCGTCGTAGCCAAGTTTTTGTACCATCTCGTTGCCCTGATACTCAAACGGAGCGCCGTTGATGGCATCGACGAGGGCCGGAATACTCGTATATACTCCATGTGGTAAGTAGCAGTCATCACTTAGCCTACAATCCACCCTAGTCAGATGCAGTATCATGGGACATGTATCTCAGCGAGTCCGACAGACCCTTTGCCGTGTAATCCGATCTCACGGAATAGCCGCGTCGAAAAGATCGTGGTCAGGTCATTAGGAGATAAGTCGGCACTGCTTTTGCTTGGCAGCACTATGGAATAATCTGTGACTTCCATCTTCCAAATATTCCTCAAGTCACTAGCATCAACCCAAGAATTGAATCCTTTTGGATATCCAACCCAGCTGACGAGTGTTGTTTTCGGGCTCCGCGTCCTCTCGATTCCAGAACTTTATTGACTCTGAATTCTTGATCAAGAGCCGTACGATCTCTGTGAACTGGGCTGAACTCTTGTTGATGAAACAGCCCTTTCGCTTCACCATTCAAAGCATGTAGCTCATACACGTACAGGCGTTGTCTCTTGAGTACACGATTGATACGAAATCTTTCCTGGCTCTAGCCCTCGTCGTCATGACCTTTGTAAAACACCGACCGATCCATACTGATGCGAATTGAGTCACCGACGGGGGATTTAGGTGATTTTTGTGTCTTTTGGACTCTCATCGCACGTTTCAACAGATTTCCGGAGGCTTTACGCGCGTTATAGATCGTCACAGCGGCAGGCTTCATTCTAATCGTCGGATGGGTACTGTGATTGTAGGCTCTGGTCAATCACGGCAGTACATCGATGTAGCGGAGCATATTGTGATAAATGAGATATCTGAATACATGCTTCTTCATGCTTGTAATGAATCTCTCGATCGCGGCACATTTCTTATCGGGCATGATAGACTAGGCGAAACTACCGCCATCGTTTGCAAAAATAGGTGAGTGGAATTTTTTTGTGGGATCCTCTCCGGAAGACCCTCCTGATCATAGAGACGTATGGACCCAAGCCGAATTCCGATGCAACATTGTTCAAACCAAAATTGTTTAAACAATTGAGAAAAATCACTTATTTCGCCCTGAAACTAATTATATAAGGTAATTTGGGATATTTTGGATCGGAAAATATTCTTGTCATTTTTATCTGGGAGCCATCATTTTCGAGCTATAAGCGTTCCAAAGTTGAAAAAACGCGGAATTTGCGATTTTGAACGTTAAATGAAGGTAACAACAAAGCGAGAAATCGATGGCCTCAAGGTCGGGATCTATTCCCTAGGGTATCCTCTACAGGTTCCAATAGCAAAAGTCCATGGTCCCGGCTCAGAACCTTCCGTTTTCCGGAAGTTTTCAAAGCACTGTTTCTATAGGCGCTAGTATAGCTATATACATCGCGGACCGATATATATAGTCAATCTCAGATCCATCCAAAACAGTGCATTGAAAACTTCCGGAAAACGGAAGATTCTGAGCCGGGACCATGGACTTTTGCTATTGGAACCTGTGGAGGACATCCTAGTGAATAGATCCCGACCTTGAGAACATCAATTTCTCGCTTTGTTGTTACCTTTACTTAACGTTCAAAATCGCGAAATTCGCGTTTTCTCAACTTTGAAACGCTTATAGCTCGGAAATGATGGCTCCTAGAGAAAAATGACAAGAGAACTTTTCGATTCAAAATATCCCAAATTACCTTATAAAATTAGTTTCAGGGCGAAATGAGTGATTTTTCTCAATTGTTTAAACAATTTCGGTTTAAACAATGTTGCATCGGAATTCGGCTTGGGTCCATACGTTTCTATGATCAGGAGGGTCTTCCGGAGAGGATCCCACAAAAAAAGTCCTTTTACCTATTCTTGCAAACGATGGCGGTGGTTTCGCCTAGTCTATATAAGTCACGGGGAACCTAATTTTTTTTAGTGGAAATTGGAATTAATATGGTAATCGATCGATATGAACGATTGCTACCTTCTTGCGCCTTGATATTCCAAATTTCGATATTATCATTTCTTGGCCACTGGAACGCTGATTGAACAGCAAGTCTGCTGTTCCTTACTGACGCAGATTGATATTGGAGGAATCCAATTCAACCTACGTACCTTCGAAGCTCTTCGAGATCTCAAAGTTACATTCCGAAGAATTTTGATGGAAATTATTAGAGGAATTCGAAAATATTTTTGAATCTACGATGTGGGTGCGTTCCGCCTTTCCTCGATAGATCCGGCTCTTCAGGGGGACTGAAAAGATCTGTCAGGTTAGTCACCGACGACACCTAGCCTAAGTGGCTCGGTGATCCAGTATTTTGATTTTCCTCATATGAGAAAGTCGCTCATGCGCAACCGCTGGTGAGGAAGGTCTTTTCCACCCGCAATTTCCATATGATTCCAGGTATGTTCCATTTCGTCTGTTTGTAAACCGACAACCGGTGGAAATTGGAATTAATTTGGGGATCGATCGATATGAACGATCGCTACCTTCTTGCGCCCGGGAATTTCAAATGATGATATCATTATTTCTCGTCCACTGAAACGCTCATTGGAATAGATCAACGCTCGGAGCGAGTGCGGCATCTACATCGGTTGACAGAGTGGCCTCCTCGACGAGTTTTTCGACGGAATCGTAATTCATTTTCCTATTGTTGTCGTAATTCATGTGAATACCCTTAACTCTGCACTCACTTACGTTCTCTCCGTTGTCATTCATCGTGCGGTAAGCGTAAAACTTGGGCCCACCAAAAACGAAAGTCTCAAGTCTCGCGCCAGGACCGTAACCGGCGAATCCGTTCGTCAAATCACCGAAAAAATCACCCGTGGGAGGCGTGTATCGGTTGGGAATGCGGCTGGATGAAACCGCAGAAAGACTATCAATATCCATGTAGATACATCGATCACCGAGCTTTTCCAAGTACTCGTAGAGCTTGAAACGGCCCCGCGCTGTTGAGTACGCAGCGATAACAACGTTTGTATCCGGAGCCGAGTGCGGAGCGATATTTCCTATGTCTTTGTACGACGCGTAGATGACATCCTCGGTCGCTATTTGCAAACGTCCGACCTCTTTGTCAGGATCGCGGAGGAGCCTCAAAAGTTTCGCGGGATCTGTTATCATTTCCGTCTTTGTCATATTGTCGCGCAAACCGATTCTCCCCCACAGGTTGTCCCATAGGAACTTGGCCGTAGAACGCAGCCTTAGATTCTTTTCAATCTTGTCTTTATCATCCAGGCATTCTGTGTTTCAAGCAACGATCACCGCTGACAAACGTTCGATTGCAACCGTTACACGGAGTCTTTTGACCAAGTGCATACTGTGGCACGCTGTGACAACCCGAACATATTGACGGACATGCATGCAAAAATGGCGTACGGCAATTTTTTCTACATCGGTAACAGTTGTACTTAGACCTTTCACCATCACTTACCATTCCTGCAAGATTCAGAATCAAATCAAAATGATTTTCACCGTTGTAAAGCACGTCGATCCGCTCTCTCCAAAGTTTTGATTTGTCCACGAATTTTTTCCAAACGTCAAACCAAAGCGTCTCATCGTTAGCGATGCTCGGCTCCATCCACACCACGAGCGCTGCATTATGAACTCTCTGAAGATGTCCTTGGAATTTTTCAGATCCATCGTACCCACACCCACCCTGTGTGGGCAACACCCGCATCGTTGCATAATTGCTGCGCCTCGCATTCCTGTACACCGCGTACATCTCTGGCAAAATTACCCCATTCTTCGTTTCTCTTCGAATCTTCTGACTTCTGGCAATCATATCCCATACCACAAACGATGGCTCCAGGTAAACACAAATCATTGTCAGGGTTGCTAATATACAATACCGAATGTTTGGACAGTACTTCGATCTTGACTTTATCGTTCGGACCGGCGCCGCATGGATCCTGCACTCGCGTTGCAACTAACTCTATGGTATCGCCTATGCGGAAGCCCTCATTACTTTGTGCTATGCTATAAAACAGTGCCCAGACATCATGATCAAAATCTTGAACTCGCCGAAAGACAAGCCATGCCTCACCGATCTGAATAGTGATTGAATTCATCCCTATACCCATCCGATCGTTGCTTGCAGAACCATTAGTAATTCTATGATGGATTTCACTGAGCCCTTCCGCCAGAGTATCGTATGGACGACCGTCATCGTATATCGATGGTCTGAATCTGAATCTTACTTGCTCCGCAGAAATACGAAATAGTCTATTGAAACATGGAGCGCTACTCATTATATATATATCTATATATCGATATTCCATGTCTCCACCATCAGCCTGGATGACTCGGATATCGGGTTGTTGTTGCACTTGCATTTTTTTGACCCCCTCAAAAAAAAGTTTGGCGAATTCGAGCAAATCGAGACAAGTATTGTGCAATTGGAAAGGAAATTTCCGATTATTTTATTAACCGTGCGCAAATTGTTTGAAAATCTACGATTGTATCCCTGTGACGTCACACGGTGCAAGTTGTCTTGAAGTCAAACTGTTTGCGCAAGATGAAAAAAATTTTTGATAATATTTTTCCCAATGGCACAATACTTGTCCTGATTTTCTCGAATTTGCCAAACCTCACATTATTTATATTCCTTCCTTTTCGAAGATTGTTCAGGATAGTAGCAGTCGATGACTGTATCCCTGTGACGTCACACGGTGCAAGTCGTCCTGACTTGAACGATTTGCGCAAGATGAAAAAAATTTCCGCAAATTTTTCCTCCAATTGCACAATACTCATTTCAATTTGCTCCAATTTGCCAAACGTTTCCTTGAGGGGGTCAGTGAAAATGCAAGACCCGAATCCTCCATTTTTACGAGCGCCGACCCTTGGTGTAATAGACCTAGGAAGCTCCGCCCACAACTTTTCAGACTGATTAGAATTTTCTCCCACCCCTTTGTATCCGAATAGTTTGAATTGAGAGATGCCAACGAACTCTTCAACGCCATCGGGGTCCAGTCTCTGACTAGGAGCCGCCTATAGCACATCACACCTTCCTGTTTGTCTCAAACGGGCGTCCGCCGGAAAATCTATAATCAATCGTTATGGTATAGTGGCCCCCTCGTGAATTCGGAGGGATTGCCGATTTCCTTAGCCGTAAATCGAGGCCGTCTGATGCCTCTAAAGATCCAGATTTTGAACTCGGATAGTATTTTGACGACAACTCATTCGCGCAAGAGCGTGACATTCAAGGGGTTATGACGTATCCAAATCTTGATCAAGGAGCAGTACAAACGCTTGACGAATTAAGTGCTTGATGTCAACAGCATTAGACATATTATTCACGAGATCCCTAGGGACACGATCCAGCAGCAGGTCGACTTTCATGCATCCAACTGCTTAGACGTCGTGCGAACTTTGTTCAGTGAGAAAAAGGATCAAATCAGAGGTGATTTTTCAAGAAAATACAGTCATACTCACGACCCCTTTGTGAGAGATATTTTGAAGATCGTATTTTATGAAATGTCTCTGTACCATTACGCTGTATTTCATAATCGCTGTGCTCAGCTATATTGTATCGAAGAATCACAAGAAACGTGAATGAGAATAACGACAATATTTGAATAAATCACAGTGTTAAATTTCCACTCATTTATCTTTGAGAGTCTGAAGAGAACATATTCCTATGTCCAATACTTGAATGAGAAGATATCGTCGCTGAGAATTACATATTGATCATACAACTTTTTTATTCACGATTTTCAAACGAAATTCATGCCATTTGTTGATGAAACAAAAATTCAAAAAGTTCAACTCGTTGCAGTAACCCACGTCGCTGTGCATTGGATATTGTTCAAGATTTCAAACGACGCATCCGTGACCACATTCGTGATTTATAGCTTTAAGTCACAAATGCATCCGTTAAAAGATTCAAAAATAGAACTCGCAGTATAAAGATGCAGTAGTTTCACGAGTAACCATTAATCTCGCTCGGAAGACATCCTAGTTTTAGCGTCAGGCCTTACTTAAAATGAATGAGCACTCGACGTGCCATGGTAACTTCTCAAATAACATCGATGCTACACGAAAGCTACTCGGCTGCTCACCCGTTAAACATAAATCAAGATGGCACGCATGATCTACTGCTCACGAGCGCGTCGATCAAATTTCAGCCAAAACCAGATGAACTCGTCTAGATCTGCTTTGGATCAGCCGGTAACGCAGCAAAGACGAAACCCGATTCATATCAGAAGTTCTCTGATGCGAGCCCTTCAATTTTTGCTCAACTTCGATGAGCTGCACATGTGCACGTGTGCAGTGCATATGCGCAGTGTGTACTGCATATGCATGTATATGCATCATTTGAGGATGCACCCTTGCGTCCATGTAATGCTGTCACTCACCCCACGAAGTGGGCTCGACCACATGGACCCATCTTGAGCCTCATACTCCTCGACAGTGCAGGGATAAACGGGGTTTGTATCCCATGTATCACGTTCTTTCCTCCTCAAAATAGGTCAAATTGGAGCAGCGTCGGAGGCGTTGCAGGTGCTGTTGCTAATGCTCATCTGATTTTCACGCTATACACTTCCGCCGCACACTTGCGGATGTTCGATCCCATACTGACCTTTGCGAAAATGAGTGCAACTAACCGTGAAACAACGCATGCACCACTCGGCCTTTGCTGACATATACTTACTTTCGCTCCAATTATGCAACGTTTATTTCTTACATGCACAAAATATACTTAACAGTTATACCAATATTCTAGCCGAGGGATCGGGAGGTGCGGAAAATTTGCCTGCCGCCACGTACACGCACTCTGAGTCCCGTCCGCCTTCACAAATATCGCAATGTCCACAGATGAGAGAAAAGTAGGTAAATCAAGAGTGAGAAGAGATGCGAAGGAGCGAGCGAGAAACAAAGAGGATATGCGCATACGTAAATGTGTAAGATGCGTGACGATATGATTTGGTACGGAAACCCCTCGGCCGATAACTGCACCGCTTTTCCTTCAGTCTATTCTATTCCTGTAGCACAGAGGCATGTGAGCATAGATGCGCGATCTATAGAGAAGTGTATAGGATAGAGAGATTGCTTGATTGATTGATGATTTATTGTGGGCGGGGGCTTGGATCCCATTTGCCCCTAAGAAGTAGTACAAATTATGTTACATGGAACGAAAGTTCAATTCATAATAATAATAACGTAAGACGACGAAGGTGCTTATAAATAAAATCTATAATTCTGAAATATTTGAAGTAACTTTGAGATATATTATCGGTTATATTACAGATGTGAGAGAAAAGTTTGAAGCATGTTGCAACATTTGCACAATTTTCAAAAAACTCGAGGAGAATTGAGGGTGTTGGGAAAAGATGAGTGATTATGAGGATAGAGCTCGAATAACGTGGTCTACGCAAGGGGGTATTGCAACTACTTTCTCGCAAGGAGCTCGCTGGAACCAATTCTCGCAATCACGTGATAACAGAAAATCAGACGAGGTCATTCTCAAAGAATCTAAACTCGCCTCGAAGTCAAGCGGAGGAAGACCATTCAAGAGGCATGAGGCTCGAACAGTGAAAGTTTGGTTCTGGGCTTTTGTGCGAGGGGTGTGATACGTGAATTGCTTCTTGTCACCTCTCTTTGACTGTCGAAGGCCAGGAATGTCACAAGTAAGAGAAAATTTTAACCGCATTGTCCAATGGCTGGCGCCAACGGAGAAGGAAGAGAGGGTTTACCCGGTTCGGATGGCCGTATCGATGCGGATTCCAGCCCGGGACTGTTGGGGAGGTGCCGGTCAGCCGTGTTTGTCTGATCGGTGCCTCTCCTTCGTACGTCGCAGCGAATTAACCCTACAACCACCTTAAAAAAAAAAGAGAGAGTGAGAGAGAGATTGTAGATTGTAGATTGGTTTTATTTATGGTATCTTGGGGTGTTACCCCATCCGGTACAAATAGCAAAGAACAAGAAAAAAACAATATATATCCATAATATTTGGAGCAAATTGTGAGATGAATCAAAGTAATAATAGAGTAATAATAATGTATAGATATTTATAATTATGCTCATTATAAGGTTGTTCGATGATGCAATTTAATCCGAGATTCACAAACACATCTCAATTTGGGTAATATCAGTTGTCGCATGTGGTGATCTGAGGCAGAATAGGCTCAAAAGTTTGAAAAATGAGCTTGAAGAGACTCAAGAAATGTTAATGCGTATATTTTCATCCTTAACTCTTAAATACCAGTCTTTCTTATCTCTGTCGAGTAAAGTGTTGAAAAGATCCGCTTTGAATGAATCTAGTTCATCTGGGATATATGAAAAAGGTGGAAGTGAATTGAGAAGAGAGGATGCAAGATGCAAAAAGGAATTTTGATAACACGTTGTTCGTGGTATTGGTACTAATAAGTGCCCGGGTCATTCCTTGTGGGTCCTCTTATGTCAGGGTTGTCGGCAAGCAGGCTAAAATTCCGAGCCAGGTTGAGGGGTTTTCGAGTGGCAATGATTTTGTATGACAGTGAAGCAATGGAGTATTCTCTCCGACGTTTGACTGTGAGCCAGCCAAGTGACAGGCGATATGGAGTAACATGACCACGATATGAGATGTTCTTGAACACAAATCTGACGCAAGCGTTAAGTGTTCTCTGGAATTTAGCGTCTCTAGTGGGATCAATATCATGATATAGCACACAAGCATAGTCCAGTGTTGGGAAAATGAGTGATTCAACGAGGGTTTTTCGAAGTTCAAATGATGAAGCGTGACGATGGAATTTGAGGGAGTGAAGTGATCTGTAAATTTTAGATGTAAGCATATCCAAGTGAGAGCCCCAGCTTGGAGTGGAGGAGAGGATGAGTCCAAGGTTGCGAGCCTCATTCACATATGGAATTTCGACATCATCAATTCGAATTCTCGGAAGCGCAGTGAAATCGACCATTGAAATGTATTCGTTACTGCCAATTATCATTGCTTTAGTCTTCTCAAGGTTGAGTTTGAGGGTGTTCGCTGTTGCATATTGTTTCACTGAGTTGGCGTCGTGCGTTGCAGATAGTATGCCGTTCATTAGTTCGCTCGGGTAGCAGTGAAGATAGACCTGTGTGTCATCAGCATAGATGATATGTTTGCTGAATTTGAGACACCAACGTAGGTCGTTTATGAAGAGTATGAAAAGGAGCGGGCCCAGTACCCTACCTTGAGGGACTCCGGTAAGTGTGTCGAGCCAGAGCGAAATTAATCTATCCTCATCTACAACTGCTTGTTTCCTATTTTTCGAGTAAGAATTGAGAAGATGAAGTTTAGGGTCATCTAAATTGAAAAGAATTTTCAATTTCTCCAGTAGAAGATCATGAGGCACCATGTCAAAGGCTTTGGAGAAATCGAATAGAATTAATATGGTTAGTTTTCTTTCATCCATTGCTTTCCTCACGTCTTCAGTTAAACTTAAAAGGGCTGTAGTAGTGTTGCTGGACTTATGGAAGCCCGATTGCATGGGGTCCAGAAGATTGTGAGTTTCAATGTGGAAACTAAGTTGATTGAACAGCATACGTTCAAAAACCTTAGAGGGCTCACACAACTTGGCGATAGGCCGGATGTCAGGCGGGGATTGAGGATTTGGCTTTTTCGACAAAGGCATGAGTAAAGTCCTCTTCCAGAGATCAGGGAAGTGTGATGACTCAATTGCAAAGTTCAAGAGGTCAGTGAAGCTCTGAGCGATTGCTGGAATCGACATTTTGATCATATCAACAGAAATACTATCATGGCCTATCAATTCAGATTTGAGACCTTTGATGACTTTGATGACTGACTCAACAGAAACACTCTGAAAGTTGGATTTAGGAACCGATGGGAGTGGTATTGCTGTGAGAGGGATGACATATGAAGGGTTATGAATAGTCTGATTGAGGGTGGCATAATGGTGATTGAGTTGCTCAAGTGTGAACAATTGAAAGGGGCACTTAGAGCGTGAAGAGGTCAATCCAAGTTTGCAGAATTCAGCCCACTCTCCTTTTAAATCTCGAGTGGTGTTGATTTGGTTCGCTATGAAAGCGTTCTTAGCCGAGCACATTTTGTTCGAGACTAGGTTTCTCAGATGACGGTATTTTACGTTGTGTTGTTGTGACTGGTAGCGGGTTGCTAGCTTGTATGCCTTATCTCTCTCATGCATCAAGAGTTTAATTCCAGATGTGACCCACGGTTTGCAATCAGATTTCAGGGTGATTTCTCTAATGGGTGCAATGGTGTCGAACGTCTCAAGTAGTAAACGGGATATGGCAGTGGCTAGGAACTCCGTGGTTTCAGGTGTAGGGGAAAGTAGTATGATGCTAGAGGGATCCACTGAGTTAACTGCGAGCATCTCTGAGATCTCATCGTTTAACTTGATCAGGCTGACTTTCTTCAGATTTCTAGACATAATAGTTTTTTTTCATCTTTGGAGGTTTATGAAATTTGAATTGAAGTTCTATGAGGTCATGTCCCGTTATAAAAGGAGATTTGGACTCATCATAGTAGGTGACTGAACCAATGTCATTGACGATAAACAAGTCGAGCCAGGTGTGAGATGGAGGGTCATGCGATAGTTCGTGGTGCGTTGGTTCAGACGGGACGCAGTAAAGAGAATATTTAGCTAAGAGAGAGCGTAGGTGGATGGCTTCTGGTTTCTCAGATGCGAGGTCAGCGTTGAAGTCTCCTGTAATTATCATGTCGTTGTACAGTGGTGATAAATTGGATAGTGTTTCAAAGAAATATATTGGATAGGCCCCTTTAGGTCGTCGATATACTACAGCAAATGAAATTTTATTGGAACCATGTGATAATTCAGCAATAATGAATTCAGGAGTATTGTCGAAAGTGGGATCAGAATTCTTCAGGAATTAAACTGTGAGATTTTGGAGAGAATAGAATCCAACACCGCCTCCATCTATTCCAGTTCTATCATTTCGATGAAAGGAATAACCATCAATATTAATGAGATCACAACTGATGTTGGGTTTTAAAAAAGTTTCAGTCACAGCAAGAATGTCAGGCTTTTTCTCAGAAATATATGCCTCAATTGAGGCAAAATGTTCCGAGGTTACAAGCCTATTGACATTGGTATGAGCTATTTGGATGTGTAGAGAACTATTGCAGTTGTGTTTGTGGATGGAATTATGTCAATTTATGGATGGTCTGGGAAGTGAGCCTTCAAGATCCTTCTCTGAGAGAATTAGAATTAGTGGGGATGAGCGTGTTTGCCTCACACATACGGTGAGGTTTCTCACTACAGGTCTATCGTAGTTTAATTGAGTGCAGGTTGCCCAGGCCTTTCTGAGAAGCAAATGCACTTCTTTTGGCCAAAGGGGACGACAGAAAACTTCGAGGTGGCTTTCAACACCAAAAACGTCTTGCGCTGTTTTATTTTTGAGCTTAGCCGAGTTCAGAACAAGAGAGTCGCGTATAGTAGTAGAAGCAAGTTTCATTACCAAAGCAGTATGTGGAGGAGGCTGAGAGTTTGTTGAAGCGACTGTATGATTATCCAATTGTACGTTTGGATTGCCTAGAGATGGGCCTTTCCACTCTCGAACTTCCAATACAAAACCAATCAGCTCAGGATGATCTAGAGCTTCGAGAAGTTTGGTTACTACGGTATTCTGATCAAGAGACATTTCCTTTGGAATATCTTTAAATATCATTTCAGCTGGAACAACAAGAATGGAATGATGGGCAATAGACTCTACTTTACTCTGAACATGAGAAATGTTAGCTTCAACATTGTTGGAACGTGACTCCATTTTAGCATCTAAATTGTTCATTCTAGTCATGATATTATTTTGACTTGTATCAAAATGATTGATGAACTGAGTAAAGTAGGATGGAGTATCCTCAGGAAGATTAGTCATATTGAAAATATTGTGAGGCTGTGTTTGGGCTGGTATTTGTTGCTGATTTTGTGGGGTCATATGGCTATTATGAGTGGATGGGTGCATCGAATGATTCAGAGAAGCAGGAATACTTCCATTATTGTACATTGTGGTGAGATGAGTTTCTTCCAAAGTCTCTGGGATTACGGAATCTAAGTTAGTGCGATATTGTTTTGATGCTCGGGCGCGTAATGGAGGAGAAGCTTGTCTTCTTGGAGTGCTATGGATTTTGCTTAGGGTAGAGGAGTTTGAAAGTTGCGAAATTTGTGCAGGAGTATTGAGTGAGGACGAGACGAAAATTGAAGAATGATGAGCAGAGAAAGTGGCTGGCTGAGTGAGTGATTCAGTAGTATGATTTTCACAAGAACAGCAAGTCAGATCATCATTAACATTGTATCAAGATTGCCGCGCACAGCCTAAGTGAAACCAATCATTGCATTTAATACATGAAATACGTTCATGACTGTTGAGGATAATCTGCTGGCAGGCTTTGCATCGGGCAAAGCTCATACTCTTTTTTTGAAATTTGAATCATACTGCTGTAACATACACACAGGAACTTTGAGCAGCTGGAGTCAGCTGTTAGACATCAACAACACAGTGCTGCAGTTACTGTGACATCAGTTGCGCTATCGTGGCAAATCGTTGAACTCGAGTATCAAGTCCAGCAGAAATGATTAGGCAGAGTTCTGCAGGTCGGTGTGAACGTCTGAGTGATGAGAATATTGCTAATAAGCATCCAAGGTGTCAGCACTGGTCAGCACTCTCGCTCCGTTCAGCTGTTGTAGGTGTTCGTGGTCGATATAACCTCAAACTTTTGATCAGATCAAAGTCGAAAATTCCCCGTCTCTAGATAAAAAGCCGTGCTGAGTTTTCACTGAATGTGCAAACCAGCAGGAACCTGACCCAATCTGTAACAGAATTAACACTCACAGAGGTCGATGAGTGAATGAGAACTGTCTCCACAACGGGAGCGATCTAAAACACGTCTGCTCACAGTTACAGAGAGAGAGAGAGAGAGAGAGAGAGAGAGAGAGAGAGAGAGAGAGAGAGAGAGAGACGTGGTTAATGAAGACCCGTGGGGCACGCCATACCGCGTGGTTATGTCCAAGGCCCAGCCCCCGGAGGGGCAACCGAGCACCGACCGATGCAGCTACCTTGCGCAGCAACGTAGGAGACCTCCTCCCAGTGGGAGAACCTAGAGTCACATTCCCTCCAGAGAGCGACGACCTCATCACGCTCTTCATTATGCAAGAGCTACTCATAGCGGTGAAGAGGCTGCCAAACGGCAAGGCCCCTGGCCTGGACGGCATTCCAAACGAGGTCCTGAAACTGGTCTTCAAATACAAGCCAGACTTACTCCTCGAGCTCTTCAACATCTGTCTGAGCGCGGGAACTTCCCCGGACAAGTGGAAACGCCAGAAGCTGGTCCTGATACCTAAAGGTCAAGGAGGTCAACGCCCTCTCAGCATGCTCGACAATATCGGGAAGATGTACGAGAGGATGGTGCTTAACAGGGTGGAGGAAGCCTACGAAGAGAGTGGCGGGCTATCACCAATGCAGTTCGCGTTCCGGAAGCGACGAAGCACTGTGCACGCGATCGAGGAGGTCCAAGAACGGGTTCAAGCGTCGGTAGGGAACCCATACCAAGGAAGGATTCTGTGCCATCATTGCGTTGGACATAAAGAACGCGTTCAACTGCGCGAGCTGGGAGCGAGTCTATCAATCCCAAGCAGGTAAAGTGCCGCCCTATCTACTAGCCATCACGAGTGACTATCTGCGGAACAGGACACTCATGTACGAAACCGACGAGGGACAAGAGATTCGGGAACTGTCCGCCGGAATTGGACAGGGATCGGTTCCCGGGCCGTTCAACTGGAACACCCTGTACGACAGCCTACTGTCTATCGAACTGCCCGAAGGAGTGATAATCGTGGCTTTTGCGGACGACGCGGGACTCATTGTCTGGGCCGACAACGAGGAACTCTTGAGCAGACGCGCAAATGAGGCGCTGGCCCGAGTCTACGAGTGGATGATCAGCAGGCTCCTGGAGCTTGCTGTCAAGAAGTGCGAAGCGATCGTGGTCACAAGACGCAGGGAGTTTGACTTACCCCGTTTTCACATCAACGGGCAAGAGATCCCACGCAAGACAGAGCTGAAATACCTCGGCGTATGGCTTGACAACAAGAGGTCGTTCAAGAAGCACATCCAGGAGGCCGCCCAGAAAGAGAGCAGGGTCGGTGCGGCGCTTCAGCGTCTGATGCCGAACATCGGAGGACTGAAACAGGAGAGGCGCAAGCCACTCAACACCGTGAGCGCTTCCATCATGCTCTACGGTGCACCCGTGTGGGGGAAGGGGGTAGAGAAGGCCGTCATAGAGGAGAGGATGGGGCCTGTCCACCGGAGAGCGGCTCTGAGGAGCATTCGTGCCTTCCGCACCGTGTCAGGAGATGCAGCTTGCGTGTTGGCCGGGATGCCACCCATCCACTTACTCGTCGCGGAGCGAGTCAGGATCCGGGACCGGCAAAAAGTGATCGGAGCCAATCGAGTGCTCACCCCAACGATGAAGGAGATCATCCGCGACAACGAGAAGGACATCACCCTTGAGCAGTGGCAAACTGAGTGGGATTCGCCATTTGCAGATGACAGATGGGCGCATCGGCTGATCCGCGACGTTGCCAAGTGGGTGGAACGCACCCACGGAGAGATAGATTACTGGACGACGCAAGCACTGAGTGACCAGGGTTGCTTCGATGCCTATCTGACCCGGTTCAAGAAGAGGACATCCCCAGCATGTCAGTCATGCGGGGACAACTGGGATGACGCTGAGCATGCCCTGTTCAAGTGCAGTGACACCCGAAGAGAGCGCGCCGTGTTAGATGGATGGCTTGGTGCTCAACTAACACCTGAAAATCTCGCCCCGTACTTGCTCCGGAACCAGGAGACATGGGATAGAGTCACCGGATACATCAAGCTGGTGATAACCCGTAAGGAGGGGAAAGAGAGGGAAGTGAGGCGCCTCGAAGCAGGCGAATTACAGTGAGTCTGCGAATTCAAACAGAAGAGGTCTTAATGGTTCCAGGAGAAACATGATGCACTGGAGAGGGAAGAAAGAAGAGAGAAGATCGAAGATTGAAGGAAGAAGAGAGAAGAGAAAAGAATGAAGAGATGCAAGAAGATCGAAGAAGGAGAAACAACACCTGCGAGTCGCGAGAAAAGAGACGCTCAACCCTGAGCGCGAGACGCCGCCGGCCCTGAAGTAATGCTCACGCGGTGCCGGGGCCGGATTGGTAGGTTGGTGGATCTCTTCCTTGTCCAATGGCCGGCGCCAACGGAGAAGGAAGAGAGAGTTTACCCGGTTCGGATGGCTGTATCGATGCGGATTCCAGCCCGGGACTGTTGGGGAGGTGCTGGCCAGCCGTGTTTGGTTGACCGGTGCCTCTCCTTCGTACGTCGCATCGTATTCGCCCTACAACCACCTTGAAAAAAAAAAAGAGAGAGGGAGAGAGAGAGAGATTGTAGATTGTAGATTGGTTTCTATTCTGGTACCTTGGGGTATAACCCTATCTGGTACATATCGCAGATTCAAATGACATATACATTTTATGATTAAAAAGAGTAGATGAATATGATTGATATAAGATATTGAGACGATTAGAATACTCATTTGCTAATTTGATCGAAGAAAGTATAGCGATAAATCTAGAAAGCATCGATAATTCCACGTACAAGTTTGAGGTAATTCAGTTGCGAATTCAAGGTTGATCATTGATCATTCGAATATGGATAGATAAGAAATTCTTGAAGCTATGCAAATACTAGAGTGGTATGGATGGAGTATTGATGATAATCTAGTGGAGTTACTGAATAGAGATAATTGAGACACCAGGCTACTGCAGTGGACTCATCATTGTCGCAATACTTTAAGTTGGAGATTGAGCAAGATCAGATTCACTGAAAATTGGGACGAGGGGGCCATTCTCTGAAGGTATCATAAAAACTGTTAGATTCTTGACGAGTGACTTCTGCATTCTCAATCTAAGACTTACTGAATGAGCTTGTTTTAACAAATTGTGCACTCCCTTCGGCCACAACGGACAACAAGACATCTTAGAATCGTTTCCAAATCCAGAGATATCCTCGATAGTCTTCATTTTCAGTTTTGATGAGTTTACAACAACATTATCCCGAACTATACTGGATGATAGCTGTATTACAATTGGTTGGGAATTTGAGTCTCTGCTCTCCGGCGAACATGAGGTAGAAGATGGATTTGACGAATACACATTGCGAAAGGTAGGACCTCTCTATTCTCTAGTATTTACTACAAAATTCTTCAAGTCTGGGACATCCATTGCATGGAAAACTTTACTTACTATCTCAGCTTTTGAGAAATTTAAGTCTCGAGGGATGTCTGTTATGATCATTCCGTCTGAGTCGACTGATGTTGATTGATGATTAAGCTGAGAAAGCTTATGTCGGATTTCTGCAACATCTTTTTCAATCGCAGTGATTCGATTTTCTATTTGATCCTCAAGTTCATTCAACTTTGAGAACAGTTCCTCTTGGTAAGCGTCAAAATGAGATGTAAACACTTTGAAATATGGTAGCATTTCACTTGGATAGTTATCACACTTCGCGTGAGCCTCAGATTCGCTTGATTCATATAACATTTCTCGATCTTGTTGAGAGAAACTCACTGTGAGTAGATTTGCTGCCGCTGATGGTAGCGTGATGGAAGCACTATTAGAGCGATAGAGAATTGAATCAGCTGTCGCTGCAGTCAGGCGTTGATCAGGCAGCTCACTTGGGCAAAGCACTTGGAGTGGATCGCGTGTGAATCAGGCTTTAGATTTGATAATGCAGGGATCTGTCAAATATTGCTGCCATCTAGCATCTGACAATGGAAGTTTCTAGATTCAGGAAACCAAGCTCAATGCAGCGTGTGGACTAACCTCAAAAGCCAAAAAGTGGTGATGATAAATTTGATAAAATTCTTGCAGGATGAGTAGATTCACAGAGAATTATGGATCTAACGAATCCTTGCAAGATCGAGCGTGCAAGAGTCTGTAACAGAAAAACCCGGAGGCACCTCGTGGCAGAAATAGTGGAAAAATACAGGGGAGAACTGGAGAAGCGTGTTGTGAGACTCACCGAGAGAGATTGATTGGTTGACTGATTAAACTTCATTGAGGGCGGAGGGTAAACGCTATTTACCCTGTTTGAGGTACAAACGAATGTTGCGGTACAAATCTAAATAATTATCGCTGGAAAGACTCGGAAGAGGTGCAGTGGAGATTCTGGTAATGTACAGAGAAATAATAATGACAAATGAATATATATGTACATAGGATTCATAAGGATTGCACAAGTGATAGGCTCATTATACATGCCCGGGGGATTTGAGGAGATGTGATAAAGCGGGTGGTATGGCTTCTAGATGCTCCCGGCGAGCACGATCGAACCAATCGTTATAGTCGCGTTCTGACAAGGTCGATAGGAGACGGCGTTTGAACGATTCTGGGGATTGTTCAACGAAATCAACATCCGTGAGAGAGTTGATCAGTTTGGATGATACGTACGTAAAGAAGTGATTAAGAGATCCAGTCCGAGGCGCTTTGTACCTGAGCGAAGCCTTTTTGTTACGCTGGGATTGACGAAGATCTGATGATTCAGAAGTAAGCGTGGAGCGCGAGCGAAGGAAAGATCGTAGCTCATTGTGGATCACAGAAAAGGCCATGAACCAATCAAGTATTCTCGGCGTCGAACTGTTGAGAGCCATCCTAGCGACAGTCGGTAGGGTGTTACATGAGCACGCCATGGAACAAACCCACTCGCGAATCTCACGCAAGTGTCCAAAAGCCGGTGGAGTTTGAGCTCTTGCTCTTTGTTGAGGCCTGTTAGGAGGGATCCAGAGAGAGAGGAAGGGAGAGAGAGGGATTGATTGATTGATTGATTGATTGATTCCCTTCATTCTCCCGGAGGCAAGAGTAAAAATACAGTTACATGAAATATATATAACGGTCATGATCAACATATAAGTATTATATGATTTTTCATTTTGGTCAAGGAAATTTCATTCATCACAGGAAGTGTCTAGTCATTAAAAGGCATCGAGAGATGCAAACGAGTAGAATAAATTAGGAGATTAATCAAGGAACATCAGTACATATAAAAAGACATGGGCCCGGAAGCTATCACAGATTTAAGAATTATGTGACAGGGAAGCCACGCATAACTCAACTAAAACTATAAAAAGACTAATTGAATAGAGCCCAAGCCTATCAAAGACTAAAGTACTGTTTCTGGTCCACATCAATCCTCTGAGAGGGTTGCGACAAGAGGAATTCTTTTAGAGCCTCTTGAAAAAGTGAAATTTTTTGAATTTGCCGAAAGCCCGGAGGGAGAAAGTTCCACAAATGAGCACATTGGACCTGGAAAGATCTTCTTCCATATTCAAGTCTCATGTTGGGAACTTTGGGTACCCGCTCTTCTAGATCACCCCGTGCGGGGCCTTCGGATTGGTACCTGGTAAACATCGCAGCTAGGTAGCCAGGTTCTCCTAAGTGCATGATTTCATGCATCATGAGAGCTGCGAAGTACATTCTCTGCGAATCAGTACGTAATCAACCCAAACGCTCCCTAAACGGGGTGATGTGCTCGTCTCTCTTAAGATCAAAAATATATCTCACACATGAAATGCTTAGTCTCTGTATCCGTTGCCGCTGTTCGTCCGTGGCGTCGAGGTACACGACCATGCAATAATCTAGATGCGGTTGAACCAATGACTCGACTAGGCGGATTCGGAGAGGTCTGGTGATACATGCCCTAAAAAACCGCAGACCGTATAGGGCTCTGTTGACTTTATTAGTTACTTGGTCAATGTGCGGTTTCCACGTCAATTCACTGTGAAGTGTAACATCAAGACTCACGACCGTATCACCGAACGGGATGAACTTTCCCTCCTGTATCTCAACCCCTGGCAAGTCCATTCTCTTCAGATCTTTGATATTTCTCTCCGAACTGAAGTAAATTGCCTTGGTCTTGCCAGCGTTGAGACACAGGCCGGAACTTCTAGCCCACTTGGCAACTAGTCGCCCTATTTCGCCCAGCCGAGCAATACCTTTCCTGATCTTATTTTTCTCGATTTGAAGATAAATTTGGATATCATCCGCATAAAATAGATGATGTACCGACTTTCCGTCTAGCAAGCCAGCCAGGTCATTCACATACAAGCTGAAGAGGAGAGGCCCAAGGACGGACCCCTGCGTAACACCCAGATTGGTTCGAGCCAATCAAATTTGCCTACTTTAGAAATGATTTGTTGGGTGCGACCCTGTAAATATGATTTTATCCACAGGAGCGCCGATCTTGAGAAGCCAAGATGTCGTAACTTCCTCAACAGCTTTGATGGTGAGATTGTGTCAAAAGCTCCACTAAAATCGAATAGTAGGAGCAGAGAGATCTTCTTCCTGTCTATACCTACTCTGATGTCATCGGTCAATTTTAACAAAGCCGTCTGGGTGCTATGGTCTTGCCTAAAATCAGTCTGGAAGCGATCAAGTATATTTTCGATTTTCAAATACTCCGTGATTTGGTCATGTGCGATTTTCTCTAGAACCTTGGAGAGGAAGCACAGCAACGCTATACGACGGAAGTCCGAGACCGGTGATGGAGCAGCAGTCTTCTTGTGTGCGATCAGATGCGCTTGCATGCAAGCCTCAGAAAAAATGCCATGAGCGAGAGAGGAGTTGAAAATATGTACAATAAGATCACCAATAGCCGGAAGAGCTTTCGCTATCACGCTTTGGGGTATCCCATCCGCTCCACGGGCCTGTGAGGAGAAATGTTTGATAGCAAGGACTACATCACTAAAATTTATGGGCTTAAATTTAAATCCCTCCTCCGGTGCCGAGTCAATATCATCCATTGCTTCATTAATATTTTCGTGGGGCGAAATGGAAACTCCCGCAAAGTGTGCGTTCAACTCATCCGGTGTGAAGCCATGAAGTTCCTCCTCTTTGCTCTCAGGCAAGAGGCCGAGATTTCGCATCTCCTTCCAAACGTTCTTCTCCTGATCAAGAGCATCTGACAAATGGGTTTGAATGAAGGAGTTATGCTCTTGTTCAATGCGCAAGTCGACCTCTTCGCTGAGCCGAAAGGATTCCTTTTGAAGCTCAGGACACTTGCGCTGGTTACGTCGAGTCCGGTCCCAGCGCCTGCGCGTCAAGTCTCGCTTCTTCATGAGTGCCCTCAGCTCAGGACCAATCCAAGGAGCGTCATTTCTACGCGGATTGATGGTTTTTTTGGGTGCTAATTCATCTATTACGGCCTGTAAATTTTTATTTGAGCAGCGAATTGCATCTTCCAAACTGGTTTCGGCATTTTCAAGAGCCGTCCAGTCACAGCGAAGCAATCGGTCATTCAATATCTCCGGAGTAATGTGACGGAATTCCCTGTAGGTGACGGAATTTTCGGTGGAGTGGGAGTAAAGACGTTGATGGTGACGTCAATGACCGAGTGCCTGCCGAAACTGGGCAGGAATTTGTTTTGAAAGTCAGTAATGATGTCATTGTTATCTACATCAATGTGATCGATCCATGTATGAGATGTATTGGGGTGTGTTGGAGAGTCGGGCCATGCTGCACCATCTGCAAGGCAAGTTCTTCTGTCAAAGCAGTCAGTGTCTTCTTTTCGGGACGAGCAGTGTCTAACAAGTCGCGTTCAGATCACCAATTATAATTTATGACTGTAATCGCCACACAGCCGGCGTAACGAGCCAAACAGCCCGTCATCCTTCTGCAGGGCGATTTTTGGGGGTCTGTAGATTACTACGACTAATATTGCAGGTTACCTTGCTGTATGCTACAGAAGAGAAATTCAGGCACGCCAGGTTTCCTGGCCCAGAAGTATTTGATGAAATCAGCTTTTCAACTTTGAAGTCATTGCGCACATACAAGGCAACCCCACCACCCTCTCTGTTGCGATCCTGTCGCTCCTCCAGCTGGGAGTTTCGCCTCTCGATAAGTCTCTCGAGAGAAGATACACGTTCCAACAGGTGATAATCCACCTGTTTCACTGCTGGCGTGAGGAATGGAGAGAGAACGGCAACGTTCTGTCGACTCACGAGAGATTCTATTTCGACGAGCTGATCTCGGAGCATGTCATATTGTTGATAAAAGAGGTCAGGTGTAGACTGCGCTATAAATACCCATTCAGGTTCAGGAGAATTCGTCGTTGTCGATGCTGATGGTACTGCAGGTTGTCCCGAGATGTTGCGACTGTTACTCTCCACCGACCTGACAGCGTGGTCCACAGGTGGTGTGGTGAGCAGCGACTGGGTGATAGCAGTGAGCCGCGCGTACGTTCACTGCTTTTGAATTATCGCGGGCTCTACTGTGTTGGACTGCTGCAGGGTGGCGCCACTTGACGGAGACAGATCGGCAGGCGATAGCATATCCCCCTCTAGCGCGAGCTGCGGGCTCTCGGTGGAAAGAGAGGCATTGGTTGTGGGGAGCTTCGCGCTGCGGCCCGGTCCCGCAGCGGTGGTATGCTGCGGAGCGGGGGGACACAATCCTGACGGAGCGCGCAAGGCGAGATAGGCTGACTACTCACACGTCTTTGCGATTCCGTATTCTCCTTCTCTCTCCCCCTGGCTGTCTGCATGCCTATGCTGAGGCGAGAAGTCGTAGTCGTCTGCTTTGACGCACTCGATGTTAATTGTGCATCAGGAGTTTCGCCCACCTGCAGACATCTTTTACATGTTACTGCTCCTCGAGATGATTTCGAGCACTTGACATGGGCTGGTCTCTTGCAGATGCCGCATTCTATGCTGCCCACGCGTAATGTGTTGTAGCAGACACAGCATATGTTGTCGCTCATCATACATCAGACAGCGAGACAGCGAGGCAGGCCAGCGTAGCAGACGACCTCCGAGCATGCGCAGAAAGCTCACTTTCGGCGCCAAGCACTCCCAACTCGATGTTGTTGTTGGAGTTGCAGAATTGGAATTATTCCTCCCAGGCTCTAGCAGGAGCCATGCAGTGATGCTCCAGTGGTATGAGCCTGCAGGAGGAAGTCCAATCTGCGAAAAAAGCTGCTCGGGACAACGCTTTGATGATCAAAAAGATGTTCTAGCATGGAGCGATGTTGAATGCGTGTGGAGACACTCACCGCCAGAGACAGAGCCAGAGGGAGAGAGAGAGAGATTTTGATTGATTGATTGATTGATTGATTGATTGATTGATTCCTTTTTTTTCGTCCGTAGACAAAAAATATCCAATTGCATATGGTTACGTATGACGCGCGTCGGAAATACATATATTATAAATCGTATATATTTGGTCAAGGATTCATCATACATATATCACAATTCGTGACTAGTTAGATTGCACTGAGTGCACGAGAAATCCACTCAGATGTGAATAAACTAGAATTTAAACAGTTTTTTTAAAAGTCAGGAGCCCAATTACATATTACAGAGTACTTCAGTCTAGTGACAGAAGGTCACATATACTTAACAATTCAATATAAAAAGAAAAAAAATGGAACACCGAAGAAAAGAGCTCAGACGTATCAGAGATTGAAATATTGTCTCTTGTCCACGTCAATTCTCTGGGAGGGTTGCGATAGAATGAATTCTTTCAAAGCCTGCTTAAAGAATGAAATTTGCTGTATCTGCCGAATACCCGAAGGAAGAAAGTTCCAAAAATGAGCACACTGAACTTGGAAAGATCTTCTTCCATACTCCCGTCTCACTTTAGGCACTTTGAGTTCCTGTTCGTTCGCATCTCCCCGGACTGGGCGCTTGGATTGGTGCCTGATAAACATTGCAGACAGGTAACCAAGTTCCCTCATGTGCATGATCTTATATATAATAATGCCTGCAAAGTACATTCGCCGCGAATCAGTACGCAACCAATCCAAGCTATCCCCAAACGGAGTGATGTGCTCATCTCTCCTAAGATCAAAAATGTATCTCACAAATGAATTGCTCAGTCGCTGTATCCGTTGCCGTTGTTTGTCCGCTGCGTCAAGATAGGTGACCGTACAGTAGTCCAGATGAGGCTGGACTAACGCCTCGACTAGTCGAATGCGAAGAGTCCTGGTGATGCATGCCCTGAAAACCCGCAAACTGTATAGGGCCCTGTTGACTTTCTTTGTCACTTGATTAATTTGCGGTTTCCACGACAATTCGCTATCTCAAACAACAGCAAGGCTCACGACTGTATGACTGAAAGGGACGGAAACTCCTTCCTGTATCTCAACCCCTGGCAAGTCCATACTTTTCAGATCTTTGATATTCCTCTCAGAAGAGAAAAAGATTGTTGGTGCGTGTGATCGATTTCAAGACCGCCACCACAACACTTCGTCGGGCACTTTGCAAGATCATCAAGTTGCCCGTAGATCCTGAGGAAGAGGGCAGGAAGCCCTCTGGTCAACCCGAAGAGGGAGCCAGGGAACAACAAGGAGAATCATCAAGGATGACCGCGTAATCTCGACACTTCACTACATACTTTTTCCTCGTTCCGCGACACCCGCGAATCATATGTCATTGGTTTGGCCCCAAATGAATGGAATTTGTATTCGTAGAGCTTCACTAGAGTCACAACAGTTTATTTGCCAAGTGAAATCATTGCGGAACCCACGCGTAGATGAGTAATTCCACGAGAAAACGATATATGGTTGGAGGTAGGGTCTCAGATTTCTTTCTAAGTGAACCTCCTCGATTAATAGGTTGAAAAATGAACTTCCGTCAACATGAAAAGGATTACAAAATTCATTTCGGACCCTGATACACAAATCAAAATCATGTTTTCAACTTTTTTCTCCTAAATTTTTGTAATTTTTTCACACTCAAATCGTTATAGCTCAAAATTTATCGCAGATGGAGAGACGCCGCTTAGCGCATCTGAAAGGTGAGCAAAGAACCTATCAAAAACCACTCTGGAATTCTGGTTACCATAGACCCCGATTATATATGGATGATTCCGTGGAAATCATCTTCTATTTTTTTTCTCAAAAAGCTATTTTTTTGGAAGATTTAGAAGTACATTTTTTTCATGTAAAAAGCTGTGTTCTTCACGAATAGAATATTTTCACTCTGCATTTTTGGGTTTCAAGCTGTTTTCTGGCCATTTTTTAAATCGCAATGTTAGATAACTTCAATTTTTTGCGCACGCGCGATATTGTGAGATTTCGAATCCAATTATTTTGAAAAGCTCAGGAAATTTCTTCCAAATTGACCACCTGTTGAGCTTGAATCCGTTGATTTCAACCGAAGTTACAGTGGCTTTTGACAGCCACTACAAAAGGCAGCTTGGCGCTAGGCCCCCTTATTCGCTTCAGTCATTCTCTGGAAGTCTCCATGTTCTCGCTCAAATCGTTCTCCATGCTCTTAGTTGATGGAATTTAACTCAACAAGGGGTCATTTTGAAGGAAAGGGACTAAACGGTTGAGCATGGCGAATTGGCCCTTGTCGGGTATGGCTCCCGGACTAATTTTCCCCAGTTTCTAACACCAAAGTGAATAGGAAAAAAGGATCATTAGGTCCCGAGGTCGCCTAAATTTCTTATAACACCCTGAAACGACTCACAAAAAAGGCTGAAAATCGATGTTCCATCAACTGAATCGCATTTAAACGCATCCCGATGAATTTTCCTGGAAATTTTTTGACATATTTTTGAAACATTGACAATTCGAAACAAAGTATTTGGGTATCGCCAACTCTTCATTTAGGTCCCAGAAAAAATTCTTGAAAACTAAAAATCGATTTTTATCATAGAAGTTGGCCGGGGAAATGGGAAATTCTTATTCCAACGTGTTCGCCAAAAAAAATTACATCGGATGAGGATGTTCCCAGACATTCCCAAGTGGTGGAAAGTGGTCAAAATTGACGAAAATCATTTCCGAAGCAAATTCTAATTCAGTATTTATCATCTCCTGCGCATGCGCGTCAATCTACGCTTCTGAAACTATTCCCAATCGGTAGCCAGTGTGATTTCCTTCAAAATGACCACTTGACAAAGTCAAATTGATGCATGAGAACCCGAGATATACCAATTTTTTGAGAGAAAAAAATTTAAGGTACCAAATCTGTGAGGCGACGGTAAGCGTGACGAGCCCAGTAATGATTGGATGCCCATATTTCCGCTTTTGCTCCATGGAATTGACTTTGGCAAGGGGTCATTTTGAAGGAAATTGCGCGGGTTATCGTTTGAGAATAGTCTGAGAACCCAGAAATCACGCGCATGCGAAGAAAAAGTTTATTGTCCATGTGGCAAGATTTTTACGCTTAATGTGGTGTAAGATGACCATGATTGACGTCCGCATTTTTCTCGATTCCATATTTCCCCAATCTCTGTGATCTCCTCATCCACACGATAGAATACTGGATGAATTGACTAGATTCTCTTGAAAATTCTATGGACTTCATAAACACAGGTGGTGACCAAATGAGCAGATCGGCTGACCCAGGTTCAGTACCGATTACCGGCCCGTATATTCCGTATAAGACATAAGTGTAGAGAAGGTAGAGCCTTGTTCTGTCTCTTTCTTCATATATATACCCTTCCCATTACTACAGTCTATAAGCTATCCTGTATAGATATCTATATGCATCTGATTGAGCGAGCACAAGTTGGCACCAACTTTGTCAGGTATAGAAATCCGAGGAAGTGATTTAGATACGAAAAAAACACCTCGTTCCGAAAACGCGTTGCAGAAAAACTCCTCATTCCTGAATTTTTTATAATTAATCGATGGCTATGCGCATTGCATTCAATGTGTGGCTCCCCTGTAGCTCGTACCCACTCGCAAGTAGACTCAAAAAATCTCAATTCTCCTAATAAAAACTCCTCCTCCACGGTTTTGCGATCTGATGAGTTATTTTGCTGCAATTCATACAATAATACATCTGACCCAGAGTCCATATCACCAGCTGTACTACGTTGCGTCATCCTCGTGGCGATCTGGACTCCAGGTGTGATGAATTATTATATGAATTCTGAAACAACAAATCATCGGATCTCAAAACTCTGAAGGAGGAGTTTTTATCAAGAGAATTGGAATTTTTTACGTCTACTTGCGTGTAGGTACGAGCTACAGGGAAGCCACACAGCGTTGAATGCAAGGCGTACAGTCATTGATTAATTACAAAGAATGCAGGAATAAGGAGTTTTTTGGAACGCGTTTTCGGGATAAGGTGTTTTTTGTATCTCAATCACTTTTTAGAATTTCTAAAGTTGGTGCCAACTTGTGCTCGCTCAATCACATGCATAGAGATATCTATACAGAATAGCTTATAGACTATAGTAATGGGAAGGGTATATATATGAAGAAAGTGACAGAACAAAGCTCTACCTTCTCTACACTTACGTTTTATACGAAATATACGGGCCGGTACTCGGTACTGACACTGGGTCAGCCGATCTGCTCATTTGGTCACCACCTGTGTTTATGAAGTCCCTAGGATTTTCAGGAGAATCTAGTCAATTCATCCAGTATTTTATCGTGTGGACGAGGAGATCACAGAGATTGGGGAATTGTGGAATCGAGAACAATGCGGACGTCAATCTTGGTCATCTTACACCACAATACGCGTGAAAATCTTGCCACGTAGACAATGAACTGCTATTTTCTGCGTATGCGCGTGGTTTCTGGGTTCTCAGACTATTCTGAAACGATAGCCTGCGCAATTTCCTTCAAAATGACCCCTTGCCAAAGTCAATTTCATGGAACAAAAGTGGAAATATGAGCATCCAATCATCACTGGGCTCGCCACGCTTACCGTCGCCTCACGGATGTGGTACCTTGAATTTTTTTCTCTTCTAAAAATTGGTATAACTCGGGTTCTTATGCATCAATTTGACTTTGTCAAGTGGTCATTTCGAAGGAAATCACACTGGCTACCGATTGGGAATAGTTTCAGAAGCGTAGATTGACGCACATACGCAGGAGATGCTAAATACTGAATCAGAATTTGCTTCGGAAATGATTTTCACCAATTTTGACCACTTTCGACCACTTCGGAATGTCTGGAAACATCCTTATCCGATGTAATTCCTTTCTGGCGAACACGTTGGAATAAGAATTCTCCGTTTCCCCGGCCAATTCCTATGAGAAAAATTGATTTTGTTTTCAAGAATTTTTTCTGGGGCCTAAATGAAGAGTTGGCGATACCAAAATACTTTGTTTCAAATGTTTCAAAAGTATGTCAAAAAATTTTCAGAAAAATTCATCGAGATGCGTTAGAATGCGATTCAGTTGATGGAACATCGATTTTTAGCCTTTCTTAGAGTCGTTTCAGGGTGTTATAAAAAATTTAGGCGACCTCGGGACCTAATGATCCTCTTTTCCTACTCCCTTTGGTGTTAGAAACTGGGGAAGATTAGTCCGGGGGCCATACCTGACAAGGGCCGATTCGCCATGCTTAACCACTTAGTCCCTTTCTTCAACTTCTCAAAAAAATCAGTTTTGGAATTCCAAAATCTCGCGCATTCGCAGAAAATTGAGGTTTTCTGTTATTGAAAATCAAAAAGCGCCCTGGAAACAGCTTGAAACCCAAAAATGAATAGTGGAAATATTCTATCCGTGGAGAACACAACTTTCTCCGTGAAAGAATGTACTTTCAAATCTTCCACAAAAATAGCTCTTTGAGAAAAAAAATGAAAGATGAATTCCACGGAGTTATCCATATATAATCGAGGTTCCATGAGAACCAGAATTCCAGAGTGGTTTTTGATAGATTTTCTGCTCACCGTTTAGATGCGCTGAAACCGCGTCCCTCTATCTGCGGTAATTTTTGAGCTATAACGATTTGAGGGTGAAGAAGTTACGAAAATTTTGCGTAAACAAGTTGAAAACATGATTTGGATTTGTGTCCCAGGGTCCGAAAAGAATTCTGCAATTCTCTATATCGTGACAGATGGTCTTATTTCAACCCATAGAATCGAAAAAATTCACTTAGAAAGAAATCTGAGACCCTACCTCCGACCATATATCGTTTTTTCGTGGAATTATTAGAAGGAATTAGAATAATTGTCACCTTGAACCACTATTCTTTCCAATTTAGAGTTATTTTGAAGTCTAGAATTTCTAAATAATTTGAGTTCGTATCTTCTAATCGTGTCCTAAAATTAGACCTAATTGCCATAATTTTTTAATATTGTCAATTTTGAGACAAAATGTGTCTCGTGCAATATTTTTGTTGATTGATTTCGTTTCCAAAAGTTGTATTGGTAACTAATCACTATGCGTGATGTTGTTTGTTCAAATTGATCAGCTCAACCACTTGAATTTGATTCTATCATGTTGAGATAGATTGAGATATTATTCTTATTCTCGAGGTCTTATTGGCGCGTGGAGCTTGATCATATCCTCTTCCATTGATCTATCAGATTCGAAATGTTGATAGATTTTCACTTTTCCCCGTACTATCGGTCACTGTCGAGTCAAATCATACGTAACATCATCGATGATTAGTTGAGCCGTCGATCATTCACTTTAGTAGCCATCATGTAGTAATTTTTTTCCAGGCTGACGACTCAGTTTTCGTTTATTCAATCACGGTTGTGAAGTTCGGAATATCTCTGAATCATTGAGTTTCTTGGACATTCTGTCCTCCCAAATTCACCAGGTTCATGATCAAGATGATCAAGATCCAATACAATTTCATGTATTGGAAGTTTTTTTCGGTTGCTTGCTATGAGCAAGCAGAGGGAGAGGAATGTTCGGGAAAGTCGGTTATATTCAGATATATTTCTGGAGCTTTCAAGGACGAGAGAGCCAAGGCAGAGCAATGAATTTCTCCTCTCCTCAAAATCGCGTGACTCACTGATTGGCACATTCAAAATTCTTAGAAATTCGGCAACATTACTCTCCCTCAGTCCCTCTCGGCCTCGACGGCGATCTCGCTTCGGCGATCCGGCAGTTGACCACCGACCGCCGAGCAGGCTAAAATTTATAAGCCCAGCTCATCTCGCGTTTTCTAAGTGCCGCGAGCTTCATCGCATTTTCTTCACGAATTTAATCTCTCTGCGCCGCGAATTCATCCCTCTTTTCTCTCGCGCCTTCTTCCTATCTTCACATGTAGTGAAACGTGAAGTGAATAAATTCATAGAATTCATTATTCCAGATAACGAGTGTTATGATTCAAGCTCCCACTGCCCTGGCCTCGAGCGCCCCATCGCGATCTTATTATGTATTCCGGGCTTCACCGGTTCAGAAGGATTTTTCATCCTTGCACTTCCCCCCTCCAAATCAATGTTCTCATGAATGATACGTTTTGATCGATGAACTAGCAATGTAACCCTAGTTCCTGAGGTATCTCAATCTCCTGAAGAGAATCCTGGTGGTTCCAAGAGCAAGGGTGCATCTGGAGTGGGATACCAATGCACGGTTTTTGCTGTTGTTTTTCCATATTTGAGGATATCCAGCCATTCTGGAAAATTTATATCCCAGTTGAGGTACGTCATCGCTCTTGGAAGCCACTGGAACCATTTCTAGGAGGTTAAATACTTGAAAAATTGAGATTAAATTAATTGTTCATTGATTAAAATGCATCACCGATCAGAATATCCATTTGAGAAGGAGCATTGCCAGAGGAAAAACCCCTTAACCCTTAACTTCACGGTCCGGTCATTCAACTAGAACAGAGAACTTTCCAATGCAATCTAGGTACTTTTATTCGTCTTAGAAAGAGGAACATTTTCCGTACTTGAAACCGTTAATAGATTCATTTGGATTGGGACTATGACCATTGAAAATTGGGTATTTCTCACCGGATTCACTTTGGTATACCAATCACCGCAGCTTTCCCAAAGCAGATTTCCTTACCTTCTCCGTTTGGAACACTTCTAATTCATGTTTTTGAATGCCAGAGCTCATCAGACAGGACCTAAGATTCAGCAGCTCAAAGTCAGCGCATGTTTCCCTGAGCCACTCCTGTGCACGATAGACGGGCCAATTTTTGGGTGATTTTCGGAAGGCCACTATATCAAAATCAAGCCAAGTTCACTCATGCAAGTGATTACATCTGTTTGTCTTTAAAAAACCTTCAATTTCCGTTTTTGAACGTCAAAATCGACTGATAGGGACCTGAGATAGAGCCATCCAAAGTATACAGTGCATTATAACATGGGCCGCTACCACTGAAGACCGGCATGACGCCATATGGCGTCATGGTCTGATCGACCAACATCCACCTTTCTTTGGACATTCATAAGGGTCATGTAGGCTTTCTGATTAGGGATTTCGGCGCTTTCTGATTTTCTAAGATGCCGGCACTCTAAGGGTTAAACGGCACTTTACATACACCTTTGTTTCAAACGTCACGTCTCTTGTCGGGCCTGAAAATGTCGTCCCTCAGCGTGTACCATGCAAATTTCCTCCGTGTGCATGTGTTTATATGGGCAAATCTCATGAACTATGCGATTTCGACTTTGAAATTTCGAGAATTTCCAGAATGGTAGCACACCTTCCATGAACTTTTTTTTGGTCCAAGTAATGCTCAAACAATGATGGAATACTGGCGTAAATCATTTTGGAGCTCCGCCGTGGATTTGCGAGGGAGTAGAAGATTTTCCCATGTATTTGGATGGGACCCTCATATTTCCGTGATTCTAATTGGCTCATGTGTATGTAAATACATGGCATTTTCGGTGTTGGAATGATGGGAAGGAGATGGGTTGAATAGTTTACAGTGTCTTCTGAAGGTCTGTAGTACAAAATGAAGATGTGCCACAGCCGCCAAAACGCTCATTTTCGTCATTTGTCAATCTCCACAAGCCTCGCATCACGACCGAGATGAGGCTGTAGTAGGAACGATTCTCATAGTCATTTCTTGAGGTACAAATATCAGTTCACACGTGGTTTCAATCTCAACGGAATCGAAATTTCCGTGTGATATACGAAAAACGATTTTTCTGACCCCGTTTACGCAAAAATCACTTCCCTCATTTTGAGCCGCATCGTCGTGCGGAATCGAGCACACTATCGTTCTTGGGCTAGATTTGTAGGTTCTTAGATGTAGAATAAGATGTCGTTTCCACAGATACGAAATATTCACCGCCCCGAGTGCTGCATCCATTAGAAGAGCAATACAGGAAAAAATGTATAATCGGAGTTCGCTCCAACAAATCATCGCCACTCTGACGCATTGATAGGCACAGCCTCGGGCGAAAATTATATGTTTCTATATATTATAATCCATCACATATCCAATCTTTAGACCGATTGGTGAACCGCCCCGCCTATGGCGAGCTAAGGCGTGAGGGAGTTATGGCCCTGTTCGGTCGAAAATTGCGATTATGTCACGAAGAAGCGTCTCCCAGTACCTTTCTATATCAAATAATAGACTTCTGAATCATGCAAAACTGTTAGATATGAGTGGGTCTTCGAAATTATCTAATGCGAGCGGCGGAAGAAACGCGACTGTTCTTCTGACAACGTGAGAATAGGCCTGTTCGGCCAAACCGCATACTTCGTGAGATTTGCCCATATACAAGTTTTGCCACCTTGAACGTTCCGAAATTCAAAGATTATCATTCCTCGGCCCACTGTAGTCTGTAAGCCTTGTGCGTGTGAGAAAAATGATTTTTCAACGATTCACCAGCGAATATAATCAAAAGTGCATCTGCCAGTCGTGACGAGTGGACCAAACTGATTTTCCCTTGATTGTTGTGTAATCAAGTGGTACCAGAAACATTCCCAGCAAGATTCGAGATGATATTTTTGCGAAATCGAATTTCCAGTGTTATTCGCAAAATATTCATTTCCAACAAATTGTCGGCCTATTCTGACTTTGTAACAATCTTTCCCCGTTCATTCCGAGCAATTCGATTCTATGGGAGAGAGTTCCCTAGGAATTTCGAAGAGCCTGCTGATTCATCGAGTCTTACCGACCCAGAAAGACGGGAATCGAAGTTCGGTTCATAAACTGAAGAATCGCATATCTCTTGTATGAAGGGTTTTAGGACAAAACTCAAAATACGTATCTCCTTATTTTGACTCTAGAATCATATATTCCGGATCGGGGAAGATCCGTTGCATCAGCATTTTCGGCCGCCCGATCTTAACTGGATTGAGTCCATAATCATTGTCCATTTTTACTTCTTTGATATGCTCTTCCATCTCATGATCCAATGTTCGTGACTCCACTCCTCCCACCTCATTAGTCGAATCTATATTCCCATAAGAAATCGGATTGCATTCCATTGTCAAAAGTCTAAAATGAACTTTGAATCATATATTTTTGACAGTATATCTATATGAATAATCTGATTGGCTATGAGTTATTTCGAATTTCAAAAATTTCTTCTCACTCTCTATTATCTATACTGTCGTGATCTTTAAGTTGATCTCCAATGTATAAATTATTCGGGTTCCTACATCTTGATAGTACTCCTTACTACTGTCTATGAGAAAAGAGAGGTAACGTCAAGTATAACCCAACCGTATCAAACCTTTGCCCTCGGGACTCGTTGATTGTCATTGCAAATGCAAGCACTAATGTAAACTGCTCCCTGTATAACGTGGAAGGCCAAGAAGAATTCTTGGTATCAGGAGTTATTCTCGGGATGAAGACGATACTCTCCATTTCATCCCCAGTTATTATCTCTGCTTCAATATTATACTCAGACAGTCTCACAATCCTCAGTGTTGTTCCATTGCACAGTCCATCTGACACACTCAAATTTCTTATCAACGTCACTATAGCATTAACTTTCAATTCTTATTCATGTGACCTTCTCTGATATCATTCATGACCTCGTTCGGATGATCTGAATGGATATTATCATCAGTCTGATCAACATCTTCATGAGTTGCATAATCAATGCTATAGTATGTAGTTGAACTTCCTTCCTCGAAAGATAGTATTTTCTCACTCAGTCTCAGAGTATCTTCATTATGAGGAGCAAGGATGACACCATTAATAGATCGATCTCTTTTAGAGATTCTGTCAATTTCATCGCGAACGTCATCGCATCCCCATTCTTGAGGAATTGTCAAACAATCTATTCTTCCCTCTCCAATGTTCAATAAAACTGAAGAAAACCAGTGTTATTTGAACGGAGATTCTGAGTTTTCTTCATAACTTTGAATAACCCCCGTAAAGATGAATATTCTATAGTTTTTTCAACTATGGAGTCTCTATGGAATGTCTTCACAACAGGTAGTATTTGACGGAAATCCGCCCCCCACCCACTCCCCAAGAACTATCAATTTTTCCCCAAAAGGTGAGTCATTGTTACCCAAATCTCTGTGAGGTCTTCCAACTACCTCGAGGGCCTCTTTCGGTATCATCAAAGCTCCGTCCGAAATGATAACATCCGCCTCTCTGAGTCTCTTTTCATCTGGATCAGATTTTGAGAATATAGTCTCAATGTCTTGGAATTTCATTGGTGATTTGACTTGTCTATGACTCGTCATTCTTTGTGGTAACAGAATCGATGCTATTCCCGTCCAAGCCATTGACTACTGTCATCTTCTTATCAGAGAAAATCAAGATAGTATCTTGATTTTCTCTGATGAGAAGATGACAAAACGTACAGAAGAGTCTTTCCAGATCCACCCGGTCCGTCAATGAAGTGAGAATCGGATTCCACGATCGTCAATTCATCGAAGATCAATTTTTGTTTTTCATTCGACATCTTGTGCATTTCTAGGATTTTCTTCTCACATTCTTCCTCTGGAATGTCAGCGAGTATGCCACTATTCTGCAATCTATCTACCTGAAGTTGCGGTAGCCCATAACTTCCTAGAGACATGTCCTCCATTTCTAGCATATGTGTTACATTTTGGAGAGCTTCATTCCCTCCATTCTTTTTCAAGTATTGTACGAATAATGGTTTGAACCTCTCCCAAATAGAAGTCCCTTGAATATTCTCTGACAGTAGGAACTAACTGAAGAATTTCCTCAGATGATTAGGGAACGTGGTTGTGCAAGCTTCTCCAGAAATAGGGAACTGACATCATTCCGGAAAATGTTATAGTTTGAGAGTTCGTAGCAAGTCAGATAAAGGGAAAGAAATTTGAAATTTTTACTACGCCTCTACGGTGTTCAAATCATTATTGAAGTTTTGACAATTTGAATTGGCGCCACCCAATGTGGCGGTGGCTGCACATGTGCCACGAAATTTGCCAAGTGTTGGGATGTCATTCTGCATCGGAAATTTTCATCTGAATCACAATCGAGAGCTTCTTTTATTCAAATAATAGAAGTTCGCGGTGGAAGAACGCAGATTTGTCTTAGAACTATCGTGGAAAACACTCTGAAGTCACGTGACTCATGTGCAGTCGCCGCCATATTGAATGGCGCCAATTCAAAACCTGAAAAACTTCAGACTCGAATTTAAATCACTTTTACTACGGAAAATTTCCAGATTCCCACATATCGTGTCTCATTCAACGTGAACTTCCATAATATGAGCATTTTGGAATAATTTTTGTGGTCATGTCAGTTCTCTATCTTATTGATCTGATCATCATCCTCTATCATTCCCATCGCACGAGCAGATTCTCTGTAACTATCGCAAGTCCGTCCCTCAAATGTTCTCAGATCTTCGTGATTTTTCGCTCCTTTCACTCTATTCAAGGTCATTCTAAGATAGAATCATCCACTATGCTCCTGTGACACAACGCTCATTCTGCCAACGGTTCGAAATTTTTGTGAACCTGAACGTCTGGTCCAATTTTTGAAAACGTTATCAAATCGATAATGTTCCGGAATGTTGATATACTTCAATGTTCTAGCAAACTCGTCTCTCTTATTCAATTCAAACCGTCCAGTCAAAGTCGTGTTCCATCCTTCTAGAGCTTCTTCTTCCCGATTCTCGCTGAACACAACACGGTGCGTCGGGAAGCCGCGAAAGTCGAGGGTGAAGGGACTTGGGAAATTTCTCCGGGACTATTTTTAGGTACCCTCACGGTCATTTTCCCGGAAGAATTAAAAGAATCCGTCGATGGAATTTGAAATGAAGTCGGTTTTTTTATTTTGAATCGGGAATTTAGTTTTCAAGTGATTTCGATAAACTTGCCCTTTCTGATAATCGTTGAAAGCTTCGGAAAATTTTCCACAAGCATTTAAAAAAAGACATTTTCCCTGTGCAGAATCGTCCGATCTTCCAGTATCTGTAGTCAGAATTGACCTACGACCAAGTTCGGATGACTCAATTACTCTGCATTCAATCCAGAAGACTACGTTTCCCAATAATTCCCAATTCAAAATTCTTTGAAAGTCAAATCTACGCTCAAAACTAACGGACTCGAGTACAAAAAGCTATCATCTGCATTTCTGTCGTTTCATTCGACGAAATTGTGAATAATAAAATCATCATAACTCAATTTTCCAATCATTTACAAAGTCATGAGATAACTCTCGAGGAACGAACTCAATCTACTCCTCTCTCAACTAATTCTTGGCGTGCAAGAGCTTCCCTGCTTATAGAAGTCTCTCAAATTTCGTTCCTCATCTTTCAAACGCACTGTGCAAGGTATTGGAATACTGAAGGACGAAAGCTACGAAAATTTCTGACTGCTCACGGTTTGAATGAAGTGAGCGATCAAAATTTCGGAGTAGAAGGAAAGATTTCGATGTCTTTATCTCATCAGTCGTTCGTCCTACTTTCGCGGGAAGTTCAGAAGTTCTCACTAAAAGCTCATCGGCGTGTCTGTTACTCCCAAAGTCCACGCGGTCGTGTATGAAGTAGAGGAATTCTGTAAAGAGAGTGGGGCTGGATTAGAAAAGTACAGTGGGCAAGCTTCTGGGTCAGTGCATCATGATTTCAAAGAACGATGGGAAAACTACAAGACATCTGAAATTCATCCTAATTATCCGAGACAACTACTCTGTGCAGTGGGTAACTCGAATGCTTTAAATCTCTGATCATATTCTTTCAATATCCTTATAGTTCGATGAAATTGAGTTAGAGTTAGGGAAGGCTGTATTTCCCCCAACTTTGATGCAAATATGAGCATATTATAGTAGCTATACCAGGAATTATATTCCTCATGCGAGGATCAGATACGATAGCGTGATTTTTTAGAAATTAATTCACCTAGCCACACTTGTGTTCTTGTAATATCCTCATTATTGGCGGTTAAATTTTATTGATATGTAATTGAATAACAGATGAATACTCTCATTACTAGTTTCATTTACTATGATTTACCGAAGATTCAACTGACAAGGGGGGACCGCAGTGTTTGGGTCGTCAATCACCTCCAGATTTCTTTTACAGTTTGGTACTACCTAGAATATGGAGAATCCAGAGTAACTATGTCCAATGGGCCTCCTGTTCAAAGCTCTGGTCAAAAACGTTAGCATTATCAGTATATCTATAGACATAATTTTTCAACATGGGTCCATATGAGCACCGCTAATCTCAGCGGCTGTATCTCTAGACAGGAGGCCCATTGGACGGAGTTACTCTGGATTCTTCATATTCTAGGTAGTACCAAACTATGAAAAAATCTTGGAGGTGACTGACGACCCAAACACCGTGGTCCCTCCTTGTTAGTTCATAAGAGGTGATTTGTTCGCTAGTTTCAATGGATGCTTCACATCATCAGATCGCGATGTAACGTGCCTGTTTTGAATCGATGCCCAACGATTCGCATTCTACAAATCTATTTCATGATTTGGTACAGTCAAAAGAAGAATCAGCAACAAAAATTCACACTTATGCCCGTCAGCTCTGAGCGTAGACTTGACTTTCGAAGAATTTTGAATTGGGAATTATTGGGAAACGTAGTCTTCAGGATTGAATCCAGAGTAATTCAGACATCCCGACTTGGTCGTAGGTGAATTCTGACTACAGATTCTGAAAGATCGGACGATTTTACACAAGAAAAATATTTCTTTTCAATGCTTGTGGAAATTTTTCCGAAGCTTTCAATGAGGATCAGAAAGGGTAAGCTCACCGAAATCACGTAAAATTTGAATTCCCGATTCGAAATAGAAGAATCGACTTTATTTCGAATTCCATCGACAGATTTTCCTCGATTCTTCCGGGAAGATGACCATGAAGGTATCTAGAAAATAGTCCCGGAGGAATTTCTCAAGTCCCTTCACCCTCGACTTTCCCGGCATTCCGACGCACCGTGACAATCGATTGTTGATTCTCTACGCGAACAGCCAATCTCTCAACACTGTGACTCCCGCCACACAATGGAAACTCTTGTAGCCGCCATGCACACTCCATCAGACTGAGATAACGCCCTTGATGATCTCAGAGAGCTTATCTCGAATTTCACATGAACTTTCAACTCCATGTGTTCTTTTCTACTTACAAGAAGCTCTGTCAGATCCTTTATGTCAATAATCGAGGACATGTTCTATGCTTCGTATAGACGCGCAATACTCAACGTTAATGTGACATCTATATTTTTTCAATAAGGATGGATTGTAAAGTACAACCATAGAATTGCCAACAGCTATACATTGCGAAGTGCTCTTATTCTCATGAATATGTCCTCCAGCTGTTTGGTTTCTTCTTTTATATCCAGGGTTACCATCTTTTGCTGTCCCAAAGAGAAAGGGTTGTATTTGTGACAACAGAGATTTTTTTCCAATTTTTTCACTCAAATTCATTCGTTATCATGAAAATCTCCACTTATAGGGATTCAGCCTCAACCATTCAGTTCTCTTCGCCGAGATCTTCCAATTGTAGGTTACATTTTTTCCTTGATGACCATCCCCTCCACTCTAAACATTCATCATTGTCGGTCATTGTCTGTGTCTGTGTGTATGTTGTTTACTCTACCTCCTCAACCCTTTAATCGATCCTTCTGAAATGTCCATTAGTGATAGATGACCACCCCGAGATGTGTTGCACGGATCCACACCTAATTATATCGAACAGTTCACGACTTATGCGTCTTAAACAATAAAAATGAGGGAATTTCGAAAATTCTATTATTTCATCCACAACTTTTTTCCCACAGTTTCCATCTCGAGGGTCCTGTCACTTCAAGACCCATTCTCTGTCCATTTCCTGTCACTTGGCTGATGTGTATTTTCCGTCTTCATCCATTTATATTATTTGAATCATGAATTTTGCACCATGTAAAACAAAACCACCTTATATTTTTTCCTCATACATTTTCACTAAATTCTGTATTGATCAATCGATCTATCATACCAATATCAACATTTCATCAGCTTATTCAAAATTCTCTAGAGAGTCATTTCAGAAGATATTTTTCAAAAATTGAATTCAATTCTTATATTCCTATTTCTAATGACGCATAAGTCGAGAACTTTTTGATAGAATCAGGTGTAAACTCTCTCAGCACATCTTTGGGTGGTCGCCTATCACTTATAGAAATTTCAGGAAGATCGATCGAAGGGTTAAGGGGAAACCGTGAACAAAAACAAACAACATGCACGTCAGAACATGAAATTACTTTGCAAATTATCATCTCTCTCCGCAACCTATTACCTTCCGAGATAAGTATCACCTAGAATCAAATGATTATGTCGAGAGGAACAAAATGGTGAAAACCGAATTCCGCTCTCTGAAGATTTCTAGAATGAAAAATTCATTCACAACAAATACCACAGGTTATCCTCTCGTACATCCATTCGCGAGTCATCATTTCTCGTGAACACATATCACCTTCGTGAGAAAAGTATCAACTACAATCGAATGATCTCGTCAAGAGTAACAAAATGGTGAACACCGAATTTCTCTCTTTGAAGATTTTCTCAATAAAAAATTCATTCGCAACGAAAACCACAGATGATCCCCTCATATGTTCAATTGCGAATCATCATTTTTCGTGAACACCGGTTACCTTCGGGACAAATAGACTAGGCGAAACTACCGCCATCGTTTGCAAAAATGGGTTGATAGAATTTTTTTGTAGGATCCTCTCCGGAAGACCCTTCTGGTCATAGAGACGTTTGGCCCCAAGCTGAATTCCGATGCAAAATTGTTTAAACCGTAATTGTTTAAACAATTTGATAGAATTGTTTATTTCAAATTGAAGTCGATTTCATGAGACGATTTGAAGAATTCTAAACAAAAAGTTACTCATGTCATTTTTCTCTAAAAGTCATCATTTTCGAACTACAAGCGTTTCAAAGTTGAAAAAAACACGAATTTTGCGATCTTGAACGTTAAATAAAGGTAACAACAAAGCGAAAAGTCAATGTTCTCAGTGTCGGGATCTGTTCGCTAAGGTGTCCTCTACAAGTTCCAATAGCAAATGTCCATGGTCCCGCCTTAGAACCTTCCGTTTTTCTGAAGTTTTCAATGCACTGTTTTCAATCGATCTGAGATTGACTATATATATCGACCCGCGATGTATATAGCTATACTAGCGCCTGTGAAAACAGTGCATTGAAAACTTCCGGGAAACGGAAGGTTCTGAGCCGGGTCTATGGACTTTTGCTATTAGAACCTGTAGAGGACACCCTAGTGAACAGATCCCGACACTGAGAACATTGATTTCTCGCTTTGTTGTTACCTTTATTTAACGTTCAAAATCGCAAAATTCGTGTTTTTTCAACTTTGAAACGCCTGTAGCTCGGAGATGATGGCTTTTAGAGAAAAATGACAAAAGTAACTTTTCGTTTAGAATGCTTCAAATCACCTTATAGAATTGGTTTCAATTCAGAATGAACAATTTTATCAAATTGTCTAAACAGTTCCGGTTTAAACGATTTTGCATCGGAATTCGGCTTGGGACCAAACGTCTCTATGATCAGGAGGGTCTTCCGGAGAGGATCCCACAAAAAAATTCCATCAACCTATTTTTGCAAAACGATGGCGGTGGTTTCGCCTAGTCTAAAAGTATAATATACCTACAATGGAAAGATCTTGTCGAGACCGTGGTGGAGAGTAACAAAATTATGCGAACTGAATTGCTTTCTCTAAAGATATTGAGAATAAGAAATTTATGATGGGAAAAAACGAAGTAAAAAATGAGGATAATAAAAATCGATGCTAGGCTCTTAATCACTGATATCAATTTTGATTCTCATTGAAGTTCTGGTATCCTGCAGTCATCATACTAGAATATCAGAATTTGTATGTAAGGCAGAGTAAATAATAAGATACCATGTCACATAGTTTCCCGTAACTAGGATAAGAAACATACTCAATCCAATTTAATATAATTTCATCCCTCTCCAATCTTCTTTTTCATCGTGTGGATCATTTAGCGGGTCTCATACTTGAAGGCACAGATGAAAGTGTATAGACTTACCATATGTCATCCATTTCACATCTCTTAACTGATATCTGCGACTCTTGCTTCTTCGAAGAGGAAGTATTGTATCGGTGCGGAAATTTTCGCTTAAATTTTTTTGATTTTCTTATTCTCCACCCCCTAGTTTGACTTTCATCCAAAATCCTTCTCAACCATCTTGTTCTACTCGCCAAAATCTATCGAATGGTACCTCTATACTTTCCTTATCTTGTATACAACGCTCTCCGTGAATTATTCTGAAAAACTCCTTGTTCATGTCGGTATGCGCGTGCGTCTGTATGTTGTCTTCTCTTTGTCACGCGATATCTCTTGAACGCCTGAATCAAATCTCTTGAAATTTCGAGGTTTTACTCTTAATCGATTAGTGATGGTCCCAGTCTACTGACAGTTCCATACTCTCATTACACTTTCTTCCACGTTCAATTGATTGCCTGAATTTCAACATCATTCTCACACACTGTTTGTCCAAACGTTCTAGCATCGCCTATTCACAGTATAAACTGTCACTCATCGTTGTTCAAGTATTCTTGAATAATTCTGGAGAGATTGGTGAATACAGAATTTTGACTAGTGTCCCCCTTTTTCAGGAGGGAATTTTTCATCATTTTTTCTATGTCACTCCAAGTTCCGTTTCCACTCCCACGAATCTCATTCTAATTTTGAGGCATTGTTCAACTTCCTTGAGCAATTGAACCAGCCCTTTTTGAGCCGCATCCACTCATTCATCTCGCACCCACAAACCTTTCCATCTTGAATTTTAATATGGATATTTCCTTCCCTTTGCATATTTTCATGATCGTTTAACTAATTCTTCTTATTCCTCCTAAATTATCGCCCCTAATAAAACAGAGATACTCTGACATCATTCCCTTCTTCGAGTAATCGAGATTTCTTTTTTATGACTAAACTTATAGAATTCCCATGTCCAATTTGTCCAAGGTCTCCATCTCTCTCGTATCCCAAGAAATTTCCATGAATGACTACTCTAATGTTGATTTATCATCCTGAAAATATTTGTCTATTCCGCAGATTAATTGCATTTCTCCCCCAATCAATAACAAAGACTCGCTCATTATAGTGACACCACTGTAACACACTACATCCCAATTTCTATGATATCCTAAGTCTAAATGAACAAACCGTTACCATTTTTGCTTTCAAAACAATTTTTACTCGAAAAGTGTACAAAACCAAAGAATTGATAGTTCATGTGGAGTATGGGCATCCGCGTACGCTGTGACAATTGTATGTGGAAAAGATCCATAAAAAACGAAATACTCAGAGAATATACGATCCATGCGAAGTCATTTCGTGCAGATGATAGAATATGGATTGATAATGGAATATTTCCATGGCGACTAAATCATATAGATTATAAAATTGAGAGTATATATTTTTCCAGGAATATTCCGGATATTCATATTAAATAGTTGTAGACATACATTTTTTATCATTTTCTCATAGTCTCAAGGGAAATTTGTATAAAATATTCTGAATAATTTTGTTCAATGAGAATTGTTGGTGAAAATGAAAATGCTGATGACATTAGATTTTTTCAACGGTTCATAATAGGATCACAGTAGAACCCGTCTAAGTTGGACAGTTTGGTTCCGGAGGAAATTGTCCAACATAACGAGGTGTCCAACATACACGAACATGCCAGAAAATCGACTCATCGTAACGTCGAGTCACTCAATAAAGATATCCAAATATCCATAATATCAACACTCATCCACTGGTAGATTAATAGATGACTCATACTCGAGGATTGCAGTTATATTCTTCGAATATCTGTAATAAGAAATTGAACAATGCAATTCCCAATCATGTCGTCACTTCACTGTTCGTCATCTCAAATATCCAGTATTTGAATCAAAATATTCGTGATATGTACTCCAATTCATTGAGAAATCCATGGATAGCAAAGTCATGCTCATGAATGCTAGATATCATATTCGAATACCTGTAAATAAAATTGAGCAATTTAATCATCAACCATGTCGTTTTGTTTACTATAGAATCTTCTTGATAGATGTCATTTAAAAATTCTGGAAGTCTGCTTTCTTGGAGCATTTTGAAATTGTCGTTTCAGAGGCAGTTAACTACAAGCGTGGTTGTTCACATTTTTGTCACCATGTATGTGCGTCCATTATGTTATAAGATGGTCAGTGGGCAACCCAGACTCATTCTGATATGTGAGCTGGTGGACGTCCAAGTATGTGTCATAGAATTTGAAATGTCCAACTTTGAAGGTTTTCATACATTGAAATACTATTTCTGGAATCCTAGTGAGGGGTAAAACTTAGCGAGGTGTCCAACACATAGAGTGTCCAAAATACGAAGACAAATTCCCATCTCAACCAATGTAATTTTTTTCGGTGCCGATGAAAAGCGTACAACTTAAGGAGGTGTCCAACATAGGGAGTGTCGAACTTGACAGGTTCTACTGTATTTGGAAGAAAAACAATTCATATCTATAATCATCGTAACATGAATGGGAGAAGAGAAAGTATTCCGCAAATGTCTTTTTGCAGGATATTTTGGTGGCTTGTGGGGAGAATTTGACAAGGATGCGAGTATTGCATGGGGACACAGTTCGGTTTCAGGAGTGATTTGAGGAGCTCCCTACACCCTACGGAGAAACCCAGAAGTTTACATCTGATAGCTTGTTCCTAAATGAACAGAATGTCGTGTAAATCATCCGGAGACTGCAAATTGAGTATGAATCAGAATTCCGTCAGATGCATGTCGTTTCCGATCTCTTCGCGATATTTGGTGCACGATAACGTTGGATTTCATACCCAATACTAACCTGGTGCTTCGAGATCAAACCCGGGAGGAGGGGGGGGGGTGACGATTCGGCAAGGCACTTGACCCGAGTGTACCTGTCGGCCAGATAGCCATCTCATCGAAGCAATACTCCTTGTTCTCAACGCAGTGTCGATCCCACCATCAGGATGAATCTGGAACATCCCGGAGACACCATACATATTGGCGATATCTTCATCGGACTACTATATCCTGAATTATGATTTTATCGCGTCTCCAATTCTCCACATTACAGAACCATGGAATGTTCCTGATTCTAATGAAGAATGGGAGAACGAGGAGTACACCGGTTCCTTAGCAGATACCAAAGTCTTCACACCCAGTTTGGGAATCGACGAAGAGAAGATATCGAGTGAGAGAGACGTCGGGAATCGAATCTTATCCAACAGGATCACTGATATCTCTGACGGACCCATTCACGAAGTGAGTTACGTGCCTACGGTGGGTCGGAAAGATCGACAAATTTCAGGTGCGTGATCGATGAAAGTACCAATCATATATGTTCCAGGCATGCCCGGGGAATTCTTGGAGGGACTGCCATTTTTGTATTTCTACCGCCTGCGCGTTCGAATCCGTGGAGAATTTTTTTCTCTTACAATCGCTCCAAGTGTCATCTCTAGGCTTCCGATACTTCTCAGAGCTAGAGAAATCACAATATCCTCACTTCAATTCATCTCAAGATCCCAGTCTAGGTGGCCAGGACCCGCTTGAGAGCGATTGTGAAAGTAGGAAATCGGGATCAAGGGAGAAGTTATACTTGACTATAATCGAAAGAGGAGAATGAGCCTTCCCTCTTAATATCACGTAACAGAAGGATTTCTGTAACTCTAGCCAAATTTTGCATGTGAAAGAGCTGCAGAGCATGATTTTCTAGCCTCGTGCGTCACCGAAAATGGGTGGCGACCTGGCCGGGCGTCAAGGTAGGTGATAAGGCGAGCGCACTGTTGCCACTATATTCTTATTGGAAAGTACCGATGGCATGGCGGACGCCCATCCGGTCGACGGAGAAATGGATTCTCTCGAAAAAATACTCTGTTTCTGGGACGATTACTTTCCCGTGCAATTTTTTCTCAGAAAATTTGATCACAAGATGAATGACTCACTCCCAAAATTTCGTTTGTATAGAATCAGGTTCCCAGGACTGCAAAGACGATGAACGAGTAGGAGTCTTACAACGTTCAGATGAAGTTCTCGCTCAGGAAATATTTGACAGCAACACAATTCATTCCGGATTCTTTCTTCCGATCATAATGATTTGCGTTGTCATTTTCAATCGTCGCGCAGCAAATCCACACCACCTATTTGATAGGCCCTGGAGGGCCTTGACCACTCACTTGCGGATAATCACTGGACTTCAATTCACGAAGTTCCTGGGTCTTCTTAGTCATCCACTCCCATCGTTCATTGACTGGAATGGGCCTTGATAGTATTCTTGACTCTGGAATTATGATCGAAGGTCTCTTCATAGAAATATGCTGCTAAAAGAGATTAGCAAAATGCTTTTTCTTAGCGAAATGGACTCAGACGATCACTCGAACTAACGATAAATTCGGGGAACTGATCAAATTCCAAAATCATGATTGCAATTCCCACCAGACAGTTTCATTTTCCCTGTGATCCAATCCATTTCATTCTCACTTCAGATTATACACGTATATAACACATGGAAACAATCGTTTGGTTGAGGCGGAGTTTTGATACAGTTAGTTCATAGATCATGAAAGTGGAGTTCTTTAAGGGAAGGAAAAGGTTTTGATTTTTGGGAGGAAAATTGGATTCTAATCGGGTTCAAACGTAGTTGAATCAAATTCGGTCTCAACCAATTGATGTAGAATGCTGGAAGAGCATCTCTCTAGTTTATTAAAAGGTGGATAGATGAGTTGTAGAGGGACATATGAGCAAAAACTGAATTTCAGTAGAGATTTTTTCGTTGTGTTTTGAGTTATTTTTACAAAATTCCCGTTTAGAGGAATTCAGATAACCTATACTAAGGGGCAAGATATATCGTCTGGTTGAGGTGAAATTCTGAAATTGTTGGTATTAAGATAATTAAAATGGAGTCCTCTGGAAATTTCTGGATTTTTCGAGGAAAAAATTTAATTTTGACCGTATTAGAACGAATTTTGAAAGAATTCGGTATCAACCAATCGATTTAGAATGATGCAAAAGTATCGACTTAGTTTATCAGAATTTGAATGGTCTAGTTTGTGAGGGAGACACGAGGGAAATATGAATATTGAAAAAAATATTTTTGTATATATTGAGTTATATATTTGAGGAAGCTAATGATGGAGATTTGGGTTATCTAAACTGAGGTTTTTTTGAGCAAAGTCTGTAACTTGGTTGAAACGGAATTTTGATAAAATTGGTTTCAATGTGCTCAAAATGGAGTTTTTGTTGACAATTTTCGTTTTTTTGTAAAAATTTTGGTTTATGGAGAATCAATAGAATTCCGGTATTAACCAATCTATGGACTTATACAAAAAACCATAGTATACGTAATCTAAATCGCTGAGAGATTAAGTTAGAGGAAGATATTTCACTATGAAAGTGAACAATTTGAGCGATTTTACCTCAAAAAACTCCAAATCAATTTCGATCGAGGAAAGAGAGCAGCCAAATCACTGATCTCATCTTTGAGTGATTCTACACAACTCATAAAAAAGCAAAAATCAATCAAGTGAAATGTAAAAGAGGAAGCGTGGCGCAAAAAGACAACAGACATACACACACACATACATACACAGGCAAAGGGACGGAGAGATAAGTACCTGGAAGGTTTTGGAGGATTTGAGGAGAAAAAGTGTTACTCACAATCGTTAGATTTTGGCGATAGGAAGAAGATGGTTGAAGCGTTTTCGTGATAAGAGAAATTTCGTTGAAGAAAACATTGGATTGAATGGAAAAATTGATCAAAAATTTGCTGGATTGAAGACAAAGGTTTCTCTTCAAAGAAAGCAAAATGCTCAGGTGTCAGCGCAGACAATAGGGAACTGACATGATTCCGGGAAATGTTATATTTTGAGAGTTCGCGGCAAAATACATAAAGGAAAAAAGTTTACGACACCTTACGACGCCTCTTTGGTTCTCAAATCATCATTGAAATTTTGAAAATTTGAATTGGCGCCATCCAATATGGCGGTGGCTGCACGTGTGCTACTTGATTCCCCAACTGTTGTGATGTCATTTCCATCGGAAAGTCTCATCTGAAACACAATCGAGAGCTTATTCTACTCAAATAATAGAAGTTCGTGGTGAAGAAACGCAGGTTTGCCTCAGAACCATCATGGAAAATACTCTGAAGTCACGTGACTCATGTGCAGTCGCCGCCATATTGAATGGCGCCAATTCAAAACCTGAGAAACTTCTGACTCAAATTTAAGTCACTTTGACAACAGAAAATTCCCGAATTTCTACATATCGTGTCTATTTCAACGTGAACTTCCATAATATGAGTATTGGCGAATAATTTTTGTAGTCATGTCAGTTCTCTATCCAGATGGATCATCTCTCGAGAGTGCAGTGGGCCTTGAATTCAAACAACATCCTCATTTTGGTCGAAAAAGATCAAATTCCTATAAAAGTATAAACGAGGTCACAAATGATCGTTTTTAAATGGTGTTTGGCTGATTTGATTGTAGTCCCTTAAATACTTTCGGAGTGTGGTGCAGTTGCTGGGTTGAATCTGAACTCAGTCTCCATGTTGCTTAGTTCCGCAGCGATCTCCTCGAATTCTGTCGAAGCTCCATCAAAGCGACGTTGCAGCTCAGTATCTGCCCAGTAGGAGGAGGTATGCCTGTTCAGCCCCCATTAAGGGTAGTTTTCACTAGGTCTATATAAGGGAATGAATAAGGGTGGGAACTACCCTTGCCGAGGAGATGATGCACCCCAAACAGGGCGTCATCCTCGTCAACCTGGGTAAGTATTGCACCATAATTACTAATAATTACGTAGTTTAGTTAGCTATATGCATAGTTCACCTAACTATATATGTACACTATGCATATAGCTCACTATATATGCGCGCAAGCATATAGCCATGCGCGCACGTGTATAGCTATGCGCGTGGCTCATCAATCTCGTCCCTCTCTCTCGCTACGGTCCTCCTCTGCATCGCATACCTATCCAATCGGGCCCCTCTCGATCGCAACAGTCCCTCCCAGATCTCCGCAGCCATCATGCCGTAGCAAGATCTCGGGAGGTGCTGCCACCAGCCTTTGCTCGCACCAACCTTTGGCTATGTTTGCCGTCGGACGATGATTGAATCCCGTTACTCTTTCCCCGTCGCATGATGATCTGCTGCGGCTCTTTTACTGCAGTTTGATGCAAGCTTTTACGGTTTTTTCACATGAAATCGAGCTGCAGCTCGATGCCTTTTTGTTGAGGCTTTGACATGAAATCAAGCTGCAGCTTTGCTGCAGCTTGATGTATAATGTGTTGAATAAAACGATGATGATATATTTTTGCTGTGGCTCTTTTACGAGTTGCAGCTTGCTGCAGTTTGATGCAAGCTTTTTGCTACAGCTCTTTTAGATACATCAAGTACATGAGTGATTGGAAGATTTGATCATAGAATTTTGAATGAATGTTTTTAAAACAGGTTATCCGACCTGACTCAGAGATGTAGTTTCATGCGAAACAGGTTTTGTAGCCGGTTTCTTCGTTCATAGCTAAGATGCATTTATCGAATTCTCGACTCAGCAGTCGCTTTCCACACATTTGTGAATAAACAGTGCTTGTGTTTTGAATTTCCAGTTTATCGAATTCTCGACTCAGCAGTCGCTTTTCACACATTTGTGAATTTCCAGTTTATCGAATTCTCGACTCAGCAGTTGCTTTCCACACATCTGTGAATAAACAGTGCTTGTGTTTTGAATTTTCAGTATGGAATCTCTAGCTACAATTTCAAGTAAGTTTAAACACTTATTCTATTCAACTCATCCAAATATTTCACTCAAGTCAATATATCTTTAGCTCAACTCCTCCTTCTCTCGGACTTTTGGCTGGTTCTACGAGATCTTGCTGAAGATCCGTCGTCTCGAACATTTCGCAGAATGCGAGCGATTAGACAGAACTGCGAAGAAGTAATCAGATGGGAGCTATCTCATAATTTTCTCATCATATTTAAAATGAGAAATCTAGATGTTGAGTTGTTAAATAGGTATAATGCTGTATTATATAATGATTCCCCCTTATCTATAGATTTGACTCGACGTAATGTAAATATGGATGATGTATATATTTTCATGGGAGTTTTGAAGCAATATTCAATCTGATGATTCGTGGGCTCACCTTCTTCCATATAGTATCAGAAGTTGATCCTGATTAAGATTTTTCTATTGTATTTGAGATATGGTTGAGAATAAAACGATAATATATGATATGAAAGAATGTTTATTATTACATCATAGGTTATACAATATTTCATCGATTTCATTAGCAATACATTCATAGTCTACATCTAAAAACGTTAAGTATTTGATTATTCCTATTTCATCACATTTGTTAATTTCTTCGCTTTTGATTCCAGTTTTCAAAAGTGTAGCAATTTTTTTAATGTTTACTTTTCTTGTTTTCTCTGATATAATGAAACTGTCAAATCGTTGCTTAACGAATTTTTCGAAGAACAATAAATTTACGAATGAATTGGACGAAGCTTTTATGGTATTTGAATTTTGAACTAACGTTAGTACGGGGAAAACTCCCTTATTTCTGTATTCATAAAATATGTCATTGATCTTACCAGATCCTTCTGTCTTGGTTTCCGCAAGTTCCTTGATTTTATTGACTAATTCATCCCACGTTCCAAAATTGATGCTGATTCCTTGTTTCCCCGATTCCATCACGATGCTAAACGGCTTTCCCTTCATCCCAAGGGTTTGGAGTTCGATTTTATTCTGGAGGCTTCTTACGTAATCACGAGCCTCTTCTACTTCTTTCTTACTGAAATTCGAAAGATGCAATTTGAATGAAAAATTCTAGATGAAAGAAAAAATCTATAACTTTCTTTGGTTTAATTATACGGATGGCTACTTCGGCTTCCTCAGCCTCAAAAAATTTGTTGCTCAACATGCCTTCAAGCTTCCTTTTAACTTGACCAGTCTCCTTTTTTTCCTCATAGACAATGTTCACATCTTTGTCGTCATCATCATCATCGACAACAAATGTGCCAATGAGTATAGGCTGAATTTCTGACTCATCAATTTTTAGATTTTCAGCCTCGCTAGAATTCCCCGATTCTTCCGATGGTTTTGATGTGCTAACGAATGGAATGTTCATTCTGAAACAAGTCAAGAGACGTCGCCAACTTTTAAAAAAATATTTTCTTTCTGAGAGGAAAATTTTGTAAAAAACTCACCGTTCATCCAGTTGACTTCGAGGGCTGGCTTTACGAGTCATCCGATTCACTAAATTAGCCAGCTAATGCGCATTTGCTCGTAGATGTTGATTATCTGGAAGAGGATGGTTCAGATCTATTGGTTTGGCCGCTTGGTGGATTACATGACTCTCCGTTTCCACCGGAAGCTTCTGAAGATGCTTCGACTGGTCCCGTGCTTCCGATGTCATCGTTTTGTTCATCATCTACTTCACTTTCGGATGCTTGGTCCAACGAAGTGTAAAATTTTAGTCGGCGGGAGTTCCCGATTTCAACAGGACGACAATACAATTTATTTTTTTGATTGAATTTTTTTTAACCAGTACTCGCGTTTTTTTAACAACAATTTTGAAGATGGTTTTGGTACGTAAATTACAATGTTTTCATTCCTTTCGTTAAGTAAAGTTAATGAACAAGATTCACCGTATTGCGTATTTATGATTGACGCGTTTCTAATTAAATATCGTCGACTCGTGGACAAATGTCGTACTTTAACAAGCTGCGGGAACTTGCCTGATCTATTGAAAGCTTTGAGTGGATCAGACATACTTAGCTTGTACACTGATATGCAAGCTTTTATAACAAGAACAAAAGAGTAGGAGTAACGATGAGAGGGACCGATGATCTAAGAAGATGATCTAATCCAAGATCGAAGCCACATCGAAACTACATATGAAGCATATGAAACTCGCTCATTGAAGTTTCTGAAGCGCAGAAGGTACTCCTACGCTTCACCATGAGCGACATGCTGCTACAATCCATTGCCAACGACAGAGAGTCTCTCTTGAAAATATTCAACGCACTGAGAGAGGAGGACGTGAGGACAGTGAATCTCAAACGAATTTCGGAGCTGAAAAGGGATTATAAGAGACTTATGCGCCACATTTCTCACGTTGTGAGAATGAATACAACGAATCAAATAATTTTGACAACTGGGCACAAAGCTCGACGCGAGACATTTTATAACGAATCGAAATCGAAATACATCATTCTTCACAATATGTATGAATCGAGTAGTAACGAAAATATCGGTGATGTATCATTCTATACTGGACCAAGCGCCTTCAAAAATAGTATTGTAACCGGTATTTGTGATAATATTTATTGTCTAGACATGACTACTTTTTTCACTCTTGCGAAACCTCTTATATTAAAATTTTTGAGACCTTACATTAAAAAATTCAAAACTGCTAAAGTTTGTCTGATTTTTCCTGCCTATTCTAATTTAGGGGAAGAAACATCGTTGATCAAACATTTTCAAACGCGTTACGAGACCCTCATGAAATCTTCACGATTGAAGCGATAGTTTGATGAGTCTATAACATTCATTAATGATGAAATGTCATCTATTGAAGATTGTGGATCCGGTTATTCTTTATCAGAAATTCTGTCGCTTAAAGTCAGCATTGCTAAAACGAAAATGCTAAGTGCTTCAAAATATGTAAAACTTCCAGATTGGATTGAGAAGAAACACGCTGTCATTAATATAAAAAATAAAACTTCAGATTGTTTCTACTGGAGCATATTACCTGGTTTATTGAGTGATAAGGCTCGATCTCACCATCCGAACGAAACTTATAACTATCCGCATTATGAAAAATACTCAAAATTTGGTTCAGCGGATTTTCCGATGAAGCTGAAGCGAATCCCAAGATTCGAAAAGATGAATCGTTTATCAATCAATTGTTATGGGTTTGATTCAAAGAGAAACTTCTATCCATTATACTTGACTTCCGAAGAAATGAATGTTCATATGAATCTGCTACTTTTCGAATCAAAAGGTGAGCATCATTATTGTTACATATCGAATTCGTCGAGACTTGTCAGCAACCAAGTTAGTAGTCACGGTCATAAGATATTTTTATGCAACCGGTGTTTGCATTGTTTTCATTCTTCAGAAAAACTCGAGTCACATCGTGAATACTGTAAGAATGTATCCGATTGCGCTGTGCGAACTCCTCCAGAAGATGGCAATATTTGAAAATTCAAAGATTTTTACAAGAAAGAATTCCTACCATTCACGTTGTACGCTGATCTGGAATGTGTGTTACAAAAAGTTGGTAAGAATCCCTTGACAGCGTCGGATTCGGAAAAAAGATTGAGACGTTCCAAGATCATTGAGAATGTACTCCAAAAGCATTGTCCATACTCTCTCGGGCTATATTTTCATTGTAAACATGACGTAAGCAAATGTTTCTATGAGCTCATTTGAGGTAAAGATGTAGCTAGCAAGTTTGCCATCAGGCTAGGAGAGATCGCAAAAATGGTTGAACAGGTATGCATTCGAGAGATTATTTTTAGTTCAGCATGACTCATCTCACCATTTTCAGGAGTTGGGAAATATTGTGCCATTAGAGCTCAGTTACGAGGATGACTCACTGATTCAAATCACAGAGAATTGTCATATTTGTGATCAGCCTCTGGAAGACGATCGAGTATTAGATCACTGTCATTTCACAGGTAATGCTGTTCGCCTTGTTTTATGATTCACGACTAATTGCTTACCTTTTTAGGTCGATTTCGAGGTGTGGCGCATAGCCAGTGCAATCTCTTGTATCGCAAGTCCTTCAATTTTCCAATAATACTGCACAATGGGGAAAAGTATGATTTTCACCTGCTAATTAAGAGTTTGGTAGAAGATCTTCCAGGAGATATCAAGGTTATACCACATAACATGGAAAATTATTCAGCCATCTTCAAAAGAGTAGAAGGAACTCGAATAAGATTGACTTTTCTAGACTCTTTCAAATTTTTGAGCGAAAGTTTGGAAAAGTTAGGGGCTTATCTGGAGGACGACAAGAAACACTCCCTATGGCATAGTTTCCGGGAAGAACTCTAATCGATTCCTGAGAGAACTGGTGAAAACCTGGAAGATTTGTTCAAGTTAGTAACCCGTAAATCTGTTTTTCCATACGACTACCTGGATTCATTCAACAAGCTCAAGCAGACATCTTATCCACGCAAGATTGATTTTTATAACATACTAACCGATTCCTACATTTCCGACTATAATTATGAGCATGGGCTCAAGGTTTGGCAAACTTTTGGTTGCACCGATCTACGAGAATACAGTAATTTGTATCTCAAAATAGATGTATTACTTCTTTGCGACGTTTTCACAAATTTTAGAAAGTCTGCACATCAAAGTTATGGTCTCGATCCAGCTCATTATCTCTCGCTCCCCGGTTATTCTATGAGCGCTTTGCTATATTTGACAAGAGTAGAATTGGAATTACTTTGTGATGTGGATCAAATCATCATGTTTGAGAGGATGCTGCGTGGTGGTATATCACAGAGCTCGCTTAGATTTGTGGAAGCCAATAACATATATCTCCCAAATTACGATCCTAGCAAACCAATAAGTCACATTCTATACGTGGATGCTAACAGTCTATATGCAACAGCTATGTGCGAACCGCTCCCATATGGAAACTTTGCGTGGGTGGAAAATCCTTCAAGTTTTGATGTTACACTCGTAAGGGATGGCCCAGAGATTGGATACATTATCAAATGCGATTTAGACTATCCTAAAGAATTACATATTTTGCACGGGAATTACCCGTTCTGTGCTGAAAAAATGGTAGCTCCCAATGGACATTCTGACAACGAAAAATTGTTACTGACTCTGCTACCCAAAGAGAACTATGTGATTTATTATCGTAATCTGAAGCTAGCGTTGAATCACGGTCTCATTCTGAGAAAAATTAGTCGAGTGCTCCAATTCAGCCAGAAGCCTTTTATGAAACCTTACATCGAGAAAAACATCTTCTTCCGACAAAATGCTAAGAATGCTTCCGAAAAATCTATGTACAAAACCATGTCTAATAGCGTCTTTGGTAAAACGATTGGAAACATTCGGAAGCGGAAGACTGTGCTGTTAAAAAGTAAGTGGGATACTAGATTTGGTGCTGCAAATTATATTTCTCATCCCCATTTTGATAGACTTGTAATATTCGACAAGAACTTCGTAACCATCTCTATGAAACCTGTGAACGTAATGTATAATGTTGCGATTTTTGTGGGCCTTTGTACACTCGAGCTATCGAAAACTATCATGTATTCTTTTCATTATGATTTCATGTGTAAGCTATTTACGAAGAATCCGGGAGACTGTTCCTTGTGCTATTCTGACACCGACTCAATGATCTCTTTTCTCAGGAATATATGTATATATGAAGCCCTGTTGAAGCCTTATGGCGAACAGTATTTCGACACATCTGGTTATGCACCAGACAACCCTTACAAAGTACCTCTGCTCAATGAAAAAGTCTTAGGGAAGTTCTCGGATGAGATGCATGGAGTACCAATAAGAGCTGCTGTATTCATAAAATCCAAGCTCTACAGTATTGACACGCTGGACTCGGAAAAGTGTGTTAGGAAAGGGATTACTAGGTCAATATTGAGGAACAAGCTCACCCTTGCAGATTATAAAAACTGTTTATTCAATCAAGATTCAATGTACATTGATCAAACTACCATACGATCTTTGAAGCATAATGTATGCACCATATGCCAGCGCAAGCTGGCACTTTCATCGAGCGATGATAAACGTGTCTGTCACAGCGATCGTATACATACTTTTGCATACGGTGATTACCGGCTACAATAAACGCTCTTACTCAAGTATACCAGATTTCTTACACCAACTCGTCTGTTTCATTCCATACCACCTTACAAGAACCTGATTCCCTCTCCTTCGTAAAATTTTCTCAACGAGAAATACGTTGCGATTTCTCACGTGAGCAAGCTCTGATTCATAGAAACACCCTGCAATCTTCTCTTTTTCATAATCTTCAAGAAGGTACGTGGGCGGATTGGTTTGCTGTACACGATATATCGTGAACGTTTCCGCACTCCAATTAGGTAGATATTCTTTGTCGAAGAGAGACTTGTATTTGCTTATACGTACTATGTCACCAACCTTGGATTTGAATTTTCTCGGCATACTCCTCCGCGCATATGCCGTAGTTAAAAGATCTGCTTCAATTTGAGCTTGATTCTTACTTTTTTCCCAAACTTCGGCTGGCTTCATTTGTATCTTACGATGTATCGTATTATTATATTTCTGAATAATTTCTTGTAAAAAATTCGACCAAATAAACTTGCCTTCCACAGAAAATATCTGATAAATTTTTGATTTCAAAGTCCTAATCACTCGTTCGCATACGCTGGCCTTTAAATTACTGTAGGTGGAATTCATGTTTATGTTATTGTCTTTGATTACTTTAAAAAAATCTTTGTTATAGAATTCTCGACCTTTCTCGCCTTGTAGATTCTTAGGAGCGATTCCAGCTCTTTTCAATATTTTTTTGAAGGCCTCGGTGACTTCTGTACCAGATTTCGACTTAATAGCCTCGGCCCACACATATTTTGAGAAAACATCGATAACTACTAGAATATATTCATAGTTCTTGTTGTAATTCGCATACTGAATCATAACAGCCAAGTCTAGCTGCCACAGATCATTGATTCCACGCACATCAACACAGCGACGAGGAAAATTTCTCCTGGCTGGCGCGTGGAGCTCCTTCACGAGCTGAATCTTTTCTGCACTCACTGCCGCTCCAATTCTTTCAATTTGGTTTCAACTCTTCCTAGACGTTTGTGGAGCTCGACTAAACTTACAGCATGCATATTTTTTTCCAGTGTAGTTACTCTGTCTTCGACTTTGTCCAACTGTTTGAATTAATCGTTGATTCGGAAATTGGTTTGAAAAATATTTCTGGCTTGTTTTTCCAGGCTTTCTTTCAAGTTTTCTTCAATAGATTTCAAGTTTCTTTCCAGAGCTCTTTGTTTGAGATTAATCTGAGCAATTGCTCTTTTGTGAGAAAATTCGGTGCCAATGGACCTACCGTATCGATATTCATGACTGAGCAAATTTTGATAATTACAACCAATTTATATGTATAAGAGGAGTGGGGGGGATGATGAAATTCTATCAATTTTCATAACATTTTATTAATGATCTTTGCATACAACCTACGAAAGATATTCAATGGTTCTCAAAGCACATCGGAATGGGTCATTGTCGTGATGGTCGCATTCTGAATATTCGTAAACCTTGGACCAATAATCATTCGAGGCGCAATCGCATTCATCGTAAATGTTAATTACATGGTAATTCGGATTGTGAGCAAGATATCCTGGTAAAAATTCTTTCACCCATTTTTTTTTTTTCATCCGAATTCACGTAGACAAATGTCGCCTCCCCGTTGTTGCTCTCATCAACGATACAACGGGCGATCCATTTTCTCTGAATCCAAGGTACATCTCCAAAGCTCCATTTGATTCCATGTATGTTGTTATACATATATCTCGCATGTCTCCCATCTCTCTAATCGAGTTCCATGTATGGAAAAGGGGGCTCCACGAGATAGCATTCTTTTGACCTTGTTTCCAGATTAAAAACCGCGATTTTCTTTGGAATGAAACATTTTTCCACTCCAATGCTGAATCCTTGCAAGTCGATGAAAATATGGTTTCTCGTATATGTTGGCATCCCGAGTTCCTACATTTATACCAGCTTGTGAGTGATATTGGTTAACGGATTATACCTCACAATACTATCATGCATTATTAAGCAGTAAGCCGATGTATTCTTCGACATATTTTCTTTCGTTTCGAATTGTATACGCAAATCTATTGAGGAATGCTTGAGCGAATCGTTCTGTCTCGAGCAATCAATTACAACGTCTGGTACGAGCTTGACAAAATCGGTGAGAGAAAGAGCAACTTGGCTTTCTGGAGTATTATAGTAAGATTTTCTAAACGATGCAAAAATGTGATAGAGAAGAGAGACTTGTTTATTCGTAACGAAATCTATGGAATAATTTTCCGTCGGATATTGCTCGGAATTCAAATAAACTTTGAAACTTGTGAGCTTGCAATGATTAAATATTGTAGAAGCAAGCTTCTCGTTCTGTTTCCTGTTAGTCTGGATTGCTAATATAATGGATCGAGGTTTTTCCAAGTTGTTGGAGCTTCTCACAGACCCAACATGATTATCTGTCTCTTGAAGCAACGGTACCTCTTGAATCGACCAGCTCCGGAAAACTATAGTAAGAAAAATATTTCGATCCACCGCCTTCAATACATGGAGCTTATTCAAATCATTCAGAATGACAAAGGGCATGCACCACGTAATATTCGAGATGGTAATTTCCGGTTCGCAGTCAGCATGCACCACGATTACGGCATCGTGATCCGTCTTTGATCGAAGGGAATCAACTCATGTTTCGAGTGAATCACCATCTTTTCGAAATCTTCGCAAAAACCAAAGATTCTCTTCAATGGAATACAAAAGTCGAAAGCATAATTGGTTTTATCTACATTATAATCACCAAGGTTCCAGCAAGCGTGAGTCAGAGATTTTTTTTCGCTCCGCAAAACCGATAAATAACTTTTAAGAGTAGTCGTGAGCCCAACATGCTTGCAAGTATCTATACAAAAGCCATTCAATATATAATGTATTTCTGCGAATAAAAATAGTACAAATTATTCACGCACGTGATGCTAGCATCTTTGTCATAATTAATCTTCCCGCTGATATGTAAATAGCTCTCGCTCGGTAAAACAAACATATCTTGTGATTGAATAGCAATTCTGATCTCGTTGCTCTTGTTATAGCTATGAGGAGTATATGGATTGAAAAATCTCACATCTTTCTTAACAATCCGCTCGTCGACTTGTGGGTCGTCGAAAATATCAAGAGCGTCCTCCATTTTTTCGCACTTTGAATCCCAATGAACGTAGAAATCTCACGTTCGCAGGAGTCAGCGGAATCCTAGGCTTGTCCGATGTAGCTTTGACCGGAGGTGGGTGGCGAATGACTGTATTTCTTGTGCAACCTCTATTATCATATGATGGATTCCACGCCAAAGCGACCTATGAAAAGGGGTCATCTCTCAGATTTTTGTATTCGATTCTATGGCCCAAAATAGGAACTTTGAACCGCCTATGAGGTCCAAAAAAAATTTCTCCTCTCCATTGCACGCACATCCGTGAACAGACCGAAAATTTATCGTGTAAAAATCGATGCTCTTTTATTCACGAGAATGGGAATATTCCGAGTTTTTGAATAGCTACTGATTTGCGGGTTGCGGCATCTGAAAGGGCATCAAAAAACCTATCGAAAACGTTGTCGGAAATTCCTTCTCTGTGATTTGGAGGCCTCCTGGAGGCAAAAGAGTGTTTTTCACTAAAATGTTAAGTTCTCAAAAAGCCATTTTTTTTATTTTCTGGAAATCATATATTTGACGTGGAATTTTGCGTTCTTTCGAAAAAAAATGGGTTTCAGAAAAGTTTGGAGCGATCCAAGTGACTTATGGGCCATTTTTTGAAAATTCGATTTTTTCGGTGTCAGAAAAAGGCGATTTTCTGCGCATGCGCACAAATGTAGACTTTCGGCGCCATGTTCAATGGAAAGCTGCCAAAATTTCCTATAGAATGACTACCTGCAAATTTGAAATTCATGCACAGAATCGGGATATGCAACGATTAATTATGTCGAATCAAAATCACATGAAAATTCAGCCCATTGGCGCCTTCGTGGCACCTGCTGAGATGACACATTCACGAGATCTTCACGGGACTCAATTCCGAGTACGAAATCGACCTGAAAAAAATTCGGACCACATGGTTTCAACGTGACATTGTATGAACTGTCAAAATATGCGATGAAAACCCCCGTTTGAGGTGAACTCGAGGTGTTACATTCAATTTTTTGCCAGAAAATACGAAATTTCACATTGAAAATCGCAAAAAATTGAATGTAGCACCTCGGGTTCGCCTGAAACGGGGGTTTTTCATCGCATATTTTGAAAGTTCATACAATTCTACGTTGAAACCATGTGGTCCGATTTTTTTTCAGGTCGATTTCGTACTCGGAATTGAGTCCCGAGAAGATCTCGTGAATGTGTCATCTCAGCAGGTGCCACGAAGGCGCCAATGGGCTGAATTTTCATGTGATTTCGATTCGATATAACTAATCGTTGCAGATCCCGTTCCGGTGCATGAATTTCAACTTCGCGGTTAGTCATTTTATAGGAAATTTTGTCAGCTTTCCATTGAACATGGCGCCAAAAGTCTACATCTGTGCGCATGCGCAGAAAATCGCCTTTTTCTGAAACCGAAAAAATCGAATTTTCAAAAAATGGCTCATAAGTCACTTGGATCGCCCCAAATTTTTCTGAAACCCATTTTTTTCGAAAGAACGCAAAATTTCACGTCAAATATATGATTTTCAGAAAATAAAAAAAATGGCTTTTTGAGAAATTAACATTTTAGTGAAAAACACTCTTTTGCCTCCAGGAGGCCTCCAAATCACAGAGGAGGAATTTTTGACAACGTTTTCGATAGGTTTTTTGATGCCCTTTCAGATGCCGCAATCCGCAAATCGATAGCTATTCAAAAACTCGGAATATTCCCATTTTCGTGAATAAAAGAGCATCGATTTTCACATGATAAATTTTCGGTCTTTCTACGGATGTGCGTGCAATGGAGAGGAGAAATTTTCTTTGGACCTCATAGGCGGTTCAAAGTTCCTATTTTGGACCATAGAATCGAATGATAAAGGTTAAAAAAGAATCTGAGAAATGACCCCTTTCCGTAGGTCGCTTTGGCGTGGAATTCATCATATACGATCATTGGCGCTGTTCTCGAAGATGAACTTGTAAATTTATCGGCTCTCCTTCGGAATCCACTGGTTTTCCGTCTTGATCTTGAATACTCACACTAATGTGATCAATTGTATGCACGTGAACGGGGTAATATATTCTATCCGATGGCACAATGTCAATGGAATATTCTGTTGAGACAAGTAGTGGAAATTCGAAAAGCGAATGACTCTCGACTCCGTTCAGATATGAGCCAGAGATGATGTCACAGATTAGTCTAATCACTGATATATTTTTGATCTTAACGAGTTCGCTAGATGTATGCCAATGGTTAGCTTTCAAAATTGACCCAGCTTTTTTATCGCTGGAAAATCCTAGAACAGATCCTATGCTGTGATTCTGAGAAAAATCTACGTCGTAGTAGGAATACAACTCCACGCTCAGAGTTACTTCGTTGGCCCTAAGCGTGAATGGATATTCTTCAGCTTCCAAAGTCTCTTTTCTTAACGGTGTATGATAATCACTCACAACTTTCCGTAATGTATCTTGTAAATCCTCTAGCTCGTAAGATCCGCGTGGTATAATATGTACCTGATTATCAAAATGAAATCGATTATTATTCGAATTGACGTTACTAATTGAATTCACCGTTGTAAAATTGGTTAATGCAAGCTCGTAGCTTTTACTGCTAGCATCTACGTTCGGGGTTACGCTAGTGGTGAGGTTAGGTTCAACACCTGATATAGGATAAGTTTTAGACATGACTGAATGAAAAATCGATGCGAGTCTCATTTAATACTTCTCAAAAATTGTAAGCAAAGTTGCCCGCAATTTGTTTGATTATACGTTTGCCTGGGTATACGATTATACGTGATTCGACAATCTGTAGATCTGTTACGGAAATATCTAACTAATTCTGGTGGTGGGCTCAAAGCACCGAAAGAATCGAAATATCTAACCACGTTACCCTGTTTGCGCCAAGCGCACCAATGAGTGCCTTTATCAAGCAAATTAGCTCAGTTAAGCACACCACATTCACGAAGCCAGGGAGAGTCGGGTAGAGTATCTCGAGCAAAGACGCCTCTAAAATATTTTATATTCCTCGCAGCCCTCATAATGTCTCGCCCGCTCATACCAAGTCTTTTCACACTCGACGACGTTTGAGCTTTTTTCTTTCTTAAGGCCAGAGCCCAACTTATTCCTATAAGGATTCAAATAAATTCCTTTTCCACCTTTCTCGAGGGCTCTATGATGTCGAGATAACTCTTCTAAACGCTTCCTATTCGTCCTCATCTCGGAAACACTCTTCATAACATTAGCTGCTCCAGTAGCAAGTGCAGACAGCGCAGCAATCGTTGGCAAGGCTGGTAAAAAGACACCCCTCCGAGCCAAAAGCAACTCTCTCTTTTTCTTACCGCGAACTGCTCGTTTCCTCTTCCTCATGCCCATACCAAGTTTACGTTTGATTTTCATGATTTTACCCACTGCTCTGGCTGCGAGTCGTTCGGAAAAAGATGAGTCGGTTGCGTGGGAGAGCGATTCAGCCGCAGCTTGTAGTCGAGCGTCGGCTTCGTGTCGTTTTCCAAGATCTTGATTCAGCGAATACTCGATATCGTGGGCGAGACAGGCGGAATCTAGCCTATTCTTGGGCTTACCACCTCGTTCTAGCCTTTTTTTCAACCGAGTTCCTGGTCCACAGAAACGATATCCAGGAAGGTGTGCCTCAATTGGAATCTTGTTTATTAATGTATTAACGAAGACTCTCCCTCTCTGCATTGGAAACTAATCTTATGATTAAAAATACCATATTTATATGCTGATCCCATCAAAAAATTCAGTAGTCAAGATGAGATTCGTCAAGCAAAAGGAGGGGATAGCCGTGCTAAACTTGGACAATTGCTCCGGAGGAGAGACCATGAGCAAGCATAGTAAACTACTGCCGTGCAACCTACGCGCATCATTCATCGGTCCGAGTGGTTGTGGAAAAACGAATGCTTCGCTATCGTTAATATTCGTGCCGAATGGATTAGCATTCGAGAATATATATCTATATTCCAAGAGCTTGGATCAAGCAAAATATCGTCTGTTGAAGGCTGTTATGAATGAGCTAGAGGATATGAATTTCTACGAATCGACAAACAGTGAGGAGATAATTGATCCGAAAGATGCAAAGCCGAATTCGCTGCTTATTTTTGACGACATTGCCCATCGAAATGATCATTCATTACTACCACATTCTTGCATGTCTAGACACTTTGGATTGGACATATTTTTTCTCACACAATCCTACACGAGTGCTCCAAAAAAACTATGCCGTGATAACTTGAACTTTTTAGTTATTTTGAGTGTTGATGATACAACTCTCCGAGTGATATACCGCTCCCACGTTAATTCTGATATGGCTTGGGAAGAATTCAAATCCATGTGCTCAGCTTGTTGGTCAGCCGGTAAGTATGATTTCTGTGTGATTGATAAAACGTCACCGGAAAATAAAGGCAGATACAGACGAAATTATGATACATTCATAACATTCGATCAGTCTGACGGTAAGCGTCAAAATGGTGAGATCGAAGGCGAAGCCAGTGAAGAGAGTGCTTCAAAAAAGAGGAGGAAAAACTGTGATTGAGAAGAAGAAGAAAGAAAAAACTGAGATCGCGAAGCAAATAGCCAAGGCCTCGTCAGATTTCATGTAAAAGCCACAGCAAAAAGGCATCAAACTGCAGCTCGATTTCATGTGAAGAAACCGTAAAAGCTTGCATCAAACTGCAGTAAAAGAGCCGCAGCAGATCATCATGCGACGGGGAAAGAGTGACGGGATTCAATCATCGTCCGACGACAAACATAGCCAAAGGTTGGTGTGAGCAAAGGCTGGTGGCAGTACCTCCCGAGATCTTGCTACGGCATGATGGCTGCGGAGATCTGGGAGGGACTGTTGCGATCAAGAGGGGCCCGATTGGATAGGTATGCGATGCAGAGGAGGACCGTAGCGAGAGAGAGGGACGAGATTGATTGCCCACGCTCATAGCTATACACGTGCGCGCATGGCTATATGCTTGCGCGCATATATAGTTAGCTATATGCATAGTGTACATATATAGTTAGGTGTTTTATGCATATAGCTAACTAAACTACGTAATTATTAGTAATTATGGTGCAATACTTACCCAGGTTGACGAGGATGACGCCCTGTTTGGGGTGCATCATCTCCTAGGCAAGGGTAGTTCCTACCCTTATTTATTGCCTTATATGGACCCAGTGAAAACTACCCTTAATAGGGGCTGAACAGGCATACCTCCTCCTACTCTGCCCCAACGAAGCTCAGGCCATTGTCGCACTTCAACTTATTGCAATGACCATTTCTTCAATGCGGCCAGAAATACCTCGCTTAAATAGTCTTTCCTATGCGAAAGACTATCCAAGCTTCTTGAGGACGATCACAAAAAGGAGGAGAATCTGAGTTTTGACCGATACAAGAAGAAACTATTGAACCCCACTTGGTATTCGTAGCGATAGCCTGATTGAAAAGATCGACCTTTGCTCTTCTTCCCTGCTCAAATTGTGCTCCCGAACACAATTCGAGGGTAAAATTTGACATCGCGTTAGAAATCGATTGATCTCATCTTTAGGGATTTGGGATCAGCTAAGATAAGCCTCTCAAGATGATCCCATTCATCTCCATCCGCCGGAGTCGAAGCTATATAACTAGGGACCTAAGGGATAATAAAACCCTGCATCTCACGAATGTGGAACTTGCTGAACCTCTTGGAGCACCAATTTACCGTTTTCGAACTCGAATCGTCCTCTTACATGAATCAATGATGTAACATCATCGACTCTTGGAGCACCAGTGTTGTTGTCACCAATTCCCTCGATCTGGACCTAAGATTTCGTTCTTTCAATCTCTAATTTTTGGCAAGCATTCTCTATCACGGGAGCAAATACTTGCGGAGCCATCGAGATCGTCACCTCAGGCCTAATCTAGACAGTCCATTTTCTGCAAGTCTGCATATATGTTCAAAATGGTCTTCTCTAACATGTATGTTGGATCCAGAAAATGGGCATTATCGTTGAGAATTGAGCTCAGAATATCGTTCTTCCAGTCACAAAGACTGATTTCCCCGCACACATGAACTGAAAGGCGGGTTTTTCTTGTCGTGTGAGTGTTTTCGAACAATCTCTGACAATAGACATTTTTCCGTTTCCCATCTGGAAACATCATTTTCAAGTTAGCTCATCTGCCTGCCATCTGTCTGCTGACATCAAAATTCTACAAGATGTCCATTTCTTCTTCTTCGATTCCAAGAAATGGACATTGTCCATTGCCTCGATTATATGATCCTACGCGTCTCTATCTCATCTGTCTGTTAACTTCAAACTAATATTTCCCACTTGAATTATGATAAGCTTGCAGTGTGAAAATGATGTGAGGACTACATACAAAGTCGACAGCTATAATTTAGACCTGTTACGTGCATAATTTCCGACCGAAAAAATCAGCTTTCAGGCTCTGAACACGTTTCCCGAGCTCCTCCCTGAAATAACAATCGTTATAGCCACCTCACTGAAGTGCGTGGTAGTTCAGTAGTTCATCATATGTCAAAGTGAAATGGGCAATAGGATTTGGGAGCGACATCTGCTCATTATTCGAGTACCAAAGGTTTATGTTCTTCTTTGAAGCGGTAGGCGCGACAAATTTTACTAGTTCAACGTCGTAGATCTTTGGCCAGAATAATATGTCGCTGCCAAACGAAAAAGCATTTCGATCGTCTATTCTTACTCTTCAATTTCCCACCATCCAATTCATCCTAGCTTGAATGTTATTTTTTTACATACGAAAAAGTGGAGGAAGTGAGTATTTTCCAAAATGTGAGTTACACTTTTCATGGAAACACGACTCTGACCAGGCATCTGAGTCACCATCTAAACGAATGTTTTTTGATTGAATGACGTTTAAAGAGTCACATAAAATTTACTCAGAATTTTTGGAACAATGTTATTTTCTCCACAGCCTGAGGGGTATCGGAATTCGAGTCAGTTACATTGTAAAAGTGCGAAATCATACAATAGTCCAAATCTTATCAAGAGCCCTACGTACGTGTCATGAAAAATCGATAGAGTTCCATCTTGAAAACTATAGAAACCATCTGAAAAACATTTTTCCAGGGCTTGAAAGTCCCGATCTCATTGAAATACTGTATGGTTCGCTAAAAATCAAAGGTTCTGTAGATTTCCTCATAAGCTGATTAGCCCACCTAGTATTTAGGAAAAAGGCCAATTCTACACTAAATTTCCAAAGTGCCATAGAGCGAGCTAGGATGGACCAATTTGAACAATTAAGATCGCACTTCCTTCGCTTTGCCATGAACTTTGAGGAAAGAAATTTTTGGTACCCGTAGGGAGTGATTTCATGCCACGATTTTCTTTTTTTCAATACCTGTCCTTGCAATAATTTTTGCTGTATTAAAAGCTTCAGCAAAAAATTCCCCTTCGCATGAGGTATCCAAATATGATTGTCCGACGCAAAATGATCTCTGAATACGGTCCCGCACTCAGTTTTGGGGTACGAAATCAGGATTCTTGTCCAGGTCCAAAACCCCTGGAAAACATGTTTCTTGCCTGTACCAAAAAATCCTGATGTAGTAACTCAAAACTGACTGCGGGGTCGTGTTCAGCGGGTCAAAAGACGCAGGAAAACATATACTGATATACAATTTGACCTATTGGTACTCCCTATGCTAAATAGTCATTAGACTCAAAAAAAATCCTGACGTATAGGAGCAAAATACATAGTACGGAAAGGACACATCATTCGGAAAGATATCAAGGCACTTTTCACAGAGATCTCGGAAAGTTTTACAAATATTACTCTTTACGTTTCAAGACAAAATAGATACACTGTAAAAACTTTATCCAAGAAACTTCAACCACCTGGTTGGATGAAACTCTAACTAGTCAGGTTAAAAATGCAACCATTTTGGTTGAATATTCAACCAATGATAACTATTATGATAATTTGGTGCTCAGCCACAATCTGACCGCCCGGTTTCCCGCATAACGGGTTGTTTACGTGAGAGGGGTGAAATATGATGGCTAGTGGTCGTCGGGCGGTGGGTATCGATGGACGGATGATGGGTGGATGGATGCACTTTAAATCCCAATCTGTAAACACCACATAGACAACTGTTCACTGAAAGAAATTCGATCTCAGATGCGCTTTATTTGCTGAATCTGCAAATTGAATCTGTGCATTTCACGAATTCGAACTGTTAACTGGCAGCTTTGTAAGTTAATAAAATTGCAATTTTCTTGTCTGAAAAAATTTTTAACCGGCTCAAGTAGTACTGTAGAATCCCAGGATTGAATTGATGATTCGAAAATTCTTACCGAAATTTAATTCCGTCCGACATGGAATCGATTCGTCGATCGTTGCAGATCCTTGCAGTCAGTTTTGAGTTACTACATCAGGTTTTTTTGCTACAGGCAAGAAATCTGTTTTCCAAGGGTTTTTGGCCTGGACAGGAATTCTGAATTCGCACCTCAAAACTGAGTGCGGGGCCCTGTTCAAGGGTCATTTTGCGCGCGGACAATCATGTTTGGATACCCCGTGCGAAGGGGAATTTCTTGCTCGTGATTTGAGCACAGCAAAAATTATTGCAAGGACAGGTGTTTACAAAAAGAAATTTGTGGCATCAAATTACACTTTTTATGGGTACCAAATAGTATATTTCCGTACTGAGCGCGGTAGTCCATTTTGGGCACTAGGACAGGCATGTCCTCCAGTGCCCAAAATGGGCTTGCAAGCGAGGTGCGGATATATTTGTTCATTACAAGAACCCTAAAATCCTATTTGAACGCGGCATTTTTAGGTTAGAGTAATGGAAAAAATTTTCCCTTGAAGTTCATGACACAACGAGAGAAGTGCGATCTTGATTGTTCAAATTGGTCCATCCCAGCCCGTTCTATGACACTTTGGAAATTCAGTGCAGAATCGGCCTTTTTCCCAAATACTGTGGTAAGTATGCCTCATTTGCCCCCACACAAGTTCTCAAATGTATGCACCCGCAAACCTTGCTGCGCATTTTTTTCATGTTTGTACCGTTAAAATATGAGAACACAAAGGTTCTGGACCGATCCCCAATGACCCGCGCATTTTTTACAACAAAAAAAAATGGTTTTCGGTATATAGTTTAGACTTCTTTTTTGTTGGTCACTAAAGGCTATGGCAAACAAAATCGATGGGATCAGTCCCAAAACGTACTCAAACTCATTCCCTTGGTCTTCATCTCAACTTTAGAATGTTTTTGGCAGAATTGCAAAATTTGATTTGTTGCCGATTCTGCGCTCATATTATTACGAGAAGAGAGCAGTGTTCCTGATTTGCCCCCATAATCTTTTTCCGAACTCATTCTCCACTCCATTCAAATATATCAATCTCACTCAAAAAAATTCGAAAGAGCTGAGAAAAATCTACAGAATGAGCTAGAGTACGTCTTATTGGCAGGTCTGGGACCCGAAATATCCCGATTTTACGAAAAACCTGTCTAATCGCATGGAAATCAGCCTCTTTTTCACGTGGGGACAAATTAGAAACACACTTTTGAAAACTGGCAAAAAATCTTTCAAAAATTAAGATGTCTCGGCTCCAATTAGGTGAAATTGAACGTACTTTAGTTTATTTTGAAGGGCTTGGAACAAGCTTCATAATGAGCTGAAGTACGTTGGGAAATATAGAGATGAATGAGAATGTCGAGCAAAACAAAAGTAGTGTGGGCAAATTAGTCACACTTGCCTTGGGTGAACTAATTAGCTTATAAGACTCCACGGTTTCATTGTACCGTTCTATAACCACCACGACCGTGTTCAGCGTGTCAAAATACATAGGAAAACATATCTTGATATGCATTTTGACTAAATGGTACCCCCTCGCTGATGGATAATCATCATCTTCGGGAATCGGTTAAAAATCCCAAGAACGGTATTTTGGAGGAAATCAGTTCTTTGTGATTGAAAAAATCCTGGCGCATTGAAGCAGAACTGAGCACGGATTCGATATCTAAGTCAATTAATAAACGAGAAAATCATGTTCTCTAAAGGTGTACATTCAAGACCCAAAATTGTGCAGTTTAGTGTCATTTACAAGTGAATGCACTGAGAGTACATAATTTTCATGAACAATAATAAATGTGTACTAACATGTAAAAAATAAGGTGTAAATATTCTGAGAAGATTCGAAAAAAAAATTGACCTGAGCGGGAATCGAACCTCCCAGACGCGAAGCGAAGACGCTACCGCTTGACCACGGACGCTGTACCATAAAGAAATCAAATGTCACATATGTTCATCGGCCCCCCGTGGGGGGCTTGGGTTTTGATTTTTGTTAATTCAATTTAAAGCCCCCTCAATTCGCACAAGCATGTCCTCATTCATTTTTGAATGTGGAAAACTGGTATGTATTTTCGGAAAAGGGCACACAAAGTTTTTCTTTGGCCCTCAATAATTAAAACTTTTCTTCACATTTCTTCAATCCATTTCTCGATCGAGAATAGAGCATACTTGTATATCCAGCTGTTCAAAGACATTGGTTCTTTCATAAAAATATCCCATCATCTTCTTTCCTCCCAAAATTCCAAAATTCTGGTCAATTAACAAGTTCTACGAAAAAAACCATCGATGGATTCGGATTCCTCGTCAAAAAATACGTATAAATACTTTTTCGGTTATTTTTCATTGCTTTTGCGCGTCGAGTATGAATTGTTAATCCCGCTGTATAAGCGACGCACGCTTCAAACGCGCGGCGTAGCGCGCGCTCATAGAGAGCCAATGAGACGCGTTCACTTCTACCACGCTGCAGTAGACTGCAGTACGAGACAGGAACACTGGTGTCCGCTATTCAAGTTTCTACTGTATAAACAATGAGCCTGGCGGATGAGCTATTCTCCCTCGATTTTTCAGAATTTCTTAAGCCATCGTTTGGCAAGAATTGACATTCCAACGACTGCCTTGGGCTTTTCGTGGCTACATTGAATGGACTCATCTGATCTCAATTGGTTTCCCTAACATAGAGAGTAGTATGAGTACCGGTATAGCGAGACACAACAAATGACGTCATCGCTTATCTTATCTTATCAGTGACGTCACGGTGGTGTGGGGCAGTCTCGCCGAGTGGCTTATCTTATCTCTTATCTTATCAGCGCGGTGGTGTGAGGGAGTCGAGCGTCGGGGCTTATCTTATCGCTGACGTCACCAAGGTCGGCGTGTGGCGTAGTATTTTCTTATCTCTTTCGGTCAGTGGGTCACGGCGATAAGGAGGGGGTAATAACATTGGGAGCGGCTGGCGTAAGGTATTATCTCATCAGCTGATGGTGTTTACGCATTGTTTACAATAAAGCGGAGGTGCGCCCAAGGTCGTGGGGGTGGGGGTAAATAAACAAAAGGTGGGGCCGAGCAGCTGATGGTCCCGCTGGTGTAGCCGTGTGTATAGCTATATATATCGCCACGATATATAGATATACACATTACGGTGTGACCGAGTAGTACTCTGAGTTCACGCAATGTTTAGATTGTTGATAATCAGTGGTCACGGTCAGGTGGTGGGGGGTGGTAAACAAAATATGGGACCGAACAGCTGATGGGCGAGGTCCCGCTGGTGTAGCCGCGAGTATAGCTATATATATTTATCCGTCGCGGCCAGGTGGTGGGGGATAATAAACAAAAGTGTTGCACATGGGCCTGATGGAACGCGGCGCCATCTGGGTTATCAACGGTCGGTAAGTGGGAATGCGTTTTATCGATGTGTGGTAATATATGATGATGGGTAATGATTGTTATCGGCCGGTAACGGGTTGCCTTCCTTACCTACGCGTGATATTTTTTCAGGGGAACGGTATTATCGACATTCTTGGGGGAAATTATTCAAACTATGGATGAGGACATCGTTTCCGCACCACCCAACGAGGTAGATGTCTCGGCGCGTTTTTGTTTACGTGGTATCCCCTGATGCGGGCCTAATCCACGATCGGTTACTGTTTTTCTAGAACCGGAGAAGTGAGAATGAATTCATATCTTAGGATTTCTCGTACCTTCCTTTCCTTTTGTCATCTTTTGGGAGCAGACGAGTCTTATCGCTCACGCTATCCGGAAACTTGCCCCAGGTTGATGGTTCTTTCTTCTCTCCTGGTCTCTGCCTTCCGCTCCTGTCGTCTTCCAAGCGGGAGTATTTACTATTGTCTTGACCCATGTTGAGAAAGTGCTTTGCACCAAAAGAACCTAATGTGCACGTCCGCTCTATGAGGCGGTGAAGAATGGACTGAATGATGATGTCAATCATCTTTGATTTTATGTTTTTCGAGAACATTAAGAAAATTTGATATATATAAGCGTATTGAAATAATTTGTCTTCTGGGCGAAGTTATTTGATGGGAGGGGGTAACTTGGAAAAAAGATAAGCATAAGAGTACAGATCATCTCATTTTTTATTCCCATATTTCACTATGTACAAGGGAGTCGAGATATTTATTCATTATCGCTTTACAATTGAGCATTCGCATCCATGTAATCAAATATGTCTTTTGCAAGATTTGCCATACCGAATGCACGCAGTTCCAAGAACAATATATTCAAATTATCGTTACCAAATGAATAGTCGAGTCTTGATATAACATCACTTTTGATAAGTTCACTGTTCATCGTAAAGAAATGACGGAATGAAACCACATCTTTCAATATATTGAATCTCATCTCGGTGGATTCTTTTTGCATCAATTCACGTACAAAATTGTTCACGTATTCAATCGCACGATTCACAAAAGCACACACTTCTTCACTTTTCTTCAATTTTGTAGCTATGCACTCACGCAGACGTCGTAGGCCTTCGAATGTAGCCTGCTGCATGACGAATGTTGGCGTGGCGTCGAATTTTCTCTTCTTCTTGCACGGCTCCTTTTCTCCATCTTGCGCCTCTTCCTCGATGGTTGACAGTCGCACCACAGGAAGTTGTGGCCGTTCGTCGATGAATATTGCCCTCGATCCGTACGAGGTGGTGAAGACGATGTCGTGGGATGGCAGGAAAAGTTTTGATCCGGTTCCAGGATTTTGCGCCAAAGAGTAGGAATTTTCGAGATATCCGGTAATTGCTTCCATCTTCTCAAGGAAAAGCTCCCAATTTGCCGCATCAAACGTGACGTGTTTGAGAGGTGTCCCATGGCTGCCGAGCTTGACGACGGGTCGGTATGTTCCTCCCAAATATTCTAATCCGACAAAGGCTCTCTTGGAGTCGGACTTGTTCAATGCGTAAGTGGTCGAGAATAGTAAGTTGGGTAAATCACGAGCCAATTTCACCGCTCTGGATCCGTTACGTGACACAGGTGCAGCAGGTGGAGCCATATTCTCCTTGGCAGCTTGAGTGTCGTTGTTAGACTCGAGCGGTTGAGATTCAGGAATGTTAAAATCAACCACCTGAGAATCGGGGATGTGGTCGCCTAGCTGGTAAGCAGCAACGTCGTCGAAAGCTGCGGCAGCGGTGGCGAGGGCCTCGTCTTCGATGTCAGCTGAAGCGGCGGCGAGGGTTATGAGATCGGCCATCTTGAATATGGAGTAATCAACGATCGGACTAGACTCGCGGACTCGATTATGTCGACTGTGTGCCCGGCAGCGAGCGCGCGGGCCCCTTATACCCTCATCCCTCCTCTTGCAACATGTCGTGGTGGAGGAAGAATGTTGTAGAGAGAAGGGGAATACAGGAAGGGGAAACGAGTCATGTCGTGTCAACGGTTCTCCCGATGACTCATCGCTCGAGCATCTCGAGAGTGACCGTTACTGCAACATGAGCAGATGAGTGATAAGACGCATGTGAACCGAGTCTTGCAACGGAATTGAGTAACCGTTGGAGATATCGATATCATATAAACATCGTATAGTTCTGCGTGAGCGGACGACACGTGCAGGAATTCCGAGACGTTACGCTATATGGATAAGCGATAAGACGTATGTAAACCGACGCTTGCAGAGGAATTTAGTGACCGTTGAAGATATTATATAAACATATTTTTAGACGTTAAGATTCATAATTATCTTATCTCAACTACTTACCAACCGTTTGTATGCTCAGCAACGACGGAGGTTGAGTTTGGGGTCTCAAATTACCCTTGGTATCGGGATACTATTTGCATCGTGGTATTTTTCAGCCGTTATTTCCGGCTTGCTTGATAATTGAGCTATTTATCATTCGATAAGATATGATTTACTCCAAACATTCTTTGTTACAGAAAAACCGTTGCAAACTTTTTGAGTGAGAGATGATTGTCATAATGCTTGAATGGTTTGGTATGAATAACTCTCTTCATATGTTTTCGAGGGTGTGGGTGAATAACAAGAGATCGTTTGTATATTTGTCAAATTTATTCAATATAATAAGGATTCATACATATATTACATATCGGAGATGTGTTAATTGAGTCTCGACTGACAGGATTGTACACACGAGCCCGAGCCCACCGAGCTTTCTCGAGGAAATTTATAAACTCTATTCTTCATCACGCGTGCGCGTAATTTCTTCATCACGTCGCTCCTGAAACGCGCAACGATCTCATCGTTTGAGCGGGTGTTGGAAGAAAAGATGCGCTGAAACGCGCGTAGAGTACCACCGCTGCACATAAAATACAGAAACATAATACAATATTCACCACAAACTTGCGAGTCATAACTCTGCATCGATTTCTTGTTCCATTCGTAGCGGTTGCAGTTTCTCTTGAGACGGTCGAGATGATGTGGTGAAGAGGGTGGTTGACCGTAGCTGTCAAAATATTTGCCATGTCCCCGCCTGTCAATGTAGATCCCAATCCAATGAGAACCCGGTTTGTTCGCCGTATCCAGATTCGAGATGATGGCGGCAGGCAAACTCAAGGTCTTCGGCACGTGATCGGCTGCGTAGACACCAATTGAGTTTGCCTCCAGGCCTCTAATCGCTTGCATTACCTGGCGTGTGTTCATCGCTGGTTGTGGACGTGGATGTAGATTCACTCGTCGGACCGTCGATTATGTCGTTGACATCCTCCTCGCCGAGGGGGAATTGAGGTCGGTCGTGCGGGCTACGTTTGATGTAGTCCACTGTATCACGGCCTGCGAGAGTTGCAGTTTTTCTTGAGAGTATTTCGTGGTACATCAGAGCAAATCGAACGTCTTCTTCCTGAATGTCGGGTCGGTCTCGAATCTCAATCGGTAGAATTGAACGAAGCCACTTTCTGATCTGTTCAGCGTTGTGCAGAGCGCATCTGTTTTCCGCTTGATTGAATTCGTCTTTCACTGTCCTGAAAGCGTGATGAGTACACGTCGCGTTCCCGATGAATACTTTGTTGAGCTGCCTGAAATTCGGTCCTCTGTGCTGCTCGAGGTTGATAATTTTTCTGCCCATAATTGACTCGAGGTACTGAGCTTTTATACGGCCAATGACGTATATATTACCCGAATTCCTCGCAATTTCGATCAACCGGGCGCGCAGCTTGTCAATTGATATATCTCCATCCACCCATTCCAGTCCGTGAACTCGGCTCGTGCAGTAGTTGTTGGTAATCTTCATATCCTCCGTGAGGAGATCAAAAGCGTGCGGTGGTTTCACTATCCAATGCTGAACGATGCGGTTCGGCAGCGACACCACGGCGACTTCTTTGGGGACGAACTGCCTGGTCACATCTCGAAAACCGTGAATATCGATGGCAAAATCCATGACCATGGTTACTAGCTTGCTGCGTCGATATTGTAACTGAGCGAACTGATGCTCTCGGCCGGCCAGCAGCCACCCTTATACACGCATCCCCTCCACCAGCCTCTCTCCCACCTCATGCGCCAAAGTCCGTTATGATTTGCCTGCTCGCGTCGATTTCGAGGACGTTGTCGTACTCGGCGTAAACTATGCAGTTGATGGTCTGCGCGAGCGCCTCGTCGAATCGGACTTCTATGCGCACGCTACCCGAGCGAACGAGATTCCAATGTGTTGCCGAGTGGGCTGATAGATCGGGAGTCAGATCAAACGCTGTGATAAAGTTTCCTCTTCGGTAGTTGAGTCGATCGATGCCTATACCCTCGTTTGCAAAGTGAATTCCCGTGCCCGAAAAGAGCGTTTGGAAAGTATCAATGTATAGTTGATTATTTCCGGTGAACTTTGGCTGTAGTGGTTTGCATGGAACCTGAACACCGTCGACGTATAGAGATAAGTAATTGATTCCAAAATGTTGGAAATTGAATGGGTTCATCCGGCGGTTTCCGTTGAATGCTCTGTTGTCCACGAATCCAATGATGATTCGCTTAGGTAGTTGCCCGAGAATCACGTTGTCCAATGTATCTCCGAGGATGCCCGTGTGCATCGTGAAGGATTTTACCTCGACCCTGGTGATTGGATATTTGGCCGTTGATTTGGATAGCGCGTTTGCGTGTCCCACTAATACTCCGGGACTTATTTTAACTCGACGAACCACGAGAGATACCTCTTTGATTTGAACGCTGAAGCGCCCGTCGTCAGAGGCGTCCATGAGACAGAAAGCATCTTTGCTTCGTACCAGACGTACCCTCATCTCCACACCGTTGATGAGCATACGGTCTTGGTTGAACAAATCGCAATGTAGATGGCCGATCATGTCGACAACTTTACCACCCAACGTGAAATACTGACGATAGGCTAGTCCGTTGTTGGCTGCTTCTCCCTCGGCGTTTGCAGCAGCATCGAATTTGTTGCTCGTGTCCTCTCGCCATAAGCACGATGTCAAGTGGGATTCCTTAGCTGCAGGACTATAGTTTAGCAGAGATTCCAAGTAGGCGCGGTATGGGTAGGCGTTGTTGGGTGGCGAGACAGCTTTTTGATTGAGGAATACATCAACCTGATGGAAGAGCGAGTGTAAAAAGTTGTTGATGGGTCCTGCCTTTCGATTCTCGGCTTCCGCGGCTACGGGTATGATTCTTGCTTGCACATGGAGCATAGTGTGAGCGAGATCCAGGTAATGCTCGCTAGCGGAAGGGACGACGAATTCGATTGGGGCGTCACCCTCATCTGTCAGCGAAGAAACAGGCTTGTAATACAGAAAACTGCTGCTTTCGATCGAGGTTTGCGTCGAGGGCAGGGAAAAAATGTCCAGCTCGCTCGACATGCACTCATTGGAGTGGGTATGTAAGAACGCCATGTCTACTCTAGATACCGTGCGGGCCAAAGATATCCGACAAATTTCTCACTCTCGGGGTCTTCCGTTTCACAGATGATCTCCCAGTCTTCTTTTTAGCTTTGCTCCGAGTCACTTTTCTTTTCTTGACCTTACTGCTGCCACGAGAGGCTACGGTGCGCACGGATCCACGCGTTTTACGAGACTGTCGTCGTCGCTTCGCCGCTCGCGATTTATAGCCAGAACCTTTCATCATTTCTGCCAATTTCTCAGCTGCTTTCCTTTTGAGTTTCTTACCAGATTCCTTAGCTCGGCTTTGCAGAGAATCCGTAAAATTCATGCCGTTATTTGCCACGTCGTCCAATACGTTGATGCCTGTACGCATGGCCTCTTTACCCACTGCTTTGACACCACTTGCGATGTACGGTAGAATCCTTCTCGCGAGCCCACCAAGCCAAGCACCAACACCTCGGCCGCGCTGATAAGTGGATCCCGTGAAGTATCTTTTCACACCACCACCGATTTGGTCCTCGTAATATGCTACGTAATGACTCATGATATCATTTTTAGCGGTTGCGCTTGAAATGAAGCGTAACCGTCAGAGTACCGTACTCAAATGGTATGTGGCGCCCATGTTGATTCCTTATATCTATCTCTATGCTCTGAATACCGTGTTGGAGCAGGGGGATGTAGTTAATCGGTGCAAACTGTTTGGTGATATTGCCGCCAAACTCGTATCTAGAACCGTCCAATGAGACAATTCTTAGTAATCCCGCTTGGGTGTCACCTACTGTATACGGCTCACAAATATCTGTGTAGACAAATAGCTGGTCTGGTATTGCTCGAGACAACGAAGCGGGTCTTGTCCCCGCAACAATGGTATCGGGTGATGTTTTGAATGTAGCCGTGTTTCGCTGCTCGGGATCTTCGAAGCCAAAGATACGGAGAATTTTCTCGTTAAAAATCGTGTAATGCGACTGTGTGCACGAGCAATTTTGCCTGAAAACGTAAAACCCTTTCCGCAAGTCAGCAGGTTCGAATACGTAATGTTTCTCATCTATCTGCGAGCTATTGATTTCGGCGGCCAGTTGTTCAATCGTGGAGTATATACCGACCGGATAATAGAGTTTTTGATCAAAGTCGTCCGCCGATTCTCCTCCGGATTTGTTGAAAATGTACGTGTTTTCGTTCTCTTGAATGTGCATTATCGTGCAGGGTATATGGATTTCGGCGAGGCCAACACGCCAATCACCCGTGAGTCGAATCTCTCGTGGCAGATGGGTGGTGAAGCACGTCGTTGCGTTGTCGGGATAGTATTGCATGCTGCTGTTGCTCGGCAGAACCAAGTAAAAATCGTCGTGAAATTCCATCGCGAGCCTTGAATCTCAAATCGACTCTAATTCGCTAGCTTTCACCCAACTGTTGAATTTGGCAGGATATCCGAGCCACTTGACAAGTACTTCTTTATTTTTACCACGTCCTCTGGATTTTATGACACTCTCTACTTTGAAATTCTGATCATCCGCCAAACGTTCTTTCCCGACCAGGGTGAGTTCTTCGGTATAAAAATACCCTTCGATGATCTCGTCGTTCAAATCTTGGAGCTCGTACGTGTACAAATTCTGACGGAGTGAAACCCTGCTTATTTTTAAAATTTCTTCGCTGTAGTTTCTTTCGTGACCTTTCTCAAACGTATGTTTCGTGCGACTAATGCGTACGTAATCACCGACCGCGTATTTAGCTGTAAATCTCGCGCTTCTTTTCCGGTTGACGGTTTGGCTCAGCGCGCGGTGTTCCAAATTTTCTCTCGCCACTCTGGCATTATAAATCGTGACCTTTACAGGCCTCATTTTCGTGCCGGTGTGCAAAGTGTGATTGTACGCGTGTAATATATCCTGTATGACGTCGATGTAGCGCTTAGTGTTTTTGTGAGTAAAATAGCGCCAGATACGCTCTTTGATTGTTCTGATGAGACGTTCTACGCACGCGCACTTGATATCGGGATTTCTCGCAACTCTGAAACTGATATCTCGCTCCTTGAGAAGCTTCTGAAACGGGGCACCGACAAACTCCTTACCGCGATCCGATTGTAAGCAGATTGGAATGCGGCCGTTGGCACTCTTGAGGATGTTTTTGAACGCTGTTGCCACGGCCGAAGCAGTCTTATCGCGAAGTAATTCTACCCATGCGTATTTACTCAGCACGTCGACGACAACGAGGAGATAATTGTAACCGTCGTTGTATTCTTGTAGCGTTGTGAGTTGCATCAGATCGCATTCCCATACGTCGTCGATGTTGGTGACGTCATATCGTAATCTCGGGAATCTCCTGCGGATTGGCCTGTGTAGGGTATAAGCGTCTTGGTTGCTCAGCCATTTATACACTTGTTTTCTCTCTTTATCGTCCGCAAGGGGGTTACCTTTTCTGTTTACGCGTAGCAAATTCCGTGCACCCGCGTAGCCAGCCTCGTGGCTGGGATCGTAATACTGCTCCGAGTAATCGCGCATTTCTTTCTTCACAGATTCAGCCTCTGCCATTTTCTGATCTTCCCTTTCGCTGTGGGTGACGCGTCTTGCGCTAAACTAGCGTTCAGGCTTGCGGCTGCTTCGGCCCAGGGATCAGGGACTGAGCGTGCGACGCGTCGTTTTGCTGTATTTATGGGGTCCGTCAGCCTTTCCCCTATTCGCACGATGTTTGCGTTACCGATTAATTCGTTCGGGGTATTGGTAATTCTTATAAACTTTGCAAATTCTAGCTGGCCGACGGGCAGTGCGTTGCTATCCTCATCTCCCTCTGTCTTTCTGCCTCTTTTGACGGGTCGTTTCCGAACGACATCGTTCAAGAGCTCGACAATATTGGAAGCTTGAATCGTGTGACCGTCTATGGTAACAGTACCCGTATCGTCCCACTTGAGCCGGTCGGGCGCTGCTATTTTCCAATGCTGTAGGAGTCTCTTTGCTCGGTTTTTGTATAAGCGCGGGATATTGCTTAAAATCTCTTGCTCACTCAGAGGTAATAAATCGGTATCTGGCTCGTTTGATTCTGCTGTTTCGGACTTTTCGTTTAATCCGTCGCGTAGCACGAGAAAACGTCGCAGTACTTGCAGATATCGTTTGCATTTTTCGTCAACTGTACCAAATTTTTTAGTGTGGAGAATATCAAACATCTCCGAGTCGAGTCTCGAAAGCGGGTCACCAGGCGTTTGAACGGATTCTGTGACCATTTCATCAGATGGTTTTGGGGTATCTGACGTTTGCGGCTCCGAGAGGTGTTGCTGGTGGCGTTGGAGTCGATCCAACATCGTCTCGGGCACAACGACCATTTTACGGAGTCTGTCCATGTCACTGTATAAGTTTAGTAACCAGAGCGCCGAGAATTGGACTCAATAGTAACGGTAAAAACGACCCGCCGCTCTGAACAATGGTCTTCTTCTTTTTGCGCCAATCCGATGTATTTTTATGAGCCAACTGTCGTAATACCTTTTTGTGGCGTCGGAGCCTTCTCTTTTCGTTATCTTTCAGAGATACAACACCGTGGAGCACGTTGAGAGCGCACTCGCAAATACACTTTACGAGTATCTTATCGGCTTCGCGCAACAGCACACTTCGTTGACGGGGATCAGCGTGTCGGAGAGCTTGTAGAATAGCGATGCGTTTCTTCGTGAAATGCTTACCGGGCAAGCACGCGCTTTCCGGTCCTGCTCCAGCCATTGTTCGCGATAAACTGGAGCATTTGACTATGTGAAGCCAATACTTGTCCTCGAATCGTAGTCCTCCTCAGGAATTTAATTTCACATACTTTGGGACGTAAGCATAGTGGACTTTATCATCAGGGAAGATCCCTGTGCGGAATCTGAATTCGTCGAGAGCATTCTGCGAAAGATCTAGAAACAGGTACGAGTGAGGCTCTCTCGTTGCGTCCAGATAAGCGTCGCGTAAGAATCGCGGATCTTCCGGACAAACTTGACGCGCTAGATGTTGTATTTGCGCTCTGTCTCGAGGGTTTTTGAAAATGACCAAATATTTCGTGTTCAAGCTGATATCTCTTTGCGCTTTGCCTTGATGGAACATATTCTGCGTGATGAAAATGACACTGATGTTTCGATGATGCGACCCCTTTGTGAATAAATCCAACACCAGGTCATTCGACGATTCACGCATCAGGTCATCCAGGATCAGCAGCTTTTTCTTCTCGTTATCGTTCGAGTAGTCGCTTGGTTGAGGAAGACCTTCTCGGAACTCGATTTGGATGCCGGGAATACCCGGTTTTAAATCTCTGGAGTAGGTCTCCTGCCATTCAGCGTAATAAAATAAAATTCGATCGAAGCGCACGTTGCAAATATCCGGCAAATGGGCGAGAAATCTACGGACCCACTGAGTCTTACCACATGAAGTAGGTCCGCAAATACAGCTCGTGAATGGGTGCTGCCACCTTACGTCCATCTTGACAACTGAGAGGAGGAAGAAAAATTTCGCAATTTATATCATCTGCCAATGAAACTCGCGTCAGTCATCTTTCGCTACGGCCGCTGGACCAGGCCATACCCGCGGGCGGGCGGGCGGGCGGCGGCGGCGCGACGCGGAACGTGCGGCTATGAGCTCACGGCCGCACGCGCGCTCCGCAAAGAGCTAAGCCGAGTCTCGCGTGAATAAGCTTAAGACCGCGCGGATGAGCTCTACCCTCCCGCGGGAGAGAGGAGCTTACCCACGCGTGGATCAGCTTTTCGCGTGCGAGAATCAGCTCAGCCACGCGAGTTGCGATCGTGTTATCATCGCCTAGGCGCATAGAGAGTTCAATCTGGAGATGTAGGATGGTTTCAATGAAATGGGAAGCGTCATTCATGGTACGAGCAGTATTTATTATTTGCATCATCATCATCACAATCATCAAATATATTATCATATTTTACACTTATCGAATCTGTCCAAGTAACGTGAGATCATCGCGTATCGTCATCGTCACGGTATCCAAACGGGAGAGAGAGAGTTGGTGAGATATAACGCCTCTTACGCAGGACTACGGTGCAAGTTTTGAATTCCTTGCGCGTTATCACGTCGTGCAAACGTGTTCTTCTTATCGCTCTGAAATCTAATCTTATCGAGTCTAGTTCCTGATCGGGCTCTCTGTCGAACCACTGGTCCACGAGCTGTTTTATACTGCCGAGATTGATTTTCTTACTGTTATCGGAATTCAACGAGATACCCTTTACTTTGCATGTTTCGAATACTTGGTTGCTACCCGGGACAACTACCTCGTAACCGTAGAACTTGGGTCCCCCGGATACAAACGAGCGTATGTACGCGTTCTCGCCATAGCATTCCAACTCGTCGGTCATTTCACCGAGAAACGGACCGAGGTGTGGTTTGTATTCTGTCGGATCGTCTTTGCGAGAAACGAAGATACATGAGTCCGTGTCCATGTAAAGAGTCCGTTTTCCGAGCTTTTCAATCTCCTCGTATAGTCGGAGACGCGCTTGCGCAGTGGTATAAGCAGCTAAGAGTACGTTGGTGTTGGGAGAAGACTCGACCGCTTCGTTTCGATACCGCCAGCTGACATACAGAACCTCATCGCTCGCGATCAGAATGTCGTGGACTTCTTTTTCTGGTGCGTGCAATAATTTCATAAGTGCCCTGCGTGATTTCACTATCTCGGTCTGTAGCAAGTTGTCTCTCTGCCCCCACTTCCCCCAGAACGAGTTAAGCGCCATCTTGGCAACGGAGCGGAGCCCCGGATTGTGCTCGATCTTGTCAATATCCAGTTTGATACCCTCGGCCCGCTCGTACTCTTCTATGTACCGCTTTTTACTCGCCTCATCGACGCATCCAGGCGGAAACCCGCTAGCCTGCTGTTTACTCTTCAACAACATATTCACATACTTGACAAACAGACCCCCCTCCCCCGTGACGGGGTCAAACTGCGTGATCTCATATTGCCATATGACGTGTATCTCGATAATCCGGTATCCGAGCTCGATAGCTTTTCTCAGTTCGTCAACTACCCACTCGTTTTCGAACGTACGCTGATCGATGTTTTCGTGATTACAATCTTCTTGACGCATCTCCTGACAGCATGAGCGACACAATGCAAAGAGTAAGCGACCGTGCATCTTGATTGGAAGAAGTGGTAGGTACAAGTTCCGCGGTGGTAATACTCGACATTTGACTACGCCTTCGACTCGTGATAAATCATTGTTGTCTCCGCCCGTCAGAGCGTCACACTCGCGTCCGACGTATATCCTGCGCGGATGCCCGATGGGGTATTTACCTTTTTTGTTGACAGAGGGGTACAGTGAGGTTACGTCATGGTAGCAGATTATTTCATTTTCTTTGACATCGTAATGCGTCACGAGATTTTCAGTGCGGCCACCGAAGAATGTACCCCTAGCATTCAGCGTGATCTTACTCATTAGGGGATGGCTTGAGACGTAATCTCGAATGACCGGGTCGTTTTCTTTGATTTTGTCGAATTCGCATTCCCACATCTCGCGCACCGTATACCCGAAAGATTCCATCCGTTTGATTTTAGCTTGAGTGCTCTCATAGACCTCGTCGTGTGACCGCCCGGAAACGACTCTCCTGCTCCGATTACCGTTAAAGCATTTGAGACATCCGTGATAAAAGCACCCCTGATATTCAAACACTGTACCCTTACTGTTATTGGGATCCAGGCTCGGTAAGTAGCCGTCGACGGTGAAACCTTCGGGTAATCTGTACTCTCTCGCTCGACCAGCGTGTATAATCTCTCTATTCAAATCCCTCTCGCACGTCAATAACCATTCCAAAGACTTCTGAGAATGCTTGTCACCCCTCCTATAACCGCCGCGCGGGATTATAGCTATCGTGTTTGGCTTCAAGAATTTTTTCCGAAAGAGTAGATTACATGCGGATGCAATCGTGACAGCTGAAGCGAACGGGTCCGTGTCACCTAGTTCGAGGAAGAATTTTCTGAATTCTCTGCATGCCCCACGCAGAATCTCAACGTCCATATTGCAGTATTCAACAATTTCATTCTTGAAAACGAAATAATAGCTCGGTTTTGTAGCGTTGTACCATTCGAAAAATTTTTCTCGCTCACTGGGTGACATTGTCCCAGGGGAATAAAATTTTTCGTCTGGCAGCTCTCCTTCATATACCCAAGCGTCGGGACTAGTGAATAAATGCGGGAAGTATCCCTTCTTACTGCTCTCGGGCAAGCCAAACGTCTTTGGGCAGAGACTCAACCTGATGTGGAAAAAGTTCAGGCTGTCGATAAATTTTGTGTCTCGTACTTTCATACTTATAATTTTGTTCCCGCAGAGTATCACACTGGGTAGTGGGTGTTCCGAATCAGATACTAATCGTTTCAAAATGAATTGTCCGTCAAAATTACCGCTATTGTGCCCAATCACAATTATCTCCTTAAACGCCGTTTGCTTCCGCACTGTGAGATCAATGAGCTCTTTCACGGGATCTATCTTGAACTCAAAGTACCTCGGACCGCACGTATCGCAATTATTCTTTATATCATCGCCGCGATCTATACAGTCCGTGCATACTTGATGAGCGATTATAAGTACCACCTCGTGTTCGGTTGTCGTCTCGTGACCATTGTGTTTTTTAACCTGCTGAGTTTCGCAATCGTAAATCACGTAGCAGTACTTGTGAGCAGTCGCATCCGGTTTGACAGGCTGGACGTAACACAGCTCGTTTGGGGAATGCGCAGTATGACATTGCTTACAATATTGAACTCCGCACTCGTGCCTCCTATTATAAATATTTACAGTCCTGAAACAGCTTTTGCAAAGCTTGAGAACGTCACACAATTTTTTATTGTCTTTTTTGTAACTACCATCTGTTTTGTGTTTCTCATAGCAGTCGCGACCGTTGAAATATCTGTCGCAGTCATGACACTTGACGAGTTCTGTATTTTCTGTCGAGCAAGCGGGTGATGAGAAACACCGCGGACAAGATTTCTTGCATTTGTGTTGATTGACTCGGAAATATCTAAAATTACAGTGCTCGCAAAAGAATTTTGCCTGTACAATACCCGTTAGATTGACAATGGTATCAAAGTGCCGTGCTCTGCTGTTGTACAAAAGATTGATCGCGCCCACGGGTACACGACGGATATCCACATATTTTGTGCCGTCGAAAATCGCCGACTCACCCGTGCCCATGTTCGCCTCGTCGAAAACCCTGATGACTATACCTTTTGCCGCATAGTATTTCTGAAATTTTCTGATTTCGCGCATACCGCAGCCCCCTCTGGGAACGACTACGCCTGCTTCGATACATAGCAGTCGCGCGGAATCTCCCTGGACTTGTCTACGCCCGTCACGGATCACGTTCCACGTTTGGATGGATTCTGCTGTCCCGATGTTCTTTTTATCCAAGTGGGCTTCCCCCACAACGAGAGCTCTGGGTAAACACAACTCATCGTCATCGTTCCGAATCGCCACGACCGACTTAGATCTGACAACATCTATGGTGACTGGTTTCCGTTTCCCCGCACCTGCAGTCATGTCGACGTATACTGCTCGCACCTCAAAAGTCTCGTCGAGCTCGCAATTATCGTTACTCTGACTCAGTCGCTGGATCAGATTCCACAAATCGGCGTGTGAAAAATTATTTCGCGGACGCAGGGACATTCCACCGGCACCACGAGCGAAGCGGTCACACCGAACCGACACACTCACGAGGTCGTTTTCGTTACCCATCAGCGAAACTAAATACGCGTGAATATCTCTCATAGCCATCTCGTACCAAATCAATGAATTTATATTCTCGTTGGGGCGTTCGTTTACCCGCATCGAAAAGTGTCTACCCATGACCCCAAATCTCCGAACGGGGCGATCGTTTTGGCTCGTGATTGTGAATCTCTCTCCCGGAGGACGAATGTCGATATCGGCGTCTCCGTCATTGTCGTCGTCGTGGTCACCCCGCCCCTCGTCACTGTCAGCACTATATCTGTCACTATCGTATTCGTATTCGCTATCGTATTCTTCGTACTCGCTATCGGATTCATTTTCACTATTGGAATCGGAATACTCGCCGTCAGCTTGTTCCCCGTTCTCGTCATTGCCGTCGTTGTCGTCGTCGTCGTCGTCGCCGTCGATCGCGTTGTGCTCTCTATTCCCGTCGTCACCGGTTTCGCCGCCGCCAAGCTGAATGACGGGTATTTCCCGTTGTGCAAACTGAATCACCGACGGTCTTACTTGTTGCGGGTGCTGAAAGGACTCCTCGGCTTCTCTCAAACCTTGTTCATCGACTTCTCGGATTACAGGTGATAATCTAACCCGGAGATCGAGTGGCTCGTCTTGCAAAACTACTTGATTTCGCGTGGCACTCAGATCCAGCGGCGTATCCTGGGGATCACAACCCCACGCGAGAGCCAAGCGACCTTCATTGCTTTGAGCTGTGAGAAATGATATAGACGAAATTGGTTATTCATGAATTCATTAAATTTGAATTTGAACCGGAAAATTTATTGCTACTTCAACATAAGATATTTACAAAAATACAAAAATATTTAAATTCTCTATAACAACAGTCAAGCGCAACGATAACAAAAACAACAATCAATCTTCGGGGATCCCGTAAAAAGTTTCACGCACAGACTGGAGGAGATCTTGTAAATCTGGCTCCAAATAGAGAGGCGAATTCGGATCTTCCGACTGGTCGTCAAACCAGCGGAGCTCCTGCGCCCTCGGAGCCCAGATCATCCTTCTCATGCTATATTCTAGAAAATCTGGATGTATACCTTGTAGTGGGGGTACACCGTCGTTGATCCATCTCCTCACATCTTTTGTCAGGAACAAGATCAAAAAGAAAGAATAAACTATCAATACAGATCCTTTTAAACAACGATAACGTATGAATGAGTGTAAATGGCTTACATTCGTTGATGTTTCTTTCATTACTGTTGTTTTCGAAGAAGTCAACCGGGTACTCCACCCCGTGCCTGTGAAGGTAGAATTGGTTGTGTACTGCCGAATTATCTCGCTGGTACCAGAAGTCAATCAGCATATCCCGATGCTCTTCGTTGAATCCAAATCGTGCATCACGCTCTTGTAGGACATGCAGGAGATTGCCAAATGGTGCCTGATAACCTTGAGCTCGTAGGAGCTGCGGCAACAAGTCACTTTGTAATTGGTGCCATTCTTGGGACCACAACGGATACTGGTTGCCGGCATTTATGATTTCCATCGCATCTTGCCAACCCTGCTCAAGTTCTCGGGCTCTCACTACTTCAGGGAATACCTGCTCAATCGGTATCGCAGCTGGAACTGGACCTGGGGATGCACGGTCGCTTCCATCGTCATCGCTTGTGTCGCTACTTTCGGGTAGAGGCATGTTTTGGTGATGGGGGTGGATTAATTCACCCATGGCTGCGCGGGGGCGTTCTTCTTCTTCTTCGGAATCGCTGGTATACCTTCTCAACCCCGCGACAGCGTCTCGCAGAGAAATAGGATAAATGTCGGCAAGTCTCTCATGCATCGGAAGATCTTCCGCTTCGCGTTGTTCCACGGCGGGATGCCCCACGACAACTTGTTCCACCACGTCAGGGCCTTCGCTAGCCCGAGAGTCCGATTCATCGACGACCGCCCTTGAGTCATCGTGGCGCTCTCGGTCCTCTTCATCTTCCGTGTCAACAACGAGCACGGATTCATTGTCGTCGTCGCTGCCATTTTCAGCTGCACCATCATGCCCCAGTTGTGCTGTAAAATAGAGGCAAATCACATGAGAACATGCACGCATTATTTCAAAACGCTCGATAAGTCGGCAACTCACGTTCAATTTCCATCGGCTGTGGCTCGTTATCGTGAACCACACCATCTTCTTCGCCGACAACATCGACGTCCTCATCCTCGGAATCGGTACCGTCAATGGCCCCCTCCTCCTCATCATCATCATCATTATTATTATCCTCTTCCCCCTCTTCCTCCTCCTCCTCCTCCTCCTCCTCCTCCTCCTCCTCCTCCTCCTCTACACTCGAAAGATCGGAGTCGTCTTCGACCCCCGAATCATCCTCGATCCCCATCATCTCGTGGAGCTCCGCCACGGCCCTGTCGATGGCGGGCCCGTCCACGACGATAACCTCATCGTCATCGCTGTCGTCGTCACTGTCGCTGTTATGACCACCCGCGTCGGCATCTTGTATGAGACGGTCGAGAGCTGGAACACAAAAGAAGAAAATCATTCACTAAACGCATAAACGAATCTCATTCATATCCATAAAATCCCAAACGTTGAACATCCGCTTCGACCATGCGACAAATCTCGACCATACGGGATTCCGTAAAAACACGCTCACGATGGATAAGGCCTGACAGGTCTCTACAAGCCTCCGTAAAAACAAGCCCGCGATGGAAGGGCTTTGCCAGGTCTCTACGGGCCTCCGTAAAAAACAAGCGCGCGATGGATGGGACTGACTCGTCTCTACGGGCTTCCGTAGTCGAGTCTCTCTCTCTCCACCTCCATCTATCCCCACTAGCGCGCTGATCCCACCCGAGCAGATACACTCTCTCTCTCGCGCCACGGCGGAACTACGCTGTGTAGTGGGGGCGCGGAAATTGGAAATTATTGAAATTTTGGAATTTTGGATTTCTGATACCAGTATTAGTTAAGTACCACCAAACTAATGAAAGGCTCGAAACCAAAGGTAATCTGCACTCAGAATTGCGATTGGAGCTACAGGGACCGAGTTATGACCCAAAATGTGATTTTTCACCAATTTTTCCGCGAGAAAAAATTAAAAATGCAATATAGTTGAATGCGAATGCATATACACGCGCATACACACACTCACGGTTCAAAATTGGTAGCGCGCGTTCGTTGATTATTCAACTGACGACTGACAGTCGCGGTTACTTAACTGACTAGGCAATTGAGAGACGGCACGTCTGAATGAACTTTCGTTAGCGAGGTCGCGGTCACTTATCGGTCTAGACCGTTTGTTAATACAAGCATTCGTGTATATGGATATATATATATATATACTCGAGTATATGGGTGTATATATATATATATATATATATATATATATATACACACCCTATCGCGCACGTGACACGCACACACTCACATTGCGCGCCTGCATTCTGAATGCACCACGCGCATTGGCTGCACCACAACTCCTTGTGCAACGCGGATTGGCCCCCGGAAAACTCACCCACCTATAACCGCACTCAACACTCGCGCGCGGGAGGTATCATCTAGTTTGTATGAAACGAGCGCCGGGTCACTTTATCATAATTGAATTTTTCATAATAAAATTGTACTTACCGAGAGCCTCGCGGTACTCGTTCATGACCTCTTCGAGAATCGGCAGCTGCTCCATCCTCGCCTGTAGAATGTAGTCCCCGACGAGCATGAGGACGTACCTCGACCGCATAAATACCGGGTGCAACAGTCGGGCGATGCGCCGAAATGTGCATCGCCCCAGCAACACCCTGAACTCTCTTACGAGGTAGCCCAGCGAGACATCCTCTCGCCGAACTCGCCGAAACCACTCGCGGTTGCACCTCCGCCACACACCCACGTTGTCATAACGTAGGCGCTGTGCCAGGGCGAGGACTGCGTCACGAAGCTCTTCTACGGGGCTTGCCATTTTTCACTAACCGTGTCTTTCGTTCAAGATTTGTCACGAGACTGACCATTGCAGGGCATTTGGCACGTGTAAAGAATTACCCTGCTCGCAAAATCCCCGCCCACGAATATGCTTACTCAAAACAATAATCGACGCTTAGCCCAAGGTTCGACACGTGCGGATCGTTACTCAAGGATATGACTCACTAGGATTTTGAAAAATGTACACCGAGATGTATCATATACGAGAGCGAGAAGAGATTATTTTGGCATTCACATCCTGATGTGAAGGGTTATTCGAGAAATGGTCCATAAATTTCATCGCGATAAGGCCATACTTCCCATTCATTCATATGTACGGATTCATAATACATATATTGCCGGGGTGAAACATGAGTATCGATAGTCCCAACGGTTTCTGAGCAATGTAAAATATTTCCAAACAGAAAGCGATAGGATATTATTCCACTGTTCATATCCTGGCCGAGGCGTCAAATGATATGGGTAAGATGATCCGTAATCTACCAAGCGATAAGCTCATCGACTATTATTTTCTTCACGCACGTGTGCAAAAATATTGGGGGTATAATATCTTTGCCGCGTAAAATTCAGAAGGCCGGTAAGGCAGATAACGCGGAACCATGGGTGGATATGATTACCGATGCTCTATTATCGACAGAGGGGCGCTGCGATCGCTCAGTGGCCCAGGATTCAAATATTACAACTATTCACTCATATACGCTGGCATATGGACCAACAGCGTGAGAATATCACCTGACGCTACTATATATATATATATACCGTGGCGTATATATAGCTATACACGCGGCTACACCAGCGGGACCTCGCCCATCAGCTGTTCGGTCCCATATTTTGTTTACCACCCCCACCACCTGACCTTGACCACTGATTATCAACAATATAAACATTGCGTGAACTCAGAGTACTACTCGGTCACACCGTAATGTGTATATCTATATATCGTGGCGATATATATAGCTATACACACGGCTACACCAGCGGGACCATCAGCTGCTCGGCCCCACCTTTTGTTTATTTACCCCCACCCCCCACGACCTTGGGCGCACCTCCGCTTTATTGTAAACAATGCGTAAACACCATCAGCTGATGAGATAATACCTTACGCCAGCCGCTCCCAATGTTATTACCCCCTCCTTATCGCCGTGACCCACTGACCGAAAGAGATAAGAAAATACTACGCCACACGCCGACCTTGGTGACGTCAGCGATAAGATAAGCCCCGACGCTCGACTCCCTCACACCACCGCGCTGATAAGATAAGAGATAAGATAAGCCACTCGGCGAGACTGCCCCACACCACCGTGACGTCACTGATAAGATAAGATAAGCGATGACGTCATTTGTTGTGTCTCGCTATACCGGTACTCATACTACTATAGAGCTTGGTCCATCGATGTGGGATGAGGAAGATCTATTTTCCATCAGTCTTGATTTTCCTGTTCGACATTCAGACGGTCGTACTCTAGACCAAGGAACCGCACAAGAACGTGGCTTGTCTTGAAATATCTGCAATCATATCTACTTTATATAGAGATTTTGTAAATTGCGGCCAGTATCGCGGCATGAGCTTGGGGTGATCACCTTTGACTCATATAAGATTTGATCGATTTTTTATTTCCAATTTTCTAAGTCGTATAGTTTTGGCTGAGCTGGAACCACGCCATCGCGCTTCATTCTTCTTCAATATATTATCCACCAAATACAGCTGGGATCGATGCGAAAAGTTGTGTTGCATCGCCGCAATATTCTTGAGACTGAACGAGAGTACCAAGTATTTCCATACGATTTTCCGTAGGTTTTCCCTCTTCGACTTGGCTCGAACGAATCAACTTTATTTCAATCATATAGAAGCCAAAGCTTTCATTTTGAGTCTTGAATGATGACAATTTTACTTTGATTGGTACCAATACATTCAATCGCTCCCTCATATCATCATCCATAGCTCTATTCTAGCAGGTGTGGAAGTTTCAGAGAAACGCCCATGTAGAGATCGAGACCTCCATCTCTGAGATCGATAGATCACGAACTGATGTTGCCAAGCTACTGCAATTGTATTGTGTTCATGGTTCCGGAATGATGTATCAAGAACTAGAGGACATACTAACGCCATTCTTTAAGAGCAAGTTGCTGGATTTCCTCTGATCTGAGTATCGCTCTGGTCCCGACACAGGTAAACCAGATCAACGTGTTAGTCTCATCTGATCATGTCTCCTCCAGCTTCTGTTATGATGAGTTACATTCACACTTGAAACGAAATATACTATTCAGTTCCATTTCGATATCACTCCATGAAGACACAACGGGGATGATAGATAAATATTCCTAGAATCTCGGCTGTTGATGAGTTCATCAAAATTTGTCACATATCACCATCATATTCATCTGGATAGCGAACAATTATTTGTTATTTCCAACGACAAATATATGCCCCATCTCAAATGACATGGAACCGTGTTAGAAAAGGAAAAATGAATTAATCAAACTCGAACACCAGATACGTCACATCTGGGAGTGAGGTGGCCTCGTTGAACGTAAAAAGTTACTCGGCTCCTTTCGATGCTGACAATGGAGGTGTCTTGAACTCATAAAAAATTATAATTAGAATACACCATAAAATCGTGTTCTGCGTGTACTTGATACGAAATCTTTGGACGAAACACATTGAAATCGACTGCTTCTGATTTCCGACAACGCATTCGGTCCTTGTCAGCAGTGTTCAAAAGAATCCGGTGAGACCAATCAACGGCCATTTTTAAGGCGGAAAGATAGAGCAAGCCATATTCATACAATCATCGACTAATAATGAACATATGGAAATGAAAATAAGAGATATTATTAGTGCGAAAATCCCCCGAGAAGCACGTCCGGAGCTTACAATGCATTCATCTAATTCGCGAAAAAAATCTAGGAAAATCTGACCTGATTTAAGGACTCCGTGCGCGGTCCAGTTGGCAACACTGATTTTGACTTCATGTTGGCAACCTTGATATAAGAATTCCGTTGGGGAATGAGCCCCTGGCGTCGCTTCAAATGAAGAAAACCAAGCGCGTCACCTCCGTTTTGACATTTGTAAATACGTCCTCCATTTCATAACCCTTCGTTCATTGGGCTCAATCAACTAATATTTCCTACAATTGTTTTCATAGAAACTGCCGGGTACTGCCAGTTCAATATCTCGTATTGGATGTTTTTTAATGCCTGATGCGAGGAATCATTAGTGATGAATGGAGCTAGCAGTGAGACAAACCATTGAGGAATGGTCCTCTGAGTACGTCCATGTCAAATTCAAACGGTTTCTGCAGCTATTTTTTTTAAATTCCCATACCATTTTCTTTCGACGTGGGGTACCAAAATAAGATGTTTCCTATAGTTTGTAGGTCCAAAAAAATTTTTTGTCTCAGATAGGCCTACAAGAGTGATTTTACCGAAAAATCAAAAATTGAAACTATCCTACCGTATTTTGCTCGTAACCTTTGATTGCTTTGACCAATTTGGATTTTCCAAAAAGCATTTGAAAGGTGACTTTGAGAGCTATCGATTAACCACTAGTAAAACCTCTCCCAGTTGTTTTTTGAACATCCGAAAGCTGAAATACTCAAAAATTACTGTTTGGCTCATAACTTTTTTGACGTATATTTTGATTTTTTTTATTTCATTTTTTTCGATTTGTATAGTGATAAACTACCTGCAAAAAATTTTCAGCCATTATTTCTACTTTTGGAGCCTCCTAGAGCTGTTCAAGTGCGCAAAACCATCTCAAAAACTCGAAAAATGCATTTTTACCTCGTTTAACTTCCTCGGGCGACGTCGCAACTAATTTCATTGTGTTTGCAAGACTGTTTTACCTCAGAAATGACTGTTCTGAGTATTTTTTCAGTGTAACAGATGCTCAGATTCGTAGAAATTCATTCCACAAGCAAATTTTTATTCAATAATTAGCATCTCCTGCTTATGCGTTGTTCTCTACGTCTCTGAAAATGTTTCCAATCGGTAGCTGGTTCAATTTCCTTCAAAGATATCTCTTGCTGAAGTCAATTTCATGCAGTAGAACCGGAGCTACAGCTGTCAAACTAAAAAGAAATGTCTCAGGTATCAAATCCGTGAGCCTGGAGAAAGATTGTCGGTCTCGTCTGCCGGTTGAAGCGTGTATTTCCGCTTCTACTCCATCAATCCAACTTCAACAAGGCGTCATTTGAAGGAAATTGAGTCAGCTACCGATCTCGATCGTTTTTGAAGCACCAAAATCATTTGCCTGCGCAGAAACTCCACAATCGTCTGATCAGAGTCGGGAAAAATTGCTGGCAATGATTCGTTAGATTCGAATTTCTCGTGCATGCAAATGACTTTAGAGCTTCAAAACTAATTTGAATCGGTAGCTGACTCAATTTCCTTCAAAATGACCCCTTGTTGAATTCAATACGATGGAGTAGAAGCGGAAATACACGCTTCAACCGGCAGACGAGACCGACAATCTTTCTCCAGGCTCACGGATTTGATACCTGAAACATTTCTGTTTAGTTTGACAGCTATAGCTCCGGTTCTACTGCATGAAATTCACTTTAGCAAGAGGTTTTTTTGAAGGAAATCGAATCAGCTATCGATTGGGAACATTTTCAGAGACGTAGAGAACAACGCATACGCAGGAGATGCTAATTATTGAATGAAAATTTGCTTTTGAAATGAATTTCTACGGATCTGAGCATCTGTTACACTAAAAAAATACTCAGAACAGTCATTTCTGAGGTAAAACAGTCTTGCAAACACAATGAAATTAGTTGCGAGGTCGCCCGAGGAAGTTGAACGAGGTAAAAACGCATCTTTCGAGTTTTTGATGTGGTTTTGCGCACTTAAACAGCTCTAGGAGGCCCCAAAAGTAGAAATAATGGCTGAAAAATTTTTTTGCAAGTAGTTTATCACTATACAAATCGAAAAAAATGACATAAAAAAAAATCAAAATATACGTCAAAAAAGTTATGAGCCAAACAGTGATTTTTGAGTATTTCAGCTTTCGGATGTTCAAAACACAACTGGGAGAGGTTTCACTAGTGGTTAATCGATAGCTTTCGAAGTCACCTTTCAAATGCTTTTTGGAAAATCCAAATTGGTCAAAGCAATCAAAAGTTACGAGCAAAATATGGTAGGATAGTTTCAATTTTTGATTTTTCGGTAAAATCACTCTTGTAGGCCTATCTGAGACAAAAAAATTTTTTTGGACCTACAAACTATAGGAAACATCTCATTTTGATACCCCACGTCGAAAAAAAATGGTATGGGAATTTTAAAAAAATAGCTGCAGAAACCGTTCGAATTTGACATGGACGTACTCCTTTACCGAAAGAATTCATAAAGTGTTTCGAATTCGTCTTCGGATAGATGATGTTGCATGGACGCATACGTAGCTTGAGAGTCGTTTGCTCAAAGTACCCGCCCAGGACAAAATGTTTCCCCTGAATTTTCCTCCATCGCCTGTCATATTCGCACGAGTCAAGACTCTTTGTGGATCGCAACAAACTTATTCGCTCAAAATAACAATCCTGCGTTTCTTGTTGATCATTTAGAATCATAATTTCGAGCGCGTTCTTTTATCATGATCCAAGTGTTATTCAAAACGGTTCTTATTGACGTATTCTGACCCGCTAGACACGCTTGGGTGTTTTTCCAGCCAAGATCAGTTCTGGAAACAAGAAAAAGGTGCTCATTTCAGAGTTGCATCCACGAACTCCATCAGAGTCTGTTCAAAATCTTGGAAAACTTAGAAAATCAACCGAGATTATCATAATACGAACTCCACTCAGGGGAAGAGGGGATATTTGACTACGAATTTCACTTTCAAGTTGGAAAATACTTATGAGAATGTATTGCGGAGGCGGATATTTTGGATACACGATCCGTAAGCTCCATGTGCCTTCATGGAACATTATCCATCTAGAGACGAATTCGAGTCCCTTATGAGTACGTTCAGTCGAAAACCACTTGAAAGTGACTCGTCCTACTCTTGCCTCTATTCATCTTGAATGGGTTTGCAGATGGAACCCCAGGAAGAATCTGATATGATCATAAATTTTGAGAGGGAATCCGACTCCGGCCTGAAATATCAACTTTTTTCAAAGAATGAGTTTTTCGAGTCTGTGTTGACCTTGTCAGAGTCTGCAAGTGTTCCCCTTGCGATAATTGGCTATCCGTATCGAAAAATTCGTTGTGAACATTGATTGATTCAGCCAAATATGAGTGGGATATCAGTGAAATGAACGATATCTCCACAAATGTCGAAAACGGGGTCAGCGCGCTCAACCAACAAGTGTGCGGTACGAAGCCTGGAAACTATGCTTTGCATGTTTCTCATTATACGTGAAACACATGCAAAATTACCGAAAATTTCTTGTTTCCGAGGAAAAACGACGTGATATTGAAAGGAGAGGCTAAATCTTCTCCGCAGATCTTTGATTATAGTGAAGTCTATCTCCTCCTTCAATCTTGATCCTCTACTTTGAGAGTCTCATCCCTGGGGAATTCTGCCCACATGATCTGGAACCTATACGTGAATTGAAGTCAAAGGATTGTAATTTCTCGATGCCCGATAAGTATGGAAAGACAAGAGATGAAATTTGAAGCGATTGAGGAAGACATTCCCCACAGATCTGAACGCGTATGCGATAGAAATACAAATATGACGATTCTCCCACAAATCCCCGACGTATGATCCCAACTGTTCCCGAAAAATGATCCAGAGACAGCCCAAAACACATCTGATTGGTATTTCTTACGATCACGCACTTATCGCTTCTTCACTTTTCTGACCCGCCATGCACTATGATCCCCTGACTCTTGCTTTAGTCATATTTAAGGATGAGATGCCCATGTCCTTCCCCAAATTCTCGTCCAATATTGTCTTCATCTCAGGATCGTGGTATTGAAATGGAGGTTGCGCAAGTCAAAGTTCTGTTGACGATGGGTCGCATAGACAGTTTTAATTGTGTCCTGACGACTGCTTTCGTAAGCAGAAGGTGTTTCCTCCTATCTTCATGCTTCATACGGTCATACATAGTTGTTGATAGGTCAGGTGATATATTGGCCTTATATTCTATTTGTGAAGAACTACTCGCCTCTTTTAACCTGGGAGATGATGCCTAGTCTTTGTTCTTCCATAAACTGAGTAGAGGCGCTCTCAGTTGATCCCAACGACTATTCGAATGGCGCTGTGGATGATCCGAAGGCAGAAGTTTTGAGTGGAGCACGAACATGAGGAAGCAGAAATTGGTCGAGGAATGGGAGAGCTTCCTTATCAATATTAGCGTTCAATATCATGAGATTATGCTCTCTCCCTGGCGGTGAGTACATCCACACGCATTACACATCGCTCCGTGTTTGAATGTGACTTTAACCATCAAAACGTCGTCCCGAGTGGCACTTCTTTGTAGATTGGATTTCCTCCTGCAGGCTCATACATCTGGAGCATCGCTGCATGGCTCCTCCACGAGCCTGGGAGGAATAATTCCAATTCTGCAACTCCAACTTCAACATCAAGTCGGCAGTGCTTGGCGCCGAAAGTGAACCTTGTGCGCATGCTCGGAGGTCGTCTGCTACGCTGGCCTGCTACGACGCTGTCTGCTGCGCGATGAGCGAAAACATCTGCTGTGTCTGCAATGGCACCTTACGCACAGGCAGCAGAGAATGCGGCATTTGCAATGGATCAGCTCATGTCAAGTGCTCGAGATCATCCCGAGGAGCAGTGACATGTTTGCAATGCCTGCAGGTGAGCGACACCAATATCGCTAATTTAACATCGAGTGCGTCAAAGCAGACGACTTTGGCCTCACAATTCAACGCGCAAACAGCCAGAGAAAGAGAGAAGGAGAATACAAGCCTGCGAAAACGTGTGAGTAATCAGACCATCTCACACACGAGGCTCAGCTCCCGTGGTGCGTCAGGAACATCTCCCCCCGCTTCGCAACATACCACCACTGCACGGAGCGCGAAGCCTCCCACCACCAGTGCCTCTCATACTACCGAAAGTTCACAGCTCGCGCTCGCCGGGGGTAATCCACCGACTGCTGTCTCGTCTCCGTCACGTGGCGCCACCAGCCACCAGTCCAGCAAAGTAAAGCCCGCGAAAATTCGAAAGCAGCAAACAGATGCGTGGCCAACTATTGCCTCCCAGTCGCTGCGTACTACACCAACTGTGGAGTGCACTGTCGAATCGGAGAAGAGTAGCAGCCCCAACATCTCGGATCGACCTGCAGCATCACCAACATCGAAGCCATTGAATTCTCCTGAGAACAATTGGGTACTTATCTCGCAGAGTACTCTGGACCTCTTTTTCCAACAGAACGAGATGCTCCAGAATCAACTCGACGAAATAAAATCCCTTATGAGCCGACGAGACGTTGCCATTACCTCTCCATCTTTCACACCAGCAGTGAATGAGATGGATGATCGTTTGTTGGCACGCGTGTCTTCTCTTGAGGGACTATTGGAGAAGCAGAGTTCCCAGCTGGAGGAGCTTCGCTTAGATCGTCAGCTACTTCTAGAGCAAAATTCCATAATGAGAGATCATTTTTCCAGTCTGAGTAAGCGACTGACAGGTAACCAGAGTACTCTGCAAAATGATAAATTTAGTAATGATGAGTATATTAATGCCGAATCAACACATCAATCTTCGCGTCCCATCATTCCACCTAGAATGGACAAGCCTTACCAGTCATATGCTGGGGAACAAGGACGTGGACTCAGTAGGGACGGTCTTGAGCGCTGTAAGCTAATTATAAATGGTGCTTTGAAAAAAGATTCTGTGGCCTCACCGGCACAGGTATGTGATATTTCTTTTGCAGTGCTCAAGTCCATTCTCCCAAAGCTGCAGAGGGCAGACATTGCTGATGTCCATGTCCTCCAACCGGGGCATACGTCTGGCGAGAGGCCTTCAATTCATGATTCGATTTCATCTTCCCATGCCCCAGCTGCCATCTCACGCACACTACCATCATGCGTGGTCCAACTCTCCAGTAGTATTCTGGTTAGGGAGGTGATTCAGGCTAAACGTTCTATCACCAATAACTATTTCACGGCTAATAACATCCAGCCTGATTTACTTGACCCGGATACGAAAGCTCTCGTGCCAGATCGTAAGATCTATGTGAATGAAATGCTCCCCCGTGAGAAATATAAAGAATATATACGCTTGAGGTCAGTTGCACACGGTTCAGGATTAAAATACGTCTGGCACAGTGGCGGACGTTTCTGGGTTAGACGGAAAAATGGTGAGCGAGCGCATACGTTTGAATCTCTTGCTGATCTGCAGGTTATTCAAACGGCCTGTCGAAGTGTTCCGAAACGTTCTCGTGCTTCCTCTAACAACACCCAGAGCTGCGCCTCCGTTCCGGAGCAGAGTTGTGCTTCGGCAGCAGAAAAGGTGAGAACTCCCTGACTAAGTACGGCTGCTGAGGAGAAACGAGGGAGTGGTAGTTCTTTGAAAGCGGGATTTATCAACCTTAACTCGCTGACAGATAAGATTGAGCATCTGCGCTTGCTCGTTGCTAACGATCCCTCCTATCATCTATTTGGGGTCGCTGAGTCGAAGCTAGATGAGTATGTGGATGACAGTCTCGTTCAGATTCCTGGGTTTTCACTGTTGAGACAGGATCGCAACAGGGAGGGTGGTGGGGTTGCTTTGTATGTGCGCAATGATTTTAAAGTAGAGAAACTAGTTTCTTCTAATACTTTCGGCCCAGGAAAACCTGGCGTGCCTGAATTTCTTCTCTGTAGCGTACAGCAAGGCAACTCTCCTCCAATATTAGCCGTGGTAGTCTATAGACCTCCAAAAATCGCCATGCAGAAGGATGATGGGCTATTTGGCTCATTACGCCGACTGTGTGGAGATTATAGTCACAAAATTATAATGGGAGATCTGAACGCTGACTCGTTGGATACTGCTCATCCCGACACCAAGACACTGACTGCACTGACAGAAGAACTAGCCCTACAGATAGTGCAGCATGGCCCGACTCACCAACACAACCCCAATGTTTCTCATACATGGACTGATCATATTTACGTAGATGACAATGACACCATTACTGACTCTCAAACCAGACTCCTGCCCAGTTTCGGCAGGCACTCGGTCATAGACGTCACCATCAACGTCTTCACTCCCACTCCGCCAAAAAATTCCTTCACTTATAGGAATTTTCGTAACATCACTCCGGAGATGCTGAATGACCGTCTGCTTCGCTGCGACTGGACAGCTCTTGAAAATGCTGAAACCAGCTTGGAAGACGCAATTCACTGCTTGAATGAGAACTTAAAGACTGTTATAGATGAATTAGCGCCGGAAAAAACTATCAACCCGCGGAAAAATGATGCTCCTTGGATTGGTCCTGAGTTGAGGGTACTCATGAATAAGCGAGATGCGACGCGCAGGCGCTGGGAACGAAATCAACGTAACCAGCGCAAGTGTCCTGAGCTTCAAAGTGAGTACTTTCGGCTTAGCGAAGAGGTCGACTTGCGCATGGAACGAGAGCGTAACTCCTTTCTTCAAAACCATCTTTCAGACGCTCTTGATCAACATAAGAACATCTGGAAGGAAATGCGCAACCTCGGCCTCCTGCCTAAAAGCAAAGAGGAGGAACTTCATGGTTTCACATCGGATGAGTTGAACGCTCACTTTGCGGGAGTTTCCGTCTCGCCTCGCAAAAATATAGATGGAGCAATGGACGACATAAATTCGGCTTCAGAGGAGGGTTTTGAATTCAAGCCCACAAATTTCAACGACGTTGTCCTTGCTATCAAACATTTTCCCTCGCAAGCCCGTGGGTCAGACGGGATGCCCCAAAGTGTAATTGCGAAGGCTCTCCCGGCTATTGGTGATCTTATTGTACATATTTTCAACTCCTCTTTCGCTCATAGCACTTTTCCCGCGGCTTGGAAGCAAGCACAGCTGATTGCATTAAAAAAGACTACAGCTCCATCAACAGTCTCAGATTTTCGTCCTATAGCGCTGCTCTGCTTCCTTGCCAAGGTCCTGGAAAAAATCGCACACGACCAAATCACGGAGTATTTCAAACAAGAGAAATTACAAGATCGCTTCCAGACTGGTTTTAGGCAATACCATAGCACCCAGACAGCTCTACTAAAGTTGACCGATGACATCAGAGTAGGTATTGACAAGAAGAAGATCACCTTGCTCCTGCTTTTTGACTTTAGTAAAGCCTTTGACACGATATCACCATCAAAGCTGTTGAGCAAACTTCGAAATCTTGGCTTTTCGAGATCGGCTTTTCTGTGGATAAAATCATACTGACAAGGTCGCACCCAAAAAGTCACTTCAAAATCTGGTAATTCTGATTGGCTCGAAACCAATCTGGGTGTTCCACAGGGTTCCGTTCTCGGGCCTTTACTCTCCAGCTTATATGTCAATGACTTACCTGGTTCGCTAGACGGAAAGTCGGTACATCATCTATTTTATGCGGATGACCTGCAAATTTATCTCCAAGTCGAGAAGACTAAGATCAGAGAGGGCCTCGCTCGGCTGGGTGGAATAGGACGACTAGTAGCTGAATGGGCCAAGAGTTCCGGCCTGTGTCTCAACGCTGGCAAGACCAAGGCAATCTACTTCAGCTCTGAGAGGAATATCAAAGACCTGAAGGGAATGGACTTGCCAGGGTTTGAAATACAAGATGGACAGTTCATCCCGTTCAGTGACACGGTCGTGAGTCTTGGTGTTACACTTGACAGGGAACTGACGTGGAGACCGCACATTGACCAAGTAACTAAGAAAGTCAACAGAGCCCTATACGGATTGCGGTTTTTTAGGGCGTGTATCACCAGACCTCTCCGAATTCGCCTAGTCGAGTCCTTGGTTCAACCGCACTTAGATTATTGCACTGTCGTGTACCTCGACGCCACGGACGAACAACGGCAACGGATACAGCGACTAAGCAATTCATGTGTGAGGTACATTTTTGATCTTAGGAGAGACGAGCACATCACCCCGTTTAGGGAACGTTTGGGTTGGCTACGTACTGATTCGCGGAGAATGTACTTCGCAGCTCTGTTCATGCACAAGATCATGCATTTAGGAGAGCCTGGCTACCTAGCTGCGATGTTCACCAGGTACCAATCCGAACGCCCCGCACGCGGTGATACAGAAGAGCGTGTACTCAAAATTCCCAATATGAGACTTGAGTACGGAAGAAGATCATTCCAGGTTCAGTGTGCTCATTTGTGGAACTTTTTCCCTCCGGGCTTTCGGCAGCTGCGGAAAACATCACAATTCAAGGAATCCCTGAAAGATTTTTTACTAACCCAGTCTCCGCAGAAGATTGATGTGGAGAAGAGGCATTATCTTAATCTGTAATGGGAAGGTCTCTTCTTTAATTCAGTATTCTTTACATGTGACCTCAGTCACCCAATCGGTGATCTATAGCTGTGATATTAGTGCGAGCCCTTACCCCTCTTTTTATACTTCTAAGTATGCACCCTGACTAGTCACGAATTGTGATAATTATTGTCCTAGACCAAACCAGTAATTGACTGAAATTATCATTATTATTTTGTTGTACATATATTATATTCATTCTTATCCGTGTTATCACATTTACCGGGCATATGTAGGTGTATGTAATTGTATTTTTTGTCTTCGGATGAATAAAGGACATCTATCTATCTATCTATCCCCCTGTACCTCGCGGAGAACGTATCCTCATCACTCTAGAACTACGAGAGTTGCAAGTTAGCTCATGCGTAAAATCCGGAATGGCTGACCTTCCACATTCTCTTCGATCAGTCGTTTGATTGATAAGTTGAGGTGGGGTTTCTCGTTGGAGAATACGGTCTCGCCGACAATTTGCTTCCCGAGATCCTGAACCTTGAATAGCTTAAGGGAGTAACCTCGGTACCGCGTGAGTCAAATAGATCGACTTTTTTCAACTTTCACAAATTTGCCTACATGTGTGTCTTACGTGTCAATCAGATCTCAATAAACCCTCACATAAACTTGCATAAGCATCCGACTCACGAATCATGAAATATCAATTCCTGATTATGGGCGAATTTGTCTTAATTGTGACTTATTCGTGACTTCACGCTGAAAATTAATCAGAACTTTTTTCCAAGCTAACCAAAGCTTGAAAAAAAGTTCGAGCACGTTCTTTGTATCAAGATCTATAAGTAAGCAAGACTTGGACAAAAACTGATCGGTCAGTCTTTTATAGTCTAATAATCATCGTGATGCCCCATAAGACAGTGTGTATAACCTCTAAAAATGTTTATGCTGATGGTTTGACTCAGGGGTAGCCAATGCTCGTGATATTTTGACTGTGTTCTATTGACACGCAAATACATCTTTCTGCCAAGGTTGATCAAAATCTGATCGGTGGATCTTCTACCGAGGTTACTCCCTTAATCGGAGAACCCGAACCAGATACCTAGGCATCCAGGAGTGTATGTGTCGCAGGCAAAGTGATCAATTCGCCGATGTATGCAGTCGCTAGTCGATGTATATGTTACAGCAAATGTCCGAAATCAGTCAAGGCCGGAGATTTACTAGTAAATCCTAGGATTGACTGGTGGGGCCAGTCAATCCTTAGATTGACTAGTAAATGCCCAGCATTGACTGGGAGTTCTAGTCAATGTTGTTGAAATGTCAGCATTTCGGACATTCTCGAGTCAATCTTAGGACTGACTAACAAGCCTCCGTAAATGTCCGAAACGTGATTGGTCACGGAAAATATACTTCGCACATCAACTTGATCTTTTGGAAACTTCGCGCCGAAAAACAAGCTCCTGAGGTACATCTCCTGAGGAATGGTTATCAACATCGTGGATGAGAAGTTCTACGGAGTTGGAACAAAAGCTGGTTTAATTGAGCAGCTGTTCACGAGGAGCCAGTTTATTGTTGGCAAAGAGAAATTCCTCGATAACAACGAAATTGATCAGGTGCTTACGAGCAGCAGCTTCAAAAATTTCGATTACAGGTGGCCAGGGGATGACGGTATGCAACTGTAAAGTTGAATGTTCTTCAAATAGATGTCCTTGTAAAGTGGAAAAATACTGTGCAATTTGGGATCCCATGATAGCCAGAGCTGATGTAACAAGTAGCCTTGTTATTGTTAAATTTTTGGAAAGAATTTAATTTTTGATGATGCAAGGTGCTATATTATTTGTCGGTGAAGAATTCGTAAGACTAGAATGATTATCAATGTGTTGAAGATGTGACCTCCGTTTAGTATGAACGTAAGATCTAAAACTATGTGCAGCTGTGATCTATTAACGCTAAATATTATCTTGCATGAATAAATTTTGCTCATCATATATTCTTATTTGTCTGCTCATTATATGTTTCGGACATTTACGGGGGTCAGTCAGTCAATCCTAAGATTGTCTAGTAAATGTCCGAAATTCATCTTCACGAATCAACATTGACTGGCTATTTCAGTCAATTTTAAGATTTACTAGTAAATCTTAGGAGTGACTCGTCCTACTAGTCAATGTCAGCAATGACTAGTCAATCCTAGGATTGACGGATTTCGGACATTTACTGTGACATATACATTACCTGGGCGCTGTATGCAGCCGCAGTCAAAGTGTTCAAGAATCGCTGCTGCGGGGTCGGCGAATAGTTTGCTCGGTAATGTATACTTCGACTAGCGACTGTATACACTGCCATTGGCCGACTCGGCAAAGTATTCACCTCTGGCGCAGGCAACGAATTCGTTCATCACGACTCAACAATAGAAATTTGATCCTCTATATTAGCATACGTGGATGAAGTAATGGAATAGTCTCCCGTGATTATTTGAAAATTCACTCTACATGATTCCAACTACCAATGTAAAAATGCACCCGTTTGATATGAGGACGATACTGGATGATGGAGGATGAACAGATAAAGTTGATTCGATCGAAAAATTACTCAATGAACACTTTCAATCGTGATCAAATTACTCCTCCATTTGATAGAAAAACACTTATATATTCTTCGCTAATTTTGTGAAAGAGTGAGTACGGTAGCTTATTCTTGTAGTTAGCCAGGGGTGTATCGAGGACATCATTTCCCTCGTATTTTGACCTGCTGAACACGATGGCAGTGGTTCCAGAGAGCTAGGATGAGTTCGAAACGATTGACTACCTAATCTTTCAAGTGGTTAATTTTGTGAGCATTCGGAAACCCATTGCAAAATCAATTGAATTTTGCTGATAGTCACGCGAACGGTCAGCTTGTTATTTGTGTTGAACGTATCCTAAGTCATGACACCACTGCCATCGCTTTCTACAGATCAGAATGCGTAGAGAATGGTTGTTCTGGTACCACCAACCGAGGTACGACCAGAGCCATCAATTCACGAAGTTAGAGAAAAAAATCAAAATCGATGTTCGGAGGGGATTCAGTAACTTGGGATCAAAGGAATCCTGGCGTGTAGGGGCAAAACAAAGGTCAGATTCGAACTCTACGGTGGAAAATACGCAAAGAGATCATCCTCCGATGAACGAACTGTTTCCAACCAGAAATCTTGTTGCTTAGTGTTCTTCTATCAAATGGAGGAGTGATTTAATCATGATTGAAAGTGTTCATTGAGTAATTTTTTGATCAAGTCAATTTCATCTATTCATTCCCCATTATTCATTATCGTCTTAATATCAAACAGGTGCATATTTTACATTGATAGTTTGAATCATTTAGACGTGTATTTTTAAATAGACATGGGAAGGATTGTCATTGGTGCATCCACGGATGCTGATATAGAGGATCGAATTCCTATTGGTGAGTCGTAATATACGAAGCCGTTGCACGCGCCATCGGTGAATACATTGCCGAGTCGGTGAATGGCAGTGTATACAGTCGCTAGTCAAAGTATACATTACCTAGGCAAACTATTCGCCGACCCTGCAGCAGCGATTCTTGAACACTTCGACTGCAGCTGCATACAGCGCCTAGGTAATGTATACATCGACTAGCGATTGTATACATTGGCGAATTGATCACTTTGCCTGCGACATATGCATTGACCTCGTCCAAAACTCAAGTATCCTTGCACAATATCCATATCTGTGTCAGAATCTGCGGAGATCGTGCGTCTGATTTTGCCTATATGCGGTGATCTTACCCATATTTATAGATAATTCTCACGATTCATCAACGTCCCGCCTGAGAAGAAATTGAAATTCGGATATCTCTCCACGTCCCTCTGCTATGGCTCAGATAATTACTCACCTCAGAGGTATGTAATCATCCGAGCCGATATTTTTCGTGCCATTTCAGAAATGACACAGAAACTATTGGCCGTGGATATAGAATTTGGTGGAAATCGCGCGCACTCGTGGATACGGCGTCTCGGAGTAGACGCGCACGGGCTCGTGGATTGCGTCGTGGCCAGATCTCCAAAAGGAGACGCACGTACAACCGGAGACCTTAGTGATTGAGTTTAATTAGAGAAAGGACACGGGACACGGGGTGATCGTACACCTGTTGCTCGAGCACGTGGACCAAGCAAGCGTCGGTCGCTCCGAATCGTCGGAGCGATAGCCATCTTGCACGCTTGTCGTAGAGCGAGATTGGCGGGGGCCGTTGGGCGATCATTTTGGACAAAGTTTTCGGTGCGAATCGGCGCGTTGGAAATTATCGGAGCAGGGACTGGACAAGCTGTGTTCCTCTAGCACAGATAGATTTTCGTGAGGAAGTGGACAAGAAGTTGGCTTTTCAATAAAGTGCATTTATGTATTGTGATTGCAGGAATATTCAGGCATTTTCATGAGAAACGGTTGATTATTTTAGAGCCTCGCGGACTATTGTCGAGTCAATATTCACTTGTAGAAAATTGTATATGAGAGTTTTCATGGAATTTCCAACTATTAACCCTCCGAAGTCGAAGAGAGAAATTTTCATCGCACACGTTTGAAATTTGTTTTATCAGTAATTCCACGCGAAACAGACCTACGAAAAAGGGTCACGTCTCAGATTATTTTCTTGGATTTTCCATTCGATTTTATGGTACAAAACATGAACTTCTCACCACCCATGGGACCCCATAACAATTTTCTAGTTATGTGGGGCACATATTGATTCATCCTTCTCAATCATCCACAACAACGAAATTCGGGTCCTTTTTCAATAAAATGCATAGTGCTCGAATTCGTTCGAAGATGAAGAAATGTCGTTCGCAGCATTCGGGAGGCCTTGAAAAAACCTATCAATATCAGTTTTCCAGAATTGATTTTGAGGTCATGAGCGGCTTCAGTCGGCAAGAGAATGAAGAATACAAAGATATTAATTTCTCAAAGAGCCATTCTTTTCATTCCCTGAAAATTTGACATTTGATGTAAAATGTTGTGTTCTTCCAGAAAAAAGTAGTCCCGAACATTTTTTCGCGTCCCAAGGCCTGTTTTCGCTACTTTCTGCAAATCTACTGTCTAGGAGATTGAAAATTGTCTGTTTCCTGCGCATGCGCAGAAATTTGGATTTTAAAAATCAATTCTAATGGAAAGCCAATAAAATTTCCTTCTAAATGACCACTTGGCGGAGTCAATTCCATGCATTTGTTCCAGAGCTACAACGTCCCGAAGACCACTGGATTTCAGGTGGTATGTCGGAGGTACCAGAGGGAGTTACAGGGGAAATCCGCGCAGGATGCCGTACGCCTACGAGCTGAGTGATCATCTTGCATACGTTGCAGCTCCGGGTCTAGTTGATGGAATGACTTCGCCAAGTGGTCATTTTGAAGGAAATTTTCTTGGCTTTTCAATGAAATCGGTTTCAGGAATCCGGATTCCTGGGCATGCGCAGAAAACAGACGATTTTCTATCGCTTAGAAAATAGATTTGCAAAAAATAGCAGAACAGGCCTTAGGACGCAAAAGAAGGTTTGGGACTACTTTTTTCTGGAAGATCACAACATTTTACATCAAATATCAGATTCTCAAGGGATAGAAAATGGCTTTTTGAGGAATTGATATTTATGTATTCTTCATACTTTCGCCAGCTGATGCCGCCCATAACCTCAAAATCCATCCTCCAAGATCGAGTTCAATAGGTTTTTCCAAGACCTCCTGCATGCTGCAAACCGCATTTCTGGATTTTTGAACGGATTTGAGAAATATGAATTTTATTGAAAATAAGACCCAAATCTTTTTTATTCAGACGATTGGGAAGCATAGATTAAAATTTGCTCCACATACCTGCAAAATTTTGATTGAGTCCCATGGGTGGTGAAAAGTCCATGTTTTGTACTATAGAATCGAATGGGGAAGCCAAGAAAACAATCTGAGACATGACCCTCTTTCGTAGGTCCGTTTCGCATGGAATTACTCTTACGTGATTCTCAGACCTCGAAAACATGTGAGATTAGTTGTGCTACTCTCTTCCAAGTCAGAGTATCTGGTTCAGAACGACGAGTATGGAATTCCACTCTTGAAACATTTGTGAATCAACTCCAATCTAATAGATTCGATTCAAAACATTGTCTAGGCGATTGATAGAGATTATATTCCGCCTGACTTGACTCTAAGTTGAATTTCATCATTGATTTTTCCGAAATTCGATGTGAATTTTCAGAATCGAGTCTCATGAGCTATGAGTCTCGTTTCAATCCCTAGTGTATACCTTGGTGTTATTTTGCTCATATGTCAGCTGTATACCATGTGGAAATCAAGGACTTTGCGATACCATCACATTTAGAGGCTTATCCAGCTTACCATCAGGATCCAGATATTCCCTGTTAGCTTATCCCAGAAATACCGATCGACAATTGCAACACAAAACAGTCCGGTTATATCTTTTTTGTGATGAAGAAAGAAGAGCACAGCATTCCAAACCTGTGCTTCACGTCTCCTGAGTGTGCCATCAAAAAACGACCATTTCCAAAGCCAGTGGCCCGATAATTTTATTAGCAGTGAAGCTTCATAGAATTTGTCCAGTCCAAAGCACACTGACGAACCAAACGGAATTCAATTCGTCTTCTTTTCATTTTCGAGAACTCATTGCCAAATTCCCCGTTTCAGACGAGGTACTTTATCATCTTCGTGAACAATAGCCTGAGAAAATTCTGCCACAAAACTCGGTTACATCGATAAGTGAGAGCTAATATCATAGCCAAATTAAGTATTAATATACAGACTTCATATATAGACCAAATTAGAGCTAAAGGTATATATATGAAGTTTGTCTCAACCCATCGAAGGGTGAAGTCGATGCCGCTCCTGGTGATTGAGAAGTCACTTCGACAGCCATCCCCCGGAGCTAAGAGTTCAATCGAGGTATATCACAAAGAGCTTTATACGTGAGTAATTACTTGAAAAACATCTAATATCTATGAATATTCAAACATATAATTCTAAAAATTATATATTAGTATCCAACAGTCTTGAAGAAACTGTACAGAAGAGACATTAAAAGACCGCAGAGGAGATTAACATATCACCACAAGGAAATTCAAGGATCATCATAGGAGGTTACATTGGTAAGTGAATGAATAACTATTTCAAAGAGTCATTTTTCTTTATTGATTACTCCAACAATAATGAAATGATTAACTAATATAAGTCACTCAACATAAAAAATTCAATCTAGCACACTCGCTTATATTGAATCATATGAACACACACTGTTACAGACACACACACACACATATACGCTCACAATCATTCATGCTCATTCATGCACATACAAATATAACTACTTCACAGTTCACTAACACACCAACAAGTTAAATCATTTCCTGAACAATAATATAACATTCATTTTAATTGATTTCAGCATATAACTCAGTGTACGTTCTGCCAACAGTTGATTGATCAGAGGATGGAAAAGAATAACTTAGACCCTGAAAGTGTCAAAAATCATATTGGAAGGCTGCACTGGTAAGTCATTTGTATAATCTTCTAAATAATTGATGATCATTGATATAATTCATATATCAATTAACAGGCATGCAATAATTGTTTCAATATATACTCACTCACCCACCGTCCTCTTTAATAGCAGAAGGGATTCCTGAATCGCTCTCCTTAGAAAACATTCCTGTCAATGTAGCTATTTCTGGAGTGCAGAATATCTACTCTGGCACTTCTTCTGCAGAAGTGAACTCCCCATTCAAGCAATTGATAGCACAAAATTTTCTTTGCCCGTAACTGCGTACGTGCTCACTTCTATAGCCTCAGCAGTCCCTCAGAAACCTATTCTCATCCAGCAGTGGCCGCATGTGGCTTGTTTGAGGTTTTCTGATCCCAACTTCAGCAAACCCGGAACGATTGACGTCTTACCGGGAGCTGATGTTTGTGGCCACTTATTTTTGGACGAGAGTCGGGAAGGTAATCTCAATGAACCATGCACTCGCTTGACTCTTCTTGGCTGGGTTTTGATGGGTTGCGCAGAGCTTCAGCCATAGTTTTCATCAGATATCAAGCTTCCATGCTTGTTCTTAATTTTCCTACGAAAGATTCCGGGATGCATCAAACGATCTCATCGACACTCCTGAATCTGAACAATCTCTCGTTTTCATTCCCTTTTCTGACCCCGAGATGCAAACCTGGCCGCACGATTGCTTCGACTGTGATATGCGAATATTTTGGGAAATTGAAAATAAATTCTCGACTGCTCAGCTTTCTGAAGAAGACCAGCAGTGCGAAACTTACTTTCAAAAAATTCACCATCGCCCAGGCAATGACCGCTACCAAGTTAGACTTCCTTTTAGTCTGAATCCTCCAAAGAACTTGATGGATAACCGAAATATGGCTATCTCTTGCCTCCACAGCAATGAGAAGAGACTTTCTCAAGACCCTATTCGCAGAGAAAGTTATAAAAAATTAATGTCAGAGTACCATGATCTCGGACATATGAAATCGCTGATGATATTCCGAATCATGCATAATATATGATTCATCATGGAGTCCACCGCGCTGGTGATCCTCCTGAAAAGATCCGTGTCGTGTTCAATGCCGCTGTCAAAACTCGCTCGGGCTATTCCCTCAACGATTTCTTGATGGCTGGTCCCAAACTGCAACCGGATCTCTGGATGATTCTTTCGCGTTGGAGACTCTTCCCAGTTGCTTTCACGACCGACATCGTGAAAATGTTCCATCAAATACTTGTTGACCCTAAAGATATCATCTGGCAGCGCATCTTGTGGCGCGATGACGTATCTTCAGAAATCACTGATCATCTGCTCAATACTGTGACCTACGGTGGAACTCTATCACCATACTTGGCTCTCAGGACTCTGCTTCAGCTAGCTTCAGACGAAGAAGCACGCGCCCCCTTGGTGCTACAGCAATACGCGAGCACTTTTTTATGGATGATTTTTTCGCCGGAGGTGACTCATTTGAGGACGCACTCGAGGTGAAATCACAACTCATCAATATCATGTCTGCCGGTGAATTTCCATTGTCAAAATGGGCTTCGAATGCGCCCGAGTTATGCCCTGACAGTGAAAATCCCAGTAAGCTCTTACACGAAATCACTGGCATCCCTACTCTTGGACTGTTGTGGAATCTCACCACAGATAGTTTCACTCCGAAAGTATCAGGTATTAAACTCAAAAACCCCAGTAACACTAAGAGAACTTTCCTCGCAGAAATTGCTCGTCTTTTCGACCCTCTTGTTTGGGTAACCCCAGTTATCATTACAACAAAAATTTTCATGCAAGATATGTGGATCTTGGATTTGAGCTGGGATGAGGTGCTTCCACCTGACATTCTTCAAAAATGGAAAAACTTCATAATATCCATTCCCTCCTTGGATTCTTTAAAAATACCACGCCGGGTATCTACGCGTGATGTCAACCGAGCAAATTTTGAGCTACACGGATTCTCTGACGCTTCAGACCGTGCGTATGCTGCCGTAGTATACCTCAGAGTTTCTTGCCCAGATCAGGTCAATCTAATGTCCACTTGCTGGTGGCAAAATCAAAGTTAGTTCCAATCAAAGCGATGAGCATCCCTCGAAAGGAATTTTGTGGTGCCTTAGAGCTGGCACTTTTGCTTACAAAAATCCGCCAAGGCCTGGAACTCCAGGACGTTCCCATATTCGCTTGGACTGATGCCCAAGTAGTACTTGCGTGGATCAGAGCTCACTCGTCGAAATGGACTCCATTTGTAGCAAATCGAGTGGCTCAGATCCAAGAATTAACACCTTCTTCTGTATAGAAATATGTCCATACCTCACAAAACCCTGCCGACTTAGCCACGCAGGGCGTATCTCTTGACCAACCACTGGAGAATGAGCTGTGGTGGAAAGGACCTGTCTGGCTTACGAATCCTAAACTCGCTCCCAGGTTAGACTCACAACTTGACGGAGGAGCTGAACTCGACGAACTCGAGCATCATGTTTTTGCTACCTGTACAAGCAAACAAAATGAATTCCTCTCCGGGTTCTCTGACGTCAATCACCTTTTTCGCATCACCGTTTTGTGCTTGCGATTTGTTGCGAGATTGAGAACGAAAAAACCTGAGGACACTGGGATTATCAAGAGTTGTGAACTTGAAAATGCTATGAAGGTTTTTGTCCGTTATTCTCAGCATCAAGATTTTGGAGATTAAATGCGAGCAATTTCAGCTGGCACCGTTCTTTCTCCAAAATCCCCCCTTCTACGACTCAACCCTTTTATCGATAAAGATGGAATACTTAGACTTGAAGGTAGACTCCAACACTCACAGCTGCCTTTCTCAGAGCAGCATCAGATCTTGTTGTCACCAAATTGTTATTTCTCTTCTCTTCTTGTCAAAGATGCGTACCTCAAGTCCTCGCATGAGGGTCAACAATTGACTCAAAGCTTTCTTCTTTGGCGCTTCTGGATATTGAAAAATCGTGTTTTAGTCAAACGCTTAAGAAAAGAGTGTGTCACTTGTGGGCGGCACGCAGCTCAGCCTATGAATCAGATCATGGGTGAGCTTCCAACAGCTAGAGTTGTCCCTTCGCCACCCTTTCTGGCTTCGGGTGTTGATTTCGCCGGGCCGATCATGATTACTAATATCAAGGGACGTGGTCACAAAGCAACCAAAGGTTACATTCGTGAGTTCGTCTGCTTGTGCACAAAAGCCATGCATTTGGAACCTGTGACAGATATTACATCTGAGGCCTTTGTGGCTGCTTTTGAACGCTTTGTTTCTAGGAGAGGTGCCTGCGAATCACTCGTCTGCGATAACGCCGCTCCGATAAGACTTCCCACGGTGTCGACAAAGAACTACGAAGGATGTTCAGTAGATTCTCAGCATTCTACAAGGACACTGCAGCTTCCCTGGCGAACGCTGGTACCGATTGGACGGTCATCCCTCCTCGAGCACCTCATTTCGGCGGTCTCTGGGAAGCCGGAGTAAAATCGGTGAAAGGTCACCTTTGTCGCATCATTCCAGCGGACAAAGTCTTGACGTTCGAGGAATTCGCCACAGTGCTCTGCAAAATCGAGGCCTGACTCAACTCGCAGCCTCTGTATCAGATGAGTATTGATCATGGGGATCCTCTTCCCATCACACCTGGCGATCTCGCTATTGGTCGACCTCTTGCTACCGTTCCAGAAAAGGGAACAACCGATTTCTCATGCCAACCTGTTTCTAGGTGGGAGTTGCTAACCCAAATGAGAGATCTTTTCTGGAACCGGTGGCGCAAGGACTATTTGCACACCTTGCAGCCACGTGACGAGTGGAAACGAGCTCGCCAAAATCTAACTGTTGGCTCCATTGTGCTCCTGAAGGACGACAACTGTCCGCCTGCCAGGTGGCCACCTGCAAGAGTGCTTGAAGTGCACTTGGGACCAGATGGCCTTGTGTGCGTTGCACGCTTCAAGACGGCCACTTCTATCTTGGAGCGGGCAAATTCAGAGATTTGCCCGTTACCCGTTGCAGTTGACTCTCAGTGACTTTGAAAGTGGAAATTGTGAGATACGTGCCAGAACTTTGTCATAGACACTAATTACTCTTGATTCCTACATGATGTGAAGACAGTCATTTTAACTCCTTTTCTATCCCCATTTTTAACTCATTTTCTATTCAATATGATTTGCGACGGTGGGTGGCGTGCCATCCGCAGAATTTCTTACGTTGAAAAATGTAGTGTATTCTTACTTCAGAGGATAGTGTCTTACGTTTTCAACCTCTGGAATTGTTGAGTTTCTTGTAAATATTGCATATAATCGGTACCAATTGTATGGATTTTTTCCTTGGCGGGTGGTGTCGCGAAATTTGGTTTGTATTCTTGACGTTCTTTCCGAAATTATTATTCTTTGTAAGGCGATGCGTCTCTTCGAGACAATTCGTCGATTGACAAAGGTGGGTGGCCTTTTTGAGTTCCCTTTGAATTTCTGCGTTCAAGCGCTCTCAGAGAGACGCATTCTTTCTTCGCTTGAGTCTCTCTCCCCCCATCACGCTCAACTCACCTCGCTCGCGTTGAGCTGTGATTCTCGTGTCTGCCGCTCTCGCTGCAGCCATCGTCCGCTCCACTTCTAAGCGTGTACGAGCAGCATATCATTTTTCCACCACGTGCTAAAGTGCTTCGTTTTTTCATCGCGTCTTCAGCAAGCCGTGGCTTCCGTCCTCGTCGACCCGACAGTGTATCCATAGTTTTTCTTAAGTCAATTAAAGTATATGTTACCGTAAATGTCCGAAATCCGTAAATGCTGACATTTACTAGTAAATGCCAACATTTACTAAGAGAGTCAGTAAATGTCCGAAGTATGATTGCTTTTCGGACATTTACTAGTGAATGTCAGCATTTACTGACGTGTCTCAGTAAATGTCAGCATTCACTGACGTGTCTCAGTAAATGTCGGCATTTACTGACGTGTTTTAGTAAATGTCAGCATTTACTGACGTGTTTTAGTAAATGTCCGAAGACCATTCACAACCGATATTGACTCCTTAGAAATGAGAAAAATCCGCAGCATTACGGAGTTGTAATTCGCGCCAAGAGTTACCGCACAGGGTAAGAGATGATAACTCTCTTATCGACGGAGAATCTACACAGCTGTGATGATGACAGTGTATTGAGTGTACATCGCCCCGCCAATGTGAGCGAGTGCGATCATAGATCGTCATAAACCGTCACTTGATATCGCACAGAAATCAGAGTATCTGTATTTATTTTATAATGAATTTTCAGTGAGTACAAAGTAAAAGCCATTGTTAAGTGAGTTCATGGTTCATTTCTATTCTTTCCATACTGTCCTAGTATGGAAATTGAATAAATCAGCTACGATTCGCACAAGAGGAAGAGCGGAAGGGATAGTGTGGATGTTCGTATTAGAAGTTCTGGAGAGACAAAGACAGAGAGAAAACAAACGGCTCCAAAAGTTTCGTACAGGTGAATAGATGAATAATTCTTCCAAATGATGTGACATTATAGTGAATTGAATACTGATGAAACTATAATTCAAATAGGACGTGATAGTGAGACAGATCATATCTGGAGGTTTTTTGGATATAAATTGAGAGAGGAGAAAACTTGGAATCTGTGCCGATTTGTACAAGTTGGATATCGGCGGGTCTGAATTTTGGCGTTATATACAAGATAAGAACGAGCGATGGAATCTGAGGTAATTGGAAGACCTGTATCTTTTTATTCGCAAATAGTCATATTTCAAAGTTGCTTTAGGACGTTCACAAGTGACTCCGCGAGTCGCAGCGTGTTTTGATCGGATTTGATGCAGGCAGTCACCTCACACAGATATACTCGATTTTACACACGTATCTTGAATATTAAATCAGTTTGCTTGTGAACGTCCTTAAATATAGAAAGATTCGGAGGAATTGAGGTATCTCGGACTCGAAAAGAGTAGAGTGAAAGAAACGTGCGTGTGGTTTTTCCTGGAGTTACGTAGTGAACGTATATGTATTGAACATCTGATCAAAAATGTTTTGCTGAATATATGCTGTATTATTTGCATTTCATGGACAATAATGAACAATACGGTACCGTATCGTCTTCAACAGGTTTCAAACGGATCAGCATGCGCCAAGAGAATGCAAGAACAATTCTACAAAAAGGTCAAGGGATGACGAAGTGCAATTGCAGAACAAAATGCACCACAAAGAGGTGTTCATGCAAAGCGGATGGGATGCTATGCAATTCGAGGTGTCACAGTAGTCAGGACTGTTGCAATAAATGATCAAGATCTGACTAATTCATTATTGACAATATGGTAATCTTGTGAACTATGACCGAATTATTATTGACAGTATTATAATCTTACCAGCTATGACTCTGAATATGACTGACAATATTATAATTTAATCAGCTGTAAGACCGAATGATCATGACAATATTCTCTTCTTTTATAGTTCTTTTAACACAATACATTGCATTATTTTTTTTTCTCTTTGTGAACAATTATGATGTATGGACAGAAGAGAATGAAATTATCATCTAGAGAACCATATAATTGTGCACAAACTTATTGGATCTCTCGAATTTCGTACAGAAAAAGTTTAAATGAATCACGCACTTTTCCATGATTGAGCATGTATTCAACTTTGTGATTTCGACGGTTATCGATATCCGGGCATTTACTAAGACACGTCAGTAAATGCTGTCATTCACTAAAACACGTCAGTAAATGCTGACATTTACTGAGACACGTCAGTAAATGTCCAAAAATTCATTCATACTTCGGCCATTTACTGACTCTCCCAGTAAATGTTGACATTTACTAGTAAATGCCCGACAATTACGGATTTCGGACATTTACGGTAACATATATAATTTGACTTGCGCGAGTGATTATTCCTGCGCCTGCTTCCCGTTCCCAGCGCTCACTTCGAGCCGATAGCTTTATCGGAAACAATACACACAACCTTCCCCATAATTTCATCAGACACACACATGAATACACACACACTCCCACACTTATTCAAATATGCACATATTCACACAAACGAATCCAATTATTTTATGATATGAAAATAATCCGCTATATTGACTCTTCCATCCCACAGCACCATTAAGGACGAAAAAGACTGTATCCCGATAGTCCATGGGATAACTTCCTCAACATGGAATCAAGAAGCAAAATTGGTATGCCATCATTGTCAATTAGAAGACGTACTCCAGGTCATTTCAAATGATTTAAGAATATTCAATTTAGGTGATATCATATTTATTTTTATACTGTTCCTGAAAGATTATAAAATTTTCCAAAAATTGTTTAAATGAGAATATGTATATTGGATAACTTAATAAAATTCAACAGAGACGGAACATCGGCCCGTCTCTCCCCTCTCGTCTCCTTTCATTTCATAGGTTCAGTTAGAATCAGTTCTACATAATTTTAAAATGGCTTAAAAACGATGATATGATGATTCTCATTGTGGTTCAACAAAATTCAAATCATTTACGTTCCAATTCCGACGATTTTAATTGATTGCAAAATCATGATGAATTTAGAATCACGACCATGACGGTAGGACAGAGTTTTCAAGAATAAGTAAATTTAACATTATAATAGAATTTTCCCTATTAATAAATCGACGTGACTTCCACATACGAAGAATCCAATACTTGACTATCGCCTACGGTAGGGTGCCTCACAAAAGTGCTGAGGTAATGTCAAGGATTCGGTGTTCTTATTAGATGACTAACGGTTCCCATCAAAGAATTTCCGCCCAACTGAATCCCTACATTTCTGAGTCATTCTACACAGAACCCTGGAAGGTTCCCTGTTAGTCAATGACTCTTCCATAGATTTGTATATTCTTTTGAAAACGTGAGATTCTGGGCTACGAACGCACATACTCTGACTGCATCATTCATTATTCAATAAATTGAACAGAATAGGAGGAAAATTCTCCCAATAATAAGTTTTAGATGATTTTGCAATCAATTAAAGTCGTCGTTAGAGATCAAGGTTTCCCTTTTTTCCATTATACTCACCAAAATGGAATAACAAATAATAATAAACTTGTTAACAACTATTGTTGCAAAATAAACTTTACACTCAACAATAGTAACAGTCCCTCATACAACACCATTGATGTTTTAAAACAAACAATAAATCACATCAATCACTATCAACACACTTCGATTCTACACTGATGAGAACCTTGCGGTGACTTACCTAGGCTATGGCTCGAGAGTGACTAACTCCGCTGAGGGCGACCGAAGCGGAAATCCAAAACAAACTCATCAACACTACACTCATCACATATATAGATCATGATACAAACATCTGATCACAACTATCTCTACTAAGACACTCACTTTACACTGATGATGACGTTGCGGTGACTCGCCTAAGCCATGGCCCAAGCGTAATCAACTCCGCTGAGAGCGACCGAAGCGAGAAATCCAAAACAAATTCATCAATACTTCACACACAACATGATAACACAATCAGATCAGTATAACGAACAATCTAATAATTCCCATTTTGCAAGAATAGAAGTTTTATTCAGATTCATTAATAAAATCGTTTCAGATAATGAACAAATTCTTTAATGAGTATTCAATACATGGTTGAAAAGATATTTAATAATCAACTATTTTCATAGTAAAATCACTGGAATTTCCAATCAAAAATCATCAGTTCCTCGTAGCCGAACAATGACAGCTCTGGAAATTTGCATGATAGACGAAAAAAAAATTTTATCGAAATATTAGCTAAACATTGATAAATCTAATAATGAATATCTAACTGAATAATAAGTAATAAGAAGAAATCATCAAAAACGACTAACTAATTTGAAAATTTCAAAGAGGTCAGTTTCTCAAGATTGAGTAATACTATCTCTAAAAAATTGCAGAGTACATGGAAAATGAATTGTTCCAACTTTATATACCTAAAAAATGAAAATGTATTAGAAAATTACTCGAGAAAGTAAAAACAACCGAATAAGCAAAGTAGAGATAATCAAAAAATGACGAAATAACTTAAAGATAATCAAAAGATAACTTTAAGATGATCTAAGATGATAAGATAAACTTAGATGATAAGTACTTAGATCCTCGCGATACATGAGGTCTATTGTCGCTCTCATAATACCAACTCATATTTTTCCCGTCAAGTTGGCAACCCTGCTTACGATTTTATGTTGGCAGCCCTGCTCGGGGGGATCCGGACGGGCGGGTTTTTGTCCGCGGCTCAATTATTGTAATTTTTCAGCCCCGGCATCGAAGGGTTGCGACATATTTAGTTCAACATGTGAAATAGAAATCGAACGGATTTTCATACGCAAGCTCGATGACTCAGGGGCAAAGTAGCAGACCGCTTGCGTTGTCTTGCACTAGTAGCAGACGACGGGGTCGATTGATGTGCAAGGGGGGCTCGCTCGGATAATGCACAGACTCTACACTGAAAACTGGTGAGTTGAATCTTATCGATATCAGGGACAGCAAGAGGAGTGAGTCGAACCGGCACATTTACTGCATTGATACGAGAACTCTCCACGTTTAACTATAGCATTACACACAGAGCATGCATTTTTCTTAGTACCAGTATTTGTGTTCATCACTCACGCATATGAATGACTCAGCTGTGAGAGCGCTATGCTGACACTATGGCAAAAATCGCAGGTATAGATGGTGGAACACGCGCCCAAGACAGCTGATCACTCACACAACGGTGTCACTCAGCGCATGAGTACATCGACGATTATGGAGCACGTACTAGTCACTGTGGCGCCATCTATGCTAAAACATTGGAACTGGTGCTCGATGTGATGGAAGGTGCTCATGCGAGGTTCGGTTGACCAGAGCAGAGAGTTTCGCGCCTGCGCTATGCTGAATACTGGATATACGTTGTCGTCGTATCATAACAACCACTCATATAGAGACACTCTCGGCACGGATTCTCAACACATATTCACTGACGATAATCGCGTACTTACTCTTAACCTCCAAATTCTGAGTTAAATAAGAGAGGAAAGAGAGCGAAGGGACAGCTGTAGTCGCGATGACGAGCAGCTTGCCACGGGACGCGAGAGCGAATGGCTGATCCATCCGACGGATCGAAAGAGCGACGCGCCGCACGCGATATCTAGTTGTGTGTATATGTGCAGACCTTGGCCCCGGTCGACGACCGTACGCGGGTATGCGATGGAGTGACCACCTACAGGAGAGTGTCTGTGTAGCCGTCCGGACCGAGCCCAGGATCAGGGCCTGCAAGCTGCCCATCCTCGAGTTATGTATGCCCGGGTGTGAGGCACCGGCCTAATATGCATGCTGTACGAATATGCGATATTAGTGAGTCTCTCTTCCACGTAAACTTCCTCTCTCGCGATGCATAGATAATCATAATATGCGTAGGATTGATAGGGGAATGATGTGTATTTTGTATAGATCTTCACTATTCATTCAGTTGGTGATAAATCTTCAAAGTTCAAACAAAGTAAACCACAGTAAACAGAAAATATTGAGTTCGAGTTCAATTCAATCATTAGGGTTAGAAGCCATGTATATACAATTATAAATATATCGAAGATAGTCCCTAATCTTCCTCATCTCTCCAGGATGAGATGCGAGTAGTACGGGTAATTATATTTGGCTCATTACCCTATCGCATTGGCGCCCAACGTTTGAATAATTATTTCGATACACTGTGCGTAAAAGTGCACTTTGCGCACAGTTTGTCGACTTTTATTCACAGTTTATCGAAAAGGATAGTTAGATACACGGGCGTAAAACATATTATTCGCATCCTCGTGATGATTCCGACACTCGCCTGCGGCTCGGACCGGGAACCCATCACTCGGACGCGAATAAAACGTTTCACGCCCTTGTATCGAAATGTACTATTGTGCTTCGGAATTGAGCGTAACGCGTTTCGCGTGTAGATTTCGGAGCAGAGGAGCTCAATTCCGAGTGAAAAAGTCGTTAGGCTGAATGAATGAGAGCAGAGTTGTTAAAAATTACCCCTTGAGATGCCTATCAAAATTGAGGGGGTGGATAGAAAAAGGGCGTAACTGCAAAATGGTCATTTTGAGAGAATCAATAAAAACTTGATGGAAACCGCTAGAGACATAATTGACGAGTTGAGCTCACTCATTCCGAAGAAGATAGCATTCTCGAAATAGCCCAACCCGAGCCGGAGGATGAAATTTGATTCAGAGCTTTTTAGCGAATTCGAAAAAATGCAATTACGCCCTTCTTCCGAATATGGGGTCAAATTTTGGTCTCTGTTCCTCACAAAAAGTAGAATTGAATCTCGAGATCAAGTCCAATGAACTCCAATTCTTTTGAGAGTGTTTCTGGGCATGTCTGGGAAGATATCTGATTGCTAGGGGGTGGTTCGAGTCATGTTCCACGATTCTATAGGCACGAAAAGCTTCTACCAGCCGTGTGGAAATGATGAGACATTTTCTTCATTAGGGAAGGGTGAAAACACTGAACTTGGAGGTGAAATAACATGTTTTCATCGTTATATTAGGTGGAAAATCGTTTCCAGGCTCTGGAGGATTTTGATAAAATTTTTTCTCGGTAATTAGGCCCTTCTTCCAGTTCCGCCCTCACTTACGCCCTGTTACAGAGTAATTACGCCTTACGAATCTCCTCAGTCAGGTACTCAAGTCCTTTTTCCAAATCCTGTCGAGCTGAGCAAGAAATGGAGCCCTGCTTTTAAAATGATAACACAGCAGTGACGCCCTTTTAACATTCTATCATTGCACTTCAGATGAAAGGGCGTAATGGCAGTTACGCCCTTTTATCCGCCAGACGGTTTTTGGGGTCTTACGAAAAACGAATTTCGGGAGGTGGTAGATCTTGGTATAGGGGCTCGAAAATAGCGATGTCCGGAAAAGGAGCATAATGGCGGTTACGCCCTTTTTCCGCCCACCCCCTCAATCGTCAAAGTGTAGAGATTAAATTTAGAGTAGGCATTGTTGAAATCTTCGAATAAATCGAATAGTTCCGGAGGCATGATCTGTTGCGCCAAGGCCAACTTAGCCGGCGAGCAGTAGAGTCAAGAACCTCACGCGTAAACATAAGATCGCGTGATGCGCAGATATAGCAAACTCCGTAAGCGTTAACACGAGTTGACGGCAGTCTTTTTCCCTCTCCTCTTGGTGAAGAATCAAATTTTGGATTTCGAACAGCTGAATAGAAGCATCGAGAAGTTCAACATATATGAGGGTTTCCACGGAACTTTTGACTTTTGTACTACTGCAACGTTCCTGGAGTACTCTGAACCATGGGGAGTGCACAATAGTGGCATTATAAAGTATTTGGCACCATTCAATATGGCCTCCATTCTTTCTTGTTGAAACGCATCCTGATTTACCACTAGAAGACTACAAAAGATGATTTTTGGGTAGTTTACAAACGGACCAACGCGATTTTTTAAATTGATGAGGCTGTAACTAAAATACCTATGCCCCAACTACTTCGGTGGCATGATATATCCATCTACTGATCTCATATTTTGAGAAAATTTTCGATTCAGAGGTGTGCGCTGATTTGGCTATGATATTAGCTCTCATTCATCGATGTAACCGAGTTTTGTGGGAAAACTTTCTCTGGCTATTGGTTACGAAAATGATGAAATACCTAGTGCGAAACGGGGATTCTAGCAATGAGTCCTTGAAGTTGAAAAGAAGGCGAATAGAACCCCGTTTGGTTTGTGAGTGTGCGTTGATACGGACAAAATTCATAAAGCTCCAAAGCTCATAAAGTTATCGCGCCACTGGCTTTGGAAATGGTCATTTTTTGATGTCAGACTCAGGGAACGTAAAGCACAGGATTGGAATGTTATGCTCTTCATTTTTCATCTCAAGAAGGATATAATTGCACTGTTTCGAGTTGCAATTGTCGATTGATATTTCTGTGAGAAACTAGGTAGAAATATTTGAATCTCGATGGTAAGCTAAATAAGCCCCTAAATGTGATGGTATCGCGAATTTCTTGATTTCTACATAGTATACGGCTGAAATATGAATAGTATAACACCACAGTTCACTCTAGGGATCGGAAAGAGACTCATAAGTCGTGATTCGATTTTGGGAATTTACATCCAATTTCGAAAAAATCACAGATAAAATTCACCTTAGAGTCAAGTCAGGCGAAATATAATCCTTATTGATCGTCTAGACAATGCTCTGAATCGAATCTACTCGATCGAAGTCGATTCACAAATGTTCCAAGAGTGGAATTCCGTACTTGTCGTTCTGAACCAGATACCTCGGCTTGGAAGAGAGTGGCACCACTCTTTTGACATGTTTTTGAGGTCTTACTATCACATAAAAACCATTTCAAACGTGTGCGGTGGAAAATCTTTTTTCCTATTTCGTGGGTCAATAGTTAAAAGTTCCATAGGAACTCTAACTGTGTCAAAAACGGTTTTTTGAACAAATTTTTCGTGAATTGAGCCTACGGGCAGTTGCCCCTGACTATTCTCTACCTGCGAAATGCAGTGGAACCGACTTCCATCCCGTTTCCTTTGCATACTGTAGTGGGGAAGAGTACAGGTTAGTGGACTTTTGGCTTCACAATATTGATTTAGAAAATTGTTAAATCCTCACTTAAAATGTTATCTGGCACATGATTGTGAGCAATAATGGCATGGTCCATGTAACTATGATCAATTATCTGCATATTGAATGATCCATTTCTATATCTTCACCTTTGTACCTGAAAATGATGGTATTGCTCGACGATGAATACTTAAACTCTCTTTGTTATGTAACATACAGAATTAAGTTGAGCGTGTCCAATGAAACATTCAGTAAAGTAGTTGTCTGCTCTTTTTCATCCTCCTTCCAATCATCTAGTTCATGAGTTGGGCCCTAGCGCTAACATCAGGAATGAGCACTCACCGTTTTCAGCTTTGCAGTATTAGGATACTATGCTGAGGTTGCATTAGATAATTTGTGTAGTCGGTAAGATCTACAAGAGTGACACAAAATCAATACAAATTATTGTGTTATTGAATTTTTATGCCTGACATGAAAACTGGAGCTCTCTGGACATTTTTCCAAGACACAGTGCAAAGCCACTAGATGATTTCTTTTCAAGGGCAAGGAGTGTCTCATTTTCATTCAAGAGCAAGGAGTCATTGACTGGACTTTGTCTGTAATGGAACTTCTTGATTTGCTTTATAAAGAGGAGTTGTACTTCAGTATTGTCTTCATTGCGATCATGCTGGATCAATGTCTGAAATTGCTATGCCACTTCAGACAGTACCTCACTCCACGAATAAAATTATTCCACTTTTGCTGTTGCAGGTCTAGTATCCTCCCCAAGAGCCGCTCGACTGATGATGGTATTTAACCATCAAGTCATGAATATGGATGAGCATCAATGGAGTTCAATTTTGAGAACATCTGGACTGTAACGTTCACCTATTGACTGAACCTGCAAAGCACCTGCAATAGGTTTACATTGATATTTTAATTCTACTGTGCCAAGACATTAATTGATTCTCAGGATTTGGTGAGTTCAACCGATAACTCCATCAGCCATTAGTAAGGCTGCAGAGCATGTCAGAAGTATTCGTGCAGGCCATTCATGATGTGATTGGTTGTGATTGGATTAAAATACCTATCTCTCTGTTTAGTTGTATTCCTTTGCAGTTGATATATTCTGTTCTATTTGTAGGGATCTGCCCCGTTGATGACAGCCCAAACACACATAGCTGTCTGATTAACAAATACAGTGTGAGATTTGATCAATCGACTATAGTTGAACCTGCGAAGCACTTCAAGACTAGTCGTGAGGGTGTTATTTGATTTCTGAATTCCCCTGCTCCAAGCCACCGAGTGTTTCCCGTAATTCGGTGAGTTGAAGAGATACCCTCATTAACTCTGATTGATTTAACTGTACTGAAGTCACAAAACAGATCAGTACATTATGTAGTAATGATGCATATTGCATTCTCGGAATCTCTGAACAGATTATTCGCCAGCATATTCATGGGAAGAAATCCTGAAATGCAGCTCTGAGTGACATAGATGATCCTATTGATTAGTCGAAGTCTTGAAGTCCAACTCAACTTTTGCAGAGCCCCGTTACACGACTTCAAGTGATTTGAGATCCTGCTTAACATCGGAAAACTTACCAGAAGTCGATTTGCTCATTTTAGGAGAGTTCATAAATTCTAGTGATTCTTTCCAAGGTCCCAAAATGCAGCACGTCGAGATGGAAAATTATGATCCTATGAAGTTTGTGGAACTGTTGAGTGACATCCAAATTTTTCCCGAGTTCTGTTAAGACTTGTTAATTCATTCTTGGTCAATGCGCACAAATAATGGAGATGTAGTAGTGGGATATTTAAAACTGAAATGACAGCAAAATGAATGTATCTCGCAAGCCTAAATCTGCCCAGGGCATGAAGTAAAATCTCCCAACTACAATGTACAGGTCTCGATGATGAAAAAGAAAGAAATGTTCTGGAAGCTACTTGCGCAGATTGTGCCGCTTCGGAAGGTGGCTGCAAGCACACTGTCGCGGTATTGGCCAGACTTTATCGAAGATCAGAAGAGCCTGCTCCAACAACAGTCCAATGCTATTGCAAAAAACCAGCATTATCAAGCGTCGGCACCACTATCAAGTATCTAACGATAAGTGATATGCTTGCTGGTGAAAGGTCGAAGAGTAGTGGGCCGAACAAAACCAACGAAGAGTCTGATAACAACGATTTCTTGCGTAGAATTCTTATGATGCCCGCGCGGAGGATACTAGAAGTCATTTGTTGCGATTTTGCAGTCGAACTGTAACTCAAAAATTAACGTCACATTATCAGTCCATCACATTTACTGGGAATGAAAATAGTGCAGATGAATTTCTGCGAGCCTGCCAGCAATGGTTGTCTCCAGAAAATTGTGTTCATGCAAATGAAATGACGATCAATCACAGCAGCTGTGTCCCATGGATTCAACTACGATATGGTCGAATCACTGCTTCAATCATACACGATGCTGGAAGGTGCAAGACTCCAGATGGTTGTTTAGTCAAAAAGATCTTTTCTTAGATGAATTAGGATAGCCCTGCAATGAAACGTGGTAGAGAACTCGAAGACCAAGTTCTGTTACGGGTGGGACACTATGTAACAGAGGAATTCAACGAAAGTCCGGTTTAAAAAAGTGGACAGATTTTGGAAAAAGGATATCCTGCTTCGGGTGCTTCTCCCGACGGAGTTACGCAGAATGCAGTTATCGAGATCAAATGTCCATCGAAAGAAGAAATCAAGAAGAACTATCCCGATGGCAATGGAATGAAGAGCAAGTACAGGGCTCAATTACACGTCCCAATGTTTTTTGCTGGGAAAAGTGAAGGGTATTTTTGCATCGCTGATCCAGAATTTGAACGTAAAAAAACGACAATATCGGGAAAATGTATGAGAGGATGGTGCTTAACAGGGTAGAGGAAGCCTACGAAGAGAGCGGCGGGCTATCACCAATGCAGTTCGGGTTTTGGAATGGACGAAGCACTGTGCACGCGATCGAGGAGGTCCAAGGAGGGGTTCAAGCGTCGCACACTCGTAAACATCATACGAAATTGAAGACAATTATTATTACCCTTATCAGGATGTTTCAATGAGGGGAATTGTAGGTTTTGAGATGTGGAATCTTGATCCTTTTCCCTCGGAAGGCCTCCTCAACTTATACGCTGGTGGCTAGCATAAAACCGCGAAAATACTGAGAAAACACAAGTATTAAGGGTTGAACTCAGAGGAGGAGCAATCTACGCAAATTTTCATGAGAGACATTTTCTAATACAAATTTGGTGGTATACCTGGTTTTGCCGAAGGAGCCATTTCTGGGGGTTTTTGGCCATTCTCAAGGCTTTTTCGGAAGGTTTCCGAAATTTTAACCCCGGCAATTGAAAGAGCGAGAAATTTTACGTCGAAATATGTATCTTAAAATTTTTCTCCGGCCGTACCCAGAGGTCCGTATTACAGTGAAATATAGTGAAGGACAGAAAAACGCTCGCGAGCGCTCGAAAAGTTACTGTAACTCGGAAAAGAAACAATTCACGCAAATTTTTGTGGGAACAAAGTTGTTACATTTTTCAATACAAATTTGATGGTATACCTGGTTTTGCCGAAAAGCCATTTCTGGGGGTTTTTTGACCAATTTCAAGGCTTTTTCGGCAGGTTTCCGAAATTTTGACCTCGGCAATCGGAAGAGCGAGAAATTTTACGTCGAAATATGTATCTTAAAATTTCTCTCCGGCTGTACCCAGAGGTCCGTATTACAGTGAAATATAGTGAAAGACAGAAAAACGCTCGCTAGCGCTCGAAAAGCTACTGTAACTCGGAAAAGGAGCGATTCATGCAAATTTTCATGGGGAACCAAGTTGTTACATTTTCAATACAAATTTGGTGGTATACTTGGTTTCGCCGAAAAAGCCATTTTTGAGGAGTTTTGGCCAATTTCAAGGCTTTTTCGGCAGGTTTCCGAAATGTTGACCTCGGCAATCGGAAGAGCGGAAAATTTTACGTCGAAATGTGTTTTTTGAAAGTTTGTGCTAAATTCACCTCGATGAGTGTATAACAGTTGAGCGAAGCACATCAAGTGAAAATTCCTAGAAATTTCTAAAAAAGTATGCAACTCGTTGATTATCAACTCGGAGTTTAATCATTCATTCATTCCATCATTTTTTGAAATCACAGTGCTAGTCCAAAACATCAGTCTCGGAGATATGAGAATACATTTGGTATGATGATATCACAGGAACTCATCTAAAGTCATAATTTGTGAGTCCGAGTTCGATTCGTTTGGCAAAGCCAACTATGTTCCGGTACAAATCGTTTCAAAGCCTCGTGAGTTCAGACTCTCAAATACTTATGTTCTTCTTCGTGTTCCTAATCCAGTATTAGAAATGATATCAAACTCAGAGATTGTGGAATTGACTGAAAAACTGATTCTGATTATATCTTTAGTTCATTTTATTTTATTTAGGAAATATAACGGGTCATCAAGACCCAAATAACATAATGTACACATAAGAGGTAGAATAATCACAAGGGTAATCACTGCAATCAACGAAATATTGGTAATTCAAGAAGATTGAAATTTACATTAAAATCCAAAAATTAAGTCACAAAAGGCACGTGATGACGTAAACTAATCAACTTAAAGGTACAGACTCAAATAGCTCTCTTTTCATCACTAGCTGGAACTCTTTACCATCATTCATCGATGTTGTAACAGGCGGTCGGTCATTCCATAATGCAATACATCTGGGGATGATGGAGCTGGAGCCTCTCTTGGATTTGTAATTGACGGTACGAAGGGCAATAGTGGATCTTGTATGGTATGCTCGAATATAATCGAGCAGTTCGTTTTCAAGATAGGGAATATCACATCTCAACAAAAGCTGCATAATGCATAACCTTGCGTTCGAGACACGAAATAGGATGTTCGTCCGTAAACATTTTTCTCTCACGCACGCACGATACCATCGAGTAGAGTATCGAAAAAAGTAACCATTTTGTTCCTCGTAAAATTTGGTGTAAACTGCTTCTTCTCCGAGTTACAGTAGCTTTTCGGGCGCTCGCAAGCGTTTTTCTGTCTTTCACTACATTTTACTGTAATATGGACCTCGGGGTACAGCCAGAAGAAATTTTCAAGATACGCATTTCGACGTAAAATTTTCCGCTCTTCTGATTGCCGAGGTCAATATTTCGGAAACCCGCCGGAAAAGCCTTGAAATTGGCCAAAAACCCCTCAGAAATGGCTTTTTCGGCAAAACCAAGTATACCACCAAATTTGTTCTAGAAAATGTAACAACTTTGTTCCCTATATGAATTTGCGTAAATTGCTCCTTTTTCGAGTTACAGTAACTTTTCGAACGCTCGCAAGCGTTTTTCTGTCTTTCACTTTATTTCACTGGGATACGGACCTCTGGGTACAGACAGAAAAAATTTTCAGGATACATATTTCGACGTAAAATTTCTCGCTCTTCCGATTGCCGATGTCAAAATTTCGGAAACCTCCCGAAAAAGCCTTGAAAATGGCCAAAAACTCCCAAAAATGGCTTTTTTGGCAAAACCAGGTATACCACCAAATTTGTTTTAGGAAATGTAATAACTTTGTTTCCCATAAAAATTTGCGTTAATCGCTCCCCCTCTGAGTTAAACCCTCAATACTTGTGTTTCTCCAGTATTCTCGCGGTTTCATGCTAGCCGCCAGCGGATGAGTTGAGGAGGCCTTTCGAGGGAAGAGGATTGAGATTCTACATCTCGAAACCTACAACTTCCCCTCTTGAAACATCCCGTAATCGCACATTTCAAGGGTAACAATAGTTGTCTTCAATTTCGTATGATGTTTACGAGTGTGCGTCGGTAGGGGACCCATACCAAGGAAGAGGAGAATTCTATGCCATAATTGCGTTGAACATGAAGAACCTAGAGTCACATTCCTTCCAGAGAGCGACGACCACATCACGCTCTTCATTATGCAAGAGCAACTCATAGCGGCGAAGAGGCTACCAAACGGCAAGGCCCCTGGCCTGGACGGCATTCCAAACGAGGTTCTGAAACTGGTCTTCAAATACAAGCCAGACTTACTCTTAGACCTCTTCAACATCTGTCTGAGCGCGGGAAGTTCCCCGGACAAGTGGAAACGCCAGAAGTTGGTCCTGATACCTGAAGGTCGAGGAGGTCGGTTCAAAATTCGCGTGGTGCTGAATCTTGTCCCGAAATCGGTTTTCAGCCCCACTGTACGACGAGGGACACGAGATTCGGGTACTGTCCGCCGGAATCGGACAGGGATCGGTTTCCGGGCCGTTCAACTGGAACACCCAGTACGACAGCTTACTGTCTATCGAACTGCCAGAAGGAGTGATAATTGTGGCTTTCGCGGACGACGCGGGACTCATAGTATGGGCCGTTAACGAGGAACTCTTGGGTAGACGCGTGAACGAAGCGCTGGCCTGAGTCTACGAGTGGATGATCAGCAGGCTTCTGGAGCTCGCTGTCAAGAAGTGCGAAGCAATCGTGGTCACAAGGCGTAGGAAGTTTGACTTACCCCGGTTCAAGATCAACGGGCAAGAGATCCCACGGAAGACAGAGCTGAAATACCTCGGTGTATGGCTCGACGACAAGTGGTCGTTTAAGAAGCACATCCAGCAAGCCGCCCAGAAGGCGAGCAGGGTCGGTGCGGCGCTCCAGCGGCTTATGCCGAATATCGGAGGACCCAAGGAAAAGAGGCGCGCCCTCCGTAACACCGTCACCACCTCCATCATGCTGTACGGTGCACCCGTGTGGGGAAAGAGAGTAGAGAAGACCATCATCGAGAAGAGAATGGGGCCTGTTCACCGGAGAGCGGCCCTGAGGAGTATCCGTGCCTACCGCACCGTGTCAGGAGACGCAGCTTGCGTGTTGGCGGGGATGCCACCCATCCACTTGCTCGTCGCGGAGCAAGTGAGGATCTGGGACCGGCAAAAAGTGATCGAAGCCGAACGATTGCTCACCCCAACGATGAAGGAGATCATCCGCGACAACGAGAAGGGAACCATTCTTGAGCAGTGTCAAACTGAGTCGGATTCGCCATTTGCAGATGGCAGATGGACGCATCGGCTGATCCGCGACGTAGCCAAGTGGGCGGAACGCACCCACAGAGAGATAGATTACTGGACGACGCAAGCACTGAGTGACCACGGTTGCTTCGGTGCCTATCTGACCCGGTTCAAGTAGAGGACATCCTCAGCACGTCAGTCATGCGGGGACAACTGGGATGACGCTGAACACGCCCTGTTCACGTGCAACGACACCCGAAGAGAGCGCGCCGATTCGGATGAATGGCTTGGCGCTCAACTAACACCTGAGAATTTCACCCCGTACTTGCTCCGCAACCAGGAGACATGGGATAGAGTCACCGGATACATCAAGCTGGTGATGACGCGTAAGGAGGAGGAAGAGAGAGAAGTGAGGCGCCTCGAAGCAGGCGAATTACAGTGAGTATGCGAATTCAAATAGAAGAGGTCCAAATCGTTTCAGGTGGAACATGATGCACTGGTGAGGGAAGAAAGGAGAGAGAAGAGAGAAGATCGAAGATTGAAGAAAGAAGAGAGAAGGAAGAAGAATGAAGAGGTGGAAGAAGATCGAAGAAGGAGAAACAACACCTGCGAGTCATGTGAAGAGAGACGCTCGATCCTGAGCGCGAGACGCCGCCGGCCCTGAAGTATTGCTCACGTGGTGCCGGGGCCGGATTGGTTAGTTGGTGGATTTTCTTGTCCAATGGCTGGCGCTAACGGAGAAGGGAGAGAGGGTTTACCCGGTTCGGATGGCCGTATCGATGCGGATTCCTGCCCGGGACTGTTGGGGAGGTGCTGGCCAACCGTGTTTGGCTGACCGGTGTCTCTCCTTCGTACGTCGCAGCGTATTTGCCCTACAACCACCTTAAAGAAAAGAAAAAAAAGAGAGAGAGATTAGATTAGATTAGATTAGATTGGTTTTTATTCAAGCCACGGGGTTCAAGCCCATCTGGCCCTGAAGATTCATACACAAGTAATACAATATCTTTCTGAAGACTATTCATAATTACAACTGGGTTATATCGATTACAGCAGTATAATTCAGCAAAAGAAAATTCACAAGTAAATAATTTTGGAACAAAGATAATCGTGGATTATCATGATTACTGACGAAAAATCGAAGAAAATCAGTGAGATTGTGTCATATCCTCAGCAATTGACAAGTTCGAGATAAAATGAGGTGAAACGTATCAGAAATCTGAATTACATCGCAACCAAATTTCAGTGAGAAACTTTCAAAATGCTAATTTGTACTTGGAGAAAAACGAAAGAAATTTGAGATTAGTATAGCTCTCTTTTTATGCATTTAGTAGATTTGAAGTACAGCTATCTTCTGGTTCAGAGGTCCATTTAGAGACTTTCTCATGCAAACCACGAAATTTTCCACCACAGGTTTGAGATAATCCAAATTGGAGCTAGCAACATCAGCCTTTTTAAGTAAATTGTGAATTTCTTTCGGCCATAGCGGACGCAGGTAAACACGGGAATCACTTTCATAGTTGCAGATGTCTTTCGCAGATTTGCGTTTCAATTCAGGAGAGCTTGGGATTATAAGACCACGGACCGTAGGCGATTTCAACTTTATAACTATAGCCTGGGTTTCAGATTTCAACTCACAAGACTTCGATCTCGATGATTTTGAACTCTTTGATCTAGAGACATCGAATGGTGGCCCAGTCCACTTTCGAGTATTGATGACCCAATTGACTGGATTCGGGCGATTTATCGCATCCATAACCCGAGTAACCATTTCAGTTTGATCTTGTTTAGCATCTACAGGAATGCCCGAACGAAGAATTTCGGCTAGATCTGAGAATGTAACTTGATGTGAGAGTTCCGAAAGATCTTGTTTGATATTAGCAATATCAGTTTCAATTTCACAGAAATGCTTCTCTAATGTTTTTTCAAGATTATTCAATCTCTCGAGAATTTCATCTTGTCGCTTGTTGAAAAGTGTGATCAATTTTTGAATAAAGGTATATCACCTGTGGAATCTCCACTCTTAGAGTTACAACTAGAAGCAGATGAATTATCGAAGCAATCGATCGAGAACGTGATTCGGAGTCATTTTGGCTGAGATGAGAAAGTAGCGTAGTCTAGTAGACGGAACGTAGACAAAGGAAAAATCAGCTGGTCAGGCGCGCGACAACGTCGATCAGGCAGATATATATATATATATATATATATATTGCGTGCTCAATTTGATCACCAAATCACATTTAAACTAGGCTTCACAGTGGATAAAACAGGTGAGAAGAGACATCTATACTTTAAGTGGTGAACTGCGATGTGCGTTGGTAAAGCACGAGGTGTTGAGTGAACGGTGATGAAAAATCGTTGAAACTTTCGCAAGGCGCTCAGATTTACAAAAATGTATGGATCTAGCGATTCCTTGCAAAATTTGGCGTGCAAGAGTCTGTAAATAAGAAGCCCGGAAGCACTTTGAGGCAGCGGAGAGTGTGATAAACTAGGAGAAACTGTAGAAGGCTTGTAGCAACACTTACCGCCTAGAGGGGGTATGAATGAATGAATGAGAACCTTTATTAGCCCAAGGACGAAAATACAAAAGAACAGTAATACACGGAACATATGTCACTCATACATATTGAATACATTAAATTCATGAAAATTCGTCATTATGGTTGAGGCTATTGGAATTATCACAAAAAGTGACTAGTCATCTTGAGGCATCGTAAGATGCATGAGAGTCATGAAAAAGGAAAGAAGAAAAAGTCACGTTTTCATGTACATACATCAGTCTTCACAAGAAAGATTAAGGAAAGAGAAACATTCTCACGTTTGGGAAGACATATACAAAAGACATGGGCCCACAGTAATATCACAGGAATCTCAGTTTGTTCGCGAGAAAGCCACGAATAACTCTTCTAAAGTAGCAAACATCAATTGAAACGGCTCATGCCTATCACAGTTTACAGATAAAGATAGTGTTTTTTCTCTTCATCAATCCTATGGGAAGACTGTGTTAACAGGAAGTCTTTTAAAGACTCGTTGAATAATGATATCCTCCCAAGCTGCCGAAAGCCCGGAGGGAGGGAGTTCCACAAATGAGCACATTGGACCTGGAAAGATTTTCTTCCATATTCAAGTCTCATGTTGGGAACATTTAGTACCCGCTCTTCTAGATCACCCCGTGCGGGGCGTTCAGATTGGTACATGGTAAACATCGCAGCTAGGTAGCCAGGTTCTCCTAAGTGCATGATCTTATGCATCAAGAGAGCTGCGAAGTACATTCTCCGCGAATCAGTACGTAACCAACCGAAACGCTCCCTAAACGGGGTGATGTGCTCGTCTCTCCTAAGATCAAAAATATATCTCACACACGAATTGCTTAGTCTCTGTATCCGTTGTCGCTGTTCGTCCGTGGCGTCGAGGTACACGACTGTGCAATAATCTAGGTGCGGTTGAATCCATGACTCGACTAGGCGAATTCGGAGAGGTCTGGTGATACATGCCCTGAAAAACCGCAGACCGTATAGGGCTCTGTTGACTTTCTTAGTTACAGTTCGCTGTCAAGTGTAACACCAAGACTCACGACCGTTTCACTGAATGGGATGAACTTTTCCTCCTGTATCTCGAGAGGTAGAGAGAGAGAGATTGCAGATTGTAGATTGGTTTTTATTCTGGTACCTTGGGGTATAACCCTATCTGGTACATCCAGCAAATTCAGTTTACATATATAATAAAATACAATATGAAAGTTAGTCTGATGATCATTCGTTCTGGTGAATAGATTATCATATAATATAGTGATCAATCTTTGTACTCATGTTCATACATAAATATGCGAAAAACTATGATTAGAGTTACATTTGATGGAGTGAATTTGATATAATTTAGTGAGAAGAGATGAGAGGAGCTGAACTTATTTGAACGTGGTGAAATGAGTAAGTTAGGAGAATGAAAGAAATCAGAGATACCATCCACGTGAACTGCGGCTATTCATTGATGAGAATGGTGTAAAAACTCATGAGAGTCATATGAAATTATCGAGCTCAAGATCTGAAAAAATAGATATAAGAGGTCCATCCTCCATTCTTCTTATGTATGTACAAATTCTTTCAAAACCTTAGCTCCCGTGTCATCTTGCTGTCTCTCTCTCTTTTTTTCTTTTTTTTTAGGTGGTTGTAGGGCGAGAAACGCCGCAACGTTCTGCCGGGAAGCAACCCTTCTGCTTCTCCGGGTTGGTGAGGTCTCGGCCAATACGGCTTGTCCGTGCCCCCCCCCCCCCCCCCCCCAAACACTGTACCGGGCTGGGATCCGCATCGATACGGCCACCCCTTTGGGTTACAACCCTTCCTTCCTTCCCCGTTGGCATCGGCCATTGGACAAGGAAGAGATCCACCGAACTTACCAATCCGGCCCCGGGACCGTCTGAGCATTACTTCAGGACCGGCGGCGTCTCGCGCCCTAGATTGAGCGGCTCTCTCTTCAAGACTCGCAGGTCTTGTTCCTCCTCCCTTGGTCTTTTCCCTGCTCTTCATTCTTCTTCCTTCGATCTTCTCTCTTCTCTCTTCTTCCTTCTTCCTTCCCTCTTTCTCTCTCTCTGTCTCTTTTTTTTTTTTTTTTTTTTTTCTAAAAGGAATATGAGGAAAAATCTGATGACAGGACATCCCTATTGGATGTCCCAGCGGCAGACCATGAGCGCTTTCATTTGGCCCGACCGTTGAACCGGATGAGCATGTATCCAGCGCCCGTGTGCCCTGGGGGCTAAAACCTTCTGCTCTCAGTCCTACAGTGTTGCCAAGCCATCACTGCAGACCTGGGGGCAGCTAACCACTATCTAACCAACCCACCCCCGGAACCGCGTTAGCATTACTTCAGGGTGGGAGGCGTATCGCGCTCAGGATCGAGTGACTCTCTTTTCTCACGACTCGCAGGTGTTGTTGCTCCTTCTTCGATCTTTTCCTACTCTTCTTCCTTCGATCTTCTTCTTTTTTTTTTTTTTTTTTTCTAAGGTGGTTAGAAGGCAAAATCTGCCTCAAGATCCCTCGGATCCGTCCCCAGACACCGGACTGGTTCAGCTTACGCGGACTACGCATAGCCCACGCAGGCCATACCAGAAGGGATACGGGTTTGGGTGGGGCCCACCGAGAGGTGGGCCCGGCCGTGTAATATCCCTCTCCCCTCGATGTCCGATACCTAGGGCATCGGGCAATCAAGGAGGAGATCCACCTGCATCTACCATCTCATCCCGGAACCGCGTGAGCATTACTTCAGGATGAGCGGCATGTCTCGCGCTCGATTGCGAGCGTTCCTCTTCTCCATCTTCTCTCTTCGGCCACTTGTCAGCATCTTCTATCTTCATTCTTCATTGTTCCCTCTCTTTCTCCTTTCTTCTCTCTTCTTTCTTCCTTCTTCCCTCTTCAGTGCATCTTCCCTCTTTAGTGCATTCCTTCGATCTTCTCTCTTGTTTCTTCTCTCTTCTTCCTTCTTTCTCCTTCCTTCTTTCAAACGCAAGGGGGGTTGGGGCATGGCGCCTCATCCCTGGGGTGTGACGACCTTCCGGCCCCAGTTACCGCCCGCCGGAGCGAGGAGACCGCACATCTCCATCCGGCACCACGGGAGTGGGTGAGTCTAGGGGCTCAAATTGGGATCGCCCTCGGGCGATAACAATGCGAGCCCGTAAGACTCATTCATCATCCCGAGGGGCCCTTTGGGCTCTCAGGAAGCCTAAAAGAGTCCCAAAACCCCCCACCGAGGGGTGGGCATCGGCCGTGTGCTGGGGGCCGTGCCCGAAAGTCGGGGCGGAGGACTGAGCCATCACCGCGCCTGGCTCGGTGTTGGTCATCCTCCAACCCGACGCGTTGGCGCCCATGGGGGCAACCGGGGTTGAGCCGAAAGGCAGGGACCCGGTATACAAAAGCCAATATTCCTTCTTCCTTCTTTCTTCCATCTTCAGTTCATCATATTCCTCCTGGAATAATTTAGACCTCTTCTGTTCGAATCGGCAGACTCACTGATTCGCCTGCTTCGAGGCGCCTCACTGCCCTTCCTTTCTCCTCCTTACGGGTCATCACCAGCTTAATGTATCCGGTGACTCTATCCCATGTCTCCTGGTTGCGGAGCAAGTACGGGACGAGGTTCTCAGGTGTTAGTTGAGCACCCAGCCATTCATCCAACTCGGCGCGCTCCCTTCGGGTGTCGTTGCACGTGAACATGGCGTGTTCAGCGTCATCCGAGTTGTCCCCGCATGACTGACATGCTGGGGATGTCCTCCTCTTGAACCGGGTCAGGTAGGCACCGAAGCAACCGTGATCACTCAGTGCCTGCGTCGTCCAGTAGTCCATCTCTCCGTGGGTGCGTTCCGCCCACTTGGCTACGTCACGGATCAACCGGTGCGTCCATCTGCCATTCGCAAATGGCGAATCCCACTCAGTTTGCCACTGTTCGAGGGTGGTCTCCTTCTCGTTGTCGCGGATGATCTCCTTCATCGTCGGAGTCAGCACTCGTTCGGCTCCGATCACTTTCTGGCGGTCCCAGATCCTCACTCGCTCCGCAACGAGCAAGTGGATCGGCGGAGTACTCGCCAATACGTAAGCCGCATCTCCTCACACGGTGCGGTAGGCACGGATAGTCCTCAGGGTCGCTCTCCGGTGAACAGGCCCCATTCTCTTCTCGATGATGGTCTTCTCTACTCTCTTTCCCCACACGGGTGCACCGCACAGCATGACGGAGATGGTGACGGTTTTGAGAAGTGCGCGCCTCTTTTCCTTGGGTGCTCCGATATTCGGCATGAGCCGCTGGAGCGCCGCACCGACCCTGCTCGCCTTCTGGACGGCTTCCTGGATGTGCTTCTTGAACGACCACTTGTCGTCGAGCCATACACCGAGGTATTTCAGCTCTGTCCTCCGTGGGATCTCTTGCCCGTTGATATAAAACCGGGGTAAGGCAAACTTCCTACGCCTTGTGACCACGATTGCTTCGCACTTCCTGACAGCGAGCTCCAGAAGCCTGCTGATCAACCACTCGTAGACTCGGGCCAGCGCTTCGTTCGCGCGTCTACCCAAGAGTTCCTCGTTGTTGGCCCATACTATGAGTCACGCGTCGTCCGCGAAAGCCACAACCATCACTCCTCCTGGCAGTTCGATAGACAGTAAGCTGTCGTACTGGGTGTTCCAGTTGAACGGCCCGGAAACCGATCCCTGTCCGATTCCGGCGGACAGTACCCGAATCTCTTGTCCCTCGTCGTACAGTGGGGCTGAAAACCGATTTCGGGACAAGATTCAGCACCACGCGAATTTTAAACCGATCAAACCAATTCAAACGGGCTTTCTTTCGTTCTCCCTTACTCTACAAGATACCTGCCCGGAGAATTTAATCCGGGAAGCTCTGGAGGCCCAGGATCGTGTTGAAGGGCGATCAAGACAAAAAGCAAGAAGTATCAGTTTGTACTGATGAGTGATGAATAGTTCCTCCTTTTTGAAGTCATTCCCAAATCCAGGTGGGAATGTTCGAAAAGCATCTGAGGTCGAGTTGACACCTTGGAGAAACATTTTGTGAGGGTACATCGAGGTATACTCCAAGAGGTCGTGGATATCGATGATATTCGAGTACTAAGTGAGTGGGGGAGATATTGCAGAGTTCTGAAGCCCTGAGATCAAGCTCACGCATTCTTGTGACATGGGCACACACATTGTGTATCTCTAACTTATGGTATGAGCCCGCCTAGATCCCCGTACATTACCGCCAGGATCGAAGAAAGTCGGTTTTTGATGATTGAGGTGTATTACCAAGGTAGCTGAGCCTGAAATCCTGATTTAAAGTTATGCCGGAGTTCTGCAATGATGAGAGTATTCTCCTCATCAAGTGGAACCAGAAACATGTAATTTGGGCCCAACCAGAAAATCGTACATTGCCGCCAGGATCGAGGAGACTCAATTTTCGACGATTTTTGGTTGATCGACCAACACGATTCTGTGACTTCGCAGCTTCCCAAATCAAATCCTCCGGGAAGGGATCTTGTAGAGTGTCGAAAGATGGGAAAGATCCCGTTCGAATCATTTCTATTGGTTGAGGACCCGCGTATCGCCGAATCATGTCCCGAAATCGATTTTTAGCCCACTGTGCGTCGGTGTCGTACACGAGGGTCCTGTTCCGCAGGTAGTCACTCGTGACTGCTTGTAGATAGGGGGGCATTTTACGTGCTTGGGATTGATAGGATCTCTCCCAGCTAGCGCAGTTGAACGCGTTCTTTATGTCCAACGCAATGATGGCACAGAATCCTCCTTTTCCTTGGTATGGGTTCCCTACCGACGGTTGAATCCGTTCTTGGACCTCCTCGATCGCGTGCACAGTGCTCCGTCTCTTCCGGAACCCGAACTGCATTGATGATAGCCCACCGCCTTCTTCGTAAGCTTTCTTTGCCTTGTTGAGCACCATCCTCTCGTACATTTTCCCGATATTGTCGAGTATGCTGAGAGGGTGTTGACCTCCTTGACCCTTAGGTACCAGGACCAGCTTCTGGCGTTTCCACTTATCCGGGAAAGTTCCCGTGCTCAGACAGGTGTTGAAGAGGTCGAGGAGTAAGTCTGGCTTGTATTTGAAGAGCAGTCTCAGAGCCTCGTTTAGAATGCCGTCCAGGCCAGGGGCCGTGCCGTTGGGCAGCCTCTTTGCCGCTGTGAGTAGCTCTTGCATAGTGAAGAGCGGGATGGGATCTTTGCTTTCCGGAGGGAATGTCACTCTGGGTTCTCCTGGAGAGGTCTTCCACGATGCTGCGCAAGGTTGCTTATGGGTCGATGCTGGGTTGCCCCTCCGGGTTCGGACCTTTGACATGACCACGCGGTATGGCGTGCCCCAGGGGTCTCCGTTAACCATGTCGCACAATTCACCCTAGCATTTCTCCTTGCTTCTCCGGATGGCTAAAACAAGAGCCTCCTTTGCTTCTTTGTACGCTCTGTCATCTTCTGCCAGCGGTGGTCGTTGCAACCTTGATCGCCACGCGGTCCTTCTTCTCTTGTTGCTCGTTCTTCGTAGAGCCTCTATCTCATCTGTGATCCAGTACTCTGGTTTCCTCCAGAAGCATGGTGTTGTCTTGCGAGGCATGGATGCGTCACAGGCTCTTGTGATGGTAGTCGTTTCCATATCCACAGCCTCTTCCGCGGTCGAGTTCATCGGGAGATCCTCAGCTTTTTCTATCGATTCCCGGGATTTCCCCTCGTCTAGCTTGCGTATCTGCCACCCCGTCGGTCGCGGTCTGCGTGTCGCCTGTCTCTGTCCGTCAGTCCTAAGTCGAAACCGGATATGTCGATGGCCACTCAATGTTTCCGTGTCCAGAACCTCCCACGATGTCATACGTCCCATGAGCGACGGGCTCATGAACGTCAGGTTGAGGACCGAAGACGAACACCCCTCCCTGGACCGAGTGTCGTGTCGGTAGTAGTTGATAACCCCCATCTCGTTCGCGAGCACTAATCCCAATGCCTCCATGGCATCAGCGAGTATTATCCCCCGTCTATCACGCGGCCTCCCGCTCCGAGTCGGTTCCTTGGAGTTGAAATTCCCCGCGATTATAACTGGGCCCCCCATTGCCCCACATCCTCTTCTAGGTCGTGGAGCTCGTCTTCGAATTCGTGCGTCTCGAGCGACGGCGAATAGTAGCAGCTGTAGACTGCTGTGCCCCCTTTGGTCTTTCGAGCGAAATCGCGGCCACTTACAGCTGGTCCAGTCTCACAGATCATAGGACTCATGATCTGGATTAGAGCGGTCCCCCAGTGATCGAATGTGGATCGGGAGAATTCTCGCTTTTGAGGCGGTTCGGAGATAATCAGAACATCGATCCTTTCTTCTTTGGCAACGGCGCGTAGGAGATCGTTTGCGTCGCCACTCTTCCTGAGGTTGGCTTGGATGAATTTAGCCATTCCGACCTCTCCTCCGTTTATACGTGCTCTTCGCCTCCTGGTAGGCAGTGCAGTTGCTCGCCCCAGATCTGTGATCAGATTTGGACCCGATCGCCTCACAGCCCAAGCACTTCGGCTTCCCTTTGCAGGTTGCGGCGAGGTGTCCTGGTTCGCCGCACTGGAAGCAGAGTTTTGGTCTCTGGTCCTCCGTCTTCTCCTTCTTGCAGCCCGAGGCCTTGTGGCCGTACTCATGACAGTTGTAACACCGCGGAATGCCACCTGTCCAGGAGGTGGTGGGCCAGTCTTGTTGGGACCGAGACGAGCGCTGTTTGGATGCCCCGATAACCGATTCGGAGAGACTTCACTGCGATATTTCCTCTCTCACTCTCTGGCAGGGCCTCAGCGAGGTCCTTGAGTACTTGGCTCTTGTCAACGTCGTAGTCGACTCCGAGCACCTCAAGAGTAGATGTGTTCAGGAGGCAATGGACAGCTCCTTCTTCGCCGACCACTGGTACCAATGCTGTCTTCACGGCTGTGGCGTCGGTACCCTTCCTGAATTCGATGAGGTTTCGGCTCTCCTTTGTTTTGCGGAAGCCCGTGACTTTTGTGCCTACTTCCTCGTCGGCCGCGTTCGTCTTGATTCTCCGCAGCATGTCTGCGTAGGTGAGCCCTTCCTGATTGGCCGTGACGAGGATGGCCTCAGGTTTGGCTCTTCTCGGCTTCATTTTCGCCTTCTTTCCGGCGGAATCATTCGATCTACCGCTCTTCTTCGCCTTCTCTGCTTCTTTTCTCGACACCACTCCCTTCCAAGGCCCATTCTGCTCGGGCCGATTGGGCGTCGATGTCGAGCGCGGGGGTCCGAGACCTTCCGGTGGAGGTCCGTATCGCGTCCCCTTCGAACCGCGTTGTTGCCCCGGTCGCGATTCCGGTTTCCCTGCCCCCCTCCCCTGGCATCCATCGCCCGACGCGGCCGGTTTTTTCGTTGACGGAGGCTGGACATTCCCCCTCGCTTTCAGGGTCTTTTCCGTTTCGAGGAGCGTTGTCTCAAAAGCAGCCCGCTCCACCTTGTCTGTCGCGAGTAGGCCTTCGAGCCCGTGGCCTATCTTCTTGAGTTCGTCAATGTCACTTTTGGTCCCTTCTGGGTTGCTGGAAACAGACTCGGCTATCCGTATAACCAAGTTGAAGTGCTCGAGGAGGTATCTCCTCCATAAGATATGTCTTTTCCTCCATCTCTTTCCGGCATATTTTCAGGTCTTCCCATTTCCCCATGAGAACGCCTGCCTCGTTCCCACTCCTCTGTCGTGCCGCATCTCCGGATGAAAAGATATGGTCAATCCCCATCCCATAAGACTCTTCATCGTGTGCTCTCTTATCGAGCGTACTGATTCCGGGAGTCAGGATTGTTCCGTTCCCCTGGGACCCTATAGTGAAGTCGGACTCGCTCGAGTCTGAGCTCAAGTTGACGGCGTCATCAACCCCGTTGCTAGGTTGCGTAATCTGGATCCTGAGCGCAGGGTTGTTCTTCAGCAGCTTCTCTGCCGCCTTTTGTGCTTCTGCTGCCACCTTCGCATTCTTCCCTAGTTGGACCAGAAAGGTGAGCTTCGATTGATTCAGCACTCGTTTTTCCGCTTCCTCGCCCAAACCCATCCTTTCCTTGCTATTTGGGGTGAGGTCTACCTCCCTCTTGCGTTGGTCCTTTCCTCCAACTCCTTCCGCCTGTGGCGTATTTCCATCGCTTGTAGCTTTACGCGTGAGTCCACCAGCCAAGTGTGCCACTGGTAGCGCGCTTTGCATCGTTGCCTCTCCCCCCCCCCCCAAGATCCGAATGGGGCCCCGCTTTACTTGGAGAAATCTTGCCGTCAATGCTGGATATCTTCTTCTTTCTTCTTGTTCCAAGGGCCTGGAATCGCATGCTGGCCGACCCCGGACCAGACCAGCGCGGCTGTCGTGTCTAGTGTGATGCGTGTTCTGTATATTGTTGATATGTCTGTGTACTGCTTGAGCGGGCGTGAGTATGGTGCGTGTAGAGTGTAGTGTGTGTAGGTGTAAGTGTAGGACTCGGGTCCGGAGGGGCGTCGCTCCCTCAGGCTCCAAGTGCAGCCCGAAGGCCACACTCGAAGCCCCCTACGGGGCTCTCTCTCTCTCTCTCTCTCTCTCTCTCTCTCTCTCTCTCTCTCTCTCTCTCTCTCTCTCTCTCTCTCCCTCTCTCTCTCTCTCTCTCTCTCTCTCTCTATCTAGACTAGATTCGGCTGCTGAAGAGCGACGAGGGATGGGCAGTTTCTTGAAAGCGGGATTTATCAACCTTAACTCTCTGACAGATAAGATTGAGCATCTACGCTTGCTCGTTGCTAACGATCCCTCCTACCATCTATTTGTGGTGGCTGAGTCGAAGCTAGATGAGTTTGTGGATGACAATCTCGTTCAGATTCCAGGTTTTTCATTGTTGCGGCAGGATCGCAACAGAGAGGGTGGTGGGGTTGCCTTGTATGTTCGCAATGACTTCAAAGTTAAGAAGTTGATTTCGTCAAATACTTTTGGGCCAGGGAAACCTGGCGTGCCTGAATTTCTCTTTTGTAGCATACAACAGGGTAACTCCCCGCCAATATTAGTCGTAGTAATCTACAGACCCCCTGAAATCGCCATGCAGAAGGATGACGGGCTGTTTGGCTCGTTACGCCGGCTGTGTGGCGACTACAGTCATAAAATTATAATGGGTGATCTGAACGCGGATTTGTTAGACACTGCTCATCCCGACACCAAGACACTGACTGCGGTGACAGAAGAACTCGCCTTGCAGATAGTGCAGCATGGCCCGAATCACCAACACACCCCATGACAATGACATCATTACAGACTTTCAAAACAGACTCCTGCCCAGTTTCGGCAGGCACTCGGTCATTGACGTCACCATCAACGTCTTTACTCCCACTCCGCCAAGAAATTCCTTCACCTACAGGGATTTTCGAAACATCACTCCGGAGATATTGAATGACCGATCGCTCCGCTGTGACTGGACAGCTCTCGAAAATGCTGAAACCAGTTTGGAAGATGCAATTCACTGCTTGAATGAAAATTTACAGACCGCTATAGATGAATTAGCACCCGAAAAAACTATTAATCCGCGTGAAAATGACGCTCCTTGGATTGGTCCTGAGCTGAGGGTACTCATGAATAAGCGAGACGCGACGCGCAGGCGCTGGGAACGGATTCAACGTAACCAGCGCAAGTGTCCTGAGCTTCAAAATGAATACTTTCGGCTTAGCGAAGGAGTCGACTTGCGCATTGAACAAGAGCATAACTCCTTCATTCAAACCCATTTGTCAGAGGCTCTTGATCAAAAGAAGAACATTTGGAAGGAGATGCGCAATCTCGGCCTCTTGCCTAAGAGCAAAGAGGAGGAACTTCATGGCTCCACACCGGCTGAGTTGAACGCACACTTTGCGGGAGTTTCCGTTTCGCCCCACGGAAATATTAATGAAGCAATGGATGATATTGACTCGGCACCGGAGGAGGGGTTTGAATTTAAGCCCACAAATTTTAGTGATGTAGTCCTTGCTATCAAACATTTCTCCTCACAGGCCCGTGGAGCGGATGGAATACCCCAAAGCGTGATCGCAAAAGCTCTTCCGGCCATTCATGATCTTATTGTACATATTTCCAACTCCTCTCTCGCTCATGGCATTTTTCCTGAGGCTTGGAAGCAAGCGCAGCTGATTGCATTAAAGAAGACTGCTGCTCCATCAACGGTCTCGGACTTCCGTCCTATTGCACTGCTGTGCTTTCTCTCCAAGGCTCTGAAAAAAATCGCACATGACCAAATAACGGAGTATTTAAAAATCGAGAAGATACTTGATCGCTTCCAGACTGGTTTCAGGCAACACCATAGCACCCAGACAGCTTTGTTGAAATTGACCGATGACATCGGAGTAGGTATAGACAGAAAGGAGATCACTCTGCTCCTACTATTTGATTTTAGCAAAGCCTCTGACACAATCTCACCATCCAAGCTGTTGAGGGAGCTACGACATCTTGGCTTCTCAAGATCGGCGCTCCTTTGGATAAAATCATATTTACAGGGTCGCACCCAACAAATCACTTCTAAAGTAGGCAAATCTGATTGGCTCGAAACCAATCTGGGTGTTCCACAGGGGTCCGTCCTTGGGCCTCTCCTCTTCAGCTTGTATGTGAATGACCTGGCTGGCTTGCTAGACGGAAAGTCGGTACGTCATCTATTTTGTGCGGATGATCTCCAAATTTAACTCCAAATCGAGAAAAATAAGATCAGGGAAGGTATTGCTCGGCTGGGCGAAATAGGACGACTAGTTGCCGAGTGTCTTATCTCAGGCTCCAGTTGAAGTAAGGAGATTAGACGCAGAGTGAAGAATCCTAAACCTTCCCTAGTTGAGCCCTGAACCCTTGAGTACTAATGCAAGCTTCGCTCTCTTTAAACTGAGTTCTTCTTACTCCAGAAGATTTGAGCCAAAGTATTGACTGAAGGTCTACATTTGGGACTTATTTTGGGAAAAATTTGTCTCAGGCACGGTGTTACTGTTCTCGTAGTATATCTTTCAAAGCGAGCCTTGATGAAAGGTAGATAAGCTTTATAAGGCCCTAAAGATAACTGAGATTTCAATGACTCGCTAAGCTCCCGGGAAACAGTGCCACCTCAACTTATCACGACGATTTTCCCTTCATGAAGTTGGAAACATACAGAAAAATGTACATGATGCGTGGTGGATGGTGCCCCAGGAGTTAATGTAGCACAACTCCAGGGTTGGAAACGGCACTACAATTTTGATCCCTGAATTGGTCGGGTTAATACTATTTGCCTGAACTGGAACACGAAAAAGGAGAATTGATAAGTCAGAAAAATGTTTCCTAAGTCTAGGGATTTGATGACTCACTGTAGGGCCAGCATTATTAGACGACAACCTTCTTAGCTCGACAAGAGGTACCCGGCAGTAATGTTCAAAAACATTATACGGAATCATCCATAGAGAATCACAGATGACGCCTCAGATGGTACAATTTATTTTATTCACCCGCATTTTGGGCATATCAATCAGAATGGATTCTGAATCAATTCTCACGTACAGTGTTGCTAGGGTTTGATTTACTGTTCATTCGACGGGAACTTGATAGATAGAAAGATGTCCTTTATTCGTCCGAAGACAAGAAATACAATTACATACACCTACATATGCCCGTTAAAATGTAATAACACGTATAAGAATGAATATAATATATGTACAACAAAATAATAATGATAATTTCAGTCAATTACTGGTTTGGTCAAGGACAATAATTATCACAATTCGTGACTAGTCAGGGTGCATACTTAGAAGTATAAAAAGAGGGGTAAGGGCTCGCACTATTATCACAGCTATAGATCACCAATGGGGTGACTGAGGTCACATGTAAAAATACTAAATTAAAGAAGAGCCCTTCCCATTACAGGTTAAAATAATGCCTCTTCTCCACATCAATCTTCTGCGAAGACTGGGTTAGTGAAAAATCTTTCAGGTATTCCTTGAATTGTGATGTTTTCCGCAGCTGCCGAAAGCCCGGAGGGAGAAAGTTCCACAAATGAGCACATTGGACCTGGAAAGATCTTCTTCCATATTCGAGTCTCATGTTGGGAACTTTGAGTACCCGCTCTTCTAGATCACCCCGTGTGGGGCGTTCGGATTGGTACCTGGTAAACATCGCAGCTAGGTAGCCAGGTTCTCCTAAGTGCATGATCTTATGCATCAAGAGAGCTGCGAAGTACATTCTCCGCGAATAAGTACGTAACCAACCCAAGCGCTTCCTAAACGGGGCGATGTGCTCGTCTCTCCTAAGATCAAAAATATATCTCACACATGAATTGCTTAGTCTCTGTACCCGTTGCCGCTGTTCGTCCGTGGCGTCGAGGTACACGACCGCGCAATAATCTAGGTGCGGTTGAACCAATGACTCGACTAGGCGAATTCGGAGAGGTCTGGTGATACATGCCCTAAAAAACCGCAGACCGTATAGGGCTCTGTTGACTTTCTTAGTTACTTGGTCGATGTGCGGTTTCCATGTCAATTCACTGTCAAGTGTAACACCGAGACTCACGACCGTATCACTGAACGGGATGAACTTTCCTTCCCTTATCTCAACCCCTGGCAAGTCCATTCTCTTCAGATCTTTGATATTTCTCTCCGAGCTGAAGTAGATTGTCTTGGTCTAGCCAGCGTTGAGACACAGGCCGGAACTTCTGGCCCACTCGGCAACTAGTCGTCCTATTTCGCCCAGCCGAGCAATACCTTCCCTGATCTTATTTTTCTCGATTTGGAGTTAAATTTGGAGATCATCCGCACAAAATAGATGATGTACCGACTTTCCGTCTAGCAAGCCAGCCAGGTCATTCACATACAAGCTGAAGAGGAGAGGCCCAAGGACGGACCCCTGTGGAACACCCAGATTGGTTTCGAGCCAATCAGATTTGCCTACTTTAGAAGTGATTTGTTGGGTGCGACCCTGTAAATATGATTTTATCCACAGGAGCGCCGATCTTGAGAAGCCAAGATGTCGTAGCTTCCTCAACAGCTTGGATGGTGAGATGGTGTCAAAAGCTTTGCTAAAATCGAATAGTAGGAGCAGAGTGATCTTCCTTCTGTCTATACCTACTCTGATGTCATCAGTCAATTTCAACAAAGCTGTCTGGGTGCTATGGTGTTGCCTAAAACCAGTCTGGAAGCGATCAAGTATCTTCTCGATTTTTAAATACTCCGTGATTTGGTCATGTGCGATTTTTTCCAGAACCTTGGAGAGAAAGCACAGCAGTGCTATAGGACGGAAGTCTGGGACCGTTGATGGAGCAGCAGTCTTCTTTAGTGCAATCAGCTGCGCTTGCTTCCAAGCCTCAGGAAAAATGCCATGAGCGAAAGAGGAGTTGAAAATATGTACAATAAGATCACCAATGGCCGGAAGAGCTTTTACGATCACGCTTTGGGGTATTCCATCCGCTCCACGGGCCTGTGAGGAGAAATGTTTAATAGCAAGGACTACATCACTAAAATTTGTGGGCTTAAATTTAAACCCCTCCTCCGGTGCCGAGTCAATATCGTCCATTGCTTCATTAATATTTTCGTGGGGCGAAACGGAAACTCCCGCAAAGTGTGCATTCAACTCATCCGGTGTGAAGCCATGAAGTTCCTCCTCTTTGCTCTTAGGCAAGAGGCCGAGATTGCGCATCTCCTCCCAAATGTTCTTCTTCTGATCAAAAGCATCTGACAAATGGGTTTGAATGAAGGAGTTATGCTCTTGTTCAATGCGCAAGTCGACTCCTTCGCTAAGCCGAAAGTATTCATTCTGAAGCTCAGGACACTTGCGCTGGTTACGTTGAATCCGTTCCCAGCGCCTGCGCGTCGCGTCTCGCTTATTCATGAGTACCCTCAGCTCAGGACCAATCCAAGGAGCGTCATTTTTACGCGGATTAATAGTTTTTTCGGGTGCTAATTCATCAATAACGGTCTGTAAATTTTCATTCAAGCAGTGAATTGCATCTTCCAAACTCGTTTCAGCATTTTCGAGAGCTGTCCAGTCACAGCGAAGCAATCGGTCATTCAATATCTCCGGAGTGATGTTTCGAAAATCCCTGTAGGTAAAGGAATTTCTTGGCGGAGTAGGAGTAGAGACGTTGATGGTGACGTCAATGACCGAGTGCCAGCCGAAACTGGGCAGGAGTCTGTTCTGAAAGTCAGTAATGATGTCATTGTCATGGGGTGTGTTGGTGATTCGGGCCATGCTGCACTATCTGCAAGGCGAGTTCTTCTGTCACCGCAGTCAGTGTCTTGGTGTCGAGCCAAACAGCCCGTCATCCTTCTGCATGGCGATTGTAGGGGGTCTGTAGATTACTACGACCAATATTGGCGGGGAGTTACCCTGTTGTATGCTACAAAAGAGAAATTCAGGCACGCCAGGTTTCCCTGGCCCAAAAGTATTTGACGAAATCAACTCCTTAACTTTGAAGTCATTGCGCACATACAAGGCAACCCCACCACCCTCTCTGTTGCGATCCTGCCGCAACAATGAAAAACCCGGAATCTGAACGAGATTGTCATCCACAAACTCATCTAGCTTCGACTCAGCCACCCCAAATAGATGGTAGGAGGGATCGTTAGCAACGAGCAAGCGTAGATGCTCAATCTTATCTGTCAGAGAGTCAAGGTTGATGAATCCCGCTTTCAAGGAACTGCCTATCCCTCGTCGCTCTTCAGCAGCCGTATCTAGTCAAGGAGTCTTCGCTGATTCTGCTGCCGAAACTCTACTCTGCTCCGGAACGGTAGTACAGCTCTGGGTGTCATTAGAGGACGCACGAGCACGTTCTGGAGCACTCCGACAGGCCGTTTGAATGACCTGCAGATCAGCGAGAGATTCGAACGTATGCGCTCGCTCACCATTTTTCCGTCTAACCCAGAAACGTCCGCCACTGTGCCAGACGTATTTTAAACCCAAACCGCGTGCAATCGACCTCAAGCGTATTTATTCTTTGTATTTTTCACGGGGGAGCATCTCACTCATAAAGATTTCACGGTCTGGCACATGAGCTTTCGTATCTGGGTCGAGTAAGTCAGGCTGGATATTGTTAGCCGTGAAATAATTATTGGTGATTGAACGTTTAGCCCGAATCACTTTCCCGACTAGTCGACTACTGGAGAGTTGGACTATGCACGATGGTAGAGTGCGCGGGGTGGCAGCTGGGGCTCGAGGAGATGGAACCGAGTCGCAAATACCTGTTGGAGGCTTCTCCCCAGACGCACGCCCAGTTTGCAGGACTTGGACATCAGCAATGTCTACCCTCTCCAGTGAGGGGAGTACGGACTTGAGCACTGCGTAGGCAATATCAGATACCTGTACCGGCGAGGCCAATTTTCTTTTGATATACCATTAATAATTAATTTACAGCACTCAAGACCGTCACTGCCGTGTCCCCGTCCTTGCTCCCCAGCGTGTGAATGAGAGAACTTGTCCATCCTAGGTGTAATAATAGGAATCGAAGATTGATGTGACGATTCGACATTACTATTCTCAATTCTACTACATTCGCTATCTCGCTGACTACTCTCACGACCTATTAATAGCTCAGTCAGAGTGGAAAACTGGCTTTTCATGGTGGAGTTCTGCTCCAGAAGAAGCTGGCGATCCAAGCGGAGCTCCTCCAGCTGGGAGCTTTGCTTCTCTATGAGTCTCTCGAGAGAGGATACACGTGCCAATAGGTGATCATCCACCTCATTCACTGATGGCGTGAGAGGTGGAGAGGGAACGGCAACGTTTTGTCGCCTCACGAGAGATTTTATTTCGTCAAGCTCGTTCTGGAGTAGCGCATATTGATCATAAAAGAGGTCGAGAGTAGTCTGCGCTATGAGTACCCATTTGGTGTCAGGCGAATCCGTCGCCTTCGAAGTTGGTGATGTTGCAGGTCGTTCCGAGACGTTGAGGCTGTTGCTCTCCGTCGACCCTACAACGTGGCCAAGAGGTGGTGTAGTTTTCGAGATAGGGCTGTTGCTCTCCATCCGCCCGACAGCGTGGCCAAGAGGAAGTGTAGTGAGCAGCGACTGGGTGGTAGTGGTGGGCCGCGCATCTGTTTACTGCTTTTGAATATTCGCGGGCTCTAAACCGGTGGACTGGCGGGAGGTGGCACCACATGACGGAGACGAGGCAGCAGGCGATAGATTACCCCCCGCTAGCGCAAGCTGTAGATTCCCGGAGTTGGATAGAGAGGCATTGGTGGTAGGGGCCTTTGCGCTGCGGCCCGCGGCGGTGGTATACGGAGCGCGGGAAGAAAGTGCTGATGCAGCTTGCGAGCTGAGCCGTGTGTGTGAGATGGGCTGATTACTCACACGTCTATGCGAGGTAGTATTCTCCTTCTTTCTTTCTCTGGCTGTTTGGGTGCTGAAGCGAGAAGTCGAAGTCGTCTGCTTCGATGCACTTGATGGTAATTGCGCAGCTGGAATTTTGCTCACCTGCAGACATTTTTCGCATGTCACTGCTCCTTGAGATGATTTCGAGCACTTGACATGTGCTGATCTTTTGCAAGTGCCGCATTCTCTGCTGCCCGCGCGTAATGTGTTGTTGCAGACGCAGCAGGTGTTGTCGCTCATCGTGCAGCAGACAGCAAGACAGCGAAGCAGGCCAGCGTAGCAGACGACCTCCGAGCATGCGCACAAAGCTCACTTTCGGCGCCAGGCACTGCCAACTCGATGTCGTTGTTGGAGTTGCAGAATTGGAATTATTCCTCCCAGGCTCGAGCAGGAGCCATGCAGTGATGCTCCAGTGGTATGAGCCTGCAGGAGGAAGTCCAATCTGCAAAAAAGTGCCACTCGGGACGACGTTTTGATGGTTAAAGAGATGTTCAAGCACGGAGCGATGTTAGATGCGTGTGGAATATTATAACTGAATTGATAGAGGAATAGTATAACTCACCATTTTTTTACATCAGGTCCAAAGAGCATTTAGGGAAAATTCTGCCATCTCCAATAGTCTACTTACTCAAGCAATCGAGCTTTCAACTCTGTGATGCACAACCTCGCTCAAGGACCAAAATGCAAATTCCTGCTGAAAGTTATACTAAGAATATTCTAGATATCATCTCCTAGACGTAACATCCATCTGAGGAAGTCAAAAATCCACTACGCATTCCATCGTTAACATAAAAGGGATAGTAAAAGCAAATTTTTCACCCTAACGACACTGAAGCTCCCTACAGGCCTTGGACGAGCAAGATCTGGTGGAGAGAAGTCGAAGAACGACTCCTTAGATACCCGCTGTTGGGTATCACCATACTGTTTCAAGAATTTCTTGAAAACTACTTCGTTGACAAGTTATCGGTAGTTCAGTAGTTGGCCATAGGACCTGGAAAACAAACTTTCAAACTTTCTGTGTTCCAGCGAAAGCTCAAAGTTCATAAATGTTGATTCCATTCTTGGAATTTTCTTGTTTTGGTCATATAGCTGAATGTAACTTAGATACAAGGCCGAATTTTTGTGTACGCCTCAATAAAGCCCAAACCTCAAAACTACTTCCTCAGTTTCTTCTCATTTGGTCTGAGAAAGGGTTAAGTCATGTCCAAACAATCAGTGGGTATTTGCATGGGTTAGGATCCATGTCTAAGTTCCTAAAGCTGACCGATTCCAGCTAGGTAGCCAAATACGATGTGCACCTGTACAATTGATCAAGCATGATTCTATTGCCCATTATGTCATCCTGAAATGAGTCGTTTCTCTTCTTTTGTATGAGGTTTTTGGGGAAGTTTCCCTCAGCTCAGTAAGGTGAGACAATGGTCTAATAACAACCTACGAAGTCGATAAAACCATTTTGGTACCATTGACTGCTGCCTGAAAGGGAAATTCCATAAATATTGACATGTCTTCAAATCCTTGTTTTAACCATTACACAAAACCAAAAAGGGATAGAGAGCTGGAATTTTGTGCACACCTTAGTGAACTCGAAGTCTCCAAACAACTTCCTTAGTTCACCTCAATTCAGTCAATGAAATTAATAATTGGCGTGTAAACCACCATTGGGAATCACATAGGTAATGAATCATGTTCACATGCATAACGGTTGAGAATATTTTCGAAAATGATGAAATTAACAACAGTGTGAGTATTCCAGAACACGCAAGAGAACTTTTGACTTGAGATATCACCATAGGGCTTCTATTGGTAGAGATTCGTAGTAAAGTCAACTGACAAAAATGAAGTGAAAACATACTGTCACGCTATGAGATGTGTTCCACTATATGCTTCTGCAATACTGAAATAGGTAGTCAGGAATGAGATAGTAGGGGAGAAATATTCTCCTGAGATGCATAACTTTCCCGAAATCACCAGTAGGAAACTAATTATTCCAGATGGGAGAATTTCTACATCTTTGGTTTGGAATAGCTAGACGAATAATTATGTCAGGATCATACACAGTTGTAAAAAGCATAGGAATATTGCTTTTCATATACCGGGTTCCTGCCTCTCGGCTCAACCCCGGTTGCCCTCGTGGGCGAGGAGCAGGGATACGCCCTGCCAGCGCGTCGGTTTCGAAGACGGCCACCACCGAACCACAATTGATTCGTCAACGACCCGTTCCTCCTCCCCGTATACCGAATTTTGGGCTCAGCTCCCAGCACAAGGCCAATGCCCACCCCTCGGTGGGGGGATTTGGTACTCCTGGGTGAGTCCTCAGACTCACCCACTCCCGTGGTGCCGGATGGAGATGTGCGGTCTCCTCGCTCCGGCGGGCGATGATTGGGCCCGGGAGCTCATCAGACTCCAGGGATGAGGCACCATGCCCCAACCCTCCTTGCGGATAATAAGTTGCATAGTGAGATAGGAACAGAGGTAGATCCTACTTCATGTATTCAAGAGCGTTATTCACTCCAAATGAAGAGAAAGCATGACCCAAGACTGCCGGCAATCGGAGTTTAGTCAGTACATTAGTTGGAGTAATCCATCAGCCACCGTAAAATTCATTGAATGAAGGCAGTAAGGTTAGAACTTTATCAAAGGAACGCTGGTGCATCTTTCCAAACATTGGGCGAGCTAAAACTAGCAGAAAAGAGTTGAGAAACGACCAGGGTTGGCAGAATAAGAGATAAAAATTAAATAATAAGAGTATCTGAACTTAATCTATTTTTTCTGCACCGAAGGGGGCGTCCGCGCGAATCCTGCCCGTTCCATCGGAACGCAGCAGTGTGAAACGGCCTAATTATATAAAACTGTCGAACGCAAGCGCCAAATAACTTCGAATATTTGTTCATGCGTTTTTGATTATTATTTCCTCTCGTTTTTCTTATGAATCCCTCGAAGTATGTAATTGTCCTGATTTGCGGAAAGGAGTGGTGTTCTGTATTGTGACCCTCGAGAAGAACAACAACGCTGGCTGGAACGAGCCCCAGCAAAGAAATTTTTTCGACAGGCAGAGTAAGTAATAATCCAAACCCAGTAACTTGTTAGTTTTCGCTAGAGCAGTAGATTAGAGTAGTAATTGGATAACTTTCATGCGCGAATAAATGGTGCACTTTTGGTATATCATGGCAAAACTCCAAGTCTTTGGTGACTCGTTTTTGACTCACAGGTTATGCAGGCATGACTAGTTGAGATAATCATAATTATCCATTCTCTTGAGTGTGACCTGCACCCCATCGAATAATTCAGTCAATTTTATATTTGTGATAAGTGAATAATGTCCTCTTTAACAACCGATTACTTGGTAGACTAACAGACAAATGTTTTCCTCTTTCCTGCATAGAATCGTTTACATGTCAATCGTGCTAGAGCGACGTACAAAACTTATGGACTCATTCATCAGAGTCATGGAGAAAATGAATTGAGTAGTTGCGCTCTCTCTTTTTGAGGTCACATATGGCTAGATTAGTTTTCCCATTTCTTGAACCGAGACAGAATATTCGTTTCTGAATTACAGATCATGCTCATGACTAGTCATGACTAGTTGAGAAAAAATAGGTATTCTGACTTCGACCCCATCAAATCATTGAGTCAATTGTTCATTAAGGAAAATTACATATTAAACTCTTGTATCAACCGGTTAGTTGTTAGAGTAAGAGACAAATGTTCTCGTCCTCCCTTCATGAATCTTCCACAAGTCAATCATGCTAGAGCGAGGTACAAAACTTATGGACTTATTCACCAGTCATTGAGAATATGAGTTTGCTTGTTGTGCTCTTTTATTCTCATGTCACATGTTACTAAATTAGTTTTCCCATGTGTTGAACCGAGACAGAATCTTTGCCTCTGAATGACAGATCATGCTCATAACAAGTCATGAATAGTTGAGAGAAAATAGATATCCTGACTTGGAACACATCAAGTCATTAGTCAAATTGGTGCTTGTGAAGAGTCCATATCATACTCTGGTATCGACCGGTTACTTGTTGGAGTAACGCACAAAAGTTTCACTCTTTCCTACTTAGAATTTTCCTCAAGTCAATCACGCTAGAGTGAAGTACGAAACTTAATTTATTTATTCGAGTCATGGAGAATATTAGTTGACTAGTTGCGCTCTGTCATTTTGAGTTGACATGATGGTTTGCCCAGATTGGTTTCCCCATTTCTTGATCCAAGACAAATTTCTGATTAGCTAAGTTCCAACAAGTTTAATATAGTAGGGGATCAATCAATTTCATGATGGTCGGCATTTTATACTAGCGATGAAGTTTGTGATTGGTGAAGAGAAACTTAGAATATGCCAGTCTTTGCTTCAGAATGTCTATTCGCTGATGCCAAAAACACTTTTGAGTCGTAAGTTGGATATCTATCCCTTTTCTCTTAATGTCTGTTCGCTGACCTCCTGGGAACTTTCAAGTTCTTGCCTTTGTCAGAGGTATACTTACTCATCTATTATGCCTTGATCACTCTGAGGATTGATCATTATAGATTGATAACTATGTATCACATAACATCTATTCTAAAAAATGTATAAGTTGACAGAATAGGAGAAAATTCAATACAAACTCAAGATATATTCAGTTTAGTGAAGAAAGATCATGACAAATCCAAGACATCACTATTCTCCATGTGTCAATCTTAAAAATAATTCGTCATCAATAACTTAGGATACCCCACAGTTGTATTAGTTCAGCCCCTCTGGTAATACTATGATGTTGTTTACCTAAATCAATAATCCCGCACACAATGACACGGTTGAGCTTTGTTCCCTGTCCAATTTGTTTGAATAATGAATAATCTTACACTCAAGGGGGGTTTATAATGACAATGCATGATAACTTCGGGTTCCAGCTGGTGATATATGAGTTGTCCAGAGTCACAGTGGACCGATAAGGACAAGTTTCCACATCCGGATCACGGATAGCTTGAACTTTGATACTAGTCATTTTTCTCCAGCACCAAAAGATGGAACTCAGAATCATAGACACTAACGCTTCCCGAGCCGTCTTCTTTTTCATTTCTTCCCGGATCCTCAAAATTCCTTGAGAATGGCACATAATTTCGAGTAGAAACTCTGCCATGATTACACTGTGGAAAATTTATCCGAAAGACTTCAACCAGGTGGTTGAATGGAAACTTCAGCCGATAATAACTATTGCTCAGCATCAGTTTGTCCGGTTTGTTGTCCGCATATCGGATTGCTTACGTGAGAGGGGTGGAATATGATGGATGGCTAAAGGTCGTGAGGCGGTGGATGGATGGGTGTATAAATGGGACCGGATCAACATCCATCCATCACGGAATATAGTCTTTTGGCTGAAAATTTAACCAGCTAGTTGAAATGTTGGTTAAAAATTCAGCCAATTTATTATAGTGTGTAGCTCAGAAACGCTTGAGAAGTATAGTATGTGATTTTGGGTTTATTGTTTTGGTGCTTGAAGGAGACCGTTTCGAAAGTTTCAGCAAAAAACGTGATTCGGATGTGACAAACCTCTCCTGGTGAGTCCATTCTCGATTAATTGAGTCAACTGACACTTTTGTAATTGCACAAATGATTTGCCAACGAATTGTGGAACATCTAGTTCTTGTAACTAATCTTGATTGGAGAAATGATCATCATCAAAAAAAGTGATCGCTCTAACTTTTGTTGTTTCTTTTGTTCCTGACGTTTATCATTTTAAAACTGCGCTTATGGGAGTAGAAGGATAAAGTGCACAAAATAGGCTCTGCAAAAAATCTGATAATGAGAAATCCTCCAATTTTTGAATACGAGAATTTTTCTCGTGAATGAATGATATGAACAAGTCTCCACAACGTTGCCGGTGTAATCTTCGAGAAATTGCAAAAAGTCCAACTAATTGCCGTGTTTCTGGCCTTGAACTGAGAAATTCGTCCCATCTTGTGTTTGGGAATTCAATGCTTGTTTTATCTCGTAACTCGTCGCAAAAAAACGGTTATCCTCAGTAGTAACGACTTCTACAAAAATGACGTTGTCGGAATTCTTCTTGAATCACGTACTCGGTGTACAGATACCTCAACTCATCTCAATTTATAATCTTCGCGTTGCCCAGATGACAAATCGCTTTGAGGGTACTCATATATAAGTAAGGGTCAGCGGAAGGCTTACTTCTCAAACTCTTTATGGACCACGACAAAAGGAATTGTTTCCACAAGAGATGGACGTTCACTTGAATAAGCAGCTGTCGGTCAATAGATCCAGCATCTAAATGAAAGTTGGAGTGGATCGAGTCAAAATTGTAGGCAATAAAGGACCTGCCACGAAGTTCTGCAGAGAATTTTGAAAATTGCAGTACTCTTTATAGTTACATTTTTGGATAGAAATTCTCACTGAATCTACGCCATTTTGTTTCCTCAGAAGATGTGTTTTTGGTACAGCAAATTCTTCACCAATTCATCGCATTTATCGTTTACCAATCCATCTTCGCGTCAAAGCCATGGAGTGAGAATCGGATGATTACAGTTGGCAAGAAAATCTTCGTCGATTGCGTTGGGAACCACCTTGACCTTCGTCGTCTCGCCGACGGTCGTTTTCTTGCTGACGACATTCATTCTCTCTTCTGCTTTGCTCGAATCTCGTTTTGTTTCAATAATGGACATATTTGTTCATTTTAAGTAATTGAAGAGGAAGTGTTTAGAGCCAAAGACGCAACAAAGAGAGAATTGGAGTCCGATAATTTTATTTTGGAAAATCAGAATGATCTTCAAGATCATGAGTAATTTTGTAGATTTTTCGTCCTTGATGTTTAATATATGATTCGAGTATTTGTTCTCATCGATTCTGAAGGACGGCGTCCTTCAAGATCGATGAGACCAAATAATCGAATCATAGATATTCAAGATCATCATCCAAACTCTCTGTTCGTCACAAATGAAGATCTTCTAGACACCCATTGACTATCCGCAATTTTGACTAGGACATATATTTGTTTTACTTGAAATTTTTCAGAACCTCCTGACTGCTCTCCACATTTCAATTATACAGCTCCTCAAGAGAAACACTCAAACATATATTCAGTTGTCACGTGTATGACAGGAGAGGGAATCTCGACACATACCTCACTGACAGTCCAATTTACATTGGGAAGTCAGTAATTTTGTGTCCGTGCGAATTTGAAGATCTATCGATTCATCTTCCTATATCCGGACCAAGAAAACTTCTGAGAAGCTTTGTATCATCTGGCGATGTTGACTTGATGAAGAATTTGCAGATTCGTAATAGATGTACATTGGGAGAATATGGCGCTTGCCCTAGGATTTTTGACAACTTTTGCAATTTGTATAGGAGAGGGAGTCTGAGTCATTCGGCAACGTTTCTGCACAACTTTTATTTTTCTTTTTGTTTTTCATCAAGAATCAACGAACATTTCGTCCCTACATTTTGTAGTCTTGAGAACTACGCGACTGTTTCAACGAGTCCAAGAGAGGAATCATCCTATGAAAATATGTCGAAATTGGAAGGAAAAGTATAATTTCGGTACACTGTGCGTGAAAGTGCACTTTGCGCACAGTCTGTCTTCTTTTACTCACAGTTTATCGAAAAGTATAGTTCGATACACAGCCGTAAAACATATAATTCGCATCCTCGTGATGATTCCGACACTCGCCTGCGGCTCGGGCTGGAAACCCATCACTCGGACGCGAATAAAACGTTTTACGCCCTTGTATCGAAATGTACTATTTGCATCCCTTATGCATTATGATTTCTCTTCAGTGTAATCGTAAAGTCACATATTGTTTCTGTGCACTGGAATTGTGTGGAATGGTTTACATACTCTTTCAAATGTGGCTTATGGCGAATGAGAAAAAAATTTTCCACTCACCAGTAGCAACATTTATGTTTTACTCTATTGATCGAAAATTTATATCTACCGGATCATTTGACGTTCAGCTTTGGACTGCTCATGGCATTTTTATAATTTGAAGAAAATTCCAAATGTGACGGTTAGAAAGCCTAACAATTTATCTCCAATAAAACCATTCTGACCAATGTAGTCCTTCCAAGAGAATGCTCCTTTGTAAGTATGGTCCCGAAATTGTTTCCTGTAGTTTATGGTACCAATGTAAGTAGGGGAAGAGATTGATCAACCCTTAAAGTCACTTTGATTTTTACGGCATCCTCAGAACCCTCTAAAAACGCTAGAAACCGATGACAGAACCTATCGAAAAATGCTTCCAGAGACGCAGAAGAACATGCGTGCACAAGAGATGCCAATCACCGAAATATAATTGGATTTAATCATGTATTTTTTTGAGAATTTTTGAGATCATTAAAAATCCCGCTCAAAATTCAAAGGGAGTAAGGATGGTAATTTCTGATTTTGAGGGAGGGGGGGGGGATTCTGATCAAGCCTATTTTCCGAAAATTCTAATGCTTTATGAGGAACTCCATTGAACAAAAAATGGAAACGTGAGTGAGGCAAGACCGCCTGTATTTTATCGTAATCTAGTGGATTTAACGCGTTTTTTTTTACTTTTTTCTCCGTGAGGGCCTCGACAGAAAGTGCGCGATGCCCTTTTCTCCATTTTTTTCCCCGTGTATAAGCATAGGCGCTGTAGTTGCAGTGGCCGCCACGGGCGCGCAATGGCGCCTTTTCCACGGGAAAAAAAGGGGGAAAAAAGTGAGCGCCTATGCTTATACACAAGGCAAAAATTGGAGAAAAGAACATTGCGCACTTTCTGTCGAGGCACTAAGAGCACTTTGAATTGATTTTGAGCTCTTTCCAGGGGTGAATGGCCGACAGTATGTTGTTATCAATGACATATTCTATCCCCCTGCACCATATAATCTTTTCTCAAGCGATAATACAAACTCTCGAAACCTAAAATTCACGAATTTAAGAAATTTCGGCTTTCAGGCACTGTACAAGCAAGTCGTCTGCATTTTCTCTGAAAACGGCTTAGCACATTCGAAAGGCCTAACAAAATGCTATGAATTCCCGTTGGTTTCATTTCGATAACACCCAAATTGAGTTGAAGCCGAGGTTATGACCACAACTTGCGGTTTTTTGGGCAATGAGCGCCGTACTCCCTGGAAATCTGAGTCATATATATGATGCGCCAGTCTCATGCAGTAAGAAACGCCAAGAAAGATGAAACTTTCGTCCATTAAGAAATTCTCAAGCATTCAATAATCCTAGCATGACTTGAGCTATTTGTTCCATTCTCCTTTAGCTAGATGTGGAAGAGCATGAAATTATTAGTCCGATGAAATAAAGAGTTGTAATTTATTACCTTGTTTCAAATAGAATATGAAACATCTGAATCTTCCACCCCTAAATAAACTCATGAGTTCAATCACATGAGATTAGTTTTCATCATATCACCCGATTATCATTTGACAAAAACATTAGAGTATTGAAAAAGTGTTGTATCACAGGTGTTCAGAAATTACTTGAGAAAATTTCAAATTTTTCTATAACACGAATCGTGGAAGAAGTGGGTGGTTTGAGTAGTGGTTACATCAATCGATAAATTCTTCAGTAATTTTCCAAATCCGTCACAATAACTTGAATGTGATCGAGGAAGTCGAAAGTTGAGAGGAAAATGCAGTAGCACAGTCTCGTTTTCTGATCTTTCGTGAAAAGTACAAATGTGTACCTATGGTGAATTAGTAATTTTTGTAAGATAAGTAATTTTTGATTTCTGAAGGGGAGCAGTTGCTATATATTACCAAGAAACAAAAGGCAACGATAGTGATTTTCCAACAATAAGTGCAGAGACGATGCTAAAGTGACGTGGGCCTCATTAACAACAATCCTATGAGAGAATGGATCTTATAAGAATATTCAAAATATGATGAAGTATCCCGATCGCTAATCACGAAATGAGTATCCACAAATAGCTGTGAGCTCAATAAGTTTGATTTCTCGTTCTACTTGCGAGAATAATGCATCACGGATCATTCCAAGAGTACCCAATGGAGTGTAAACAGTACTCAAAGTGGTAACTTTGTTTTCAATTAATCGATGAATTACACGAGCGGCTCATAGGATCGTTATCACATTACTCATTAACGTAGACATGTGCCACTCACCGATGTGATGAGAGTACATCGAATCTTGTATGCGTTGTTGACATATGTCACATTCTGCTTGTACAATCATCCTCGACTGAGGGTCTCGCAGAGGAGAGAAACCCCTATAAGGATGTCCTCGATTAAGATCCATGATATCCTTTGTTTCTTGTTAACGTAATTCCGAGCTTGACCAGATATCGACTTCTGCCGATGCGTAGGCAAAAGCTCAATTGAAGAGGTTTTGAGATCTTTTGAGCAATGCATGGACATACGTGGCCGAGAATCCATCCGGAGATGGTAATGAGAGGGGCAGATGATGTTTCATGCGAGCCTGTGTCTCATCATCCATGTCGTCTTATGTTTATAATATTTCTCAGACGATCTCAAGTATCACACGAACCATGAACGTTCATCATATTCACATACATTTGAACACGATCCGAGGCATTCACAAAATCCGCGTCTATCTATGTCCCCTCCTCTTTCGATCTGAAGAATTGAATCTGATGCAAAAGGATCGGTGTTGAAAATTTCGAGAGGATAAATGTGCAATGAAATGAGCAATATTTTGATGTTTCCTACAGATCGACCATCTTGTCATTCCTCTCAATTTACAATAATACGCAGGACCTTCAGTCACTCGACAAAATGTGGTGTGCAACCGTGATATCACGAGCTCATGACAACGAAAAGTGAGGCGCCCCTGACTCGTTCGCAGAGCCGTTTTGTACCTTCTTGTACCCATGACAATTCATTAACCAAATCCATAGAAAATTTTCCAAGAGGAGCTAATGAGGATCTCCCTTTATCCTTGGGGGCTAATATGTGCATCCCGTTCGACGAAAGAACCCGTGGAATACTATGGAGATAACACATCCACTGTGGGAAGCGGAAAAAATATTATATCAGGCGAATCGCAATTATGCCGACCCGCCTCAATAATTCCAAGTGCCTCACCCCTTACCTCATGTTTCTTTTCTTTGATAATTCAAAAATAGATGGAATTATTGAGCCAAGAAGAAGGACAATTCTGTTCAAATTTCTTGAGATATGAATAAAATGAAACATCCGACGAATCGAAGATTCCACAAATACTCAATGTTGATTATGTTCGAACGGGTTTCAATTACATTCCGTATAAAGCCAATGTTGTAAACTATTAAGAACGTGCTCATTCATGTCAGGATCATTCTCGTGATGACCTTGCGGAAAGAGACCGATTGTCATAAAGAAACTAAACTCTAGTGTTTGGAACAAATGTGAATGACTGAGGAGGGCCAGTTGGGAAATCATTCATCTTGTCTTCGGATGCTCTCTCGGAGCCCTACGAGAACGCAAAAGTTAATTAGGTGAACGGTGAGAGACTTCTCTCAACAGAAATTGTAAAATCGGAAATATTTTTCTTCTGCGTTACAGTCATAGGGCACACTTTTTCGTAATATGATTTGTATAGTACGGATTAGTTTTCACTACCCAAGGTATTAATTTTTATTGCCGAAACTATAGAATTTGGCGGGTTTGAGGGTTCATATATGAAGTTTTCAATGATACTCTCAACTATCGAGCTTCCGAAATAAAGTACAATTTTCTGCATCGCACACATTTGGAATGAGTTTCATATAATTCTTAGACTTGGAAACATGTAAAAAAGTGGTGCCACTTATTATCAAGCCAAGGTATCTGGTTCCAAACCAAAAGTGCGGAAATTGACACTTGGAACATTCCTGGAACAAATTATGAAGATATAATTTTTCGGTCTTTGCGAGTTAGAGTCAGCAGATATTGCTGACGTTTTTGGCATCAATCGAGAATAGATTTTACTCCACTCTCGATCAATGCACCTTTAGAGCCTCGTATGGTTCCGAGGATGCATCTAAAGGATTTTGATGGAAAGGAATGAAGAGTAAAGATGAGAAATGAGAAACTTTATGAAAAATTTGGATTCTACGCTGATATTATGCGTGTCTCTGCTGACTTTAACTCGCAAAGACCGAAAAATTATATCTTCATAATTTGAAATTCCCGCGAGTGATAAATACGATATCCGATCATATCAATCGAGTTTCAAAATTAATTACATATATCTCCAACAGAATGCCGAAGAGCTGCCAAAATAAAAATGTTGAGAAATCAAATGGAAATAGCGGATTAAAATGACCTTTCTCGCAAGCGCTTAACGAGGATGAACTTTCGTATATAAGGGCGTTCAAACCATCGAACATCCGGCCACTTGAGCCGCGTGCCAGTGGTAAACTTTCATTGCTCTTCCACCACTTTGAAAAGCCCGAGCAATGAGAGAAGGGCAAAACACGCATAATATCAGCGTAGAATCCAAATTTTTCATGAAGTTTCTCATTTCTCATCTTTACTTTTCATTCCTTTCCATCAAAATCCTTTAGATGCATCCTCGGAACCATACGAGGCTCTAAAGGTGCATTGATCGAGAGTGGAGTAAAATCCATTCTCGATTGATGCCAAAAACGTCAGCAATATCTGCTGACTTTAACTCGCAAAGACCTAAAAATTATATCTTCATAATTTGAAATTCCCGCGAGTGATAAATACGATATCCGATCATATCGATCGAGTGTCACAATTAATTACATATTCGACTGGAGCAACTTCAGTCGAATATTTTCGACTCTGATCATTGTTTAGATGTCTTCAGAGATTATATTTTGCGTGAATCGACTGTAACTAATAACTTGCAAGTACCGCTCAGAGAAAGTATTCTGCTGATCTCCATTACTAGCGTATTTTTCCAATGGTTACATCTGATGTATAACCTTAGAGACTTGGACACATCTTGGGATTACTGTTCCGTTCTCAAAGATCGAATGAATTCCTCCGTGATCCATAAAGTATCGGTGAAGTAACCTCGTTGCATCACGTTGAGAAACAACTACTTATATCTCTGTTCATTAACCTGGGTGGACCTACCTATCCAAGGTGAGCCTCAGCGCTCGCTTATTGGTCGAGCAAGTATTAACTAATTCACCACTTTGACTTAACTGAGTATTGAGTCAAAACAAGCATGGGAAAGAAGCCAAATAGACAATACTTACAATCTTTCAAAAGTCAAATAAAGTTAAGATTGTTGCGTTAGGATCTCTTGATTACAACTTGCAGTAATGGATATCAATTTCACGTCATTTTCTGTTTGGGTAGGAATCAGCGGTATAGATGCTGCATACATTGACGAAAAATTCGAAGTATTTGCCCAGAACCATTTCCAGAACTCACTAGCGTGCAACGTCTGGGATTTTCAGATAATTTTGAAAGTTTCAAGAGTAAGAATTTTCTGTCAGCCACTTGTGCAGATGACCATCAGACCACTCGTGTGAGTAGAGTCATATACGTTGGTGTCGGTAAAACTAATACTAACCCATATATGCTTGCAGTTTTGTGTATTAACCACGTGCACATATATAGCTGCACGTCATCTGAATTTCATCGCATCGTTTGCCATAACAGATATATATATAAAGCCGATATAGATCCATGCCCTTTCCAATCAATTCTTCATCGATTCACTTATACTACGATTCAACCAATCGATCCCGATATTCGGAAAGATATTTGCATGTAATGGTAATTACGCGTGTCTATATCGACGCAGGGTCCAAGCCGCCAAAAAGTGTCTCGAAGTGGGGCTCTGGCCGTCCGAGGGTATATGAATCGTTGCGCGAGCAATGCTCACTCTCTTGCGCCTGGATAGCTGAAGTATTCAAAAGTAAAGAAACTGTACATACCCACGAACGCGCAGGTCTCCCCGAGACAGAGTAAGTCGTCGCCCGGATGCGACATTTTTTTAGATTATAAAATTCCACCACAAGGCATCCTCGAGATGTATTTGGAATGGATTAGGCAAATAACTGCGGCCCCGGTTCGAATAAGCCTGCTCAGATAGGAATGAACAACTTGGGCAATTCTTAGATCGCGAAGGCTCAAATTGTATGATATCCGGGCACACTGGCAAATTTGAGCTGGTTGTCTCTGTACCCAGGATGGGGTGAAGACTTACGATCAGCCGATAATATCTCAGTGCTTACGGATTGATTAGGTTGTTAGATTTTCAATCACAAATTCTCACCGCGTTCGCGATGCTAACCCGAGCATAGACCTATATATATTTAGAGTCTTTTCGTGAGCCAAAATGTCGCGAATTGAATTCATTTTTGTCCATCGTAGTGGCAAATCTATCCAGAAGATGAGACAGTAGGGTTATAAGTTTTAGTGCGCTACGCGCCGAAACAATCATTCTATGTTACAGTAGATGGCAAGTTTCAATTCAGTTTAAATCGAAGATACGAGTCATATCTTCGATTAATTTTTCATCACGGGAATTCTATGTACACGATCGGGATCGTGGTATTTGAATTATCTAGAAGCACAAAATTCAATAAAGTTCAAATCATTATATTTTTATGAATAAAAGTATGGTAAAACGAACCTAAGTCTTTTCATGAGAGATTTACCCAATAATTCTCTTCCCACATATTATTTTCAATATTTTCTGGTCCTCCCTTGGAAATCAAACTTTCTATCGCAGGAGACACTCAAATATGTATCATACCGATCACAAAGCAGTGTTATATCAATAGATTTAGATAAGTAGTGAATATTGTAGAGATTTTCTGCATGCGTATTTTGGACGTGCAATTTTTCGTAAAATTGACCTTCGATCGATCAAACGCACGGGTAAGCCAATTTCGTTAGGCTTGATATTCTTTTTTCATATAGTATGATTTATTAGCTGTAATTTGAATAGGCACACGCATGGCTATAACGAAAATTGCCTGTGTACCAGCGTGTTGATCGATTGAATCGTGAATATACAAGATTGGACTCATTTTGCTTATACGCTTATTATATATAAAAACGCTCACATGTAGCTTATTGGACATGATTTTAACGGATAATATGTGTCATTAGCAAGCTTTTTTGGCATTTATGATTAAAGTGCAGATTTCCCAAGCAGCAGTATCACCGATTGATCGATCGAAAGTACGAGGTATTCGATCGATCCGAGCAATAACGAGTAAGTATTGGTTGCAGAGTAAGCAGTGCAGCAGAGCCGATTCTTAGTCGCAAATATATATTTATGCGACTCGTTCGCTTGGTAAAATAGTGATTATATACTTATAGGTACATCCCCAACCTCGCAAGCGTGGAATTATTATATTTTCAGGTCACTCAACAACTCTCTATAGCTGTGTAACACATCGATTAATTTACCCAGGAGACATTGTAACCCTAATTCTGTAACGAAAATTATGGACGGAGTCAACAGAGATGGTGGCATCAATCATTTGAATATACTCCTAGCTCAGTTCTCCTTTGCTTGCAATATCCCGTTCCGAGTTGTAGGAAATCAGTATTTCAGAGAACTCGTGCAAGCATTATGTCGGGCCAATTTCGAGTACAATCCACTGAACAGGCGTGTTCTTGGAGATCAAATACTCATTGATGTCCACGATTTGTACGTCGTAGAAAAGATGCGCTTGCTGCGTGGCACTGATTCAGTACTGATGATAGATGGGTGGACTGATTCGTCAGCTAATCGTAAATATATCATGGCTTCGCTGAAGAATGTTACGTTTCTAATGTGTTTCTTGCATTCAGGGATACTTCCATATAAGAAGCTTACACTGAGAACATCCGAAGAATTATCCAAGATATCATTAAGGAAGCTTGGCGTCAGTTTGCAACCACTATTCGGACAGCTATCACAGACAACGATGCCACATTGATTAGAGCTTTCAGAGACGTAGTGACTATTGATAATCGGCCTGTACTGCACACCACATGTAACTGCCACAGTTGCAACGCTCACGTTTGGGCAATTTTGAATATTAAATATATCAGTTTAAATTTTTGATTTATGCGAATGAAAAACTAATATTTAGATTTTGGATTATGGTTTAGTTATTCGTTTTAGTTGTCTGCACCTAAAACAAATATATTAGTTATTAACAATTCTCACTCAAGTAGATTGACATTAATTAACAATAGAAGCATGTCTGATACAAGTTACCTATCCTTGTAGTACTTGCTTATCATATATTGGTCCAGCGGTGGTAGTCGAATAATTGATTTAGGCAAAAAGCAGGAAACTGGAACAACTTCAGGTAATCAGGAAGCCAAACTAGGATTTCTGATATCAGGTGGAATCAGCAACATGAAACAAAAACATAAATTAGTATCTGATAATATATTCCATTCTTTATTAGTAAGGGAAGAAACATTAGTAATAGAAAAGAGTTCATTCGAAAGCCATTTTATTCAGTTTCATTAGTTCTGACCATATTCATGATAGTTGTCAGTGCATATACCTGCCCTTATGATGTGACAGCCATCGGCTGATCATATTTTATACTCACTCAACATTTATGGTTGAGCAAGTCCATATATAAATAGTAAAACAGAAATTTACATTGGAAGGTCAAGAATAGTCAAAAATCCATACCTATTTTTTCCTTCTGAATCCTAGAATCCCATCAATTCTGAGGAAATGATGTAGATTCTGCACCTTGGCTCCCATCTGATGATCGTGATTGTCTAACGCAGCTCAACTAATGCCTCTGGCCCATAACATAGGCCATCCCTCCCAGTTGACGCACCAAGTTCCACTGTAAAATCACATGAGGAATCGATTTCCTGACATCAGCACTACATAAATCATTAGTACCCAACCCATATAATATTATCATCATGCAAAAACAATATTTTATTCATTAGTTGCAAAAATCACACATCAACATCCATCACCAAATACTATTATTTTACATCACATCATACCATGAGTATTAACACCCATGATATGCTTATACATGCTTTTAGTAATATGTTTCAGGTTTACTTACCCACTGCTGCTGTTTATTTATGATTATTTTGCAATACTCACAATACCCAGCTGATTGTTGGAAGTAAACAACACTTGCCATAACCACAAATCATATGATTGATGCACTGTATATCTGGATGTCGTCTGCTATACATCGCCATTTCTTGACTGGGTAAACTGATTGATCATACTGGGCATGCTCAAGGGCGCCAGATTCAAATCTATGGGATTTTTCAATGAGGATTTCCTATGATTGGAGTGTCTTGTGAATTATCAAGACATGTTGCAGCCCAGAAGAAGAAATCACAATATCAGTCTCATCAATATTCAATTATGGAATATGAAGTTATTAACAAAGTGTATAACTACCATTTCAAACTACCCGCGAATCTCATGTCACGTGGTATTTTCGTTTGATGTTTCGCCAATAGGTGGCTAACGAAATTACCCATATGTAAATTATATGACCACTTGAATGATTACCCTCATTTCTCGTGCTCACTCCGAGACACAAGCTGAAGCTTGTAAGCAGTTTTATACCTTTCATAGGTACATGCTACTCATGATAGGTATCAGGTGAGTACACTGCTATATGCAGACACGGTAATCTGACTATCCATATCCGATTGATGCTGTCCTATATGTATGGGTCAGAGGGTACACTGCTATATGCAGACACGGTATCTGACTACATATATATAGCCAGTGGGCATGTTCCTTATTAGTTTTCAATCTTTTATTCAAATTTATTTATTAAAGAGTTATTTCTATTTTCAGAATACCAGTTCTATTGAAATTTAGTATTTGTTTAAAATCATTGAGTTAGGTTTTTTCATCATCTGCACAACGGAAGTTATGCACGAAATAATATATATTTTTCTATGTACAAGCATGAAGTAACTATTTGGAAAAATATATGTTTAAACGAAATATCACATGTGGTGATTCAATGATCTTTTTGATGTGTTAGAGTCATTTTATAAATGAATGAATTTATTTTGATCACTTTAAGCTCGCAATTATGATTTATAATCACCCTACCTTTTCTCATTTGACGTCGAACACAGTTGCTAGAAACCCGATTTGCGACACAATTATTCTCACCTTGAAAACAAGCGATATTGGAAATTTGCAAGAAGGGGAACTGTAGGTTTTTCCACGTAGATTATGAATCTTTTTCCCAATTGAAGCCTCCGAGACTCATACGCTGCCGGCTAGCATAAAAACGCGAAAATCGCGGAAAAACGCAGTTTTAGTGGTTTAACTTGATGGGGATGCATTTTACACAAATTTTTATGGGAACAAGAGTTGTTGCATTTTTTCAAACGAATCGGATAATATGACCAGTTTTTCGAAAAACCGAATTTTTTGGTGTTTTTTGCCATTTTGGAAGGCTTTCAGTAGATATTTTGAAATTTGGACTAAAGCAATCGGAAGAGCAGAAAATTTTACGTCGGATTACGTACTCTGAAAATTTGGAAAAAAGATTTTTGGAGGTGATCTAGGGCACGGTCGTATAAACAGGTCTGGAAACTCCCGTGTAAACCTGTGGTCCTCTTATCGGGGTCACCCGTATTTCTTAATTTCACCACCAAGAGTGTGGTGCTACGGTCGAGTAGTGAGTTGTTTACAACAGAATGTAAACAAAATTCGATTTCATGAATATTTTGAAATTATCGGAAGAGAACCCATCTGTGAATATCAGAAACTCTGCAAATTGCATACGTCTCAGAAAGAGTGCAATGAGCAGTAGCTCACATGACAGAATTTTCATGCTTCATTCAAAGCTCCGACGTGAAGTTTTGCTACTACCCAAAAACCTCATGATGACACTTTTGAAACAGCATTGAAAGTTTCAAGGTGAAAAGAGTCTTCATCGCATACCTGCAAAGCTCATCACGTTTCTAGCTCCATATTACGTCGCATTTGGTGAACACCATCGCATAAATTTCGATGCACTACAGTTTTTGCACTCGCACTGTCTATATCTCACGAGGACCGCAACTTTTCCGGGTAGGGCATTAAGAAGGATTTTTTGTTCAAGAAAATTTTTGTATACTTTGCGTTAGTCAAATTCTTCGTGGCATGAATGAATCTACACGATACTTTTCATTCACTCGCGCTCATGTACATGAAAATTTGTAGGCAACGAATGGTTATACCATTGTTGACATCAATCTTTAGCATGTAAACATCAACATGAACTTACTACTCGATAGTAGCGCCACGTGCAAAAGTGGCGGGTAGAGGAAACTTTTGGTCCCGGGTAAGGGGACCATGTCTGCAATAGGAGTTTCCAGACCTGTATATACGACCGTGATCTAGGGATCGAGAATAGAGGAAAAACTGAAAAAAGAACAGAGAAAAACGGGTTATTCGTGAATTCTCGAGGTGTAATCGCGAATGTGCCACCTCGTCTACAATGGGGGTACCTTTCTACATCATCAATCAACTATTTGGCGTGTTCCAAAAGTGCGTAGATACACCTGCTGGACTCTGGAAACCGGTATTAGCGAGTCTTGGGGTCATATTCCGTGCAAAGCTGTGTGAATCCGATCCAAATCATGGAATCTCGAGGTGTAATCGCGAATGTGCCACCTCGATCACAATGGAGTTACCTCTCTACATCATCAACTAACTATTTGCCGTGTTCCAGAAGTGCCTAGATACACCTGCTGGACTCTGAGAGTTCTGGGGCCAAAGTCAATGTACAGCCCGACAAATCCGATGAAAAGCATGAAATCAATCTTGTGACTTTCTTCCCATAGCACCCACTAGACTGAAATTCCACACACTTGTCCCTTCTCCAATCTCTTTCCTGCAAAATGAAGAATGTGGGAGTGGATCAAAAAAATACTTCATGCTTAATAAGGTCGAAAATAATCGAATCGAACGACCCAATCCTCGAATCAAGAATGAGAAACGTTGGTGCTCGAATGTTCATTGAGTTAAAACCGAATGACCCAATCTGCGACCTTGCTTTCACTGCAGATCACAGAAAAATCAGTTGGTTTCATAGCGAAAAAAGGGATCAAGAGTGTAGGGATAGTTCAGGGTCTTCTGTTCCCATCACTTATCATATCAAATTACACTCCTCATTACCCGAATGAAAATACTTTCCAACTTACCGGCGGGGATCTCGCAATTTTCAGTTGGTTCTACAAAAAAAAGATCACCATGGACTTTCCTTTCATATGAACATTCCTTCGTTTAGCAAAATCTCGACATACAGGTATTCATGATTCCATAGATGATCACGAAATTTAGGATACATTTATGGTTAGTTTAATCAACATCTGCAACATGCCCAAGTACGTAACGAACAGGTACAATACTCAAATAGTAAGGCATTGGAAAGAAGGTTCATGTGACAGACTTGGGCACCATCGAGAATCGAGACTAGAATCGCAAGTCCAAATGACAGTTATTCTATCAAAAGCACTGTCTAGATTTGAGCGGCAATGGCCAGAAATAGCCAGAAGATCTGTGGAATTCCCCACAAACTCTTCAAAAGTCAACGGCCATCTGTAAAAATTTTCCCAACTCAAATAAATATGGTTCGAAGAATGATTAGTTACCATTTCCAAGTTTGCGAGGCCTGCGAATCATGGGTGCCTGAACTCAGCACAAATATTTCCGCGCAAACATAAATGAACCATTTGATATTTTATTGCTTTTTTATTGCTAATTTATTGCTTCCAGGATCCATTTTGATCATCCCCTCAGAGCATTTTCCGGCGGAGATATGAGTGTTTGTGCTGAGTTCAATGTGGACCCAGCACCAACATTGGGTTTTTGCCGACCTCTTATGCCTTGATTAACCTATACTTTATCGCTATTTCATTGCTCTAAGAACCTCCGTCGACTATTACCTCAAAGGTGCGACAATAGACATTTGCGTTTGGACATGAAGGGCCCGACAGCCCTCGCTGGTGAGGTTGCAGTGGCGCAGGAGCCGGGAAGTCGTGAATATAGGGACCACTCTTCTCGGCATGTTCTGCATACTTTTGGAGCCACTGTGGAGAGTATTCTACACAGTTTTGCGCTGGCTGACGGAAGCTCAACGAAATGGTTCAATTCATCATTTTTGGAGAGAGATGCAGCAATGACATTTTGGAGCAAGTTCATAGTATTTGTGAGGCAAATCACCTACAAAATCCCGGGTTGGTCCAAGAGATTATTGAGGTTCCCAAGAGCATTTTCACGAGGGTTTGATGAAAAAAAAGGATTAACTGTAAATTGAGTATTGACCAGCTCCAACTTCGGCATTTTCAGAGTCGATATCTTAAACCCGATCGACTGTAGCGTACACGTAATTCATAGAGGATCACGTCTACCATTAGTGAAATAGAGGTATTATATTAAAGGATTAACAGCTGAATGGTGTGCTCTCACATATGAAAGGACTGGACTCACCTACGGTGAGGGTGAAACGCAAGGAATCGACGAGTTTCTTCCATCTGTGAAACTCGCAGCAGTTGTATACCTCGGTTCGGAGTAGATTTTCGAAGTATTCACAAAAAAAGTATCCTACATATTTTCGGTGAAACTAATTTCATCTTCTCGTCTTAGAACGAAAAGCACACCACAGTAGTAGGGCAAGAAAGAATCGCGAAGAAGAGGAACTCTTACATCCCATCCATACTGGTGAAAGCGAAGAGTTGACTTAGTTCCAGATTCCATCGACTTGTAATGTCGGTAAAATCTTAAAATATATATTCAAAAAATATAAATGATACTTATAGATAGAAAGTTATACGGTAAAATGTAACCTAAATTTCACGGAATACATTATCAAGAGGATATGAATCTCGGGAAAGATGACATGTGAAAATGCCAACTCTCATTCATTATTTTTATCAGATGATGAATGGAAGCATCGCGTTTCGTGGGAACTCCGTCAAATCAATGTCACTTCTTTTTGAAAGGTGGAAATCATCAGAATCCATCGTAAAATCATGTTTTCGGTAATTTCATATGAATTCATCGTGAACTCAGAAATGTGAGTAGAATCTATCGAGGTCAGGCTGAAATCATCGATGTTGTCCAGAGAGCATTGCACAACGGAATTTGACCTGAAATGTCAACGTCTCGTCAAAATTCCCGTGTGCTCTGCATTCCTCAATCCATCTCGGTGCTGATGGGTGCACAGTAGTTTAACATTGAGCAAAAGATGCAACTATACAAAACAAGAATGGAAGAGCTGAGTGGCACGCTGGCCCTTTCCTCACTTAGGTGCGCATGCATAATTAATCAATGGCGCGGGCCCACGGACTCCGTTGTATTATAATGCATAAACATCGGATAGCCCGGCGCATAGGCAAACTCACCAAGTACGTGGGGATGACACTTGAGAACAAGAATGACAAATTGCCTAGTACTGGAATCATACGAAAGTATGCCCAAAAATATGCATGGCTCGGTCTCTTCCTCCGGAAGATGCATTTGCTCTTATGTGCGCAGATCGGTCGAGTTGACGTTTTGAGTAAACAAAACTTAGATAGAACACGAGTATCGAGGACAATAATCGAGCCCACCAGATATATAAAGAGGGCCTTCAGAGGACCCAGGTGGACTTGTTTTTTTTAGTATAGTTTTGGAGTGACTCCGACACAGTCTATTTTCCCGAGTTTTCACGAGCTCTTGATACAAAAGCAAGTAATAAATACAAGTGAAATCACTATCAACATGATATTGGAAGTGAACTGTGCAACATCAGAAAGAGGCACTTCAAATTGTCAGAGTGCAGTGTAACCAAAAGAAAATAAACAGAAAACCCCAAGAAAGGTGGATTATTTACCAGTGCCTGTCAGCAGTACAGGATTCCTCCACAGCCAACTATATAACCACAAGTGAGTAATTTTAAGTACCAATCCTAAATTTGCACCATACCCGATCCGTGCAACTCCATAGTTCTACCCCGTTTAAATAGTGAGGATAGTAGGAATTTTCCCGAGCGTAATTGTGGTCGGCGAGTGCATAATTCACCCCAAGTTTTCGGTGTTACTCAAAGCTCGTGTCAATCCTTCCGTGGATTTCGTTTCACCAGAGTTTTTCAAGTCTCAAAAAAGGGGAATAAGCTGGAAGAGAATCATTTCAGGCCAGTACAGTAGGGAAATATCACTTTTATCGTCAAATTCTCGCGCTACCCGAGTATTTTCGAAGTACCCCAGATTTCACCCATGGTTTGCTCACATTGATTAAATTCATAGATCAGCGTGCATAATCTCTTCAAATAGTATTTTAGCACAAAAACTAGCTATTGTGAGCTTCATTTTAATACCTGGATCTCGAGAAATTGATGTTTGCGTACCTCCCAATTTTTCGTCCGAGTAATTGCAATTTTCGCGCGTGAACCACCCGTAACTATTTTATTTTCGATTTAAACATCGCAATAGAGTTCGGGGTACTTGGACACGTAGTCTACCTACCTTTTAGAACTTCTACAAAGCGAATTCACATAATATTCGACCCGCCAAGGTAAAATCATCCGATTTTCGCTAGCCGACCCGAGCGACGGAAAGTGCATTTTTCTCTCTTCGATTCGACTACATTGCAAAGTGAACTCATTTAGAGGGCTATTAAAGATTTCTTAGAGTAGTTCAGAGGTACCAGTAGGTAAATAGCCGAGTTTAAACTCATTCCAAGTGTTTGCAGTGAAGATATTCAAACTCAACACCCATTTTGCCCCATATCGCTACCGTATCGGACTTAACACAGGTTTTGTTCAAAACTCAACAACTATTGTGAAATTGACCAGCAACGGTTATTTGCCATTCAGATTACTCCTTTGTGCGTATTTCAAGTTGAACCAGAGTCGATTCTACCCAATGCTCATCGAGTTATGAGCAATTCCGCTCGCGACTAAAATCACCTATCGCATAGGTACATTTGGTCGGAATAACGTTTGTCAACGTACCTACAGAATATTTAAGGGTTTTTGAACGCATTTGGCAAGTAGCAGAGATCTTGAAAAATAGTCCCAAATCCCAAGAGTCGCCCTTTAGGAAATAGACACCGAGTACCGAGCCGAAGATCCATTGAAACACGGTCAGTCCCATAAGAGAGCCAGCCCCACTATCCAATATATACATATATATACTATACATATATAGAGTTTTGGGCCCACAGCATTGCGAGAGCAGTGCAGTATGAGAGTAACGTGTTAACACACTTAATTAAGCCACTCTCTCTCCTACTTGCCCCGCGCGCAAGCTAGTCTGCGCAGCTAGGGAAGACTCGAGCTAGACGAGCGCATTAGGGCACATCCACCAGATACGCTCTTGACATACCGAATACGAGTGAACCACCGATCGCCAACAAGGATCCACCCACTCATATTATTGAACAATTCCCTTTTCTTTCTCTTCATGCCCTAAATCCCGAGAGCATACTATCCAGTTAGTGGCTCAAAACTAGGGCTAGCACTGGGAAGGTATAGGCCATAAGATTACCATTGGCCACAATACACCGATGCAAATCATACCTTTCTAGAGCTCACAATAAATATAACTAGACGTCACAGACGCATGATTTCGATTCTCCCAGGAAAATGACCGTCAAGGTGCCTAGAAATTGATTGAGGGTGGATCTTCCAGATCGGTCAATCTCCGACTCTGCAACGTAAGCATGTTTTGTTAAAATTGTAAACTTTATCGCAGGGTTGATCATAGGTAGTTAAATGACCCTCGAAATTCGGTCACTAAGTGGCTAAACTCAGTTCAACACGACGTTTGTGGGTTCAAACGATAGGTAATACCTTCAATAATCGATGTTAACAAGAATTGAGATTTAAAAATTGGGGCGCGGTATGAATAAACAATGAGAACATGCATTTTTTGACATTTTTCTCGGTTTTTCTACAATAAGTCAGGAAATATCAATTTTTTGAAGAAATTTGTGGAATAACTTTTTGTAGATCTCTGAAAGATCTACAAAATTGATCTGAACACTTTTCCTCGCAAACTGCAACCTTTTCGAGTTATTCCTCATCAGAGTAAAAATCGAATTTGTTTAAACAAATTCGCTGATTTTGTGTATAACGGGCTCAAACTATTTTCCTAAGATAATTCAGTGAATTGGGAGCAAAAAAGGTCTCTAGGTATTTTTTCCTAAACTTGATCGTTTTCGAGTAATGGGAATGGCCAATTCCGCGACTTGCAGCCCTAAGTGCATTAGTGAAAGCGCCGCATTGAGGGTGAGCCGCGGAATTGGCCATTCCCATTACTCGAAAACGATCAAGTTTAGGAAAAAATATCTAGAGATCTTTTTTGCTCCAAATTCACTGAATTATCTTAGAAAAATAGTATGAGCCCGTCATAAACAATTTCAAAGAATTTGTTCAAACAAATTTAATTCTTACTTTGATGAGGAATAACTCGAAAGGGTTGCAGTTTGCGAGGAAAAGTGTTCAAATCAGTTCTGTAGATCTTTCAGTGATCTAGAAAAAAATATTCCACAAATTTTTTCAAAAATTGATAATTTCCGACGTATTGTGGAAAAACCGAGGAAGAGGTCGGAAAATGCATGTTTTTATTGTTTATTTATACCGCGCCCCAATTCTTGAACATTAATTTCTCTCAATATCGATTATTGAAGGTATTATCTATCGTTTGAACCCACAAACGTCGTGTTGTACTGAGTTTAGCCACTTTCTCGCGCCAGGAGCGGCTTTTCGAAGGTAATTTAACTAACTATTAAGAGCGGGTACTCGAGCCAGAACGGATAATTTTCACGTACTGTTTAAGCTGTGGAGCGAGAAGGTCGAATGGAGGCGGAAAATACGTTTCCTGGATTATGCGCTCGAACGGCGATTTTCATTCTAGCTGAAACATGATCCCAGGTGCTTGGATTCTTCAAAATTACGGATGGAGATGCAAAATTGCCAATAGAGGTAACTCGATTGCTTGCACTTGTCGTACACAGTTGGGTAATAGCAAACTTTCGGATACATCGTGTATATGTATTGGAATTGGCCTGAGCGTTGGCGTTATGAACGTCCTTGAAAGTTGAGATATGCAAAAGATAAGATTTTTCCAAATTGAGCAAAAAATGGTTGAACAAATGTCTTTCTCCAGGCATTGAGAGCCAAAGAAAAGCCCGGGAGAGTCGCAAAGATTGATTTTTCATTACTTTCGTATGTGGTTCAAACGAATAACGTTAGTGCAATGCTAGACCCCCTACTGACGGTACTGTTCGCGATGCTTTGTTTCGATCTGTCTTTCATTTTCTCTATCAAACAGTGCAAGAAAACCAAATTGTCTCCAAAAATAACTGCCTAGGGTCCTCTTCGCGGAAGACCCAAGTACTCCTGGAAATGCCATGTTGAAGCTGGTCGAAACTCAATTTACAGTGAATTGTTTTCTGTTCATTGAACCCTCGCGAAAATGCTCTTGAGAACCTCATTAATCTTAACGACCACCCGAAGATTTTGTAGGTGAGTTGCGTCACAAATACTATGAACATGCTCCAAAATGCCGTTGCTGCATCTCTCTCCAAAAATGATGAATTGGACTACTCCGTTGAGCTTCCGTCAGCCAGCGCGAAGCTGTGTAAAATACTCTCCACAGTGGCCCCAAAAGTATGCAGAACATGCCAAGAAGAGTGGTCCCTATATTCACGACTTCCCGGCTTCTGCGCCACTGCAACCTCGCCAGCGAAGGCTGTCGGGCCCTCCATGTCCAAACGCGAATGTCTATTGTCGCACTTTTGAGATAATATTCGACGGAGGTTCTTAGAGCAATGAAATAGCAATAAAGTATAGGTTAATCAAGGCGTAAGAGGTCGGCAAAAACCCAATGTTGGTGCTGGGTCCACATTGAACTCAGCACAAACACTCATATCTCCGCCGGAAATTGCTCTGAGGGGATGATCAAAATGGATTCTGGGAGCATTAAATTAGCAATAAAAAATAAGCTAAGTCAGGTTTTGATGGGTCGACAAAAAATCAATGTTTGTGCTGGGTCCCCATTGAACTCAGCACAAACACTCATATCTCCGCCGGAAGTTGCTCTAAGAGAATGATCGGAACGGATTCTGAGAGCAACAAATTAGCAATAAAATATAAGCTAAGTCAGGTTTCGATGGGTCGACAAAAACTCAATGTTTGTGCTAGGTCCACATTGGACTCAGCACAAACACCCATAATTCGAGAAAATGAAGACCAATAAATTCCGTAATACAGCAATAAATTAGCAATGAAAAAGCAATAAAATATCAAATGGTTCGTTCGTGTTTGTGTGGGAATGTTTGTGCTGAGTTCAGGCACCCGCGAATTATATGTTAGGTGTCAGCGCTCAATCGTTCATCTCTGTGGTATATCACTGGTACACTCCTGACTTTCTATAGTTCTTACTCAAGAAAGTTTGTAGTCAGTTTATTGTTAGCTGATGTACATCGAGATAGATGGACTAGGTGGTTAAGCATGGTAAACCGGCCCTGGTCGGGTATGGACCCCAGGGAAGTTCACCACAGTTTCCAACATCTGAGTAAGGGGAGGGCCCAAGGTCGACTCAATTCTTCCGGGCGCCCTGAAAACCCTCTGAAATACGCTAAAAGTCGATCATATCGCACCTCAGTGAATCTTCCTGAATTTTTTTTCGTATATTTTTGGAACAATGGCAAACGGAGAAGGAATATTTGCGTCCCAAAACCTTTTAATCGAGGACCCAAAAGAAATTCGATCTCAAAAACCACGTCCGAGATGAAGGATCATTTTTAGCCGCTTCGTACTAACTTGAGATGGATGCTGCGCGTATTGGTATATAGGATTATATGAGGCTACGAAGTTTCTACTCAATTCGTACCAGGTTACGGATAGCGCTATGGTTTCCTACTCATCCAAACTAGGCGATGATGATGCCGACGACTTTGGCGGTCAAGAATGAATTCGAAGAAAAGCATGAGCCTGTTGATAGACTGCAGAGCGGGATGCCGTCATATTGCTCAATATCACTCGTTGTAAACACCTCCTCGAGGCTCAAAAACATCAGCATGATAACTTGGTCGGAATGAGTGTGTTACGATTTAAGGGTCCTTGAATTCTGTTTATCCGCTGAGTTATAAGACTCAGAAGACGGGTGAAGGTACAGCCAATAACAAATAAACGGTGGTTCAGCTTTATTGATGTTCATTCAGAGTAAGTATAAAACCCGAGAGAGAGACTAACTCGTAACTCTAAGACTCTAGGAAAATCTACGAGGCCACCAATGGCTGCTTATACTCGTGATGTTAACTCTGTGACGGTTCGTGTACGACTGTGAATCTAGAAGCTCCTCCTGGCAGAATCCCTCTGTATTTATACTCTTTCCCAGGCTGAGACTTCTCTTCATTCTCTTCCAAGAGAGGGGTTGAACAGGTTAGAGCTTGCAGTGGCTCGAGGCTTGTGCCTGCCTCTCGCTCGAGGTCGGTCATCTTCATGCGGTAGCCGTTACGGCCAGGTATGAGCCGTAACACGTCCGTTTGGTAGCCTTGTTGCTCTCCGGAGCAACCGACGTAAGCTATGATAAAGTCATATTTCGAATCTTTATGTTCTCATCTAATTTCACTAGTCCAAAAAAAATTTTTTTTTTTTCTTTCTTCTCTTGACCCCTTTTTTTTCTTGATATTTTGCTGATTTGTGGAGCTTATATTCTAATTCCTTTATCATGATTGGGTAATCATGATCTTCTTTTTCCAATAGTACATATTATTGTTCAAGTGTTTTCTTGATTCTTCTTACATATATGTATCTTTAATATCTAATCTTGGTATGTATATCTCATATTATGTATGTTCCATTATTAGGTTTCATGGTTCAATTATGATAAGATAGGATTATTGAGGTCTCTCCCTCGTCTGGTCTCAATATTTGTTGATGCAGCGGTGGTCCATCTAGTGGTCAGTGTATTCATAGTCCTCCATTTGAGCTTTTCTGTCCAGACGGTAATGCCTTTGATTCGCACCAGGGGTTCTGGTATTGGTTACTCTTCTGGTTTCGCTGTTACTTCGAGTTGATCAAGATTCGGGAATCCAATTCCCCTTCCACTCGGTTGGACCGCATCTGTAATCGGTTGAATGTTGATAGTCTCCGGCTGGCGAGACCATGCCACTCTAGGGTGTTCTACGTCCTGATCTCCCGATGATGTCTCTGAAACTTGTCTTCCAGTGATTAGCCAAAGGGACCCCCCCAGGCAAAGGACTCTCCAAATTATAAGTATTATTACTGCGATGATGATTAAGGTTGTAGCGGAATACGTAAGCGTGTTCTGAAGTAATTCAAATTTCCCCGATATCAATCTGAGTTGACTCATTCCCCGCACTTTGTTTATAATCTCTTTTAGTTCTTCTCCTCTATCGAGTGCATTCAGGGATGATCTTCCGCGCAACTTAATATGTGGTGGTAATTCTGTTTCATCGATCGAGTCTTTCGAGAATCCTGTCATTTTCCTTCCCATTACTGATGATAGATCTAGTTCTGCCTCGTCAAAGATATTAATTTGCGATGCTGTAGTGATCTGTCGCGAGGCTATTAGTTTCACGTTTTCAGTTCGTGCTGAGCAGCCCGACGGTAGGTGAACGATGCCCATACCTTCCAGCGTGAATCTTTTTTCATTATCTTGTGCGCAATTAACGTATAAATTATCGGGTCCTATGGACGAGTAAATCCATGTATTTTCCTTCTCCAATCTAGTCCAGAATGTTTCCTGAAACCTGGTGACCTTCAGTTCACAGTTTGAAAAGTTTTTCATTTCCTTGTGAACCCCAAGTTTGATTTCGCACGGGGACTTCTCATCAATAGTCCGGACTGGTTCATTATTTTTACAAATGTATGTTCTGTGTAACCGTTTACATTTACTTAGACTGTCCATTGTCATTGGGATATAGCTCTCTGCGTCTATGTTTAAGGCTGCGTATTCTGTGCTTGGCCATAGATAGAGGAAAATCGAGCTGTTGGTCTGTTTCACAGGGACTGCTATAGCTTTGAATAGGTCATACTCGGTGTAGTCCAAGAGCGGAATTTTTACGTAGTATATGAGTTGTGGGTACGAAAATACTATTGATAGATCTATTATCTTCATCAAGTCTACTAGTGGGTCGGTTCCGTTCACTTTTGGAAACTTAGCATCGTTTACTGTCTGTTCTGTTATCATTCTTGTATTCTCAAATAGAGAGGGTGGCATAAAACGCGGGTGTGCCATACCCTGAGCTGCGAATAGTAGTGCGTCTGTCAAAATTTCGGTATCTATTTCATGTTGCAGTACGCTTTCGCTGAACGGTTCGAAGAATACTTCCATGTCCCTCTCTTCATTGATGCGTGTTTGTTCATCTTTTAGTATGGTTGTAATTGCTTCAAGTTCGTCCAGCTCTTTGTGAACGTTTCCGAACTGTTTGTAAATTATTTCGGTTTGATTAGCCATGGGCCCTGCTAATTGGCTGGTGTCGTTAGCTGTGACTTGAATCAGTTCTTTCAGCTCTATTTCTGAATCTTCGTCTAATGTTCCGAATAAATATTTGTCGATTTTCCCAATAATTGGGAACCAAGATCTCTTTGCTCGTATTTGTGGAGTGAGGGCTTCGGGACCCCTGAGCATTTCTAGTATCTTGTCCGCATTATTCTCCGTGTTTTGTATTCTATTTCTTAATACCTGAATCGGTTTTTCTAATAGGCATGGATTATTGTGGGCGTCTGATTGCTGTATCAAATCACATCTAGCTCTGAATGCTTTCCAAGTGGTATTAAGTATCTTCCCTCTGGAGAAATAAGATTCTAAATCCACTTTATGTATCATTTTCCATGAAATTCTAGTTGTGTATAGGCGGTCCAATTTTTCCATGATTAATCCCGGGTTATGATGTATCGATTGTAATGTCAGCTGTTCTTCCCCGGATCTCACAACTCTGTGAACCAAAAAAAATATTTCTTACAGTTTCAGTCTTACATTTTAATTTTCTAGGGGAGAGTCGGACAGAACTGAAGACTTGCACCCGTTTGCAATACGCTTTAGGCGCAGCTACATGCCGCATTAGTCGTTGTGCTATGTAAAATTGGGTGCCCGCCTAATTGCTATACTGTCCACTTCTTTATATTTCATATGTGATTCCGAAGTCTACCACCGCGTTTCGGTCTCTTTTCTTCCTTGATATGTGGTATTTTGCGGAAATTGGTACCCGATTTGTGTGATCTGGGCTCTATCCCTTATATTTCATTGCAAGTTTCATACCCCTGACTGCGCATGCGCGTATTGTGTGCGCGTTGAGCTTTTGATTATTTCTGTTCATTCGTTGGCACAATTATTTTTTGTACCGATTCCTAATGAAGCAAATTCACCCTTTCTCGGCTTCATGGCTTTCAATTCCAATGATTTCCGTGGAAATCATTCCTAATCCGATACACTACATTGCGCACCGCTGTCTGCTTCTGTTTACCTTTGCTGCTATGAGTGTTCATTCCCAAGTTTCAACACCCGCTTAGTGTTGTGATTTCACTCAGGGGGCTAATATATACTATCCAAATTCTTTCTTTCTATCAAACAGATGACCTGTTCGAATGTAATCCATTTCATCATATATTCAGATAAGTATTCATGAATCTTGCCTTGTTGAATCCTTTATATGCCCTGTTTACTTTGTGGAAACTATTATTTCCAGGCCATTTGGATTTTGCTGTTATTCTTTGCTTCATAGAGGTGTAATTCAAGACTTTCTCAGTACAGGTAAACAGTGACTTTGATTGAATATGAGTGACTATGTCTAGTCTGATTCTACCAACTTTTATGACTTTTCAGGTGATGATGCGTTATGGTCCTTTCAATACCAAATCCAATCTCTTAGAATGACCACAGGCTTGTCAAAAATTCTATCCATGAGAAAGTAGCCTGGATACCTGTGCGTTGGAATTACATTTGCTTATCGGTACTCAGATTGCTGAATTTAAAGTTGTTTCATGGAATAATTCAATAGGACCTATTCAGGTACCCTACTGGTATGCTATTCTCACATTCATGATTCTTGATCATTCAAATTACTCAATCTTTAGTGAATGTTCTATTTGTCGGATCTTGTTTCCATTGCTCACATGTGCATTTTTGGTTTTCCAGGGTTCCATATTAGTGTTTGGGCTCTTCTACCCTCTAAAATTATACAAGGAATGGTCCCATCTGTCAGTTGTCTGCATTGTGGCTCCCCATGTGTGTCTTACCGAAGGACAGATTAGATCCGTCATCATAATGTTCTCTCTCTATTTGATAATTGTAGTCCCCTATGCTGATATCTTGTCCTTCTTGTCTTTAAACTTTGTGATGAAAGCTCCATATACATGCCAAATATGAAACCTTTAATTAACTTGTTCAATTTTATCTCCATGATCACACATCCATGGCCATTTCCCCCAAATGTCATGCCCTTGATACCAGTTGACACCATGTCCAAGAGTCATATGAAAGAGTCCCCGTGTGATGGATTCCTGTACTTTCTCAGGCAATTTCCTCATTATTTGTTCATAGCTACCCTAAAATTATTCCAATTCTGGTTCATCTTGAAAGTTCCTGCTCCCGTTGGGTATCCAACCTTGCTTTATATTCATCTAAACCTTGTCCATGAATTCCTAATATGTCTACCTTCATGTTTACCAAAAAGTTGTTCATTCGAAAAGACCCCATATGTTTATTTCCTGCTCTAAACCTCATGTATGACAAAACTTGCATTCCAATTGATGTTTATATGGTGTATTCTACCCATTATTCTCAGAACTGAATCCTTAGAAGGTTTGAAGTGTGCTCATAATGGTTTTGGGTCAAAATATCTCACTTTTAAGAAAGGTGCTTGGGAGCGAGTCTGGGCCATCATGTTATAACAGAGATATAGCTTTGTGGTTTGATCTTTTATGGCCTGACAGAATTCATCTGTATATTCAGTAGGCTCCATCCATCGTTGAGGAAAATTCCTACTCAAGATTGAAAGGCCTGAATAATATGTTATTTGTTCTGGGGTGGAAATTTCTCAACATGGAGTCTTATTCAAGAGTTTTACTCTAAGGCTCCCCAATTCTGGATTCAGCTAAGCAAGGCTGAGGTACTGGCCTGAATTGAGTCTGTTTGAACCTTTAGATCTGTCTTTTATAGTATTACTCATCCTCTCATTTTTCTAAATGGGTTCTCTAGTAAGCCTCTGGTATATGACTTCATTCGATTGCATCAAAAGTTGTCCTTTCGGTAAGACAGCCTATAATCATTTTTGTTTCTATTTCAATTACTACATTGAGTTGGACTTTTCCTAAGCATCTAGATGTTGTATTGACTCTAATACTTTGAATCGAAAACCTTCAGAGATGCCTGCATCCATTCTCACTGCCTTCTCAATGCTTTTTCATGCGATTGGACCCAAAAGTAGGGTAATCGGTAATGTTGGCAAATCACATTTTTGCTCTTATACTCCTTGATCCATTGGATATGATCTTTTATATGTCCTTATTTGCTGTGTTACCACCTCTATTTCGATAAAAACAAGTACAGGGAGGCCTGTCTATCAACTGTTTCATCTTGGGTCCCAATATTTGACTTTTATAGATGAACCCCTGGGAACGAGTCTTGCCATTATGGTGTATAGCAAAGAGACCATTTGTTGTATGGTTTGGTATGCATAATACTATCATTGTACTTGATGTGCAAGCTTATTTTACTCATGAGAATAGTCTAAACTTCATGACCTCATGTTTGGTATTGAGTATACCTTGCCACGCCAAGGTGTCATGGCCAGTCGAATAAGACTTTCCATCAATTAGACCATTTGCAGTTTCCAGAGCTATCAACTTGTTGCTTCCAACTCTTGGATCCTGGTTCTTAATAATATAGGCTTGAATTATACCAGTTTCCAGACATCTGGAACCCTTAGGTCAAAATTTTCATTCTGATATTTAAATGGCCAATCTGATTTTTGGAAGGGCAATATTTCTATTACTTTTAGCCCCTGTTCTCTCAATTTGCATGTAATTGAAGTGAAATTTGGTGTAGAAGTATATCTAGGTATGCTGCTCATAATAATTCATTCTTTTTTGTGTTCCATTTTGTATTTACAGAGACTTCGAGAAGTTTGAGTCTAAATTCTGAGTTTGTTACTTATAATAGTCTGAATGTCTAGTTTTGCTCTAAATTTTGTTCTATAGCTCCAATGGTCTTGAAATTTGGCATATAGGTATTTTTGAGGGTGTTTTTCATGATTAACCACTCAGTTTGTGTCCTTATTGAAGATTTCTAAAGTTGTCCTTATGAGTTTAACTCAAAATAGCTGAGAGCGCTTTCCAGGGTATTGTTACCCTTAGTTGGGGAATGCGACAACTGAGGAGAAATAAGTGAGGTGGTTATATAGAATTTATCCTATAGTTTGATATTTATTGTGTCACCCTTGGGCAGCTTTGACCCCTGTCTTTCTGATATTAGGCTCTAGTAGTGTTTCATGCACTGATTCAAGAAAACTTGGTGTGAGCGAGGAAGTGTTACAAGGAAGTTGTGTATTCTTTAACATAATTCTTGCTTCCAATTGAAGTGTGTATGAGGTAAATTCTCTATTATCTAGGATTTATCCTTTTGGCCCTGGAGTCTAAGCTCAAAGCATCCATGAAATATTCATACAACCTTAATCTTCTGAGGTAAAAATTTCCATCATAGTCTTGGATGGCTATGGTATGCACCGAGGCTTTTTGATGGTCTCAGCCCATCATTTATTATTTATTGAAGGTATAAGCTAGCATAATAATTCAAACTACTCTATGTGTGCCGCCAATGACAGTCTTCTGCTACTGTCAGTCTAATGGCTGTATCTCTCTTTTCTTCTTCTCTCTCTCCTTCTCAGGGGTACCTAACCTGACTTGACTATAACACGCCGTATGGATTTATCGATCAATTAAAGTGCCCGCGTACCCCGAAATCTAGTGTTTTCTTCGTTATCTCTCTGTTGCCGCTTTGATTTGAACCGTGTGATCACTGTTTTGTGAGTGTAAGTATTTGGAAGATATATTCGTCGCTTCTCCCATTCCTTACTGGTATGAAATGTGTATGTAGCGACTATGCTTCGTTTTCCTATTTTAGGTCCCCTTGGTTCCTTTTCTGACTTCAAAAAGAAGTCACCATGGCTGATTTCGGGATGGAGACACTTCCTCCCGTTAAGGGGCACAAGTTTTCGATTGTGCTTCTCCAATTAACCGTCATGCTTGTGAATGCAATTGATCGTTTACATAAGGGCGGTGTCGCCATCACGAAGTATTGGGTTCATGTGGTAAGTATCCTTTAACTTCATCTTCCCCCGCCCCTTTTTTTTATCATATGCGCGCGAGACTTAGATTTTTGCATTGTGAGCGCGCGCTTCTAAATCTCAGGCTCCATCCATAATGAAACGATCCATGCGTGCTTTCTGGTTTTTATCTCAGGCTCCGTTTACACTAGCGATGACCCCACTGTACTTTTTTGGGGGATCACAGTCGTCCTGGGGGATCACAGTATAAACTTGTTATCTGGGCGTCATGTGTGTAGCCTAATACCCTTGGGATACACGCGTGATACTGTTATATCTCTATTCCGGTATAAGTATATCCCGCATCTCGAGAGTAGTTTGACAGCGAGGTGACGGAAGGGTTCATATACTCCCTTTTTTTTTTATTTTCGAACGCTTGGTCTGTACAGTCTAGCGGCCATATTCTAGGTAGAGATAAGAATTAGTGCATGCTCTTCTCTTACTGGCCCGACCTAACTTGTTGAAAGTGTCTTATGGATTTTTCTGACTTTTTTGTATTATTTTCTCTTCCAGTTCATGGATGCTCCGTCTGTTTTTACTTCTGCCTGCGCCACCGCCTTCCTTGATCGGCATCTAATTCGGCCACAGACTTTGAATATGCAGAGATTAGAGAAACTACGGCGTGGCATTTACTATCTCCACCAACGAGATGCTACTGATGATGAAATCCCTACCAGCGATGATTTCATCGCTTCTACCAGCTTTCTGGGGTGTACTTCTGGCGAAGCAAGCGAGGTTGAGCAAGAGTATGAGAATATTCTTGAATATCTTGCTTCGGGGTCTGAGGCCTTTTACGGGATCAATCTCGATCCTAAAAATGCCACGGCAAGACTACGGCTCAAGGAGTTCCCCTTACATGTTCGGTCGGTGCTCAACCCTCATTTAGGTCGAAGTCCAGGCATCAACGTTCCCAGTCTCTATGCGGGCCTCAAAGGGAGTTGTAGCGCTATGCACTGCGAAGATGGGGACCTTGACAGCGGCAACATCCATCGATATGGCGCTCCGAAATACTGGCTATTCGTCCATCCACACTACAATCACCATCTCCGTCAGCGCGTTCTTGAAGCGATTCGCAAGAGCAGCAAGAAGGATCTGACCAGGAATGGCTCCCCGGCTGTGGCACTCCTCTCCATCATAAACGACTGCTCCTCGCACCGAGTCTTCTTCGTGAATGGGGCATACCCTTCGAAATCCATGTTCAGCAGCCGGGCCAGTTCATTTACATTCGCGATGGGGTCTACCATCAAGTTGTGAACGCAGGGCCCTGCATAGCTGAGGCTGTGAACATGGGGGGGTGCTCTATGGTCTGGCGGAGCCCATAAATTCAAATCTTGCGGCTGCGATTCCTCTGGCAAGGCAGAGTTCGTTTCTGGTAACCCAAATGTAGCCTTCAATGTTAAAACGGTGTCTCTGAAGAGGCATGTTTGTGATTTCCCTGGTTGCGACGCCTATTACTTCGATCTCCGGGAGCTCGCCGCTCATAAACGAGCCCACAATCGAACGGTGCATACCTGTACGATTTGTCGAAGGTCGTTCGTCAGGCCTTCCGAACTTCGGAGGCATTCCAAGGTCCATCTAACCTCAGAAGAAACTCGAGTACAATGTTCTGTGTGCCAAGGCTTCGTCAGGAAGGACTACATGCGAGTTCATCGGCTCACCTGTCGAGGTGGCTCCCTGGCGTGCCCTTATTGTAGCAAAACTTTCCCTCGGCGGGAGACTCTGACGCTTCATTCTTCGAAGTGTGCATCGCGGCGTTAGATTTTGTGACTCCAAGTAATCATTCTGTATTTTAATGTGAGCACACTCTAGCCCTTAATTGTTGATGCTTCAGTCTCGGAACCATTTTTAGCCACTATTTGTGTCCCATAATCGCATCTGACATCTATGCGTACCAAGTATTATGCCATTTATCCGTGCCATACTGTTATCTAAACGAATTTCGTTATCTTTGAATAATACCTGGCTTCAATCTAAAAGTATTCGATATCCTGAAGGTTTCCATTTGGTCTCAGTTTTCGTTCATATATTCCTAAAGGTCATTACCTAATCTCGATGTTTATTATCATTCTGTTTCATAGAGAACCTTAGGTTATTCATCTGCGTTATTTCGAAACTTATCATTTTATCCGGTTGTCTCAAAATTTTATCATACTATTGTTAGTCTTAGTTATGTCATTTGAAACTCATGTTTGAATCGATAGCCTCTCTTTTTTTTGTGTTTCGAAAATGTTCTCTTCATCGCATTTGGCATTTATATGTACCCAGTATCATGATATCTTATCCGTGCCCTATTGTTATCCAAATGAATTTCTACATCCTTTGAAAAATACAAGGTTTCAATCTGAAGATTTGATTTCTCGAAAGTTTCTCCTACCTTTCCCTGAATGATACTTGTTTCGCAATTATTATATTTGCACGGGGTAATCTATATCTATCCTCAAGTCGGATTGAATCCCTAAAAAAATCGGAAGAGGAAGTAGTGTTTATTCGTTACAATGGTTTGAAGGAAATGTTAATTGCTACTTTTGCTTTCTCTAAAGAGAAAGCTTTGTTATCACCCCAGCAACACAGCAAATTTTGATCAAATTTTCCACTAAATCCGATATTTCCTTCAACAAAATCTCGTCTATCTGAAAAAGCCTTAGACCCTTCTCTTCTGGCTCTTTTTCTTTTGGCTTTCACCAAAATTTATCAATTGTAGGTAACGCCTTTCCTCCTAATGGCCTTCCAAATCCGTTAGAGACTCATCTCTGCACCCCTCTGTCTGTGTGTGTATGTGTGTGTTGTTTCTTATCGGGCACGCTTTTTCTTTTACTCTTCACTATAGCAGTTTTTGACTTCCTCCAAGTTGTATAGAATCCAATTGGTAACCCAGTGGTTTGGCAGCTTTAGCTCCCAGTGAATTTTGATCCGTAAGGTTTCCTAAAGCGAAATTGCCCAAATTTCGCCTCTTAATACATCAATATTCTCTTCTCACACGGTCTCACCACGAATTGAGTTGCCTAAACTATGATTTTTGCATGCTCTATCAATTGGTTAATACCAAAATTCTATCCAATCTCAATTTCTCGGAAAAATCAAAACCTCCACCGCGAACTCCTTTTTAATCATTTTCAAACTTACTGCATCGAAATTCCGTCTCAACTAAACGATGTATATTGTTCAAAAACCTCAGTCTAAATGGTCTAAATCTTTCCAGGAAGCCTTCTCGAAAGAATAAGTCAAAAAAAGATGAAAAATAGTAGAACATTCGAATTAATATTCATTTTCCCCTTGTATGATCCTTAACGATTCATTTATCTCAATTTTAATGACCTAAGGACTTACTTGTGCACCATTCTCAATCGATTGTTTGATACTGAATTTTCATAAGATCCGTAAAACATTATTCAGATGAAGATTCTTTCGGGAAGAGGAGATTTTCACAAAGAACTTTAGTTTAATCATCTCTAAACCAACTATGTCAAAATTTTCTCTCAACCAAGCGATAGATATTGTTGGAAAAACCCTTTTTTTTTTTTTTTATGGCTCAACTCTCTCTGAAATGGTTCCTCAAAAGAAAAAATTCGAAATATAGGGTGTTCTCTTTTCGTTGAGATTGTTACCATGTAACGCCGTGAGAAGGCATCCTGCTCATCACTTTTAACAGCGTAATTTTGCTTACGTCGCGAATCCTCTTATCGTATTTTCTTTGCTCTCGTGCTTTGGCTTACTGATCTTTTCGAGTAGTTACACCTCGGCTTCTTCAAGATCGACCCATTCTCCCGCATATTCTGAAATATGCTCGCGTGAGTATCCTCATTAGTTTTTCTTCTGAGGATTCTGTGAGGGGTTCTTTTATCCTCATTTGGGCTTCATTTCTCATTACAGCTTTGCTCTGATAATTTTGTTTCCTCTCTTGTATTTTGTTGAGAGAGCTGCTCGTGTGATGATGCCCCCTGCGCGACGGCCTAGGCCTGTTGCGGTGGTGCGTCCTTTTACTTGGGTACCTGGACCCTTACCCGAGTTTGACGTCGTGGTGAGTTATTTTTCTTTTTTTTTTCTTATACGTATGCCATGTCCATTTTGATTGTTTTTGAGCGAGTTATTCACGGATTGTTCTATCTTACTCTCAGCTGGGACCAATCCGACCCTTCGTCACTGTCGGCCGAGGTCGTCTCCGGGCCGAAGATGTTCCACTTCGTCGGCCACATTTTCCTGACCGCGAGGCTATTCGTCAGGTTGCTATTTCTCTTTTCATTGGCTGTTCTGCCTAAGAGTCGATCCTTCTCTTTGGGAATTATTATTGGAATGTTCATGATCCTACTGCTACCATATCTATTACAGGTTCCATTATTTTTTGAAGAGGACGAGGTCCCTCTTCGCCCGCCCCGCACTTCTCCACGAGCACATCTTTAATCTTAGGCGATAATGGTATGTATCCTGTTACTTTCGTTACGTTTGGTACATTGGACCAATTCGAGCCTGATTCGGGAAGCTTTATTGAGGAAATTACGATGAAAATGTAGCGCTGAATCATGCCTGTACGTCCCGCTTCCTGATCCCTTTTATATCCATTACAAGGCCCATCAGACTGTAGCCCATGAGCAACTTATGATTTTACTCAATTTTAGATTGGGGCAAGCAGGGTAAGAATTCCATTTTTATATAGTACATCAATTATCACTGCGTGTGATTTACGCTAGCACACCTGAATGAGATTTTATTCTCTTTCCATATGAGTATTACGAAAAGTTCGAAGGTTTCATATCAGGCTGATTGTCAATATCAAAGAGACTTCGCATTGCTCTTTGAAAAATTCGGACTGCCGATCAAAGTAATGAATTTGTATTCCTCAATTACGTTTGTACTGAGTCAAAAACGGTCGATAATCTTCCAAATCATGCGGGATAATGACAATGATCATTGCTTGTGATGTATGTTGCTACTTTTCCGAAACCCTTTTGATTGCTAGTGCACCTCCGCGCGTCAAATGTTTTTGAATCGTCTTTTGTTTATATATTTCAGTGACCATTTTCAACTCGTAATTTGACGGTGTTGTATGATTTTATGTATGCAAGGAGTGGTGATCTGTAGCTTATTTCATCAGTACCCGCGTTTGCCAAGAAATTCGATGTCAACGTGATCAGGGGGAAGAGAAAAAGTTCTGACTTTTGAGTTGGTTGGACATTTTCTTATTTTCGTATTATTTTCGTGGAAGATAAAAGATCCGTTGGCATATCATATCCAACCACGGCTCGTCAAGGTGCCTTTTTCTGAATATTCGCACGACAACTTGAGCTTTGCTAAGTGCAATTTTCGTATTAGCGCGAAACCTCTCGCGCCTTGGTGTCGCCAGCCACTTGACTCTCGTCCATGTGCTGCTATGCGGTTGGCAATGCAACCGAACCCCGATGATAGCAAGTGATGCTGTAGTTGTAATATGATGTACTTCGAGGGTATGCATGTTACTGATGTATTCTCTTTGATTCGCTTCTTGACTGCAATCGGCAGCATATTTTTTTGCTTAGATGCATTCCGTGAGGTGCGAGTTTTTCTTTCTTATCGGCGACATATGCGTATTTGCTTCTTGTAAGGGAGTCAGCGAATCCGATCGACGATTCTGTCAGTGAGACTCTTTCACGTGTTCGTGAATCTATTTATTAAATACATTTACTGAAGCTTGAAACGTTCGTACATGTCTTTCTCTTGAAATTGATAACCTTCTGCGTGAGAGCTCCTTCTATATCTGCTTGTGCAATATTGAGGGTTTTATTTTTTATTCTTATTTTACTGAGGAAAATCGAACGGGCACAGGGGCCCTTCATATATCGATATTATGAAGGATTCATACCCAGTATCCAAATTATTTACAAGTGCAGATAATATCAATGTTCGAAAATTGATGGCAGATCGTTCATGAAAATAATGAGCGATATCGATCCAAGATGTAAGCCTCGGGGAACTCCTGATTGGCAAGAGAAGAATTCAGAGAGAGATCGGTTTGTTCTAACAGACCGTTGGCGATCGCAAAGATATGACGAGATTCACTCAATTAATCCAAGGTTCAGACCATAATCATATATTTTATCAATTAGGATTCCATGATCAACTGTATCAAAAGCTTTCGAAAAATCAATATAAATAGAGTCCATTTGCGAGTGTTCTTCAATCACATTAAAGATAAAATCTGAATAGATTAATAGATTTGTGACTACTGATCTTTCTTTGGTGAAGCCATGTTGTTCTTGTGCGATAGACTGGCAAAAACTATTATAGGCTACCGTGGTGGTAACCGTTTCGAAAAATGTTCTCCTGGAATCACCGGAATAAATATTGATCTTTGTTCATAAGTGATCTCGCATCTAGATGATCTCGATCTTGGTAGAGAATATCTCATAGAGATTATGTGGATGATAATCGGGCTAGACATAATAGTGGTAGTTTTAAGGTTGGGATCTTAGGTTTATTATTCCAATTCCACCCACGCTTTCAATGAAAATTATTGCTTTTATTCATTTCTCTCGTGTTAAATTTTCCATGAGTAATTACATTGAGGATTCTTATATGATAGTTTACGTATTTTCGTAGTTGTCAGCTTCTGTGTTATTCAATCCCATCGTTCGTCGAGCTGCGGTCCGAGATATCCAACGTCGATAGGAACCCAGTTCGGGTGAGGTTGCGGGTTCTGGTGATGGACTTCTATTTCTTGGGTCGGTGGATCAACTTCCGGCGTCTTGAAAATGGTAACACCAGCGATACATATTGTTATTGTGTCTGGCAGGATTTCGATGTGTATGCATATCCCGTTCATTATCCGTTGGAGTTGCAAGACTTCGGTGCGTCTTGGTCTTTTTTGGACATGTTGTAGACTAAAGCATGGTCGCGCGCACTGTGGCCAGGCTTCTTCTTCATACTGTATTTCTTCTCCAAAAAGACTTCGCAGGTCCCAAACATTCCTAAGCCTAGACACGTGTCGGCCGTCGACAACTCGTCCGTTCCACGCCCTCGCTTGAGCTCTCTCTAGCTGTGGTCGCGAGTTTTCCATTCCATAAAACAGCCTTTGGAGGTTCCATACATCGTGCCCGTGAATCGAATGATTTCCTTCGTTGAGGCTTGCATTACTTTCGCGATTTTCAATGCGTATTCTTCTCCATTCGTTACATTCCGCATCGGTGTATCTTGGTTTGACCGAGTATGACATGATGCTTTAATTTGTTTCCTATTTTCCTTAACAATCCGATTCACTTGTTTTCTTCTTTTCTCTTGATTCCAGATACTTTCGAAAAATTCTGCCGCTTTGAAGCCTAACGCCTGAATGCTTGGTGATTGCGTTGTGATTTCGTTCTGGCAAAATATGCAACTGAACTGTTCTCAATTACTCTGGTGTTTTATAAATGGTTGAGTACCCTTCTTTATTCATTCTTTCCCCGCCTTCTCACGATCGTAGGGGCGTCTCAGATGAAGATTTTCTGCGCGTCTCGCAGAATATGCCGAGTGTGCATGGTCTGTTAGTCTGGTTAACGAATCAGGCGCCGTTCTTCGTAGCGGCAACTCGGCGCTTCTCCTATCTTTCGTCTCCTTAGCAGTCCTCGTCGAGGAGCGTATCGGAGTTCAATAATGGACCCTGAAGACCTGTGCCGTGTGGTGAGGATGCAAGAATGTCGCGTTCTCTTGAAGCGTTGTCGTTCTCTTGAATCTCAACCGAGGCATGACCGTCTACAAGATCGGAAGGCGCAATTAACTTGCGCGATTATCAAATCGGCATCAAGTCCCAATGATCCGGTCCTCCAAGATGCAACAGCGCTTGTCCGAACTTTTTTGAAAAATAAGTCGGATACCTTAATGGCGGTGCAAACGGTGCTGCATCGTCACTGTTTGCCGTCCGTTGCTGCCTCACTTGACTTGGACATCGCCCGTATTGCCCGACTTTCCGAGAAATGTCGGCTTCCTACCAAAAAATCGCTACGAAAAAGGTGTCCGCAATGTAACGCAGCGGTGACCTCGTCTTCGATTTCAAAATTGGGTTTTTTATGTGATCGATGTTTGTGAGTTCCATCTGAGTTTGAACGTGCTTCCTCTCAGTTTTTGATATTTATTCTAATTTATTCTTTCTTTTCTTTTTATTCATTCTAGGGCCCTGTATCTCAGCGATGCCTATTGGAGTGAATGCGAACAAAAAAATACCCTCTGTGCTTATCCCTGACACTCTCTGACTAATTTCCGTCGTTCTTATTTTTATATATATATTTTCTTTTTTTATCTCAATAGTTCCTTGATGAAAGAAAAATTTTCTGAACTTCCTTACTCAATCACTCCTACCTGAGACAATTTCTGAAATCCAAGCCTCATCATTGGCTAACAGCGTAATTTCCGATCACATGCGTCACCATGGCTTGGCGTTAGTCCGAGGTTTCTTTCAATCTCCTTATCGTCATCAGTAAAATATCATGATGTCCCTTATCTGTACGCGCGGCGTGCCGTTTCCCTCTCCACTCTGTCATTCTCCTTCTCTTCCTCATCATTTTTCTTTTTATCTGGGTGGGAGAGGTCAGCCTGTGCGTGCTCCTTGCACCTCCACTTTGATAGCTTATGGTCATGATCTCTATGACAGCTGGGCTTCTGAACTTTTCGCAAGTGCGTATGTTTGATTGTTCTTGTGCCACTCGACTTTACTCCACGATGGCTCGTGATCACGAGGAGCTTGAAAGGGCTGGCTTTCAGCATGGTATTGAAGACTTCATTATTAATTCGAGTCCTGTGCGGGTCGAGCTTCGTGATGGTATTTTGACCATTCGGGTCAACTTGACCACCGCTGGGATCATTCCACCCTTGGTATCTGCCCCTGTGCCGGGTGGCTCTACATTACCATCTCTTTCCTCTGCTCTTGTGCCCGGAATCAGTGTACCCTTCAGCAGTAATTCATTGAACTCGAGCCTTCGATTTGGTAGTGCTGTTCCGCGAGAAGAAGGTTGTGAGGTGCCGTCTTGCGAATTCTCGAAAGACTCTGATTTACTCTCCAAATTGGATAATGACATCGAGGTTGATGATGAGAAGGATGACATCGTAATGGACAACCCTTTCTTCAGTTGTGGTGCGTCTCTTGACGATGATGAACCCTCAAATGATCCCGCTATAGCTGGGCAGGCTCCAATGTCTGAAGGTACCAAGATGGACGTCAAATGCATCCCTGAGTCTGCTCGAATCGTCGATCGACCCAGACGAAATCGGCGTAGTGCAGCATTCTCTCCCGTGGTTGATCGGCCTTCGGCTTCTCGACGCCGTAGCGCCAACCGAGCATCTCGGGTCGAAAACGATTTCTTGCTGCGAGAAATTCAATCTCGTATAGAAGCCGAACTCAGTGCGGCCCCCCTTGAGTCTCAAGAAGTTGAAGCGCGACTCGCTCGGTTGCACCAACTTGCCGAGTATCGGCGTTATGACCTGCAGCATGGAGGGCGGCGGAGACCCGAAGGTGCTCGCAACCGGTGCTACTTTTGTTGGGGCGTGGTTGGTCCCCGGAGCCATTCCGTCTCGGGCTTGGTCTACAGGGCTTGCGAGTGAGTATAAAGGGATCTACTCGTAAAAATTTTCGCTCCAGTATTGGCTTTTTTTTCGAGAATTGCGCTTACTTTCCGTCGTGTTTTCGTATCTTCTACCCATCAGCCTAGCATCGTTTGAGTACTTTGATGCGTTTTTGGGTTTTCGGATGTGAGATCGCGCATTGGTGCTTATGCATTTCTGCGTAGTGGTGGAGGAAAGATTGGATAATCAATTCTGTTTTCTTCGGATAAAACTCAAATTTGGTGAGCTTCCCGATTTCCGGATACTTATGTAAGAATTGATGCGATAGTTAATTCATAGCTTGTTCAGAGCACCTTACATTCGTTTTTATTTTTTTTATTTTTTTATTATTATTTTTTTTTTTTTTTTATCGTCGAAGTAGCCTGCGATTGTTCGGCTTGAAGGACAATTATCGTAGAACATTTTTGCACTAGATCAGTTGAGTCCTCTTACTGTTCTGCCGTGTATGTTATCTGTTTCCTGATTCCCGACTCTATTAAGTTATTCTAAATATATCTTCGTTTTCTGATTCCAGAGCAATCTCTCGTGGCGTTTCGTCACCAAAAGGAGTGGTAAAGGACAACCAACCCCTCGCTTCTGATCGTTAGTCGCGTCCTGCTGGTCTCCGCAGTGCTTCTACGCTCCTATAGTGCCATCTTCTGATCCGATCAGTGTATTCAAATATTATGGAGATTCCCCATGTAAAACCATATGTATGTGACCCTTTCCGTGAAATACTGTTAGTTAAATATCGATTTCAAACTTATTATTTTTGTTTAAAATGTATTATTATTATTATTATTGATTATTAAAATATCGATCTCAAACGAACTTGAATCATTTTCCTCTTCTCCCCTCCTCCTTCTCGCTTAAAAAGTATCTTAAAATTGACAATTTCTGCAAGAAATTTTTCCAATTTTGGTTTTCAATATCTTCAATATCAACAGTGTGTTTCTTGTAATATTATCATTTTTTCATCAATTTTGAAAGTAATCAATCACCATGAAACAGATATTTTTGCAGTACCTTATATCAACACTTTTATGATTTTCTCAGCATTCTAGTTATACGTGGTCGATCGGGATTCCACCACTCGCTGCTCTCTATCATATGTATTACATGCGTAAGCAAAGCTTATCGCTCTGTCGAGTAGTATGAGAGCATTGATGTTATGTAGCTTTTCTGTATATCATACACGTCTTACCACTGGATTGTAAAAGTAGAAACCCGAGCCGATCTCGGAGGATCTAATCATTATTCTAATTGAATTCCTTGAATTACTGTTGATTGTAAAATTGCAATCAGATTTTGCTTTTGATTACTATTCCTTAATTCTAAGGTGATAAGGTCTCTACTTGAAGTCAATTATTTGAACTCGTTTGTTAATCGAGTTTTTTTTATTTTCTCAATATGATTGAACTCAGAGTTTTGATAATTTATTAATATTGGCCACTGCCGCGTTGTTGACGTATTTTTTCTCTCCTGTTTTAGGGGTTTGTACTTATTAATAACTACATAATTTGTTTATTTCTTGATTTATTATCATTCTGGAACCAATGTCTACATTGTTGAATACAATTCCGTGATCCATAATGCTTATGAATTCATATGCTTATGAACTTACATTCTATTCGCTCCACATAATTTCCTTATCCTAGTACTTACATTATTTTTCTTCCAAAAAATTTTGTATATTCGAAGATGAATTAGGATGATGTAAATTGACTTTAAATTAAATATGATTCTCTTCTTAAAACTACTGCGACTTACATTCTACTCACTTCACATAGTTTTTCTTATTCTAGCATTTACGTTATTTTTTCAAAAAAATTTGTATATTCGAAGATGAATTAGGATGATGTAAATTGACTTCAATTCGATATGATTCTCTTCTTAAAGCTACTGTTACTTATATTCTATTCACTTCACATAATTTCCTTATTCCCGCATATACTTTTTTTTATTTTTCAAGAAAAATTTGTATATTCGAAGATGAATTAGGATGATGTAAACTGACTTAAATTTAGTATGATTCTCTTTTTAAAACTATTCCCGTTAATATGCTATTGATTCATCCTGGTACTTGTTTTTACTCGTTTTCAATGCTTTTGTCATATGTTTTTCATAAAATGGAGTAGTAAAACTTACATGTAATTCAGGTTTTACACTCATATCTTTATTGAGACGCTCGATGATTCACCTGTTGCTAGATTCACGACCCTTCATCGGACATGTCATGTTCATCGCCTTTTCACCTCGAAATTGTTTTCCGAATTAGCGGTAGCGCATGTCGTAGGTCCTGGTGACTTTTGTTACTGGGCTCCATTTCTTGCATTTATAGTGGTTCAAATCTTATTGAAAATCTGTCATCACCTGATTCATCTATGCGAGACATAACTACTGTGTAAGTTTTCACCACCCCGTGGCAGGGACATTCAATGCACTTGTTTACTTTGACTTGATTGGGGTAATTCTTACAGAACAAGTAATCGATCACCATGTTGGCGCCATAATCGAATCTGCTGATCTGAGTTGGGCATGGTACTTGCGCTTCATCTTCCGTTATAATAAGTGTATACTGAAGGTTCCCAGGGCACGTGACGTACGAAACGATCGTACTCCCCGTGTAAAGTACGTAGACGAGTCTCCGTCGTTCGTATATACCAGTCCCGCACCGAGGCGCCGTATAGCTGCGGAAACCAAGGAGGCTGCATTTTCCGCAGTGTACTGGGAAGGTGAACAGTCCTGTGTGGTCGATGATGAAACATCCTCCTCCTGAGCGTCGAGGTCCCCACGTCCTTTTGGTGATGTCTGGTCTCACGTATACTTGCATTTTTATAGTTGACATGCACCTTCTGCATCTGAGGTATTCTATGGCCTCATCAGTTATCAAAGTGACATCTACACCTGGCCGTGGATATTGTGTGTCCACGAAAGGCAAGTATGGTATGATTCTAGTCTTTCGTTCGATCTCTGTAGCCCTTTCTTCGTGGTATTTTTTCCACACTTTTGTGCGATGACGCTGGTCCAGAATAGGTTCCAGGGTGCGTCCGATGATACTAATTCTTCTCTTGAATCGAGCATTGTCTCTGGCCATTTCTTCCCATGGCCCACGGCGGGCGCTCCGATGTGCGTGATTCCAATGTATTATCGTGTGAATTTCTGGTACCAAATTAAAACGCACTCTCCTCATCTCGAAGGTGTCTGAAGAATTGCTCACACTGCCCATCATTGTCTTTTCTCTTTACTGTACAGTGCAGAGTAAAAGGGTCCACGCTTAGTTCCCGAAAGATGGAACACATTTTATATATTGTAGAGGACATATTCTTCTCATCATTAAGTCGGCGACCAGAAGAGGGTAATTATGCTTGGGTGGGGGTAGGGCGTAGCCTAATTACTCCTTTCGCTCTTATATTCAGGGGTAATGAAAACGTCACGAGTGGGGGACACGAACAGTGTGCGCAAGAAGGTATAACTCCCGCGTTGCCTCGCCACTCAATCACGGAGTGGTCTCACCGTTAATCTATTCTTCTTCGGCCATATAGGTCCTCTTTCTCCCCCACTGAAAATGGACGGCCGGCAAGCCGGCCGGCAGGGCGGCCGGCAGGGCGGCCGGCAAAGCGGGCGGCAGGCCGGCAGGTCTGCCGGGCATATATTTTGTTCGAAAATTTCGGCCGGCAGGGTGGCCGGCAGGGCGGCCGGCAGGGCGGCCGACAAGAAAAAATTCAAAAATTCAAAAAACTCCTTTTTTTTGGAAACGATTTTTTTTTGCACAATTTTTTTTCTCGAAAAATTTATCGCCATGCAAATAATTTTAATCCAATAGTTTCTTTAATTCAAAATCAGTCGCCGAGGACTGCGAAGACGATTCCCTTGTTGCAAATTATCGGCTCAGCTATTGACATTCTCATGTGCTGTTTCAACCGATCCGTCTGGCATCACAATCGCAAACTGGTAATGAGAAAGGTAACCGTTAGTATTCCACAACAATAATGATCATAAGAGTATATTTTGTAAATTTACCTCTCAATCTCCACTAAGTGAATAGCACGGAGTCTTCTGAGTTTTGATTATGTCTGTGTTCACTTTGCTCCTTTCCTCAATCCTTCACGATATATTTCTGGAACCTGTAAATTTTGTGAATGAAGCAACAAATCTAGGTTTGACTTCGTTTTTATCCAAAAAATCAATGTTGGGACGTACAAATAACTATGTCTTCCAGGTATGTAGAAGAGTGAGAGATTGTGAACTGCTGAATGATGTAACAACTTGCAAGGTATCCGAGGTCTTCGGTTCATCTAAACAATTGGTGTTTCAAGAGTTATCTTCCAGCTAAGCACCAGCTCCATCAATAATGTAATAAGTTTGGCAAAGGTGTTACATATCCTGTATTTTCAATGGTAATCTGGACACATATAGAAGTGGAAATGGTGAAAAAAAAATGTGCAAAAGTCGAAAATGTTTTTTTAAAAGATCAGAGATATTTATGATTTCATAATTTTCTGATGATACTTCCCCTTGGTTCGCAATTTTTCGTCCACTATCTCGATGTAATTCGATCATCAAATCGTCTTCGCAGTCCTCGGCGACGGATTTTGAGCTAAACGAAACTATTGGATTAAAATTATTTGCATGGCGATAAAATTCCTGAGAGAAAAAAATTGTGCAAAAAAAAATCGTCCCCAAAAAAAAGGAGTTTTTTTAATTTTTCAATTTTTTCTTGCCGGCCGCCCTGCCGGCCGCCCTGCCGGCCACCCTGCCGGCCGAAATTTTCGAACAAAATATATGCCCGGCAGACCTGCCGGCCTGCCGCCCGCTTTGCCGGCCGCCCTGCCGGCCGCCCTGCCGGCCGGCTTGCCGGCCGTCCATTTTCAGTGGGGTCGTTGAACAGAGTGACCCCGCATTTTACTTCGCTTTTCAACAAACGCGTTCAAGACAAGTTCGTCGCTGCACCTGAGGATTAGGGTTAAGAGGGATTTGTGTGAGCTGCGGTGAGTATCAGTTTTTCTCTGCTTTCGAAAATGATCAAAGCTGCGAAATTTTTTCTCCATTTTTACTCGTGGTGATCGTTATTGCAGATGGATCCATACACGTGCTCGGCTGGTGTTTTGCCCTTGACAGGAGTACCTGATCAGTCTTCGGGTTTGACCCCTGCTGGCTGGATCTATTGATCTCCAGTTGGGAATTGCTTCTTTGCACCGCATGTGATGCACCCTTTTCCTCCTTCTTCTCAATGGTTGTGGTGCCCACCAGTGCCTTCTACTGCCATGGATCATCCGCGCTTTGACCGCTCTGGCGCGGCTCGAGCCGTTTCCCGTTCTGGCACTACTATGCGAGGTGGGCTCGCTCGGCGTGTTTTCCTGCCATGTAAGAATCATGTGCGATGCCGTTGTCGACCCTATCCTTTGGGTCCCACGTCGGGGTCTCGATGATCACCAAGCTCCAGCTACCACTCTGAACAGGTGAGTTCTTTGATATAAATAATTTCGTCCGACTTTCGTATTGCTTGTGTGCGTCTCGTTTCAGCGCTGGCGTCACTTCAGAGATCGTCGTGCGTTGGTTTCTCGTACTCCTGGTCCTCCTATTATCCTTCCTAATCTTCCAATATCGGAGCCTAACCAGGGTTCCAATTTGTCTCCAGTGTCTGTTAACTTGGATCCCGTTGATGAATCTCTTTTATTCCCGATGGACCTTTCTGATCCGATCATTGATTTTGACGTTGAAAATTTGCTATCGCTTTTCGATCCTCTTCTATCAACTTATTTTAATTTGATTGGCGACGGATCACTGCTCACCCCTTCTGAACCTATTTTTCTGCCCCTCGCTCCTCCTTCAGATACACTGATCTCGGCTGCTGATTCCACTTCTCGACTTGATGAATCCGTAATTCCTGATCTACCTTTATCCCCTCTTCTTCCCGCGTCTGACGAGTTTCCTACGGAATTGCCATTTGATGAGCTATGGTGGGTGCCCGGATTCCCATTTGTATTAATTGTTGAGCTTGTTTGTATAATTCTTTTCTTCTCTTCTCTTCTCTGCAGATTCAACGTTTTTGGACCACCGAGCCAGCTCGTGCTCCTCGCCTCTTCGCAATCCCGGCTCTTGTGGATCCTTCGACGCGCAGTGATAACGACATGCGCCGGACTGTGCATTCTCTTTCATCAGTTCACCGACTTCGAGATGTGATCGTGACCATAATGAATCTCACTGGTGCGCAAGTCGCTGCGGCTTTCCAATCCAATCATTTCCTTCGCCACTCATCGGGACCCAATGCTGGATCAGGGAGTCTGGCCCCTTTGTGCCCTGCTTTATCGGGACTTGATGTGCTCGTGAGCGTCATCGATAGTTTGCTGGTGATTGAAAACGCCAAGGTTGAGGATGTTTTAGAATGGATCGAGGGCGAGCTACCCGACTTGCGTGAACGCAGAAATCTTAAGCTCGGCCAATTTTATGCAGATAGAAAATTCCTCCAGCGTCAGGTTAGACTGGCTGAACAACGTGCCATGCGTGCTCGTACACCGAGATCAGCATCTCCCGATTATCATTTGCGAGAGCTTTTCGGCGAGGATGTGGAGCCGCAATCTAATGACGTCTGCGGTATATATGATACATCAGTACCGGTGAGTGACGCTGTTGCTGATCTTTCTATTCCAACATCTCCTGATGAAGTCGCTAATATTGACCGGCGTGGCCTTCTACCGATTGTGAAGCGTTTGACTATACACCGTGACACTGGTGACCGGAATGGGGTTTTCCTCCATCAAAGAATCTCTGCTCGTGATGCAATCAATGAAATATTCACTTGCAAAATTTGCTATGATTTCATTCATTCTGATTATTATCCGTGCATTAATGGCCATCCCTTGTGCAAGAAGTGTCGGGAGTCGCAACGCGGTTCTAGATGCCCGTTTTGCAGGGGTGAATTCTTACGTCACGAGAACATATTTCTTCGAAAGTTGGCTGCTAAGGTATCTTTTGCTTGTCGCAATGATTGGCTGGGTTGTCTGGAGTTTCCCTTGGCTTCTGATTGGCCCAAGCATGTCAAAGAGTGTCGTTTCCAACCTAAGCCAATATCGCGCCGCGATCGTGCTATGATTGATGCTCGCGCCGAATCTTTTCTATGGTTCTAACTCGCTTTGTAGCGCTGAGTGGTTCTGTATTATTGCGTATATCATATTCTTCATTCTCTATATAGTAATACGCATTATGTATTGAATATATGACCAATAAATTGATCAAATTTCTTCGTACTCTCTTATTTCTTGTCGCCTCTCCTCTCTAGATTTTGGTTAATTTTCCAGTTGTTGATGCTGATCTCGATAATTAATTGAAATAGTCCTGCTCAGTTCCAATCTGATATACGCCAGACTCTTGAATTTACATTCTGAGATCTCACTTTTAATTCAGGGTACATTTATATATATATATTTTTCATTGACATTTCCATTTACTTATTACTTATTTCTATATCTATTCAATCGTTTCAGTTTTATTCCTAGTTCTCCACTATTCCTTAAAATTAAATTTATGCTATCCGGAGGGGAGAAAAAGAAACTCTGATTCAATGCTCCTCTTGACCTCGATTGAGGCTATCGTCTTCACTTGAGTAACAGTTTTTAAGCTTGTCAATGTGCACAACCCGTGTTTTATCGCCTTTTTGAATACGCGCATTATTGCTCTCGTAATCAACTTCCAGTATTTCACATGGTCCTACGTAATGTTTATCCCCTTTACCATGTCGAGGTTCTTTGAGCAGGTAAACAGTTTCCCCCTCTCTAAAAAATTTAGGGTTGATTTTCTGGTCCTTGTAAAATTTGGATTTGAACTTATTTCTGAGTTGGCTCATAGCTGAAAGTGTCCTGAGTTCTGTGAACGCCTTTGTCATGTCCGCAAGGTATTCGTCGTAAGTTATTAGCTGATCACGAGGTGGGAAAGATGACGGCGTTCTTGCTCTTCGACCAAAGACGAGTTCGTGTGGAGAATATCCCGAATTTTCGCGTGTCATTGTATTCAGCGAGTGCTGTGCCTGTGGTAGAAGTTCGTCCCACTCTGTATGTTCGTTCAGATACATCGCTAAATATTCATTCAAGGTATGGTGCATACGCTCGATCGATCCGTTGGACTGCGGGTGGTAACTAGAGCAAAGAAGCCTATTAATTCGGAGAATTCGTGCAAATTCCTCAAATACCTTCCCCATAAAGTGTGACCCCTGGTCTGTGAGAATTGATACCGGTAATCCATAATAACAGATGAAGTGTTCCATCAGAACCTTTGCGACTGTGATTGCCGTAGCTTCTGTCGTGGGTGTTAGCACACAAAATTTACTAAAGCAGTCCTGTATTGTAAGGATGTAAATATTTCCACGTTTCGTCGGACTTTTCGGACCAACGAAATCCATTGATATCTTCTCGAATGGTATCATGGGTGTATCGGTTATAACCATTGGCATTTTTGTCTTGACTCGTACTAACTTATCTGTTTGGCATGTCGCGCAACCTCTCACGAATATTCTCACGTCTGCCTGCATATTTGGCCAGTAGAATTCGCTTGCTAGTCGATCGTATGTTTTTGTGATGCCCTTGTGACCCCCGATCGAAGATTCATGATACTCCTTAATAATTCGATATCGCTCTTGTTCAGGTGGGACCGGTAGGTTATTCTTGTACAATACTATAGATATCGTTAATTTTCTGAATATCCGATTACATTGCTCTATGAAGTATCCCCATTTGTTCTTATTCAGCATTGCCAAATCTCTGATAATTGCTATTGATTTTATCCCTTTACTGATTACGAGTTCCCGTAAGAGTTTCAAAACTGCCGTAATATCTGGTTTCAAAGCTTCCGAATAAGTTGTGCTTTTAATAACTAAGCCAAATAATTTCACCTGCCTATACTCTGATACAATTATTTCGCCGATCTATCGCCCTTGACTTAGCAGCTCATCTTGCCCAAGATATTTTCTTTCTATCAGTGAATTCAGTACTTCCGATTCCGTACACATGGTCGCTGGTATGGTGTACACAAGATTATCTATGTGTGAGAATGGGTGATCGTTTACCAATTTAACACCCGTGAAAACGTCTATATCTTCCTCGCTTACCACCCAGGGTGGTATTTCTTGTGGTCCCCGTGCTTCCGCTGTTAGGTAGCGTGTCATTGCATTGTTCCTCTTACTCAATCTATTTTCTCGTATCGTTTCTTGTTCGTTTATGATTGGTGGTTGTAATATCTCATCTTCTCTAAGTATGGCTTCATCAACCTCCATATCCACAGCAAAGGATTCCGCTGGTAAGGATTCATCTGCGATTCCAGTGTGCTTACGGATGCCCATATTGATCAATGGTGTATAGTGTTTACCTCTCAAATGGACATAAATAAACTCATTCTGGTCGTGTGCCCTGAAATGGGCGTATCGAAACCTGTCATCACATTGAAGATGCACACAGATATTTACATTGAACTCTCGTGAGAATATGAATACGATATCTCCATCCCCATATGCCGTTTGTGACGTTAATATTGCTATTGCTGCTGCGGGGTCTCCACAAGATGGGAGATGTCTACTGTCTAGTAAAACCTGGCGAAGTTGGAGGGCTGACATTTCCCAACCAAAAATCTTAATAAGTGTGTAGAACAGACAGTTTCCTGGTGGTTTTGAGTTGATTTTGGTGTCATGGAAGAACGCACAATTTGGCTGCGCACACTCGTCATGTTCCTCGTAGTTTTGGAACCTGACGATCGAAGAATTTGTTTGATCCTCTGCCTTCGAGAACATACCAGTGTCGTCCCAAGATAAGTCTTGGGTTTGTGGGTCTTTGAATTCGGAATCATTCATAGACATTTCTGGTGTGGCTAGTGACCTTGGGGTGCGTTCCAAGTCAGAGACGCGTGATTCCCGAAGGGATGTGAGATTATCTGTCATATGCCTCTCATGAATGTCGTTAGGCTCCACAGATGTCATCTTTACATGTTCTGGCGCAGGGTTCTCTTTATTCGCACTTACCGCTGCCGTTTCCAGCAAGGGTTGCATCTGTTCGTCAGTTTGGTTATGCATCGGATTTTCATGAGATGTATCGTTTTCAAACTGATCTTTCATTGTTATATCCCCTTGAAAATCTTCTAGTCGAGTAAGATTGACAACTGGTTGATATTCCGGTAATTCGAATTGGTTTCGGACGTCCTTGTAGGGGTTTTTGGTCCCTTCTGCTCCAAGGTGCGTTGAGTGTAATGGGATAGTTCCCATCTCTGATCTTCTCATGTCGTTTATATTCACTCTTGAAGTGCTGCTTCCCACTTGAGAGTTTGTCCAAACAAGTATCTGTACTCCGGTGTTCCTCTGATCTTCAAATCGCTCAACTTTCCAGGTGAGATGTCGATCTCTGTTCGTTTCTTCATCGTGTTCGGACCGTGTTTCTACCTTTTGGTTTTCGTTGGTCGAGTTCTTACAATCGGAAGTCTGCTCAGGGAGATTGACATATTGCGTCGAATCAGGGTTATTGAAACCCATGTTGATTGGCTCGATTGTCTTTTCCGAATCTTCGGTGGTTACTTGATTTTGTTCTTTAATCGATGTACCCAGACTCTCGTTTGAATTTGAATTTTCGTATTGTGTATTCCCAAATATCTGTATATTCCTCTGAGAAAGGGGTTTTCCACTCTCTGCTATAGGTCTCTTGATGGTTGTGCCTTTGTTTGGTGTGCTCGTAATTTGAATTTCTGCTCTGATGTCCTGTTCGTTTCTCAATCGTTTCAAAGAGTCCATGTCATTTTGGGCTTGGCTTAATATCGGTTCGGTGCCCGGATGATCATCGATTTCTCTCAACATTGTACACAATGGAAAATTCCGTCCTGTACATCCCCTTGGCCCATCGGGTCGCATCATGCGCTCTGCATTGGCCGCTCCACTCCATTCTTCATCTTCATCCTCATCTTCATCATCGTCTGAGAAAGGGTCGCTCGAATCACTATCATAGTGGGCCTTCTTCTTTTGTGATGGATTACCTGATTCTTCTGTAGGATTCGATTCGTCCCACAATATTCTATTCTCGTCGTTCGCTTCCTCCCTTCCCCGTTTGTGACTTCGAGTTTCTACGACCAGCACCCGTGCACTGGCCAGCTTCGCGGCTTCTTCCTGTTCTTGCTTTTCTGCTAACTGATACAACTCCACCGTTGGGCGCTCTGGGTTTTCTTCGCCCTCATTCAAAACGATATTCCTTGAAAGGGCATCAGCATGGGCATTCTTTTCAGCCCTTCTATATACGATTTCGAAGTCTAGGCCTCTCAATGCGGCCTTTAGCCTATTAAATCTCAAATCTGGCTTCTTCGTGTTGTGATAGTGCTTCAAGGGTTCATGATCTGTCACTACTAAGAACCTTTTCCCGTATAAAAAATGATGGAATTGCTCTGTACCGAATACTACAGCCAAGAGCTCTTTCTCATAAATACTCCAGTAATACTCTCTACCCCTGAGGGCTCTTGATGCATACGCACAGGGCTGATCTTTCCCTAAGATACCGATACTGAGAATTGCTGCTACTCCATAATTACTGGCATCTGTACTAAGGATCAGAGAGTCTGATTGTGTTGGACATGCGAGGACCGGTTCTTGGCATAGTGCTTCGCGCAATTCCTCGAAGGCCTTTTGCTGGTCTTCCCCCCATTCGAATTTCACATCCTTCCGTAATAGTTTGTTGAGTGGGTATGCTATGTCTGCAAAGCCTTTGACAAACCGGCGGTAGTATGAGGCGAGGCCCAGGAATTGTTTGACTTTTTTTGCTGTCGTGGGTATTGGGTATTTGCGTACTGCTTCTATCTTTTTGGGATCCATACGGATCTTACCATTCCCTGCTATGTGGCCTAAAATGCTCGCTTCCCGCTGGAGGTACTGGCATTTTGAAGGTTCTACGGTCATGTTTGCTTCATCAAGTCGCCTCAGGACTTCTCTAAAGAGTTTCCCATGACTTTGCAGATCCGGGGCTGTTATAATTATATCATCGAGATACACGTATACTCCAGAGGACCCCAGTAAAGAGCCTAGGACCTTTTCAATAGCTCGTTCAGAAGTGGCTGGACTATTACGGAGTCCCATCGCCATCCGGGACCACATGTAGAGCCCAGAGCTCGAGCTAAATGAGGTCCTAAATTTCGAGTTTTCCGACATGGGAATTTTCCAAAATCCCTGGCGCAAATCGATTGCCGTTATATATTTCGCGTTTGCAACGCTTTCTATGATGTCTGTAGTGATTGGGATAGGATAGCTATCGGCTACTGTGATTGCATTCAATTGGCGAAAATCTACCACCATACGCCATCGCACTTTCCCGTTCGAATCTGGTTTTTTCTTCACAATCCACATCGGGCTTGAGTATGGAGAATCCGATTTTTCGATTATTCCTGCTTCCAATAACTCTTTGATCTGTCTTTCCATCTCTTCCCTGATCTCTTCCCGGATATCTGTATCTTCTCACTTTTATGGGTTTGTCGCTGGTTAATACAATTTTGTGTGATGCTACGTGCGTGGCTTTAAGTTTTTCCCCTGGTAGTCCGAATACCCCTGGTCTTTCTCGAATGAGTTCCTTGACATGCTCGATCTCCTCTTCATTCAACCCTTCTAATGTTTTAGGATCAATTCTTTCGAACACTTTTGTGGCTCGGTCCTTTGTTTCGTATGCTTCAGTTTTTCGTATCTCAATATACTCTTCAGCGTGTTTCCCATTCTGTTCCCTGCTTTGGCTGTCGAATGTCTCTCCCAACTGCACCATTCCGAGATCCTCGAAGTCGACTTCCGCGGTCTCTAACTCGATTTCCGATTCGTCCAAATGTGCACGATATTCGTATGATTCTTCCCCGGTATTCTCCTCTGTGACGTCTTGAAATGGAACTACTGACACTGAATCTTGAGAATTGCGCGACCCCTTTTCTCCTGTACTCGTCATCTGTGCGTATTTTATTTGTAAAGTGTCAATTGGGTTTTCGGGTCCTTTCTTTCTGATAAACGGGATTATCAAATTTGCAAATTGAAGGCACTTTGCTTTAGCGTCTAATACTCCCCCGTGTTTTTCGAATTCGCGCCATCCCAGAAGTCCATCGGTGTGTATAGCAAAGGTGTCCGATACTATATGCACTTCGCAGTCTAATCCATCAAGATTCATATTAATTTTTCCAAGCGTTAAGCATTCTCCTGCCGTAACCCCACTGATAGATATGATATAATTATCGTCTATAGGCGTCCCTTCTTTCAGGCAACGTTTTTTAAGAAGCGTAACATCAGCTCCCGTGTCAGCGTAAAATTTACAAGATCCGTCCCTGAATTTCTCGCATTTCAATTCGACTATTGGATGTTTTCTTTCACTCGCTTCGCATAAGCGTATAGAAACGTGACGTCTTGGTATTTTATTGTCCTTCAATTGTTGCTGCTCGACGTCTGGGGTTGGCGTCGAGCATCCTGGGAGTTTAAATGGTTGTTTTGGTCGTTATTAATCCCCTGATTTGACGGCTGATTCTCTGACCGTGGCACCGAAGGGCCCCTATCGTCAATTCTTGTATCGTATCCATCGTTTCGTCCGCGATTATCATCCCTGTAATTATTAGTCTGCCGGTAACCTCTATTTCCACCTTGGTAATTCGGATAATTAGATCGATTGTTTCCAGAGTAATCCTGGCGCCCCCCCGTTATTGAAACCTCGATTATAATTTCGATCCCTGCTGTTGACCCTATTATCGCCATTATTGCGATTATTAGTATATCGATATCCATTATTATTGTAGCGAGGATAGCTTCGATTCTCGTTCCGGTTATCAAACTCATAGCCTCGTCTACTTCCAGAATTATTGTAATAGTTCCGATCTCTGTTATTATAATTTCTCGGGTAGCGTCTATCATCTTGAAATTCTTCAGCTCGTGAACCATCTCGACGCGGGTATCGATTCGGCGATTCATTAAATTGATTAGTAGGGCTCGGGCGTTCTTGAGTTGGGAAACGAGATCCGCTTGAGCTTCGATTTCGTGGCAAATCTCGTGGGCGCTCTATTTGATTTTTAACAACCAAACCGGAATCAACGGCTCCTTTGAGGGAGCGGCACTCGCCTATGTCGTGACCCGAAACGCGGCAGTAATTGCAAAATTTCGAATCCCGTTGTTTTTTTGAACATTCTCTCTCAAAATGCCCTTTTGCACGGCAATAACGGCATTCATCGGAGGCTGTAGCTAATCTAATCGTTGCTGTTTCCTGAGTCGATGCGTTATCCATGCGTGTCTCCCGTAGTTTCTTTTCTACAAAAGCTTCGATGAGTGGCATCAGTCCATCCACGTTGCTCGAGGGTCTCTCCATTGAAAACAATGCACGAGCGCTTGTTTTATTTTCGAAACTCACGGCCTCCGAAATGGCCTCTCGTAGCGTTTTGGGATTTGTCGATCGGACCTGATGTTGAAGTGCTCCCGCTAAGCCAAACATGAACTGTTGCAGGGCCTCTGCATCTGCATTGTATTTGTACGTCTTGCGTTCCCATTCTTCTAATTTCTGATCAGAGTCATAAACGTTTAGCAGACGATTATGCAGCGTCTGTACTCGTAAGCCGTAGTCCCCTGCTCCTTCCCCTGGTCTCTGCTGAATCAATTTCAATTCGGCTAATACGCGGTCGGCACCGCCAACTCCACTATATTGCGTTGTCATATCGGCTAACAGTCGTTCTACTGAGCTATATTGAGTAAGTCGGGCTATGTACCCTTCAGCTGCTCGGCCTTTAAGTTTACTCGCGAGTGCAGAGAGAATCCAGGGTTCGGCTTCCGAGCCATATTCCTCGACTATGTACCGAACCGATTTGCAAAATAATGCTAGCATATCTGGATTACCATCGTATGGCATAATCTGATTCAATGCTTGATGTAATGGAAGACGGAATTTTGATCCGTATTTTCGATCGCCACCGTATGCATCAACTACGTTTCGTGCCTTACACTGGCGTATTTGCACGTCCGTGTTCGTTCTAAACCTTTTAACAGTATCATTTTCGTCTGACGGGAGCTCTGTCGCCTGTGTGTCGGGGAAGTCGTCATCAGTCTCATAATACTCCTCTGGCTCTTGAGGAGCCGGTTCATGATTCGAGCAACATGGCTTGTTGATTCTATTATCGATTCGACTCGCGTGGGCTGCGTTGTTACATTTTGGGCCGTTAGAATTGGCTTCTGCGCGACACACATGGGTGTGACGAGTGTGCTTCGGCTGGTTGTCTTGGAGCCTCTGTCCTATAACACGTCGTCCAATAGTCTCCCGCGGGCCGATTTGATTTGAATGATCGGAATTATATCGTTTCTGTCCTCGAAATTGGTCGTCCTTCCGATTTTCTTGATGGACAGTTGAACGCATGCCCTCATTTTGATTGGCTCGTGCTGAGTTTTGCTCAGCAAAGATCCAACTCTGGCTGTTTGCTTGAGAATCCATACCTCTTTGATCCTGTTTTTGAGGTCGGGTGAAATTGGGTTCTTCACAGAACTGAGCATCCTGATCGTTGGATCGGTGGCTACGATTCTGATCATTAGTCCCCAACTCTATGGCATTTAAGTTCCGAGGGAGGGGGTCCATCTGTTGGACATTTTCAGGTTGTCCTTTCCATCCGAAAGGTCGGAAAGCCAGAGTGTGGCGCTCTCCTTCCATACCTTGCGGTCGGTATTGAGAGCTCCACGACTGATTCTTCTCCCAAGGCAGTTCTTCGCCCATTAGAGGGCGGCAGCCAAGATCCTGATCTTTGAATTGTACTCGCGTCGTCATGTCTCGACCCGCACCGTTCGTATTTCGGTTATTGGCCCATGAAGCACCCCCACTAACCGTAACCCCTGTATTCATCGGATGGTCTGTCCATATGTCAGGGCTATCATCGAATGACAGCCGTCTTCGGACCGGTTTGATTCTTTCGGTGGTCTGATCGTCGTAACGCGAGGTTTCTGCGTTCATCTGCGACGTTTTGAATTGTTCGTATTCTTCAAAAAAGACGTTAGACGTAGGTATGGGTGTTTTGGGTCGTGTCCCCGTTGCAGCTTGCTGTTTTTCCAAGTGAAGTTTCAATGATTCTAAGAGCGTTACTTCTTTTTCCGAAAGAAACTCCGGGAGGGTAGACAGGGTTCGGCTCAGATCTCGTATCGCCAGTTCCATATGCATTCCGCCGGGGTTTTCGAGTCCCAGATCGGCGGACATGAGCGCAAAGTAAGCAGTGCGCGCTCTCTCGTCGCCTTTCTCCATCCCGTCATAATAGCGTAATTTCAGCTGAGAGATATCGAGAATTTCATGTTCTTCCGGCTCAGGTTCGCCCCCCGTAGCTCCCTGCTGGTCGGGATTCAGCTCCTCAGCAACGCTGCCCGTTACGTTTTCGGCAGATACCGGAGGTCGATCATCATTTTTACGGTTTTTCGCCATTGTGTCGCGCTCACTGATGAATCTATTCAACTGTATGGCGGCTAGTTTTTCACGTGCTAGTCCCAGAATGCACAGGCGAGAGACAGGTGACAGGTGACGCGTGAATTCAAAGTTCTCAATGTTGATTGAGCGGATACTCACAAATTATCAACTTACGTGATGTAATCTTCTAAAAAAACAGACACTTGATTTGCTATTCGCAAGAGAATGAGTCAACAGTACGTTATTGTTTATGAACCTACTTTCTATAGAATCTAGAGTCAGGATCGATTCAAATGATAGCGGTTTATTATTCGCGTGATAAGTTTGAGGTAACTATTGAACGAAGAAAAGCTTCAGTCTATACGCTAGTAATTCCGAAAAAGAGTCCTTGCCTCGCGACTCTCCCCACGAGGGACGTAAAGTTGGGTATAATAAAAAATTACTCACCCTATAGCTGCGAGAATGAAAATCAGGAAGATCCGCATGACCATCCTCTCGGATCCTTCCGTGAAATCTGTAGTCTGCTGCTGATCGATGTATAAAAACGCGGCGTGGTTGACGCGTTATGATTATCTGTAACCTTCAAACAGATTCCCGGCCGATGCACCAGTTTTGTTACGATTTAAGGGTCCTTGAAATCTGTTTATCCGCTGAGTTATAAGACTCAGAAGACGGGTGAAGGTACAGCCAATAACAAATAAACGGTGGTTCAGCTTTATTGATGTGTATTCAGAGTAAGTATAAAACCCGAGAGAGAGACTAACTCGTAACTCTAAGACTCTAGGAAAATCTACGAGGCCACCAATGGCTGCTTATACTCGTGATGTTAACTCTGTGACGGTTCGTGTACGACTGTGAATCTAGAAGCTCCTCCTGGCAGAATCCCTCTGTATTTATACTCTTTCCCAGGCTGAGACTTCTCTTGATTCTCTTCCAAGAGAGGGGTTGAACAGGTTAGAGCTTGCAGCGGCTCGAGGCTTGTGCCTGCCTCTCGCTCGAGGTCGGTCATCTTCATGCGGTAGCCGTTACGGCCAGGTATGAGCCGTAACAAGTGGAACTACATAGCTCTACTTGTGATCTGCCTCATTCGTTCCTCCCTGTACGCGCAGCGTCCATTTTAAATGAGTACAAAGAGGCTAGACATAACCCTTCACTCTCGGGCGAGTTTTTTCAAGAGAGAGAAAAATTCCAAGGCTTTGAGACAGAACTAATCACGGACTTGGTTTCTACGCCTGAAAATACAAGGAAAACAAACATTTGCGTCTCCGGAACACTACCACTCAGAATTCGCGTTCTTGAGGAAATTCAAGAGGGTTGTACGGATCCACGGACTCACAGAGTTCATACCTTGGATTTTCTTATTTTTTTGGACCAGCTGGATCTCGGGTCCTACTACGTCAAATTGACTTTGTCAAGAGGTCATTTCAAAGGGAATCACACTGGCTATCGGTTCAAGAAACTTTCAGAGACGTAGACGATTACACCTGGAGATTTCATGATTTCGATCGGATTTACAGGGCTTTACGTGGATTCCGACCCCAAGACTCGCTATAACCGGTCTCAGATCCCAGCAGGTGTATCTACGTACTTCTGGAATACGGTAAATGCTTGGATGATGATGTAGGAAAATAACTCCATTGTGATCGAGGTGGCTCATTTGCGATTGCACCTAGACGTTTCATGATTTTCATCGGATTTACAGGGCTTTGCATGGAATCCGACCCCAAGACTCGCTATAACCGGTCTCAGAGTCCAGCAGGTGTATTTACGTACTTCTAGAACACGGCAAATAGTTGGTTGATGATTTGAGAAGGTGATTCCATTGTGATCGAGGTGGCACATTCACGATTACACCTCGAGACTTCATAATTTTGATCGGATTCACACAGCTTTGCACAGAATATGACCCCAAGACTCGGTATAACCGATTTCCAGAGTCCAGCAGGTGTATCTACGCACTCCTGGAACACGGTAAATAGTTGATTGATGATAGAGGGAGGTAACCCAATTGTGATCGAGGTGGCACATTTGCGATTACAACTCGAGATTTCATGATGTCTATTGGATTTACAGGGCTTTGCATGGAATCCGACCCCAAGACTCACTATAACCGGTCTCAGAGTCCAGCAGGTGTATCTGCGCACTTCTAGAACACGGCAAATAGTTGGTTAATGATGTAGAAAGGTAACTCCATTGTGATCTAGGTGGCACATTTGCGATTACACCTCGAGATTTCATAATTTTGATCGGATCCACCCAGCTTCGCACGGAATATGACCCCAAGACTCGCTATAATCGGTCTCCAGAGTCCAGCAAATGTATCTACACACTGCTGGAACACGGCAAATAGTTGATTGACGATAGAGGGAGGTATCCCTATTTTGCACGAGGTGGCACATTCACGGTTAGACCTCGAGAATTCATGATTTTGATCGCATTCATAGGGCTTTGCACGGAATATGACCCCAAGACTCGCTATGACCGGTCTCAGAGTCCAGCAGGTGTATCTACGTACTTCTGGAACACGGCAACTAGTTGGTTGATGATAGAGGGAGGTATCTCTATTGTGCACGAGGTGGCACATTCACGGTTAGACCTCGAGAATTCATGATTTTGATCGCATTCATAGAGCTTTGCACGGAGTATGACCCCAAGACTCGCTATAACCGGTCTCCAGAGTCCAGCAGGTGTATCTACGCACTTCTGGAACACGGCAAATGTTGATTGATGCTAGAGGGAGGTATCCCTATTGTGCACGAGGTGGCATATTCACGGTTAGACCTCGAGAATTCATGATTTTGATCGCATTCATAGGGCTTTGCACGGAATATGACCCCAAGACTCGCTATGACCGGTCTCAGAGTCCAGCAGGTGTATCTACGTACTTCTGGAACACGGCAACTAGTTGGTTGATGATAGAGGGAGGTATCTCTATTGTGCACGAGGTGGCACATTCACGGTTAGACCTCGAAAATTCATGATTTTGATTGCATTCATAGCGCTTTGCACGGAATATGACCCCAAGACTCGCTATAACCGGTCTCCAGAGTCCAGCAGCAAGGTCTTAAGACAAGCTTTGAAATGAGTAAGGTAGTTGTACACCAACTACGTGAGTGAATGGCTATCTAACCTCACATTTTCGCCGACATCAGAATATTCGAAATCATTATCATTCTTGATAACTCCACTTGATCTATTAAACAATGTACAAAAACGGTTATCCAAGCCATCCCTAACAGAAATAGGCATGGTTTTCAAAGTTATCTACCCTAAAATCGAATTCACCGATGGTCTGTTTCACATTTTGCGCTTTGTATAGACAACTAGCCGAGAACTACGTGGTCAATCATCTTCAGGCTCATCCATATGATTCATCGGTACATTAACTTGAATATCCTGCAGTCCCACCGTTTTTTCTCGATCAGATTTCACGCTGGACCCATTTCAGTGCTTTTCCTGAGGCCTGCTCCCATAAGCGCAATGTTAAAAATGTGCGGACCACGTCAACTTTTGACGACCAGTACTCCTAAACGGGATGGTCAACCGATCTGGAATTTTGCACACGTACTCTTTGATACTAGAACTATCTCCCTGCATAATCTCGAAGAATTCTGCTGACGAACAATTTTGGTGTACAACTAGCTTAAGTACATTGGAGGATATTGAGATGAGACAGAGTTATTGCAAAAGGGCTCAACGGGGGCGAGTTGGGTACACTTCCCTTGATTCTCTTCTCAAAAAAATTTGGTCCAAGCAACCGGGCACTTGCTGTTTTTTTTTGCTTCCATAAGCTTTGGGAATAATTATTCCTTTGAAATACTCTGCAATACCCTCCAATATGTGGTTGGAAGTGACCAGGAATTTTATAATTCTATTCAAAGTCATTCGATTCTGAAAAATTTAAACTCAGATTCCCATCCAAAAAATTTCTATTTTCAGAAAATTCAACTTGAAGAAATACTTATTCGCGAAGAATGATAATCAACCTCCTGCAGAACGATCAATCAAGAAGAATCTGATCATCTTATGGCAAAAAAAAAAGAATCGGCTTGAGAAAAAAAATTTCTTATTGGGATTTGAACTCACGGCCCTCTGGCTGGGAGGCATGAGCTCCACTATTCGGCTAACAAGGCGTCTCTATCCGAGAAGTACAAAAGCTTGTATATAAATCGCAGGCCCCCTCTTGGGATTTGAGTTTCGAGTTTCTTTGTTGTTTAGATGAAATCATCAATCAGGCTGACAACGGAATAATATTCTGCCTGCCAGACTTTATAGTCGGGAATCAACAGATATCGCGAATCTCAACTTAAATTGAGTATATTAAGCACCCCTGGATGAGCATGCTCTGTAGAACTCGGATTATTTCGCGGCAAAGGATAGTCTACAAGCTTCTCGATAAAATCCGAGAGATGGCGCAGCGCTCGGGCCACGGCTCGAGCCAGAATTTGAGGCCGTTTCACCTATGTGACTTGGAGGGACCTGAATTTTGCTCATTAGAAAAACTTATGCGTGTACTTTGCTTAGCGGATATCGTCTTGATCACATTTATTTGTTCCAAAGATTTTGGATTCATCAAGCAGGCAGTATTATCAGACGAATTGTGAGGCAATGCACCATCTGTACTCGGCACAATGCGATCACCATGGAACAACTGATGGGTCCACTCCCGGCAATCCGTACTCAAACTGCCAGGCCTTTTGCTCACTGTGGTGTGGATTTTGCAGGACATTTCTGGATCAAGGCATCTCAAGGAAGAGAAATGAAGTCTTCTGAGGGTTATGTGGCTATACCCGTCTGTTCGGTAGTCGATGTGATCCATTTGGAATTTGTTTCAGATTTGACGACCGCAGCTTTCTTGGCTGCACTTCAACGGTTTGCTGCAAGGCGAGGCTTGTGTAGAGTCATGTACTCCGACAATGCCACGACATACAAAGTAGGTGAAGCAGAACTACATCGTCTGTTCAATGTAACGTCTGCCGTGGGCCAGGAAGTTGCTGTCTCAGTTGCTCGCGATGGAGTCGAATGGCGTTCCATTCCACCAAGAGCACCCATTCTTGGAGAACTTCCGGAGTCAAATGTGAAATCCATAGAGAGACATCTGTGAAGAGTCATCGGAGGAACGAAGTTGACCTATGAGCAATTCTCTACGGTTTTGTATCAGATCGAATCTTGTTTAAACTTAAGGCCTATTACTGCTTCAAGTTTTGAGCCCAATGATATTTCTGCTTCAACACCCGGCCATTTCCTAATTGAAGCCCCCTTAGTTGCTCCTCCGGAGCCCTTCACTGAGATTAACAAAGAGAACTCTGTATATATAGGTTGGCGTATCCTTGAGCTAATGCGGAATCACCCCTGGCACAGATGGAGGCGGTAGTACAACTGCAGGAATGAGCGTAGTGGTTGAAGCTGAACTATCAACTTTGGGTCGGCGATCTGTTCCTGTTCAAGATAACCTGGTGGCACCGAACAAGTGGCCTCTGGCAAGGATCACGACAGTACATCCTGGTAAGGACAGTTAGACCAGAGTAGCTACCTTGCGCGAGGCCACGTCTGAGTTCGTTCGGCCTGTCAACAAATTGATTTTCTTGCCTATGATGACCGAACGTGTGTCAACTTGACCAGAATGCAGATTCTCACGGCGGGCGGCTGAGTTCTAGAAGAAGACTGTAACTTTTTTCTAAGAATTCGAGTTACCTCAGGGTTTAGAATAGAAGTCAGGACGTTTTCCATCTCCTCCTTCTTTGCTCCCGAAGTCAATTGTTTCGTGATTTCTCACAATAGTTTTTTTCACTCCTCGCTTTATTCGATTCAGAATTGAATTATTGATATACTATGTACATATTCCTATTACTCTTTTGCCAGCGATAGAAAATGTATTATCCGTGGCCTAAAGTTCAAGTCCTTATTCATTGGTTTTCATTCAAGTAATCACCCTTCTAGGATTTTGAAATTTTTTTCCTCTCGATGGAAAACTTAGCCATGTAATCAATTTTTCTTTGCCATTTCTCTAATTTTGTTTTTTCCTGTCTGAATCCAGTTCGTTCACATTATATAGCCGCACGTATCTGGGCGAATCTCAGAGTTGGGACCCTTTTCGTTGAAAAATTCGGGGGTTTTCAACATGGCAGGACATACCCGGCAAACTTCTTCTGGGTGAAGTAGTGCTCAAACATTGATAACATAGTCGCGTAACTCATTTTGTAGCTTCGCCGCGCACTTGCGGTCGACTAATGAATAATCCTGTGCATTCAAACGGGGCCTCGTGTTACTATCATTCTCATGAGAATACTTCCTCGCAGAGATGAGGTGACTTTGGTATCAGAAGAGAGAGAAAATGTCACGATCAACTTCATACTATGCTTCTCAATGGCCTTTGTTATGAAATAAAGATACTACATTCCTCCTGGGGTAGATGTACGATGGGGGCAGTTTGTTTATACGTTTCTGTTCTCCTAGAGATTAAATTTCATTGAATTACAATTACATTACATCGAATCAAATTAGAGATTAAATTACGTGGTTCTAGTTGCAACGGAGTCCACATCCCCCTGTCCCATACGAAGAAGATATTCTCAAGGCTGAATTACGCAGGAGCAAGTTTTCTCCCCATCTTCACAACAGCCACCAGCTTTTAATGACATCAATGGGACTCAGCTAGATCCCGTCTCCAGAATTTCATTATCTTCATCGGCATATGATAAAATCGTAAGCGAGATTGATTCTCCGAAATGACAAAAATTTTGGGTCACACTAACAACTTCCGTCAGCTCTCGCATTTCGGTGAGGACGGCCATGAGGCAAAGAAACCGCAATCCTTCAAAGTGTAATCTATTACCCATCCAATCCCCAGGATGGTTGATCAATCGCCCTTGAACCTACAAGCTAAGGCGTGCACCTAAACATCGTTGTGACAGCTGAAAAATCGACTTTCCTCACACAGAACATCCCTTATCATCGAGCCAAAGCAAGATATCTTATATTGTGCATTGGATAACCCATGGTCTGTATTTGAGCAATCCCTGGGTGTTGTGACCTTGTTACTGGCGGTTGGGAACTTCCCGAACTTCTTTGTTCATCTGAAATCACTTTATTCATTAGTAGACAAGGGGATCCCCCTGAGCTGAGGACTTCCCACAATACGATGACTACTAGAATTATCAGTATAATAGTGATTGTTGAATAAGTCATGGTGTTTTGTAATGTATCGAATTTCTCCGAGATGATACGGACTCCACCCATGCTCCGGGTTTGCCTATAATTCCTCTCAAATTTCCTCCTTTTTCTAACGATCCAGTGATAGGGCTTCCCTAGTTCTGTATCCACGGCACTATATCAGTTTCGTTCCACAGATCTGTTGGTATTTGTGACATTTCTTGGTTCATTAATGTGACCCAATCTATATCTGTGCTATTGAAAGTCTGAAAGAGTATGCTGAACAATCCCTAATGCTCTGAAATTCTTCCAATCTTCCCTAACTTTTGAAATCTGATAGAGTATGCCATTGAGCTTTTAATTTACTACATGGTAGATTTGAATTGCTTCTGGAAGAAATTTTAGTTCCCGGGACCTATACTGTCTCCTATACAGGACTCGGTGCTAATAGCAATGATATATATCGATTCCCTGGCTACAATTTTCGACCTAGAAGGCTGAAATTTGGTACAAACGTATAGAATCGACCATCATATAATGTAGTATAATTGATTTTGAGCCACTGATTGTTTTATCCAAAGTTATCATTTACACTTCCACTACTCTCCCTCTGGGAACGAGTATGCGAAAACTGAACTATCTCTAATTCTGTGAGTATTCTTCCAATCTTCTCCAACTTTTGAAATCTAATAGAGTATGCTATTGAGCCTCTTATCCACCACATGGGAGATTTGAATTGCCTCTGAAAAAATGTTCAGCTCTCAGGACCTACACTGTCTTCTACGCAGGACTCGGTGCCAATGGCGATGATAGATATTGATCCCCTGGCTACAATTTTTGACCTAGCTAGGGAGCTTAAATTTGGTACACACGTATAAAATCGACCATTATATGATGTAGTCTAGTTGGTCTTGAGCCATTGTGGGTTTTACCCAAAATTGTCATTTATACTTCCACTAGTTTCCCTCTGGGATCGAGTATGCAAAAACTAAACAATCTCTAGTTCTCTGAATATTCTTCCAATCTTCTCCAACTTTTGGAATCTAATGGAGTATGCTATTGAGCTTTCAATCTGGAAAAAATTTTGGCTCCCAAGACCTATACTGCCTTCTACGCAGGACTCGGTGCTATTGGCAATGATAGATATTGATCCCCTGGCTACATTTATTGACCTAGAGGGCTGAAATTTGGTACTCACATATAGAATTCAGTACTCTGAGCCACAGTATGATTAGTTTTGAATTCTTGCATCGCTTCCTAAAAATTGTCATTCAGACCCTTACTATTCTGTTCTCGGAATGAATTCGTAGAATCCAAATAGATGTTCCCTGTTCATGATACCATTTCCTGATCATTTTTGCCTCTGAGCTGAAACGCTTGTTGAGATAGCCAGACACGAAAAGTGCACTCCGTGTCAGGCCTCTTTTGCATTGCGCCAAAACGCATGCTGAGGTTGCCAGGCACGGAAAATGTACTCCGTATCAGGCCTCTTTCACATTGCGCCAAAACGCATGCTGAAATACCCAGACACGGAAAGTGTACCCCGTGTCAGGCCTCTTTTGTATCCCCGCGCCATGCGAACAACCTAGCTATCTATGTGCCCCATATAGATCACTGAATGAAAAGTGCACATCTTGCAGTTTTTTCATCCATTCATTCCGTTTGATGTGACATGTCGGTGCATGGCAAGTTTGATAATTTAACAATAAAATGGCGTGTGATGATATTATTTTCATCTTAACAAGGAGGTGAGGGTAACCCGGTGAAATAAAATATAAGTGCCGTGGAATAATTAATATATTCAACGATGAATACCGAGGAAGATATTTGTGACGATGTTGATCCTTTCATCCATTTGATCGAGGAAAAAACCATAGGTCATCAAAATGTGCGCTGAACCACCTAACATAAGTGCATGTGAAGCAGGTGTGATTCTGGCGAAGAGTGTGCTTTTAGATAGAATTCGTAAAAGAGAGACGTTTTCCAAGACCACTGCCACACGGAATCCTGAGCGAATCAACCTCATGAAAATTCACTCATTTGAACTCGATCACGTTATCTGATTTCCATAACCAAAATCTCCCGTCAGGGTCATGACATGATTTTATTGGAGATTTCAAGTCATCCATGGGCTGCCTTTCATATATAAAGAATTTCTTTCAACTCCACTTCTCTGCCAGTAGGATATGGGCAAATCTCACGAAGTATGCGGTTTGGCCGAACAGGCCTATTTTCACGTTGTCAGAACAACAGTCGCGTTATTTCCGCCGCTCGCATTAGATCATTTTGAAGATCTACTCATATTTAATAGTTCTGCATCATTCAGAAGTCTAAAAATTGCTATAGAAAGGTACTGGGAGACGCTTCTTCGTGACAAAATCACAATTTTCGACCGAACAGGGCCATAGTTCTCTCACGCCTTAGCTCGCCACAGGCGGGGCGGTTCACCGATCTGTCTGAAAATTGGATATGTGATGGATTATAATACATAGAAACATATAATTTTCGCCCGAGGCTGTGCCTATCAATGCGTCGGAGTGCCGATGATTCGTTGGAGCGAACTCCGATTCTACATTTTCTCCTGTATCGCTCTTCTAATGGATGCAGCACTCGGGGCGGTGAATATTTCGTATCTGTAGAAACGACATATTATTCTACATCCAAAAACCTACAAATCTAGCCCAAGAACGATAGTGTGCTCGATTCCGCACGACGATGCGGCTTGAAATGAGAAAAGTTATTTTCGCGTAAATGGGGTCAAAAAAATCGTTTTTCGTGTAGCACACGAAAATTTCGATTCCGTTGGGATGGAAACCACGTGTAAACTGATATTTGTACCTCAAGAAATGCCTATGAGAATCGCCCCTACTACAGCCTCATATCGGTCGCGATGCGAGGCTTGTGAGGATCGACAAATGACGAAAATGAGCGTTTCGACGGTTGAGGCACATCTACATTTTGTACCACAGACCTTCAGAAAACACTGTAAACCATTGAACTCATCTCTCTTCTTCTATTCCAACACCAAGGATGCCATGTATTCACATACACACGAGCCAATTAGAATTACGAAAATATGAGGGTCCCACGCAAATACATGGGAAAAACTTCTACACCCTCACAAATCCACGGCGGGGCTCCAAAATGATTTACGCAAGTATTTCATCATTGTTTGAGCATTACTTGGACCAAACAAAATTTTATCGGAGATGTGCTGCCATTCTGGAAATTCTCGAAATTTCAAAGTCGAAACCGCATAGTTCCTGAGATTTGCCCATATCTGATTGATTTTTTCAGTCCTTTCTAGATTCTTGATGACTCGACTGTCGAAAGAAACGAAAATGGAAATTTGAAAAATTTGCACAAAATGTTTAGCGCGGATTGCCTCAATCATTGGAAGGTACGGGAGGGCTTGATATCTCCTGAAAAATCTCACAGCTATCTCTCCCTGTCTTATAAGAGAGCGCTATCTCAGGATGAAAGAAAATTCTGGACTCTGTATCCCAGGTGACTTGAAAAATTCACTCTTTCTCAAAATTTGAAGCCGTGAAAAACTGAGTAACTGACTAATTCTTCACTTGCGATGTGAAACTGAGACTATTTCTCTACCTCTCCACTATCCTGTGAGAGTCCTCAAGTATTCTTAACGCGATAGTAGACTCAGTTAGTATTTGGCAGGGTGACTTAGATTTTTCCGCCTCATCGAGTCAACCTATTCGGTTCCTTTTCGAAGGAGTAACATCAGAGTGTATCATTTTCATCCTCCCTGTAGTTCTTGGGGGAAGCATTAATCCAAATTTACTTCGGCTTTCAATGAAAAATGAGCAAGCTCGTGACTTGATCTCTCTGAAGGTCTAGTTAGGAGGGTCTTTATGGACTGTTAGTTTTGTTAGTTTCTGCTCTGTTGACATATTGATTCTATTTTGTTCATCCACTTGACCGGAATTACCAAAATTGGTTAGCGTGCAGTAGTTTTCCTTCCTCTTCAGTTTAAACTTAGGAGGAGTCCCCGAAAAAAAAAACAACTCCCGCAATCTAACGTTTTTGGGAGCACCAAAGTAGTTGGTTCACTATAACAGCGAGATGGTTACATCAATGATGTACCATAACACTCGCCCTTCCACTCTATAATGGTATATACCATCATTTTATGAGCAGGAACTGTTGAGCCTGGAGTGGCCTCAATATGAGCTTCAGCTCTAGGTCATTGGCATACAACATAACACTCAAATATTAGACTACTTGCACGGGTCGGAAAAATGTCAACGAGGCAGTTGGTTTCACTGTTATGAGGTTCGTCGGAGGGAGATCTGGATTGTCTGCAAGTTCAAATTTCATTCATCCGTCATATTCATTCTTTCGCGAGAAATTAATTGTACGACTTTGATGAACTTATGCGTTCAAATTGTCGTCATTCTTCACAAAACTGAATGAGTTTGCTTTCTATTATTCCAACTTACAACAATTCATAAGAGCCTCCGTCTCACGTTCGCTAGTGAATCATACCTTGTAAGCCAATCTCACTCTACAAGATTATTGATGAATTCTATCACAAACTAATGAATATTCTCCCATCCTTCGATTTTTCTTTCTTCCTTGCAAGGTGAATCTATGATTCTATTTCTCCAAATCAGTTACTACTCTCGTGGTTCTGAGATTTTCTGAGTAGATACTATTCCATAATATTTTCCTCTGTTCTATATCAAGTTGAATTCAAAGTGTGATGTGTTTGCATGCGCACGCCCTTACCAAGAAATCCCATGGATTTGTGCATCCATGGGCTGCCGTTGAAATAATAATAATAATAATGAAGAAAGATGAATTTCCGATATGTTCTTTGGTTGCGATTGAAATGAGCCATTAGTCGCCTCGTCTGTCAGCTATGCCATTCAAAAATTGAATAAATAGTGACGCTCCCCTATCATTGCCTCAAATATCCTTCTTTGCTATCGACCAAGTGGAATCATGCGTGCACGTACATAAAATCTGTATAAGAGTGAGGGGTGATCACTTGTTACCCGAAACGCATGCGCGAGATGTCCACAAAATTTATCCACGATCCAGAGTCTCAAGATCTTTATATGTTTGATGCTATCATACATAATCGCATTCACTTTTTTTGTCTTTTCTTTTTACTGGAACTTGAATTGAAACCCCTATGAAAACAACGACAACCTCAACTCTCCATACCCCTCCTTGAGCAACTTTCATCCGCAATACTCTGATTAACTTGTTCGATTACGTGAATCATTCTCTGCTTGTTTTGTGAAGTTGTAAATGTCTCAACACTTATACCAGTGTCAACTTGTTTGCCTCAACCGGACTGAAATATTAATGGGTCAAAAGGATAAAGATCACTCATAGAGCATGGGTTCCCTCATGTGGGTCATAATCATTCGAAAGATCATTCACTCGTGGGTTCTAACCACATAATAATTCATTCACTCGTTAGTTCTAACCAATGATAATCCATTCACTCGTGGGTCCTAACCACATGATCATTCATTCACTCGTGGGCTCTAACCACATGATAATCCATTCACTCGTGGGTTCTAACCACATGATAATTCATTCACTCGTGGGCTCTAACCACATGATAATTCATTCACTCGTGGGTTCTAACGACATGATAATTCATTCACTCGTGGGTTCTGACCACATGAAAATTGGTTTACGGGGGTTCCAACCTATATAAGAATTTGCAACTCCAATGGAAAGTGAGCATCGTACCAATTTTGGTACGGTTTTCTTTCTTCTTCTTTTTCTTCTCTAGTTTTTCTCATGACAGTATCTCACCTATGTGAGAATGGCAAATGTTGGCTGAGGCTTCTGCTCGCTCTTGGTGAATACATTAAATAGGACTCCCAAATTATTGATTCCATCGTGTCCGTGAGTTTTGCGATGAATTGTGATGAGTATGCAGGCAGTGTTCTGATACGTATATGCAACCTGTTACGATAGTTAAAGAATTTGCTGAGTCCTAACCTCGTCTCCCCGTGATGAACCCTAATATCGAAACTCGGCTTGATTTCTACACTTGCGCAATCGGAAAACCATGAAACTTGACCATGTGGCATGAGAAAAACATGAGCGAAATGTTACCGTAGATGATAGAGGGAGCTCAATTTCGTATCAATATGCTATCAATGTATGAAACCTTTGTAATCCATTCAGTTCCTCCTGTCTGGTCGCGAGTTTTCGTGGTGACTGTCAGTAGTGTGAGGGAATGGTGATGAACTATCCCCGTGATCAGCCTTGTCAGGGTCTCTGCTCTGCCCCCTGGTTTTCACTATGAATTCTAGAATTAAAGTTACTATTATTTCGATTCCTAACGCTCGAACATCCCGTGCGAAGGTGTGCATTTGCAGTTTCATCAGCTCTCCTCCGGGGAACTAGTTGGTAGCGAGTCGCTTACCCTCTCAGGGGTTCGGTATTGCTTCGGAGAGGTGTACCCTGTAATCTCCGTGCCCGCTCTATGTTTGATTTGGAAAGGAACCCCAGCCGAAATGCTTCTTCTAGAGAGCGGCAGTCAGTCAAATCATGACCGTATATACGACAATAGTTGCAAAATTTTGAGTCCCTGATTCTTTTTGGGCAATCTTCCCGGGAATAGCCTTGGAGGTGGCAATAAGTGCACTCAATCGGGATTCAGGATAACCTAACGTAAGCAGTTTCCTGAGGTGTTGTCAGACTTCCCTTCCTACTTGTACTTTCTGCTGACTCTTGAGACCGATCCCCTCGTTGTTACGCAACTACCGTGGCCTCAATATCGCATTCGAGCATGTAGCACTCCTTTCGCAAATGTTCCGTCCTTTTGCAATAACCGCAATAAGCAGCCGCATGCATTTTTCTGGAGCATTCTCTTTCAAAATGTTTCTGTGTGTAGCAATACCGACATTTATCTGAAACTGGTGCTAGTCGTATCGAAGCGCATTCTTTTGATGTTATGTGACTTTCGGCCCTAGTATCGCGGATAGCTCTGATAACTGATTCCACCCCTTCGGCATCCCGTGATTGTTTAGTTACAACTATTTGCCGACGAGCATCCGTTTCTATTTCAATCTTTGATGCTTCTGAAATAGCTTCGTATAAAGTTTCCGGGTATCCTGCCTCAACATGATGTTGTAAGGGCTCTAATAACTCGTAAATGAATTGATCTAAAGCGAATATTGCCGCTCTCGACTTACATCTCCGCTTTTCCCATTTTTCTAAATCTTGATCAGTATCGTACGCGCTTAGGAGTTCATTAAACATTTTATGAACTCTATGATCGTACGCCGCTGCTTTTTCGTTCCGTTCTTGTCTGATTACTCTCATCTCCGCTTTGACACTGTCCAGACCCCCTGTTGTCCCGAATTGGGCTTTTAGATAGTCCAGGATTCTCCCGACTGACTCATATTGATTTTTCTGACTAAGAAAAGCCCGCAATGCTTGTCCTTTGAGTTAAGTACCAATTGCCCTCAGGATATTTGATTTTGGCTCGGACCTATGTTGATCTCGAATATATCTAGCGTCGACACTAAATCTATTCAAATCTCCCGCGTCACCCTCAAACGGCTGGATCAGGGCTAAGGTTTGTGGCAAGGTGCATCTAGATTTTTGTTCATAACGATCTCGTTCTCCTGATCGCCTTCTCGGTTCCTCGCGTCGCTTGCGTTTATCGTTACGAATGCAATGATCACTCTCTTCCGATTGTTTCCGTTCCTCCCTATCCTTGCGTGACTTCTTTCTGTCTGATCGATTACTATTCCGCGCGTGATCCCTTTGACGTTTATCCGACGTATATCGCGAGTCTTCAGAATCATCACTATAATACTCTGAATCGCTACTTTCTGACGAATATACCCTGGATTTCCTTTTTCCATCATGCTTATCATAGCTTGAATCACGGATTTTTTTTATGGTGCGAGCCATGCTTCGAATGTCTACCGGTGTCCCTAGCCCATTTCGAATTTTTCTCTTTGCGATTTGAGCGTGAATTCTGGTGCTCCTCCCCGTGATCCCATTCTTCATCGGAGGAATCACTTTCATATGATTCCGAGTCTGAATATACTAGTTTCTTTCGACCCTTCTGCGAGATTTTATGCTTTTCACGATGAGACTCTTTCGATGCGTTCCGCGATCTTCTGTCGTCCCTCTGACTTTTATTCTTTTTGTTGGATTCCTGCATTCAATCGTTCCGGGCATAACCGTCGCGTTTGTGACGTGGCAAATGATTTTACCTATCACACTTATTCATTTAATCAGGACTCTCGGCCTACAATCGCAGATCTCGCGCAATAATCGGCGAACGCAACTTTGAAATGGCTCGGGAACACAGCTTCTCTCCATGTCTCGTCCACTTACCGTATATTCACCTAAAATTCGGAAGAGAAGGGGGGACGCTCACACTCGAAATAATAATCGCAATTTATAATAAAACAATATCGGCAATATATTCTGTACACGCTGCTTCTACGCGGTCGATACAACAATCTACATATCAATTTCTTCGCGACAACATACTCGCAAAATGATTCTAAGATTCGCTAAAAATTCATAACTAGGAAATCAAATTGTTCTCAAATGTCTCTCACAATTTCCTGAAAAAATACACGAAAATTCACTTCACTAATTCGGCACACTGTCTCGTCAAACTCTGACAAAACTTAGACTCCGAAATTGAAAGAGAGCACGCTGCTCCGAAACACACTCAAAATGGCTGCTCCACGGCAATTTCTACGCCACGCTCACGACGCGAGGCAAAATGTCTAATTACCCACGCACGAATTTCACACCCCTGATTTGGGTGATCACGATACGCCCGCGACTGCTGGGGTGTGCTGGAGTCTCGGCAGATTGTCAGGGTGCACTCCAGCACCGTCAGCCTCCCCAGGAGTCCGGTCTGGCAAAGCCCGACGATGGCATACGCGCGCACGAGGCTCTCGAGGTACGCGCGAGGGAATTCACTCAATTATTAAAAAGATCAAAACCACTCACCGTTGATATTCGACATCCTTAGATATTTCCACAATTGTTCTTCCAAAATTATTCCGGGCAATAGTAATTCCCAGGTCTCTGCCCTCCGGGCGAAGAGGCCCTGGCCGCGTGGCCACTGCCACGGCTTGCGGCCGCTCGCACAAGCACGTGCGTCTATATCAAAGACTATCCAACAAGTATCACAATGGCCGGCTTCCTGCCGGCAAAAGCTCTTCTTCTTCCTCAATAAATGAGACCCTCTGATTGGTCGACGGCAATAATTTTGATTGGCTCTCACAATCTGCGAAAAGCCAACATCGCCCTCTGGTGGCCGTGGCGTGGCAAATTATGAAATATGCACTCGAGCGCAAGGCAGCAACTCGGCAACAAGATACAAAATTCACGGCAGAAATCTACTTGATTGTGGGTACGGCACTGTTTTCTTGCCTCCACCAATTGCATATTCTATCTCACTCGCACTCACGGCAAACATACGTAAACGTGGAGGCTCTGCGCAACTCGCTATTGCCACCACTCTTCGTAATTTTACTGCATACGATCAGGTACGCGAGTATATATACCTATATATACTCGTCATGGCAATGCTGTACCTATACGTGTACTCATCACGGCAGCGCTATACCTATATATAATATGGCATGCTCACGGCATGCAAATATCCCCTCGTACACTGCCTGGGTAATCTCTCATATACACACACGCGCAATATGACCTGCATGTGGCGTCTGCATGCTGAATTTCCCACCCAGCAGTCGATGTCCGGGTATCATCAGGGTTCCGGGTCGGCAAAGTGTGGTATAACCTACCCTGAGGTAGTTATACCGGTCGGCAGCGCCCTCGCGCCGGCAGCAACAACATAGCTGTGTGTCGTCTGCGCGAACCCGCATACACATCGTCATCATCGTCGTCGTCGTTCCCGGGGTCACCCGGGTGTCTAGGTGTCGTCGCGTGTGCTTGCCCGGGTGTGGGTAACACCCCTAGGTGCGTGCGCGATCGCGTGGGTGTCGGCAGCGGGCTGGTGCATCTAGTGTGCATGCAACAGGTGTTGCATGCACCAATAACCTCACGCCAGCTGATCGCACGAATGTGATGGGCTATTTGCGTATGGGGCAGCTGCCCGGATGGCAAATAGTCCTGGGACAACTTCCCCAGGTGCACGGCATCGTCGGCAAGATTCCCACATCATCCCGTCGTCGTCATCTCCGCGGCATTGCCCTGACACACCCGGGTTAGTGGCTTTACGGGTGTAAAGTGCACAAACGTGATAAGTGCGCTCATCATTGATGCACGGCTGTTGGGGGTGGGATATGGATGCAGCACGGTACTTGCGGGCACCGGCTGTTGCCACTTTCCATCCCAAATACAGTATTTTAGTGCACGAGTGCCAAATTCGGTGTACTAATTACATCTGCCCTCGCTCACCCGGGAGCGAGGGCCTCGACAAATATTCCACGTTGGTTGTGAGCTTGGCGCGGGCCCCGGGCCCCTCTGGTGGTGCCGCGGGTGGTGGGCCCTCCAAGGGCATAGCAGCAACGGTGTACCCGGGCATCGCGCCCGGGTCATCATATGTTGAATCCTCCGTCGGCGTCGTCGTCGTGGTGCCCAGCAGCCACTTAGGCTGCTTGGAAATACGGCTAACATTGGTGTAGACCGGGTTGCCTGACCCCAGGCATACCCGCAACAACTCCTTTCCACGGCAGCGTCGTCGTCTCGAGCAGCACCTCAACAAAAAGACGTATTTTGGTGTAAATACGCGTTCTCGAGGCTGCTGGCTCGAGACGCGACGAGAGAGAATTTCCACCCGAAACAAACGGCTGTGACGGTTTTTTCACCGTCACACGTTCTACTCCGACCCTTTCTCCCGTCTGCATATCCGGCCCTTGTTTCGAACTATCACCGTTAGGCAGCGACATAACATTTGTAGTGGGGGTCGCGAATTTCTCAATGGGTTCCATCGCGTTGTCCACGGAATCATCAAAACTTATCAAGCGATTCGTTTCTAAAGGATTCTCAGACCTTTGCAAGGCACGCGATGATTCCGCGGTGATTTGAGATTGGTGAAGACTTCCTATCGCACGCGGAAACCCATAACCTATCAAAGGAGAATCTCGTTCCTCTACATCTCTCAACAATTGCGACAAATGATCACCCAGACCTTCCAGACATGCGATTTCGGCCTCTGTGCATAGTTCGATCTAATTAGCAAGCTTTTTTCAATGCTTTTATTCCCATTATCGAAAACTCCTTTTCCGGGGTAAGGAACCCTCCCCCGGCTAGCTCAGTCGGTAGAGCATGAGACTCTTAATCTCAGGGTCGTGGGTTCGAGCCCCACGTTGGGCGCCAGTTTTTATGTTACGATATTGGTGTTCAAGTATTAGGTTTTCCGTCTCCCAAGCGCGAAGCTGTCGTGCTGGGTGTTTGTGAAGGGGTTTGATGTATATAATGATCTTGACACGAGAATCAGATGGACTGTTATTTTATTCCACGGCTAGAATCTCAATGTAAAGAGACCTACGAATGATTTGAATTCCACTGATAGGGCCAATCCGTGGCTCCGTTTACCCGTCTCGCGTGACTGACTGGGACCGTAAGCTTCCGGGCGCGATTCTGCGCCTCCTTAAATAATATTCGTCTGACCCTGATATCCTGTCTCACAATGAGCAGCGGGCAACCGCTATACTAAATGTCGAAATGATCTTGGACAAGCTGACGGCGTGATTCTTACTCCGTGGCTTGATTTGCTCATGATCTCACTAGATCACTCGCTCTACATATACTAATGACCTCACAAGATCATGCATATGGGAGAACCTGGCTACCTGGCTGCAATGTTGACGAGATACCAGTCCGATCGCCACTCTCGGGGTAATGCCGAAGAGCAAGAACTCCAAGTTCCCAAGGATGAGCCTCAAATATGGCCGAAGATCGTTTCAAGTTCAATGTGCTCGCCTCTGGAACTTTCGTACCTCGGGTCTACGGCAAGTTCAGAAAATTTCATTGTTCAAGGAGGCAATCGAAGAATTCTTGTTCGAGCAACCTCCGCAGAGAATTGATGTGAGCGGGATGTAACATTTCAATCTTTGAGCGACCTGGGCTCCTTTTCGTCTATTCTTATATTCTTCTCTTTTGACTTTTTTAAAATTGTTTTCTCTCAACTCAAGAGGATTTCACACGTGACTTTGCGTCACGAGACTCATATATGACTGTGATATTTTTTGCGAGCCCTTGTCGACGTCATTGTATTGTAACCTATGGAGTATTAGACCTCGGTGCCAATATTTTGTTTTCAGTATCACATGACTATTCACGAACTGTGATATACCTTGTCCTTGACCAAACCGAGAATTATCAATTATCTATTTGGAGGAGAATCCATCAATTTTCATGAGACTGATATATGTGACATATGTAATATGTATGGATCTTTAACTTTCGTCTACGGATGAATAAAGGACCATCAATCAATCAATCAATCAATCACTCTCTTCGGACAGTACTTTGGATTCATTCAGTTTCACTGAGCTGGAGTTTGCTCCATTCGGAGAGTAACTCAAAATTTCCACGCTTGTGAGTGTGAATACGCTAATCGATCTAGTCTCGAATTCTGAGCCCAGGTTCCCACTCGGGCACTAGTCACAAGTTGTCCATTCATGCGCTAAGAAGTCAATGTTGCCAACAATGGAAATAAACATATGAGAAGCTCATTCTGAATGTTGCCCTCTACTCATAAGATGAGCTACTTGTGTAAGCCCGCCTGAAAACCTACGAGAGTTCCACACCCTTCCGAGAGGATGTCGGATACCGACCTACAGATTCCTGCAAGAATGATAACAATCCTGAGGGAGCAAATCATTCCCTGAATATTGGACTGATCCATATCAGATTGCAACACGGAGGAGAGGGTCACTTGAACAATCGGCGCATGAATTGTGGGATACGACTAGTGAATCCGAAAGTTCCTTGCCTCAAAGATTACCGAGGTCGAGGTCGTGCAGCTTGAATTTGATTCAATTCCAAGGAGAGCCTTCTGAGACCCCGGAACATACCAGGCGCCCAGCGAGAAATCAAAACAGAGTCTTGATCGCTAACAGACATCTAAATGCGTAGGCGCTAATGGCAGGGAATTCGTCTCAATTTCTCGCTGTGAGGCGCCAATTTGTGAGGATCTTCCGATCCAATAGTGACCTCAACATTATCAATCAATTTTGAAACCATCATTCTATTCGTTACCTGGTGTGGAATACAACAATAATACAACAACAGCAAATACTTGGTGGCCGACCGGCAGCAATTCCAGCAGAACAACATTCAAGTTTGCAAGCCAGATGCCAACCACAAATGGATGCACGTGACTCGTTTCCATAGTTCGTTGATAAATGATGACCGCTTGCTCCTTGCAGCTGTTCATCTATCTGCAGCTCCCGTCGAAAATCAGAGATGAGTTCTTATGCTCATCTGTGCTACGAGAATTCATCGACCTTGTAGCATACTGAGCAAGGATGCACATTCTAGGTTTTCAATCCCCAATCCCCCTTCAGAATGGCAAACGAGCATCACACATGAACAGGCCATGTAAACCAGCCACGTGCATCTATTCGCGGTTGGCAGTTGGCTCGCGAACTGGGATGTTGTTCTGCTAGAAATGCTGCCGGTCGGCCCTTGAGTATTTACTGTTGTTGCGCCGCACGAGTTAACAAGTAGCTCAATGGTTCCAAAATAGATTGATGATGTTGAGGTCACTCTTGATTCGTTCCCGTTCCCTACGAAACATTTCGGGCTCTCAGAGTCGAGAGCTCCATTGGAAATAGAATCAGATTCGAGCTGCAAAACCTTGTTCTCGGTGAACTTCGAAGCGAGAGATCTTTGGATTCACTAGTCCTATCTCACGATTAATGCCAGGCGCCAATTTCGAGAGTGCTCTCTGTCTCGTGTTGCAGTCTGCTACGGATCGGTCTAATATTCGAGGAACGATGTGTTTCCTCAGAATTTATATCAATTCTACAGGAATCTGCATATCGATATCCGACATCCCCTGAACGTTATTGCTGTTTAAGGATTGAAAATTTTTTGCTCGCTCCGTATTCTTCCTACTCAATCCGACCATGTCATGCAGACCGGACCAATTTTACCCCATTCCACAGGTTCAGATGTAATCTCTGAAGATATTCAGTCAAAAGGATATCGATACTTCCCCGAGATATCCAACTTTCACCATTTTCAATGGAACATCGATTCCTTGAACGTGTATTCCTGCTATTCGGCGATGAAAATTGGTGTTAAAATATGTTGAGAAAACATAATTTGGAAAGTTTGTCATTCCACTTACTAGTTCGGAACCTCGTACAACTTTCAAGGAAATGGATTTGAGGCGAAACAAACAATACGTGTCCTTTTATTCTGTCTCGAAACTCATGTATTTTTCCGCCGAGAAAAATAGACATGTAGAGAATTTCAACAGTCGATTTCATATGGATTCAGCCAACTCACACTCCCCCTGAGAGATCGTTGACTCAAATCATCCCCCACAATCATATGTTCCCACTGATTATCTGCTCAGGGTGGTTCCCGATTCGTCTCAGTTGTATTCAAAATCTCATCACTGTCCCACTCTACCTAAGGTGGAGATCCCAGTTTAATGACTCCAAATTTTTCAGGTACAAAGACTCTCCCGACCGCGACCACGGATACCGCCTCCCTCGAGGATCCCATCGACTGCTGTCGAAATGCCGAGAGACAGTCTAAACAGTACGATTGGCATTTTAGACGTTCAATTCGGTGCCTTGGATTTCGGGAATGATGCTGTTTTAACTGAAGGGCGAATCCAAGATAACTCTGATCTCCCCGGCTATCATGAGATCGATACGGAACTCTCACCCGACCAGTCTCCGGAAATCTCAAAAGCATCAGAATCGGGTGAAATGCATAATCAAGTTCTGAGCGCAACAAAACCAAGAGAAGTAAGTAATTCACAGAACTGCAAGTATTTCCACAAAAATCCAAAAGATTATTTCGGGGTCCGAGCTATTTCATCCGTTGATCAATGGAATGACCGAATCGACGGGGAAAATGAGCTACCGAGACCACCATTTGTTTGTGGAGTCTATCTGTTCTGGCGATTCGTCGAATGTCATCAATTATATGATTGCGTCTCCCTTCGAACGGAGATGAAGATATCTGGGATGCACTACTCTCTTCGGATCTGAACGTGTTATCTGGCATGAAAATGCATATTCCTCGAAGCAGGAATACCGGAACGCTCTGATTTTCCTCTCATTTTGCAGTACATGGAAAAAGGCAACTTCCCACACAATTATTATATACAACCTGATTGTAAAGTACTCCCCGAGAACGAAAATTCCAAAAGTCCGTGTGATCGCGATTCTTGCATTTTAGTTTCAGAGAGATTCAATGCGATCTGACGTAGTGCTTGGCTAATTAATTTCATCCCGATTTGCCATCACGCGGGTTGAAAATTTGCCATCACGGGCCATCACGCTGCCATCACGAGCGCCATCCCGTAACCATCGCTACCGTAAAGCACGCTACCGTAGCGCACGTTACCGTAGCGCACGCTACCTTAGCGCAGGCTACCTCAACGCACGCTACCTTGAAATTCGCTACCGTAGCGCACGCTACCGTAGCGCAGGCTACCTCAACGCACGCTACCAAAGGTTTCGCTACCTTAGCGCACGCTATTTTGGTTTAGCGCACGTTACGCCAGCGCACGCTACTTTAGCACACGCTACTTTTGTACTTGTCATGAAAAAATTTCAATGGGTCGTGAATCAATGTCTTTCGTCGGTGGATTTTGAAAATAAACTCAACTATTTCAATATCCCCCGGATCTGGATTGGTCGATAATGAGGCCCGGACGGCATTTTTGCACCAGAAAAATAAGTGTTATCCCAACTTGTATTGAGTCAAATGCTTGAAAAAAATGTACAATAAACTTGATGTTAGAAAGGAGTGTGAAATCATTCTAAATTACTGGAACATGTGTTTAGTGCTACAAATCTGAATTGGTTGAAAATTAGACAAATAAGAACTATTCACGGTAATACTCACAAAGATTGGAAAATCAGCCAGGGAAGATTTTGTGTCTGGTGGTGCCAAATGAATGAATCACTCAATCAAAGTAAACAATAGGGCCAGGGCCAGCTAAAATCTAACGCAGCACCAAGAGGAAGTTGGCATTCATCATCGCCTCAGAGAACTAAATTAGAGAAATGGTACAACAAAGTATCATTTTCTACAGGCGAAGGAATCATCGTCATTCAAATACTAAGGAAAAATACGTATCTAACATACTGCAGCCGGGCCTTGGGCGATTCACTCATGAAAACATTGAGGTGCGATGGTAACCCACGTCAATCTAAAACGTGGAGACTTGAACCGCCGGGGCACCACCAAAAGGTCACCAAGTGCAAAATTCCCGACCTGGGCGCGGGTGCGGTCACCGGCCAAAAGCCACTGCAGATCGCCATATGATGCGAAGAAACAGCTGTTGCATCCACCAGCTGCGCATACAAGAACTCGCGCTCTCTCACATCGTCTGCTTGACCTCGACCGAACACGTGGCCCGAAAGCCCCAGAGCCCTATCTTTTATTACAAGATGATGAGGATAATCGGATTGATGCTTCTTTGCTCCCGTCGCCGCTGCACCGCTGTCATCACTAGAAAACTTTGGCTCACCCGGGCGCACGAGCTCAAACCGGCGCGTCTAAATCACTCCACAACTCGGCACTCATTGCTTCGCGACACACCACACGCGACACGAAAAAATTATGGCATCGTGGCACTGCAAGTAATTAAAAGATTTTGCGCCAATCTACACTTCGTCTCTCACAATCACGCGGATCGCACGAAACTAACGGAATCATCGCGCTACGTCTCCCACATAAGTTGTACCTAACCTCGGACCACAAGTAAACATTCGAAAGTGATGGTTTCGGGATGGCGCTCGTGATGGCAGCGTGATGGCCCGTGATGGCAAATTTTCAACCCGCGTGATGGCAAATCGGGATGAAATTGATTAGCCAAGCACTACGTCAGATCGCATCGAATCTCTATGAAACTAAAATGCAAGAATCGCGATCACACGGACTTTTGGAATTTAGTTTTTCGAGATTTTGCGTGAGAACGTTGGAGACTGCCTATTTTCGGCACTTTTTTGCTATAAACTCGAATCTAGTGCGTTTTTTCGAAACAATTATGAGAACCGAAAATGTGTATTTTGATGAGATCTACAAGATATGATAGTTTGCTTGTCTGATTTTTGCCCCGAGATCGCCAAGAAATCCAATAAATATGGTTTTCACGGCTTTTGGTCGTTTTTTGGGAACTCCAATCGGTACATGCTTAGAAAACCGATGCCAAATGGAGGTTTAGAGCATAATCGACAACTTTGGTCCTCTGCAACTTTTTGATTAATCCCATCCCGTTCGAGTATTCCCCGGTTCAAGCCCGAAAAATCCGCATTTTTGATCTTTCAAGTGGTTTTCCGGTGCCAGCTCATCATTCCCCATCCATGGAAAGACCCCTAAGAGTTGTATTTTTTGTTCAAGAACAAATCCTCATCGGAGCCGTGAGAGTCCGTTGTGCTAATTTTGAGAGGGACGCTAGGAAGTGCGTTCCACGTGTATCTTGAATGAGACACTTTCTTGCCCACTACTGAGAAACGCTTTGGTTGGACGCGAGAATAATTCATATGCATATTCAGGCACCCAAAACACGCATTTCAGTGCAACCTAGACCCCCAATTTTCTGGAGCAGATTTGGCCTTATTTGCTACAGCTCCTCCAGAAACCCAAGGATTATTGAAGAATTGAGTTGTATGAATACATGATAGGGTAGGAAGATTTTCTCCATGAAATCCACCAAACCTAGATATCTGAAATTATCAGACATTTCACATCCACACATCCATCATTCCTAGATGAGGTCCACGACCATCTGGCATCTCAAAAACGGTTTAAATTATTCATAACAATCAGCTGGATCATTCGTCGTCTGCACCGCCACTAAATGTTGGAGGTGCGATTTGGCTGCCATGTGCAGCTGCGTGGGCGAGTTCACTCGTATACACGCGCGTATAGTTTGCTATAGTTTGCAAACTTCTGTAAGCAAATCCACGAGACGTGGTGATTCGTGCGTTATGCCCTTTGTGCGCCGATATTTCGCACCAATGCCTATATGTCAACTCCGCGACAAAACCCACCCCTTTCTTAAGAATCCTACAACCAAGTTGTAACGAGTTCAAGACTGAAAACTAAAATAGACCGGAATGGCGGGCCATCAAATTTGAAAAATCACGAAATTTCACGCGTGACATGGCTTTCTCCCCTCAGTGTTGAGTTCGGCATTTGGATGCAGTCTGGGATATCGGTATGATTCTTGCAGTAAAATGACCCTCTAATTTGAGGCTACAACCACCTTGAAGCCCGAGGATGTGTTCCCAACAGGTGTGGAGCTATCTCCTGTTGATGACGCGTGACTGCTGTTTGAGAAGAAGGAGAAATCGACGATATTTCTCATTCTATGGCGATACAGTCTGACCAACCATATTTCTGCGAATGAGATGCGATCCTTCATCAGAGAATGAAGCAATTTAGATGTGTCGGGTCCATGTTCATCGGATCATGTTTGATCGGCAAGCATATCACGCTTTCAGGAAAAATCGTGATCGCTTCACAGAATCATGTTCTTCCAGGCGCATACGAACAAGACGGGTCAAAACGATCCGATTTTGTTTGTGATCTCTTGCTTTTACCGTATTCAATACGAATTAGGACACTGTCTGATCCAATATTTCATTGTTTGATCGTACGAGCTTCCTTTCCCACTTCCCAAGAGGATCTTCGAGAATTACATTTCTGGAAAACTCTCGAATAACGTGTTCATTATAACCCCAATGATCTCCTCCAATCTTCTGGTGATGACTGTGAGACTGTCCATCCTCGTCAGCGGTCAATTGGGTGATGATAGAGTGTATCCATGCATGTGGCCATAGCATAGCTCTTGTGGCCATTTTCGTATTTCTCTGTCCCACTCCACGCCGTCTCATAAGGATCGATCACGCGAGTGGATTTGAGTTTTAGATACCGATAACTGAGAGTATGTGAAACTCGAGTAACGTGCAATAGAAAAAATTTCCAGAATTTCTTCCCTCCAGAATCACCTCGTTTCGTGGATCTGCTTATGTATAGTTTAGGCTAGTCGGGATAGCCCTGCAGCGTATACCTCTGAAGCAAACGTTTCCTCAAAATATAAGATCAGTAGATGGATATATCATTCCAGCAAAGTGTTTGAGAGGTAGATATTCTAGATACAGCATTTCCAATCTCAAAAATCGCGTTGGTCCGTGTGTGAACTACACAAAAATCATTTTTTGCGGTCTGGTGTTGAATATGACCGTATGCACGAGTAGTATAAGGGTCACTATGGGCCGTCAAAACATTACCCCCACCACGTACCCGCACGGCGACGATTGTATGAATCATCACTGTGCCGGCATCCGTGAAGGCGATGCGGACGTCTCATAGTGACCCCCACTCTTTTTCATAATTGTTCAAATCGACAATCTCAATCTCTATGCGCTCTTTCCTCTGTTGATAAACTATTTCCCGATCCATTGATTTTCGACCGTAAAATCTTGGAATGCGTTATACGAAGAAGCCGACTTTTTGCCCAGGATTCCTGCACTGTGGGTACAATTATCAAGCAATCTCCACCGAAATTTGAAGTGATCTCACGAATACCATTGTCTTGCTGACCACATACTTATAATTGTAAGTATTGGTCATAATGATGATTATTCGATGATCTCGATAGAAATATGCAATTTTGAATTACGCGTGGGTGCATTATACCAATATCAGAACCATGTGTAGTCCACGACGGGCAGAGGATATAGAAGGTCTGCCTATCTATACATTGGATCATTTGTTTTTGTTCTTACTCCTGCACAGTAGGTTTGAAACCATCGATCATCTTTTGAGTGTTAAACTGCTGGATGAAGGAATATTGCGCCCAATCGTCCCGGAAATAGTCGACAAGAAGAACGGTGATTATAACCTATACTCTCATCTGAGAGCCTTCATGGGAAGAAGGGACATTTCAAAAAGCAATTCAATGGCACAATGCATGGACAATGATTCTGTTGGTGATGAGTTCATCATGCGTTGTACATATGAAGATGGTCAATCTCGATATCTGGGGCCAGATTGGTCTGCATCGACTAGTGGTATGAATGATCGTGATGTTCAAAATCATGCAACCGTGAATGTGCAACGAGGTGGCGGAGAGAGACCATCGCACGATACTAGCTGGGACTCTTCGGAGGAAGAGGAGCCAGGAGATGGATATTCAGGACCACCGCTGTCATCGCAATCTTCGTCCTCGTCGACCGACGGAGCTTCTCATGGTGCATATGCTCAAGATTGTAGCATTTACATCCGATAATCATAGAATAATTTTTTTAGATGAGCAGGAACTAATGTTCGAGATTGTTGATGAAATACCGAGACATTATCGGAGATTCGGTATAGAGGGGCGCAAGATTATGATCCGTATGAGAACACCTACAGAAGGGTCTGATATATACGAATGGATTGAGAGAGGATTCAGAGACCTCCACAGGAACTTTTGTGAACGAGAAAACCCGACAGATTTCATTGGCCTAACCATCAATTCTCAACATTTTACCTAGGGATCCTTGTGGATATTGTTTAGACTGATACATAATTTCGATTTTGAAGATATTTGGGAATTATTCTCCAACGCTGCTCGAAGTTCATCAAACTTTGGAGTCGATGACACATTGACAATCAATTGTAGTATTGTCTGAAACGTAGAAGGTTAAGGCAGAGTCCGCTTGACTGAAAAAGATGTGAAGAAGAGGTCAATTCTCAAGATTCGCAACGATGATAACCTCTGCTTCCCGAGATCTTTGGTGACAGCTTACGCTTACGCAGTCCGAGGACAAATACGTACGGGCCAGTTGCACGATTATTGGAATGCTGTACGGAGAAGCAATGGAACTGTCCAGAAGAAGGCTGTTGCGGATTTACTCCAATCTTCGCGTGTGCAAGTATTCCAGACTGGTTGTGGTATGGATGAAATCCACCAATTTCAGCTATTTTTCCTACAGCGTGGCACAGCTCTCGTAATCTATTCATTTCAAGAGTTTGCCCGAGGAGCTCCCTAGCTTTACGATAGAAGCAGGCTCGTCATGCATACCAAAGATGAAGTATCGTATACTCCACGAATCATTTCTTACGAGAGACACCACCATTATCAGTATATACTGAATCTGGTTGGAGCTGCGGGCAGCCGAGGGTATTGCATACCGTGTAATCGGAGTTATAAGAGAGTTGAGGGCCATAGATGCAGCAATAAATGTCCAGCATGTTTGAGCATACGAATGTGTAGTTTGAATGAGTTGGAACGCGTTTGTATGGATTGTTCAAGAAGTTCTTATGTCTATGCTTGCGATGAGAACCACAAGAATATCATGATCTGTCAAAGATGTTTCATAACAGTGCGCGCAACCAATCGTGAAGAACAGTTTGTATGCGGTACCTCTTTTTGCGATACATGCCTCAAAACACTAAAACCGGGGCATTTTTGTTACATAAAACCCATTGCCGAGAACCAAGAGAGAAAACCCTCAATGTTCTCATTCTACGATTTTCAAACTCAACAGACCGAGCCTATATTGGGAGACGTTCGGAATAAAATCCATGTACCGAATTTGTGCATTGTTCAACAAGTTTGTGACTATTGCATCGATGATCCTGATATGTCTCAAGCTTGCGTCATGTGTGGTCGACGAGAATACGAATTCGATATCGATCCCGTCAAACAGCTCATTGATCTGACGGTAGTGGTTGGGGATTTTGCAGGTGGGTTCGACGCCCAGTTTCTCTTGGAATATCTCGTCGAGAATAAAAGCGAGCGCGTCAAACCAACAGTCATTTTGAACGGCACAAGAATGATTTTGATGGAATACCTGCACGCCAAATTTATCGACAGTTTCAACTTTTTTTACCTGCGTCTATCGAAGCTGCCGAAAGCTTACGGATTACCCGACATCGAGGAAGGTACATTCTCCCATCTTTTCAACATCCCTGACATCGAGAATTACAATGACAGGTATCCACAAAAGGAAATGTATTCGTCAGATTCCATGAACCGTAAAGAGAGGAAGAAGTTCTTGAATTGGTACGAGGAACGACTCAAGAACAAGGAGGTATTCAATTTCCGTGAGGAAATAGTGAAATACTGCAGACAAGATGTGACTATCCTAAGACTAGCTTTTGCGGCTTATCGTGAAATATTCATGGAAAATGGTGTCGACCCTTTTGCTGAATGTACAACCATTGCTTCAACGTGCATGCTTCTGTACCGAAAAAATGATCTCAAAGAACACACAATCGGGGTCAATCCAGCTAGTGCATATAAATTGGATGACAAACAATCTCTGAAAGCAATTCGTTGGCTACATTGGATAGAGAAGAAAACGCTGAAATGCAAAATAATGCACGCTGGACGTGGGAGAGAGAAGAGGCTACCAGAAGGTATGATAGTGGATGGCTTTTGTCCCGCCGAGAGTCAAGAAGATGGTGAAGGAGTCGTTCTCCAATGACATGGTTGCTTCTGGCATGGTTACCTGTTGTGCAACAGAATCAATCGAGACGAAGATTCGGATAACGGTGAAACAATGGATTACAGGCTCGAAAACACTTGCTCGATATCGCATCGAATCAAAGCAAGCGGATACAAACTCATTGAAATTTAGGAGTGTGAATACGATAGGGAATCCGCAAGTAGCGAACAATTTCAGAGCTCCATCGAGGCCTGCAAGAGTTTTCTCGAGAATCGCACACCATTGAATCCTCGCGATGCTTTCTTTGGAGGTGGAACCGACAACACGCTAAAATATCACGAGTGCAAGCCTGGGGCAAAAAATCAAATATCTTGATGTGTGTTTCTTATATCCATAAATATGCAAAAGAAGAGAGTTCCCGATCGGCCATTCAAGGATATTTATCGGAGAGGAAGAATGTCGAGGAATCATGGGCCATGATCACGATGTAAGAGGAGTCACCGGTTTGATCGAATGTGCCATACTGCCTCTGACGGACCTGTATCATCCTGTATTACCGGTGAGATTGCACAATGAGCTACTCTTCCCACTCTGCCGCTCCTGAGCCGAAGTGTTGTCACAAGATGAGTGTTCCCATGATGATGCCAATGAGCGCGTCTTGGAAGGGACTTGGGTGTCAGAAGAAGTTAAGAAAGCGGTTGAAGTAGGTGATGAGATCCGTGAAATGTATGGAATCGGGCAATATGAAATGACGCGGTATAATCCGCCACGGGGGAGGCGGTTTGTTTGCAGCTTACATCGACAAATTTTTTTCTGAGAAAACAAAGGCATCGGGATTCTCTCTCGCATGCGATAATCGAGAGGAGAAGAGAGCGTATCTTGATGAACTGGCCGCACGCGAAGATATTCGTTTGAGTGAAGAAGAGATCAGGGCAAACCCGGGGGGACGATCAGTAGCCAAAGCCGCATTAGTTTCAATCTGGGGGAAATCTGGACAGCGTGAAAATATGGCAAAAACCGAGATTGTTACGAGTCCCCAGAGGTTGACAGAGCTACTCAACAGTCCGGAAGTATCAGTGAACAGTATCTTACCGGTCAATGACGACATCGTATACGTCAATTGGGCCCATACAAATGAAGCCGTTCCTGCATCGGCAACAACGAACGTTGTGATAGCGGCCTTCACGATCGCTCAAGCAACACTCGAACTTTTCGACATCTCCACAGTTTAGGACCAGCTGCTATCTATTTTGATACAGATAGTGTCATCCATATATCCAATGGAGGGGGGAATGATCTTCCGACCGGCGCGATGCTGGGTGAACTGACCGATGAATTAGCCGATGAAGGCATTGGAACTTACATCACATGTTTCATCAGCGGTGGACCAAAGTTCTACGCTTATAAATGGAAATCGCCTATTGGAGAGGAGGGGACTGTTTGCAAGGTAGAAGGAATCAGGTTAAATTATCAAAACAGCTAGAGAGTGAATTTTTAATCAAAACGCGACTTGGTACTCGGCAATAAGCATGAGATTCAACTAGTTTCGACAGCTAGGAGGAGTACAGCTTTTCATGACGTCATAACTACTGAAGAAAGAGAGACATCCAAACCTGTTCGCAACAAGCAAAGATTCATCAGGAATAGAGATGCCGCGATTTTCGAGATTTCTCGCTCTCGTCTCGATCTCGTCTCGCAATGGCGAGATGAGATCGAGGCGAGAGGGTATCAGTAATTTATCGCTCGAGACGATAAGAACTTTTGTTCTCGCCGAGGCTCTCGTCGGGATATCGAAAAAACACTCTAACTTGTAGCTCATCATATTTCGTCATATCTATTCGATCAAAATAACATATTTGTTTAATTGTTTTCCTGACAACCGACAGGAATAATTGTTTTGAAAGCAAGAGCACTTCATTTTTCCTATATATCAACTTTACAAATGGCCGCTTAAAAGTTTGATTTCATCCATGAGCTTAGACATAAGGATGCTCTGACACTCTGATCGCTCAGCCGATTTCTTAAATACGTCATTATCAATGAAACGTCAGAAAAAGCGCGTTCGACTGGCACTGACGTAGCTTGTATGTTCAAGATATCTCTAGCCATTCGGCTTAGTGATGGATACGTGTATGAATGGTCCTTCCCTGATAAAAGGATGTCCGTTGTTCCTTCAGTAGCTCTGGCAGCTCTCAAATACTCATTTATCTCTTTCTTCCAACTTAGGGACTCATAGACGTATCAGTCTTAATCCATAGATATTTCAGGTTCAACAAGTATTTAGATTTCTGAGTTTCAACTTGAGTTGTGGTATTACAATCACTTGTTGGCTATTTAGCGCATATGAAGCCGAGGAGTAATGATATATCATCGTTTTTGAACAACTCTCGTCGAGAGTCTCGCTCGACAACGAGACAAGACGAGAAGATAACGAGACGATAACCAAATTTTCAAAATTTTTCAAGAGCGAGACGATAACTCCCAATTCCTCGTCTCACCTCGCCTCGCGGCATCCCTAATCAGGAACATCAGGAGTCATCCGTATGGTTCCACGTCTGAATGATTGCTTTGATGTATGAGGTCAATGAAGAAAGATATAATCCTATCTGATTATACTTTCATGACATGGTCACCCCCTTCCGTAAAAATATTCTGAGGTAACGTACGAGTCACGAGCTAGTCTCCCGCGGAGGCATAAGCTCGTACACCGTCCGCGTTGTGCGTATGCCCGTTTTGCAGTGCTGCTAGCAGCGTCTCGCGCGCCTTTCCAGCCTCTTCCAGAGTGTTGTCAGCTCATTCGCGCCCCCCGCGCGCATCGTGTTCCCCCCGCCGCGGTCATCAGTCATTCGAATGCAAGTCAGTCAGACAGTCAGTCGTAATCATGGCTACCCCGTAGTTCCATCCTTGGACCGCTCTCTCAATCGGTCCGTCTGGAGTGGGGAAGTCAGTGTGGGCAAGATCGTTTCTCCGAAATATTGCTCTCACGAGTGCTACGCGTTCCGAGGGGATTTTACTGTATTACGCAGAGTGGCAGAGTGGCAGACTGGATACAGAGAGTTTGGAGATGATATGGGTGATTCTGAGATAACTTATGCATTTGATGTCCTGACCTCGCATTCATATTAAATGACCAAATATGGCGAGTCTAGCGATGATGTCTGGTGTATTCTATTGAAATGAAGATGTCCCAATAGTTTTAGGAGCGGATATGAGTTTAATGTAGATCTGAGCTTCCCAAAAGTGGTCAAAATGTCCTTACCGTGGCATGTCCTAAACTGGAATTACACGTTTCAATCGTGTAGATTACCGAGATATTCATTCAATCTCGGTTCCGTACCACTCAAACATCAAAGTTCGGTTATAAATAGGTGATATCATGTACAAATCGAGTACCAAGTCTCACTCCAAAATAGTCGAAACACAGCCGGCATTCTGTCCTGGAATTTCGCAAATTTTTAGGATGCTTCTCAATAATTCGACTCCGTGTCAGCAAATCGCTCCAAACCACTCTGTAACGGCGGTAACTGATTCCTAATACACCAAAGAACAAAATTCTACCACCAGCGGAATGGTGAATTACGTGAACAGCTCCCTACGCGATGATTTATGAAGAATTTTTCCGTTGCAAAATAAGAATTGTCCTTACCGTGGTCACTGGCTCTCGAACACTATGCAACGTCGAGGTCCAGAAATTTTTTTACAGTCTACTCTCACCGTAAAAAAAGGCCATCTATTCGGAAAAAACGATGCGTTTCGATTCACGCCTTTGAGATCACTTTCCATGCCAAAATGTCTTTACCGTGGCTGTCCTTACCGTGGAAAAAATATATCGAAAATTGCTCATATCTTTTACATAGATTGACCAACGTTTGTGCCCGTCTGGGAATTGTTTTTGGATGTCAGATAGATTGGAAAACACCTATGACCAGTCAGATTGCAGCTATATTTCAACTCTTCCAAGTCCCGACCCCCGCCGTTTTTGTCCTCGAAATACCTAAGTTATCTCATAATCACCCATATAGAATTCCGCGGAGGATCACCTCGGAGCGAAGACGATTCCTCCGATCCAAGACCAAAGCTGATCATTATCGATGATTTGATGCATCAGTTAGCGTCGAACAGCGAGATTGACAAACTGTTTTCGAGAGGATCGCACCCTCACAACGCGAGCGTCATGCACATCGCTCAAAATATCTTCCATCAAGGCAAAGGTCGACGAGATTTTCCACTCAATGCCCACTACATGGTCTTCTTCCGAATCATCCGTGACCGTTTGCAGATCCATCACCTTTCAAGACAAGTATGTCCTGAAGATCCAAGATTCCTGCAAGAGGCGTACTGGGACGCAACATCTAAACCATACGGGTATCTGTTACTCGACATAAAACAGAATACCCCGGATAATTGCCGCTTCCGTACCAACATAACAACGTGTTGTATGGCTGGTGAAATTACTTTGGAGCGGCTATTGCGTTCAATGAAGGAGAAGACTCGAAAGATTTGTGGTGCCAAGAAAAACGTGAATAAGAGTCTCAAGTTGAAGGAAGTCTCAAGTTGGCAGGTCTCTTCCGCAGAGCCATGCCTCCTTAATCCGCGGTGCCAAAGCTGTCGGTAAAGAAGCTATCAAAGCAGGGTTGAATGTCATAGCTGGCGTCACTAGAGGTGGCTTACCAATCAAGGGATCCTTCAAAACCCGCGTCCGCGAATCCGGAGAGAGTCTCAAGAGAAAAGCGGAGGAGGAGTTGGATAAAATGATGCAAGGGTCAGGCTATAAGATTGCGCGCTTGGACGGTATCCCTCAGTCGTTCACGAAGAAGAGAGTAGCGAAGGAGCAAAAATCAGCCAAGGTAAGAGTCAGTGAGGTCAGAGGTGCTAAGGCTCGGAGGAAGGAGGAGAAGCGTGTTGTGAAAACTAAACATCGTTCGACAAGAGACATTTTTGGTTAAAATATGGCGTTTCTGCATACTCAATCGTACGAGTGCTTGAGATTCCTCCAACTCACTTGCTCTGTCGACCACCTTTGACAAAGAGAGGATGCTCTATCCTTCTCTACTTCCAATCATGTAACCACTACCTTAAGGTGAACGAATAATCTTTAAGTATTTGCTGCGATCTATACTTATATGTATACTTATATGTAATGAAATTTATAGAAATCACAAGCCTGACGAGGTCAACGCACGAGTTGACGAAACGTTGCGAAATAAAAAGACAATATTTTGCGAAATCGAGTGGCATTCCCTCACCCTAGTCCTCATCGATCGATAAATTCATCCATATTTCGTGGAGATGGTTTGATAACTGTACCCACAGTCCAGGAATCCTGTGCGAGGAATCGGCTTTTTCGTATAACTTATTCCAAGGATTTACGGTCCGAAATCAATAGATTAAGAAATAGTTCAACAACAGTAGAAAGGACGCATAGAGATTGAAAATGCCGATTTGCACATTTATGAAAAAGAGTGGGGGTAACTATGAGTCGTCTGTATCGACTTTACCCATGCTCGTACAGTGATGATTCATCCAATCGTCGCCGCTCGGGTATGTGGTGGGGGTAATGTTTTGACGGCCCATAGTGACCCCTATACTACTTGCACGATCTCATGTGACAAGTCCAGCGTCGATCTAGCCTGGTTACCACAAGGGGCCCTATCACGATCGCTGGTATAACCTTTCGCATGATTGTATGCATGATGTCATTTCGCAGGCCCAGCGTCGATTCGGATAGGCCACCACGAGATGTCATGACACGATTGCATGAACGATCGCATGCACGATCGTTATCTTAATCTCACGTACGACTGTTATCTTAATCTCACGTAAAACCGTTATTTTGATCACACGTACGACCGTTATCTTAATCTCACGTATGATCGTATGCGAGATCACACGCTCGATCGTATGCATGATCGTTTGCACGATCTCATGTTACAGGCCAAGCGTCGATCTGGGCCAGTCACCACGAGACTTCCTATCAAGATCGCAAGTACAATACTATGCATGTTCTCACGCATGATCGTATGCAAGATTACACGCTGAATGATATGCACGATCGTATGCAGGATCGTTCTCTCGATTGTTCATATATTCGTTATTTCGGTCAAATGCATGATTGTATGCGACATCCTATGCTCGATAGTATGCTTTATGGTTTGTGCGATCATTTTCGCGATCGCATGCACGATTTTTTGGGACAGGCCAAGCGTTGATTCTGTGTTCGCTCTGCTTCCGTGCGATGTGCAGATGCTTCCATGTGATAGAAGTCTTGCGGCGGATTCAGCTCTCTCATAGCTCCGTTGCATTCGTCCAATGACACGACTTCGTAATTCATCGTGAAAACAAGAATAAGGTCCGATACTATGAGAAACAGCGTGTCATAGTAGTGCCGGGCCCCCGGGAGCCGAGCAGGGTTCCGTACCATCTTCGAGGTCGCCGGCTAAAAGTTGGGGGTTCCGATGAATTTCGACCCGCTGAATCCGATTCCCGAGGGTGCAAAGTCGTCTGAGCGTGTGCTAAATTGTTATTAACGAATTTCTACACACGAATGGGAAAGTTGGTGAATCGACGGGAAGTATCATTTTCATATTTTCTGTGCAATTCTGCGTCGAAAATTTCTCCTGACATTTTTCATGAAAATGCGTAAATTTCCCGCAGAAAATTCCCAGAGTTTGAAAAAAGTCGATCTTTGCGATATTTGGATTGTTGCTGCTCGTTTGCAAACTGTAAATTTTCAATGCAGCCAGGCTTGAATCACTCTTTGAAGCCTCCTCTATAAGTAGGAATGATGAATCTGGCGGAAAATTGCCCACCTTGTGTGCAACGTCAGCAAGAACAACCCCATGTTTCCTATAAATTTCTCCGTCATTTACTCGACACCGATCTATATGTCTTTGCCCTGGTATTTGTAAGTCACCGGTCAAACCTCGTGATCTCGGTGTCTACTGACCCGCTGAATCCGATATTCGAGGGTGCAAAGTCTTCCAAGCGCGTGATAAATTGTTGTAAACAAATTGTATCAATAAATGGAAAATTGATCATTTTCGCATGGGAAAACCCCTTACATATACTTCAAAACATTCAAAATGGAAGAGGTCTCCCCAAGTTCTCCGTAGTTAGGGTCACTATAATTAACGGGTCTAGACAGGGAGTGGGGATAGTTCTTCTGATTGGCTCCGCCATATTCAGTGATTCTGTGCTCTTCAGTTAGGGACGCATGTGGGAGTGTGCACACGCCGGTGCGCCCGTGTACGTGTAGGTCGCTGAATATAGCGGCTTCCCCCCTTGTCTAGACCCATTAATTATAGGGACCCTATCCATAGTGCCTAGTCTCCCCAGGATGGATTGCGCAAGAACAATGGAGAGGGGATATTAATCAATCGCTCCGTTTCCGTGACGCCGAAAAAAATTTATTTTTGCATGTATGATTTTCCGACAAAAATAGCATGAGCAACCTGCAGCTCCCGCTGCTATGCAGATGCGACTTGATTTGGAGCACACATTAAGGCCATGACAGCTCAGTACAAATTCCGAAGTCAGGAGGTGTGAGGATTTCCGTTCTCGCAGGAATCATCAGATGATCTTTCAGAGTATATCCAAACTTCAATGCATCCAACACTCCTAGTTCTCTATCCATAGGATGGATTTACTATGAACAATATGAAAAGCACGCAAGATGTGTGACTGAATCGATTTGCTGGTGTGAGGGAGATCCTCGATGGATAAATTCTCCGAGTGATTATAAAACCACAATGCCAGCTCATTGAATATATTACAGCAGGCAGATTTGTGAACAACGTCAACGAGATACTCTTCAGCTCCAATCAGATTCTTTCCGATGCAAATTTGTGAATGATCCAATGATGAATGATAATCATATAGGTGATGCATTCATTCTGGAATTTAACCACCTGTGAGATATAGATCTGCATAGATCTAACCTTAAGCAAATCTTAGTGAAAAATTCACGGGTTTCTCTTGAAGAGCATCCAATTCGGAAACAACTTTGCTTTTATAGTCAGCACCAGTTAGATGATGCAAAGCTGGTGGTACGGAGCATAAGTAATCGCCGTGATAATCAGCCAGTTCGTGAACAGCAATATGATCATAACAGCAACGTCTCTCATCGCCTTTGATGCTCCTGCTCGAACCCATAGCGTCCGAAAGAATAAAAAAATAATCGGTCGATCCTCTTTACATACATGGCAGTTGATTCTCACAAGTTGGTAAAGGCGGTCATGATGATGAAGAACGAACGAAGGATGTAATAGCCATCAATTCCACACCTATGGTTTCGAAAACATCCTCGGAGGTATTAAATAAAAATCTACAATTTTCACTTCCAACGAAAAAACGGTCCTTGCCGAGTTAATTCGTCACAACCACCATCCACCAAGGTTGCAAGCTTCGGCTGTCACAATGACCGAGTACAACATTTTTCACTTCCACTTCCAGCTGAACACTGTTGAAACGATTGAAAAAGTGGAGTACCAATACAATGACATCAGTATATCATGATATCAAATAGATGTTCTGATAATTTTGATTGCCTGCATGATTAATATGCAATATTTTTCCCTCGTCAGGTTCCTCGATGTTAGAGCATTGTAGACTTCCCAAAACATTGTTCCCATCATCTTCATATCTAGGCGTACATCGGACATCATTCATTGAGCTGGAGATGAGATGAAATGTCGAAAAATTTTTGTCGTGGAGTAAGGATGATCGTAAGAATTTTTGCAACAAGATTTTATCATGTGAAGATCCCTACAATGTGTCCTCTTGTTTGAGTAAGGTCCTCCAATCTTGTGATAATCGATGGAGTCTGGTTCCTCCCTTCTCAAACGTTCTGAATGTTTTGGTGAGTTTTCAAAACACGAGTCGAATACAAAATCGATTCTCCCGGTGTTTTGCATTCCGTCTCTCAAAATTATTCTATCGCGAGAAGAATTGGCAAGATGAATGAATGTTTCGAGTCCGTTCCAATTGAATTGCCGCAATACGAGCATCACATCAACGATCAATGCAGTCTCAGTTCGACTATTTCTGTCAATCATAATGGCGGGAGCTTTCTTTTCTAGTTCATGTTTCAGGAGACTCTCATTTTTTTCTCATTACAAAAGACCATCACTATCCATCAATGGATTATTGAACATAAGATCATACTTCAACAACTCTCTCAATGGGATCTGACGCTCTTTGGCAATGGATATCAGGCGCTGCGTTCCACTTGCACTGCAATCAATTTTCCTCTCAACACTTTCTTCTTCTCGCAGGAAGGGATTGTTGTGAGATCTGGCAAGTTATGCTTGCTGCTAGTCGCCGACAATGATTTCGACCGTGTCACTATTCGTTCGTTTCTAAAAATCTCGTATGCTTTTATTCCTGCCTCAAAAATGGTCAAAAGTTGCTTCGTGACATCGAGATGGGCTAGTCCCTTCGTGCTTATGTTTTCATGTGGGTGGCTATCTGGCACGAATAAATTGACGTCTCTCTCACAAAAATGTGAGGAATTTACAAACAGATGTCTCGCTCTTCACAATGTCATTCTTGGACTATCCTCGATGAGTTTGCAATTCTCCATCGTTATCATTGAAACACAATATTTCCTTGAGACTATTGGAAATCCCCAAGAATTCATGGTTCAACAGATTCCACACTGCGACAGACTCTCCATTTTGGCTGATACGACTCATTCCACCTGAACTTTCAGACATTCGATTGTAGGACTAAGATTTATTCACGCGTGCAAGCGCGCCCGCAGGAATAACTTTGGAACTGCGTGGGTATCCGTATCGCATACACAGCATACCGCTCGGTCCTCTCTGTCTCTCTCTCTCTCTCTGTCTCTTTTTTTTTTTTTTTTTTTTTTTTTTTAAGGTGGTTGGAGGGCAAAATCTGCCTCAGGATCCCTCGGATCCATCCCCAGACACCGGACTGGTTCAGCTTACGCGGACTACGCATAGCCCACGCAGGCCATACCAGGCGGGACACGGGTTTGGGTGGGGCCCACCGAGAGGTGGGCCCGGCCGTGTAATATCCCTCTCCCCTCGATGTCCGATACCTAGGGCATCGGGCAATCAAGAAGGAGATCCACCTGCATCTACCATCTCATCCCGGAACCGCGTGAGCATTACTTCAGGATGAGTGGCATGTCTCGCGCTCGATTGCGAGCGTTCCTCTTCTCCATCTTCTCTCTTCGGCCACTTGTCGGCATCTTCTATCTTCATTCTTCATTGTTCCCTCTCTTTCTCCTTTCTTCTCTCTTCTTTCTTCTTTCTTCCCTCTTCAGTGCATCAGATTCCTCCTGGAATCATTTGGGCCTCTTCTGTTTCAATCGGCAGAGTCACTGTAATTCGCCTGCTTCGAAGCGCCTTACTTCCCTCTCTTTCTTCTCTTTGCGGGTCATCACCAGCTTGATGTATCCGGTGAGTCTATCCCATGTCTCCTGGTTGCGGAGCAAGTACGGGACGAGATTCTCAGGTGTTAGTTGAGCACCCAGCCATTCATCCAGCTCGGCGCGCTCTCTCCGAGTGTCGCTGCACTTGAACAGGGCATGTTCGGCGTCATCCCATTCGTCCCCGCATGACTGACATGCTGGGGTCGTCCTCTTCTTGAACCTGGTTAGATAGGAACCGAAGCAACCATGATCGCTCAGTGCCTGCGTCGTCCAGTAGTCCATCTCTCCGTGGGTGCGTTCCGCCCACTTGGCTACGTCACGGATCAGCCGGTGCGTCCATCTGCCGTTCGCAAATGGCGAATCCCACTCAGTTTGCCAATGCTCAAGGGTGGTTTCCTTCTCGTTGTCGCGGATGATCTCCTTCATCGTCGGAGTGAGTACTCGTTCGGCTCCGATCACTTTCTGGCGGTCCCAGATCCTCACTCGCTCCGCGACGAGCAAGTGGATGGGCGGAGTACTCGCCAATACGTAAGCCGCATCTCCTGACACAGTGCGGTAGGCACGGATACTCCTCAGGGCCGCTCTTCGATGGACAGGCCCCATTCTCTTCTCGATGATGGTCTTCTCTACTCTCTTCCCCCTCACGGGTGCACCGTACAGCATGATGGAGGTAGTGACGGTGTTGGGAAGTGCGCGCCTCTTTTCCTTGGGTCCTCCGATATTCGGCATAAGCCGCTGGAGCGCCGCACCGACCCTGCTCGCCTTCTGGGCGGCTTCCTGGATGTGCTTCTTGAACGACCACTTGTCGTCGAGCCATACACCGAGGTATTTCAGCTCTGTCTTCCGTGGAATCTCTTGCCCATTGATATAAAACCGGGGTAAGTCAAACTCCCTACGCCTTGTGACCACGATTGCTTCGCACTTCTTGACAGCGAGCTCCAGAAGCCTGCTAATCATCCACTCGTAGACTCGGGCCAGCGCTTCGTTCGCGCGTCTACCCAAGGGTTCCTCGTTGTCAGCCCATACTATGAGTCCCGCGTCGTCCGCGAAAGCCACTATTATCACTCCTTCTGGCAGTTCGATAGACAGTAAGCTGTCATACTGGGTGTTCCAGTTGAACGGCCCGGAGACCGATCCCTGTCCGATTCCGGCGGACAGTACCCGAATCTCTTGTCCCTCGTCGGTGTCGTACACGAGGGTCCTGTTCCGCAGGTAGTCACTCGTGACGGCTAGTAGATAGGGGGACACTTTACCCGCTTGGGATTGATAGACTCGCTCCCAGCTCGCGCAGTTGAATGCGTCCTTTATGTCCAACGCAATGATGGCACAGAATCCTCCTCTTCCTTGGTATGGGTTCCCTACCGACGCTTGAACCCGTTCTTGGACCGCCTCGATCGCGTGCACAGTGCTCCGTCCCTTCCGGAACCCGAACTGCATTGGTGATAGCCCACCGCCTTCTTCGTAGGCTTTTTCCACACTGTTGAGCACCATCCTCTCGTACATTTTCCCGATATTGTCGAGCATGCTGAGAGGGCGTTGACCTCCTTGACCCTTAGGTATCAGGACCAGCTTCTGGCGTTTCCACTTGTCCGGGAAAGTTCCCGCGCTCAGACAGATGTTGAAGAGGTCGAGGAGTAGATCTGGCTTGTATTTGAAGACCAGTTTCAGAGCCTCGTTTGGGATGCCATCCAGGCCAGGGGCCTTGCCGTTTGGCAGCTTCTTCGCCGCTATGAGTAGCTTCTGCATAGTGAAGAGCGGGATGGGGTCTTCGCTCTCCGTAGGGAATGTAACTCTGGGTTCTCCTGCTGGGAAGAGGTCTTCCACGATGGTGCGCAATGTTGCTGCATCGGTCGATGCTGGGTTGCCCCTCCGGGGTCGGACCTTTGACATGACCACGCGATATGGCGTGCCCCAGGGGTCTTCGTTAACCATGTCGCACAGTTCACTCCAGCACTTCTCTTTGCTCCTTCGGATGGCTAGAACGAGAGCCTTCTTTGCTTCTTTGTACGCTCTGTCATCTCCCGCCAGCGATGGTCGTTGCAGCTTCCTTGATCGCCATGCGGTCCTCCTTTTCTTGTTGCTCGTTCTTCGTAGAGCCTTGATCTCATCGGTGATCCAGTACTCTGGTTTCCTCCAGAAACATGGTGTTGTCCTGCGAGGCATCGACGCGTCGCAAGCTCTCGTGATGGCGGATGTTACCATCGCCACAGCCTCGTCCGAGGCGGAGTTCATCGGGAGATCTTCGACTGTTCCTATCGATTCCCGGAATTTTTCCTCGTCCAGCTTCCGTACCTGCCACCCCGTTGGTCGCGGTCTGCGTGTCGTCTGTCTCTGTCGCTCAGTCCTAAGTCGAAACCGAATATGTCGATGGTCACTCAGTGTTTCCGTGTGCAGAACTTCCCACGATGTCATACGTCCCATGAGCGACGGGCTCATGAACGTCAGGTCGAGGACCGATGATGAACCTCCCTCCCGGGACCCAGTGTCGTGCCGGTAATAGGTGATAACCCCCGTCTCGTTCGCGAGCACTAATCCCAATGCCTCCATGGCATCAGCGAGTATTACCCCCCGTCTATCGCGCGGCCCCCCGCTCCAAGTCGGTTCCTTGGAGTTGAAATCTCCCGCGATTATAACTGCCCCCTCCCATTGCCTCACATCCTCTTCTAGGTCGTGGAGCTCGTCTTCAAATTCGTGCGTCTTGAGCGACGGCGAGTAGTAGCTGCTGTATATAGCTGTGCCCCCTATGGTCTTTCGAGCATAACCTCGTCCACTAACAGCTGGTTCAGTCTCGCGGATCGCGGGATTCGTGATCTGAATTACAGCGGCCCCCCAGTGATCGAATGTGGAACGGGAAAGTTCGCGCTCCCGAGGCGGTTCGGAGATGATCAGAACATCGATACCCCCTTCTTTGGCGGCGGTGTGTAGGAGGTCACAAGCGTCCCCGCTTCTCCTGAGGTTGGCTTGGATGAAGTTAGCCATTTCTTCCCCCCCTGCGTCTATATGTCGCCCTCGCGTTCTGATAGGCTGTGCAGTTGCTGGAGCCCGACCTGTGGTCAGATCTGGTTCCGATAGCCACGCAGCTGAGGCATTTTGGTTTCTCTTTACAGGTAGCGGCGAGGTGTCCTGGTTCACCGCACTGGAAGCAGAGTTTCGGTTGACGTTCCTCTGCCTTCTCTTTTTTGCAGCCTGAGGCCTTGTGGCCATACTCTAGGCAGTTATAGCAGCGTGGGATGCCTCCCTTCTCGCGGATTCTCACTCTGCTTCATCCCACCTTGGGTTCTTTCCAGTCCAGGAGGCGGTGAGCGAGCCTCGCTGGGATGGACACAACCGCTGTTTGGGTGCCTCGGGAGCCGTTTCGCAGGCTCTTGACTATCATGGCTCCATCCTCGTTTCCTGGTAGGGCTTTCGCGAGGTCCTTCTGCACTTTAGTTTTGTCGACATCGTAGTCGACTCCGAGAACCTCGAGGGTCATGCTATTTGCGAGGCAGTGGACGGCCCCTTCTTGCCCGACGACTGGTGTCAGAGCCGCTTTGATGGCTGCAGCGTCGGTGCCCTTCCTCAGTTCAATGAGGATTTGTCCTTCCTGTGTCTTGCGGATGCCCGTGACTTTAGAGCTCACTTCTTCATTAAGGTCATCCGTCTTTATCTTGCGCAGCATATCTGCGTAGCTTAACCCACCTTGGTTTGCCGTGACGAGAACGGCGTCGGGTTTCGCTTTTCTTGGCTTCATTTTCGCCTTCTTCCCAGCGGTGTCACTTGATCGACCGCTCTTCTTTGCCCTCTTCGTATTCCTCTTAGAGACCACTTCCTGCCAAGGCCCGTCCTGCTTGGGCCTATTAGGAGTAGATGTCGAGCGCGGTGTTTCGAGTGCTCCCGATGGATGTCCGCGTCGCGTCCTCTTCGTATCGTGCTGTTTCCCTTGTCGCGCTTCCGGTTCATTCACCCCCCTTCCCTGTGTGCCGCTCCCCGATGCGGCTGGACCAGAGGGCTGCGCACTCCTCTTCATTTTTAGGGTCTTCTCCGCTTCGAGAAGTGTGGTCTCGAAAGCCGCTCTCTTCCCTTTCTCTGCCGTAAGTAGGCCTACGAGAGCGTGGCCAATCTTCTTGAGCTCTTCCATGTCGCCCTGAGTTCCTTCTGGGATGTTGGAGGCAGACTCGGCTATCCCTATGACCAAGTACAGGTGGTCGAGGAAAAGATGAGTCTTCTCCTCCATCTGTTCTCGGCACATTTCCAAGTCCCTCCATCCTTCCATTAGATCGGGGGCCTTGTCTCCACTTCTTTGTTGACTGGCCTCCTCAGGTGCGGGGAACCGATCGATGTCCATATCCTCCGGTGTTTTTTGCCCTTTTTCGAGTCCGCGGTCACAGTCCTTGGATGTCAGGGTGTCTTCTGACTCCTGGGACTCCGTGGTGGTGTTAGAGTCCCCTGAATCCGAACTGGAATCGGCTGTATCGTCTTCCTTGTCCTTGTCTTGCGTAAGCTGGATCTTGATCGCGGGGTTGATCTTCATCAGTTTGTCTGCCGCCGCTTGCGCTTCTGCAGCAACCTTCGCGTTCTTCTCTTTTTGGCTTGAGAATGTGAGCTTCGATTGCTTCAGCGTTCGCTTCTCTACTTTCTCACTCAGACCCTTTCTCTTCCTGCTGTTCGGGGTGAGGTCTACTCCTCTCTTGTGTTGGTCCTTTCCTCCAACTATCTTCGCCTGAGGCGTATTTCCATCGCTTGTAGCTTTACGCGTAACTCCACCAGCCAAGTGTGCCACTGGTAGCGCGCTTTGCATCGTTGGGCCCCCCCCCCCCAAGATCCGAACTGGGCCCCGCTTTACTTGGGGAATTCTTGCCGTCATTGCTGGACATCATCTTCTTTCTTCTTTTTTCCAGGGCCTGGAATCGCATGCTGGCCGACCCCGGACCAGACCAGCACGGGTGTGGTGTTTGTGTGATGCGTGTTCTGTATAATGTTGGTATGTCTGTGTAATGCTTGAGCAAGCGTAAGTATGGTGCATGTAGGGTGTGGCGTGTGTAAGTGTAAGTGTAGGACTCGGGTCCGGAGGGGCGTCGCTCCGTCAAGCTCCAAGTGCAGCCCAAAGGTCACACTCAAAGCCCCCTACGGGTTCTCTCTCTCTCTCTCTCTCTCTCTCTCTCTCTCTCTCTCCAAATTTGAAAGGCTTGGGCTGACTTGTTGCTTGTTTCGTTCATCTAGAACAAAATTATAAGTATATGTGTGACCCTTCGTCAATCGACTGAACTTTTCTGTGATATGACTGTGAGCCCTGCCATCTTTTTTTTGTATTCTTATATTATTCTATGGAGTTTGTGAATCTTCTGAGTGCTACCCGACTAGTCACAAATTGTGGTATACTTAAGATTTGTCCTTGACCAAATGACTTCATTATTTTTATTAAAGTACACTATTGATCTGTGATATATATTACCATATGTAACTGATTATTTTTCTTTTTTGTCTTCGGACGAATAAACGGGCATCAATCAATCAATCAATCTCTCTCTTCTCAAAGGGTAGGCAGCGCTAGACGCTTTCCACATCGCTCCTACTTCCAAACTCATTTTAACCCAATTTTTTTCACTTCTGACAAGAAGAAGAATACTTGCAGGCATTCCTCTACCTGCTGGCTCACATCTGAACGAGCATACAAGGCACGGCTCGTCTTTTGAGCCAGGGTGTGAGGAAAATTCGCCTGCCGACGCTCTGTGAGGCGAGGGACTTGTTCAACGTCGCCATGTTGCCGTACCCAATGCTGATTATTGACATCGAATCGTGCACATACTTGTGAGCAAAATTGATTGCACTACGCTGGATATAATCACCGGTTGAATCTACAAAATACAAGTGTGTTGATGTGCCAAGTGCATCAGTGACTTTTCCCAATAGTGTAAACTGTGGTACTGGCACCAATCAGTGACAGAAAGACATGTGTGTGAGCTGTGCGTGTGAAGGTCTGCATCGATTATTGATCAAGCTCGTTTTCCCAAATAGTTCATAGTGCAGTCATTTCCCGTTATAGTGCCTCAACCGATGTCTCAGCTCTCTATGCACCTGATCACGTCGACGCATTAGTTTTGGTTCGTTGCATTCCTTGATGTCACTATTAATTTCTCGTGTATTTGAATACCTTGTTCCATTGTAGTAGTGGTGAGCACTATATATAGCGTCACGCCCAAGCGATCAGCCGCCGTAAGCCCGAGTTTGTTTACTTTTTCGCTGGCATCAGATGTCAGACGCATTGGTCTGCTAATACTTTGTGTAGCTCACTAGTATATCGGCGTACAGCTGGAAATATTAAGCTTGTCTCGCTTGTCAGTCGAACGATAATCATCACGTTTCGTCCAATGCGGCATGAATGATTGCGTATGCCCGGTTTGTAAAACAGAAGTTGCTCAGGGCTCGAAATCTTATCGTAAATGTAAGTCGTGTCTCAAGTATTATCATTCTGCTTGCTTGAAAGGTCCGTGGCGTTGGGATATTTTTGTGTATAAATGTGCGAGTTGTAGTAATTTAGCAGACCTGGCTTCCCTAAATTCACATTCAACTGTCTTGCAGATTAGGTCTCCATCCCTTCTAGCGGAAGCCGAAAAAGCCGATTTTCTTCCGGTATCGGACACCGTCGCTGAGTTACGTACTCCCCCGCCGGTGGATACATCTGGATCAAGTCGCAAACGTTTACCTGACACACTTACGCCCCCGTCACCATCGATTCTCGGGCTGAAAAGATTTCTTGTACTGCGTTATAAACCATGTCGAACTCAGAGATGCCTGAATGGTGCGCAAACTGGAATACTAACCAGTTTCAACCTTTCAAATCTTCCATCGAAACGCGCCTGGAATCACTTTCAGATCGCATTGATGAAATAGAGTCATCTACCGCGAGTTTAGATCAGGAAACAAAAGAACAGCTAAGTGAAGTTCGGAGAGCGCTTAAACTAATTCGTTCGACTGAGTTGCTCACTGATACCTGCGAGCTACAAATCTCTGATATACCTCCATCTTTTAGCTCAAACCAATCTGCAGCAGTCCAGTATATTCTTTCGGCTGTGGGCCTGAGTGATCACCTCAGATTTATTTCTACCATTTGTGTCTGGCCTCTTCCATCCCGTTCTTCTGAAACTTCCCAATCTGCAAATACTAAACGTCCGAACAACTCTATAGCTGTTGTGATTAAAGTTATCTCGCCAACCATCAGGAATGAGATTGTATCTAGAGCTTGTCTTCTGGAAGATAAATCTGCCAAGTCTATTTTTGGCGTAGGAGGCGAGCGAAGAGTCTCTATAACTCCACTATGGCCACGCTCCACGCATGAACTTCTCAGTGCTGCTATTATCAAAGCAAGAGAACTGAATTATCTGCGGCCAACTGTAAGGAACCTTGTTGTCTGCATGTGCCCCGAGCGTAATGCCCCGATCATTCCTATATACTGTGTTGCCGACCTTGTCAGACTCAACCCACGAGCCCCAACAAGACCCCCATAGACCAGATCCCTCTAACTTCGGCCAGCAATCTAATTGGTCGCAGCCCCCGCATTCTTCACAGCGGCCAACTTACCCGCGAATCCCGGCATTCTCACAGCAGTCAACCTATCAACGAAACTTGCGTCACACGTTGTCAGAAAATCAACAGCAATACACATCACAGCAATTTCCTCCACTCCTCCAGCCAAATCACCCTCAACAATCCGACAATTCTGTTCAAACTTTCCAACTTTCTCAAGACCAACAATATCAGCCTCAGTTGACTGCAGGTATACCAAACCAAAGTACATCACATGGTAATATCTGATATGCAAATGCTCAGGTGAATGTCCCGAAATCGTCGAGGTTTTTCAGACTCTGTCACAGTAACATTAACCGTTTACCTACTCATCTCAACGACCTCGAGTTTTTTCTGGCTACACAAGAGATTTATGATGTTATTGCGCTTTCTGAGACTTTTCTTACTCCTGAGACACCTGATCCAACATACTCTCTTGATGGTTTCAACCTTTATCGCCACGATCGGATTGGCAAAGGAGGAGGTGGTGTAGCTATTTACGTTCGCGATTGCTATAGTACCAAAATTCTAGCCTGTTCCAACCCTCAATATGACGATACACCTAAATTTGTGATTGTTGAACTCACACAAAGCTCAGCCAAAATTCTCATTGCCGTTGTCTACCGTCGTCCAACAGCAGCTTACCCCACTGAGTTATTTGAGTCATTAAACAGATTTCTGCCTACTTATCCCAACTTTGTCATGACTGGCGATTTCAACTTTTACATGCATAAGTCACACCCAGGCTCAGACTATTTTCGCGAACTCCTTCGAGCACATTCTCTTGAATTTGTGCCATTTGAACCGACCCACCATGCTATCCGATCAGATGGCCATCGAAGTGATACATGGCTTGACCTCTTCATTGTCCCATCCCTCAAGTTTGTCAGATCGTACGTCAAAACTGATGTCCCTTTCGCAGCTGGACATGACTTGATCTCCATTGAATTCTACCTCCCATCCCTAGCTATTCTACCGAAAACAATCCTCACTCGAAATTTGAAGAATGTTAACATGCAAGTTTTTCCAATTGACTTATCTTTTTCTTGAGGTCCAAAAAGTTACTGCTCGTTATCGTAACATCATACTTGCAGGTGACTCAAATTCAGATTTGCTCTCGGATTCTTACTATGCTTCTCATCTGCGTCATCTTATTTCTGGAAATTCTTTATTCAATGTTCCATTTGGTGCCACGCATCACATAGGAAATTCACACTCATGGATTGACGTTATCCTCACAGATTCATGTGAGAAAGTAATAAATTTTGCAAAATCAGCCACACCCTACATAAATGGACACGATTTCCTCATTATTGAGTATAAATTGCCGAGGTTTGTCAAAGAAAAAATTACAATTACGTCGAGAGATTTTTTCTAAATTGAATATTCCATTATTTGCGAGTGACTTACAATCCGCTGTTGATGAGTTATGTTTGTTAGTCTGCACTGATGTCAACGAGTTATTGGAGACATTTAGAGAAATGATACTACACATCCTCGATGAACATGCTCCTCTGTCTGTGCGTTCCTTGCATAAACGTCAATCTCCTTGGATCACGAATGAACTCCGCGCTGAGTGTAAAAAAGAGACCGCTTGGGTGAAAAAGCCAGACGCAATGGCAATGAACGATTATTAGCGCAGCATAAGATCCTCTGTGGAGTACTGAAGAGAAAAATTGCGAATGCTCGAAATGAATATTGCATGAAATCCTTCCGGGAATCAACTGATAAATCGCAATATTGGTCTATCCTGCGCAAAATAGGCATTGCAAATAAAGGTCACCAGTCACCGCTGGACACATTTTCTGCCATTGAGTTAATGGGCCACTTCTCGCGAGTCTCTACCGTGCATGAAAATTGTTCTCTACTTGAGTTAGAAGGTATTATCAATAGCACTGTCACATCCAATGTGATGGTCTTTGTCTCAAGTACTTCAAGTCAGCTTTGAGCATTCTAGTGCCATATTTCACGAATCTCTTCAATGAGTCCATCACATCTTGTAAATATCCGGATCTCTGGAAGAAATCTCTGGTTATTCCGTTGAGCAGAGTTTCATCTCCTTCGTCCCTCGCAGAAACTAGGCCAATAGCAAATATTCCTCATTTTGCCAAAGTTTTCGACACGATCGTTACTCAACAAATTGTTAATCACCTTGAAAGCAATAACTTGATTTCCCCCTTTCAATCAGGATTTCGGTCCAACTGTAGCACTCAAACTGCTTTGTTGGAAGTTTCAGAGGATATTCGGTTGGGCATTGAGAACAAATTAGCCACTCTTCAAGTCCACTTCGACTTTAAATCTGCGTTTGATAGTATCCAACACTCCATGTTGCTGCGAATCATGAAGGAGATGAACTTCTCGGACGCTTCACTGAGATGGATCCACTCTTACCTGAGTGGTCGGTCTCAGGCAATTGTGGGCCAAGAGAATAATCTCACAGAATTCTTACCCAATACATCTGGGTTCCCGCAAGGATCAAATCCAGGCCCAATAATATTCCTTATATTCATCAACTCCATTCTGTCGATACTCAAATATGATGAATTCCACGCCAAAGCGACCTACGGAAAGGGGTCATCTCTCAGATTCTTTTTTAACCTTTTTCATTCGATTCTATGGCCCAAAATAGGAACTTTGGACCACCTATGGGGCCCAAAAAAAATTTCTCCTCTCCATTGCACGCATATCCGTCAACAGACCCAAAATTTATCGTGTAAAAATCAATGCTCTTTTATTCACGAAAATGGGAATATTTCGAGTTTTTGAATAGCTATCGATTTGCGGGTTGCGGCATCTGAAAGGGCATGAAAAATCCTATCGGAAACGTTGTTGGAAATTCCTTTTCTGTGATTTGGGGGCCTCCTGGAGGCAAAAGAGTGTTTTTCACTAAAATGTTGATTTCTCAAAAAGCCATTTTTTTTATTTCTTAAAAATCATATATTTGACGTAAAATTATGCGTTCTTTCGAGAAAAATGGGTTTCAGAGAAGTTTGGGGCGATCCAAGTGACTTATGAGCCATTTTTGAAAATTCGATTTTCCCGGTTTCAGGAAAAAGCGATTTTCTGCGCATGCGCACAAACGTAGACTTTCGGCGCTACTTTCAATGGAAAGCTGACAAAATTTCCTATAAAATGACTACCCGCAAAGTTGAAATTCATGCACTGAAACGCGATCTGCAAGAATTAATTATGTCGAATCAAAATCACATGAAAATTCAGCCCATTAACGCCTCCGTGGCGCCTGCTGAGATGACACATTCACGAGATCTTCTCGGGACTCAATTTTGAGTACGAAATTGACCTGAAAAAAATTCGGACCACATGGTTCCAACGTAAAATTGTATGAACTTTCAAAATATGTGATGAAAAATCCCGTTTGAGGCGAACCCGAGGTGCTACATTCAATTTTTTGCCAGAAAATACGATATTTCACATTCAAAATTGCGAAAAATTGAATGTAGCAACTCGGGTTCGCCTCAAACGGGGTTTTTCATCGCATATTTTGAGAGTTCATACAATTTTACGTTGAAACCATGTGGTCCGAATTTTTTTCAGGTCAATTTCGTACTCAAAATTGAGTCCCGAGAAGATCTCGTGAATGTGTCAACTCAGCAGGCGCTCCGAAGGCGTTAATGGGCTGAATTTTCATGTGATTTTGATTCGACATAAGTAATCGTTGCAGATCGCGTTTCATTGCATGAATTTCAACTTTGCGGGTAGTCATTTTATTGGAAATTTTGTCAGCTTTCCATTGAAAGTTGCGCCGAAAGTCTACGTTTGTGCGCATGCGCAGAAAATTGCCTTTTTCTGAAACCGGAAAAATCGAATTTTCAAAAAATGGCTCATAAGTCACGTGAATCGCCCCAAAATTCTCTGAAACCCATTTTTTTCGGAAGAACGCAAAATTTTACGTCAAGTATATGATTTTGAGAAAATCAAAAAAATGGCTTTTTGAGAAATCAACATTTTAGTGAAAAACACTCTTTTGCCTCCAGGAGGACCCCAAATCACAGAGAAGGAACTTCCGACAACGTTTTCGATAGGTTTTTTGATGTCCTTTCAGATGCCGCAACCCGCAAATCGACAGCTATCCAAAAACTCGAAATATTCCCATTTTCGTGCATAAAAGAGCATCGATTTCCACACGATAAATTTTCGATCTGTTGACGGATGTGCGTGCAATGGAGAGGAGAAATTTTTTTGGGCCTCATAGGTGGTCCGAAGTTACCATTTTGGGCCATAGAATCGAATGAAAAAGGTTAAAAAAGGATCTGAGAGATGACCCCTTTCCGTAGGTCGCTTTAGCGTGGAATTCATCATATTGCAAAGGCCTACTTTTTGCTGACGACCTGCAAATCTATATCCAATGCCCAATATCGGACATTGCTGAAACCACCCGGAAATTAAATTTCGATATCAGCCGTATTGTTGCGTGGGCAAAACGATATGGGCTCCGATTGAACCTACAGAAAACGCAGGCAATCTTGTATGCATCCGTTCAGTATCACATGAGACTCAACCTGGATCTGCTACCGCCTATACTTGTTGACGGTGTACCGGTTCCGTTTCAGCCAACAGTAAAAAATCTTGGAGTTCAATTCTCACAAGATCTTTCCTGGAATTCTCATATTTCAAGTATTTCTTCAAAAGTAAAAGGAGTGTTGCACCTGCTCAGGCGCTGTGGTTACTTTTTGCCACCTGATGTCAAACGTATGCTAGTGAACGTGCTGATTGTTCCACATTTCGATTATGCACGCCTAGTTCATAATGATTTGTCTGGATATCTCGTGACAAAGCTCCAGAGGCTTTGTAATATATGTGTGAGATTCATATTTCACCTGCGACGCGATGCAGAATTAAAGCCCTATTATCAACATCTAAACTGGCCATCATTATCGACACGACGGAAGTATTTTCTTTGTGTTTGGTTGTCCAAAATTTTTACCACGTCTAAGCCGCATTATTTGTTAGAACTATTTCGCTCAATTGATGATAGCGTTAGGTGCTCAGCTAGAACAGACTCGGCTCGTATGCATGTACCTACGACCCGAACTGTTGCGTATGATGGAGCTTTCTGTATTCTGGCTATGGAAGAGTAGGAGACAGTTCCGAATAGCATCCGTTTGCTCCAGCCACTTGAATTGTTCAAACCAGCATTGTATGAACATTATTGTGCAAAAGATGGCCTCCTCAACCAGCGCTGAGTAGCGATGCCCTTGCTGTTATGTATGCTTCGAGATCCTTTATTTGCTTTAGCTGTTCAAATTTTTCAGGCATTGCGATATGTATTCTCCATGTGAATTCATACTATTTCTTCGTTATTCGTTCTCCACATGTTTATATTTTTAGGTTAATTTATATATATTGTATATGCTGTTGTAATTATCATTTTGCCGTACGGTCTACCAAGACCAAGGCATAATGAACCTATTTTTTTTTTTTTTTTTAAGGTGGTTAGAGGGCAAAATCTGCCTCAGGATCCCTCGGATCCGTCCCCAGACACCGGACTGGTTCAGCTTACGCGGACTACGCATAGCCCACGCAGGCCATACCAGGCGGGACACGGGTTTGCGTGGGGCCCACCGAGAGGTGGGCCCGGCCGTGTAATATCCCTCTCCCCTCGATATCCGATACCTAGGGCATCGGGCAATCAAGAAGGAGATCCACCTGCATCTACCATCTCATCCCGGAACCGCGTGAGCATTACTTTAGGATGAGCGGCATGTCTCGCGCTCGATTGCGAGCGTTCCTCTTCTCCATCTTCTCTCTTCGGCCACTTGTCGGCATCTTCTATCTTCATTCTTCATTATTCCCTCTCTTTCTTCTTTCTTCTCTCTTCTTTCTTCTTTCTTCCCTCTTCAGTGCATCAGATTCCTCCTGGAATCATTTGGGCCTCTTCTGTTTCAATCGTCAGAGTCACTGTAATTCGCCTGCTTCGAGGCGCCTTACTTCCCTCTCTTTCTCCTCCTTGCGGGTCATCACCAGCTTGATGTATCCGGTGAGTCTATCCCATGTCTCCTGGTTGCGGAGCAAGTACGGGACGAGATTCTCAGGTGTTAGTTGAGCACCCAGCCATTCATCCAGCTCGGCGCGCTCTCTCCGGGTGTCGCTGCACTTGAACAGGGCATGTTCGGCGTCATCCCATTCGTCCCCGCATGACTGACATGCTGGGGTCGTCCTCTTCTTGAACCTGGTTAGATAGGAACCGAAGCAACCATGATCGCTCAGTGCCTGCGTCGTCCAGTAGTCCATCTCTCCGTGGGTGCGTTCCGCCCACTTGGCTACGTCACGGATCAGCCGGTGCGTCCATCTGCCGTTTGCAAATGGCGAATCCCACTCAGTTTGCCAATGCTCAAGGGTGGTTTCCTTCTCGTTGTCGCGGATGATCTCCTTCATCGTCGGAGTGAGTACTCGTTCGGCTCCGATCACTTTCTGGCGGTCCCAGATCCTCACTCGCTCCGCGACGAGCAAGTGGATGGGCGGAGTACTCGCCAATACGTAAGCCGCATCTCCTGACACAGTGCGGTAGGCACGGATACTCCTCAGGGCCGCTCTTCGGTGGACAGGCCCCATTCTCTTCTCGATGATGGTCTTCTCTACTCTCTTCCCCCACACGGGTGCACCGTACAGCATGATGGAGGTAGTGACGGTGTTGAGAAGTGCGCGCCTCTTTTCCTTGGGTCCTCCGATATCCGGCATAAGCCGCTGGAGCGCCGCACCGACCCTGCTCGCCTTCTGGGCGGCTTCCTGGATGTGCTTCTTGAACGACCGATTGTCGTCGAGCCATACACCGAGGTATTTCAGCTCTGTCTTCCGTGGAATCTCTTGCCCGTTGATATAAAACCGGGGTAAGTCAAACTTCCTACGCCTTGTGACCACGATTGCTTCGCACTTCTTGACAGCGAGCTCCAGAAGCCTGCTAATCATCCACTCGTAGACTCGGGCCATAATGAACCTATTATCAATCAATCTCTTTTTTTTTTTTTTTTTTTTTTTTTTTTAAGGTGGTTGTAGGGCAAATACGCTGCGACGTACGAAGGAGAGGCACCGGTCAGCCAAACACGGCTGGCCAGCACCTCCCCAACAGTCCCGGGCTGGAATCCGCATCGATACGGCCATCCGAACCGGGTAAACCCTCTCTTCCTTCTCCGTTGGCGCCGGCCATTGGACAAGGGAGAGATCCACCAACTTACCAATCCGGCCCCGGCACCGCGTGAGCATTACTTCAGGGCCGGCGGCGTCTCGCGCTCAGGATCGAGCGTCTCTCTTCTCACGACTCGCAGGTGTTGTTTCCCTTTCTTCGATCTTCTTCCATCTCTTCATTCTTCATCTTCTTTCTTCTCTCTTCTTTCTTCTCTCTTCCCTCTTCAGTGCATCAGATTTCTCCTGGAATCATTTGGGCCTCTTCTGTTTCAATCGGCAGAGTCACTGTGATTCGCCTGCTTCGAGGCGCCTTACTTCCCTCTCTTTCTCCTCTTTGCGGGTCATCACCAGCTTGATGTATCCGGTGAGTCTATCCCATGTCTCCTGGTTGCGGAGCAAGTACGGGACGAGATTCTCAGGTGTTAGTTGAGCACCCAGCCATTCATCCAGCTCGGCGCGCTCTCTCCGGGTGTTGCTGCACTTGAACAGGGCATGTTCGGCGTCATCCCATTCGTCCCCGCATGACTGACATGCTGGGGTCGTCCTCTTCTTGAACCTGGTTAGATAGGAACCGAAGCAACCATGATCGCTCAGTGCCTGCGTCGTCCAGTAGTCCATCTCTCCGTGGGTGCGTTCCGCCCACTTGGCTACGTCACGGATCAGCCGGTGCGTCCATCTGCCGTTTGCAAATGGCGAATCCCACTCAGTTTGCCAATGCTCAAGGGTGGTTTCCTTCTCGTTGTCGCGGATGATCTCCTTCATCGTCGGAGTGAGTACTCGTTCGGCTCCGATCACTTTCTGGCGGTCCCAGATCCTCACTCGCTCCGCGACGAGCAAGTGGATGGGCGGAGTACTCGCCAATACGTAAGCCGCATCTCCTGACACAGTGCGGTAGGCACGGATACTCCTCAGGGCCGCTCTTCGGTGGACAGGCCCCATTCTCTTCTCGATGATGGTCTTCTCTACTCTCTTCCCCCACACGGGTGCACCGTACAGCATGATGGAGGTAGTGACGGTGTTGAGAAGTGCGCGCCTCTTTTCCTTGGGTCCTCCGATATTCGGCATAAGCCGCTGGAGCGCCGCACCGACCCTGCTCGCCTTCTGGGCGGCTTCCTGGATGTGCTTCTTGAACGACGACTTGTCATCGAGCCATACACCGAGGTATTTCAGCTCTGTCTTCCGTGGAATCTCTTGCCCGTTGATATGAAACCGGGGTAGGTCAAACTTCCTACGCCTTGTGACCACGATTGCTTCGCACTTCTTGACAGCGAGCTCCAGAAGCCTGCTAATCATCCACTCGTAGACTCGGGCCAGCGCTTCGTTCGCGCGTCTACCCAAGAGTTCCGCGTTGTCAGCCCATACTATGAGTCCCGCGTCGTCCGCGAAAGCCACTATTATCACTCCTTCTGGCAGTTCGATAGACAGTAAGCTGTCATACTGGGTGTTCCAGTTGAACGGCCCGGAGACCGATCCCTGTCCGATTCCGGCGGACAGTACCCGAATCTCTTGTCCCTCGTCGGTGTCGTACACGAGGGTCCTGTTCCGCAGGTAGTCACTCGTGACGGCTAGTAGATAGGGGGGCACTTTACCTGCTTGGGATTGATAGACTCGCTCCCAGCTCGCGCAGTTGAATGCGTTCTTTATGTCCAACGCAATGATGGCACAGAATCCTCCTCTTCCTCGGTATGGGTTCCCTACCGACGCTTGAACCCGTTCTTGGACCGCCTCGATCGCGTGCACAGTGCTCCGTCCCTTCCGGAACCCGAACTGCATTGGTGATAGCCCACCGCCTTCTTCGTAGGCTTTTTCCACCCTGTTGAGAACCATCCTCTCGTACATTTTCCCGATATTGTCGAGCATGCTGAGAGGGCGTTGACCTCCTTGACCCTTAGGTATCAGGACCAGCTTCTGGCGTTTCCACTTGTCCGGGAAAGTTCCCGCGCTCAGACAGATGTTGAAGAGGTCGAGGAGTAGATCTGGCTTGTATTTGAAGACCAGTTTCAGAGCCTCGTTTGGGATGCCATCCAGGCCAGGGGCCTTGCCGTTCGGCATTCTCTTCGCCGCTATGAGTAGCTCTTGCATAGTGAAGAGCGGGATGGGGTCTTCGCTCTCCGTAGGGAATGTAACTCTGGGTTCTCCTGCTGGGAAGAGGTCTTCCACGATGGTGCGCAATGTTGCTGCATCGGTCGGTGCTGGGTTGCCCTTCCGGGGTCGGACCTTTGACATGACCACGCGATATGGCGTGCCCCAGGGGTCTTCTTTAACCATGTCGCACAGTTCACCCCAGGACTTCTCTTTGCTCCTCCGGATGGCTAGAACGAGAGCCTTCTTTGCTTCTTTGTACGCTCTGTCATCTTCCGCCAGCGATGGTCGTTGCAGCTTCCTTGATCGCCATGCGGTCCTCCTTTTCTTGTTGCTCGTTCTTCGTAGAGCCTTGATCTCATCGGTGATCCAGTACTCTGGTTTCCTCCAGAAACATGGTGTTGTCCTGCGAGGCATCGACGCGTCGCAAGCTCTCGTGATGGCGGATGTTACCATCGCCACAGCTTCGTCCGAGGCGAAGTTCATCGGGAGATCTTCGACTGTTTCTATCGATTCTCGGAATTTCCCCTCATCCAGCTTGCGTACCTGCCACCCCGTCGGTCGCGGTCTGTGTGTCGTCTGTCTCTGTCTGTCAGTCCTAAGCCGAAACCGAATATGTCGATGGTCACTCAATGTTTCCGTGTCCAGAACCTCCCACGATGTCATACGTCCCATGAGCGACGGGCTCATGAACGTCAGGTCGAGGACCGAAGACGAACCTCCCTCCCTGGACCGAGTGTCGCGTCGGTGGTAGGTGATAACCCCCGTCTCGTTCGCGAGCACTAATCCCAATGCCTCCATGGCATCAGCGAGTATTACCCCCCGTCTATCACGCGGCCCCCCGCTCCAAGTCGGTTCCTTGGAGTTGAAATCCCCCGCGATTATAACTGGGCCCCCCCATTGCCTCACATCCTCTTCTAGGTCATGGAGCTCGTCTTCGAATTCGTGCATCTTGAGCGACGGCGAATAGTAGCAGCTGTAGACTGCTGTGCCCTCTATGGTCTTTCGAGCGAAACCGCGGCTACTAACAGCTGGTCCAGTCTCACGGATCGCAGGATTCATGATCTGGATTACGGCTGTCCTCCAGTGATCGAATGTGGAACGGGAAAGTTCGCGCTTCCGAGGCGGTTCGGAGATGATCAGAACATCGATACCCCCTTCTTTGGCGGCAGTGTGTAGGAGGTCACAAGCGTCCCCGCTTCTCCTGAGGTTGGCTTGGATGAAGTTAGCCATTTCTTCCCCCCCTGCGTCTATATGTGGTTCTTGCCCTCTGGTACGCAGTGCAGTTGCTGGCCCCAGATCTGTGGTCAGATTTGGACCCGATCGCCACACAGCTTAGGCATTTTGGTTTTTCCTTGCAAATCGCAGCAAGGTGCCCTGGTTCGCCGCATTGGAAGCAGAGTTTTGGTTTCCGTTCCTCTGCCTTCTCTTTTTTGCACCCCGAGGCCTTGTGCCCGTACTCTAAGCAGTTATAGCACCGTGGGATGCCACCCTTCTCGCGGATCCTGACTCTGCCCCATCCAACCTTAGGCTCCTTCCAGTCGAGGAGATGGTGGGCCAGTCTCGTTGCGATCGAGACAACAGCGGTTTGGGTGCCGCGGTAGCCACTCCGGATGGACTTGACTACAACGGCACCCTTCTCGTTTTCTGGTAGGGCCTTCGCGAGGGCATCCCGCACCTTGATTATGTCGACATCGTAGTCGACTCCGAGGACCTCGAGGGTCGTGCTGTTTGCTAGACAGTGGACAGCTCCTTCTTGCCCGACGACTGGTGCCAAGGCTGCCTTGACGGCGGCGACATCGGTGCCCTTCTTGAGTTCAAGAAGGACTTGGCCTTCTTGGGTCTTGCGGATGCCCGTGACCTTGGAGCCCACTTCTTCATCGAGGTCATCCGTTTTTATCCTGCGCAGCATGTCTGCGTAGGTTAGCCCACCTTGTTTGGCCGTAACGAGGACGGCTTCGGGCTTCACCCTTCTCGGCTTCATTTTCGCTTTCTTCCCGGCGGCATCGTCCGATCTACCGCTCTTTTTTGCCCTTCTCGCTTGTTTCTTTGACACCACTTCCTTCCAAGGCCCATTCTGCTCGTGCCGATTGGGCGTTGATGTCGAGCGCGGTGTTCCGAGACCTCCCGGTGGACGACCGTATCGCGTCGCCTTCGAACCGCGTTGTTTTCCCGGTCGCGATTCCGGTTTCCCTGCCCCTCTTCCCTGGAAGCCACTACCCGACGCGGCCGGTTTTCTTGTGACCGGAGGCTGCATATTCCCCCTCGCTTTCAGGGTCTTTTCCGTTTCGAGGAGCGTTGTCTCGAAAGCAGCCCGCTTCGCCTTGTCTGTCGCGAGTAGGCCTTCGAGCGCGTGGCCTATCTTCTTGAGCTCTTCGATGTCACCCTTGGTCCCTTCTGGATTGCTGGAAACAGACTCGGCTATTTCTATAACCAAGTTGAAGTGCTCGAGGAGGAGATATGTCTTCTCCTCCGTCTCTTCCCGGCACGTTTTCAGGTCTTCCCATTTCCCCATGAGATCGCCTGCCTCGTTTCCACTCCTCTGTCGTGCCGCATCTCTGGTTGAGGGGATGTGGTCAATCTCCACCCTATCAGGCACCTCATCGTGCACTCCCCTCTCGAGCAAACCGTTTTCAGGATTGTTCCGTTCCCCTGGGACCCTATAGTGGAGTCAGACTCGCTCGAGTCTGAGCTCAAGTTGACGGCGTCATCAACCTCGTTGCTGGGTTGCGTGATCTGGATCCTGATAGCGGGGTTGATCTTCAGCAGCTTCTCTGCCGCCTCTCGTGCTTCTGCTGCAACTTTCGCGTTCATCCCTCGTTGGCTCGGAAATGTGAGCTTTGATTGTTTGAGCACTCGCTTCTCTGCTCCGTCACTCGGGCCCTTTCTCTTCCTGCTAGGGGTGAGCTCAGCTTCTCCATGGCGTAGGTTTTTTTCTCCCGCACCCTCCACCTGCAGCGTATTTCCATCGCTTGTAGCTGTACGCGTTATTCCACCAGCCAAGTGTGCCACTGGTGGCGCGTTTTGCATCGTTGGGGGCCCCCCCCCCCCAAGATCCGAATGGGGCCCCGCTTTACTTGGGGAATTCTTGCCGTCAATGCTGGACATCATCTTCTTTCTTCTTCCAGGGCCTGGAATCGCATGCTGGCCGACCCCGGACCAGACCAGCACGGGTGTGGTGTGTTGTGTGATGCGTGTTCTGTATAATGTTGGTATGTCTGTGTAATGCTTGAGCAAGCGTAAGTATGGTGCGTGTAGAGTGTAGTGTGTGTGTTGGTGTAAGTGTAGGACTCGGGTCCGGAGGGGCGTCACTCCCTCAAGCTCCAAGTGCAACCCTAAGGTCACACCCAAAGCCCCCTACGGGGTATCAATCAATCTCTCTCTTCCTCTCTCTCTCTCTCTCTCTCTCTCTCTCTCTCTCTCTCTCTCTCTCTCTCTCTCTCTCGGTGAGCTTCATCACACGTTTTCTCTATCGTCTCTTCACTATATCGTCACTTTTCTGCCGCAAGTTGCCTACGGGCTTTTGTTTTACAGATTCTTGCACGCCAATTATTGCAAGCATTCGTTAGACTCATGAATCTTTATGAATCTACGCATCTTGCAAAAATTCCATCAACATTTCTACGAGCACGTTTTGGGCTTTGAGGTTAGGTGCACATTCTCCAGATCTTGATCCGCTGGATCCTTGCAATTCCAAAGTCAGCACCTAGATGGCAGCCATTCTCCCAAGTTCCCTGCGTTACCAGCTCTAAAGCCTGATTCGCACGACATCTGCCCCGAGCTCTTTCACTGATTATGCTGCCTGAATAACACCGGCTAGTGCCTGACAACATCAGTGTAAGCTGATTTGACCCCGCATTCCGACTGTGTTTCTACAACGTTACAATGGGACCAGATGTATTCGCAGTGAGTTCTTCTCAAATTGATAAGGCAAATTCGTATAAATCTGTTAACTCCAAAAATAGTTCAGAAAAATCTGCATATTCAGGCGATATGCCACCTTATTTCGAAATGTTTATCGCTCATTTTGACGCTTGTCAAGAAAGACTTTTTTCAAAGTTAAGTAAACTTGAAGACAGGATAGAAAAGCGAATAATTGCGATCGAAAAAGATGTTTCTGATATTCGCGATAAGCTTTCTCAAATATCTCATCAGTCAACATTAGTAGATTCAGCTGAAATAATTTTAACTGACATTCCTTGTAACTTAAATCTCTCGAAAAATGAGATAGTGAATAAAATTCTTGACGCTATAGATGTACCAGAATCTCAGAACTTCGTAGTGAACGTAAGAGAGTGGAAAGGTCCTCATTTTCGCAATGTTAATGCATCAGTTCTGAAAACTTCAAGTTCTTCAAAAACCAAGCATACGAGTTCTCAATCACTCGTAATACAGCTGTCGTCAACCATAGTTCGAGACAAAATTATTGTGAACTCTTCTAAATTGATGAAAAAATCTGTTAAAGATATTTTTGGACACGAAAACCACTCAAAAATCTACTGTAGCCCTCTATGGCCAAAACAAGTCCATAATTTACTCAAAAAAGCTCACTTATTGAGTGTTAGATTGAAAATACCGAAGCCAGTGGTTAGGAACCTCGTTGTTTGTATGAAATCTTCGAAAAATGGGCCTCTTAATACCATTTTCTCAGAACTCGATCTTGTTGACTTCCAAACTCGGCATGAAACTGTTTCATAGTTGTTAGATCTCGAACTTTTCTCAGCTCACTAAAATAATACGGAGAGTGCAAAGCTCTAGTAGTTTCTTTTCCGAAAATCTCTTTATAGTAATTCTTCAATTCAGTTGAAGAATTACTATTAATCTTCAATTACAGTTCAATTACTTAAAATGCAATTACATCATTCAACACCTGTAAATGATCTCTCTCCGAATATGTACTGAGATATAGTAGTACATCCCCTGCCTAAAATGTTCCTCAGATTAGCACTTAAAATAAGTAATTAGTTTCATTGATTATATTCTACTCAACCTTCTCATCATATTGTAATATTATTATGTAATTTGAATTTTGCTATTTGTACCAGATAGGGTTATACCCCAAGGTACCAAAAATAAAACCAATCTACAATCTACAATCTCTCTCTGGCTGTTGAGAGAGCGAGAGAGAGAGAGAGAGAGAGAGAGAGAGAGAGAGAGAGAGAGAGAGAGAGAAGGAGAAAACAAGCTCACGAAGACGTGTGAGTAACCAGCCGATCTCACACCTGCGGCTCAGCTCGCGTGTCGCGTCAGGAAAGTCTCCCGTCGTCCCGCAACATACCACCACGGGTAGCAGCGCTGAGCTCCCCACCTCCAGTGCCTCTCAAGCCATTGAGAGTCGACAGCTCGCGCTAGCGGGGGATATTCCGCCAGCTACTACTTCGCCTCCGTTAAGTGGCGCCACCATCCACGAGTCCAGCAGAACAGAGCCCGCGAATATTCAAAAGCAGCAAGCAGATGCGTGGCTCACTACTGCCTCTCCGTCGCTGCTCAGTACACCTCATGTGAATCACCCCGTCGGATCGGTGGGAAGCCATAGCCTCAACATCTTGGATCAACCTGCAGCAACAACTACGTCGACGTCGTCAAATTCTCCGGAACCAAAGTGGGTATATTGCTCCAGAACCAGCTTGATGAAATAAAATCCCTCGTGATCCGACAAAACGTTGCCACTACCTCTCCATCTTGCACACCAGCAGTGAGTGAGGTGGATGATCGATTGTTGGCATGTGTATCTTCTCTCGAGGGACTTATAGGGAAGCAAAGCTCCCAGCTGGAGGAGCTTCGCTTGGATTGACAGCTTCTTCTAGAGCAAAATTCTATCATGTCAGGCCAAATTCCTACTTTGACGGAGCTATTGTCAGGCTTCCAGAGTACTCTGCAAAATAGTAAATGTCGAAATGATGTGAAGAGTAATGCTGAATCGACACATCAATCCTCGATTCCTAATACTGCCCCTAGGATGGACGAGTCCCCCTACCCACACATTGGGAAGCAAGGGCAGGGACTAGGCAATGACGGACTTGAGTGCTGTAAACTGATTATTGATGGTGTATTAAAAGAAGATTCTAAGACCTCACCAGCATAGATATCTGAAATCTCTCATGCAGTGCTCAAGTCTATTCTCCCCTCACTGGAGAGGGCAAACATTGCTGATGTCCGTGTCCTGCAACCGGGGCGTGCGTCTGGGGAGAGGACTCCAACACGTAATCGTGACTCGGTTCTATCTCCCCGAGCCTCATCTGTTATCACGCGCAATTTACCATCATGTGTAGTCCAACTCTGCAGTAGTCAACTAGTCAGGAAAGTGATTCGGGCTAAACGTTCAATCACCAATAATTATTTCACGACCAACAATATCCAGCCTGATTTACTTGACCCAGATACGAAAGCCCATGTGCTAGACCGTAAAATCTTCATAAAAGAGATGCTCCACCGTAAAAAATACAAAGAATTTATACGTTTAAGGTCGGTTGCACGCGGTTTGGGTCTTGAATACGTCTGGCACAGTGATGGACGTTTCTGGGATAGACGGAAAAATGGTGAGCGAGCGCATACGTCCCAATTCCTTGCTGATCTGCAGGTCATTCAAACGACCTGTCGAAGTTGTCCGGAACGCACCTGTGCGTCATCTAATGATACCCAGAGCTGCACTATCGTTCCGGAGCAAAATAAAGTTCCGGCGGCAGAACCAGCGAGGACTCCCTGACTGAATACGGCTGCTGAAGAGTGACGAGGGAGGGGTAATTCTTTAAAAGCGGGATTTATCAACCTTAACTCCCTGACAGATGAGATTGAGCATCTACGCTTGCTCGTCGCTAACGATCCCTCCTATCATCTATTTGGGGTGGCCGAGTCGAAGCGACATGAGTATGTGGATGACAGTCTCGTTCAGATTCCAGGTTTTCCGTTGTTGCAACAAGATCGCAACAGAGAGGGTGGAGGAGTTGCCTCGCATGTGCGCAATGACTTCAAAGTTGAGAAGTTGGTTTCGTTGAATACTTCTGAGCCGGGGAAACCTGGCGTGCCTGAATTTCTTTCCTGTAGCGCACAGCAAGGCAGCTCTTTTCCAATATAAGTCGCGGTAATCTATAGACCCAACAAAATCGCCATGCAGAGGGATGATGGGCTATTTGGCTCATTACGCCGGCTGTGTTGAGATTACAATCACAAAATCATTATGGGTGATCTGAACGCTGACTTGTTGGATACTGCTCATCCCGACACCGAGACACTGACTGCACTGACAGAAGAACTAGCCTCGCACATAGTGCAGCATGGCCCGATTCATCAACACAACCCCAATGTATCTCATACATAGATTGATCACATCTACGTAGATGACAACGACACCATTACTGACTTCCACAACAGACACCTGCCCAGTTTCGGCGGGCACTCGGTCATTGACATCACCATCAACGTCTTCACCCCTACTCCGCCAAAGAATTTCTTCAAGTATAGGGATTTTCGTAACATCACTCCGGAGATATTGAATGACCGTGTGCTTCGCTGTGACTACACAGCTCTTGAAGATGCCGAAACCAGTTTGGAAGACGCAATTTACTGCTTGAATGGAAATTTGAAGATCGTTTTAGATGAACAAGCACCGGAAAAACCTATAAACCCGCATAAATTTGATGCTCCTTGGATTGATTCTGAGTTGAGGGTGCTCATGGTTGAGCGAGAGGCGACGTGCAGGCGCTGGGAGCGCATGCAACGCAACCAATGCAAGTGTCCTGAGCTTCAAAATGAGTTCCTCCGGCTTTGCAGAGAGGTCGATCTGCGCATTGAACAATACGAAACCTTCCTTCAAAACTACTTTCGGACGCTCTTGATTAGAACAAGAATATCCGGAAGGAGATGCACAATCTCGGCCTCTTGCCCAAGAGCAAAGAGGAAGAACTTCATGGTTTCACACCGGATGAGTTGAACGCTCACTTTGCGGGGGTTTCCGTTTCGCCTCACGAAAATATCAATGAAGCAATGGACGATATTAACTCTGCACCGGAGGAGGGGTCCAAATTTAAGCCCACAAATTTCAATGATGTAGTCCTTGCTATCAAACATTCCTCCTCGCAGGCCCGCGGGGTGGATGGGATCACCCAGAGCGTGATCGCTAAGGTTCTCCCGGCAATTGGTGATCTTATTGTACATATTTTCAATTCCTCTTTCGCTCATAGCGTTTCTCCCGAAGCTTGGAAGCAAGCGCAGCTGATTGCATCGAAGAAGACTGCAGCTCCATCAACGGTCTCGGACTTCCGTCCCATTTCACTGCTGTGCTTCCTTTCCAAGGTTCTGGAAAAAATTGCACATGACCAAATCACGGAGTATTTAAAAGTAGAGAAACTTCTTGATCGCTTCCGGACTGGTTCCAGGCAATACCATAGCACCCAGACAGCTTTACTGGAGTTGACGGATGACATCAGAGTAGGCATGGATAGGAAGAAAATCACCTCACTCCTACTATTCGACTTTAGCAAAGCTTTCGACACAATAACACCATCGAGGCTGTTGAGGGAGCTCCGAAACCTTGGATTCTCAAGATCGGCACTCCTGTGGATAAAATCATACTTACAAGGCCGCACCCAAATAGTCACTTCAAAATCCGGTAGTTCTGATTGGCTCGAAACCAATCTGGGTGTTCCACAGGGATCCGTTCTCGGGCCTTTACTTTCTAGCTTATCTGTTAATGACTTACCTGGTCTGCTAGACGGAAAGTCGGTATATCATCTATCCTATGCGGATGATCTTCAAATTTATCTCCAAGTCGAGGAAACTAAGATCAGGGAATATCCATTTTGCTTCTATCACTCGTTTTGTAGATCAATAGGATGAAAAAAACGGCTGTTTAACGAGTCAGTTGATTTCATTTAATTCGACGACGTTTCGAAGACTGATTTGCCTCCTTCTTCAGGTCTAAAATACAATATCATAACAGTCAAACATATTGGATGGAGTATATACATGTATATGTATGTTTACATTCGTAAACGCATCAAGTGTGTGTCGGTGTATATAGATATACTCTCTAACACTCATGATACACTTTCAATTACCTGTTAAATATCATAAAAGTTATTTAAACAGTCATTTTTCGGACTGTAGTCGAGAATTACACATGTTTCTTCACAAATTGTCTCTCAGTTTACCTGTAAATTTTTATGAACTTGAATAATGAATTTGTAGAATGGACCTGTTTTTCAGTTGAACAAGTAATTTGAACATCATACCATGTACTTTCACACAAATTGAGTGGTATTCTAGCAAGGAATATTTCACTTTCATATTGACTATTGATATAACTGTTATTTAATCTGTTATTTAATTAAGTTATATCAATAGTCAATATGAAAGTAAAATATTCCTTGCTAGAATACCACTCAATTTGTGTGAAAGTACATGGTATGATGTTCAAATTACTTGTTCAACTGAAAAACAGGTCCATTCTACAAATTCATTATTCAAGTTCATAAAAATTTACAGGTAAACTGAGAGACAATTTGTGAAGAAACATGTGTAATTCATGACTACAGTCCGAAAAATGACTGTTTAAATAACTTTTATGATATTTAACAGGTAATTGAAAGTGTATCATGAGTGTTAGAGAGTATATCTATATACACCGACACACACTTGATGCGTTTACGAATGTAAACATACATATACATGTATATACTCCATCCAATATGTTTGACTGTTATGATATTGTATTTTAGACCTGAAGAAGGAGGCAAATCAGTCTTCGAAACGTCGTCGAATTGAATGAAATCAACTGACTCGTTAAACAGCCGTTTTTTTCATCCTATTGATCTACAAAACGAGTGATAGAAGCAAAATGGATATTATCAATCAGGGGCTTGGGCTGGAAGGAACCCCTACTAGTCAATCATCAATAACACCTGGAGATGAGATTCAATTTTTTCAGAGAGTAAAGTCAACATATGGAGAGGAGGTATCGAAAATTATGAAACACTGGATAGACGTAAGCAGAAAACTAGTCGTAGCACAATCTAAGAAAAAATTTCAAGTCGAATGTCGATACAAAGACATCATTCCCCGACACATATCTCACTTAGACTCTCAACTTGGACACATCAAAATGTACAGCAATACTGGTGAATATAAATTTTCAAAATTCTTGTTGAAATCAAAGAAATTTCTTCTTAATAATGAAATAGAAGATTTATGTATCCACTGTTCATATCTTTGTCAGAAAGCTGAAGATTTACTGTCCAAATTGCGAAGCCTAGTACCGCTGAATGAATTAGAGAAATTTGTAGACACTCAGGTTAATTATGATACTACTACGTTGAAAAAATTTGACACTATTCACCAAGGTAAAATTAGAAATATTTTGTCACATGAAAATTCTAGGCAAAATTCAGTTCCCTCGTACAGAGTTAACAAATGGTTTCACAATTTGACTGATTCACAAATACCAATAGAGATCGCAGAAGTTTACGCATTAGGTCCCAAATTTAACAAAAATGGCACAAGTTTAGATCAGAGAAATATATCGGACATCATTAAAAATGTCGAAGGTAGTTTGAATCAGTGGGATGTGAGTGACAATCTCAAAAATGACATAAGATCGATCATTATCGATGATATGCTTGTGAACAAAAATAGAGTCAAACATATTCCGTACTCAGATAGAATTTTCGCACAAAAATTGAAAAATGCTAAAAAAGTGATTAAAGATCATGATATTCTTTTTACGATGGCTGATGAAGGAAATGTCACTGTAGCGCTGAAAAGATCTGATTACATTGAGAAAATGGAAGTTATGTTATCTGATAAGAACACGTACCAATTGGTAGAAAAGAATCCACTTAACAGCTTGAGAAAATGTACACAGAAGTTGATGAACCATTGGAATGATAATAATTATTTCAGTAAGAAGTACCATAAGAATTCTTTAACTCAAACAGATACAATGTTGCCGAAAATGTATGGTCTTCCTAAAATCCACAAAGATGGCATCCCTCTGAGGCCTATAGTATCATATGTCAATTCCCCGACTTTTCATTTGGCAAATACAAGTAGTAAGTGGGGCACTATAGCCGGACATCTGTGTCGTCACGCCAGCTATAGCGCTCCTCTTATCTCATTGTCTCGGCGCTAATTTCGGCGCCGATTTTCCTGTACCGGCGCGACGCTGTGCTCGCGGAGGCTCCCCCACCAGTCTTGTTGATCAAGTTCTTACTCATTACTGGATTTTGCTTGCGTACAGAGAACGCTTACGGAGTGCAGGGCGGACGGGCCCTCGAATGAATAGATTATAGAAGATGCGTGCTAAGTTTATATGAAGGATAGGATTTATTGACGATGACGACGAGTTCTATTGGGAAATTACTCCTAATTTATTCGCAATCCACAAGCGCTTTGTACAAGGTTCTTTTCTTGACAATTGAAAAAGTTTTTTTATGAATGACAGGCAGCGTCTATCCCAAGCTGTAGACACGGTCGGCTGTTTTATCGATTTGGCAGGAAGTTCTTGGTACCTACATGGAGATATTTGTAAATTAGAGATCTGTTTTTTTAACTATCGGTAACGGATGCAAAACATACGAAACCGTTGTGCAATGACTGATACTGAGGCTGACAAACCAAACGCTTTAGATTACCGTATTTACAGAAAAAGTGGAATCAGCGGGACTTGAACCGGCGTCCTTTTGGTTTGTAAGCCACAGACACAGCCTCTGCACCACGGTACCGTACGTACTTCTGGTTCTTAAATGAGGAACTAACCATAGTGATGGCGATTTGATTGAGGTAGGTACTCCTGTATTTTTAACGCTGAATCAAAATTTTCTGTAACCAAATTGGTTGGCCTTATTTTTTGTATCCGGTGGGTTCTTGTCGAAAGTCTTCTCCTTGACCCGATCATCTTTCTTGTTGTTCTTCTCGATCATGCGATCTCTATCGTTTTCAAGTTTTTTATAATTCTTGGAATTGGGAGGACCCATCTTGAGAACTACGACGCTGCGCGTGCTGTCGTCCAGAGGCAACTGAGGTTTGGGTCTGATTTTACATCCTTATAAGTACTTTTTGCTCAATACATGCATGGAGTTGCGATCGGGCAGGGCTTGTGAAATCAAATACAAATTGCGTTCTGATTTAACGTATTTTATTAACACGTGTTTACAACATTCTCATCATGGGTTTATCATTATATCTCTCAATTTTTTGACAATACCATGTAATCCAAAGGCCAAAATTTCACTCAACACGAGGTATTTGCAAACACTATCGAAACAACCAGCGTCTTTTTCACTGCTCATTTTCTCGCACACGTGACCCTCGACGTCGGCACTATGAGACGCGTAATATTGTTTGAATTTGGCAAAATCACTCAACAGTAAAACTGCATCCTCTTCTTCTCTGAGTATCTTTTCTTTCAAATAGTCGACTATCGCTTTGACGACGCTTTCTACTTTTGTTGACCACTCTTCCAACTGAGCGAGATGCAGATCAACTAAATGACTCTGCAGACGTAAACCGTCGAAGGTAGCCGGCTGCATAGCAACGGATGGAGGTGCGACGTGCATTTTCTTGTTTGCAGAATCGTGATCATCGTCGGCTTTGCGTTCTTGATACGTAGGGCGCTCGTCGATGAGAATCGTTCGCGTGCCATATGTCGTGGCAAATGTCAGATCATGATTCTGTAGGTAAATTTTGTTACATTTACCAAATTCATCGTTGAACGCCTGTTGATTGCGGAAATAGTTGTTGATAGCGTCGAAGTGATCCTTCAGATGTTGCCAGTCCGCAGCTGTAAGAGTCAACGGTTTACCCGAGCTGTGAAATTTGATTACTCGACGGTAAAGGCCATTTTCACCCTCTAAACCGATGCAAATCCTTTTCGTGTTTGATTTGTTCAGAGCGTAGGTGGTGGAGAGCAGCAAATTCGGCAACTCGTTCATTTCTAACCGTTTCTCGTTGCGTGTCTGACACCGGGCCATTTTCTAGCGAAGAGTCCCTACTCGGAGAAGGATTGCCAACCAAGCGGTGGACGACGATTCAAATGAAACTATTTTTTCGCATACGCTCGACGACTTATAAAGCTGTACACAGAATGACGCGAGAGTGGGAGAATAGAATTCTGTTGCTACGTGGGCATGAGCTGCAAGCCTTGCACGTCTTGCCTGGCACGAGGTGCAAAGTAGATTCTGTTGCTATGAAGGCACAGGCCGCAAGCTTTGCACCCACTGCTCGGCACAAGGTGTCAGGATTGGTGGCGTTGACCTCTTTCGGAGTCGATAACACTGGGACCAGGCACTTGGTGCATTGATAAAAGTACATGGTCGGAAAGAGATGTTGAAACACCAACAACATCCCCTATATCGTGATAAGAATTTTTTTATTCACGCGACGCTGTACCAACACGTGCAGAAATCATGTACACAATGTTTCCTAGGACCACAAATCTGATGAGTGCAACCAGACCCAATCGACTGCTCGAGTGAGAATCCGCTAGGCTCTCGGTATTTTGTCCCGCGTTTCAATCTCCGCGTGATTTTTCGATAGAAGTTTATAGCTATCTTATCATTTTCTCTCTTGTCACTTGTGAAGAACTCATGGAAGGTTCGCAAAGCACGACCACTGCACATATGATATAAAAACATTATGACGTATTGCCCACAACACACCGAATCACAACTCTGTAACACCTTTGTGCTCCACGTGTAGCTCTTGCAGTTACTCTGCAGACGATTGAGATGATGCGTGGAGATCGGTGGCAGGCCGTAGCTGTCGAAGTACGTTCCTCTTCGGTCTCCATCGATGTAAATTCCGATCCAATGACTACCTTTCCTCGTATGTTCGTCGGTGTTGCAACACAGAGCCACCGGGTGACACAGAATCCTTGGGATACGGTCAGCAGCATATACACCAACAGCGTTCGCCCTTACTCCTGCGATAGCTTCCAGTATCTCCGTCGTATTCATTATATGAGAGTTTCTTCCACTTCAGCGTATACGCGATCGTTTTCCTCGCTATCGGCAGGGCTTCTACCACTACTCGATCGGATCCTCGTTTGCTTTTTCTTGTCCACCACATCCTCTCCAGCAGCGGTATCGCTCTCGGGGATATCAAAACGTACCGAGCAACGCCTACGCTGATGCGACTGATAATACAGATGCCTCAGGGCGTGCAGCATCGATGTGCCATAACCGACTTTACCGTGATCCTTGCGTGAATCCTCAGGCAGAAGCGATATCAGCCACTTCCTCATCAACTGTGTGAGACGAACAGCGCAGTACTCGCTCTTATACGTATGTTGATACGCTGCGTGGAACCAGCACACATCTCTGCACCTGAACTTTTCCTGCGTATCCAGAACACTGAACGTGGTGTACTCGTCTATGTCAATGACCGTCCGCGCTACTACAGATTCGATATACTTTTTCTTACACGAGCCTCTGACAAATATGTTATCCGAGATTCGCGCTAACTTGTACAGATGATTATTGAGCCGGGCTATGGATATTCCAGCGTCGAACCATTGCAATCCGTGCGTTAGACGAGAACTGTGGCTGTTGTAACTTTTCACTTGATCCGGTAGTTCGTTCCACTCGTGCGGTCGTGAAATTATCCAGTGTGCGGTCACGTGTCCGTTTATCGATCTTACGGCAACTTCTTTCGGCAAGAATTGCGAGTTCTTGTCCAAAAACCCCTGTATTTCAATGATCAGATCCATGCCGGAGGTCTCAAGCGATCCCACTGTTTGAAAATCGTACTGGAAGCGCTCCTTTATATGTCTTGAGATTACCAACATTCCAATCAGCCTGCGTGGATTTCCCCCTCCTGTTCCTCGTCCTCACTCAGTAAGATCTTCAGGCGTTGAAATCAGTGTTCACTATTCTGTTGGAATCTATCTCGAGTACGTTGTCGAATTCAGCGTACACAACGCAATTTATGGTTTCGGTTAGAGCTGTGGCAAAACGTACCTCTATTCTCAATGACCCTGTTCGGACGACGTTCCAATGACTCGAATGATGAGCCGAGAGATCCGGGGTCAAATCAAAAGCAAACAAACAATATCCTTTCGGATAAGATAATCGGTCTATACCTAGACTCTCATTCATGTAATGTATACCCGTACCGGTGTAGATACTATGATATGCATCGACGTATAGCTCGTCATTACCCGTGAAACGTGGCTGTATAGGCCTACTAGGTATCTGTACCCCATCCACGTACAGCGAGAGAAAATTGATGGAGAAATGTTGAAAGTTGAAGGGGTTGAGCTGGCGATTTCCGTTGAATGCCCTATTGAGCACGAACCCGATCACAACTCTCTTCGGCAGCTGACCCAAAATCACATTGTCGAGCGTATCACCGAGAACCCCGCGATGCATGGTGAACGACTTAACTTCGACTCTCGTGAGAGGATACTTGGCCGTAGTTCGCGCTAGGGCATTGGCGTGAGCGAGCAATACACTAGGGCTTATCTTGGCTCGTCGCACGATCAAGGATGCATCCTTTATGCGGACGGAATAGTTCGCAGCTTGCGAAAAATCCATGAGGCAAAAAGCATCTTTGCTACGCATCAGTCTCACTCGTACTTCGATATTGTTCAATAGGAAACGGGGCTGATTGAATATGTCACAATGTAGATAACCAATCATATCAACTGTCGCACCATTTGTGGTGAGTTTTCTCCGCGACAACGCACCGTGATTACAGTTGGGTTCGTCCTTCCCTAGATTCGGATTGGAATCCATATATCCGGGTCTGTCGCTGTACCACAGAGCAGCCGTCAAATGGGATTGCAAACTTGGTACCGAATAGTTCAACACTGTCTCGAGATACGCTCGATAAGGGTAAGTATTGGATGGCGGTGACACCAGTTTCTGATTCAGGAACACGTCGATCTGGTTGAAGATCGTGTGGATGAAATTATTCACGGGGGCAACTTTTGCATTCTCAGCCTCGACCCCGGCGGGCGTGATTTGCACGGAAACACGTAACATCGTGTGCGCCAGGTCGATGTAGTGATCGGTCGAGCCGGGGATCACGAATTCGAGGGGCGATTCTCCATCATCGCTGAGCGATGAGACAGGGTTGTAATACAAGAACGCGCTGGACTCGATGGATGCCTGCGTGGGTGGTAGGGTGAAGAGATCGAGCTCGCTCTTCATACACTCGCCGCTGCACGAGTGTAGAAACGCCATCCCCCTCTCTCTCTCTTTCTCTCTCTTTCGCCTTTTAACGTGGTCCAAAGATGTCGGTGATAGGTCTAACTCTTTTCTTCGACGTGGTGCGCCGTCTCTGTTTTTTCGTGGTGCTTGAAGGCTTGCGGCGCTTCAGGCGTTTCTTGCTTGTAGATCCTTTTCTTCGACTGCGCGATGAGACACTGGTGCCTGCACGACTACGCTTCGACTGTCGCTTTCTCCTCCCTGTGCTGGACTTATAGCCTGAACCTTGCATCATAGTGCGCGCTTTGTTGATGGCTTTTTTACTCAATTTCTTTGCAGACTCGTACGTTCTAGCGTTCAAGGATTCCTTAAAACCGATGTCGTTAGTAGCCACGTCGTCAAACACATTCAGGCCAGTGCGTATCGCTTCCTTCCCAACAGCTTTGGCTCCGCTCGTCAGATAGGGTACGACGTGTCTGAAGAGCGACCCCAAGAAACTCCCAATACCCGAACCACGTTGATACGCCGAGCCAACGTAAACATTCCTCACACCTCTGTTACTGCCACCCACTTGCTCGTTGTAGTAGTGTATGTAATGACTCATGATGCGACCTCATGCTCACCGCTCGCGTCGGAAATGAAGCGTAACCGTTAGCGTCCCGTACTCGAATGGCACCCTCCGCCCCAGCTGGTCCCTTATATCCACCACGATGCTCTGGAAGGTGTGATGCATGAGCGGCACATAATGGATAGGGGCGAATTGTCGAACAACATTCGAACCGAACCTGTACTTCGAATTCTCCAACGATACTATTCGTAAGAGAGCCGCCTGTGTGTCACCAACTGTGTAAGGCTCGCATATATCCGTGTAAACGTACAGCTGATCACACAAACAGCGCGAAAGACACGCGGGTCTCTCGCCAATGATCTCTGTTCTCGCAGATGTTGTCTGCATCGCCTCCACTCGCTCATCAAAACCAAAGACTCTTCGCATTTTCTCGCTCAAGATCAAATAATGACTATCCGTGCACGCGCACACGCGTTTGATCATGTAAAATCCTTTAGGGTTGACGGTTGGCTCAATACTGAGATGTTTGCTCAAATCGTGCACGCCGTTGATCTCACCTGCAAGTTGATTAACGCTCTCATACACACCGTAGGGGATAGACAAGGTTTGATCCTCGTGCTCGTCAGTGTCCGAGTACGCGTTAAAGTAAAGATCCGCTTCATCCTTTTGCAAGTGTGTCATGGTGCAGGGAATGTGAATCTCGGCCAAACCAACCAACCAATTGCCATTCAGTCTAATTTCTCTATTCAGATGCGTCGTGAAACAGGTCGTGGTGTTCTCGGGATAATACACCATGCTGCTGTTGCTCGGTAGAACAAGATAAAAGTCGTCCATAGTTGCGTCGGACATTGTTGTTACTCAATTTTCAAATCGCTTTCAGATCCGTCGCTTTGATCCAGCTGTTGAACTTTTCGGGCCAGCCAATCCACTTGACGAAAACTTGCTTCTTGGCACCGTGGCCCTTGCTACGTATGACGCGCTCAACGCGAAATTCCTTATCGGCTCCAAAACGTTCTTTCCCCACGAGAGCCAGCTCTTCATTGTAGAAAAAACCGTCAATCAGTGTACCGTCTAAGTCGTGCAGCTCGTATGTATGAATACCTTGCCTGCAAGATACGCGCGCGATTTTAAAACACTCTTCCGAGAAATTCTTCTCGTAACCTTTCTCGAAGGTTCCTTTGGAGCGACTGATTCGCACAAGGTCACCGACACTGTATTTAGGCGTCACAGCTGTCTTCCTTTTCGTCTTCCAAAGTCGGCCTTGACGCGTGTTGAGGAGAGCTTCTTGCGCATTGAATCGAGTCACGTCCGCCGGTTTCATAGCCGTGATAGAGTGTTTTGTGTGATTGTATCCGTGTATGATTTTTTGTATGACGTCGATGTATCTTTGGGTATTGGCATGAGTGAAGTAACGCCACACGCGTTCCTTGATCGTTTTTTGCACGCGCTCGACTATACTGCACTTGACATCAGGCGAACGGCTCGTCCTGAAGCGTATAGAATGCCTCTCGAGTAACCTCTGCATCGGACTACCCGTGAATTCCGTGCCCTTGTCGGTCTGCAACAACACGGGTTTGCGCCCCCGAGCTCTCTCGAGGATCGTTTCGAACGCTTTAGCGACTACCCTGGTCGACTTTTCTTTGAGCGGTTCAACCCACACGTATTTGCTCAGTACATCGATGACGACGAGTAGATACGAGTACCCGTCATTCGAGCCCTTCAGAGAAGTTAACTGACTAAGATCTGCCTCCCAGACATCGTCAATATTCGTAACGTTGTAATGTAATCGTGGGAATCGATGCCTGATGGGTCTGTGCAACGTGTACGAGTCCTGATTACTCAACCATGCGTATAATCGTTCTTTTTCACGGGTCTTTTCTTTCACGGGTCTTCCCTGAGCATTGACGCGAATGAGATTCCGAGCACCAGCGTAGCCAGCTTCGTGACTCGGGTCGTAGTACTGAATCCCGTAATCGACGAGCTTCTCGCTATTCTTCGAGCGCGGCATATTTAAATATTGAATTTCATCCACCTATTTTTCATGGCACGGTTTCGCGTCAGGAGTCGTGGACTCATGGGCTCGACCACTCTCAATTTCGCACTAGGCTGGGGGGTCGAGCTGATCACGCCCTGCTGCTGTTGTTGTTGACGCTGGCGTTTTGGCGCTTTCCTCGTGGGCTCCGAGAGCCTCTTGGCTGTCTCAAGTACATCCAAGTTTCCGATAAGATTCACCGGTGTCCCGGATGTGCCGATAAACTGAGCAAACTCCAGTTGCCCGACAGGTAACTCACCTCTTCTTCCACTCTTTTTTTCAGTACGTGCGCGAGCAATTCGACGATATTGGACTGTGGCACAACGCGACCATCGATAATAACATTACCTTTGTCGTTCCACTTTAATCGATCCGGTTCAGAGTTCAGCCAGTGTCTCAGCAAGGAACGAGCCTGCCCCGAGTGAGTCGGAGGCAGATTCTCAACTATCTCATCTTCAGTCAGTGGCAAAACGGTAGCTGCGCCCGTATTGTCACCGTCGACGTTATCGAGAGTCGAGAAGATTTCACTTTGCCTTTCTTTATCTTTGTAGTATAGGTAACGCCGGAGAATTTGGAGATATTTTTTACACTTTCCTCGGTCATCGGTGATATCTTTCGAGTTCATGAGTGCAAACATCTCGGAATCCAGTCGAGATGATACGTCCGCACCGCCGAGCGTCTGCATGGATTCACGCGCGCCATTTTCCGGAGCTTTAGCAGTAGAGATCGCTGACACGGCTGTCGCAGTCGGCACGCTTATCTGTAACCTTGAGAGCGTGTCTTCGGGCACGATAACCATTCGCCGCGCATGATTCATGACGACGACGACGACTGCTTATCCGAGAATATTTTCGATAAAAGCGCCTCTAGCACAGGCGCGAGAAGTATGGGTAAGAAGGAGCCACCACTTTGTATGATGACCCGTTTCTTACCCGTCCACGAGGTAGAAGCCGACGGTGTGCCGGGTGACGGCTCACGCGCGAGTTTCCGCAAAACAGACTTGTGTCGACGCAGACGTTTGCCTTGATTATCCTTGAGATCTATAACACCCTGTAAAACGTTCAGGGCGCACTCGCATATACTCTTTATCAATTTTTTATCGGCTGTCCGTATAAGAGCGAGTCTTTGCTGCTGATTGGCGTGACACAGAGCGTTAAGCAGAGCGATTTGCTTCACGGAGAAAGGTCTTGTCGAGGAGTTCTTGTTGCTATCACGCGATGCTTCCGAAGCCATGGTCGCGTTGGAACTGTCAGTCCTTCACGACGAATCGCCGTATTTCTACATTCAGGTAGCGCGCGCACGCTTTTTAGGTAGGTAAACGTATTGCGGGACATCGTCGGGGAAGATGCACGCGCGAATACGGAAATCTTCCGGTGTTTCCTGATGCAAATCGAATAGCAGATAGCCGTGGGGTCGACTGCAGGCATCCGTGTATGCTTCTACGATGAATTTAGGGTCCTCGGGATGAATTTGACGAGCTAGATACCGGATTTGAGAGCGATCTCGAGGGTTCTTGAACATTACGAGGTAGCCCGTATTGAGCGATAGATCGCGCTGATTCGAACCTTTGTAAAAGATATTCTGAGTGATGTAGATGACGCTCATACTCCGGTGGTGCGAGATTTTCGTGAATAGATCGAGCACGACGTTGCCGCTCGATTCGCGCATCAAGTCGTCGAGAATCACAAGTTTAGCCGTGTCATTGTCGGTGGAATAGTCCTCGGGCTGGGGTAGACCCTCGTGAAATTCGATGCTCCTACCTCTTCCGAGTACAAACTTGGATCTATAGGCGTCTTGCCATTCGGTGAAGTAGAACAATACGCGTTGAATATCCGTATTTACCATTAGAGGGAGCTGCGCAAGGAACCGTTGGACCCATACCGTCTTTCCGCTCTTCGTGGGGCCCCCGATCATACAAGTAAAAGGATGGACCCATCTGACGTCCATGACAGGGACTACGCACTCGCGCACGCACGATAAGGGAAGACAGATACCCGCGCGAATACAGCCGGATTCCCGGACGCTGTACGTGTCCCCCGCTGCGGGACGGCGGCGGCGGCGGCGGCGTTGGTGAGCGGCACGTAACTCACCAGCTCATAGAGTGCCGCTCACAAGCTTACCATTGCGGTGATGAGCTCTTCCCCCTCCTCCCGCCGTGTGGCGGGGAGTATCAGCTCGTCCCCCGCCCTGGCCGCGGGTCTCAGCTGATTCTGGTGCGGTAGCTTTATCAGCTGCGAGCTCGATCGAGCCAATACCTGTGCATGAATAGATTCGGATCCACAAAGAACAATGTATATTCGTGTTTTATTCCGTCTTTATTCATCGAATAATCTTCGATTACAATATGTTATACATGATCTTACATCTAGCCGTGTTCGTTTCCCGATCCAGCGATGTATCCGAAAGGCACAGATTTTGTCTTCGAAACATAACGACGTTTTTTCAGCACGACGCTACAAGTTTTCGTCTCATTCACCGAGACATTTGAAGCTGCCGCAGACCTTTCCCGACATCCCCAAATCGCCAATTGGCGTGTAGTTGGGCTGAGCTGCGGATAAATTGTAAATTTTCATCTATTTTGAAGGAGTTACTCACGTAGTTTTGGACTTTTGGCAGCTCCGAGAGCCAACAAAATGAAATAGAACCCTGCCCTACCTGTGCATTTTTTGGTGAATGAAAACTTTACAAAACCGCGGAAATCCAGGCTTTCAATCAATATAGGTCTCCCTTACATTGAGGGTTTTTATCAGAGAGTTTCTAAAAAACTGAGGGATCTTCTTGTAAGATTATTTCCGAAAATCAAGAATAATTTGGGTGATATGATAAAAAGGGGAAAGGATAGGACAAGTATAGGCGATCAGACGAATGTAGTGTATAAATTAAAATGCAATGATTGCAATGCCGCATATGTGGGGGAAACAAAAAGAGATTTGAGAACTAGAATTAATGAACATGAGTCAAGAAGTTTAAAGATGGATGAAAACTATGTTGTAAATGATCATATGAGAAGTCGAGGTCATACTTTTGATTTTGCTAACCCCAAAATTTTAGACCATGAACATAATTGGTATAAAAGATTAGTTTCAGGAATGGTTCACATAAGATTGGAAGAGCACCCTATAAATAAAAAAGATGACACTAGAAACTTACACCACATTTACGCACCACTTCTAAGACAAGTGAAAAAGAACGAATATCGTGATGCTTGTTGAAATTACCTTCTCACATGATCATATAGATTACTATTTATCAATGTGGACAACTTCACTGATGGATTGTTAGAGGTCGCTAGGTGTAAATCAATAGATCGATAGATCAGTATTGATGTCTGGCTAATCACCAGATGAACATAAAACAATCATTCAGTGTAATCAAAAATGTTTTGTTAAATCACTAAGTGTTAAATTCAAGAAAAGTGAATATTTGTGAAGAAAGAGTTCAGTTATATCAATAGTCAATATGAAAGTAAAATATTCCTTGCTAGAATACCACTCAATTTGTGTGAAAGTACATGGTATGATGTTCAAATTACTCGTTCAACTGAAAAACAGGTCCATTCTACAAATTCATTATTCAAGTTCATAAAAATTTACAGGTAAACTGAGAGACAATTTGTGAAGAAACATGTGTAATTCATGACTACAGTCCGAAAAATGACTGTTTAAATAACTTTTATGATATTTAACAGGTAATTGAAAGTGTATCATGAGTGTTAGAGAGTATATCTATATACACCGACACACACTTGATGCGTTTACGAATGTAAACATACATATACATGTATATACTCCATCCAATATGTTTGACTGTTATGATATTGTATTTTAGACCTGAAGAAGGAGGCAAATCAGTCTTCGAAACGTCGTCGAATTAAATGAAATCAACTGACTCGTTAAACAGCCGTTTTTTCATCCTATAAGATCAGGGAAGGCATCACTCGTCCGGGAGAAGAAGGACGACTAATTGCTGAATGGGCCAGAAGTTCCGGTCTGCGTCTCAACGCTGGCAGGACCAAGGCGATCTTCTTCAGCTCTGAGAGCGAGATCATTGATCTAAGAAGAATGGACTTGCCAGGGGTTGAGATCCCTATACGGATTGCGGTTTTCTAGGGCGTGTACCACCAGACCTCTCCGAATTCGCCTAGTCGAGTCATGGGTTCAACCGCACCTAGATTATTGCACAGTCGTGTACCTCGACGCCACGGACGAACAGCGACAATGGATACAGAGACTGAGCAATTCATGTGTGAGGTGCATTTTTGATCTTAGGAGAGACGAGCACATCACCCCGTTTAGGGAACGTCTAGGTTGGTTACGTATTGATTCGCGGAGAATGTACTTCGCAGCTCTGTTAATGCACAAGATCATGCATTCAGGAGAGCCTGGCTACCTAGCTGCGATGTTCACCAGGTACCAATCTGAGCGTCCCGCACGGGGTGATGGAGAAGAGCAGGTCCTCAAGGTTCCCAGGATGAGACTTGAGTATGGAAGAAGATCTTCCCAGACGCAATGTGCTCACCTGTGGAATTTTCTCCCTTCGGGCATTCGGCAGCTCGGTAAAGTGACACAATTCAAGGAGACATTGAAGAGCTTTCTGCTAACAAGACCTCCGCAGAAATTTTTTTTTTTTTTTAAGTGGAATATAAGGAAAATTCTAATGACAGGACATCCCTATTGGATGTCCCACCGGCAGACCATGAGCGCTTTCATTTTGCCCACCCGGTGGACCGGATGAGCATGAATTCAGCGCCCGTGTGCCCTGGGGGCTAAAATCTTCTGCTCTCAGCCCTACAGTGTTGGCAAGCCATCACTGCAGAGCTGGGGGCAGCTAACCACTATCTAACCAACCCACCCCGGAACTGTGTTAGCATTCCTTCAGGGTGAGAGGCGTACCGCGCTCAGAATCGAGCGACTCTCTTTTCTCACGACCCGCTGGTGTTGTTGCTCCTTCTTCGATCTTTCCTTCTCTCCTTTCTCCGATCTTCTCTCTTCTTTCTTCTCTCTCCTTTCTTCTTCCTTCTCCCTTCTTTCCTCCCTCTTCAGTTCATTATATTCCTCCTGGAATAATATGGACCTCTTCTGTTTGAATCGGCAGACTCACTGTGATTCGCCTGCTTCGAGGCGCCTCACTTCCCTCTCTTTCTCCTCCTTACGTGTCATCACCAGCTTAATGTATCCGGTGACTCTATCCCATGTCTCCTGGTTGCGGAGCAAGTACGGGACAAGGTTCTCAAGTGTTAGTTCAGCACCCAGCCATTCATCCAACTCCGCGCGCTCCCTTCGGGTGTCGTTGCACGTGAACATGGCGTGTCCAGCGTCATCCCAGAGGTCCCCGCATGACTGACATGCTGGGGATGTCCTCTTCTTGAACCGGGTCAGGTAGGCACCGAAGCAACCGTGATCACTCAGTGCCTGCGTCGTCCAGTAGTCCATCTCTCCGTGGGTGCGCTACGCCCACTTGGCTACGTCACGGATCAACCGGTGCGTCCATCTGCCATTCGCAAATGGCGAATCCCACTTAGTTTGCCACTGTTCGAGGGTGGTCTCCTTCTTGTTGTCGTGGATGATCTCCTTCATTGTCGGAGTCAGCACTCGTTCGGCTCCGATCACTTTCTGGCGGTCCGAGATCCTCACTCGCTCCGCGACGAGCAAGTGGATGGGCGGAGTACTCGCCAATACGTAAGCCGCATCTCCTGACACCGTGCAGTAGGCACGGATACTCCGCAGGGCCGCTCCCCGGTGGACAGGCCCCATTCTCTTCTCGATGATGGTCTTCTCTACTCTCTTTCCCCACACGGGTGCACCGCACAGCATGATGGATGTCGTGACGGTGTTGAGATGTTCGCGCCTTTTCCCCTTGGGTCCTCCGATATTCGGCATAAGCCGCTGGAGCGCCGCACCGACCCTGCTCGCCTTCTGGGCGGCTTCCTGGATGTGCTTCTTGAACGACCACTTGTCGTCGAGCCATACATCGAGGTATTTCAGCTCTGTCTTCCGTGGGATCTCTTGCCCGTTGATATAAAGCCGGGGTAAGGCACACTCTCTACGCCTTGTGATCACGATTGCTTCGCACTTCTTGACAGCGAGCTCCAGAAGCCTGCTGATCATCCACTCGTAGACTCGGGCCAGCGCTTCGTTCGCGCGTCTACCCAAGAGTTCTTCGTTGTTGGCCCATACTATGAGTCCCGCGTCGTCCGCGAAATCCACAATTATCACTCCTCCTGGCAGTTCGATAGACAGTAAGCTGTCGTACTGGGTGTTCCAGTTGAACGGCCCGGAAACCGATCCCTGTCCGATTCCGGCGGACAGTACCCGAAGATCTTGTCCTTCGTCGGTGTCGTACACGAGGGTCCTGTTCCGCAGGTAGTGACTCGTGACGGCTAGTAGATAGGGGGGCACTTTACCTGCTTGGGATTGATAGACTTGGTCCCAGCTCGCGCAGTTGAACGCGTTCTCCATGTCCAACGCAATGATGGCACAGAATCCTCCTCTTCCTTGGTATGGGTTCCCTACCGACGCTTGAACCGGTTTTTGGACCTCCTCGATCGCGTGCACAGTGCTCCGTCCCTTCCGGAACCCGAACTGCATTTGTGATAGCCCACCGCCTTCTTCGTAGGCTTTCTCCACCCTGTTGAGCACCATCCTCTCGTACATTTTCCCGATATTGTCGAGCATGCTGAGAGGGCGTTGACCTCCTTGACCCTTAGGTATCAGGACCAGCTTCTGGCGTTCCCACTTGTCCGGGAAAGTTCCCGCGCTCAGACACATGTTGAAGAGGTCGAGGAGTAAGTCTAGCTTGTATTTGAAGACCAGTTTCAGAGCCTCGTTTGGAATGCCATCCAGGCCAGGGGCCTTGCCGTTTGGCAGCCTCTCCGCCGCTATGAGTAGCTCTTGCAAAGTGAAGAGCGGGATGGGATCGTCGCTCTTCGGAGGGAATGTGCCTCTAGGTTCTCCTGCTGGGAAGAGGGCTTCCACGATGCTGCGCAAGGTAGCTGCATCGGTCGGTGCTGGGTTGCCCCTCCGGGGTCGGACCTTGGACATAACCACGCGATATGGCGTACCCCACGGTTCTTCATTAACCATGTCGCACAATTCAACCCAGCACTTCTCTTCGCTCCTCCGGATGGCTAGAACGAGAGCCTTCTTCGCTTCCCTATACGCCCTGTCATCTCCGGCCAGTGATGGTCGTTTCAACTTCCTTGATCGCCACGCGGTTCTCCTTTTCTTTTTGCTCGTTCTTCGTAGAGCTTTCATCTCGTCGGTGATCCAGTATTCTGGTTTCCTCCAAAAGCATGATGTTGTCTCGCGAGGCATCGATGCGTCACAAGCTCTTGTGTTGATGGTCGTCACCATATCCACAGCCACGTCCGCGGTGATGTTCATCGGGAGATCTTCGGCTGTTTCTATCGATTCCCGGAATTTTCCCTCATCCAGCTTGCGTACCTGCCACCTCGTCGGTCGCGGTCTGCGTGTCGTCTGTCTTTGTCTGTCGGTCCTAAGCCGAAACCGAATATGTCGATGGTGGCTCAATGTTTCCGTGTCCAGGACCTCCCACGATGTCATTTGTCCCATGAGCGACGGGCTTATGAACGTCAGGTCGAGGACCGATGACGAAACTCCCTTCCGGGACCGAGTGTCGTGCCGGTAATAGGTGATAACCCCCGTCTCGTTCGCGAGCACGAATCCTAATGCCTCCATGGCATCAGCGAGTATTACCCCCGTCTATCGCGCGGCCCCCCGCTCCAAGTCAGTTCCTTGGAGTTGGAATCCTCCACGATTATAACTGGGCCCCCCATTGCCTCACATCTTCTAGATCATGGAGCTCGTTTTCGAATTCGTGCGTCTGGAGCGACGGCGAATAGCAGCAACTGTAGACTGCTGTGCCCCGTATGGTCTTTCGAGCGAAATCGCGGCCACTAACAGCTGGTCCAGTCTCACGGATCGCAGGTTTCATGATCTGGATTACGGCGGTCCTCCAGTGATCGAATGTGGATCGAGAGAATTCGCGCTTCCGAGGCGGTTCGGAGATAATCAGAACATGGATCCCTCCTTCTTTGGCAACATCGTGTAGGAGATCGTCTACATCCCCGCTCTTTCTGAGGTTGGCTTGGATGAGGCTAGCCATCCCTTCCCTTCCTGCGTCTATATGTGGCTCTTGCCCTCTGGTACGCAGTGCAGTTGCTGGCCCCAGATCTGTGGTCAGATTTGGACCCGATCGCTGCACAGCTTAGGCATTTTGGTTTTTCCTTGCTAATCGCGGCAAGGTGCCCTAGTTCGCCGCATTGGAAGCAGAGTTTTGGTTTCCGTCCCTCTGACCTCGCTTAATTGCACCCCGAGGCCTTGTGGCCGTGCTCTAAGCAGTTATAGCTTCGTGGGATGCCACGCTTCTCGCGGATCCTGACTCAAATCCTGGACATCATCTGACATAGGCACAAAGTGCCTAGAGTTCAGAATGGCTTCGATTTGGTTGAGGAGTGTAGAGAGCTCCTCATAAGTAAGGGTATGATCACCGATCACCCTTTTCAAATGAAATTCCACAGACTTCACTGCCGCCTCCCAGATACCACCAAAATGCGGGGCACCAGAGGGGTTGAAGTGCCAGTTGGTCTGTAATTTTGAGAGATCGTCGGACACTTGAGAAGAAAAGGTACTAGACTTCTGAAACATGTCTTGTAATTCTACTTCTGCACCTACAAGATTGGTGCCTTGGTCACAAAAAAGATCAAAGCAGTGACCACGCCTAGCACTGAATCTGCAAAATCTAGGTGAGTTGCTTTGGTTGACAGACATATGAATACCACAACATAACCCTTGCTTGATACTCGCCCTCGCCCTGGAGCTGGACGAACGGGAATAGGCCCTGCGTAATCCACACCAGATTTGAGGGAAGAACGAGCTGGCTGTACTCTGGGTCTGGGTAAGTGTGCCATTCTCTGGTACATAGTTGAGGCTCTGTACCGAATGCAGACTGCACAGTTGGAGATGACATTTTTGACAATTTGCCTACCTTTGGGAATCCAAAACTCTCGACGAAGAATTTCCAGAGTAATCTGAGTCCCGCCGTGAAGCGTAATGGCATGACATCTGCGCACAATCATCTCGGTGAAAGGGCTATGAGATGGAAGAATCATAGGGCATTTTCCATCAAATTCAAGCAATGAATGTTTTAGCCTGCCACCAACTCTCAAGATACCTTCAACTACTATTGGGCAATACTTGGAGAGAGGGTGAGACTTAGATAACTCAAAATCAGTGATCAAGGTGGCAATTTCGTGAGAGAAATGAGTTCTCTGTACAAAATACACCCAAGCTATCTTGGCTCGTTCACGTTCTTGAGACGATATATAAGTCCCAAACTGTTGAACATCAGCCCAGTTTTGGTGTTGAAATAGATCAGAAGTAGCATCAGGCTTGAATAAGTCAGGTTTGGTTTTAGAAAGAAATCTGAGTAGATACGCTGTGATGTTAGTCAGCCGGAGAAATGACGCCTTTTTATCAAGCAGCTCTGCAAAGGGGAAGATTTCTCCTGCAGCGATCAAAGCGTGTGGAACTTCTGTGGCAAGGTCCAGACTATAGAGACAACTTACAGACTGATTTTTCGACTGTTGCGATCTTTCAATGGGCCTCGAAAGAGGCCAATCGCTAACAGGGAGAGACAGCCAATCAGGACCCGTCCACCATAGTCAAGCCGATTGCATCTCATCAGGATTATTGCCACGACTGGCGAGATCTGCAGGAGTTTCTTGTGAGCGCACATGTTTCCATGACGCTTGAGGAAGAAGTGTATGTATGGCAGAACAGCGATTTGCTACGAAAGTTGGCCACCGTAAGGATGGTCTTTTAGCCAATACAACACATCCATTGCATTAGACTATACGTGTACTGAAATCTCGTGTATATTCAAAGAATTTCGAAGAGTTGAGGCTAATTGTGCGAGCAAATAGGCAGCACAAAGCTCCAGTCGAGGTATAGAGACTGTTTGGATCGGTGCAACTCGAGTCTTGGCTTGAAGTAGAGTTACCTTGATACCATCATTTGAGACAGCTCTGAGATAGACAACAGCACTGTATGCATGCTTTGAGGCGTCACCAAAGCCATGTAGCTCATGAACCGTTGGATTTTGAGTATATCCTATCCATCTGGGTATTTTGATAGAAGAAATGCAGGACAGTTGTGAGTACCAACGATTCCAAGTCTCAAGGTTATCTGGTCTGAGTTCTTTATCCCATCCGTACTTGCAGATCCATAATTTCTGCATGAAGATTTTTGCCGTGACAATCATGGGTGCAAGCCATCCCAAAGGATCATAGATGCTGGCAATTTTTGACAGAATCAGCCTCTTAGTCCATTTTCGGACAGGCGTAGTTTTACCCTGGTTGAATTTTAGGATGTCGGACTGAGGAAACCATTGTAGTCCCAGGACAGAGAAAGCAGAGTTCTCCTTCAAGTCATCGGGATAAGATTCAGATTTTCCGGATATGTTCTGGGAAGCAAGTAGATCAGAAAGAAGATCGATCAATAGGTTAAAATCGTTACAAATCCATTTCCTGAGATTGAAACCGCCCATTTTGCAGAGGTCTATGAGTTGAGTTTGCTTGCTCTTTGCTGACTCAAAAGAATGGCCTCATGATGCAACGTCATCCATATAAGTCTCTCTCTCAAGTGCATCTGAGCCGAGAGGGTAATTTTCTTGTTCATCACGAGCTAGTTGTATACGAACTCTATTGGCTAGGTAGGGGCTAGGTGTCATACCATATGTGATGGTATTTAGATGAAAGATAGAGACTGGAAGGTTGGATGATCTACGCCACAAAATCGATTGAAAAGCACGGTCATCCTGATGAACCCAGACCTGGCGAAACATCTTTTCGATGTCTGCATTGAAAGCGTAGTGATATTTTCGCCAGTTGAGTAAGAAATCGGGCAATTCAGGGAGTAAATTAGGACCTACATGCAAGAAATCATTGATAGATTTCTTATCAGAAGTTCGGAAGGATCCATTGAACACAGTCCGTAACTTTGTAGTGGTACTGCTTTCTTTAAGCACACCATGGTGTGGCAAGAAAAAATGACCAGTAAGATCAGAGGCTTCAGCAATAGTAGAAGAATGAGACATGTGGTTCAGATCCTCATACTCATCCATAAACTCATGATAAGCATCTGATAGCTTTTTATCCCGAGACAGTCTGTTCTCCAATTCATAAAGCAATTGGCGAGCAGGGAAGAGAGTTTGTTCGGGCTTGAAAGTTCCAAGATCAGATTTGAGAGGAAGTCTCACAATATATTTTCCATCGGATCCCCCAGAGTGAGTGTCAACGAAATGGTCCTCACAGCGCTGCTCATCGACAGTCAGTAGAGGCTTTTTAATTGTCACCTCTTCTTGTCGCTGAAAACGTTGCAACAATTTGTCGACTTCAATCTCAGCAGACCAGTGGAGAACGGTGGGTCGCCGTGGCAACGCAGACAATTTTCCAGTAGGCCCAGACAAGAGCCAACCCAGTTTTGACCGAGTGGCTATAGGATGGTCAGGCGCACCTTAAAGCACCTCTCCTTCAACGAGATGTGCATGAGGTACAGCGCCAAGGAGAATTCCAACTGGAGCCTTTTCAGAGAAACGGGGATCTGCGAGCTCAAGTCCCATGATGTGAGCCCAGTCAGCTGCTGCATTGGTCACACGTGGCGTGTAAAGGGTCACAGTTTTGAGTACCATAGCCTCGACATCGAAAGAAAAGCAGGGGTCGATGCGTGAGGTGACTGTCGCTATTGCCACGCCTTGACAATAGGTTGGTTTTGCCCCCACCCCCTCAACAGGAGCTGAGACTGACCTTTTTGGTAGATTCAGACGCTCACACAAGGATTCAGAAATGAAGTTAGTTTGTGAGCATTGATCAACACTTGCTCGAGCAAAAGTGCTATCCCCCTTTTTGTTCGAAACTCTAACCCAAGCGGTTGAAAGTAAAACAGTCTCAGTATTTCTGAGTGAGCTTACACTCTGAGAGCTCGTTAAAGTGGTACAGGGGGTAGTTTTATTAGCATCACTTTTTTGAGGAGGAGTTGCAGGTTTTGCATTTGTACCATCAGGGTGCAACAAATAGTGGTGCTTGAGATGGCACTTATTGCATTTATTTGGGGCTGGACATTTGTCAAAGAGGTGATTCCCCAAAAAGTTGAAGCATCTTTCCTTGGATTTAGCAAATGCCCTCCTTTCGTCGATGTTTTTGGCTTTGAGAGTTTCACACTCTCTAATACAGTGAGATTGCTGACAACAGAAGCATTTTCTCATTTGAGATTGATCAGCTGATTGAGAAGTGTGCAGAGATTTTGCACTTTGGTGTGAATTTTTAGGGGTAGAATCAGTAGTAGGTTTTTTCGGCTTCTGACCGTTGACACCGGTAGCAGAAGGAATACTCATGAAGCTACTAGCTTCAATAGCTTCTAAAGTGTTCAAGCGTGTTTTGAGAAAATCTCTCGTTTGTTCAAAAGTAGGAGGGTTCAATGACTGCCCGAAAGAAGTTTCCCAGAGTTTTCGAGATTCGCAATCTAAACGACTTGCTGTGAGATAAACAAGTAGATCATCCCAAAATTCAGTAGGCCGTTTCATTGCTTGGAGTGCCAAAAGAGGTTTGGTCGTACCATTAATCAAAGCCCGCAATTCATCAGCTGATGCGCTTTGCAGTGGCTTTACTGAAAATAGATCATTCAAATGGGCATTGATCATCCTACGTTTGTTCTCGTAATCAGCTGTCAACTCATCCCAAACCTTTCTGAAGTCAGATTCTTTATCCCCCATAGCTATACCCTGGACTAAGCTAGCAGCTCCGCCCTCTAGATGGGCTTTGAGATAGTAGAATTTTACAGTATCCGAAAAATTGGATCTTATAATAGTAGCAGTAAAGAGTTCTCGGAAACGAGGCCAATCTTTGACATTTCCCGAAAAGGGCTTGATATCAATAGGGGCTAGACGCGCAGATTGGATTTCAGGCATAACTCCTTGAGTAGTGCTGGTACCTTCACCTACAGTATGCACAGATGAATGAGTATCTTGGAGTAAGTACTCTTTGAAATCTCCTACTGCATCGAGATGTATATCCTCAGTCACATCTAGTTCCCCATTAGTAAAATAATCATGGTTTAGTTTAATCGTAGGTTCCTCAAGCATAGCCTTGCGGTTATTTTGGAAAGTTTTCCAATTAGTTGTAATTGCTCCAATCGAGCTCCAGCTTTTCCGCGATTTTCTTTTTACCTTCTTTGATAAAATTTATATAAGAGTTAGCAATCTTTCGCTTCAAGTTCATTTATTCATCGACAAACTTCTCCATTTTGAAAGGATTTGGAATTGCAGAAAGGTGCAAGTCAATCAAAAAGAGACTGAGTCAGAACTTCAGTATCAGTGCGAACAGGAAAGATTTTTACGGAATTTCTCAGTTGAAAGAAACACCACATGAAAAAATTGTGGAATGGCACAGAAGGATATTCACATTAGTGAAATAAACATAAGAATGACGCAGAGTCATATAAAAGATGAGCAAAGAAGCTCGGAGCTCAAGCAGCTACAATATATGTCCAGCCGGCATACAACAAGGGAGTATATTGAGCGAGCTTACTTCTTAAATCAGCTGTAACGTAGCAGCTGAGCAAAGCATGGTGCAGCTGATGTCGACCAGCTCCGCAAACAGCGACAGGAGTGCCACTGGTGATGAGCGGCAAGCTCTCGAAGCTCTGCGCCGGTGACTGCAACTACGTCGATACGGCAGGGCTTGACGTTACCTTGCTCCCGTCGCCGCTCCCCAGGTCGACGGCAGGTTAGCCACAAGCGCATCGCCCACTTTGCTCACTCTTGTGAGCAGGTTGGGTACACTTCAACGTCAAATGTCACTTGGCCACCACATGTACACTTAGGTTTGCCCAGCACGATCACTCGCGTTATATGCGCCACGTGCACGCGCTCACTACTTGGCGACTCTGCCAAGGTTGCCCGATGTTGCTCTAAGCTCCCCTGCGAACGCAGGATCGACGCGAGACGCAGCTTCATTGGGGCCTATCACTCGCGGAAAGAACGACCGCAAGATCGAGGGTGAAGAGCGCGTGGTGACTTGCTGATGCAAGTCGAGCGCGGCACTGAAAATGGCTTCCCACGCGCACAGCTTGGTGAAAATCGGAGCACTCTGCACTTCGGCACTTTTTCACTCCGCGGCACTGATCCGGCTTGCGAAGGACCAAAAAATGTTTGAATAGTTTATAGCGGGTCAGGGCGATTAATAAGTGCACTCCGAATTATAGAAAATCACCTTGATATTTATTCAAATAATCGCGTGTACAAGTGGCAGCGAGAGCAAGCGTGCTGCTCGCTGCCATGGCCAACGAGGTATTGATGAGAGGAGTGTGGAGCGGAAGTGATACAAAGAGAGAGATAGGCTGTGACGCGTCAGCAGACGGTCACGCCGCGCAAATCATGACAGTTTGAATGTAAATTATACAATCCTATTAAAAAATAAAAATAGATTCAGATCTTCGACATTGGCTAATCAATTGAAATAAAATAGATTACGATTTTTCAGAAAATTCATCGAAATTCTAAACACATTTGCAATTGGTATATGGAAAATTACCAGATAGAAATGATTTGATGAATATTTCTGATGGATGCTGAACCTCTCATTTTGTGATTGAGGATTTTCTATTTCATAGATGAGTGGTGTATTTTGATAATGAATATTGATAAAGAAAAGTTGAAGGGTTTGTTGAGTGAATGAGGATAACAGAGGAAGTTTTCCTGGATTTTCAATTTTTCGATCATCGGCAGGAAACGAGGAAGCATTCCGAAAATGGCCTTCTGCAGCGTATTTTGGTTGAAGAGAACTATCTGAATTTGTCTGATTCAAAAGGATTGATGAATGAATAGATAAATGCTCTATTCTGCCTACAGGCAAGAACAATATCAATACAGACATTACATATAACTTGTTCATACATTTTCCAAGGATGATAGAAAAAAGAGGAAGAGAAATTACCTGATACTTCTCGCTAAAAGAGGATAGAATAAACAACAATTGATATTTGGTCAGCGCTATTCACAGTCTCGTTTTTATCACAGAGTGATATGTCACTCACATAATATCAGGTACCACAGTTACTTATGTCACAATTTACAATGAACTCTTCTCACTGGGAGGAGTTAGTCAGGGAGGAGGAAGGAACTATTCTGGAAATGTTCGTTTGAGGAAGGAACTATCTGTGAATTCCTGGTTCAAAAAGACCCATTCGTGAATTTTTTTGTCAAAAGAGACTATCTGAATTCGTCTGATTAGAAAGGAACCATCTGAATATATCTCGTTGAAAAGAAACTATCTGTGAATTTCTGGTCAAGACGGAACTATCTGCACATTTCTGGTTAACAGGAACTAACTGCAAATTTTTGGTCAAAAAGGAAATATCTCAACATATCTTGTTGAAAGGAGCTATCTGTGAATTTTTGGTGAAAGAGAGTTATTTGAAGAATTTTTGAGGAAAAGAAGTATCTTGAAAAATAACAGAGCTATCTTAGAGTGTGAAAGGGTCTCAGTGAGTATTAGTGAACCGACTCTTGTCTCAAGTATACCTTCGTGCCGATACATTCTAGACTAATAGTATGCTACTCTCGTTATGAGATCTGGCTGATTCGAGGCACCCGGATGGTTTTCGACTTACCCTAAACTTTTCTTTCGCGTAAATCGAAGATTACGCGAGTGAGGCTTGACATTCTTCGACGTATTTTGACTCAGTTTGTAGGTCTTGAAATAAGCTTTCAAACGAACTAAGACACGTTAAAAATCGTCGACCGCAGAAGGAGTGATCTGCTACCGATCAATTGTGGAGAACGGAGATCGAGCAAAATTCATCGAAATCGAGTCCGATACCGAAACTGCTATGCACACATGTTCATTACAAATGAACAACGAGAATAGGCATCTTGCATTTTTTTGAAGAAAGGTTTGGCGAATTCGAGCAAATCGAGATAGATAGGGTGCAGTTGGAAAAAAAATCCCCAAAAATTTTTTTCATCTCGCGCAAATTGTTTGAAAGTCTGATGACTTGCGCTCTGTGACGTCACTCCGACAAAGTAGTCGACTGCCGCTATTGTATGGCGTCTTGCAATTCCCTTGATCCCTCCAGGAAAAGGTTTGGCAAATTCGAGCAAATCGAGACAAGTATTGTGCAATTCAAGAAAAAATTCCAAAAATTTTCTTTGCCTTGCGCAAATTGTTTGACAGTAGGATGACTTGCGCCATGTGACACAATCGTCTGACTTTCAAACAATTTGCGCAAGTTGTAAACAATTTTTGGGAATTTCTTCCTGATTGCACCTTACTCATCTCGATTTGCTCGAATTTGCCAAACCTTTTTTTTGGGGGGGTCAAAAAAAATGCAAGATGCCTATTAACCAGGACATAAGCCATCGGATATCTTTCTGCTGTTCAGTGAAAACTGCAACTCAGTCAAAAGTGGATCCCGGGGGTTGGGCCCATCGCAGTGAACGTGTCAAACAAGAATTCACAGATAGTTCCGTTCTGACCAGAAATTTTCAGATAGTTCCTTTTGAATCAGACAAGTTCAGATAGTTCCTCCCAACCAAAAATTTACCGATAGTTCCTTCCAAATCAGACGAATTTAGCTAGTTCCTTTCTAAAACAAAATTTTTCAGATAGTTCCTTTCAATCCAGACGGATTGAGATAGTTCTCGTCAACTGAAAATTTATAGATATTTCCTTCAAACTAGAAATTCACAGATGGTTCCTTCCTAGAACAAACATTTCAAGACAGTTCCTTCTAAATCGGACGAATCCAGATCGTTCCTTTCAACTCTTACGATTCTAGACAGTTCCTTTCAGCCAAAAATTATGGATAGTCCTTTTTACAGACACTTCTGAATAGTTCCTTTTAATCAAACATTCTTAGATAGTTCTTTCCAACCAGACATTCACAGATGGTTCCTGTCGAGTCTTAAGATTTCAGATAGTTCCTTTCCACTCTGAACCATCGAAAGATAGGAATTTGGCAAAGTTTGAAAGAGTGATCTTGAACGCGGATAGCGTTTAAAATCATTTTTTGTCTGAAAACCAGTACATAAACTGGTACTTCGAAGGCATTGCTTCGTACAGCCGAACACCTCACATTGATACAAAAAATTTGAATCTGCCGCCAGAGTCCATCTATTCATCAAATTCATTTCTCTATCAAAAACAAGGTCTCGGCGGGTATCAGCTTCCTCTTTGAATCGTTTTCTATTCGCATTCATCGAACTCGGCCGTGGCCGGTCGGAATCTTGTCTCATTTTCATGAAAAATGTCGAGATACATTGTCGATGCAGAATCGCCCAAAGAATATGAAGAGGAATTTCTCCCGACGATTTATCAATTCTTTCATTTGTTCATAAAAATTTGTGAATACCAATTCACCACGCGCTCGGATGACTTCGCACCCTCGAGAATGGGATTCAGCGGGTCAAAATACATCGGAGTCATCAACTTTTACCTGGGGACCTCAAAGATCCTACGGTACCCTGCTCGGCTCCCGGACTGAGAAGCCAGCAAACCCATGGAAACATTCGCATTTTGACCTAATAACGTGGCGGATGTTACATCTTGGCGTGATTTCCCACTTCAGTGTATGTATTTTCCTGTGTTAGTTCATACATACTGCACAAAATATTCAACATTAGACGAAATAGTGTGTTTTTTGCATTCAAAATGATGTAGAAAATTTGATCTACCGTGTGAGGTTGTGAGTATATGGATATATCTATAACTATCTGAGCAATTGCGTGTCGTAAAATATTATTCGGCACTTGATCTCGGCTTGGCTGCTTCCTCTCGAACATCCAAATATACTCACGTTTCTACTGCTTAGATCGATTGAAATCCTCGTACTTTCAATCGATCAATCGGGGACTGGATCTTTGAGAATATTGCACTCTAGCTGTTCAATGCTAAAAGAGCATACTACGGCCACAAGTTACTTATATTAGAAACTATAAGCAACAAAAAATGCACATAGATTGAATTATCTACGAATAAAGCTATACTTCAGTCATTTTTCTAAATGCAACGATTCAATCGATCAAATCGCTTGTTCTCCGGCGTGGTATGTGATAATTACACGTACCTTGGCCTAAATTGTAGGTATTAGAGCCTATTACTCGATTTCATCGTGAAGCAAAATAACGCTGTCGTCTGAGACAAGTATTTGATTGATTGAAGGTCGATTTTTATGAAATCGACAGCTAAAATATATCATGCAGGTTTTTACGGTAGCTGGTGCAATAAAATTTATTCTAATGCGGAAACTACTTAGAATGGAGGATATTATACGTATATAAGTGGCTCTATGTGTAAAAACTCGATTGCCAAAGGAGGGCCTGAAAATATTGAAAATATATTCTGGGAATTAAAGTATTGGGTATTTTCTCATGAAAAGAGTTTGGTTCGTTTGACCATGATTTTATTCCTCTAACTTATATAATGATTTAATTTTTACTTTGAAATTTGATTCTACACAATTCAGAACCACGATCTCGATCGTGTACATAGAATCGAAAATTATTAGTGCTTGTTTTGCCTATAGCCGACGCTGTGACTCTCGTCCTCAGTCTGACTCATTCGGAGTTGATAAATAATACGTCTATCTGTAACATTTTTGAATCAGTACGCATTAGTACGCATGTAAAATGAATATTGAGCCCTATTCGCGTGTGTCTTTATCATCGAGACACAAAAGATTTTAATATCGCGCATATTTATTGTGGGCCGAACGAACAGATTTCATTCGTTCGATTGTTGGATTTCGACGCGTATACCGGGTGATTTTACTTCGAAACCGAACCGGCATCAGACCACTGCGTAATGTCGGCTTCTCGTGAGTCTGAACCCCATCCTGGGTACAGAGACGATTGGTCCGGCTTGCCCAATTGGGTCTGATGCATCAAATTTTGCCCACGTTCACGTAAAAAATATTAATTTTTGTCCCGCCCTGGATCATAAATAGTTGCCAGGTTGACTATTTATCCCGATCCAAAGAGGGTCGCGATATTCTAATCCGCGTGCTCACCGAAGCGGACCACTTGGATATTCTAACTGTGGCACTTGCATTGGTCCTGGTGAGACCTGGTGATGCTCTCGATACAGGCGTATAGAGTATTTGGTTGGTAGTTTGCTGTTGTTCCAGCGCAAGTGACCGCGCACCCGTCCGTCGGCTAACTCTCTCCCTGAGCTCGCCAGACCCCCACTTCAAGACCAATTTCAGCGGCTCGACTGAACGATTCCATAGACACGCGTATTCATGCATACTAATAAGAATTTCACCGCAAATTTGAATTGATTGGTCAGCTATTAGTATTGATATATCGGTGATCGTTCATCGTGGAAAGGGTGTGAAATATAGCTGATCACACATATATATATATATTTCGTATCCCACAATCGTCGCGTAAAAATGGCTTCTAGTATTAGTGCCTTGATTAATCTACAATGATCAAATATACAGTTGTTAGTATTAGTATTTACCACACCATACATGCCTGATTTTACTTACACGACTGGTCTGATGGTCATCTGCTTAAACGGCTGACTGGAAATTCTTACTTTCAAAACTCTAAAATTATCTGAAAATTGCAGACGTTGTAACCGTATGCAAGTATTGAATATTGAATTCCAATATTCTGAATCAGGCAGAATATCTTACTCTTGGGGAACTCTTGGAACTGAAATCTGTTCCATAAAATGATACAATTCCTTTCAAGGATGGTTGATGTAGGTTCTTCGTATGCGGGTTCCTATCATTGGATCATGAATGTGAATCGTGACGCTTTCATACACATCATCCAATACATTGATCCAATTGATGTTGATAAACATCAAAGCAGATGATTATCTGGGAGGATCGACTGGTTTCTCATAACAACTCTGAATCTATTCTTGTTTCTGAAAATGAGTTTGGAATGGTCGGATGGTAAATATCAAGGATGTATAATCCTCTAAGATTGCTCAGGAATCCTGAGACACTGATTGAGAATCTCATTCTTACTGGAGGATGAGTAAACCCTCTTTGTCAACTTGGATTCCAGAATTTATCTTGTTTTCGGAGAGAAAGTCTTTTTGTAGAGAATTCCCAAACTATCCACGTTTGTGTGAGCGTGAATATATAGAATGCATAGATATGGCTCTTTTGAATTCTTCTCGACTTGAAGACAATGACTCTTTCTGAAGAATATTCCAGAATCCTCCACGTTTGTAGACTTGGGTATATTGGATGCCTATTATCAATTGGTGAATTCATTCTAATTCAAAAAATATGACTCTCCTTGGAAAGAATCTCGACTTGCTCTTCATGGAATTCTTCGTGCTCGTGAATGTGTATAGTCGGCCTTTGAGTACAGGATCTCGTTTCGGCTACTCGTCTCTGCCAGAAAGTTGTGACATCGCCCAGTGTTGTCAACAACAGGAACTCACGCATGAGAAGCTTATTCCGAGGATGGCCATCTACTTTTATAATGAGCTGATTAGCGCGAGCCCGTTCAATAGCCCGCGGAGGTCCGAAATCCTCTTGAGCATGAGAGAACATCCAGGATGGATATGAAATTTAAGAAAGAACTCGATTCCGACCTCAGAAATCAGTCTTCAAGGAACCTCTGTTCAAGGCTGCTCCGACCTTGTAGAGGATTACAAATATTTGCTTCGTGGTATCCGGCTTCCCTCATCAGAACACTTGTTCGGTACATCGCTTGATAAAGCCGCAAATGATTAAGGTACCAATAAAGGTGAGTGAGGGTGAGTCCTGATGTGGGTGAGAGAAGAGGAAGGATTTGATGACTACTCAAATGTGTTACGGCTTTGGGATACGTGGATAGGCGTGCTTATGGGTTCTCGGTGCTGACTTGTCTGGCCCGAGGGCAAAACAAGTTGGTGGCGAGGAATGGGTGACAGATGTTGACTCTCCGGATTTCGATACGATACGAGTTCTTTTCCGAAAGATACAATGATTTTCCGACTGAGAGATACTTATACTCGTGATCTCACTGCCTTTAAGAAATAAGACCCCAGTGATAGTAGTTGCTCGTCTCCGATTATGATGAGTTTCCTCTGTACAATAACGTGCGATGAAGATTATTCGATCGCATCCAGGAACCCATGTGAGGATGGTCTACGTATTCATAAGTCTTCGGACATACCAGGGAGATTGATAGCAAGTCAGACAACTCGACAAGGGGGCCAAAACAAGGGAAATCCTGCTCAGAGCCAATTCCCGCGCAGTTAAGACTTCACTGTGCGTCGAGTGGATTTCGCATGGATTAGAACCTTAGATCAAGTGTTCATGAACCATCGAAGATACCCAGATAATCCATAACCAGTCAGCATCCTCGGCTATGGGGCTCCAAACAGGAGAGAGTCCAGGTTTGAGCCATTATCCGCGCTTTCGAGACGTCACTGTGGATTGTGAAAAGTTCCAATGGATCCAAACTCTACAAAGCCGTGAATCGAGTGTCTATGAATCGGCAAACACGCCCGAAAGATTCATTCCAAGTCAGCACCCTTGGCTATGAGGCCCAAAACAGGGCGAAATCCTGCTTAGCGCCATCATAAGCGCGGTTCAGACGTCTTTGTAGGTCGTAGAAAGTTTGGATGGACCCAGGACTGCACAGAACTCTAAATTGGGTGTTCAAGTACCATTGAAGATGCCCGATTAATTTCTTACCAGTAAGCATCCTCGGCTACGGGGCCGAAAAACAAGGGAGAATCCTGCCCTAGAGCAATTCTCCGCTCGGTTCAGACGTCACTGTGACGTCACTGGTTGTAGATAGAGACAATGAGCTCAGAACTCTACAGAACCTTTGATCGAGTGATCATGAACCATCGCAGTGCTTAAAATTCCGTGGAGTGCTGAGTCCATCAGATCTTTTCTCAGTCTATGATGTCGTCTGGGTTGCCCCCAAAATTTCACTGGTTCTTTGGACCTATGGCGAAGAGTGCTGACTGACAATGGATTATTTGGGCATCTTCGATGATTTTTGAACAGTCGGCTTAGGGTTCTGTGGAGTTTTGCATACATTAGGACTCTTTACATCCCACAGTGGCGTCTGAACCGTGCGGATCATGGCTCTAAGCAAGATTCTCTTCTGTTTTTGGCCCCATAGCTAAAGGTGCTGAGTGGCAAATAATTCTTTCAGCATCCTCAATGGTGATTGGACCCTTGGTCTGAGGTTTTGTAGAGCCCTGCATTCATTGGGAATCCGCACAACCCACAGTGACGTCTTAACTACGAGGATACTGGCTCAAAGTTCAATGTCACCCTGTTTTGGGCCTCATGGCCGAGGTTGCTGACCGATAATGAGTTCTTTGGTCATCCTCGATGATCAACCAGTACATGGTCTAGAGTTTTGTGTAGTTCTGGATTCATTCGAAATGTCTCCAACCCACAGTAACGTCTGAACCGCGCGGATGATGGCTTTGAGCATGATTTCGCCCTATCCTGGGCCCCATAGCCGAGGGTACTGACTAGTAATAGAATCTTTGGGCATCTTCGATCGTCCACGAGCACTCGATCTAGATTTCTGTGCAGTTCTGGATCCATTGGAACTTCCTTCAACCCTCAGTGATGTCTTAACCGCGCAGTGAGCCATGATCTAGTAAGATTCTGCCGTGTTCCGGGCCTCATGGCCGAGGGTTTAGACTAGTTTTCGATCTCCCTGGTATCTCTGAAGACTCCTGAGTTCCCAGACCATCGTCAGACAGGTCCCTGAATGCGATCGAGTTATTTCTATCGCACATCATCGCCCGGAGGGAACTCAGCCTACCCTATAGTTCTCATCTCACCCTGCCCAAGCTCTTGTCCAGACTCAGCCCAAAATATCGGTTCCCTTTAGGTCTCTTGGCTATTTCGACTACAAAATTCGAGAGTCACGAGGGAGTAATTAAATCCCGTGTAGTTCTGAGTTTTCTCGAAGCTTCGCTCATCTGCGGTGTTTGCTAGCGTAACCTTACGCTAGCGAAAACCATCGTATTCCAGATGAATCATATCACACGTATATTTTGAGGTGACATCCTGCAAGAGATGGAAAATTAATCAGAAATGAGTTATTCCACATCTCCGTACGATCTATGTCAGCCTTGTCTTCGCTAGCGTGAGCATCGGCTAGCGAAAACTGTCGTATTTCGGGTCCACGACTGGTTATAGATTTTTCTCTTCGGTAATCAATTAGTGATGAAAGAATGATGGGAAGTGGAATTCTTCTGGAGCCGATCTGTAAGTTAGTGTTCACTTGCTTCAGGGACCCGTGGACTAAGCATCCCAGTTGATTTATTATCCGGGCGTCATTGAATCTAGTGGCGCTCTTTGGAGTCAATTTCGAAGAATCTCAAAAATACATACACTACTGCTCATAAATTTGTGAACGGTGGACGCACATTCAGCCCCACTTTGAGAAGCAATATCTCAGACTCTATGCACCGTAGAGCAGTTTTGAAAAGAGCATCTCAAAGAGCAGAAAAATGCTAACTTTTTAGTGGTTTCAATACTCTCTATTGTTTATATCGAAGGTACTGGGTGCTGATCAAAAATTAAAAATCTACGAAAATTCTCACTTTCATTGATACACCTACAGTCTTGCTGCTATTGAAGATACGGCAATTCCGCAAACGGCATCTTGTAGAGCAGAAAAGATGCTATGTGTAGCCATTTTTTGATTATTTTTTCCATTCCGCATGTGAGAACGTAACAGCTGTCAAAACACTCAAAATGATAGTTTTTCACCGGAAATTGCATGGAAAACGGCAAAAACCATCATTTTGGGTTTTTGACAGCTCGTACGTCCTCGCACGTGGAATGTGGAAATGATCAAAAGGTAACTACACATAGCATTTTTTCTGCTCTACAAGATGCCGTTTGCAGAATTGCCGTATCTTCATTTGCAGCAAAACTGCAGGTGTACTCAATGAAAGTGGAAATCTTTGTAGATTTCTAACTTTTGACCCGCATCTAGTACCTTCGAGACGAATGATGAAGATGATTGAAACCACTGAAAAGTTAGCATTTTTCCTGCTCTTCAAGGTGCTTCTTTCAGAATTTTCCATCGGATTTCTCGATGAAAATGCGTAGAGTTCGCCCATAAATGCTCGTTTTGAAGTTTGCATCTCAGTTGATTTTTTAAGCATTCTTCCAGCCAAAACGTGGTCCGAGCGTCATTGGATGGGTGACAACCTCTGGTGTTCGTTCGAAGCATTCCCAAAAATACATATCCCGACGTAAATCCTGCTTTTCCCCTCATACTGATGTTGAAGTGATGATGAACCCCCGGAGGAGTTGAAGTAACCTCGGTGGGACCTCAAAATTCGACCTCAAGGTCACCATTAGATTCCGCGTTGAAAATGCATGAAGTTTGCCTATTCATCACATCAGTGAATTTTGCTTCCCAATCGAGTTATTGAATGTTCTTTGCAGCTCACCGGGTAATTCAGCGTACAACTCTCGTGTGTCTTCGCGTGTCTCACGTTCCCCATGTGGGAAATATATCGATTCTACATGCCCTAACCAACAATTTGCGCTATTGCAAGTACCTGTTCGGTCCCGTTTCCGAGTGAAGGTTTCCCATGCCCGTGAACGAGCCGTTCTCTCGCGCTTTACGCCGGTCTTGGATGATGCCAACGCAGTTACGGTACCGGATTGGTGAATTCGTTGGAGCCCTCTCTTAAACAGAAAGAAGAGAGGGTTTACCTGTTTCGGATGGTCGTATCGATGCAGGAACCAATCCGGAATTGTTGGGAGGTACTGACCAGCCGTGCTCGGTTGTCCGGTCCCTATACACTGTGCGAAACAGGGGTGTCAAGCGTGGTAGAGTCCTTCCCCTCAAGCCCCTCCAGTCATGTGTAGAGCGCGCCGCGGCGTCGCAGGGAAGGGGCTCCTTCGCCGCGAGCCGCGACGCTCTCTGCACTTGACTGGAGGGGCTTGAGGGGAGGTACTCTACTACGCTTGACACCCTTGGTGCGAAAAGAGAAGTGAGAGAGGGGGGTGGAAGAAAGGGTTCCGGATGAAATGCTGTTATCGCAACTCATTTCACATATCGGTGTACATACACGAGCGCTACTGCAACATATGGTTGCCATATAACTCGAAGGCCATGCGAGAGCATATGACGTGCTAATCCTCGCGCCCCTCGCCCGCGCTTCATCACGTCTCTCGATGGCTCATCGCTGGCGACTCCCGTACGCTGCCCGGTGTTCATCGCAGGCGCTTCATCAGCGTTTCTCATGGTCATGTTCGCCTTCTCACCACGTACTGCGTCGCGGAAAACGGACCTTCGAGCGAGCAGCCTTTCTGAGCAACCCAACGTTTGAAATACATACACTTCCTGATCCCGAATGAACCACATCGTGGCACTCCATTCTCACAGCGGTCAACGAAGAGGAGAACCAACAGGGTACAGTCTTGACACTCGGCCCTTTTCTCACAAATAATAATTTTCTTCAATCGATCTTGGATTGGGAAATCAATCATTCCACTAAATCATGCATTATTCTAGAGTATCCATGGAGCTACTCATATATGGAGAGTAACATCTTGGAGATCTACCCTCATAGATAACCGTGGAGGATACATGGGAAATATATCGATAATCAATCCCCAGACCCTTCTTTCCGTAAGAAAATTCGTGACTGAGAGGCTTTGAACCTATTCCATCGTATTTTGCTTTCAACCCGAGCTCCCTGCAAGAATTCAAAATTCAGAATCTCATGACTTCCGAATTCTTCTCAAAGAATATTCCGATCTCTCACGAGAATGAATTTATGCATCCCCCTTCATCGGCTGGGTTACTCCCCTGTCAATAACATTCAAGGACTTTTTCACCGCTGACACCTTACTAAGATATCATTCCTTCTTTCAGGTCCAAGTAGACGGCCAAATGATTCATCCCGGAGATCCACAAGATGCTTCGAGAGGATCGGTTGATACGAGTACATCTCCACTAGTGGCCGAGAAGAAAATAGATGATGTCGACTCGAGATCAACGTACAGCCCTTCTTACAATGCAACGATTGTTTCCAAGTCCAATTCACAAACATTTGTGAGCACGGGACAGGGATCGAATTTCACTCCATATTCTTCCTCAGATTCTAGTCAAGCAACATTTACCTGTCAATCATCTGTGACTTCTGAATCGAATAGTTTTCCTGGGATAGTAGCCGTTACTCAAGCTAATTTCAACTCTCTCTACAATCAGTCTTGTTCGAGTGATTTCAATCAATCTCCTATATCGAAGACGTCAGCAGCGTATGATCAATCAACTTCTGTAAGTTGACCAATTTATGAGATGATCCCGCCTCTGACTCTCCATTCTCATGCATTCTACTCAACTCACTCCGAGCCCCCCTCCCCCCCTACGAGGGCCACGGACCGAACTAGGGGGACAAAAGCGCACGATTGCACTAGTAGTTGAGCTAAGAGAATTCACAACCACCTCGTTCTAGACCACCAAAAATAGATTTATGCAATTTTCCGATGTTTGGGTGCTTACAAAATTGCATAAGATAGCATTCGCGCCTCGATCACGAGGTTCCCCGCTTCCGAGCGATTATTTCGACCCTCGCCTGCGGCTCAGGCCGAAACCAATCGCTCAGAAGCGAGCTACAACCTCATAATCTCGGTGCGAAATCTGCTATTTTAGCCCAGCAGGCACGGATATTTTGACCTGTAAGAAGGTGGTCCAAGTGTACTCTCGTAACTAACTATTCCCCCTCCCCCACCCCTCATTCCACGCTCGTGTGAAATTTACGTCAATTTTTCCACGGTTCCACTGATCGGATTGTATTGGATCATCTTGTCATGCAGAATAAGACAACAGGCAGATTTTTCGCCCAGGAAACTATTCTTTTGCGATGAAATCATCGGGAGACGAGTCCTAGTCACCACCGCTCGGTGTTGCGCAGGGCCATCATCTCGGAAGAGCCTCGACGAGAAGTATCCCTCTGCTCTTTTGCGCCTTTGTGCCCCGTGTATAAGCATAGGCATCGTAGTTGCAGTGGCCACCACGGGGACATTGGCGCCACAAGTACGCTCACTTCTTCTATGCTTATACACGGGGCGCAAGGGCGCAAAAAAGCAGAGGAATACTTCTTGTCGAGGCTTGAAGCGCGTATTCACGCGAGATGATTTCCGCTGGGATGGGGGATTCTCGCAGAGTGGAGCAGTAACAGGGATCAGAGTTCGTTTGCTGTCCCAACTTAGGTGAGGGAGTGAGCGACCAGAGACACACTAAATAGCCCCTGAACGTGAGTAAGTCTGGTAGTTTACGCCAGAGAAGAGTGCAGAGTAGCAGCACCTACTGGACAGTAATCGGAAGCGAAAGATCTTGCGGCATCGGGGCGGGCTCATGCGGATTAGTGGGGAGAAAGAGAGAGAATGTGCGAGTACGAGCGATCGTGTTGAGGGAGATTGATTGATTCATCAATTAGTTTATCGAGAGTTGGAAAGATTTTCCCATTCGCACAAGATGCAAAATTACATGTGAGGTACAAATTATAAACGTAATGAGATTGTTTTGAGTAGGAGACGCAAGATGGACAATGGTAAAACCTGCTAAATTGGGCACTCTATTTATTGGGCAACTATGGAAAACCTGTCTAGATTGGGCCCTCAAATGTGGAACCGAAAGAACCCGTTACTTGTTAAATGCCCTCCGTATATTGGGCACCTGTCTATATTGGACGTTCTTCCCGGAACCGAGGGTGCCCAATTTAGACAAGTTTTACTGTAGTAGTAGCAGCGGAATTCTCCTGGCAGTGATATGTGAGTTCGGTGATTTCAGTGCTACCTCCGGATAGTGAGGCGCCAATTGGCGTGATTTGCAGTTTCCAGTGACATTTGCTACACAAGCACAACACCCCACGTATGCTCTTCGGAAGGAGCAAAGACTCCCTAGAGTGACAGGAGTGTGGCTACGAGGTGCTCACGCGTTGTCCGAGGAAACCACTCATCTCTGTCTATGATGAGCTGATAGTCACACGGCAACTTTTCAATGTGTGTTGTTGACGACGCAATGAAATTGGTTTCTTTGGGGGGAGGGGGGGGAGAATTCAGAAACCAAACGGATACAATGGCGAAGGACTGCTTGAGTGCTTCTGTCCGGGGTGCTAAGCAGGGAAGCTTGGGTTTGTTACCTCTCTCGGATTGTTTTAGCCCAGGCCAATCTTGGATTCGGACAAAGCGGGGACGAAGATAAAGAAGTGGACCTGCTCTTCGGTTGTTGACCTCGAGTGAACCCATAAGGTACTCTCGTCTTTTCTTAGCTGATAACCAGCCTAAGGCGGTGCGATAGGGTAAAATGTGTGCTATTCAGGAAACATTGCCGTGTTTAAAACGGACACAGAGGTTGGGAAGTCTCTGGAGATTCAGCACTTGGCTCTTCTCCAAGCTCGTACTTCTGTATGGCCGAATAATCAAATTGAAGTGAAACGTGGCTCTGCACAACCTGCTGTCGAAGCGGACGAGGCAAGGCGCGACTAATCATGCGTAAAGGATACAGTGAGCCATGGATCCGTTTGGAGAGTTGATTCATTTGAAGTCTCCAATCCGAGTCTGGAGGCACTTTTATCCCCAGGTTATATGATATGCGAAGAGTATGGCAAGGGGGTATCAGCTACAAAAATGCTGGAAACTCTGTGTGGTTTGAGTAGTGTGATGTAGGAGATACCAACAAGAATCATATCGACAGTTTCATCGGTGTTGAAAACTAATTCGTTACTCGTTGCATAGCTTACGATGGTATTGGCATCTTGGGTGCTAAGAGCGATCCGGTTGTGAATATTGGATGGTAGTGCAAGAAGATAGATGTAAGTATCATCGATGGAGATCTGATGGTAGGAATGACAAAGGACACTTCAAGGTTGTTGATAATAATGAGAAACAGTGAAGGGTCCAGAACACTACCTTGAGGTACCCGAGCGTTGATTGACAGCCATTCATTATGCGTTCCGTCTTCAAGCCGTACCAATTAAATACGCAGTTGTGGATAGTCGCGTCACTTGCAAACCAGCGTATGACACGGTCTGAGCAGCCGATCTGGCGGAGCTTACGTAGTGGAATGACATGTAGAATGGTGTCGAAAGCCTTCGAAGAATTGGGAAATATCGAGACCGTGGCCGTGCGCTGATCAATGGCTGTGCGGGGATCTTCTAAGATACTGAGAAGCGAGGTTTGAGAGGGATGATGGGCCCGGAAGCCTGATTGATGTGGATCGATAAGATCATGGCTGATGAGATGCGCCATGAAATGGTCGTAGACTAGTCTTCCAACGATTCTGGAGGGTTCGGAGAGTTGGGCAATGGGTAGAGTATTGGATGGGGATTTGGGTGAGGATGATTTCGAGAGTGGTATTATGGAGGAGCACCGAGAGAGGAGAGGAGGAGGAAGAGAGAGAGAGAGAGAGAGAGAGAGAGAGAGAGATTGATTGATTGATTGATTGATTGAGTATTCATTGAGAGCAGGGGATGAATTCCATATGCCTATAGCGCAGTACAATAAGAAGAACAAATGATAATGATGATATTTTACCTGGGAGCTCTTACAGTACGACTTATGCTAATTATTGAAATATGTGGAAGGGTATTCCAAGTCCTTGGATATGAATTCACAAGTTCTTATTTCGGGCCACATTGCAACGGGAAGTTGCAGCACGCTTAGGAACCCCTCCTTTCAGCCCTCGTCGTCGCCTTGGAGCTTGTGTACGGAAATTTGATGGTTTCCAACGGTTTTTGTCGAGGTACGCTCCGAGGCACGACAAGTGGACGAGTTCCAGCATTTTGAATCCAGGGAGTTGCTCTCGCCGCTGGGTGGTGGCAGCACCTTCCGACCGACCCAACCAAAGCCGCGCGCGCTGACGCAAGCCAGCGGAAGATTGCTTTTTGGCGTCCCGGCATCCTACCTGTGGATATCACGCTATGAGCAACAAGTGCAGAGCCGGAATTTCCCGGAATTGTGACTACGCGAGTGCGAGTTTCCCCGGTGGAACCATTGAGTGTGCGAGGGCGTGGAAGCTACTTTCGCTGGCCTCGTGACACTAGTAGATTTCGACTAGGAGAAGGCGAGTGGGCCAGGGTGCGCGTGAGCGAGGATACGCCACGGGAGCTGTTGCAGAAGACGACGACGACGACGCTACAGTGTCCCGGGTGACCCGGGCGGTGCATTGCGGTAAGTGAGCTCAGTGATTTCCCCAGTGATTCTGCCATTTTATGCTAGTTTCTTCTCCTTCCGGTGCGGGCGGAAATTGTCGCGAGAGCACGGCGAGTCATTGAGGCAAGAAAGTCAAAGGTGCGGGAACATGGGATATTCCTGTGGGGTATGTTTCGGGGGTGTCTCAGGATCAATTCCCAACAAAAATCAAAATCATCCGCTTGGGGTTTTCAAGATGGAATCAATTTTTCTAATTTTGACTCTGGTTATGGGAACTATTACTCTCCAGAATTTCATGCTGACGTTTCTTGGCTTGTCATCGATTCAGTAAAGTCAACGAGAAATACAAATTCGCCTTTTTCTGGTTGGAAATTCTGATTGTCTGGAATACCGGGTCAGAAACTCCGGTAAATGCACCAGCAACGATGGAATCTCATGTCAACGCGATAATTAACTATATGGAATGGTTTTGAGTGTCAATCGCGTAATTATACTATCAGTATGGGTGAGAAAAATACTGGTTGATGGTAACTTTATTAGTAACAACATGTTCGATGACTGAATATATCCAAAACTCGATCCAACAGATACAGAGACTGAGCAATTCATGTGTGAGATACATTTTCGATCTTAGGAGAGACGAACGCATCACCCCGTTCAGGGAGCGTTTGGGCTGGCTACGTACTGATCCGCGGAGAATGTACTCCGCAGCTCTTTTGATGCGTAAGATCATGCACTTGGGAGAACCTGGCTACCTAGCTGCGATGTTCACCAGATACCAGTCCGAACGCCCCGCACGCGGTGATGCAGAAGAGCGGGCACTCCTGCATCACCGCGAGTTCCTACCATGAGACTTAAGTATGGAAGAAGATCTTTTCAGGTTCAATGTGCTCACTTGTGGAACTTTCTCCCTCCGGGCTTTCGGCAGCTGGGGAAAATTTCCATATTCAAGAATGCCTTGAAAGGCTATTTACAGACACAGACCTCTCAAAAAATTGATGCGGAGAAAAAACATTATTTTGATCTTTAAATTCCGATGGCCTGGACTCACTTTTACACTGATTCGCTCTTTTCAATTCGAGTGTAGAATATGTATGACCTCTCGTCAACCGACTGAATTTTTCTGTCATATGACTGTGAGTCCTGCCATTTTTCTTCTCAGATTATATTTCTTTTATATTAATTTTTCTTCCGAAGTTTGTAACTCTTCTAAGCCTCACCCGACTAGTCACAATTTGTGATATCCAAACTACTTGATTACATATTATATTTTATCAGTGTGCATAATTGATCTGTGATATATGTTACTGTATGTAATTGATCATTTTCTTTCGTCTTCGGACGAATAAATGGGCATCAATCTCTCTCTCTCTCTCTCTCTCTCTCTCTCTCTCTCTCTCTCTCTCTCTCTTTTTCTTAGGTGGTTGTAGGGCGGGAAACGCTGCGACGTTCTGCCGGGAAGCAACCCTTCTGCTTCTCCGGGTTGGTGAGGTTTCAGTCAATACGGCTTGTCCGTGCCCCCCAAACACTGTACCGGACTGGGACCCGCATCGATACGGCCACCCCTTCCGGTTAAAATCCTCTCTTCCTTCTCCGTTGGCATCGGCCATTGGACAAGGAAGAGATCCACCGAACTTACCAATCCGGCCCCGGGACTGCGTGAGCATTACTTCAGGACCGGCGGCGTCTCGCGCTCTAGATGGAGCGGCTCTCTCTTCAAGACTCGCAGGTCTTGTTCCTTCTTCCTTGGTTTTTTCCCTGCTCTTCATTCTTCTTTCCTCGATCTTCTCTTTTCTCTCTTCAAAGCATCATGTTCCTCCTCGAACAATTGGGACCTCTTTTGTTCCAGTTGACAGACTCACTCTATTTCGCCTGCTCTGAGGTGCCTCATTTCCCTCTCTTGCTCCTCCTCGCGAGTCATCACCAGCTTGATGTACCCGGTGACTCTATCCCATGTCTCTTGATTGCGGAGCAAGTACGGGACGAGGTTCTCAGGTGTTAGTTGAGCACCCAGCCATTCTTCCAACTCGGCGCGCTCTCTTCGAGTGTCACTGCACTTGAACAGGACATGCTGAGCGTCATCCCAGTCGTCCCCGCATGACTGGCATGCTGGGGTTGTCCTCTTCTTGAACCTGGTTAGATAGAAACCGAAGCAACCATGAGCGCTCAGTGCCTGAGTCGTCCAGTAGTCCATATCTCCGTGGGAACGTTCCGCCTACTTGGCTACGTCACGGATCAACCGGTGCGTCCATCTGCCATTCGCAAATGGCGAATCCCACTCAGTTTGCCACTGTTCGAGGGTGGTCTCCTTCTCGTTGTCGCGGATGATCTCCTTCATCGTCGGAGTGAGTACTCGTTCGGCTCCGATCACTTTTTGACGGTCCCAGATCCAGCTACAAAATAAACAATTTCATCAGTACCGATGTATTTTGCAGTAAAGACATTCTCAATAGAGGAGAATCAAAGGCAGAGAGACCTCCAAATCTCCTGATTTCACCACAACATTGCAAAAATATTATTCTTCTTTCTATCATATTCTTGCAATCCTCTCCCCCTAGATATAAGATATATTCAACCTGAAGAAGGACCTAATCAGAGGTCCGAAACGTTGTTTGTTCCCTGTATTGATAGAACAAATCTGTCCAAAAAAGCATCAGATTCATAATCCACCATTGATAAAGGATGGCGAAAAGAAATTGAGTTTCGATTGAAAATGGTGGGACGGCGAGGGGGAAGATCTCAGAAGATAGAACTCGGCGAGCATTGATAGAGCTGCTGTTGTTCGAGTGCCGCGAGGGGGGGGGGAGCCAGTCAGCAGCAAGGGTCCGTCTATACTTGAACGGCGGGGGCCTGGTGAAAAGTGAAGATTGACCAGCAGTCATTGACTTGAAACCGCAGAAGTATGAACAGCATATGGCCGGCTTTTGAAGATGGCTCGATCGCAGACAGTCTCGGAAGAGCAATAAAGAGAGTGGCTTGTTCGCCTCCTATATACAAATGCATTTGCCTCGGCTGTACGTGGTAGATCGAGAGATGGAAATAGACGTGTGCAAATGAGCGAATAATCTGCTGCAAATTCTGATGACCTTTTTCCTCAGTTTTTGATTTCTGACTCGCAATCTTTGGTTCCAGGAAATGGGAATTTAGTAATTAATACCTCAAAAAATTTTCCGGGGAGGCTTGCGTCCCTTGACCCTCACTCTTCGTGGTAACCATTAGCACTTTTATTGCCGATTAAGCGGTCCAGCCCACCCTCAATAAATCCATTCTCGTTCCCGACGTGACAAATGATGACTCGCTTACCAGCTCCAGATGGAACAGGATTTTCACCTCGTTCATCACCCACTTTGTTGGACACGCGGACGTGATTCAAAATTGTCAATTTGATATCTGCTACACACTCTTTGTACCCATCCGAACTTTCTCGTGTAATCTGCACCGCATTATGTCTCGTCTGTGAAAAAATCTGCCAATTCGGCAACCGGTTTTGCTCGATCACTGGAAGGTATTTTTTTCGACTGGCGGCAACTGCAGGGCTCTCAAAGGCCACCGGCTTGTGATTTATCTTCTTGATCTTGGATGCCATCTCTTTCATGGTCCTCCTCATCTGGTACACTGTAATCTCCGGAGAATCATCGGAATCTGCCTTTGTCTGTGCCGAAATTCCTTCGACTTTTGAAATTTCTTTTCTGGAGTAGCTTGCAAAAGTAGACTGACGTACCGCATTTCGGAAGAAGGGTTCCAACACATACTTTTTTGCCACCCATCGCCAAAATCTAAGGAATATTCACCTTGGTCAGCAGGTCTCCGGACGAAGCAGGAAGAGTATGATCTAGGAAAAAACATACATGAGATGAAAGCTGAGCTGAGCAGCATGCATGAAGACATAAAAAGCGTGGAGAACAAAATAATAGGGAGGTTGGACACTATGATCAAAGAACTCAGGACAGAAAATGACAGGAAAACAGAAGAGATGGAGGAGGAAATTATGAGACTAGAGGTGAACGACAGAGAAATAGAAGATACCCAGAGAGAGATAGAAAAAAGACTTGAGCATCTGGAGGAGCATTGGAATACAGAAGGCAACAGGAAGGGCCCTCCTGTGGGGAAGCAAACACAGGATGGAACAGAATGGACAGCACTGAAGAGGAAATTAGGGGAGGATGAAAGAAGGGCGGAAGAAAGTGACCTCATAATTACACGAGAAGTCGGTTATAACCAGCTCGGTTATAACGAGCAAATTCTGAAAATTTGGTTAGTTTGTGTCCTAAGTCAATGGAATCAGCCTCGGTTATGACGAGACCTCGGTTGTAACGAGCCGAATCTCGCCCAAATTTGGATTTGGACCTCTGCCATAGCGAGCAGATACGATTTCAACACTACGCGATAGTGAATCCGAAAGCTTGGCACTAAACTGTAAACAGCTTCCATCATATTGAAACCAGTAAAATCGACACAAGCAACATGGAAACTAATGAATGGAAAGCTTTTGTGCTGAAAGGAGAAAACAATGCTGAGTTTTGTAAGATCTACGATGTGAGCAGGTCAACGAAATCAACAATCTTGAAGATTCGAACAATTTTCATCTCATTGAGAACATTGATGATGAGTTTTTTCACCACTACTTACAAGGGGAGGTCCAATCTTGCGGAACACGGATCTTGATGAAACTTTGGGAATCATCTTGTTTTGGTGAAAAATGAAGTTATTTCCAAGGATTCAATCCCATGGGCCTCCCATTCTCAGGTACAGCTATGGAGATTAACATTGCCAGTATAGGCCCATGTTGAAAAGTCGTATACATAGCACGGTGGTCCTAAACCAAGTCTATCCTCCGCTGACGACAGCAAGTGGGATTCTCGTTAGATATGGTTCAGGAGATTTGTGGGATCACAACCTACTAATAATCAAAAACGCCATTTGGGCCGTTTTCTAAAAAAGGCGAAAAAACGTGTTTTTTCGATGATTTCCCTTTTTTCACCCTCAAAAACTCGAAATGAATGCATTTTATCGAAAAATATGTGGAGAAACTTTCTGTAGAACTTGAAACGATGAACAAAAAAGGTCTACGTACATTTTTCCATACAAGACCTCCTGTTCCTGTAATAAACGTATTTCGTCTGAGACTCGTATATTATCTGTCATTTTTCACGGTTTCGACCCAGTAATTCGAAAGGAACACATTTCTTTAAAAAATATGTACATTGAATCTTTGTAGATCTTCAAAGGATAAACAAGTAACATATGTAAATATTCTTCCATGTGAGGCCTCCCGTTTCTAATACGAGTCTCGGCCGAAAATACGTTTATTACAGGAACGGACGACCTTGTATCGAAAAATGTGTTGAAACCTTCTCGATCCATTCTTCAAAGATCTACAAGAAATTACTGTACACTTTTTTCCGATAAGATGCGTTCCCTTTGAGTTATGGTGTCAAAACCGTGGAAAATGACAGATGAAATACGAGTATCAGACGAGAATACGTTCATTACAGGAACAGGAGGTCTTATATGGGAAAATGTGTGAGGACCTTTTTTGTTCATCGTTCCAAGTTCTACAAAAAGTTGCTCTACATATTTTTCGATAACATGCGTTCTTTTCGAGTTTTTGAGGGTGAAAAAGGGAAAAACATTGGAAAAACACGTTTCCCGACTTTTTTAAAAAACGGCCCAAGTGGCGATTTTGATTCTTAGTAGGTTGTGATCCCACCGATTTGCCGAACCATATCCAACAAGAATCCTACTTGCTGTCGTCAGCGGAGAGTCGACTCGGTTCAGGACCACCGTGATAGATATACTAGCAATGATAATCTCTGTAGCTGTACCTAAGAATAGGAGGCCCATGGGATTAAACCCTTGGAGATAACTTCGTTTTTCACCAAAACAAGATGATTCCCAGAGTTTCATCAAGATCCGTGTTCCGCAAGGTTGGACCTCTCCTTGTTAGTTGGAAAACACTGGTGAGAATATAAACTTCGAGCCAAGAAACAAACATTAGTCATTGATTTCATAGAAGACACAACCTTGTGGGTCGTGGTTATGAGTGAGATGAAGTGCTCAATACTGCATTTCTTAGATCGGCATGACATAGTCCTCTTTCTGACTGCGAATCTATAGCTATGTACACGTTCAAGTATATATTTCTCTCATAACTTATCCGTGTATAACATTGATCGTCCATTTTCGAAGTAAAACAGTTTCATCTGACATTACTCAATGTAAGACGACCAATTCATCACTTATCCACATTACATACACGTAGATCTAACCATTTTTAGTCAACCTCGGTTATAACGAGCATCGGTTATAACGAGGAAATTTTGCCGGCCCCTTGAAGCTCGTTATAACCAAGTTCTACTGTATATAATCATTGGAAAGAGATATGAGCAAACAAGACTAGAGGGAAGAGCGGAACAATGGCTAGAGAAGGCTCTCAAGCTCACCTGCGAGATCATGAAGGCATGGAAAGTGAAAAGCAACAAGGAGGAAATGAAAGATATACAATGAGAAAGCAGTGGGAAATGGGGAGAGATATTGATGGAAAAGAGTGAACTGAAGGCTCGAACATCTACATAGAAAAAGACCTGACATGGCAAGAAAGGGAGACAAGGAGGAAACCAGAGGGATTCGCGAAAGAACAAACGGCGGAAAGGAAGAAATAGAATAGAATAGAATAGAATAGAATAGTCTTCATTCGTCATATGACAAGAATCTGAATTCATGATATCATTCTCGGACACCTTCATTAATAATAAATATTATCAGTCGTTTACGTGACATGGTGTATCACAGGTCCTTATATAGAATTTGGTCAAGCTGTCGAATCAGACACACGTGGCGTGTGTGTATCACAAGAGGTACATATGAGTGGAAGTACGGTCGGAAGAGACTAGGTCAATTTGTAATAGCATAACCATTAGCAAACATATTGCACAACAAGTGCTTAAAATAGCAAGTTTTGTTGAGAACTCCCTATCAATACGATGACTATAGATTTTTTTTTCTTCTTTTCTAACGGAATATAAGGAAAAATCTGGTGACAGGCTATCCCTGATGTATCTCCCACCGGCAGACCATGAGTGCTTTCATTTTGCTTTCCCGGTAAACCGGATGAGCATGAATCCAACGCCCGTGTGCCCTGGGAGCTAAAACATTCTGCTCTCAGCCCTACGATATTTGCAAGCCATCATTGCAGAAGTGGGGGCAGCTAACCACTATCTAACCAACCCACCCCGGAACCGCGTTAACATTACTTCAGGGTGGGAGGTGTACCGCGCGCCATGAGGCGTTCCTCTTTGGTGTGTCCGCTCTTTTGTGTTCTCTTTTCGTCGTCATTGATCACTCTTAAAGTCATCGTTGTTCGCTATGCAGCGCCCCTTGCTTGGCGCTGCAATGCCCGTTCTCGCTCTTTTTTTCGGGTGATCGCCATCTTGATATAGGCGGCGATCTTATCCCATGTCTCTTTGCTGCGGAGCATGAACGGCACTAGATTTTCAGGGGTGATCTGATTTCCAAGCTAGTTCGAGAGCTGCGCTCTCTCCACAGCTGTGTTCATGCCCTGGAAGAGTGCATGTTCCACATCGGCCCAGTCTGCCGCACACATCTGACAGGCCGGGGTTGCCCTCTTCTGGAACCGCTCCAGGTACTCTCCGATGCAGCCATGCCCACTCAACGCTTGCGTCAGCCAGTAATCCAGTTCCAGTGAGCCCGATCGATCCACCTAGCTATGTTGGGGATCAATCTTCGCATCCACTGCCCTTCCCTTGAGATCTCCCACTCTTTTTGCCACTCTTCGACGGTCTCCCCCCTCTCGACGTCTCGTATGTGGGCCTTACGAGTGGGGTTGAGCCCGACTCCATCGCTCTTAAGGGTTTCTTGGCGTTCCCATACCCGCACTCTCTCGGCTACAAGCACGCGAATAGGTGGTGTACCTGCAAGTACACGGGCTGCGTGGTCGGACACTGTGCAATAAGCGCTGATCGTCCGTAGCGCGAAACGCCGCTGGACTGGACCTAGCTTTGCATCGATTACGGACCCTCCAGCTACCTGTCCCCAAACTGGTGCACCGTGCAGCATGATGGAATATTTCACGGTGCTGAGTAAGGCTCTTCTGTTTGGCTTGGGGCCACCAATGTTTGGCATGAGTCGCTGGAGGGTGCCACCGACCCTGTCCGCCTTCAGCGCTGCTTCTCTGGCTTGTGCCTTGTACCTCCATCGGCCATCAAACCGAACCCCGAGGTACTTGAGTTCCCTCTTGAGTGGAATCTCGTACCCGTTAATGGAGAACACGGGAGTTTCGAAACTCCTCCTCTTGGTGACTAGCATCGCTTCGCACTTGTGCCCGACAAGCTCTAGCCCGTTCTGAGGGAACCACTGACCAATGCGGTAAAGAGCTTCATTGGCCACACACTCCACTTGCCACGCGGTTTCGGCGACCACGACTAATGCCGCATCGTCCGCGAAGCCAATGAGTTCCGCCCCATCTGATATGCTGATGTTCAGGAACTCGTCGTATTGCGTGTTCCATTTGAACGGTCCTAACACTAATCCTTGAGCTATCCCTGCAGATAGTTCCAGCTCAACCCTTCCCTCATCGGTGTCACATACGAGGACTCTGTTCCGCAATCCATCGCTCATGACTGCGAGCAGGTGAGGGGGGACTCTTCCATCCAGGGACCTATAGATCCGTTCCCAGCTTGCTGTGTTGAAGGCATTCTCCACATCCAAGAAAATTATGGCTCCTGGTTGAGATGCCATCATATGCGCTCTGTGGACTGTGTCTTGTACGCTTTCTATTGCGTGCATTGTATCGCGCCCCTTGCGGAAGCCAAACTGCATCGGGGACATCCCTCCGCTACGCTCATACTCTTCCTCCGCCTGCTTCAGGATCATGCGGTCATACATCTTCCCGATGTTGTCCAGCATATTGAGTGGCCGATTCAATGATGGCTCCGCTGGTTCTCCACCCTTCCCCTCGGGGATGAGGACTAGCTTCTGCCGTTTCCACGCTTTCGGGAACACTCCCGCGAGGAGGCTTCTAGTGAACAGGTTTCATAGCAGGGTAGGCTGCTGTCGAGCCACTATTCTCAGGGCTTCATTGGGGATACCGTCCAATCTCGGGGCCTCACCATTCGCCAATCTCGAAGCGGCTCGTCTTAGCTCTTCTTTGGTGAAGAGGGGGATTGGCTCGGAGATAAACCCAGGGAATGTGGGTCTGGGCTCCCCTCCCGGGTAGAGTGCTCTGGCAATCCATAGAACTGATTCTTTGTCAGTTGGCGCTGTTGGTCCGTCTCTCAAGCGCAGCCTGCTGATGACCACCCGGTACGGTTTGCCTCACGGATCTTGATCGACCATGCTACATAGCTCCGACCAGCACTTCCGTTCGCTGCGACGGATGGCATCCCGAAGGAGCTTCTTCGCCTCTTTGTAGGCGACTTCGTCTGCTGCCACTGATGGACGTTCACGTTTGCGCGCTCGCTTCGCTTGCCTCCTCTTAGCGTTTGCGCTGCGGCGAAGGTCCTGATTTCATCGACCAGTATACTTGCCTCTTCTGAAACCGGGGTTGCTTCCTCCTCAGCCTGGAGGCGTCGCACACAGGCTCGGGTGATGGACCGGATGACGCTCGCTACCGTCTCCTCCGGCGAGAGCTCTGCTGCGGGGTCCTCTGCTCTCAGGATTGCTTCTTCGAAGCTTTCCTCGTCCAGTTTGCGGACTCGCCATCCCTCGATTCGCTGCGCTATGCCCGCATCTCGGCCATGGTCTATCTTGAAGAAGATATGGCGGTGGTCGCTAAGCGTTTCCGAGTCGAGGACCTGCCACTTCGTGACTCGTCTCATCAGAGGCAGGCTAACAAACGTTAAGTCGAGCACTGAGGATGATGCCCCTCTGTGCCATGTCGCCTTCCCTACCTCGTTGAGGCAAACCAGGTCCAATTGGGCCATGGTTTTTCCCAGCGCGTTACCTCCTTCATCCCCTGGCCCTCCACTCCAGGCTGGAGCTTTGGAGTTAAAATCCCCCGCTACTATAGCGAGGCCTCTCCACTGTCTCAGACTATTCTCGCGTTCCCGCAGTTCCCGAAGAAAGTCGTTCATCAGTGCGTTCGGTGAGTAGTAGCAGCTATACACCGCTATATCGCCGATGACTCTTCGGGTGAACCCCGACCCTTTGGTCGGTTTCTCTGTCTCTTTAATGGTTCCATTCCAGACTTGGATGGCGGATCCCCTCCCAAGATCTTCCGTGGTTCGTGGTAGCTCTTCTCGGGAAAGGAGATTCTGCTCAGAGATGATGGAAACGTCTGCCCCCAGGCTTGAGGCCTCTGCCTCGAGTAGACTGTGGGCATCGTTGCTCCTGCGAAGATTCGCTTGCAGGAAACTAGCCATCTTTGCGCCTTTTCCGACCCTTCCTTACTGCTCGCGCCTGCTGGTAGGCCTTGCATCACTGCGTGCCTGACCTGTATGTGATCCTCCTGGAGGGCCTCGCAGCTCAGACATTTCTGCTCTTCGGTTGCACATGCTGCTGTTATGTGTCCTTCTCCCCCACAGTTGAAGCAGCGTTTTGCCCGCCTCACCTGTGGCTTGTCACACTTTGCGGATAAATCCCCGTATTGCTAGCAGCTGTAACATCTCGGGCTTCCGCCTTTCCCCGGACTCGCGCGTTAACGAAGTCTACCCGGACTTTCCCTTTGGCCAACACTCCTTTAGCGAACCGCTCTGGCAGTGTGATCACCGCGACCTGGGTACCCCTGTATCCCGGGCGGATGGTCCTGACCGTGATGCTGCCCGGATGCTCTGCCCCGAATTCCTTCACGAAGACTTCCTTGAATTCTTGGAGTGTACTGAAGTCGTCAAGGTCGAGCACTTCCAGCGTGACCGTTGGCGAGAGGCGTCGTATCTCTCCGGCGTCCTCAATCGCCCCCTTAAGGGCATCCTCGACGGCCTCTACCTTCACCCCTTTCTCGAGCTTGATGAGTAGATGACCCTCTCTCGTCTTTCGCAGTTTGGAGTTCACTCTCTTGATCATATCCGCGTAGGACAAACCATCTTTCTTCACTTGTATGAGGAGTGCGTCGGGTCTAGTACTCCTCCTATTTCCCTTGTTCTTCCTCTCCTTTTTCTTCTTCTCGGCTCTGCTCTGATTTTTGGGACACCGCTCGTTTCCCCTGGGTCCCCTATTCCGTCCCGCAAGTTGCCACCGGGACCCAGCGTCCGAGAGCTGGTCGTTATCTGACCAGGTTGTCTCTGGTGTCCCTGGCGTGGATGGGGGTGTCCTGAACAGTCCATCTCCTTGTCCTGCAAAGTTGAGCTACTCCGGTCTGGGGGCTGCTCTCTTTGCTCTTTTGATGTCGGCTCCCTGGTCTCTATTGATGGGGCTTGTGCGGCCTCTCTTCGTTTGGCTCCTCCATCCCGCTCTTTGTGGAGGTGGGGCCAGCGAGGATGATGATCCAGCGGCGTCCTCGGCCATTGTCTCTAGGCTGGAGCTGATTGCCTCTCTAATTCCTGAAGCTCTTGTGCTAGCAGCTTCTAGCTCTTCACGTAGGCTGCTGGTCTTCTGTACAAGCCTCTTGGTCGACTTTTTTCCTGTCGCGTGCTCGTTGACTTCCTTGGTTATGTCATCGAATACCTTGAGGATCTCCTTCAGGAGTTCTTCCTCTCTCGTGTGAGCCTCTTTGAACTTACCCCAGCTCTTTTGAGGTCAGCGGGATTAGTTCTGCGTAACCTCTGTTGACTGGCGCCAGGGGTCTCCTCTTCGCCAGTCTCCATCTCTTCAGCATCAACTCTCCCCTTGTTTGATGTTGATGGTTGTGTTTGGGTGGGACTACCAGTTGGCAGATTCGCTCTGAAAGATTCCAAGTTCGTTGTTGTTTCTGCCATTTTTCTTTTCCCTTCCCTCCTATCCCCCTCGGATTACTGTGTCTTTGTTCGTGTTAGTGGTCCCACCTACCCCCGCCCACCAGTCTGAGTACCCCGTTCTTGGATCCTCCCACTTGCCGACCGCGCCTATAGTCCGGTGGCCTCAGATGACGTTCCAACCCCCGCTCCCTGCAGCATGGTCCTGTACGGTCACCAACCGGCACTACCACAGGAGCGAGATTTGGGGAATCCCCCCTACCGTTGTGCGGGACTACCTCCCCTCGTGGTTAGCGTGGGGTTTGGGTCCCCCTACTACCGGCGGCCCAGGAGCGATCACTGGTTTTGACGTGGTACCCTCCAGAGTGGTCACGGACACAGCAGTGGACGGATCCCCTCCCACGGACGGTTGCACTGGTGGCGTGAGTGGCGCGCTGTGTGTGTGTGGTGTCAGTGTAATGTCAGTCTCGCTCGCGTTTCCACCGGAGTCCCGACCAATCGCCATGCCAGCTGATACCGTCGTAGTACTCCCTAGTTCGGCCGATCTCTATCCCCATGAGGGTTCTCGTGTTCCCTTGGGGAAGATCGTGTTACCACTCAGCGAGAGTTTGCCCGACTTGATTCGGGCCCTCGTGTCACTCTTGTGATCCGATGCATATACGATAGAGATACCCTGTATCGACAGGGTCACCGCGTTGCTTCTCACCAAGTTCCGGTGTGCCCCTCGGAGCCAGCAAGGCTGTCGTTGGTCGGCTCAGAATGTCCACGTCGGTGACTATAGATCTTTCTGCAAGAGATGGACGCGAAGTGCTTTCTTGAATGCCACTGAAGATGAAATATAGCGTATTGAGGGGGGTATAGAATCCCAAAGCTTGGCACCCTGTAATTGAAAGAAAGCGCCCCCAGTCTCAGTCCGCATGAAAGAGGTGACAAGGTCCTGATATTTTGCTTCACCCCGCTCACGATATTTGGGATTCTACTTTGAAAACAACTCCACCAAGTAAACTGGCTCTTTCAGATTGGTAACTTCATACATCAAGAGGGTTGCAAAGTATAACCGACGTGTGTCAGACTGAGAGAACGATGTAGTAGTGAGTACTTTACTATAGTACCCGGTACCACATGTACAGTAAACTCCGGTCCGACTTCACGTAATGCAACCCGTGCTGCTCATAAAGTACTCAGTACTTCATGGAAAGTAGGCACCTGTGCAGCCCTAAAATATGAGCTCGGAGGCATATTTGTCGGCTACATGGGGATACATGAGCAATTATCGATTGTTTTGAAGGAATACAAATTGTATCGAGCTATAGAATATTCATCTGAACGAAGAGGCGACTTGCATGCAGATTCAGACAGGTTATGAGGCGTGCATCGGAATATGTAAACACGATGACCGCGCGTATGGGAGTAAATAATGAGCGGCCCGTGCTCCCCAAATAGTACCTGGTACTTTATCACGACTGGATGTTACACTCCCATAGAGGTTGCATCTACTTTCCGCTTACTCATAAAGTGCTCCGGGCTATCTTCTCAAACGATTCCGAAGGGGGGGGGGGAGGTGATGTGTTCATCTCTCCTAACTCCGAGAATATACCTTACGCATGAATTGGGGTCTTGCATTTTTTTTGACCCCCTCAAAAAAAGGTTTGGCAAATTCGAGCAAATTAAAATGAGTATTGTGCAATTAGAGAAAAAATTCCCAAAAATTTTCTTCACCTTGCGCAAATTGTTTGAAAGTCGGACGACTTGAGAGTGACCATAGTGGGTGAGCGCCGTGTGACGTCACACCGATACAAATTGAAACCAGTCCCATGCTCAAATGTATGAGATTGATGAAAAAGTCTTGGACTACAATTTTTTGAGAATAATTCACTAACTTATCTCGCAAGAGTGTGCAGTAGCGTCTTAATTCTGTCTAGGAGAGGTGAAAAAATCAGTCGAGAACGTCAGTATATCAACAATGGACTCAGAGGTTAGTGTCCCAATGCTACATAAATTATGTTCCTAAATGATGTGAAATTAAAGTCATGATCACTGCTTGATATCAATTTGAAGTCTAATTTTTATCCTCTTTGATCTAGGAATCCCACACAAGTAATGAGGTTACCACCACAGATTCTGAGAAGCCCAAAAAACTACCATATAAGACTTGCTTTGTTCTTGAGATTGAGGATTTACCTTTGTGCTTTTGCTCCTCTGACTTCTGGGGCGTTGAATCAGCTTTCACGAAACCTTCTTCTATTCTATTAGCCATAACGATATATTTATTCACTCAGAAATTTGGAGATAATAAGAGAAAAATTTGGCAAGCCATACGTTTACAATAGCAGTAGCCGACGACTGTATCGGTGTGACGTCACACGGCGCTCACCCACTATGGTCACTCTGAAGTCGTCTGACTTTCAAACAATTTGCGCAAGATGAAAAAAATTTTTGGGATTTTTTTTCTAATTGCACAATACTTATCTTAATTTGCTCGAATTTGCCAAACCTTTACTTGAGGGGGTCAAAAAAAATGCAAGACCCCAATTACTCATCTTTTGTATCCGTTGTCGTTGCTCGTCTGACGCATCCAAATGTACCACTGGGCAGTAGTCTAGAATTGGCTGAACTAGCGATTCGACTAGTCGACGACGGAGAGTCTCAGTGGTGCACACTTTTATGAATCGTAAGCTATGGAGGGCTCGATTGACATTCTTAACGACCTGGTCAATATGCGGTCTCCACGATAATTCATAATCAAGTGTTAACCCGAGGCTCCCAATTGTCTCACTGAATGGGATGGTTACCCCCTCCCGTATCTCAACACCAGACAAATTCCAACCTCGAAAATCTTCGACATTTTTCACCGAACCAGAAAAAGTTGCTCTGGTTTTACCTGCATTGAGACGCAGAGAGGAGAGATCAGCCCACTCAGCCACAAGCTGCGCCGCGTCTTCCAGTCGAGCGATGCCCTCCTGCAAATCCTTCTCCACGTGGAGATAGATTCGGAGATCATCCGCGTAAAAAATGTGGCGAACCAACTTTCCTCCCAGGACCTTAGGTCATTCACATCCAGACTGAAAAGCAGTAGACCAAGAACAGACCCTTGTGGGACACCGAGATTGGTTGTGACCCAATCAAAATCACTAGATTGAGTGGTGACTTTTTGGGCGCGATCTTGTAAGTATGACTTGATCCACTGAAGCGCTGTTCTCGAGGAACCTATAGTCTTCAATCTACTGAGTAGTTTAGCTGGAGAGATAGTTCCACAGGCTTTGCTGAAAACAAACAGCAGGAGCAATGTAATTTTTTTCTTGTCGATAGCGATTCTGATGTCGTCAGTGAGTTTCAACAGTGCGGTCCGAGTACTATGGTGTTGGCGAAAACCAGTTTGATGTGGATCCAGGTGCTTATATTGTTCAAGAAATTCGGGAATTTGCGAATGAGCGATCTTTTCGAGGATTTTGGATAAAAAACATAGTAAGGCTATGGGTCAAAAGTCAGAGAAAGATGCAGGTGTGGATGATTCTCTAAGTGCTATTATCTGTGCTTGTTTCCATGCCTCAGGAAGAGTTCCTTCAGCGAATGGAGAATTGAAAATATCAACCAAGAGCCAATGACCGTCAGAGCTCTTGCAATGACACTTCGAGGGATACCATCAACACCACGAGCTTGAGAAGCGAAGTGCTTGACAGCCAAAACTACATCTGTGAAGGTGACAGACTTGAATTTAAACCCGGTTTTGGAGTCAGGAGGAATTATTTTCTCTGCTCCTCCAATGTTCTCATCTGGCGATATGGATACCCCTGCAAAGTGAGCGTTCAATTCGTTCGGAGTGAAACCATGGAGTTCCTCCTCCTTGCCTCTAGGTAGGAGGCCAAGGTTGTGCATTCCTTCCAACTATCCTTTTTTCGATCGAGAGTGTCTGAGGAATGGATGTTGTAAAAGGAATTACGCTCTTGTTCCATGCGCGCCTCGACCTCTTCAGAGAGTTAGACGTTCTCGTATTCAAGCTCACGACTGTGTCTCTGATTCCGCTGGTTGAGATTCTCGTTGAAGCATTCCACCGCATCTTCCAGACTGGCTTCAGGTCGATTAAGCGCTGTCCAGTCGCGGCGTAACACGCAGTCATTGAGTTGCTCCGGTGTGATTTTGTTAAGGGTCCTACAGGGGAATGAACCCTTGGAAGGAGCCGAAGAGAAAGTACTCGTGGTGACATCTATGACTGCATGTCCACCAAATTCAGGTATAGCTCTGTTCTGGAAGTCAACTACATCATCATTTTCATCAATGTAAAAATGATCAATCTGCCTGTGATACATAGACGTGTGCTGAGTAGCACCTTGTCGAATAACTTTTGAGGACAACCCTCTCGTGAGTCGAACGAGCGTCTTCACAACTGAGTCCGTTGTCGACAAAAAATCTGCATTGAATCTCCCATTATGAACTTTTGACTGAAATCGCTATACAAGGTGCCGAGAGAGCCGATGAGCCCAGGGTCCTTTTGCATGGCTATGTTTGGGGGTCTGTAAATGGGCGAATCTCAGGATTCGGGCGGCTTCGTGATTACGAACTATTTCACGTCTTAGGAGACATGGTTTTCGAAAAGTGAGGTCTTCCACAGGAAATCTTCTAGAATCACTCGTCTCCAACACTTTCGAATGCTTCTGAGGTCCATATCTTGCTTTGCAAACACACGGCTGATCGGGGCCTGCACACCGGAGTGAATCATTGCTCAAGCACGCTCCTAGCGAAGAAAATTGGTATTGGAACCATAGGGAATCCCTACTATACCGATCTTGCGAGTTCAAAACTTGTACCCCGAGTGTTCAAAGTTACCCCGTCTGTTCAAAGTAACCCCGGTTGACGGTACAAAAATTAGAGGGTTGGAGCGTAATACCAATTTGCCCTGCGATGTCTCGATACTTCCTGCCTATCACGGACCGTGCGGCTCCCGGAACTAATAATCCCTTCAATTCTATTGGGCCAATTTTTACGTTGATCCAATATCGAGGATAATCTGTCGGTTTTGTCGTATCAGGAACTTTGAAAATCCGAGTCGCGTCAACTTGAAAAGTATTCGCAGTTTCTTGAGATTGTGATTGACTGGCTTCACAAACTTTTGAGACCTGTTCGGACGTAGCTAACGCAATGGTCTCATTTACGCCGCTGGTTTCGCGTTTCCCGCATCGACTGATGGTTCCGTCGCGAGCGCGTTTTCTTGCAAATCCACTGCTTTAACTGACGCATGTTGTTGCTGTACTGGTGATGGTTGGCCCTGGTTTTGGTAATCATTATAGTCACCATGATTATAATATCCACCATAACCTCTACCATGATAACCCCCGCGATAACCACCTCCTCGATTTCCTCTATAACCTCCCCTTTGATAGTTATTTCGGTAATTATTATTGTAATTGCCATTGTAACCTCTATTCTGATTTTGATATTGATTTTGGCCGTTATTCGCGTGAAATTCACGCGTCTGATAATTTTGTTGCTGAGGATAGTTATTTTGGAAATTTTGGGGTGGTGGCCCTGCTTAGGGGTGGTGCAGGGTGCTTGAGCACCCTGCTGCTGGCCATTGCCACTGTTGCCATTGTTGTTATTATTGCCTCCCCTCTCGCCTCGGTCTCTACGTCGACTTCTATTTCGACCCTGTCCATTGTTTTGATTTGCGTTTTGCGCATTATTGCTCTGATTCGCGTTTTGACCGCTCGGCTTCGGTAAGAGTTCTTCTCGTAATTTCTGAATTTGAATATTCATCAATTCTGCAACGTCTGCCATAGTTGTTACCTCGACGGTCGCTAAATCTATCGTTTCTCTTTCAGATTCCGATTTTTCTCCTTATCTTGACTCGAATTTTGCGTCTCTTTTGAATTTTGATTCGAATTTTTAGGCTTTTGCGAACCTGACTTCTCGTCATCTTTCTTATTACCCTGGACGAGTGCTTGATTCTTGCCCGCATCAAAAGCTTTTCCAAGCTCGGTAGCTTGTCTGGAAGATTTCTCAATACCCGCGTGCAAATACCGACGCATCAAAGGGTGAAAATCTTTTCTCATATTATAATAAATTCGTTCTACCTGTTTCGATTAGGGTGGAGGTTCCGGCATTCTGTTGAAAATAAGACGCTCCGCTGTGATGTATTCATGAACTGGCTCATCGTCTTTCTGTAGCCGTGCGCGTGCTTCGTCTGCTAACCGTTCTGAATATTTTTCGTCCTGGTAATGCGCGCGAAAACAAGTGACCGCATCTTTCCAAGATGGCCAGCTACTACCGCGTAATCTATATGGGTCGCTCAATAACACTGCTACCGCTCGCAAAATATCGTGCTCGGACATGCCTGCCACCATCCTATGCTCCTCTACTTTAATCAAAAATCCCTCCAAACTCTGATTCGCTGAACCTGAAAATCTAAGGTTCCATGATTTTACTGTGCGCGTGAGATCTCTCGTTTCAGAGCCATACCTATCGTTTCTACTCTGTGTATGTGTGTAAAACTCTGAACGCGCTGCTTGTGTTTGTTGCGTGTTATTCGGCTGCGGTGCCTGATTTACGCCCGCTGCCCAACTCACACGCGAATGGCCGCTGAGTCTTGGCAAAGAGGGCCTCGGATTCTCCCCTTGATTCTAAGAAAATTCATTCTCACTATCGCTAGGAGAAATTCCTTCATCATCCTCAATTTGCCCCGGTTCATTACCTTTCTACGATTTATTTTTAACACCGCACGATTCATATTCCTCTTCTGATGATGCTTGCTGTAATTGCTCGCGTAAGATTTGACTACGCCGTTTGGGTCTGTTTGAATCTGTCGTTGTGTGCGTGTTTGTATGTGGTTCGTCGATTGGCTCTTTCGCTTGCCGTTGAGTCTTTGATTGTAATGGCGCGCTCGATCTCGCGCTATTCTGAAAATGGACCGTCTGATCTAAAATATTCTCGCGGATGATTTGATTCTCAGCGTTTTCGCGGTCTGACGAATTTTTTCAACTATCCGCGATCTGCATTGGAATTTCATATCACCTGCCATTTTCATCTCGCATCGTGATAAATTTACTTGGCGGTTCGTTAGCTTTTTGGATTTCCATGCGCGCGTCATTTTGAACTAACGCCGATCGCCGTTGTGCATTCGCTTGCACATCCGCTAATTCATCGCGTAATGAGCTTTTTCGCACTCGGTGATTGCGCCTAGTCACGTTTTCATCATTTATATTGTTCGCAAAAATGTTGTCCTCCTCATATCTATTGAGGATTGAACGCCTATCATGGGCTGTCTGTGTGGTCTTGCGTAAAAATCTCGGTAATGCCTCCATCCGCGCGAGTTCTAATTAAGCCAGATCCATCAATGAACATGATCAAAATCTGTCTCATTATATTCACCGCAAACGCGTCTACGCAACCGTTCTACTCGAGCCTTAAATGTCCCTTCACGAGAGAGCAAGAGTTCACCCAATGCCTCATCTAACGTTTCCTCATCAATATTGTTAATGAAATCGTCTACCACGTGGCTATCCATGTGAGCTCCAGCCATTTTGTCAAAAATTTTCTCAGTTGTCTTGTCACAATTGAAAATTCAGACGGGCTAGAAATCAGAAATATCTACTTCAACATTTCATCACTTCAATATTACGCGTGTGGGAATCACGCCGCAATTATTCATTATTCTATCATGCAAAATATTCTCATATCATGTTCTCATATCACTAAGAAATTGATCAGACGTAAGCGTGAAAACTGGTCGAGGCAAAATTGAAATGCTGGATCTATATCTGCATTCACTTATATATGTCTATTAAATTTGCTACGCCTCTATTCGGCTGTTGAACTTTAAGAATTTTATTCTCACTAATACAGAGATGGAAAAAAACCTGCCATCGACTCGTGTTGACGCTTACGGAGCTTGCTATATCTATATACGCATCACGGGATCTTATATTTACGCGTGAGGTACTTGACTCTCACTTTTGCCGGCTAAACTTGGCCTTGGCGTGCTTTCTATCAATTTCATGTCTCTCAACTTTTCATATATATTCAAAGATTTTAACGGTTTTAACTGATATTGACTACTTTACTTATTTTAAAATTCTCAGGCTCGATTTTGGGGTGGTTTTCAATTACTGCACTCTTTTTCATTTCCTGTCACGCTTTTTTCGAATATAATTGAGCTATTGCTCCAAAATTTGCTCGCGAAACACGTTACATAAAAATTTCAAAGTACAATAATTAATTAAACGTTGGGCGCCAATGCGATAGGGTGACGAGCCTAATATTAATCACCCTTATCGTCCACATCTCATCCAGAAGGAAAGAGGAATTTCATAAAGTAATCTAGGTAGGATATAGGTATATGTATATATGGCTTCAAGCTAGAATAAATAACTTGAACTCGGACACAGTATTTTATATTGACTGTGGACCACCTTTCGCGTGGCCTTCGAAAGTTTATTATTATAAATAAATATATATAGGTTCAGGTACATAGAATGAACAATATTACGCGATTAATATGAATAATGAATGGATCTAAATATCACGCGTAAGAATAACTGAGAGAGAGACAACGCATGTTAGAGAGAGACTTACCATATCCCATACATCTACATACTCGCGGGCCGGTGCCTCGCTCCCGGGTCGACATATCCCGAGGTGGCTTGCTCACGCAGGCTAGACCATCCTGGGCTCGGCCCGGTCGGCTACACGGCTGCTTCCTAGGCGGAGTCGGAGCTGCTGCATACACGCGGGTGGCCGGTGGCCGAGGCCAGGGTCGACACACACACACACACACACTTGCACACATATCACCTAACGCGCGATAATTCTGCCGCCCGTCGGATCGCGTTCAATCGCTCTCGCGGCTCGCGCCAAGCTGTCCATCAACGACGACGACGACGACGACGGCGCCGGTGATCACAGCTGATCCTTTCCTCTCTCTCTCTCTTCCTTCGCGCTCTCTCTACCTTTTTCGACTGCTCCTCTCATCATATGGTTTTCAGCGCGTGTGGCGATTTACCTCGTCACAACACAATCTCCTCTTTGTACTTGTATATCGTAGATCCCCAGTTCCTACCCTCCGGCCCTTTTTGACTGCTTAGTTGATGTTTTGCCACTTGATCCAAATGTTATAATCACCGGTGATTTCAATATTGATATGAGAGAAATGGATGACGCATTGGAATTTTTGAAGAATAGGATCGACTCCCTCAACTCGCAACTTGTACCATCCACCCCTATCCATCACTCCTTATAGAAAGATGAGTCATCTCATCATCCGTGGATTCACCCCCTCAGTGTAACCTCTCACAGTCCGTTCGATTATACACTAAGTCGAGTGCCACTTTTGCAGCAGGCCACGACTCAATCTCAATCAAGTACGACTATGCTGAGCTCCTTTTCGAGCCATCCATTCCTTCCTGCCGTAATCTGAAGAAAGTTTCTGTTGATACACTGTTCTGTTAGCTCAATACCATCCTCCAGCGCGATTCCCCGTCCGATCTCAGCTCTGTAAATACCCTACCTTGAATACCTGCGATGCACCCTGATAGAAAGGTTCACTTCTTTCCGTTTCGACGCCCTCATGTGCCTCCTCAGCCAACTTCCACCCCTCAATATGTCTCCTCAGCAGCTAGAGATCTGTCGAATTCCATCCTATCGGTATTTGATCGCCTGCCCCCGATGAAATCCATCACTTCCCGGTCGAATCAGAAACCTTGGGAGACCAATTCGATCCGTGAACTCATAAACAAAAAGATCCCCGCGTACCAACCTGCCAAGAAGTGCGGAAAACCTTCTGATGAGAAGAGATTCACTCCCCTCCGTTCAAAAGTGAGTAATTCGCTCAGTGAATCTAATAATGCATATTCCTCCTGTATGTCTGGAAATTCAACTGATCCGAAGCGAATCTAACGTGAACTTGAGAAAATGGGAGCAACCTCACGTGAATCTCCTTCACCTCTTACCTACTTCTCAGCGAATGCTTTCAGCTCTCACTTCGCGCCAGTGTCTAATACATCCGTTCCGCTACCCAACGACGACGTGCAAGAAGTACTCCAAAGACCATTTGACCTCGGAATATGCGCTCCGTTTGACTTCAGACCCAAAACAGACCAAGATCTAACTGATGCCGTGAACAAGTCTTCCTCCAATGCCAACAGATTTGATTCAATATCGATTAATATGCTCAGAAAGTCTTCCCCAGCACTTCACCCATACTTGATTGATCTGTTCAATGCATCCTTTGCAGTATCTCACTTCCTAGAAGAATGGAAAATCAGAAGCATTATCCCTTTGGCTGAATGTCAACACCCGAGCTCCCCATCTGACACTCGTCCTATAACTCTGTTACCAGAAATGTCCAAGCTTTTCGAGCGTATTGTCCATTCATAGTTATCTGAACTGGGTTAAGGCCACGATACTGCACACAATCTGCAGTTCTCGTACTCACCGATTGCATCCGAGCTGCAGCCGATCACCGCAAACTAACAGCAGTCATCCTCGTCGACTTCTCAAAAGCGTTCGATACTGTCTCGCATAAGCTACTCCTCAAAAAACGCTGTGCTCTCAACTGTTCTGGGAATATGATGTGATGGTTTGCTACTTATTCATCTGTCGGGAAACAAGCAGTGGGACCCGGTCAATCTCACGCGGAAGAGCTGTCAACATCATCCGGCGTCCCGGATGATGTTGACAGCTATACCTAGGCAGCGTATTAGGTCCTCTACTCTTCACTATTTTTATGAATGACCTGCCCCGAGTACTGAGACACTGTAATCACATCATCTACGCAGCCGGCACTCATAAGGGGGGACCACAGTGTTAGGGAAACCAATTTAGACCAAAATTTCTGTACAGTCTCGTATTACCTAGAAATTTGGGGATCCAGAATATTGAGTCCCAATGGGCATCCTGTTCCAAACTACAGCCTGTGACATTGGCATTGCCTATATAGGCCCGTGTTAAAAAGTGATGTATATAGATATACTCGCAATGCTAATGTTTATGCTCGTAACTCTAAACAGAAAGTCTATTGGTCCTTGATATTCTGGATTTTCCAATTTCTAGGTGGTATGAGACTGTATAAAAATTTTGGTCAAAATTGGTGACCCAAACACTGTGGTCCCCCCTTGTCAGTTCTATCAGCACTGTCACCAGCATGAGCTTGTTGAATAGGTTGGCCCGTCAAACGCTGATGCAAATAGAATATTTCAGTGGATCCAGGATTACTCGCTGAAATTGTTAGAGCAGTGTTGTCTCAGTCAATAGCGTGCTAGCTACGGAATCAACACTGCTCGAGGGGTCGTGGGTTCGATTCCCGGCGAATTCACTCAGAAATTTTTTCTGAGGTTTTTCCGACGGAAAAAGGACCCATCACACCCTGCCTGCTTTGGAATGGCGTTTTCCTCGGGATTATTCTTTAGAGAAATCCTGGGTTTTCCCATTTCACGAGGTTCGACTAGCGGGCCTTGAGCGAATGCGAAGCAGGGGCAGGGTGGGTAACGTAGGGAGTTAATAAGCCGACCCGACGTGCCTTCCTGAGGTGCGGGGAATGCTTACCGGTATTGTAGTTTGAGTCTCACCAAATCATGGCCTTGCAAACCATGAAGAGGCTCTCCCTGGGAACGCTAAGGGTACAGCGGATCAGAAGGCTCACTTCGTGAGACAGGGAATGTCGGCCTTACCGGCATTAGAGAGAGGCATTCCATGGCTGCAAACCATTGGGTAGGTCACTCCGGGGAAGCTGGAATCCATGTGTAGAGGAAAAATTCGGGCATAACCCTTCCTACCAAGGTGGTAAAGGGGCCCCCCTTGCTAGGCCGAAGAGGCTGCAAGGGGATCTCGGGGGAAGAAAACATTCGCTGAAATTGAACCCTGTTAAACTGTAAGTTATCATATTCGGTTACTCTGCTGTGACCTATGACTCACTACCTAAAATAAAAATCAACAAAGGGAAATGCGGCTGTTTAACCAGTCAATCAGTTTTATTTAGTTCGACGAAGTTTCGAAGGCTGATTTGCCCCCTTCTTCAGGTCTAAAATACAATATCATAACTGTCAACATTTTAGATATAATATATACATATATCTGCATGTTTACATTCGTTAATGCTTCCAGCGTGTGTCGTTGTATATATACTCTCTAACACTCGTAATACACTTTTACATCACCAGCTAAATATCATAAAAGTTATTTGAACAGTCATCTTTCAGACTGTAGTCATGGATTGAACATGTTTCTTTCAAAATTGTCTGTCAGTCTTCTGTAAATTTCATGAACACGAGTGAAAATTTCGTTAAATGGACATGCTTTTCAGTTACTTTAGTAATTTGAACGACGTACAATGTACTTTCACACAAACTGAGTGGTATTCAAGCAAGGAACATGCCACTTTCGTATTGAATATTGTTATAACTGAGCACTTTCTTAACGTACGTTCACTCTCCTTGACTTCTAACACTTAGTGATTGGATGAATTATCTTCGATTACACTGAGAGATTGTTCTACGCTCTTCTGGTGAGTAGTCAGAGAACAATACTTATCCATCGATGTATTGATTCACTCATAGGGCCCTCTAACAATCTATCAGTGGAGCTGTCAGATTAGGATCAATCAATGATCAATAGTGATCTAGATAATCATGTGAGAAAGGTAATTCCAACAAGCATCACAATATTTGTTCTTTCTTACTTGTCTCAGAAGTGGCACGTGAATGTGGTATTAGTTTCTAGTATCATCTTTTTCATACACAGGTAGCTCTTCCAGTCTCATGTGAACCATTCCTGGAACTAATCTTCTATACCAATCGTGTTTATGGTCGAAAACCTCGGGTTTAGCAAAATCAACAGTATGACCTTGGCTTCTCATATGATCATTAACAACTCATTTTTCGTCCACTCTCAAACTTTTCGACTCATGTTCATCAATTCTAGTACTCGAATCTCTTTTTATGACATACACACGTCCGATGAGAGATTTCATGATAGAAATATCCAATTGGCAGGAAAAATACTCGTTGAGAATGACTATCTCCCTCAATTCATAAGATATCACATGAGGAAAAGAAAACACTATCTTATTCATCAGAGGTTGGATGATAATGGACCTAGTAATTCAGTTAATAATCGGGATGAAAACTCCAAAAGAACACATGAATCTAGGCTTTCAATCAATATAGGTCTCCCTTACATTGATGGTTTCCATCAGAGAGTTTCTAAAAAACTGAGGGATCTTTCTCTCAGATTATTTCCGAGAATCAAGAATGATTCAGGTGATATGATAAGAAGGAAGAATGATAGGACTGTTATAGGCGATCAGACAAATGTAGTGTATGAACTCAAAGGCAACGATTGTGACGCTTCATAAGTGGGTGGAACCGAAAGAGATTTGAGTACTAGAATCAATGAACATGCGTCAAAGAGTTTAAAGATGGATGAAAAATATGTTGTTAATGATCAAATGAGAAGTCATGGTCATACCTTTGATTCTGCTAACCTCGAGATTTTAGACCATGAACCTGATTGGTATAGAAGATTAGTTCTAGAAATGATTAACATAAGATTGGAAGAGCACCCTATAGATAAAAAAGATGATACTAGAAACTTACACCACATTCACGCGCACTTCTAAGACAAGTACGGTGGTCCTGAACCAAGTCTATCCTACGCTGACGACGGCAAGTGGGATTCTTGTTGGATATGGTTCGGGACATCCGTGGGATCACAACCTACTAAGAATCAAAATCGCCACTTGGGCCGTTTTTTTTAAAATTGAAAAAACATGTTTCTGCGATGTTTTCCCCGTTTCCTTTGTCAAAAATTCGAAAGGAACGAATTTTATCGCAAAATATGTTGAGCATCTTCTCGTAGAACTTGGAACGATGAACGGAGGAGGTCTCCACACACTTTTCCATTATAAGACCTCCTGTTCCTGTTATAAACGAATTTTGGTTCGAAACTCGTATTCTATCTGTCATTTTCCACGGTTCTGACTTCATAACTCAAACGGAACGCATTTTATCGAAAAATGTGCGGAGTAATTTTCTGTAGATCTTCGAAGAATGAACAAAAAAGATCTGAACCTATTTTTCGATACAAGATCTCACGTTCCCGTAATAAACGTATTTTGCCTGAGACTCGTATTTTATCTGTCATTTTTCACAGTTTCGACCCTTAACTCGAACACATTTCGTCAAAGAATGTGTACATTAAATATCGGTAAATATTCCTAGATCTTCAGAAAATGAACAAGAAACACATGTACATATTGTAACGTGAAAAACGTTACTACTTTAATTATTGACCTTAGAGCCTAGACACGTGTCCACTGACTCGGGATCTCTCTTCGGACTCGTTGATACATACTTTTCCCTTCAGGAAGGGCAGAGATTGAGATTGAAAGATTGAATCTTAGGCTCAGCCGGAGAATTCCCGCCTTGGCTACCAAGGGCGAATTACCCGGACATACTTGAGATTCAAGGGAGTAGGAAGAGGATGGATAACGACTCACAAGGCCTGAGACTGTACCAGACCCCGTTTGAGTCGAGGAGGATTATTATTATAGAAATAGAAAAGTGACTCGATATGAAATGATGGAAGATTTTGATTTGTAATACTTACTGGTTTATTCCAATTATTTTGAATATAAACCCAATATTAATAGCCCGTGGTTCTTAGAAATTGGAACGATTGACGTGGAAAGCGTTGAATTTGGAAAGAAAGGGGCAGGGTTCCGCGATTTGGAATTTGAGGTGTCTTCCAGCAGACTGTCGGAAAGCTCGCATCCGCGGCTCTGTTTAAAGTCTAGCCCCTCGTTACAAGTAAGCTATGTCCCTCATTGCGGTAGTAGGGGCGGGAAGGGTCTTGTACACAGTACTTTTAAGATGTATGAACAAACTTTTGGTCAAAAAATGGCACCACGGGTTCTATTCTAAGAAAACCTACTCGATAATTTTGTCTACAATCACGCCAAATACTTGAGATGAACAATTTCAAGAGTAAATCTTACAGTTTATCAAATTATAAAGTGAACTTAAGATATATATATATATACACACTTCTTTAACTAGAGATTCCGGGACGCGATGACGTCATTTCAGCGATATTTTGCCAAATTCCGGGACGCGTTCTAAATTCTAGGACGTCCCGGAAGGCCTCCTTCTAGATTCATATATTCTGGGACGCGGCGAATAATATATTTTGCTATTTTCTGGGACGCGTGAAAATTTCGTGATATTTTGAAAAAAACCACTTTCTAAGCAAAGTTCTGTTATCTCCTCGGCGGTTATCTCCCACGAGGGATGGTTAGTGTTTTGAACGCAAAACGAAGTCTAAGCACACGTCTGTTATCTCCTCGGCGGTTATCTCCCACGAGGGATGGTTAGTGTTTTGAACGCAAAACGAAGTCTAAGCACACGTCTGTTATCTCCTCGGCGGTTATCTCCCACGAGGGATGGTTTAGTGTTTGAATAAAAAAATACTTTCAACCCAAAATTTCCATTTTTACACGTTTTTGGAAAAATCCCAGTATTTGGGAAAATATACTCATTTTCGTCCCAGATTTTATGAATCCATATCGGCGTCCCAGTATTTATAGCTATATGGATGTATATATATATATAATCTGTTACAGAAGGTGTGTACATAGTGTAACCGGGGGGGGGGGGTAGGAAAAGAATTGTAAATTTTATCTGTCCATTCCAAATTTTTTGTGAATTTTCGTGGTTTTTGTAACGCTCACGCAAAGTATGGCATTTCAGTGTAACGCTTAGACGTGTAATGATTAGTCATCTTCCGATGAACAGTTTCGCGTACGCGAGGCTGGACCTCGCGCGCGCGAGGATCGCTATCCATCATGCTGATTTGCGTACGCAAATACAGGGATCCCTTGCGTGCGCGAGCAATCCGAGATTCGCGTACGCGAACGTAATGATGACTCGCGTGCGCGGGGATCCCTGTATTCGCGTACGCGAATCAACGCTCTGCCTTATAGAGATTTTTGCGTGCGCGAGGTCCAGCCCCGCGCACGTGAAACTGAACAGCAGAAGGTAACTCATCATCACACGTCTAGCGTTACACTGAAATGTCATACTTCGCTGAAGAGTTACAAAAACCACGAGGGTTTACAAAAAAATTGGAATGGACGAATGAAATTTACAATTTTTCCCTTAGCCCCCGCTTACATCATGTCCACACCTTCTGTAACAGATTGTATAGTTGTGACTATTAGAAAGTATATAGTACTATATATATTAGTGAGAATGAGATTCCTCTGACCTACCGATATCCTACCGTTACCGACCTTTCCCTCCGTATATAGTTATGCGAGAGAACCGTGACGCGGCGCTGCCCGATCGTTCATTTTCATTTTTTAGTGGATATAGGATGATCAAAAATCAACCGAAATTTGGTGAGCGAACTGTGCGTAAATGCCCCATTTGCACACTGTTTCATCGTTTACGCCGTGCGCAAATGGGTGTTCGCGCACTAGCGTGTGCAAATGAGTCATTTGCGCACTGTGCAAACGCGAACCCGTACGTAAATGGGGCATTTGCACATGCACACTTCCGTCTAAACAGCCATTTTTGCGCACAGAATAACGAAAATAAATATACGAGTATAATTTAATGAACTTTTGGTGATATTAATGTTAATTCTTGCATGATTTTATCTCGGATGGTTAATACTGAATTCGAGTTGAATTTGTGAACTGTGATTAAAATGAAGTTTCTCCTAATAAAATTGAAATGTTCACCATGATTTTCATATTGGTTATCATCAAACGAACTTTATCAAAATTCTGACTCAAACAAATGATAGATTGGGTTGAACTTACGTAGTTTAGATGTTCTAAATTTCGCTCATATGTTTTTTGTAGAAAAAAACACAGAATATTGTGGATTGTGGAACGTTTTCTTGGAATAGTTATTTTCCCTCATAGGAATCAGAGGAATCTCATTCTCACTAACATCCGGTTTGACTTACTGTATTATGTAAACTGGTGTGTGTATATATATATTAGTGAGAATGAGATTCCTCTGAATCCCCCTGAACTCCCCTGAATGCCCTCGACTGCCTTGCATGCCTAGGAGGGCCCCTGAGGGTCTCTGAGGTCCTTCGAGGGCCCCGAGTGCCCTCGACCAATTAACCTGAATTACGTTCCGTATTCACCTCACGGGCTGAGAGATTCCCCTGAGATCCCTTGAGGGCCCCCAATTTTTTCTGAGCCCCTGGAGTTCCCTCAGTCTTCTCAATTTTCCTTTGCAGCCTCCGATACATCACCTCCTTCTCATCATCATCATTTTCCATCAGATTATTCAATTATTACAACATTTGGAGGGAGCTTGGGTTACGAATCTTTACTACATCTGTATATTTGTTCCAAAGAATATGAATTCGAAAACATTCACAGTAAATTCAAGAATCAGAAATCAATAATCAATATCTTTGGTGACGGAACACTCTTCCACAACATGAACTTAATTTCCCAAAATTAATTCCTCAATTTCCATCTTTTCACCACCTAACAATTTCAATTCATCTACACCCTTCACTCTCACCTTGTATGTTGAACCTGTGACGACCACTCTATGGAATCAATTCCGGAACGATTCCTCTCAATTTCATCTGATTGATTAGAAAATTAACCATTCTCTTGTAACTCACTGCAAACTTCCAACTCCACTCTGCGATTGTACGATTCAATTGGTCCGTTTTCATCTCTCACAGCAATAATATCAAGCTCGTGATGTCCGTTCGTAATTACACTCGGAAATTCATTACCATTGTTCTCATTTTTTCGAACGAATTGATCCTTCAGATAACCTTCGATTTCTAGAGAACCGACAAGAATTATATAAGAATCATGTATGATAATTGAAACATTGCCGATTCAACGTACTTATTGGTCCTTTTTTCGAAGGTATATCATCAAAATTTATTTTGTTGTATATCCCAAACGTCGTATTCGCCATTTTCTTGTTCAATTTGATGATAGTTTTGTTATGAGATGACAGAACCCTTCTATTCATAGAAATATCCTCATTGATGTCTCTGGATATGGTTCTGCATACATCATTACTTATACACGCATACTCAATTTGATATGATAATTTATTCCACAATATTATCCTCCACTCCATTCCAGTTTAAACATTGTGTATGTACTTATTCATTTTTATATTTCTCACGAATTTCCTCATATCGTCATTGAAAATACTGCATTGAATCTTACTCCCTGATTACTCAACAGGAATTTGAAGACTGTGATTTCACTATTATCGCCCCTTTTCTTGAACTCAGACTTGCGAAATACTCCGCCGACATACGCAACTACAGTTCTGTCATATCAATGTCGTCAACATTTCTAATCATAGAGATAAATATCAGTAAACTGAATCACTAACGTTATTACATCTCCAATTTTGACTCTGTTCTTCGAATAATTGTTATTTGACATATCAATCCCTTTCAATTTTTTAGTGCTGGTTCATCACGACGAGTCCAGGAACTGCTCACATTTATTGTGAAATTTCAACTATACCCTTTGTTCCATGTGATGCTATTATTCCATTCAAACACTCAATTTCTGTAGATTTTTCGGATTATTTTGAGCGTTTCCCGTATTCAGTTTCTTCTTCAACTTTTTTTCCAACTGTTCGTCCAAACACCACAAGATTACCTGCTCTTTCATTTTACATTCTTGTACTGTCTTTACCAACTTCGGATTCCACTCCGTCTTAACGAAACTTAAGATTAATATACTTGAATTTCATATTATAGATGACGAAAATATCAAACATCAGACACTCCATCCCAAACAATATTCTCGATCCCATCCCAACCGTCAAATCTATTTTCAATGAACAAATTCTTCGGATCTCTTTAACGAGGAAGAGCAAAGTGAAGCTGTCCAGGAGAGAAAAGCGTCCTTTTATATAAATACCAACTCCATCTAAACTTTGACCTTCAGACTTATCAATCGTCATTGAGAATGCCCGAACCATCTGTTGATTCGGAATCTGAGCGTGTGATGTTTCACACCAGCATTTACTTTCAAATCGAGTCTATGTGGAGGTTCACCATCTCCAATTCTATTCAGAAATTCGATTGGATATTTCAGATCAATGTGCTGTTTAGTTTGATCTGCACCTTTGTGAATCGTATAATTAACGCTCTAGTATTAGTAAGAGGATGTAGGACCATCGATTATTTTCGAAATTTTCTTGTTCAGCTTTGATATTTTCGTTTTGGGATGACAGAACAACTATATTCGTAGAAATAGCTTCATTGATGTCTCTGGATATGGTTCCACATACATTCTCACTCCTCCGCTCAGGTTTCACTTTCACTCCATCAATTTCACGCTCACCTGCATCCAGAAAGATGTTGGAAAAATCAGAGTCCTCAGACCTCAAATTTTTAGTCAGCTTCATTACATGAAACAATGGCCATGAGGTTGACGAGCCGATAGTTCCCTGAATTATGGAATGTCTATTCCCATGGGTCAGAACTGACAGGATTTGTCTAAAATCCCCACCTAAAAGCACCAACTTTCCACCAAAGGGTCAGTCATTGAAAGAAGCATCACGAAGTGTTCTATCGACCACCTCTAAAGTTTTTTTTGGAAATCATTGACGCTTCATTCCAGACGATAACATTCGCCTCCTTCGATCTCTTTTCATCAGCATCAGATTTCAAGGAAATACTTTCAATATTTTCTAGATCCAAGCGTAGTCTGAAGTGTCTATGACTTGTCATACCTTGTGGTGAAAAAATCTTTGCGATACCTGTTCACGCCATGAACAAAACATTTTTCTTCTGGGACAGAAAATAATGAATAAGAGACCTATACAAGAAAGTTTTCTGACAACCTCCAGGACCATCAATGGAATTGATCAAATTCTCATGACTTCTCAAGTTGCTATGGATGGATTATTGATTCTTAAAATCAATAATCAGGGACAGCGGGGGTTGGCGAGCGGAGCGAGCAGGGGGGCTAGCCCCCCCCCCCTAATTTTCATATATTGAGTTAAGTGATGGTATTCTTTCAGTCTTTATGAGTTCGAAACCATGCAGAAGTCCATCGCTCAACTAAGTATATGAATTTCTTGGAAAAAATATTCTCATTCGATTTGAGAGAATATTTCGGAAAACTAATGCGCCTATCGGAACCACTTACAAGCCGAGCAATGCGAGGCATCACGCTAGCACACTTTATCAGTGAACATCATGATTCTACTCGTTGGCGCTTGTTTTGTTCACCCCCTCTTCTCAATCGCGAATACGCGCCACAAAACATCACACGTATATCGGTAAAAGGAGGGGGAGATGTCTAGACATACGCGGTTGTTTGCTGGCGCCAGTCTTTTCTACCTCTTCCCGTTGATAACAATGGCGCATCTGGAATACTCAGACTTCTAGCGCCAGAAGGAGTAGGAAAGCGCTCAGTATTGCGCGCGGATTCATTGGCGTCAGTCATTGCTACTTTTTCTCCTCACAACTGCACGCCAAACTGAATCAAATATGATGGTGAGAGCAGAGTGGAGGAGAGGCATCTGGTGCCGTGGGATCGCCTGGCAAGTGGCAGTTTGCCGGTGCTCTTCGGTGCGATTACATGGGTGACTGGGGATGAACAACGGTGCAGTATATACACAAGAATTTTTATACACGAGAATTCTGCAGTCGATCATATTCTATCTCCGGGAATATATGTGAGAAGAACGGAAGGGGCAAGTCATTCGTATTCATAACATGTATATATGATAGTAAGGAAAATGATTCATGAATAATGATTCAATTCCAGAAGAATCCAGTAGCAGACTTAGAAGACAGTCAAATATCAAGAAGCTTGAGCACGAAAAATAACCAATGAACAAGATCGAAACACGTCATCACAGGACATCAAACCGGTCAGGTAAGTTTTACATATAAATCAACTTCTCAGTAACATCGTTATGATTTCACTAACGGTCATCCTTCAATATTAAAAGTGATCATCAGTTTCTCACTCCTCTCTAAAGACACACGCAGTTATTGTTGTTGACATTATATGTTGAGAAGATAGAAAGAATTAACCTAGGAGAGAATCAAGGGAAATTCCAGTAGAAAGAGAAATGATAGATTCCTTTAAAAACGATACATGGAAAATAGTGATGTCTCGGATCGGTTTCTCGTGGTTTTGATTCGATTTCATAATTCAAAATATGAAGGTTCCTTCCATTGGGAGGTCCCAAAAGTAAATTCCGGAGTCGCCTGCGGAGCTATTTCTGTTTCGCTTCTCGATTCCACCAGAGCATCAAAATCCTGATCTTTTTGTACTAAATTGAATATAACTCGAGTTTGTCTCAAGATAATGAAAAGCGGTTTGCGCCGATCAAAAGAGCTTGAAAAGACCTATCAAGAGTGACCTTGAAGATTTTCGTTCAGCTTCTTCAGGCCTTGATCAGGCAAATTCCGGGAAGATCAGGCTAACCTGATTATCTCAGAAAGCAATTTTTTCTAATTTCCCAAAAATATGATATCTCATGCAAACTTGCTCGTCGAATTTCCGATTTCTCATTCTCCGACCATTCAAAAAACAGATTCCTGCCCATGCGCGTGGTTGACCGGAATTCAAAGTAGTTTCAATCAAAAGCTGAGAAAATTTCCTTCAAAATGATCCCTTGCAGAACTCCAATTGATCGACTGGAACTGAAGACGCCCGATTCTTTAGACATCAAGATTATTAACACCACCGACAGCATGGATGCAAGAGAAGGTCTCGAGGCTCTGGTTCGCGATAGACAGGTCATCTCGCTCTGGTCATCCTTTTTATTCAATCAAGTTGCCGTAGTTACTGACTGGGAACATGGGATTGACTTCTGCAAGAGGTCATTTCAAAGGAAATTCCCTCAGCTTTTGATTGGATATACTTTGAAATTCGGCCAACCACGCGCATGAGCAGAAATCTCTATTTTCTGTTTGGTCGGAGAATGAGGAATTGGGAATTTGACGAGCAAGTTTGCATGAGATATCATATTTTTGAAAAATTAAAAAAATTGCTTCCTGAGATACCCAGGTTAGCCTGATTTCCCCGGATTTTGCCTGATCAGGGCCTGAAAAAGCTGAACGAAAATCGTCAAGGTCACTTTCGATAGGTTTTTTCAAGCTCTTCCGATCGGCGAAGACCACATTTCATTATCTTAAGCGAAACTCGAGATATATTCAATTTAGTACAAAAAGATCATGATTTTGATGCTTCGGTGGAATCAAAAAGCGAAACAGAAATAGCTCCGCAGGCGACTCCGGAATTTACTTTTGGGACCTCCCAGTGGAAGGAAACTTCATATTTTGAACTATAAAATCGAATCAAAACCACGAGAAACCGATCCGAGACATCATTATTTTCCATGTGTCGTTTTTAAATGGGACCCATCAAATTCGACAAGACAATGGGAGGAACTTGACAGTATCCTTCCATCATCGGTTAAACTACAGATCATCCAACAACAATTTTAAGTAATATAGGCGGTGAGCAATATTTTCATATTTAGATTTTCTTTTTCAATATACTCTTTCTGAATTGATAGTTAATATTCAGTTTCTTACATTATCTCTAAAGACACACACAATCATTATTATTGACATTATATGTTACACGTGTACAGAAGATGGATAAACTTTCAACACAAGGAAAATCCCAGTAGGAGGAAAATTTATCAAGACACGGAAAAATACTGTGGACATCATCTCTCATCATTCGGCAAGACACAAATGATTCAACAGCAATGTCAAGAAGATGGGGCGATGAGTCATATTTTCGTTCTCAGAATTCTGTTCCTCACACACTCTTTTCAAATCAATCATTATGATAAATCAACTCGTTGAGGATCCAAAATTAAATCAGCGTCAGTTTTTTCCTCTTCCTCCCTACTATAAACAATGTATCATACAACTGTCCTATACTCTACTCGCATATGAGTCATTCTAAAGCAAGCTGGACAAGACTGTGACCAGGGGGGTCTGGGAAAAATCCGCGAAAATTTTCCTCTGTTAGTACTATGTTTGAATGGTACGAAAAATTTTTTTCCAAATTTTTTCTGCCCTTCCTGTAGGCCCTAGGGCCCATGAAAAGGCCATTTTAGACTCTTTTCTAGTCTATTTGAGATAAATCGTAGTTCCAACAGGATCCAATATTCTCCAACGTACTCGGGCGCATTCCCCTCGTCAACACTGATACTTTTCAGAAAAAAATTTTCCCGGACGAATAAGTCAGCCTGAGAACATCTGCAAGCTATTCATTGAGAGCAAATTTCACCGATTTCTGCGTCATCTTGTGCGCGACCTAGATCCAACTAGAGAGGAGGTGATTGACTTTCACCAATTTTTATTGTAAAGGTCTTGAAAATACCTACAATTTGCCTCCTTGGAGAAGTCAATTATCACACTTTTTGTTGGAGTTACAGTCGGTACAAGTTGAGCTATTTCCAAAAAAGTCGAAAATTCAGGACTCGATTCCAAAAATATATCTTTACTTCTTCCCACCAAACTTGAGCAGAAATGTTCTTCGAGGCATCTACTTTCAGTGGAAAAAATCTGGCAGAGGTTATTTTTTGGAATTTTTTTTTGCCACCGAATCAAAATGCGGCATTTCGTCGTTTTAGCAAAAATGGCATCTTCGACCACGATCACATATGCTCCCATCTGGACTGATGTACGCCAATCTGTGTGGAAGTACTCCCCAAAGTACTCCCGAGTACGTGTGAGAAGTTCCGGGGATGAGCCTCGAGCCGAGCGCGAGTTGTTAGTTCTATTCACCGAGTCAAAAATAGGCATCATTTTGGCTAATTGGGCGCATTTGGGCGTACGCGACCGAGAGCATGATTTTACCCGTCCTGGCTCACAAATGAGATTATGAGCTAGAATGAGGATCGGAACATACTTCTCCGAATCAAAATGGCCATCTGAACACAAATCTGAGGGCAATCCATCTCTAGAACGTCGTTTCATGCCTCTACGGTGACCGAAACCGTCAACAGAGTCTAAATTGTCTTGGGATAGAGAGATACCTCTATAGGGCAAAACTGACTGTGGAATATTGTTTAGATGGTCATTTCAAGTCGGAAGAGTGTGTTTGGATCCCTATTCTAGCCCATTATCTCATTTGTGAGCCAGAACAAGTGGAATCATGCTCTCGGTCGCGTACGCCCAAATGCGCCAGAATAGGCGGAATAATGCCTATTTTTGACTCGGTAAATAGAACCTACAGCTCGCTCCTGGCTCGAGGCTCGTCCCCGCAACTTCTCACCCGTACTTGGGGGTATTTTGGGGAGTACCTCCACACAGATCGGTGCACATCAGTCCAGATGGGAGCATATGTAACCGTGGTCAAAGATGCCGTCTCTGCTAAAACGACGAAATGCGGCATTTTGTAACGCTCGTCAAAAAAATGTTCTTAAAATAACCCCCGCCAAATTCCTTCCACTGGAAGGAGATATCTCATAGAACATTTTCGTGCAATCTTGGTGGAGAAGAATTGAGATATATTGTTGGAATTGACTCCTGAATTTTCGACTTTCTTGAACATAGCTCAACCTGTACCGACTGTAGCTCCAACAGGAAGAATGATAATTGACTTTTACAAGTTGGGGAATTGTAGGTCTTTCCAAGACCTTCACAATGACCACTGGTTATAGTCAATTATTTCCTCTCGAGTTGGATTTAGGTCGCCCACAAAATGACGCAGAAATTGGTAAAATTTACTCATCGTCTCGCGGCTGAAGGGGTTTCCGTAGGCTTTTAGGTGTCCTCGGATGGGAAGAGGTGATTTCGATGTATTTTCGTCCGCTGAATCCGAATTTCGATGGTGGAATGTCGCAAAATGATGCAAAAAAGTTATTAACAATTTTTTATAAACAATTGAAAAAATTGACGAAATGACGAGAAAAAATTTTTTTCAGGTTCTTTGAGTGATTCTACGTCGAAAAGATCTGACATTTTTCACGAAAACGCATAGTTTTCCCGGAAAAAATCATCAAGTTTGTAAAAAGTCGAAATTTTCCATTTTTGAGGACCTGTAGCGCAGAGATGGGATGACATTTTTTGATCCACCAAAGCTTCAAAGTTTCTTCTATGCATCCTCTTCTAGTAGAACTAGCGAGAATATAGGAAAAACGTAACCCGTCTGTGTTACCCGTCGGACAGTTTCCCATGTTTTTCATACCATCAGTGCATATTTCTGAGCTGTTCCTACGATGTCATGGGGAGTATTCGTTGGCTTGTAAACGACCCCGGATAAAAAAGGTTATTCCGATGTATTTTGGTCCGTTGAATCCGAATTTTGATAGTGGAATGTCTTAAAATGGTGCAAAAAAAAGTTATTAATAATTTTCATAAACGACTGAAGAAAATGATGAATCGCCGGGAAAAAATTCTTCTGGGTTCTCCGAGTGATTCTACGTCGGAAAGATCTCTTGACATTCTTCACGAAAACGCATAGTTTCCCCGGAAAAAAATCATCAAGTTTGTAAAAAGTCGAAATTCTCCATTTTTGAGGACCTGTAGCGCAGAGATGGGATGACATTTTTTGATCCACCAAAGCTTGAAAGTTTCTCTTATGCATGATCTTCTAGTAGAACTAGCGAGAAAATAGGAAAAACTTATCCCGCCTGTGTTATCATCGGACAGTTTCCCATGATCTTGATACATCAACGTATACATCGGGCCAGTTGGCGTGTTCTCACTCTTTCTCACACATTGCCATGACCCGTATTATCGACATTAGTTCACTAGGTCTCCACCCTTTGATTGCTTACATCCCTCTGCGCCGGAAAATTTCGGGAAATTTATAGTTTCCCAGGAGTTTTCCAAAAATTTGTCATGTACTGATTCGACGGTTGTTATCTATACTAATGTCTGTTGTGATGCAAGCAGGCGTGGATATACAACTTCGTCAATCCCGATAGGTCATTCTTTTCGACAGTTCTATCGACACAGATAGTACTGTAACCCGTGTTTCCTAACAGTCTCCCGATAACTGTATATATAAGAATCAGATAGTGGATGATAGGATTATGAGATAATCCCAAGGAGTATATGACATTTATATATTCTAATGTCACAAATACAGCACTTGATAATGCAAACTTTCTTATGTACCTAAATACCTCGATATAATTAGTTTGAGGGTTGACTATGAAGTATCGAAAATGTCATGACGTGTAATAGATCGTAATCGTTACATCAATCCAAAAATTCGTTCCTCCTGACGCAGCTATTCTCATCAAAGTTCTGAGATCTGTGCATCTTAGTCTATTCTATTCCTACACGTCGTGCCGCGGTGGCAAAAGCAGAACGAACAGCACGTGATTTTTGCGGCAACACAGACGCACGTTGACTTCACACACACTTTGTGTCCTTGGCAGCTGGGAACCAGCTCATCTACAGGTGGTATCAAAATCTCGACTTTCTCAGGTATGATGAAATCATCTACCCTTGTATATCCAAATTTGAGAGGGTCTAGTTGTCTCTTAGTCGCATCCAAACACTGAGTCTGGGTGTATACTATATAGAACGCGCGCAAAATGTGCAGTCTAATGGATTTGCTGGTAGGGGGTAAATCTTCGATCAAAGAGTTCTTAGCATGGTAGTAAGTCCACAGTCGGAATTCGTCGAAGGTAGTACATCTTGAAGACTTTTGCAAAACGTTCACGAGATACTCTTCAGCGTTGCTAATGCTTTCTCAAATACAATTTGTCGACTCATCTGGAATATTGTAACGTCGAAGTAAGTTCTAGTAAACATAGCAATCCTCGACGAATACCAAAATATCAACCTACCTTTGGCGAATCTCAGGAGATGATGGACGGGGTTTTCTTGCAAAGCCTTGGACTTTGTTCCAATTTTACTTGTATAATTGGATCCGGTCAAATGGTGGATCGCTGGAAGAACAGAGCAGAGCATTTCACCATGGTGTGCTACTAGTTGATGAATTGATACGTCTCTTCTTGTTTTGGTTGTACCAGCTCGAACCCACAAAGTCTGAAAAAAATACGAACAAATATTGGCTTTTGAGCTTGTGATTTGTCTACGGAGAATTGGAGGTAGCACTCACGTCCAGTCCATTCTGATGGAAATTCTTGAAGAAATACAGAGCCAAGACAATCACATCGGTATCCGAAGAAAGCAAATAGACATTTTTGAAGTCTCGACTCACTGCGTGATTTATGTGCAGAAATATCTTTGCATCTGCCTCTTCAATATCAGGACATTGGAGTGTATTAATCTGTGAGTTCTCATGATTAGACGAACACATGAGGACATTCATGGAACTGAAAATCAGTTCGAAAATAGAGAGATCTTCTTGATTCTGTAAATAATATCTAAGAAATTTCTGCAGTAGAATTTTATTATCAGGAGATTACCAAAATTTTTCCTCTTGCTTAGGTAGAATGACGCATTCGTCGATCTTTTGGTACAATACTCAGGCCTCTTTCTTCCTTCTCAGATGCTCAGAGTGCTTCGGTGACGTTTCGAAATATGAATCAAAAATGAAATCAATCCTCACGATATTTTGCATTTGCGTTTACTGCAAAACTCTGTTACAGAAAATCTTTGCCACATATCCAAAATTTTTCAGACCTTTCCAACTGGTCTGACGCATTGATAGCATAACGTCAATGATGAGAGCCGTTTCTGTGGTATCATTACTGTCCAATATTCCAAGACTTATATTCTTCTCTAGCTCTCGGATCAAAAGACTCTTGTTTTTTCCTTTTTTCAGAAGACCATCGCCATCAAACAATGCATTTTTGGGGCTGAGATCATAAGTTAGTAGCTTCTCTATTGGGTAGTTGCGTTCATTGGCTAGTGACAGGATACGTTGTGTCTCACTCGTATCAGACTTTATCTTCTTCACAGATTGTTGTTTCTTGATAGATGGACTCGATTTGAAATCTGGCATGTTATGCCTAGGGATCGTAGCAGATATTGATTTCGTTTTTAGCATCAATCTCTCATTGCGCAAGGTCTCATACGCGTCAATACCACTCTCAAAGATGTTCAGAAGTTTGATTGTCACCAGTGGATCTGTAAGCTCCTCTGTTGTAATATCCTTCAGAGCATGACTTCCAAGCATGAAGGGATCTATCTGCCTCTCTTCCATGTAATTCAAAATTGCATTGATAGACTCTTCAGTCTTTTCGGTGTGGTTTGTGTTAAACTCATGGTGTGTTGTTAGTTCAGAATCTATACCACTCAAATTTGTCACTTCCTTGAAATAATTCAGAATTGTAAAGAATTCATGAAAAGTCAAATCCCAGCTAGTAACAGATTCTTTGTTATCCGAATTTCTCTCAATCCCTCCGAAACCTTTGCTTATTCTATTGATACTTGCCTCCAAAGCTTGGTCTTTCGAAACAGAGGTATTAGGGACATCAGATCTCTTCACTACGAAACCTCCCTTCATGAAGTGGTTCAAAACCTCTACAGCCGTTATTTCGAGCATGAGCATGTCTTCTACGAAAATTGGGCACCATCTCGCAAAGTTAGTCCTGTCCATGATTTGGAAAATGGACTGGAGTTTCAACAGAGTTTCCAAGTATAATGGAAGGTTGCCAGTTCGATCTGCTTGTACCAGATCACGAACAAAACTTACGAGTGAAAGGCCAATGTTCCAATAGTGATAAAGTTCACTTTCCTTGCATCTCTCCAAGATATGCGCTTTGAAATCATCCAAAATATTTGTACACGTTTCCTTCAGTTGAGTGAATAGCTATTCACATTCGCCGATATCTTCTGTACCAAGAGATTCTTGAAGAGTTAGAATTGTAACGATTTTATTATCATATTTCTTCATCCTTTCTTCCGTGGAAAAATTTCTAAGTTGCAGTCGTCTCATTGATTCGTTAATCAAATTCAATCTTCAACGATTTTGCATAGTCTGACCCCTCCATTATTTGCTCTGTCACTAAACGTTCAAAAACACTGGTTTCTATCAGTATGTTTTCGATACCACTATGTTTCAGATATTTGCCAGTACAAGCCATGGCAACCTTGATGGGATATAGATTTCCCATGACAAGAACAAGTTTCTCAAACTTCTGCCCCGTCAGAAATCTTATCGGTCTTGCTATTTGATATACTCCTTCATCGACTGCAATAGGCAGATCCTCTTGGTCAAGTTGACTCAGAACATCGGGAAAATTCAACATACAAGTGTAAACGGTAGAATGTTCCGTGATTGGATGAGGAAATACGGGTGAAAACCCAATTTTTCGTTTGCAACGAGAATCTTCCAACAAGTTAGAAAGGAAAGCGCCCAATGTTGGTACAGTTTGACTCGCTTTCATAGCTGCGATGACGCCATTATTCACCGACAGTTCCAATCTGGACAGTAGAAAACAAAATCAACTAGATTTAGATTTGCTCTCAGATCGTCTGCGCAGAGTTGTATGGAATTTTCCCGCACATTGTATGATGCAGGCCGCTCTAGGTTACCGGTAGGTTTCTGAAACTCCTGGAGCTTTTGACAATCGAGAATGTCGTCCAAAGTTTTTTTACTCTTATCGATGTTGCACTCAGATATTTTGGGCTTTCGGATAGGTTCTCCATCGTCTTGAAAGAGAACGCTGACCGCATCGTATGTCTTTCTGTCGTCATAATCATCCACTCCACCAGTGGTATATTTGTCCCGCTTAAGACGTGTGGGTAAGGGAACTTTACCTGTCCAGCGCCCCAAGGCATACAGAGCCATACGAATCTTCATTCTACGAATTCCATCATCTGATATTGATACTCCTAATCGATTCAATAAGGTTATCAAAGTCTTACTCTTGGTTGCATTGTACACTGACATGCCGACCATTGTATGCATCGGAGTCTTAGTACGAACGTTACTTTTGATATAGTGCATAATTTGGACTAAACATTTCATACACAAACGTTTTATACTACCGCGATCCATGACACCATCCCATTTACATTTCTTCTTTTCTCCTAACGATGCGATATCACAATTTAAAGGCTTTGAGAAAAGAGTCATGAATAGTTTCGGAATATCAAACTCGTCCACCGAAATTCTCAAGTCAGTAACATCACAGAAGCGGTCATCCAGATCAAATTCTCTATTTTCCAGGCATTCTTCGATACTCGATGCACATTCAGCTACATGACCCTTGTTATTCAAATTATTAGTCAGGATTTGGTTATTAGTACAGTAGAAAATGAGTGACGTATTCTTTTCTTTCAGATAAACAAAACTAATTTTCTCGCCGAAATATTTCATAAGGTGGGTTTTGATAGTTTTATTCATCATACTGATTCCAAATTCAGTCTTCGCAACAGTAGCAACATCACTCAATGAAAAAGATTCGCCCAAATTGAACCTTGATTCTATCGATTGTATTATATCGATCATATGATCACTTGCTTTACCTGGTAGTTCATCTGGTGGAACATGTGGTGGGTCATCTGGTAGGTTATCAGGTGGGTCATTTGGGTTTTCAATCTCATTACTACCATGAACGCCTTTACAGACCATTCATCGATCATAAGTCAATTCGTAATCTTGAAGACATTCTTTATGATATTTACACGACTTGTCCAAAAGACTATTGGCATCTGTTAGCAAGGCCGTCCTTGTGAAAACTCCATCTTGGAAATAACGAGAGGCTTCATATAACTTCTTTGCTCGGCCAATATCTTTCAATTGGCTCAACGATCGATCTTGGACAAGTCTATCACTTCCGCAAACTATGCAAACATTTGTAATATCTTGACATTTAGTCGAAAGACGTTTACTTTTCTCCGATTGACCTTTGGTGTCCGAGCTTCCTGTCGAAACAGATTCGCGATCATTACATACTATTACGTCATTCGACGTCTTGGAACGTTCGTCTTCTAAGTCTTTCTTTCCCGAATCCGTGTAGTTTTTGTAGCAATTATTCAAATGATATACGAATGTTCCTGGAAATAATTCATCGAATTTTTTATCATTCAAAAGTTGATGGCCACCAAGGAAGATTCGCAGTATAAATGAAGCATCGATCACGATTGTGATTTATTACTTTGAGGAATTTTGATTTTTGAAAAATGAATCTGGTATATGGAATTCCATTAGAACAACCACTCTTTCTCGGGAAAAAGCAGACCATTAAGATAGGCAGTTGATCCAATTAATCAGATGTATTCTGTGTGAATAATATTCTCTTACGTCCATGTGATACCGTCAAGTGGGGTCACTTTACAACAAGATTTGCGTTTTTTTCTTAAAACCTCGTGTAACTTGAACATCTTGCATCAAAATCGCATCATGTCTGTAATCAATCGAAGGGTTACGATTCCAGTTTTCAATCACGGGGTTGGTGGAGATTATTTGGATGCCTCCGGCCCGAGTTATGAGCGCTCAAAGTCTTAATCCGGAGGAAAACCAGTTTAGGTTCAACTTAGAAGAGCATAAAATATATAAAGGGGATTTCACGGTCCCAAGGAAATCCGCGAGAATCAATAAATTGCGTGAAAGGGGATGAAATTCGATCAAACATATCAAAATGACAGAGCACTACCACTAATTTGATAAGATAGAGAATTCAGGGAGAGCTTGTTCTGAGAATGAGAATTATGAAAATGAATATCGATTTTCGAATAGCTCATGCATGAGAACTAGATGGACATGATTCAGGTATCAAAATGCATCCTTACAAGAGATCATGAAACCTCTATTGATACTTATAATCATATTGGATAGAAATGACTAAGATAATTGTTTCAATGATGATACATTCACAAAAGTACTCTTGTCAAGATCAGACCCATCGTTTCGTAAAAGAAGGACAAAGCTCAGCATCTCATTCTCTATCTAAATGTTTTTTGCTACATATTAGGAAGAAGATACTTCTAGAAAAGTTGATATTCTATATGAGTAATTCCGCGCGAAAGCGGACCACGAATTGCAGAAATATCTCAGATTGTTTTTCCACTATTCTTGATCGATTCTATGGTCCAAAAAATGAACATTTCACTCTCTATGGGGTCCAGAAACAAACTTTCTGTTTCCGTGGGGAATATCTTTGTGATAGTGTTCTTAGGAAAAAATACCAATCTTTTTTTCCAGTAAAATGGGTGTAGTTCCGACTTGAGGTAAGATACGACCACGCAAATAGCGGCCTCAGGAAGGTCTTTCGGAAATCTATCAGAATGTGTTCCGAAAGAAATTTTGTGAGGCTACGGACGCCTCCTATGAGCAGAAAGGTGGAAAACAGAAAAAATTCAATTTCTCAAAAACCCAATTTTTTAAGAATCTGAAAATTCACGTACTGATGTAAAATTATGAGTTCTTTCGGAAAAAAGTGGTTCTGATCTGTGTTTTTGGGTCCTACGCCTTTTTTTACATTTCATCAATTTTCTCAGCCTCGTCGGTTGAAAAATGGCTCTTTTTGCGCATGTGCAGAAGTTTAGCGTGCTGGAACCAATTTCATTGAAAAGCCAAGGAAATTTCCTTGGAATGACTACTTGGCAAAGTCAATTTCATGCACTTGGCCCAAATTTACATCACATTAATGATGAAGCAACCTCAAGAGGGTTAAATGCAGATCTTGCACAAATTTCCCATTGGTATCGTGACTCGAGTAGAAGTGTCATCATTTTTTAGACCTTCCACCTCTGAGCCCAGTACATCGAATTGACTTTGTCGAATAGTCATTTTGAAGGAAATTTTCTCGGCTCTTTAATTAAAATGGTTTCAGCAGTCTCAATTCCTGCGCATGCGCAGAAAAATTCATTTTCCATCCGAAAAGGCTGAGAATATTGATAAAACGTGAAAAAATAGTGTAGAATCCAAAAACACAGATCAGGACCACTTCTGCTTTCTCTAAAGAGGAAGCTTTGTTTTCACCCCAGCAAAATTTTGATCAAATTTTCCAATAAAACCAATATTTTCTTCAACAAAATTCCGTTCATCTGAAAAAGCCTTAGACCATTCTCTTCCTCTCGCCAAGATCTATCAATTGTAGGTAACATTTTTCCTCCTAATGGCCTTCCAAATCCGTCAGAGACTCATCTTTGCACCCCTTTGTCCGTGTGTGTGTGTGTGTTGTTTTCTATCGGACACGCTTTCTCTTTTACTGTCCACTATATCAATTTTTGGCTTTCTACAAGTTGTACAGAATCCAATTTCTGAGAGTCCAGGGATTTGGCAGCTTTCAACTCTCAGTCAAATTTGATCCATAGGGTTTTTAGAGCAAAACAGCTCAAATTTCGACTCTCAATACATAGTAGTACATTAAGCAACATGGGCGAAAAGGAAGATTCCCCCACGAGTGTCCGGAAAGAGTGCGAGAAAGTAATTTTCTCGCACGATTCCACTTTCACGCACGGTTATTCGCAAAGCGAGAACAACATAATACCCATGCGAGAAAGTCGAAAGAGTGCGAGAAAGTTACTTTCTCGTGCGGTTCCGGACACGAGTGCGGGAACTTTTCGCCCGCGTTGCTTATACTATTTTATGCAACCCGGGCGGAAAACTGTGCCTCCACGACTTTTGAAACGATTGGTGGTCAGGACTTGAATGAAATGATAACAATTATTATCCTATACTGAGTTTATTCAATTGAAATGAGTATCATTTAGACCAATAAGTATTCTAAAAATCAAATCACAAAAAGGTATACATTGCCGAGTACTTTGATCTAATACAAATCAATGGCACTCTTCTAAGGATGTCCACTGACCTCCAAAATGAATTCAATTATTCTGTTGTAGTGAGGGATGGACTTTTGTTATAAGTTTTTTTCAACTGGAACAATGTTGTCACCATTCCAAATAATGCGTCAGGGCCGCTTGTTTGACAAACTGTACAAGGAAGTCGACAGTAGGGACCGGGCGACCGGGGCGCGGAGCGGGGTCCAGGGGCGGCAGGGGGCGAAGCACCCGCCGGACTGAAATAAAATTCTGAAAAATGTATCGAGAAAAACCTCTTGCTCAAAAATATCGCCGAATTTCAAAAGATTCAATTTTGATAATTCATCCAACTATGTGTAATGATGATCAATCATCTAAATACATTTGAGAAGGTGGTTTTTAAATGAATAAATATATATATCTCTATCCAGTGAGAGTATTTTTCAAGTCAAGATAGAAATATAGTTCATATAAAACGATGAGTTATCGAAGGTTTGGAATCCGCCTACTAACAGATTCACATGCAAGGTTGACTCATTGAATTTTTTTCTAAGACTCAATTCCCTATGAGAATTTCGATGAATTCATTCTCGCACAGATTTCATTTTCTCACTATGTTTTGTCAAACATAGTGAGAAAGTTACTTTCTCGCACACTCAGCCGTGCGATAATGACTTTCTGCATTCCTTTCGGCACGGGTACCTTGCATAGAAAGTTGACTTTTCGCACAGTTTTACGCACAGCGTTCCATAAATATCTTTTTCTCACACGGTCTCACCACGAATTGAGTCACCTAAACTATGGTTTTTTCTGCATTATCTATCAATTGGTTAATACCGAAATTTAATTGAGTCTTCACAAATCTCAAATTTCCGAAAAAATCAAAATTTTCACTTAAAATTTCATTTTAACCCTTTTCAAACCCACTGCATCGTAATTCCGTCTCAACCAAACGATGGATATTGTTAAAAAAAACCTCAGACTAGAAGGCCCAAATCTCTCTAAAAAGCTTCCTCTAAAGAATAACTGAAAAAATAATGGGAAATTTTTCTTCATATTCATTTTTTCCTCGTTACTTCTTTTATGACTCATTTATCTCAATTTTAATGACCTAAACTATGGTTTTTTCCGCATTATCTATCGATTGGTTAATACCGAACTTCAATTGAGTCTTCACAAATCTCAAATTTCCGAAAAAATCAAAATTTTCACCAAAAATTTCATTTTAACCCTTTTCAAACCCATCGCTCCGTAATTCCGTCTCAACCAAACGATGGATATTGTTGAAAAAACCTCAGTCTAGATGGCCTGAATCTCTATAAGAAGCTTCCTCAAAAGAATAACTCAAAAAATAGTAGAAAACTAGAATTAATATTCACTTTTCCCCTGTATCATCCTTTACGACTCATTTATCTCAATTCTAATGACCTAAAGACTTACTTATGCGCCATTCTGAATCGATTGGCTGATACGAAATTTCCATAAAATCCGTAAAACATTATTCAAATGAAGATTCTTTCGGGGGGAGGGAATTTTCACAAAGGACTCCAGTTTAATCATCTTTAAACCGACTATATCAAAATTTTCTCTCAATCAAACAATAGATATTGTTGGAAAAACCTCCTTTCAGATGACCCAAATCTCTCTGAAATGCTTCCTCGAAAGAAAAACTCAAAATATAGGGTACTTTCTTTTTCGTTAAAATTATCATCATATAACGCCGTGAGAAAGCATTCTGCTAATCACTTTTAGCAGCGTATTTTTCTGGAAGAACACGCAATTTTACATCATGATATGGATCTCCAGATTTTCAATAAATTTGGTTTTTGAGGAATCGAAATTTTTCTGCTTTTCATCTTTATGCCCATGAGGGGCGTCCGTAATTCCAAAAAAAAAATTCGAGGCATAATTTGATAGATTTTTGAAAGACCTTCCGATAGCACCCTTTGCGTGGTCGTATCTTGCGTCAAATCGGAACTACACACATTCTACTGAGGAAAAAATTGATATTTTCTCATAAAAATACTATAAAAGAATATTCCGCAGGAAACAAAAAAAAATTTCGACCCCATGGGGAGTGAAAAGTTCATTTTTCGGACCGTAGAATCAATTAAGAGTGTCAGAAGAAGAGTTCGAAACATGTTTGCGATTCGTGGTCCGCTTGGCGCGGAATTACTCATGCTTCACAGAACTAGCAAAAAAACAAGAGCAGACGTAAGAAACGGTGCCTAAGAAACGGTGCTGCTCGGAGTTCCATAGTTACCCCAGTTTGCACGAAAAACAGATACTCTCCAGTTTTTTCTCCGCCGAATTGAAACTGAGCTAGAATATACAGATAAAATATCTGAATGGAGGAGTGGAGTTCATCTCAGTTACGTTAGAGCCGTCCTACTGAGGTCAGAACTACACTACTTTCTTGAAGAGATTTTCTGTTGAATCAAAAACATTTTCTCGAAAAAGCTTGTTGGAGAGGAACACACAGACGATGAAGCCTATACTTGTGCAAAGTGAGGAGGATAGGTATTAGAGCGAGAGGTTTATCTGTCTCGCGGGCCGTGCGTGCTAACAACCCCTTCATGAATTGTACCGAAGAGACCCAACCTGTTCCAAAATTACCCCATTTGACGGTATGACATTCCTATTCCACCGCTTTAGCGAACAATTTTTAGGAAGGGTTATTTGAAAATTTCCACTCGACTCACCTTCTTTTGGATCGCACTCATTCGGTCAAAAACAATGTCACGTCTCGAAACAGCCTCATACGTTTCCTACAATACGGCGTGCTGAATTCTTGGATACTTCTCTTCCTCTTCTGACAAATAATACACAAATTTGCGTTAACTAAGGCACTCATTCTTGATCCAACAGAGGAAACAGATTGGTAGTAACAAGCGTGGCGTGTTCGGGCCGGCCGGTGACCTCGCGCGCTCCGGCTCCGCAAGGAACACGTTTGAACAAGCTCGTCGCCGTCGCTCATCGTAAACACGGAGCGCGCGACATTTCAAATTATATTATAAAAAAGCAACCACGTCATGCATAATGGTGCAGTCTAGAGATTCGATACAAGAATGAAATTACTGCCAATAATCCTCAGAATCATCCATCAACTTACCGACGGTCGTCAAAGTACCAGAGGCGTTAGATTGTAATTTCTACCAGCTATTTCGAGAGAACTATCGAGAAGAATAACTTATTGGAATTGACGAGGTTGTATATCCACTCCTGCTTGCATCAGACTAGACATTAGTATAGATAACAACCGTCGAATCAGTACATGACAAATTTTCGGGAAACTCCTGGGAAACCCTATAAATTTTCCGAAATTTTCCGGCGCAGAGGGATGTGAGCACTCGAAAGGTGGAGACCTAGTGAACTAATGTCGATAATACGGGTCATGGCAATGTGTGAGAGAGAGTGAGAACACGCCGACTGGCCCGATGTATTCGTTGATGTATCAAGATCATGGGAAACTGTCCGATGATAACACACGCGGGTTAAGTTTTTCCTATTTTCTCGCTAGTTCTACTGAAAGAGGATGCATAGAAGAAACTTTTAAGCTTTGGTGGATCAAAAAATGTCATTCCATCTCTGCGCTACAGATCCTCGAAAATGGAAAATTTCGACTTTTCACAAACTTGATGATTTTTTCCGGGAACACTATGGGTTTTCGTGAAAAATTTCAAGAGATCTTTTCGACGTAGAATCACTCAAAGAACCTGAAAGAAAATTTTTCTCGTCATTTCGTCAACTTTTTTAATTGTTTATAAAAAATTGTTAATAACTTTTTTTTGCATCATTTTGCGACATTCCACCATCGAAATTCGGATTCAGCGGACAAAAATACATCGGAATAACCTTTTTCATCTGGGGTCGTTTACCAACAAATACTCCCCATGACATCGTAGGAACAGCTCAGAAGTATGCACTGATGGTATGAAAAACATGGGGAACTGTCCGACGGATAACACAGACGGGTTACGTTTTCCCTGCTTCCTCACTAGTCCTACTGAAAGAGGATGCATAGAAGAAACTTTTGAGCTTTGGTGGACCAAAAAATGTCATTACATCTCTGCGTTACAGGTCCTGAGAAATGGAAAATTCCGACTCTTTCCAAACTTTGGATTCTTTCCGGGAAAACTATGCATTCTCATGAAAAATGTCAGGAGATCTTTTCGACGTAGAATCACTCAAAGAACCTGAAAAAAATGTTTTCTCGTCATTTCGTCAACTTTTCCAATTGTTTATAAAAAATTGTTGATAACTTTTTTTTGCATCATTCTGCGACATTTCAGCATCGAAATTCGGATTCAGCGGACAAAAATACATCGAAATCACCTCTCCCCATCCGGGGACACCTAAAAGCCTACGGAAACCCCTTCAGCCGCCAGACTATCTGAATAAATAGCTTGCAGGAGTTCTCAGGCCGACTTATTCGTATGGAACAATTTTTCCTGAGAAATGTCAGTCTCGATGAGGAAAATGCGCCCAAGTATGTTGAAAAATGTTGGATTCTGCTGGAACTACGATTTTTCGAAAATAGACTAGAAAAGGGCCTAAAATCATGCTCTCCCCGTAACATCCCTCTATTCATAGGTCATCATTCTGGAGAGACGTATCCCATCAAGCTTTACGTGGAATCACGTCTATCGGAATCCAGCGAAAAGTCACGAACACTCCCTCGAGAAGGTTCCATGTCCCGGAATATGGGATCTCCGTTGCTGACAGCTGATATCGATTCCTCTCCCTCATCTGACGCAAGGATCGTAGAAGGATTCAAAGTTGATGAATCTTCTGGTCTCAGAATGGCTCTTTCTCTTACTCTCATACCCCTTACGATCTCTCCCTCTTCACATTCTCAACGGACATATGTTTCTGTATGGAATCAGATATTTTGTCTCGGGCGGATAGAGGACATCAAACTTTTTTCTCTTTTCTTCTTCTTCTCAGTGGAATATAAGGAAAAATCTGATGACAGGTTATCCCCAATGGATATCCCATCGGCAAACCATCAACGCTTCCATTTTGCCCACCCGGTAAACCGGATGAGCATGACTCGAGCGCCCGTGCGCCCTGGGGCTAAAATCTTATGCTCTCAGCCCTACGATGTTGACAAGCCATCATTGCAGAACTGAAGGCAGCTAACCACTATCCGACCAACCCACCCCGGAACCGCGTGAGCATAACTTCGAAGTGGGAGGCGTACCGCGCGCCATGGGGCGTTCTTCTTTGGTGTGTACGCTCTTCTGTCGTCTCCCTTCGTCGTCAATGATCACCCTTTGAGTCCTCGTTGTTCGCTATGCAGCGCCCCTTGCTTGGCGTTGCAGTGCCCGTTCTCGTACTTCTTTCTGGTTGATCGGCGTCTTGATATAGGCGGCGATCTTATCCCACGTCTCTTTGCTGCGGAGCATGAACGGCACTAGGGTCTCAAGGGTGATCTGATTTCTAAGCCAGTTCACGAGCTCCGCTCTCTCCACAGCTGTGTTCACGCACTGGGAGAGTGCATGCTCCGCGTCGTGCTAGTCTGCCGCACACATCTGACAGACCGGGGTCTCTCTTCTCTGGAACTGCTCCAGGTACTCTCCAAAGCAGCCGTGCCCGCTGAGCGCCTGCGTCAGAGAGTAATCCAGCTCTCCATGAGCTCGACCGATCCACCTGGCTATGTTGGGGATCAATCTTTGCGTCCACTTTCCTTCCGTTGTGCTTTCCCACTCTGTCTGCCACTCTCTGAAACTATTATTATTATTAGTATATATATACATTATTTTCTATACACGATATTATATTTTTAACGGGCATATGTAATCATATGTAATTTGATCTTTTGTCTGTGGACGAATAAAAGGACATCTATCTATCTATCTATCTATCTTCGACAGTCTCTCCCCTCTCGACGTCCCGAATGAGGGACATGCGAGTGGGGTTGAGCACGACTCCGTCGCTCTTGAGAGCTTCTTGGCTTTTTCATACCCACACTCTCTCGGCTACTAGCAGGCGAATGGGTGGTTCACCTACTAGCACACAGGCTGCGTGGTCGGACACCGTGCAATAAGCGCTGATCGTTCGGAGCGCGAAACGCCGCTGGACTGGGTCCAGCTTCGCGTCAATCACGGACAGAGAACATTTATCCATCCATCTGTCTATCCCCCGGAATCTCTCACTCCGTGGACTTTGAGCGTAGCTACATGAACTTTATTTTCGCCAAGGAAAAATTTCGATCGCTCGGAGGATGATGTTTGACAGTTTTAAGATTCATCCGTCAGCAATGAACGTCCTCTTCCGTATGTAACATTTTCCTCGTGATATCGAAATATGATAGGAGCCATGCAAATCAGCAGTTAGCGACGGTGAAACTACATATAACGTGATCTAGAGAAAGTATTCGTACTTCCTCCATTTATCCACCGATAACTTATGGGTAGATCATCGGCATAAATGTCAATCTAACGCATCACTCAAAAAATTTGATTATGGAACCGAGGGAGATCACGACAGGAATGTGAATCTCTCAACCGGTGAGTTTCACGGGCTGAGGCAAAGACATATTTTCCTGCAATTTCCCAAAATCTGCAAAGAGGTCCCTCTGCATATTGCGGAAAAACACGTCCTGTTTGAGTTTCGACGCAAGGGAGGTTGGGTGATGCTGAATAAACACATCCCTCGACTCTCTCTAATGACGGCCCAAGTGGCAAATTCGATTCTAACTGGGATATGATAGTCTCCAAAAACACATTCCACAATGATCCCGTAGGGGGTCTGCATCACGAATTGAGATCTTTCCCTAGGGATCTGTTGATGATCTACGCCCTTACTTCAAGATGTCCTGCAGAATCCTCCTCCAATCCGAATCATGTGGGTTTTTCTCTCACGAAGTCGTGATTCATATACTTAACAACTGTTTTCAGTCATATAAATCGTCCTCGGCTGCAACGAATTTGGAAGCCCCGCAGTTCGAGACAAGTACTCCGTCAAACATAATATCAACGAGTCAGTCTTACATTGGGGCAACTTATCAAAATACGAGCCTCTATCAGTCCACAGCTCAGACTTTTCCATCTTCAAGCTCTTCATTTTCGTCCACAATCAACCAAGGGCCGAGTTCTCATTCCAATACAGCTCAATCAGTAAGTAATCTGCATATCTGCTAACCACTCTGATTTTCGATGATCATTCCCCCCGAGTGGTTGCTGCGCGTCTGGCAGTCGACTGAAAGCAGCGGATGTTCCTCGATCAAATTTCTCCATCACCCGGTAATGGTGAGGAGACTAACGTCCACAGGTTTAATACCGCAAAGAAGTTGGATTCTGAGTCTAACCTAAGTTAAACCTGAGTCTAGGCAACATAACGATCCCGGGAATTCTATCGCTCTAAGCTCCTGTCAACCAGGGTAGCTTCAGAACAGGAGTGATAACTCAAGAACAACCTGTCAAAAATAGTTCAATCACTCTTAGATACTGTTCCTCGCGTTTCCTCCAAGTCTGATCACTATTCCAAGACCTCAGAGCTAGAGATAGAACCGATCGGCAGATTTCCCAGAGATGATATATTTAGAGCTTGTCGATGCTGTTGTTCTCTAGCAGCTTTTCTCTGCCTACGAGAATAGCTGCTGGAACACTGGCTATTTGGACGTTTCTAACCTCCGTTTTGATATCCAATTTTGGGATGTTCGGAATTTTGTGGAAGGGTCGAAAGCTTGAGACATGAGGAAATTTCAATACTGCTCTTCTGGTAGAATCAGTCTCAGTAGTCCGTGTTATTACTGCATCGATAACAGTAGTATTGGTAGTCCGAGTCATTACTCCCGCGTGGACACTCTTAGCCGAGCACCGACGACCTTGCTAGTTCCGAAGAGCAGACTGGGAGTTGGTAAGACGGAATGCGTTGACCTTCGCAATTTAGAGTATATCCAACGTATATGCATCGATCTTCCCCCCTCCCACCTTACTTTTTCCAAAAGTCTAACTTGGCGAGTATCACCATCCTTTCCCCTCATAACTTCATCTGAGATCAAAGTATGAATTTCAATTCTTCAGGGTCATGAGATCAGGGGAAACATGTCGAGTAACTTTTTACCAAAATCTAAACTTCAAACAAATGAAGAGAGATTGCAAAATATTGATTTCAATTCTTGAGAGTCATGAGATCAGGAAAAGTATGTCAAGTAATTTTTCCGCAAAATCTGAATGTGAAATGCATGAAAAATGATTGATTACATTACAATCTGATTATCTCTCTGTGAGTTTGACTCAACTTGAGTTACTCACCATCTCTCTTTTCCTTCAAATATATCGCAAATAATAGACCAATAAAAACTGAACAGAAGTGAGAAAATTCAATCTAGCATTAATCGTTCCAGTTTGGAAGTCAGTAAAGATGGTAAGTAACTCAAGTTGAGTCAAACTTACAGAGAGATAATCCGATTGTAATGTAATGAATCATTTTTCATGCATTTCACATTCAGATTTTGCAAAAAAATTACTCGACATACTTTTCCTGATCTCAAGACTCTCAAGAATTGGAATCAATATTTTGCAATCTCTCTTTATTTGTTGAGACGTTTAGATTTTGGTAAAAAGTTACTCGACATGTTTCCCCTGATTTCACGACTCTCAAGAATCGAAATTCATTATTCGATCCCAGATAAAATTTCATGGGGAAAGGATGGCCATACTCGCCAAGTAAGTTTTTTGGGTAAAGTGAAGTGGGAGGGGGGAAGATTTCAGGACTTGGCTATGGCAATGATTGAAAATTCCCAGATTGACAAATATAAGCTGTGAACAGTATTATGTAGAAAAACCAAAAACGCTTATCCATATCTTATTCTTAAAAATCATTCCCCCAATGAACAGCATTGTGCTATGTTTCAAGATAAATATTTTTGAATCCCAAGCAACAGAATCTGGAGCAGTACAACTTTTTGTTTTTGATAGCAAAACTTGGAATTAGTTCATGAAATTCAACTTGAGTTGATGCAGAGACTCTCAACTCTACTTTTAATAGTATAAGGTTTACAGTTGATGAGAAACTTCTGGATTTTGAAAATTCCTTACACGAGTTGGATCATCCGCTCTCCAAGAAGAGAGTATCCTTACCACCAAAATGACCAACTAATGGGTGACTAACAAATGAAACATGGAATTATGACAATACATCTGTTTCTCAACACTATTTGAAAACCAAAACTTGAACAAATTTTAACTAGGACATTGATTATCTGTGACACATTAAGAAGTTCAGTTCGTTTTGAGAATGAAGATTCAATAGCGTTATGTGAGAAGTGCTTTGATGCCAGACAGAATGATCCTCAAAGTACATCCAGATGAATGTATGGATTCAGTTTCAATGTTAATTGACTTCTTCGCCCTACATTTTTCCAAGTTTAACTTACCAGTTTTCTCTAAGAGCGTAATGTGCTACTCTTTCTTAATAATAATTTCAATGAATCAGATGAACCCTGAACAACTCTCAATTAGACCTATTTAGGAATTGACATATGCCCACTAGCTCTTGATGAAGTCTTCAGCATGAATGTAAGTGGCACGTCAAAACAGCTCAGACCCATAAATCAAGAGTAAAAGTGTAGCCAAGACTAAGATGTACTGTGACATGCAATGAAAGTATATAAAATTGATTAGAGCAGCATCAGAGATCCACTAATACACACATCACAACAACTGTTCCATGGACAGTCACTAATAGAACTGACCAGTCCTACAACATTTAAATGTGAGAGACGATCCCTCTTGTGTTGGACCCTAATAAGTTTTTCGCAAGATGTGAGAAATAGCTTGGATGGATAATACATTGGTTGCAATGTAATTCTCTCACTATAGACTAGATTATGAACTTGAGATACACAATTTATAGCTTCAGAGTTAGGTCTATCTCAAGTATCGGAGGAAGTGAAAATCAATTCACTGATAAAATGTACATCAATGCTTAATGGCACCCATGCCTCATGAACTCTCAATATATTTGGAGATTATTCTTGACTTTTTCACCTTGCACTGCACAACAGCAAGAATGGCACACACTTTGTCCATCAGACCATCATTTTTAAATCACTGCAAAGAAGAGAGCATACATCAGATGGATTATTTTTTACCAGTAGACCAACAATGAGATGGGCATCAATTTGTATTAAATCTTCACTGTATTCGATACACGTGCAGAGAGTAAACACTGCTCATCTGGAACAGAACCTGAATAGTGAATATGGTCTGCTAGCTTGCTTTAGCCGCTCATCACGCACACAAGGCCGACTGTGTCACACCGACGCAGTGTCGACTTCGAGATGAGTCGAATCTCGAAAGTGGCTGGAGACGAAAATCCACGATGGATTTCGTCGAGGAGGGTCTCAAATTTGTCGGTCGTGGAACAATGCCGTTAGTTCATACATCGACGAAACAAAATAGTATTTCGATAGAGAAATGATCAAGCTCGCGATTAGTGGGTCACATCGTGGCTGATAAGCGCAAGAATCCATAATATCCTATGATCGAGGCAGAACGAGAGGTTAGAAAACCCCAACTTGGCGTATATAAGGCTACGGCAGCGCTGCGAGTTTTTCTTCTATATATACTCGCCAGCAAGGCGCTACCGTGCCTTTTGATTCTCAAGAGTATAGTGAGGTCCCGAATCTAGTCGAACATTCTCTCGCTGAATGATAACACGAGCTCCCCCAAGGAAACACGAGAATCCTCATGGGGATAGTGGCTGACCAGGCTAGGGAATGTTACCACGCAATCAACAGGCATGGCGATTGGTTCGGATTTGGGCGGAAATATGGCGAGACTGGCAATACACTGACACCACACACACAGTGCACGATTCACACCACCGGTGCACTAGACCCTGGGTGAGGATTCCTCCATCGCTGTGTCCGCGCCCACTCTCGAGGGTACCGCATTAAGGCGAGGCCGTAGTCTGCCGCTATATCGGATGAGCCCTAGTAACTTATGGTGGCACTACTGCGATTCAGCAGGCGTGTCACCACCCGGACACTCTAACCTTTGTAAACATACTGATTGTTGATGCATATGTGTGAACACACACACACACACACACAACAACAACACTGTTTACAAAGGTGAATATATGTATATATACATATATACTTTATGGATATGGATATATTGTATGTACCTCTCTCGCATACTAATATCAGAGGTCTTGATGACATTGTGCCCCTCTCACATACATTAGGGGCCTTGGAAATAATGTGTACCTATAGTGGAAACCACAGATGCAATTGGATGCAATTCAATTCACTTGATAATTAAAATTGAATGAACAGAAAGCCACTGATCATGAACTTTGGAGAAGGAAGTATTATCAGAGACCCCAATTTTCAATTTTAGGAATACTTCAGAAAATACAAATTTATCAATTCTCAACTGATCCCAAAGTTTGGACATGGAATCATCCCTCTAAAAAACAGGGATCTTAGCAGACATGATTTGAAGTCCAATTCAATAATCCAAGACTGACTTTATCTCTGAAAATGACCCGTATGCGTCATTTTGACCAAGTATTCTAGGATATTGAGACTGGAAACTTGACTAGAATCATTAGATTGATCAAAACTGGTTTAGAGGCCCAAACAAGATACTAAACATTCTGTATTGGTTCAATTCATCTTGAGTACAATGAAATTCACAGTTTGAATTTCTAACTTTTGGTCACAAAACCTTTAGAACTCAAGTAATTCCCAACGGATTCAGATAATTGAACATGAAATCATCCCTCTGAAATATAGGGATCTCAGCAGACATGATATGAACTCCAATTCAATTTTCCAAGACTAACTTTGTCTCTCAAAATGACCTGTATGCGCCATTTTCACCAAGTATTCTAGGATATTGAAACTGGAACCTTGATTAGAATTATTAGAATGATCAGAACTGGTTCAGAGGCCCAAACAGAACATGTACATTCTATATTTATTCAATTTATCTTGATGAGTACAACAAAATTCATAAACTAAGTTTCTGAATTATGTTCACGAAACCTTTAGAACTCAAGCAATTCCCAATGGATTCAGATAACTGAACATGAAATCATCCCTCTGAAATGCAGGGATCTTAGCAGACATGATTTGAACTCCAATTCAATATTCCAAGACTGACTTTATCTCTGAAAATGATCCGGATACGTTATTTTTACCAAGTATTCTAAGATTTTGGAACTGCAACCTTGATTAGAATCATCAGAAATGATCAGAACTGGTTCAGAGAGGCTCAAACAAAACAGTTCCATTTTGTATTCATTCAATACATCTTGAGTACAACAAAATTGATAAACTAAGTTTCTAACTTTTGTTCACGAAACCTTTAGAACTCAAGTAATTCCCAACGGATTCAGATAACTGAACATGGAATCATCCCTCTAAAATGCAGGGATCTTAGCAGACATGATTTGAACTCCAATTCAATATTCCAAGACTGACTTTATCTCTCGAAATGATCCGGATCCATTACTCTTACCAAGTATTCTAAGATTTTGGAACTACAACCTTGATTAGAATCATCAGAAATGATCAGAACTGGTTCAGAGGCCCAAACAAAACATGTACATTCTATATTTATTCAATTTATCTTGATGAGTACAACAAAATTCATAAACTAAGTTTCTGAATTATGTTCACGAAACTTTTAGAACTCAAGCAATTCCCAACGGATTCAGATAACTGAACATGAAATCATCCCTCTGAAATGCAGGGATCTTAGCAGACATGATTTGAAATCCAATTCAATATTCCAAGACTGACTTTATCTCTCAAAATGATCCGGATCCATTACTCTTACCAAGTATTCTAAGATTTTGGAACTGCAACCTTGATTAGAATCATCAGAAATGATCAGAACTGGTTCAGAGAGGCCCAAACAAAACATGTACATTCTATATCTATTCAATTTATCTTGATGAGTACAACAAAATTCATAAACTAAGTTTCTAACTTTTGTTTACGAAACCTGTAGAACTCAAGTATTTCCCAATGGATTCAGATAACTGAACATGAAATTATCCCTCTAAAATGCAGGGATCTTAGCAGACATGATTTGAACTCCAATTTAATATTCCGCAACACTGACTTTATCTCTCAAAATGACTCGGATATAGGATATTGAAACTGGAACCTTCATTACAATCATTAGAATGATCAGAACTGGTTTAGAGGTCCAAACAAAACACTTACATTTTGTATTTGTTCAAGGGCTCGTGCATGCAAATTTGCAAAGTTGACAGCGCACGACTATCAGATTCACCACCATGCCTGATTGCAGAAATCTCGCGCGACAAAGGACCCGGGTCCGGTCGATGACGACATATAATGTCATCAACTGGGCCGTCGCTTTCCACCGGGAAGTCGCGGCTTACGAGTCTTACAACATATTATCCGCGATGACAAAGATCGGGAACGTGCATATGATCGAAGCAGACGGTTTTGCTGCTGTCCCGCCTCGCGCCCGCTGATCAGTCTGACCACTTTGAAGAAACGTAAAATTATGGCTGTCATCGTGTATAACTCATCGCCGTTCTGGATTTATCTCAAGTTTTATAGAGAATCATCAACAAATAAGGGTCTTACTATCATCTACGAACTTGAGAAAATTGCGCTATGGAGTGAAAGTGAGAAAAACCGAGCTGATCACAAAATTATAGAATGAAGTATAACAGCATGCCTCACCACAGGAGCAGACGACATCTGTACAGCGCTCCTCATGGAAGTTTCTTTCTCTACTTTCGTGGAATTTTGCTCCATAGCGCAATTCTCACATGCATTTTGTTAACGCATACGAAATATGAAGGGATTTGGTTAAGTAAAACTTGAGATATTCACAGAACGGATTCTGGTTAATCTCCCTAGCTTTTTCAAGATGGCCGCGGACTACGGCCTCGCCTTAACACCAGTGGTCGCTCTTGGGCCACCAATTTTAGGGGGACCTAAACCCCACGCTAACCACGAGGGGTGGTTGTCCCGGTAACGGTAGGGGGAACCCTGAATTCCGCCTCTGTAGTCGTGTCGGTCGGTGACTGGACGGGATCATGCTACAGGGTGCGGGAGTTAGAACATCATCTGAAGCCACCGAACTGAAGGCGCGGTCGGTAAGTGGGGAGATCCATGAACAGGGTACTGGCGTCTGTGGGCGTGAGCAGGTGGAACCATTCACACGACCAGAGGCACAGGGTAAGGGGAGGGATAATGAAAAGGAGGAAATGACGGCATCAAGGACGAATTTGGATTATTACGGAGCGAAACTGACGACTGGATGTCCCGTCTAAACACAACTATTGGCAACATCGAGCGGAGAGCCAGCTGAAGTCACCGAGCATGCGACTGCAAAAAAGTCTAAGAAGAAGCTTGTCAAGTAAAGCTAGCAAGGCTAGCAACCGACGTGAAGGGTCAAAATCTGCCAGAACGACAGCTTCAAAGCTGGAAGAGACAGTCAGCTACACCTTCGAGGCACTTCTCCGGAGTGCCGCGGGGGCATCAGCTTTTTTAGCTCCAATGAGTTTGAATCTCCCCTCACAGAGTGTAGGATCGGGGAGCCAACAGAGGAGGAGTACGTAAGTCTCATCAATCAAGAGCATAAAGCGGACGCGGAGGAGCGATCATGAATGCGTGATCGTAGTCCTATAAAAATATAATGCTCCATAGATTTCTCACAATCCTCCACCATTCTGCCGCTATTTAACTGATATCATCCGAGGTCCAGCTTGACTCGTCTTAGGAAATTAACTCGTTGATATCGACCTGAGTTTGAATCCACCGCTCTCTCTGAAAATTCGGGGGAGGCTGAGGTTTTTGATCCGAGTGGACCGGCCTTCGCTCGGAATTACCCTCAAACTAATCTTGCCCGATTCCTAACCACACAGTTCAGGAGGAGAGAGGATATTCGGATCTTCACACGAATTTTTAGAGAACTTCCAAGAATTGATGTTCCTGAAATTACCGCATCGGATAATTCGATCAAATGTTGGTAGGCTATCGAAACGCTTGAACATGGAGGAATGATTTGCTCGTACTGACAGCTGTTGATTCATGCTCCAAGAAACGATTAAGAGGAAATGAAACATAGCCATCTAGGTTGAAATAACTCGATGGCAGGAAGAGACCGACCTATTCGTACTTAATTGTCCATCCCAACCCGTGATTGAAGAATCCCGCATAATGGAAGGCATGCGGAATTTCGCAAAGGCAAACTGACTGGCCTTGGATTTGCTTCCTACCTTGAGTAATACTCAAGAATTACAAAATGTCGTTTTGGAACATGTTGACTTAATAATGATGATTATTAATTCCTTCGAAGGAATTAAGATAGACAGACTCGATATTTTGATGTTGAGAAACAGTCACATATCAACTCTTCCGCATCAAGTTCACCTCTCAGAGAATCATTACCGGAAAAATTACTGAAATACTTGAGAAGCTGTAAAAATACGCATATCCGGAGGAGGCTTTCATTGCTGGATGGAAATTTACTTTCCAATAAACGGTTCTTCGGGATTATCAACAAATCTTCATTCTCATCGGTTGCACTTAGAGACTCATACATGTTGGACGACCTGGAAGATTTGTCGAAGTAGTTTCTCTTCTTCTCACCACACAGCACGAAAATACTGAATCCCGACTTTCTCAAAGCTTCTCTTGGATTATCGCTACTCGTACCAGATCGGTCGTGGAGATTCTCTTGAACATCAAATCTGAAGATTTTGAAACAAACTACAGCAATCCATTGAAATATCAATACCTCAATATTGTTCTTAGCCAGGTTCAAATTGAACAGTATTCAATACTCCGTTGAGACGAGTTATTTCATTCGAGAGTAGCTGACCTAAATCATTATGACATGATAAAGAACTTCCACCCAGGAATGTTCACTAGAAAATGGAAATTGAGACGATTGAATACATCTTCAGTATCAATCAATTCTTCTAGAGTTTCTACAATCCAGATAGATCTTATGAGTAGTGTCCACTGTTTTCGTCGAATTTAATGGATCATGCATATACAGTAAAAAAATTTTGTGTCAAAATAACCGCGCGCTCTATCATCATTTATTCCCAATACTACGACATACGAATATTATATAATGGATGAAATTCATAGATAAAATCATCATGTCTACAAATCATGTGCTTTCATAATTTTTACTCGTAAATGTCATAATCTCTGAACAAGGGACATATATCCATCATTTTTAGTTGGGATATATATGTAAGACCATTTTGGCTGGGATGTTGATGATTGTAGCTCTCCCTCAAAAACTGGTATATATCAGAAACAAGCAAAGGATGATTCGCCCTCGGCGGGAGAGGAGGAACGCCCTGAACTCCATACGCTATGAAACACATGCGCTCATCTGAGCATTCCAGTCCACGCATTCTAAATGTTACACATAGGTTCCAAAATTGTTGATGGGACAATGCTCTTTTCGTCTTCACTAAATAGCTGACAAAATCAACCTCCCCTGGAACAAGATTCCCATAATATATTCATATTGAACTAGCGGTGATTGCCTCTCTCGCTACCGCTCGTTCGGCTAGCAAATGGTCCCGATAAGTTATGGGACCCAAAAATGTGTTTGTAACTCAATAAAATATTAAAATATCGTAAACTAATATTATTCTACATGAGTTCTAGAACATCTCTAATGTTTATTCTTCAATCGACGTGTAGTGCCATTCAAAGCTGGAATGTTCTGCGACGCGAAAGGTATATTTATCTTGTTCTTCTTATTCATTTTTTCAATAAGCCTGGTCCACTGCAATATTTTTCATATATTCCAACTTATTTTGAATTTTGTTGCGAGATCTTCGATAGAATACAAAAATATTTGATTATCACTTAAACTAAATTATCACCAACTATGGTGACATTCTCGTATGTTTTGTATTTTAGTATACAACTACCTTAGGACGAATGAAATTTAACTTTGCTTCTGAGTAGAATTCTAACTGAGGAGACCACAAACGTACATACACGTGCGCTCAAACACGCACAAAACTCACGCGTGCATACACTCTTACAAGCACGTTTGCCACCTACCACCCGCGCCCCTCTACACTCCGTCCGCTCCGCACGTGTTAAGCGCGAGGTTAGAGTGGAGGAATCTTGCTGCTCTTCGGACCGCTCGTTACAACCCATACACACACATTCACACATACACACATATCTCTGCGTTCAAGCTCACACACACGCACACACACACGCATGCACACACATCTACCTCCTTCCACCTACCTGCAGGCACTCTCCACATTCTTTCCGCACTCTCTCAAGCAGGGTTGTCAAGCGTAGTAGAGTCCCTCCCCTCAAGCCCCTCCAGTCAAGTGCAGAGAGCGTCGCGGCTCGCGGCGAAGGAGCCCCTCCCCTGCGACGCCGCGGCGCGCTCTACACATGACTGGAGGGGCTTGAGGGGAAGGACTCTACCACGCTTGACTGCCCTGCTCTCAAGCGCGAGATGAGAGAGAGGGAGAGAGGAAGAAAGAGAGAGAGAGAGTGGAGTTATCTTGCTGTTTCCTCCACCGCTCGTTATAGCCCATACACACATTGACATGGCCGCGCCGCTCACACCAAGCACACTTAAAATTCTGTAGCTAGAAGAAACTGAAGAAGGGTGAGAGAGCGCTATCCAAGGGTATATAAAGAGCCGCGAAGTGCTGCCACAGTCAGTCTCGGGCAAGAGGTCGACCAAAGCGGAGTTCACTTCAAACTTGGAGAATCATCGCTATGCAACATAACTCTAACGAGTAAGATCAAGGAGACAATGTTCAGAAGCTCAAGAAAGGGTGAACATCAACAATCCCAACGAAGTCAACCGATGTTACAAGAATTGAAACGTAAGTATTCTTTTAATCAACTCGTGATATGAAATATGAATTCATCTATAATACACTCGAAATTAATTACATATTTCAATCGATTTTTTTACGATTCAAATATAGGGACTAAAATACGAATATATCTCTATGAGCGAGGAATGAAACTGGACCACCAAAAGGATTTCCTCCAACAGCGATCTTTATTAGAAAGCGTACAAGGAAGTGCCAACTACGTTTCTCTGGAAGGATCATCAATTGAATTGTGAGTACTTTTAATCAATATAAAAGTATAAGAATTCTCAAAATGTCTTGGAATTTTTTAATTAGTTTTGCAAATATTCATCGGGATCATATTATAACGCGCTTTAAGCGTTACATTTTTTTAACGTTTCACTGTCAATTTGAATAAAATTTCATAAAGTGTTGTCAAATGGTCTCAAAATACAAAAATTGATATAATACGTTTGACAAACTATTAAGTTTAGAAGGAATGATAGTGATATAAGGGAAAAATTATCTGTATGAAATGAGAATTCCAAGAACAAGAATCTTCGGGATGAGAAAGAAGAAATATCCCTCCGTTAGCATAACTACCTAGACTTTCTTAGTTCTTCCAAATGAAATATGATAAGTTCAGATTTATATATATTCATCAATTTTTATATCTATTTATATATTCTTATATATAGTTTGGAATTCATATTTTGATCAATTACTTATACGATTTCATCAGAAAAACATTGTAAGAATTTATGAATATTATGGAAAGAAATGAAAATTATCTCGGTTGGGACATTCACCCCAGCCTTCCCCATTTACTCCCTTTAGCATAAGAATTAGAGTACGAACAAATATAATTGACAATATTGTGTCAAAGTTTGTTGAATTTCCAATTGAATTCAGACTCTGATGAATTTGGCCAATATACTGATTCCTCATTTTCAGGTTCATTCATAATAAGCGTTACAAGAACGTTTTTCACATCAACTGTTTAACATAAAATAGAGACACTACTTGTTGTTACAATATTCTTACAAGATGAGGGAGATGCAGTATCCTTTACACAAACTGCATTCCAGTATATTTTAATTGAAAAATCATCGAAAATAATTGAAAGCAAATTGACTGTTTTGACGATAGGACTGAACAAATGTAAAATCATTAACTTTATTATGAAGCATCAAATCATTCAAGACGGAGGTTTCGAGAGTTGGGCTGCATCTGGTGCACGGTTGTACAATGATCTCACCAAGGGGTCGAGAGAAAGTTCAATCTTCTATATCCTCATCAGCTTACTCGACAGATCCCTATTCAAATTTTCACCATAATCACCATTGCAATTCTCAACTTTCTATACACGCCCTTGATGGCTTCTTGTTTTAGGAAGTTCGTTCGAATTGTAAGTTATTTTAGCTCTGAAATTTGAGGGCTACAGACAAACGTACTTTCGACATTTCCCAGATAATTAGGAGGAATCAGTATATAGATCAAATGACTCAGTGATTTTTCTCACATAACATATCTTTAAGCATGATCATCGTTTTATTGATACATTATTTGTTGTTAAAACACTTTTCAAAACTGGATCAATGCAGTAAATATCCTTTTAGCGAACTGCATTTTAGTATACATTTCAATACTTCAAATTGTTGCAAAATGGACATACTCACACACCAACAGAACACCCATATTTGACATAGATGATGACGTTGCGGTGACTTGCTTGGGCCATGGCTCAAGAGTAACATACTCCGCTGAGAGCGACCGACGCAAAATATCCAATACCGATTCATCAACAACTCACACTCGACTTATGAACAATATTAATTCAATTATGCAATTTAATTATACGATTCTCAACTTCCTATACACGCCCTCAATGGCTTACTGTTTTAGAAAGTTCGTTCGAGTTGTAAGTTATTTTAGCTCTGAAATTTGAGGGCTACAGACAAACGTACGAAAGACTTCTCCGAAGAATTTCATGAATTCTGAAATATATCATTAGCTGCGCTTCTCATAGTTTTTAACTTCATTTCCTAATCCAAAAAATCATAAAAAGCGTTAAATACATCCCAAATAAACTAAGCGCCTCGCTGGCGAGTATGGGCAGACAAAAAATCGAGCGAGGCGCTGTGCCTTATATAATTTGACTTGGGGGTTTTCTAACCTCACACATTTTTCCCAACTTACTTATTTCAACCACCCGGGTGCACAAACATCTCCTGCCTCTCTATTCATGGCTGTTTTCATACGGACTCACTGTTCGTGTCATCAATTTTCCGATTCTGACCGCTGGGACTTTTATTTCGCTTCGCCAATTTTCACCACTCCAACAAAATTATCCATTCAATTTGTTTAGACCCTCGAATGTAGCTTCGATTCGTTTAGACCTCGAACGCTTAGCTTCGATTCGAGAGTTGTCGACGAGCGAGTGAGAGAGAGAAAATCCGTCTGCTTTGTTTACACCGCCATGCATCGCGGTGCCGCAATCTCAATTAGTGCATGCATTCCTTGTTTGGACAAAATAGATGCAAAATGTGTTTTCATGGAAAAAGGAGCCATTGAGAGAAAGGTGTTCCTTAAACGCGGTATATTGTGTAAACCTGTGCAAGATGTATGCTGGGGTTCTTTGCCCCATCAGATTAGGAGTTTATAGATCAACTTTGAAGTCTTGTATGTGATGCAGTACTAAATGTCTTCAGTCTCTTAAAGAATCAGGGAGCATTTGCCAAATACATGAGAATATGGCTTTGTGGTCGAATAAGTCACTTCATCTACGTTAATACTTGTGATATTGCTTTCCATGTTTTTTTTCTAAACATTCAGTCAGAAGTTGGATGGGGAGTTTCAGCGATTGATTATATGTTATTACATGCATACTCTGAATAATCTAAATGAATAGAGATTGAGCGGGTATTATTTTACTCTTGGTCTACTGATATCAAGAGTCGATATCGCTGTGAGGACCAGACAATACATTCTATTATTTTGATTGCTTCTGAGCTGACTTTTGAGTTCTATTCATTGGTGTCATCAAGTTAGAAGTTTGAGAGCTTGTCTGTGCCAAGAAATATTGGCAAGTGGTCAAGCGCTTTTGATAGAACTACCACACACTTTCACAATATTTCAGATCCAGATTAATAACTCTTTCATCGTCACAATCATACATGCAACTTATGGGTCCATGTAGTACTACTAAAAAGTTCTAGCAGAGTAATTGCTGCTCCAAGAAAGTTTGAAATCGTGGGTTGTAACTCATGAGTTGAGATGTGATGTGGAGAAGATATTTAAGCGCTCTATAAGATGGGAATTTGAATTTTTGGACACTATAGCAGTTGAAGCTTGAAATTCTGCTAACAACTTTTGACTATCAGTGAATCAAATATTCATGTAGGGTAGCAAAACCTATGTCACTCAAATTATCTTGTGACTAAAGTTGACTTGGATCGGTTTTTTCTCCTCTTGTATTATTTCTTAATACTATTTCACTCCAAATATTGATGTCAAGTTTGAAACCAGGGATATGCTAATTCTCTGGTTCTAAAACATATCCTGAACAATGCGGAATCAGGAGATTCCTAATCACAATCATAACATCCCAACTCTCTCTCTCTGAATAAGGAATGTCTAATATTGTTCAAGCATTGATGTTATGATTATGATAAGGAAATTGTCTAAATCCTTATAAATAAGGTGAGTTCTAGAATAAGATAAAGAGTACTGTCTGGTTCAAAAATATAGAATCAATACTTGGGTGGAATGATATTGAAGAATTTCTCAAGTAAATCAAGAGCCGTTCCAAGTCAACTTGATCAAAAAGATGATCTGAGTGAAATAATTGTTTATATTCTAGAGGGATATGTGATTAACAGATTGTCAAAAGCTGTGATTAGATAAGGAAGTTGATTTCTTCATTTTGATTTTCATGAGAAAGAAATTAGATCCTTCCCCCCTCCATTCACTTCTTTCAAAAGTATAATTTGGCGAGTATGAGTTTGTTCCTCAAAACTCATTGATTTCTATCAGGTTTTCACAGTAAAAATGATGATTGATTCAAATCATCTGTGTTACATGATTTCAACTCTTGAAAGAAATGAAATCAAAGGAACTATGTCGAGTATTCCTGTAAGTTTGAGAGACCAACCATTTTCCGGGCAAAATACTCATGGCATTGTTTCAACTCGTGAAAGGAATGAAATGAATGAGAAACCATGTCGAGAGTTTTTCGAACAAGTTTGATTGTATAAGGTGATGGATTTCGGAAATTTTGCACAGTCTTTCTCATTCGTTGTTTGTTGGATCCAAACCTTGGATTGGAAGAATTGAAGAAATCAAGTATAGTCGATTAAAGAATCACGCTAATTATCCTCGAAACTGTAGATCTTTCTTTGAAAATGTAGAGCGAATCACTCGTCGCTCTTTTTGATAATTCTTATAGTACATGAGAGAGCAACGAGTGATTTGCTCCACATTTTCAAAGAAGAATCTACAGTTTCGAAAATAATTAGCGTGATTCTTCAATCAACTATACTTTATTCCTTCAATTCTTCCAATTCAAGGTTTGGATTTAACAAACAACGAATAAGAAAGACCGTGCAAAATTTCCGAAATCCATCACCTTATACAATCAAACTTGTTCGAAAAACTCTCGACATGGTTTCTTATTCATTTCATCCCTTTCACGAGTTGAAATAATGCCATAAGTATTCTGCCCGGAAAATGGTTGGTCTCTCAAACTTACAGAAATACTCGACATAGTTCCTTTGATTTCATTCCTTCCAAGAGTTGGAATTATGTAATACAGCTGATTTGAATCAATCATCATTTTTACTGTGGAAACCTGATAAAAATCAATGAATTTTGAGGAACAAACTCATACTCGCCAAATTATACTTCTGAAAAAAGTGAGAATGAAGGGGGGAAGGATATTATCATACTCAAGACCGCTATCAAAACGTAAAATCATTCACAAAAAACTTTTCATTGTCTGGTCAACGTGTTTGAAGGGTTAAGCCAACCATAAAAATAGCACTTTCGAAATTCTCAAATAAATTATAATTCCATCCTATCATGCCCACCAGTCACCACTGCTCTTCTCATAACAGTCTTATGAGCTCACGAAAACACATTTACTCATTATAACCAAATCAATACACTAAAATCACTTCCATTTCCACCATATAGAGCCGGTACCGCATGAAGTTAGACGTCTTTATGACGCAGTAAGGGTGTATTGGGCTGCCTCTGCGTGGAAACTAAGATGATTTTATACACACACACACACACATCATTTCCACCATATGGAGCCGGTACCGCATGAGGTTAGACGTCTTTACGACGCAGTAAGGGTGGATTGGGCTGCCTCTACGTGGGAATTGAAGTGAATACACACACACACGCCACCCTTCATGATCAACTCATACAACTACCTGTAACATTACGCACAAAATACACACACACACACACACACACACACACACATATGGGTCAGATCAGTATCTTTCGGCAAAACCGTCCGCACGACCCCCGCTGATCTTTTCGCTAATTTTTTACATGAAAGTTGGCACCAAATATAGTACTTCCCCAGAGTTTCACCCCCCTAAAAAATTTTCTACGCCCGCTAGAATTTCTTCAAGTTTGAAAAAAGGCCTTTTTAGCGTTTTTTGAGAAAATTGCGATATTGATCGAAAATATCGTAGCGAGGCGTGCGAAGTCGCATTTTCTTCGTTTTGATGTCAACTTTTGGAGAAAAAATATGCAAGACTCTCAAAACCAAATGTGTTCAGTCTACACGACGATACGTAAAGTCACTTTTTCTCGATTTTTAGACCATTTCGGAATGGACGCTATTCCGACGCATCTGAATCTTTTTCAATCTAACTCAATTAGTCTTGTTTGTCTCGGGACACCCTACAATTTGCGCTTTTGCGCGTCTGAGTCTTTTCGCGGATTTTCGTGTAATTTTTGAAGCGGTTGCCGCTCTCTTCCTGCGCATGCGCACATCTATACTGCTCCGGGAGTATCCTCAATTGATAGCCCTTGTAATTTCCCTCAAAATGACCTCCTGACAAAGTCTTTTTGTTGCAACTGAACCAGAAATCTAGCTATTTCAAGGCAGAAAGAAATCACCATTACCCAAATGGCAAGCCTCGGCCACTTCTTGTCACCCTGAAAACCTGTGAGTTGGGGTACTTTCAGCACTTCGAGTTTTTCCTGCCGTAGAATAGGTAGATCTCTGGTTCATTTGCATCAAAAAGACTTTGTCAAGGGGTCATTTTGTAGGAAATTGCAAGAGCTATCAATTGAAGGTAGTTTCGAAGCAGTACACATGTGCGCATGCGCAGGAAGAAAGCGGCAACCGTCTCAAAAATTACACGAAAATCCGCAAAAATGAGGGTGTTTGTAAAATTCATAGGTCCAACAGATGGCCGGAACACAGCGCCAAATTCTTTCCACATGTTTGGGACACTTGAAAGAACATCTGTGTCAAGTTTTGAGTCGATTGGTGGAGGGCGATGGATTTGGCGAATTTGACAAATCGGGCATTTTTCAATAACTCACCAACTTCTAATGGACAAAACTCGGGCCGAAATCATCCGATTTGGACGTGCAAAAACGCAAATTGTAGGATTTACAAGACAAACAAAACTAATTAAGTTGGATGAAGAAAATATTCAGATGCTTCGGAATAACGTCCATTCCAAAATGGTCTGAACTTCGAGAAAAAGTGACTTCACGTATCGTCATGTAGACTGAACGCATTTGGTTCTGAGAGTCTTGTATTTTTTTCTGAAAGTTGACATGAAAATAAAGAAAATGCGACCTCGCACGCCTCGCTACGATGTTTCTGATCAATATGGCAATTCTCTCAAAAAACGCTGGAAAAGGTCTTTTTTCAAACTTCAAAAAATTCTAGCGGGCGTAAAAATTTTTTTAAGGGGTCTGAAACTCCGGGAAAGTACTATTTTTGGTGCCTACTTTCATGTAAAAATTGGCGAAAAGATCCGCGGGGGTCGTGCGCACGGATTTGCCGAAATTTACTGATCTGACCCTATATATATATATATATATATATATATATATTTTTAGTTATAGACATTTATGACGACCAATTTTACAAATATACCCACTTATGACGACATTTTCGGTTATGACGACCGGTCGTCATAACATTTACAAATATACCTACTTATGACGACCAAAATTTTCTTTACGTATACATGACTTATGACGACCGGAAACGGCTGTCTCAGAAAACTTCTGTTATCTCCTCGGCGGTCATCTCCCACGAGGGATGGTTAGTGTTTTGAACGCAAAACGGAGTCTCAGCACACGTCTGTCATCTCCTCGGCGGTCATCTCCCACGAGGGATGGTTTAGTGTTTGAACGCAAAACGGAGTCTGAGCACACGTCTGTCATCTCCTCGGCGGTCATCTCCCACGAGGGATGGTTTAGTGTTTGAACGCGAAACCACTGTCTAAGCAGAACAACTGTTATCTCCTCGGCGGTTATCTCCCACGAGGGATGGTTTAGTTTTTGAACGTAAAATCACTGTTTTAACCCCCGGTCGTCATAACATATTGATAAGTGTAACAACGGTATCTATACTGTCGGTCGTCATAAGTACTGTATAGATGAGTTTATATATATATATATATATATATATATATATATATACATACACATGGTATACTTGATATTTTATGCCGTCAAGTTGGTAGCCCTGATTGTGGTTTCAGGTTGGCAACACTGACAGGCGGCATCCGGGCGGACAGATTTTGGATTGGCGATTAATTATTCCTTTGCTATGCTCCGACGAATGTAATTGATTAACTAACCCTCTCCCATCGTCTCCAAGGGAACGTAGGGAATCATTACTCTAGCCATGATTCCAATCAGTTCTGAAATGTAGAGCACAAATCCCAATTTCACTGGAACAACAATATTTTTCACAAAATTGCGAGCGCAGAATGGATCGATATGAAAACTGAATACACTCGGTTTTCAAGATGCCCGCAAAATCCAGCTCCTTGACAGTGCAAGCGTCGGACTCTGTATGACATCTGAACAAGCAGAGAAACCTTCAGATGAAAAAGTCCTATAGTTCGCTTGTAAGTGAGGGAGAAAAATGATGGTGTGGGTAAATGATCACAAACGAGGGTGTCTGGGGTTATACTAGATGCGAAGGTTTTCCCCGCGTGGATCGCTAAGCATAATCTACAGAGCTATGAAGCCCATTTTTATGTCTTGGCGCTCTCAAAATGTACGCTGTGGAGGGTTAGATTCCGAGATGCGCGCGCGCGCGTTTGGATCATAGACATAGAAGTATAGACTGCTGGTCCCGTATACTCGCCGTTGTCATCGAGACATAGACCTTTGCGTGAGAGTGAAAGAGACGGCATGCTCCAAGGCGCACGCTTTTAACACGCGATTTCTATGTTGCGTCTCTCTCACTCTCATTGGGGGCCTCGACGTCAACGGCGAAGATACGGGACCGGCAGTCTATACTTCTATGTCTATGGTTTGGATGTCCGAAGAGGAAATTTTCATGCATTGGTTGACTATGGCAAGGCTTTCACGGGTTAGTGAGGCGTGCGCGCGAGGAAGAATTCGAAAGTCATGTTCGAAAAGCCAGTGTGGGAATTCAGCCCCAACAAGGCAATGACTTGAGCCCTGAAGCGCGCAAGGAAAGAAACAAAAGGATCAAATAGGTATAGATCAGGAAGAGGAAGACGTGCTGTTTGTACCTATGCTCGTGAACATCATCACTTGCAGCGATTTTGCGGCTCGCGATGTAGTCGTAGCATGCAAGATAGCCTCGAAGGTTTGTGCGTGTGGTCTGCATGCGGGCGCGGAAGCCGCGTGGAGATGCTTGCACTGAGAGAGCTCTCGACGCGCACGAAACCTCGTTTGCAGCGAGAGAGCTTCCGTCGGCGCAAGAAAACTTGCCGCAAGCCTGCATCGATGCGCGTGTGGGAACGCATCGCAAGCGAAAGCTTGCCGCGAATTTGCATCGATGCGCCCGCGGGAATGTGCTGCGAGCGAGCCACTGGGGAGTATCGATCACGGTCGCTAAATGAAGTCCTTCGTACTTGGGTTTAGTCGTACATCGAGTGGTTACTTCCCTGTGTGGAGGGAGATGAACCACAGTTGAATAATTTATTCCCATAAAATCGTGCCCCCCCCAGGGGAAGGTGCATTTGATTTTTGAAATCCAAAAATAGCAGAGGCATTTCGGTCGACAATAGATCAATGCATACGGTGCTCTTGAACCAACTGTAGGTGGAAGGTCTTTACTCCTCCGAGATTCTTGTGGAATCTTTCTCAGCATGATTTCTTGATCATTCTCCAACAAGAACCAACATATTTTGTCGACCCGTTTTTTAAAATTCACTCTCTTCCATTCCTGATTAATTTACTTATCTTAATCTCATTTAGTAGACAAGTTTCTGAGGGTTTAATGTTGCAACTAAAAGATGATCACTAAATCACATCTAATCTACATAAATCTAACGTAATGCTCAACAGTTGCAGTTCAAACTACTCCCAAGTGCAGCAGTAATGACGAGATGGCTAACCGAGACGGAATCTTCGTGTTTGACTTTTTGTTAACCCAAAACTCGACATTTGGAGCTTTTCTGTTGTTCCGGTAATAAACTAAATTCATCGTTTGAGCATGATATATCTGCATTCCGTGCAATATATCTTGACTTGGGAGTGAGAATCACCCCAAAAGTGCATGGTGTGATGTTTCACGCAGCAGAGTTCAGCAAAATGACCGATAAAGGGTTCGGGGTTCTCAGCGAATAAGCAATGGAATCTGTTCATCAAGATTTCAGTGCCACTTGGAGCAAAGTATCGTCCAACCATCCCATATAATGAGATGAATTCAATAGATTGAAATAAATAACACTGTGATTCGCTTGCCCCAACTGTGTATTACTGACAGGAACTCCCACATATGCAATTGTTATTACGGAGAACAAGAATTGCGAGTAGACGAATTTCTTACAAGGTTTTCCTAGCCATAACTCAGCCATGTAGCTCATCATTCACTTGAGCAGCTATTTGAAACTGCAACGTTGAGCCCTGAGAAAGTTGTCTGATGCATGTGATTTACATAAGTGAGTTGATCAAAAATTTTAAAAACTGAATTAAAAAAAAAGGGGTCGCCCAAATGTTTTGATTCTCTTCAGAAAATGATCCAGAAATCATGCTGGAAAAGATCCCACAAGAATCTCGGAGGAGCAAAGACCTTTCAATGAAAGTAGGTTCAAGAGCACCGTGGGTATGTATGATGGGAACAAGGATCTGCACTTTACAAACATGATGAATTGTAGAGGTTTCAGCTTAATTCGATAGATACTTCTTACTCAAGTATTGAAGTGCTTCAGGAGGATGTCAGTTCATGGCCGTATCTATATTCAGATCGTTACCGGACGGCTTGCGCCACGAGGCAACTGCGTGGGCCACAACAGTGGTTCATACGTTAGAAGGTTAGTGGCCCTGAAAAGAGCCGATTGGGGTTTGTGGGTTAGCCCTGAAAAGTTCAAATGTCGCAGTTTGATGGTTCCGGAGGTCCGTCGATCTTGGCGATGTTCCAGGAAGCTGATCAGGAACGGGCCGACCACCGTGGGAGTTGCTCCTGCAACCCTCATCGAAGCCCCAAGTGTGGGAAGCGCGCCATTGGGGCCAGCATCGCCTGCTTCAGCTAGCGCGTCGTGGAGAGTGTGTAACTGGCGGATCCCGTCTCCTTGGGTTGACACTCCTGCCCTCGGGGGCCGGCTAGTAGATGGCGTCGTCCATCGTCGTGCTGGATTCGTAAAACTCGCCTCGAGCTTCCGGTTCCGTGTGGTCCTGGGTCAAGGGTGGTCTCCCACGTGAAGAAGTCCGCCTGAGCGACGTAAGAGCTCCAGGGCGCGTTGAGGGCCGGAGAAGCTGCAAACATCGGCTCGAGAGACGGATTTGGACTGCCACTAGGTCGGAGCACTCCCGAGCGCGTGAGCGCTGTAGAAGTGGACCTAGGTATCCGTCCGGTGGTCTCCCGAACACGTCAGTGCTGTAGGAGTCCAGCCGGAGGAGCCGTCGACAAAGTTGGTTTGGGCACCGGTTTTGAAAACACGGTGCCCTGTTCTGATAGCGGGCAAGGATGGGCGCCACCTAGCGGTAGTGTGACAAACTGCTCGGGCTTTTGAGCCACCCGAGGCTATGGTGTGGGAAAGGAGACAAGGAAGGGAGATTGTGCGCAAGGCGTGGGATTTGTCAGCTGGTAACAAGATCACCAGTTATAATGACGTGAGAATGAGGGAGTAGATAAGTAGGAATTACGCCACGAAATTCATCTTTCCACGTGGCTTGGGATTCACGACATATCTCAGCGAAGGACAACTTTGTTCTGCTTACTTTTATTTCATAAGGAGTCCATTCAGGCTCATGACGGAACTCTCCCCCCTAAGAGGCAAGTAGTTCGACGTCAGAATCAGATCCAGTGTGCAGACCAAGACCACCACCTCCTTTGCCTATTTGTTCACGACGGCGAAATGCTCAACCATGGAGTGAGTACGGCCTTTAGGAATCAAGAGGATTCGAGAAAGTTCCCGAGAAAGCGATGATATCGTAACTTTCCACGCTGGTCTGATATTCGGAGAGGATCCCGAGAAGCCATAGGTCTAAAGTGCGTTCATGTTGATGTGCCCATTAGTTAACGTAGATTCCTGCTGTGTGCTTTGAGAAGAGGAAGAAAGCCCTGGACTTGCGCATCTTCGAATTAGAATGTTATTATGCACATCATGAGTAATTTTGTAGATATTTTGTCCTTGATGTTTAATATATGAGACCAAATAATCATCTCATATGTTATTATGCACAATTGCTACGTTATCTTCTCGCAGACGTGGGGGGCTATTGAAGCAACTTGAAGCCAGTATCGGTTCCGGGTTAACGGTCTTCGTGTGCTTCATGTAAATAGTGAGCTCATGTTGAATAGGATAAGCGTAACCCAGAGCACTCGATTCGGTGAGAGCTGCGCGGTAGACAGGGCCAGGAATAACAGAGGACAGCTTAATCTTTTAATCGCCGCCCGAGCCAGAAGTTGATCGAGGAGTCTGGTCAAGTGCTCTACCTTCGTTGATCTGAACAGTGTCACGCATATCAGGTGACGCATATTTGAATGATGTCTAAAGGACGCGATGAGGGGTGCAAGTGCAGATGCGGAAGAGGTGGTAAGGAGCGTATCCACATTGACTTCAGCAAGCTGCCACTGACGACAGGAAAAATTATTGGCCTCTGACCTTCCAAGCGCAGCATACATCAACCTAGCTGCATGTGTAAGATTTGGGCTATGAGTATCTGAAATACCACTGAATTGGACTCCATATGTGTCGGTCAGGGCGCGTGTGCTGATAATCCCAGCCCGACATTCGCCACGGAGGGAATCTACGGCGTGCGATTGAGCAGCATGAGTCTGGTCAACTTCGATTGAGAGAGCATCGAATCCGGCGCGCAACTCGCCTACTTTGGAACGATTGGTCGACGTCGAGTCAATATACATCGTTCTGATATAGAGGAGTGGGCGCGTCGTTTGCATACGCAGCGGAAGGATCATCGGCCATGACGGGAACAACAATCAGCGAAGTCTGAGTGGGACCAGAGCTGGGGTGATGTAAATCAGAAATAGGCTCGAGATCTGCCGATGGTGACGGGGGGTGATCGTGGTCTCACGGGATTAGTATACCCAGATGGTGGGCTCGTTTGTTCTGGGCTAGCGTGCGACTGCAGTGGCATGCGATCGACACTTACGGTTGTTGGAGAGAGATAGATGTAACAGTGGAAGGCACATAGATCGGATTGGAACAATTCAATATGGATCTATGTCACTTAATCGATAGATCTGTTGATTAAAATCAGCTTGCATTAGCCGAGTCATGTAATAAACTCATGGAGAACTCGATGTTGCCTTCGGGTATCTGGTCCAGCAGCTGAGGGACGTGTCTGAGACTCACTTCCACAGCCCTAATAAATTGTTATGATTCCATTTTCGCGACTTGTTGTTGTTATCAGATAACATAAGAGTACACAACACCGCAGCCGATTGCTAGTCTAGTGCATGGCTGTGCACAGCTGTGCACGCTCGCATTGCGTTGGAATATATATAATATATAACAATGTTATGCAGATGCAGCTTGTGGGCACTTACGGAAGTGGGTAATGATGCGATCAATCCCAATCTACGACGTCAACTTTACCACGACGAACAAATCCGGCAGATTGATGACAGTCTGGTTGGCGGGAGACAGTGATCACGCGACATCGATTTGAACGGGCGTCCAACTTTCAATGATTATTCAAAAATATTTATCGTCCGCCAAATGAAAAACTGTATTGTAACTTTGTTTTTCACGTCAATAACTTCATTTCAAAAGAGTAATTCCATTGCATGCGTGTTCTCTATCAAGAAAATCAGTGCCGATATGAGGTAATTCCAGACTCTTTTGACTTTTGCTGTCACACCTCTATCATTTGGGCTGTGTGACGTGTAATGAGGCCTAACCAGTCAAATTTCCTTCGTTCGGATGTCCTAGAAGTGGACATCAAATTTGAACTGGATTGGTAGATGTGGATAGATAGCAGATCCAATCAAGTGCGAGAAAATACCCAAAAATCGACGAAATTCCATGTCACTCGAACCAACTCTCAAAATTCGATAAGCTTTCATGGTTTTAGCTTATTACAGCAAGTCTGTTACTTTGCAGGAGTGTTTCTCATGATCCAAAGTTATGACTTATCTCTTCCAGGAAGATGTACATCGATGTACTCAGCCGTGACACGCATTGGACAGTCTGTCGCTCCATTTCGATGAAAAATCATTACGCCTGCTCTTAGGCTCATACACTTTCTAGCGTATCCCAGAGGTACTTGTCTTTCTCTCCCAAGAATGAAGGAATCGATCTATTGCAGGTCTATGTATATCGAAGTGAAAATCGAGGAATCGCATTCAACCGAAAGAAAATCAGTATCACACATGGTATATTTACGCCGTTCTCGGCGGTGTACACTCGCTGTAATCGACGGACGGACTCCAAATTACCGAGACTTAATGGATGATAGTATCAAGATACCATATCCACCTCGCTACTCTCAGACTCTAGCGCGTCTTGAAGTACCATCGGTACAAGTTGGGCCTACTCAGAATCTTACATAGACGGAGTCGTCATGAAATGTTCCATGAAATCTTTCAGAAAGTTCAAAGACGCTCCGGATTTCTATGAAAATGACTCAAATTGTATTTAATTTTCGTATCTTGTATGCAAATGGATGATGGGATCTGGTAGAACCGAAACTCTTCGATATTTGGTGTGTTTCCGACACCTCTCGATAGGTCATAAGCCTCCATCATTACCATTGGGCGATCTCAATCATGAACTCTAAAAGTTGAGAATCTTTGACATTCATTCGAGTATTATATAAGAGATCCCCGGCCGGCCAACCACCGATGCTCACCCAATCAATGCAAATTTTGGACCGAATTTTCAAAAAATCCCCAAAATGTGGCGCAAGACTTTGTTCTGTAAATCGTTTAGCGATTTTTTCCAGATGATCCACATGGGAGATTATGTTTTCGGAGACATTGAAGAAGTTGTCTAGAAATTTTCAGATATGTACACAGCGTTTTTCAGTATTCTCACTTTGAGGGGCCGAAAGTCAAAAGTTTCTGTGATTTCCTCATATAGAGTCGACTAAATTTTGAACAGAATTGAGAGAATCAGGCATAATATTTTCGATCTAGATGGTCAAATAGTCTGGTGCGTTTCGGTTTTCACGCTTATGAAGAATGGTCAGCGGCCCCGAGTATAAGCCGCACCCGCGTATAATCTTCACTCCGAATCTCTGAATCCTACGATAGATGAAAGAAAATGCAGCTTATATTCGGATAATCACGGTATGAGTTGGACTGAAAAAGTCGAGTATTTCTTTCAGACCATCGACCCACCCAAATTTCACTTAACAGTGTTTGGAAATACGTGTCCAAATTCCTAAATCCACAACTGGCTCGTAAGTATATGAATCCCGGATGCCTGGTTGACAGGATATGTTCATTAATCTCCACGGAGCTCCACCATATTATCTCTCACGGCAATGGTCATAGATTTGATACGGGGTTGTCAAGTCGTGTGCTCACAAGGCCCGGTCCAGTCAACTATAAGAAGATCCCGTGCAACACCGTGCACCAAGTCGTAAAGCCTACTGGGATGTTTCACTAAGTGGCGAAGCACAAGGCTCGTGAATGTGTATCCATTTTGATGGTACATTTTCTAACGGGAGGGGGAGTATGAATTCCTCTGATCCAGGTGGGGGTTGGCGAGCGGAGCGAGCAGGCCCCCCCCCCTAGTCCATATATACACGTATGTATATGAGGGACTTCCGCCCTCCCTGCTCGCTCCGCTCGCCAACCCCCAAAATTTGGAATTGTCCAGTTATCCATTGAATTATCCCTGTTCTCATTATCTACAGTATCTTCCATAAATAATCAAACGAGAAGGGTCTCACTAAAACAGTGATATCTTTGATATAGCTCGTTGTACGGGAGTTTTGAGAAAAGCATCTTGAAGATCAAGAAAAATCTATGGATTCATGTTTTTGAAACATTTCTTGCGTCCTTCTCACGTGCTCGTAGTCGACGGCGTAAATCTAAAAAAATTCTCCTTCAATCAATAATCTACAACTTTGGCGGGAGTGATCCGATCCCAGAAATTCTCACAGTATCCTATAGATCTTTCCAAAACCTAATGTTCAGCTAGAGTAATGTAATCTCATCCAGAACCGATGTTGTAGGTATATTCTGGTACCTACAATTATGGGAATCACAGTCATACAAGAAGTCAAGATATGAAATCGGACACGAGTAAAGAAATGCAGTTCAAGTGCGTTACAACAGCAGCGATGAGTTCATTGAGTGTACCTGCCACATGTTCCTTGGGACCTTCTCCAGTGCCAGCTAACACACCCCAAACCAAAACTACATGTATTGGTGAGTCAATTATATTCCACTCGTTCGCAGCATTGCGAACTCTCATGAGAGTGAGAAAAACTACGTCTCTGAATAATTCTCGATAAAGGAGTTGAGACTTCTGTCCTTTTTCAATGCTGGATGCTTATAAGAACGGACAAAGGAACCACTCCGATTCACAGATCATTCCGGCGCGGAATACGTGTTCTGAAATGCACTTTACGGAAATATCTTAGAGTCGAGATGTCACATTGATCGGACTGTAGTCCTCTGCATTTTTCTTCCATAGAGAAGAATCTCGACATGAAAGCCCAAAACTGACCACGGTTGTGTGTCCAGACCATCACTTTACTTCGTAGAAGAGGAACATACTTGGTTACCCCGCGGTAGTGATAATTTGGCTCCTCGTAATGTCGAAATGGCAAGGATCGTCGCAATAACAGGTGCTCCCACGTGTTTTAGGAGACAAAAACAATTATTTTGCGATAATGCTTGCTATCTCGAAATTACAAGCCGGGAAATCGTCGCACGCGCTGTGTATCCAAATATGCTTACCCGGAGCAAGACGTCTGCCTGAACGGGATCTCGTGCTCAGTTTTGAGCCATCGCGTCAGCATCTTCATCTACGTCAGAGAAATCATCGAAAATAGTACATTAAGCAACAAGGGCGCAAAGAAATTTTACGCACGAGTTCCCGAAATGAGTGCGTAAAAAGTTCACTTTTACGAACGAAAATTTCGGGAACGAGGGCGTAAAATTGCGCCCGAGTTGCTTACGATTCTTTTTGATATATCTGTGCGGAAAGTTGGTGTCCGGGCCATACCACCGAAGTTGGTGGAGGGCGCGAAAGGGGGAGGAGGTGGGGGTGCAGGGGGCGAAGCCGTTGAAAAAAAATTCTGAAGAATGGATCAAAAAAAAATTTATCCTGAACCAGCTCATAACCAAAATAAGATGCTAGAATTCATCTCGAATATTGTAATCTCGTTGCAAGAAAAGTAACTCCGTGTAACATCCCAACTTCCGTTCCAATTTGATGTATTCAGGGAAGAAAATCAGAGACGTCACGTGATTCATGTCATCCCAAATATCCTGATTCCTATCAGAACGTAGAAGTTTACTTAAATGCATTGGTACATGAAGAACAGGATTGCATTTAAAAATGTCCTTGATGAAACTTATATGGGAAACTTAGTGGAATTGTTGTCGATATAGAAACTACGTTAATATACAATATTCTGCCGATGACCAACATCTCTCGTGTTCATGATTATTCACTACCTATGACTTGCAATTTCTCATTGAATTGTCGTCTGACCTACGAATCTTCGTGTATACTCGTGATCTTGTAGATCAAGCCCCGATGAGGACAGTATTTGTCCTCATGCTCACTTGAATTCTCTTTACATCTGGAGTCAACGGCGAATTCTCGCAATCTTGTTAAATTTCTAACTTGTATGCGACAATAATTCAGTTATCACAAATCCAAAGAGAATTCGCTCAAGTTGGGGACAAAAATGTACTCATAGTATAGATTAGGAGGTGATCAGCCACTTAATCATTCTCAACAGCCGGGTTGCAAGGCAACCGCATGCCCATAATTTGATCTCTAACTGCAACATCTTTGACTTCAACACCATAGGTACCAATTCACAAAGGGGCCGGAGGAATTAGAAAAATGCCGGAATCATCGTTTGCTGCTGTGTGATCAGCCTTTTTTGCCGCAAAAATTGAAATTGGAAAACGGTTGATTAATGTTTTTTTACGCACAGATTTTACTTTGCTCACGATTTCGAAAACTTTGCGCACTGTAAAACTGTGCTGATCATCACTTTGGTGATCGCAGGGGTGCCACCATAAGTTTTTAGGGCTGATCCGATATAGCGGCAGACTACGGCCTCGCCTTAAGAATGTCACACAATATTAGTTCCATGTGTGAAGTTGTGTGCATGTGTGTGTGCGCATCTATGGAGGTGTATGTGTGACTGTTCTGTCGGGGTTTATTGTTGTTATTGTCTGACTTTTCATACACTCGAATTCGCTAACCTCGAATTTTTTTATGCATGAATACTCAATCTGGCTCTTACCGCAGCCCTTGCACGGTAACCACCTCGTTGGGTGTTCGTTGTGGTAATGCCTACACAAATAACACCAGGGGCGTTTGAGTTTTCCGTTTCTTTTATTTTCCCTATGTTTTTGGGTTCTCCGCCACTGCTTTGCTCTCTTCCTCTCCAACTTTTGTTGTTCGGAACTTCCATATGACAGGTAGGAGGTCGTAGTTTCTGGTTCACTAATATCGCTATAGTTATTATCCATGGCTCCGTCAGGTTCATCTTCCGGTCCTTGCGATTGAGTGCGAGCTGCAATTTCCTGCGACACGACGATAAGCGGATCAGTATCCATCCTCTCCTCTGGGTGCAGTGGGAGCAAGATGTCCAGGATTGATGAATTATGGACTTCAGATTCTTGAATATCTTTGATAGTGATGAATTTATATTGTGGCGTGTCCTCATTGCTCGAATGTTGTCTGCAGATGATGTATTGCGCTTCTGTTAGAAGGACATCACTCAATATTCGCAGACGGCGTACTTGTAGCGCTTATTGTTCGCTTGTGCCCTGTGTTGGAGACCGAGCCATTTGGGCATCCGTATCGGGTCGGTCTTCTCTGTTTGGTGGTGTTACACTCGACGTCGTTGTCGGAGAGCCATGCGGTCCAGCGATGATGGGAAGTATTGTAGGTAACATACTCAATGTGTCGTCCGCTATGCTGGCTGCGCGCGCCGCGTGTAACACATTGCCACCTGGGTTTGTTGCAGCGGACGTTTGTGGGCTTTCGTCGGATAAGTGGGGCAGCGACGTTTCGGAGATGGAAAATATTGCCTGTAACATACCGGTGGCGTCGTCTGCTAGGTTCGCCGCGCTCGTCGTGGTTGCTTTTGGAATATCATCCGGCGCGTGGTGTGGTGAGGGGGGCGGCTCTGCTGTAACTTGTCCCCCGCCTGTTGCGCGTTGTAACATCATGTTACACACACTCGGGGTAGGGGTAAATTGCTCACGAGGGGAATTTAGTTCACTAACACTTGTATGGCGAGTTCTTATGCCGCGTGTATAGGGTTCCCCGATTGTGCAATCTATCATATTTTGTACAGAAACACCTGCGTCTCTCACCACATGAGTCGTTTGGGCCGTTGCTTGTCGAGTGTCGGTGGGCACATCGTTGTAGGTTTGGGTGGCTGATGATGAAAAAGGCAATAATAGGTCCACTCTCTCATCGTTGTCGTCGATGCCATACAGGTTTAGGAAGGCCCTGTACCAACCCACCGACTTTTCCATTCTGTCGACTTTCATGATGAGGTCCTGTCGTGCGGCAAAAAATGACGCTTTTGCTATCCTCACAGCCTCTTGGTTGCTTTCTAAGAGGTTTTTGAAGTTAACATTCAAAATATCAAGGTGGCTCTCCATTTTACTGTAGTTTACGCGCACGAGGTGTTGAATACTTATGGGATCATTAGCGCTATGTTCATTATAGATTCCCTCTATATGTGTCGGTAAGTGCTCTGCAGAAATTCTTCCCAAAAGGCCATGGTGGCGCCATCTCTTGGTTGCTCGTTGAACTGCGGTAATTGAATGTGGCGCGAAAAATTTGAACAGGCTATCCTAGTGTAAAATGTGTCAGTGATGTATTCTGTGTGTGAAGTGAATAAATTATGTTCGATTTGTGTACATTTGTTACACGAAATAATATATATGTATATATTAACGTTCCTAATACATATGGTTTTCGCAAATATATACTAGAGTTCCTAATAGATATGCTATTACAAATATATAGAGTGTTATTCATATTTGTATATATATATACTAACGTTCCTAATAGGTATGGTTTTAGTAACGCTCATAATAGATATGGTATTACAAATATATAAGGTATTATCCATATATGTATATTCTCATTGTATGAATGTACAGGTATATATTGATGTGAAAATTTTTTTTTGCCTACAAATTGTTATGAATTCCAATTGTTTATGTATACTCTCGTTATATGAGCATATATATTTATTAACTTGAAAATAACTTTTATATTGAAATAATTCTCATTAATCGCGTGAAATTCTGGAGGTTAAACGTTTGATACTGATTGTTAATGATAATAATATTTTCACAAATGCGGTGTTTACATTGCTAAAATGGTTTCTATTTTAAGAGATATCTCGAAATTTCATTCTCGTAAATGACAATAATAACAATTCTTTAAAATTAATTCTATGCTATAACGTAAACATGATCAGCAAAATATTGGATACTTTTGTGTACGCAGTTCAATATTGTCCGTTCTTGATAGTGATAATCGGGTATATATATAGATATGCCATTTTGTGTGGTTATACAGTATCTATATGTTACAGCTATTTGATCTATAGATTTAATATTATTTTCAAGATAATTATTTCGAATTTGATGGTTGTGATGGTTGACAATTTTAGTTTATTAAATAAATTGAAATTCATTAAATAAGAAAACATGTATATATACATATATATTATAGAAAAATTCTTTAAATCCGTTCATGTACTTAGGACCGTGTTTCAAGAGTCGAAGTCGTAATTATGAGGAAACATGACTGTGAAGTTAGCCGGAAAAAGTTAGCCGGAATTTTAGGGTATTCTACAATGGTAGCAAGGTATCATGGAAGAAATTTTGGATGCGTCTGGATGTGCTGGAATGTGTGAAGGTATAGTATGAGTGTGTGAACGATGATTGGGGTCACAGAGGACACTTTGCGAACTCGGGAACGCCGGAAAAGCGTCAGTTTTCCGCCTATCTCTTTGTATGAATGGAATCGCCCAATCAGCTTAGAAAACTGGACTGACGAGCTAAATAGACAATGTACCACGCTAATAGCAACGGGGTTACCTTCTCTCTTCATCCAACCACCTATTTGAACCTTTCCCGGCTATCCCAGCGACCCTAGTTTTCCACAGAATGACGCTTTTCCGGACATCTCGGATGAGCCGAATCGAGAGATTGGCCTAAAAAATCGATCTGACGAGCTAAATAGACAATGTACCAGGCTAATAGCAACGGGGTTACCTTCTCTCATCATCCAACTACGTATTTGAACCTTTTACGGCTATCCTAGCGTCCCTGGTTTTCCACAGACTGACGCTTTTCCGGGCATCTCGGATGAGCATAATCGAGAGAATGGCCTAAAAAATCGATCTGACGAGCTAAACAGACAATGTACCACGCTAATAGCAACGGGGTTACCTTCACTCATCATTCAACCACCTATTTGGACCTTTTCCGGCTATCCTAGCGACCCTGGTTTTCCACAGACTGACGCTTTTCCGGGCATCTCGGATGAGCGTAATCGAGAGAATGGCCTAAAAAATCGATCTGACGAGCTAAATAGACAATGTACCACGCTAATAGCAACGAATTTACCTTATCCCATCATTCAACTACGCATTTGAACCTTTTACGGCTATCCTAGCGTCCCTGGTTTTCCACAGACTGACGCTTTTCCGGGCATCTCGGATGAGCATAATCCAGAGAATGGCCTAAAAAATCGATCTGACGAGCTAAACAGACAATGTACCACGCTAATAGCAACGGGGTTACCTTCACTCATCATTCAACCACCTATTTGAACCTTTTCCGGCTATCCTAGCGACCCTGGTTTTCCACAGACTGACGCTTTTCCGGGCATCTCGGATGAGCGTAATCGAGAGAATGGCCTAAAAAATCGATCTGACGAGCTAAATAGACAATGTACCACGCTAATAGCAACGAAGTTACCTTATCTCATCATTCAACTACGCATTTGAACCTTTTTCGGCTATCCTAGCGACCCTGGTTTTCCACAGACTGACGCTTTTCCGGGCATCTCGGATGAGCATAATCGAGAGAATGGCCTAAAAAATCGATCTGACGAGCTAAATAGACAATGTATCACGCTAATAGCAACGAGGTTATCTCCTCTCATCATTCAACTACGTATTTGAACCTTTTCCGGCTATCCTAGCGACCCTTGTTTTCCACAGACTGACGCTTTTCCGGGCATCTCGGATGAGCATAATCGAGAGATCGGCCTAGAAAATCGATCTGACGAGCTAAATAGACAATGTACCACGCTAATAGCAACGGGGTTACCTTCTCACATCATCCAACTATCGAATCAAACCCTTTCCAGCTATCCAAGCGACCCTGGTTTTCCGCAAACTGACGCTTTTCCGAACATCTCGGATGAGCCGAATCGAGAGATTGGCCTAAAAAATCGATCTGACGAGCTAAATAGACAATGTACCACGCTAATAGCAACGAGGTTATCTCCTCTCATCATCCAACCACCTATTTGAACCTTTCCCGGCTATCCCAGCGACCCTAGTTTTCCACAGACTGACGCTTTTCTGGACATCTCGGATGAGCCGAATCGAGAGATTGGCCTAAAAAATCGATCTGACGAGCTAAATAGACAATGTACCACGCTAATAGCAACGGGGTTACCTTCTCTCATCATCCAACCACCTATTTGAACCTTTTCCAGCTATCCTAGCGACCCTGGTTTTCCACAGACTGACGCTTTTCCGGACATCTCGGATGAGCCGAATCGAGAGATTGGCCTAAAAAATCGATCTGACGAGCTAAACAGACAATGTACCAGGCTAATAGCAACGGGGTTACCTTCTCTCATCATCCAACTACGTATTTGAACCTTTTACGGCTATCCTAGCGTCCCTGGTTTTCCACAGACTGATGCTTTTCCGGACATCTCGGATGAGCCGAATCGAGAGATTGGCCTGAAAAATCGATCTGATGAGGGTATTCATCACGATGAAATGCACATATCATCCGAATCAGATCAGATATGCAGAGATGCAGTTCGTGGCTTGTCGAGCGTCCTCGATCATTGTATTGCAATCGGCCTTGTCAAGTTGATTTCTTATTTTGGCAAGCAGTTCCCAGCGCTCCTCGCAAAGATTTTTATTCCTGCAACCTAACCCCCACATGAGAGCGAGCCTAAAATTCCCTCCAATATGACCACTCGCCGAAGCTAATGACATGCATTCGAGTCAGAGTTGCAGCGTTCAGATTACCACTGGATCCCGATAATTCCCTAGAGATGGGTAGGATGTACCAGAGATAGTGGCGAGGGGAATCTGAGTTCGTCCCCGTCCGATGTCGTCCGCTCATCGACTCACCGTACTCGAGCTCAGGTTTCAACTTTCATACGATGTAGCGATGGTCCAAATGCATAAATTCTAGTTCGGCTCATCAGAGATGTCCGGAAAAGCGTCAGTCTGTGGAAAACCAGGGTCGCGGGGATAGCCGGAAAAGGTTCAAATAGGTAGTCGTATGGTGAGAGAAGGTAACCCCGTTGCTATGAGCGTGGTACATTGTCTATTTAGCTCGTCAGATCGATTTTTTAGGCCAATCTCTCGATTCGGCTCATCCGAGATTTCGGGAAAAGCGTCAGTCTGTGGAAAACCAGGGTCGCTAGGATAGCCGGTAAAGGTTCAAATAGGTAGTTGGATGATGAGAGAAGGTAACCCCGTTGCTATTAGCGTGGTACATTGTCTGATTAGCTCGTCAGATCGATTTTTGAGGCCAATCTCTCGATTTGGCTCATCCGAGATGTCCGGAAAAGCGTCAGTCTGTGGAAAACCAGGGACGCTAGGATAGCTGTGAAAGGTTCAAATACGTGGTTGGATGATGAGAGAAGGTAACCCCGTTGCTATTAGCCTGGTACATTGTCTATTTAGCTCGTCAGATCGATTTTTTAGGCCAATCTCTCGATTCGGCTCATCCGAGATGTCCGGAAAAGCGTCAGTCTGTGGAAAACCAGGGTCGCTAGGATAGCCGGAAACGGTTCAAATAGGTGGTTGGATGATGAGAGGAGGTAACCCCGTTGCTATTAGCGTGAACATTGTCTATTTAGCTCGTCAGAGCGATTTTTTAGGCCAATCTCTCGATTCGGCTCATCCGAGATGTCCAGAAAAGCGTCAGTCTGTGGAAAACCAGGGTCGCTAGGATAGCCAAAAAAGGTTCAAATAGGTAGTTGGATGATGAGAGAAGGTAACCCCGTTGCTATTAGCGTGGTACATTGTCTGTTTAGCTCGTCAGATCGATTTTTTAGGCCAATCTCTCGATTCGGCTCATCCGAGATGTCCGGAAAACCGTCAGTCTGTGTAAAACCAGGGTCGCTGGGATAGCCGGGAAAGGTTCAAATAGGTGGTTGGATGATGAGAGAAGGTAACCCCGTTGCTATTAGCGTGGTACATTGTCTATTTAGCTCGTCAGTCCAGTTTTCTAAGCTGATTGGGCGATTCCATTCATACAAAGAGATAGGCGGAAAACTGACGCTTTTCCGGCGTTCCCGAGTTCACAAAGTGTCCCCTGTGACCCCAATCATCGTTCACACACTCATACTATACCTTCACACCTTCCAGCACATCCAGACGCATCCAAAATTTCTTCCACGATACCTTGCTACCATTGTAGAATACCCTAAAATTCCGGCTAAGTTTTTCCGGCTAACTTCACAGTCATAACTATCTTGAGCTTTTGCAATCCAGGTATCCAGATGTCTATTCGTTTTTTTTTTTTTGTTCAAGAATCGAAATTGCGCTGTCGAAAGCCGAAACTGCATTGCTGTTAAAATATTGCAACGGTCGAAAATTTAGGTGTCAGCGAATCCCATCCAAATGTCTGCAGTGAGGTGTTAGATGTCAGTCTATTAACTGTCCGTCTAATATACTTCAGTCGCAGTTTCAGTGTAGCTTGCGAAGGTGAACCTTGTCGTGCCGATCTCGAAAAAAAAATTTTCCAACAACTATGGAAGCCGAAAATACGTACCGATTCCCACTATTGGCCCGCGCCCGTTGGGCGAATGTGAGTGCGATTACTTCGAAATCAGAATATAACGTGTTATCAGTGATTTTAAATTAGGATTTTTTCTTTTCAGTTTGAGGATTGGGCGGCTATAAGGAGGCACAGATCGATGAACAAGAGTCGCGTGGCTCAGGGGAGAAATCCCTTGCCACATATTCGGCGATTGCCTCGCCGTTCCTACCAGCGCATTTGTGTAAGTGCTAGATGATGGATTAAAACGAAAGAAAATGGTGAAGTCGTCGTTGTAATGATGATTTTTCCTTTTCCTTGGAATTACAGTTCGATAATTGGAGGGTCGTGAGGGCCTTACGTCGAGCCGACCGTCGGAGGAACGAGCTGTTTGCTATGGGGTGGCACGAGGTTTTGGTAGCGGCTACTCGGGGCCGAGATTTTTCCGACTTGAATGCCCAGGATCCTGACTTTTTTGGGCTCAGGCGACTATTCTTTCACGAACTGATTGAGTTCCCCAGGAGGGGTGGTTGTCTACATCCGGTGAAGGTTTGGAGTGACGCGGCGCGCGGTGAGAGTGGACTTCTTATACCGTTTTCGCCCGCTCTTACGGCCAAAGACTTCGATGTGAATAATATGTTATACGTAGATTCTCTGTTGTGGTTAGGAGTTTTATTTGATCGTTGGCTATTTTGAAAATATGACCGGATGTTTTACTGAACGATAATAAATGTGCTCTCACTAAGGTTAGTACCATTGAATTTGTTCTAATTCATGAAAATTGTGATTTAAAGGCTGTTACCGTATGTTACCGATGTAACATTAAGTTACCGCCACAGACCCCCACCCCGCACATCTTGCTGTGCAGGTAACACCATGTTACCTGTTACAGTTTGAGAGAATGAATGTCTCTTCCCCTCGTGTGTCTTAATATGTTTCCCAGGATAATTTCTTAATTACGGGTAATCGATTCCTTGAGTGGGGATATCAATATCCGTTGAACGGGTCGTTGGGGTGTAAATGGATGAGATTCCTCGAGCGTTTACATTCGTTTGAGGGTTCGCGACTGTTATCAATGACCGGCAGTTCATAGGACTTGGTGGTTCAGGAGGTGGCTGTTGCGGCCTAGTTACAGGTGTAATATTTTCCCATGATTTGAGTTCCAAATTATGTGTTTTTGTAGAGTTGTCGAAATTGTCTTTAATCTTTTTGAATTTCAGGCAAATTTTAAGTTCTCTTAGGGCGATGCAGAGTAGTATCGCAATAATAATCGTTAGGAAAAATGAGACGTTTAGATGATTGTGAAAATTTTCTGATATTCTTTTACGTTGGCTTATTTCCCGATATTGCCTTTCTATCTCATTCAAAGCGATTGAGTTGCTACCAGATAGCCAATCTTCGACGTTTTCTGATATTTCATGTTTTTTGTCTTCCATTGCATCTATTATTGATTTCGAAAGTAATTGAGTCATATTAAGGTGAAATTCGGATTCGTAAGAGAATGTGAAGTCTAGCGTTACCTCATTGATTCCATAAAGTGTGAAATTAACGGCGTGAGCTGTGCATTGACCATTGAGTGATAATATCCCTGTACCATTGAGTAGGAATTCATCTGTGGTTCCTTCTATGCAAATTAATTCCATTCTCATAATGTTTGTTGTAGAAAAGAGCCATTCTTTAGTAGAACGAAGTTGAGTAAAATATGGTTTTACACCCGAGCTTAAGATATAGTCACAGTCATTTGGTCTATTTGGTACAGTTTTGAGTAGAAATTGAAATTCACATGGATTGTCTATATGACTTGAGAATATAGGTTCTACGGCTTCGCACAGGTTTGTGTTATTTCTATTGATGCAATTTCGTATTTCTTTCCCATGGAAGAGTATAAAAGATCGGAAATTCTTTGATACAAAAATATCCGAGAATCTTGGACGGATTGATATGAAGGTGTTATGGTTCTTAAGATCTTTCGCGAAAATGGGGAGACTATGGATACGATAATGTGAAAATTCTGTTACGTCTGCTAGAGGAAAGGTTAAGGTGACTATGAATTTCTGATTATGTATGTATGCAAAAGATTTCGAGATGGAAAATAAGTATTCCGGGGTGATCAATTCTTTGTCCCATGGGAGCGCATGGCTGAACTTGTAATTATTTACGTCATTTAATACATTTTGAAGTTGGTCGTGACTGAGCAAGAGAGGGTGTAAATGTCTTCTTGCTGTCGTTTCAATGGCGTTAATCAGGGTTTTAAATGACGAGATAGAATGGAGCAACGCCATTTCGAATTTTGTGGCCCATATTTCTATATTCTCTCGCAATGTCACAGTGTCAATTGCGTTCGAGGAGGAAGCCAGATTTTTGGAAAAGGTTACGTATAATTTTTCAACTTGATGATTTTGGAAATTCATGAATTTATGTATGTTATCAAGTTCTGATCTGAGAATATGGATCCGTTCAGAAGCTAACAAAGATATATTCTGATTTCGGTCGTAAAGATCGTTCACTTGCTTTGTTAAGAGCTCTCGGTCATCAGCGTCCATAGTTCCAAATAGCTTTCTATTAATCCAACCAACTAATTCTAATGGAGCTCCCCTTCTTTTAACATTATGACCGTTCAAGGTATTAGGAGGGGACACGGATGGTAAAGAGAAAAAATCTGTCAGGTCTTTCTGTAACATTTCAAATGAGTGCATCATAGCGTCTAATTTAGATCGTGGAATCAATTGGTCGCAGTCGGGAAATTCGTTCGAGCACCTCTGTCTCATGGAAAGTAATTGTCTCTCGTTCCAATCGTTTTTCTCTATCATATTACTATAGTCTATGGTTATTGAAATTTTCCATTCGGACCTTATTATTTTACCTCCACCGACGTACTCATAATAAATACCAGGATTTGTAACGATAGGCCTAATCATATGCGTCGTGTTTATGACACCCAAAATATACACAGGGCAAGTGATGATCCATGAAAGAATCCAGAATAACGTGTTGCAGGATGTCATAGTTGCACCTGTAACAACCAAGATACATATGTTCTCGTTAGCAAAATGCTCGCTTTACTTTATCTACGTGTTTCAAAAACCGTTTTCCTGTAGCTGATTCTAACAATTCATTGTTGTTTCGATGAACTTCTACGACTTTGAATTTCCCATTGAAAAATTTGTCTAATATGCCTTTCCTAGGTTCTAATAAAACATAAACTTCCATTCCTACTCGCAGGTCTTTTGATTCCGTCTTTTTATCGTATTGAATCTTGGTTTTATCTTTCGAATCTTTCAAATTGTCTCGATCAACTCTTTTTATTTCAGCAAGGGTTTTCGTGAGGTTACATAAATGAGAGTTGTATGTTTCTAGTTCAAATTTGTAGGGGTATTTGTCTATGGTACGAGCCTTACGCCCATAGATAATTTCGAAAGGGCTGAAACCAGTGGAACTGTGAACCGAGGTGTTATATTCAAACATCGCGAACGGCACTACAGTGTCCCAATCTAATTTCTTAGTTGCTTTTGTACGTATGTAGCTACCAAGCATAGCTGACTGCGTTCCAGTGAAGCGTTACCTTGCGGGTGATAGCTAGTGATTGTTATGAGTTTAATGCCAAAAATCTTAGCAAGTTCTTCAAGTAATCGATTTTTGAAGCTGGTACCTCTATCACTTAAGATTACTCGGGGGACTCCAAAATTAGCTATGAGATGACGGGCTATAGCATCAGCGATGGTGATAGCTCGGATGTCAGGCAAAGGGACTGCTAGGCAAAATTTAGAAAGTTGACATTGCATAGTCAAAATGTGTTTGTTATTTGAAGGAGTAAGGGGTAACGGCCCCACCGTGTCAATGGCTACTTTCGAGAAGACTTCTAAAGGCGTGTCAGATATGATCATGGGGACTTTGGTCCGGATTCCTATCAGTTTTTGTTCCTGGCAAACAGAGCACTTGCTGATGAACCCTTCAACGTCCCGCTTCATCCCTTTCCAAAAATATCTTTCTCGAATTCTCCGGTAGGATTTTCCAGACCCGCGATGTCCACCAAATATACTCGAGTGGAAGTCTTCTATTATAGAATTTATTCTTTCAATCGGGGGAATAATGCAGCTTCCATAACAGAAGGTTATGGTCAGTGGAAATTCTCTAAACTCCTTTTCAGAAGCACCCTTCACTGCTGATTTTGGTAGTTTGTCAGTTAACTCTCCTACCCTCGCGACTCGAAAAGAGTGGACATCCGATCTTTGTACCAACTTAGAAAGATTTTGTAAACACGTTTTCAAACTGGACGGAGTTATCGAGCTACTACTGCTTTCTGAGACGAATAAACTATAAATCAACCGGTTGTGACTGTTATTAACAATTACATCCCCTACTTCTAAACTTTGCGATTTCAATTTTTCTGGATCGATTGCTCCAGTATCTCGGAGCAATTTGTTATTTGAGGAGGTTATGTCACAATCAGCTGATATAAAATGTACAATGTTGTTTTTAATGTAAGTGATGCATTCTCTGGTCGACAATGTGTTCAATGTCACGGGCTCTTTGTAGTCTAAGTCAGGTTGTATAGTAGATCCCATTTCATAATGGTTTTCCTTACTTTCATTAGGTATGGTTGAGGGTACAGGAGTATTGGTGTTCTTCACGGGTGATTGAGGCGAGGGGACAGGGGTAATAGGTTGATTCTGGGTCGGTCTAGGAGAAAAATCCTTTGCAGTTAGTTCCCTATCTTTTGAAAGCGTTGAGCGACGTTTTGTTAGTGAGGGGCACGAATCAGTCTCAGGGTCACTGTTTTCCTGGGTTATGGTGCTTAAGGTTTTCCAGAAATTCGGTAATCTGTTTCTTTTACTCCCGGAAAGTGGAAGGGGGGTGGATTTGGCAAAAGATTTTCTGGAAGGTGACATTTTCGTCCTCATAGCTTCAGGTATTGGAGTAGTTTCTGGAGGAATAAATGACTCTGCTACCCACTGTTCTACTATATCATTAGGTACAGGTTCGTTCCCTAGATGAGCTGGTAACGACGAGGTGGAGCCCGAAGATGAAAGATCTAGCTGTAGGTCGGAAAAAGTCAGGTGAGTAGGATCTTTGTCTTTTCTTTCGTCATCCCACCAGAACGTACCTGGTTCGGATGAAGTCTGTTGTAAGTCCTTGGACCATCTTTTAGTTGATTGAGCGTCGGGTTTGAATTCATCGTCAGAGGATGGAGGAGAGGAGTCAGGGTCATTTATTATATGATGTGCAGAAGTTTTATTATCAAGGATTTTGGAAATAGATGGCTGGGGAATTTTAGATTCTGAGGGTTTCGAGGTCGCGGAGGCTGGAACTGCATCTGTTCCAGTTGTCTCAGGGTCATCATTGGTGGTAATAGTATCAGTGGAAGATGAGGATAGGAGATCTTTGTCTTGGCTTAGTAGCTCGGGCAGGAAGGACCTGTTTTTGGAAGAAATAGGAGGTTCTCCATGTTCGGTCTCGGACTCCGTCGAGTCACTACTGGAGGTTCCTGAAGGGCTTTTATCGATAGTGGAAGGAGTGATCGCGGGGGAAATAGCAGACGGGGCTTGCGAGTCCACGCGTAGTTTCCTTTGTCTCAACCGCTTGGCGATAGTGCTGCCATCGAGATCCCCCTGGCCTGCAGACATGTTCTCTAGCCGTTCAGGGGGCTCTATTCGAGACCCCTTTTTCCTGCCGCGGTTGATACACTGGGCTTGAGAAGATGTGGATGATGAATCGGAGCTGGTTCTATTTCGAGCATTGGCTGCCCTTTGTAGGGATGTTTTCGTTGGTTTGGGGATGATTGGTAGGAGTCTTGCCGTGGTTGTAGACGAGTCTGAATCACTTTCACTGTAACCTTCAGAAGAGGTGCAAGAACAGTGATAGGTGGGAGGAAGAGGTGAAGGCTTGTCAGAAACTGTAATATCTACGGGGTTTCTGGAAAGGGAGTCGGCATTGGTATTCAGGCGGCCGGGTTTGTATTTGAAAACATGGTTATAACCTCTTAGCTTTGCTCTCCAGCGGTTCAGTCTACTCATGGGGTCCTTAAGGGATTCTATCCAGGTCAAAGGCTCATGATCGCCATAGATGACAAAAGGTTTACCGTAGAGAAAGTGGCGGAAGTGTTGAACCACGCTTACAACCGCGAGACATTCTCTTTCTGTCGCCGAGTAGTTCTTCTCGGCTTTGTTCAAGGATTTTGACATATATGCTACGGGTTTTCCTTGGAGGGCTCGCCTTGTGAAAGTACAGCTCCGATAGCTATATTCGATGCATCTACAGTCAAGGTAAAGGGCTGATTGAGATCAATGGGAGCCAGCACAGGTGCTTGGCATAAGGCTGCTTTTAAGATCTCAAAACTCTGTTGTTGTTCGCCTTCCCATTCGAATTCCTTTCCTTTCGAAAGGAGATCATTCATTGGCTTGGCTTTCCTGGAAAAATCTTTAATGAACCTTCGATAGTAATTGGTTAGCCCTAAGAAAGATTTTATATCTCGAGGAGTTTTGGGTGTAGGGAAATTTCTCACGGCATCTAATTTTGCAAGGTCTGGGTGTACTCCGTATCTGTTAATCACGTGGCCGAGATATTTTACCTCCGGGGTTAAAAACTCGCACTTCTCCGGGTGAAGTTTCATGCCGGCCTTCGACAACCGTTTGAACACCTCTGTAATTTTGTCCATATGAGATTTCATTGTTTCTGAGAAAATCAAGATGTCGTCCATATAAATGAAAATTTCAATACCTTGCAACCCAGACATTATACTACTATCGATAGCCCTTTGGAAGGAAGCTGGAGCGTCACAAGGGCCAAAGAGCATAACTACCCATTCAAATAATCCGTACGGCGTTCTGAAGGCTGTCTTAGGGCGATCTTCAGGGTCAACCAAAATTTGATGAAATCCATTAACGAGGTCGCAGACCGTGGAATATTTTGCTTCCCCAATTAATTCTAAAATCTCTTGGATGTTTGGCAATGGGTACGCGTCAGGAATGGTTTTTTCGTTCAGTTTTCGATAGTCAATTACTAATCGGTAGCGTTTCTCTCCATCGGGACCCGGTTTTTTCGGAACAATCCAAAGAGGGCTTACCCACGAACTATTTGATGGTTGAATGGATTCGTCCTGAAGTAATTTTGTGACTTGTTCCCGGACCTCTCGGTGAAGGGCTGGTGGATACCTTTACTGCTTGGAAGCAGTTGGTCTATTATCAGTAGTGGAAATTTGATGACGGAATCGAGTCCGGGGTGGTGAGTCGCCGGCCAACATGAACAAGTAAGGGAATCTCAGGACAATTCTTTTCGAATTTTTCCTTCCGTGGACACAATGGTGAGAACGTAATAACATCTCTGTTATGATTTTAACACGTTCCTTCTTTGATAACCTTTTCGTTGGTGTTGATGTTCTGAGTTCAGAATCAAAATAATCTTCAGAATCTTCTAAATCATAGGTATCTAATTCTTGGGGTGGCACTTCGATTGTAATATCTCGATCTAATGTGTTAGTAGCTTGGGCATAAGCGACACCATTCTGGACTTTCACCGCCGCTTCACCCAAATATATACCCTTCTTTGTGTTGACTCTGGGTAAATAACGATCACCGTCCGGCGTTGGTTTTGTGGGTACTATTCTTACTGGTGCTTTTGAATTAGCGGGAATGATGAATTTATAAGTATCTTGCGTGAAAATTGGATCCGTCTCGATGCCTATTCCGTAATAAGCCATTTCTGTCCAGGAGTCAGAAAAAGATTCTGTTGTTACAGGTGTTACCGGGGTTACAGGTGTTACAGGAGTTACCGGTGTTACGGGTGTTACCGGTGTTGCAGGTGTTACCGGTGTTTCTTGGTTTAGTGGATGAAACGCACAGTCAGACGAACTATAGTGCACGGAAGGGTTGGTGAGCCCTGGTGAAGGTTCAGTGGGGAAATCCAGTGAAGGTTTTCCAGGTAGAATGATGTCGTCCGTCATGGGATAAAAGAAAATTTCCTCATCATTATCGGTTTCGTTCTCATCGTCAGTAGAGTCAAGGTTGGGTTTAGGGGGCAGGAAAGGAATAGGGCTGTCTCGATTCCCTCCCAGGAAATCAAAATTTTTGTCAATTAATATCCAAGCTCCATAATTTCGAAAATAGTTGGACCCCAAAATTATATCGTATTTCACGACACATTCGGGAGGAAGGACGTGTAGCCGGATTCCTTTACCAAATATGCAAAATTTAACGACTCCTAACTCATAGGACCTATTCCTGGACTCTTTGCTGTGTGTAATCTCCTACATTCATGATTTTTATTTGGGATTGCACAGGCTTGCCCGCGGTCATCTCTCGACTGCGGGCAGGCTGGGAGTTTAAATGCTGAGTTTCAGTAGGTTTTGGACGAGGAGGCTGATTTGGAGCGTTATACCCAGGCCAATTCCTGTTTCGTGTGTCCGAGTCCATTTGATATGGGAAAGGCGGGAAATGATTGGGATACATTGGTGGTTGATAAGGATGTGGATAGAATGGATAATATCCTTGTGGAGGATAAGGAGGGTATTGGACAGGTGGGTAACTTTGGTACGGAGATCGGGGCCGATAAGGGGAGGTAGAGCGATTATACGGCGAAATAGGACGTTGATAAGGAGAGTTGGGTCGAGGAGAAGGAGAATTTGGTCCACCATTTGAATCAGATCTTCTTCCTGGCGATTTAGCGGAATACCTCAGGTTGGGATGTGCTATTATCCTCCCGTCCTGATCATACCTCAAAGGGGGAGGGCCAGTAACGTCGTTTTTGTCGTAATGGTGCGTTACAGTGTTCCGATCATTCATTCTCGGATCATTCCGGTCTAAAAATGTAACCTGTTTTGGTCTACTTCTGTTATTGTCGAGGCTTTGAGGTCGGTTTACTTCGTCTGGGTTCTGGCTAGTTGTGTACTGTGATTCCGCGTTACTGATATTGAGGCTTATTGCAAAACTTTCTGCTCTTTCCGCGGATTCAAGAGCTTGAGCCATAGTCTTAGGAGATGAAAAAATAATGCCGCTTCTCATGCTATCCGGTATACCTCGAATGAACGCGTTCAACCCTAATACTTCTAGCTGGGGTCTGTAGTCTACGTCATCACCAATTCCGTCCACGGTACTTTTGAAGGCCGATATTGCTCCCCTTATGAACCCTTCTATTCGATCATGAAATTGTCGCGCGCTTTCATTTTTTTTTCATTCTAATATTCATAATTTCATTGACATAATAGTCGTGCGGTTTCCTAGGAGAGAAGTTTAGTTTCAGGATCTCTTCCAGTCGGTCAAAAGTTTGAATGTCCTCGTCTCTTAGGCATTTCCGAGCATCTCCCCGAATTTTAGTCAGTAGTCCTCGTGAAAAGTCTTTTTTCTCAGAAACTGGTATAGTGTCTTGAAAGTTTTTGACGTCTTGTATGAAATCCCCTAAAGGTGTAGTCCCGTCATAATCTCTTATATTTTCAAGAGCAGCGCGTACAATACCGGATTGCGAGGAGTCTGATAGAGAATCACATGTGAGTTTTAAATGTTCTTGATTGTCTATACCTCTTAATGTAATATAATCCCTTAAAGCGTCTTCCCGAGCTTTGGGGTCGTCTATGAGATTGAGTTGGTGAATAGATTCATTTAGGTCGTCCATGATAAGATACTGAAGTTGAGTTGGTGTGACCTTTGAAATATGAATGGAATAGTGGTGTCTAAAGAGTCACGGTCAGACTGGCGCGAAATACAAAAAAATCCGATCTCGACACCTAGATTGACCGAAAGAAAGTGAGTCAGGTTGCTGATTCAGCAGAATTGCAACATTAAAGTCTATATCAGAATTGGTCAAGCTGATGAACAGGAATAACCAAGTGCAACTATAACTGTTCCCCACAAGGGATGCCAAAATGTTATGACCCGAGCGGAGGGCTCGGGGTAATAAATAAATTATTTGAGTTCGTGTGAACAGCTTACGGGCGGACTGCCCAGTTGCACCTACCTATTCTCTGATATTGCGTTGAGGCTTCCGACTGGATGTAGATATATTTATATATATATATATATATATTGCTGGTCTCTGGTTGCGCATATATATGAATATTTCAGATTGAGAAGTATTGGTTCATCAAAGAATGAGATAGAATTACAGAAGTGATAGATTCTATTTTATTCAAATCAAGTTATAAAATCTTGGTCAGAAACGAAAACTTATCGTCTAAATATAATTTGAATCGCTTAACCTAGGCGCACTTACAAGTCTACTTGAAGGAATGATGATTCTTCAAGGCAGGAACGTACAAGCAGGGCGAATTCGTAGCTGGCCCTTATGCAGCTGAGGCGGGTATCGTCGGCCTACTTTTCGACGAAGAGCGAATTCGGAGCTGGCCCTTATACAGCTGAGACGGGTATCGTCGGTCTACTTTTCGACGGAATTAATCTGACTTATTGGTCCGCACTTTTTCGAACTTTGCTTTGTCGTGTGTTTTCTAGGCACACTTGGGCGAAACGGTACGTGTCTCAAAGACTCACAAAGCTTTACTAACTGAATCGAGTCAGTGACTAATCGAAGAATTAATTTTGATGTTCGAATTTATACGTGTGGACACGAACTAATTTTGATGACTTGAAGTAATTTCGAAACTGTGCTTTTTAAAATTGATTTTGAAATTGACTTACTTTTGAAACTGTAACACTTGTAACACATGTGTTACACCATTCATAAGATGTGTGTAACTCGGGTGTTACACTTTTAACACATGTAATTTGGACTACGGCAATTTTGCTGATTGCATCTTGACCTGCTCACACATTCCTGCTGATCAAGTTAAAATAATATTTCTCCATGTTGAGAAATATTATTTTAACTGTTGCGTCGTCTGGGACGCCAAATTGGTAACGTATTCAGATTTGTTCATACGAACTGTCAAGTTCCCCTCCTCTGGGCGAGTGAAAAAAATGTCTATATGTGACTCTAAGGAGCATTTGGTTTCGTTCAGTTTCTTAGCAAAGACAGAGCCTGTCAGTTCTCTTTCTACGAACATACCGTGCACATTAGTTCTGGATAGCTTAGACCGTCGTTTCCATGATATAAATTTGAAGTGCAAATTACCTTTTGAAGAGATACGTGAAGCTGTGAGACTCCTTTTTGATAATACTTTCTTCAAGTCCAATGACAGTTTCTACAAACAAATTTTTGGAAGTCCAATGGGATCACCCATACCCCCTCTTTTTGCCGACCTAGCCATGGAAGATCTAGAAATCGAGTGTTTGAGTAAGCTAAAAAATGAATTCGGATGCGTTCCATCGTTCTATTTTCGTTACGTAGATGATACTATATCATGTATTCAAAAAGATCAGATCAATACAGTACTTGATGTTTTTAACCAATACAACAAAAATTTAAAATTCACTTATGAATTAGAACGGAATAATCGTATAAGTTTCCTTGATCTTTGTTTGATAAAGGAAGATAATAAGATCCTGACAGAATGGTATCAAAAACCTACCTCATCCTGCAGGGTCCTGAATTTTACCTCAAACCATTCCATCCAACAGAAGAGGAATACTATTTATAACTTGGTGGATCGAGCTATTTTATTATCTCATCAACAGTTCCACAGAAAAAACATGAAATTAGTCGAAAAAATACTTTTTGATAATGATTACCCTAGTGAGTTTATAAGAAAGTGCATGAAAAATCGATTTGGAAAATTAAGAAACGGTAACCATCCGAATACAAATCTTGATAAACAATTTTCTGCTTCATATTCTAAAGTCAGTATCCCGTTTCGCAAAGGATTTTTCCACAAATGCACTTATGTATTCAAAGAACATAACATAGCTACACTACCTAAGATCAACAAAGAACTTGATGATATTATACGATTAGGCAAAGATCCATTGAAGAAATTTGATACCCTAAGGGTTATTTATGAGTTGAATTGTAAAAATTGTCCGGCTAGTTATGTTGGTGAAACGAAAAGAGCCCTAGAAGTCAGAATTGATGAACATATAAAGTCGAAGAACCACGATTCAATGTTTCTGTTCACCAAAGAGATCTCGGTCATGAATTTGATTGGCCGAATACATTGATTTTGGACAAAGAACAAAACTTTTACAAAAGAACACTGTCAGGAATGACTTTAATCAATTCTGATAAAAACAACATCAATTTGAAAGAGGACGTTTCACATCTCAACCGCTTTTATAAATCATTGTTACAATAATCTTTTAATCATTCACGTACAGCTGATCCTACATCCTCATACCTATATCTATCCTTCCCCCTCTCCTCTTCTCTCCTTACCTTTCTCTTGGCTCATCCCACTCCCTATTATCTGTACTGACCATTCATATAGCGATACATGAACAATTTGTGACAGTTTTCCTCTCCAATGAGTCTCAATATTTAAAAATTAGACGTGAAGAAGTGACCCACAGTAATGTGGGTTTCACTTACTTTGATCAATATTCATGAGAGATGTAGTTGTAGACTCTTTGTATCAACAACTAAGAGGTATGTTTCGTAATCTATCCATCATAATTTGATATGTAACAACGTTTAATTTCAAGTATGTGCTTTTTCTCATATGTTACAGCCTGATGAGGTCATCAAATATGATGCTGAAACGTCGCAAAATGAATCAAAATTTTGCAACAATGGTGTGAATTCATTCTTCGACACCAAGACCTGTCCTCCTAGATCGATTTGAAGAAATACATATTCCTGTGAGTTCACACGAGCTCCTGAATACCGCCTCCGGTGAACTTCTCGGGACGAGAATGGTCTGACGGGAGAAGTGTGTCATCCCGCGTTCACGAGACCCCATGGGAAACCATGAGAAATCTCTCATAAGAGTGATATGGGAAATTGCAACAGCACATATGCGATGGGGTCTGAAGCCCTGTGAAGGAGAGCGGAGTCGTTCTATCAATAGCGTGACTTATTGTCACGCGTGACAATAAGTCACCCCATTCTCTGATCATGCGTGACAATGAGTCGCGCCACCTTTCTGTGCATGAAAATAAGTCGCGCAATCATTTCATCGAGCGTAGAAAACGGTCACGCTTGACACACTCCCCAAACTATGGTTTCGAAATATGTGCGAGATGGCCCAACCTATAAATTTGGGTCTGGACGTCGGATCGCCGATCATTCTGTGGGAGTCTTCTTCCGGAGCTCTCGAGTCCGCGCTATTCGAGGTGTCCTCCGACTGTAGCGCATCTAGCGGATCATGTGTCGAAGCTCTTATACCCCTACTGCATAAGTATACCTATATCGGCGGTGATGATACATACACTAGGGGTATAAGAGCTTCGCAAATCGACCACTCGTACCACTTTCATACGTGGAGGTTGGCGCTGGAGTCGGCGGACATCTCGAATTGTCTCCGCCCAAACACCTTGGAGAAGTGTGACGAAGCGTCTGTTCAAGAAGTGCCGAGCCAATGGTTGGAATCGATCCCGCACTTGGGAGGTGGCGTTACCCACATATGAACCTGCCGTAGAGCCAGGGTCTGATTCGTCCTCAAGTTGAGCTGCAGTAGGGCCAACTACCAATACATCCTCGGGGTTTTTCGGATCTGTCTTTTCGGCCTCCAGAGGACTGCCGACTCGTCTTGACTTCGTTCTCCTCTCGAGTAGCTCAAGAATCCTCTAATTGTAAGTTGAAATTATATTCTTTTGGAGACTCCATCCTGAATCGAATATCGAAAATGAGTTCACAGCACCACGGATTCAGAATTTCAGAATCATCATTCGACAGTACAGGAATTGCGGTATTTCGATTATTGATTCTTGACGATTCTGATTATGTTTATTGGGCTCCAACTAATTTACATCCTCTGTTCACTGAACTATTTTATCACTTAAATTGTGAATGCATGCTCATTTGGAGAACCAATGATAATTCCTCAAATATTTTATCTTGATCTTGAAATTGATCATTCACATATCCACAAGATTGGGCAGAAAGATTGTAACTGAGGGATTCTCTGGTGATGTTAGGATCAGGGTTTAGGTCTCGAAAGGACTCGAATCAGTTGTCAGAAAAGTCAATATATTATAATAGAATAAAATACAGATTTACATATTTACATTGGAGTTGATCTGAAACATACAAAAGAGAAATGCTTAGTATATATCCTGGACGTTATGAGTTTACGTGTGCGTGCATTACATGGTTCGGTCTACCCTAAATATGAATTACATGTGAATGACTGACTCTACTGGTAGCCGGAGTGTACTTGGGGGCCTTTCCTCCTCGCCACGGGTGTACCCATGGAGGGGCAGGAGTCGGTACCCGGGGTGATCGATGACCTGGGTGTACCCGGGTGATCGATGCGATCAACGGTGTCTTCAGGCTAGCCACTGGGAGAGCCCGGTGGCTGGCCGTTCGACTTCTCGCCATCTTCGGGGGAACCCAAAGATGGAGAGGAGTACCGGCAGCTTCATCACTAACTTGTGTTGGCTCTGGGTGTGCCCGGAAACGAAAAAGATACGAGTCGACTGCTTGCGGTGAACTGACTGCAATGTGTTCTCATGGCTCTACTGTATCTTATAGAGTATAACATCGCTTGTGATTCGTTAGCCATCTGGTGGCCGAATCCTGAATTACCGTAGCGGCTAACATTTTGGCTCTGTACGAGCATGCTAAACCTAAGACGGCCTCGAGAGGTTTGGGTATGCTCGTTACAAGATCTGTGCTGTATTGATACAAAGTAGGTAAGTGCAACTGAGCAGTCCGCTCGCGAGGCTGTTTCCCGAACTCAAAAATATATAGTCATTCCTACAGTCATTAACACGAATACCTTTAACACGGATTCTCTTGGTAACAGGAACGCAATTCTTGTCCCATTGAGAATGCATTGGCTCTTATGGGCATTTTTTGAGTTGATACGAATTTTCGCTAAAACGAATCTCGAACAATTTTCCGGCACCATTTCACGCAAAATCTTGGTTAACACGAATTCAAATTTGTGAACAGAGTCGATGTCTGCCAGTACCAGCTCAGCTTATCGCGATGAGTAAGCGCAAGCAGCCACCTATTGATTCGAGCACCAAACTTGCGATACTAAATGGTGTTGATCGGTATGTTCAGAAAAAGTGAAATAGCTGATAATTTTGGAACCCGAGATCTACGTTATCAACGATTATATTACCGGAGGAGGAGTTCCAGAACGTGGCTCTATCAGGAATCAAATAGCCAAAAGTGAAACGCTCGCGTTGTGCGAAAAATGATGACTTGGGAAGAAAATTGATCAAATGGTTCTGCAGAGTGCGGGGCGAGACCATTCCAGTGACTGGTGGAATGATTGACAAGAAGGCTTGATGGATTGCAAAAGATTCAGGCATCGAAAACTTTGAATCTTCGAGTGGTTAGCTTGGAAATGTCCAAAATCGCAAGCATATTTCATTCCAAGTCATCTGCGGAGAATCTGTAAAAGTAGATGAAAGATACGTAAACGAGTGGAGGGAAGATTTTTCAGAGCTGCTGTCTCAGCAGCTTTGGAAAGTCCGCGTGATCCTGCTGCGCCATGACAAGGACATCGATTGGATCCATCGACCATTCAGAGAAATAGAGTTGTGAGTATCGTGTGAAAAAACCCTCAGAATTACGTCAACAAACTCCAGATTGGTTTTTTCTCGAGAAGGGTGTTGGAAGCTCCAAAGGTAGTGTCAACAATCAGCGAATCTACTTTCAATACAATCGATTACTGGTCAAGCTCGTTTTCCTCACTCTCTAATTCGATATCACAACTCCGAAAAGAACTGAAGTTGTCCAAATTCAATCCATACTACCTGCAAAACACCAGAAATATTCCGATTCAATCATTCAGCATATCTATGGCGTATGACCTTGTTAATCAATTCGTGTTGATAAGTGACTAGAGCGTCCTGCTTAACCCGAACTCTTCGATAACACGAACAAAATTCGTGTCCCGCGAAATTCGTGTTAACGAGGGATGATTGTATTTGTTACCCCGAGACCTCCACTCCGGTCACAACAGCAGAGCGTAATCTTCTTGTCTAGTCCCCTTCGCGCTTCTGAAGAACAGGCATGTGGAGCTGACTTTTGTGAGAGTGCTTCTCGGGACTCTAATGCCAGATACTTAGTCTGTGAACCATCAAAATCAAAAGCTCCACCTTGTTTCACAAACATTCCCAACACTTCGTTGAGAACGCTGTATAGGATGGAGGAGCAATTGCAGGATAACAATAGTCTCGAATAAGCATAGCATGCTTCCATGCGCGATTATCTCGATTTGAATCACATATCCCCTTCCCTTCAGTCACGAAACGGTGTCTTTCCTTCGGGTTCCGTCGGTCGTTTCCTACCGTTCCTAGACGTTTCAAATGGCTCCTTCAAAACTAGACAAAGGGTAAGTCTTAACGAGTCCTCGCGTATTGGTTGAAGTCCCTCTCAAGCCTTGGTTCAGACATCAATCAATCAGCGAGAGTATAAGATTGCTCTCGTTGCCGATGTTGAGAAGATGATCCGTAAGACTCGAATCGCTCCAGTAGATCAACATTATCAACTCATCTGGTGGCGTTTGACGAGTCAACCGCTTATGACTCATAAACTGACAACTACCTATACGGGCTGAGTCCTAGTCTATGTCGAGCAAATCGTGTCAGATTTCAGTAGGCTGAAGATGCACTGTAAGATAGCTAGTGCTGCCGCGACACGATAAAAATCGATAATTTGAAGATGTCGTTATCGAGCATCGACATTTCATGGCTTATCGATGTCGTTATCGATGTCGAAAAATGTCGAAGGTCAATTGTCGTTATCGTATCGACCCTCACAATAATTTATCGACGATATTATCGATATCGTGAAATTTTTTTCGATCCTCAGTGAGAGTAGGGGTATGCCGAACATACAAAAGTTTTCCTCACGTGATTAATGGATTGCCCCGTAGGCTGAATGTGACCGAGTGAACAATGTGCGAGTGTGAGTTTGTAAATACGAAGAGCCAGGTGGAACCGATACTTCAATCAGTTATATCGAACCTTTCGCGCGAACTGTTATAATTAATGATGCCATCGTCAAAGACTTACGAGGAGCACTCAGGGGTTGTGGGCCATGGATTTGGCTGAAACCATGCAGATAGTCTCCTTTTACCACAGAAAGTGAAACTTAGAGCCGCAGTTGCAAATGCCCAACCATTTTCAAGCTACAGCCTATAACATTTACATTGCCAATATGGGCCCATGCTCAAAAAAGATATATATAGATATACTCGTAATGCTAATGTTATGAGCTGCAGCTCGGAAACGGTTGGGCATTTGCACGTGCGGCTTTGGATTTCATCTTCTAGCAGTAAAAGGAGACATCCCCATAGTTTCAGCTAAATCCGTGTTCCACAACCTCTGCATGGGTATTCCTCGTTAGTGAAGATTCAGATTCAAGTAGTTCGATGAAGAAATGCGATCAAAAGAGAAATCAAAAAATGAACCAACAAGCAGTGAACAACAGGATATAACCCAGCCAAAAGCTTCAACGAACGATGAATTCGAAAATTGTGCGTAAAAGACAATAGAACCAGTAAAACATCAAATGTGTGAAGTATGAGATTCTGCAATATTTGTTAACATGACTTCAGTTGGAATTCTCGTTAACTTATCGTGCACTACTGGTATATTATCTTACGTAAAATGAATGACTCATTTGGAATGATTCAGGGATTTGGGATACCAGAAATGACTCGTTTGACCTGAGCCCAACTAATTGAGTCATTCCTCTTGGATCATTTTTCAAATGAGTAATTTGAATACATCCCAAATCCTTGAGTCATTCCAAATGAGTCATTAATTTTAGGCAGGATATTATGTTATATGATAAAATTTTCTGTTTACAACTAGTTGACGCTCTCACTCATTCCAATATTCTCAAAATTCATACTTCGAATGTCATTCTCTAGGGATGATTCTGTTCGGATTGAGGAAAATAACCTCGATATCGATACTATCGCGACATGTCGCGATATAATGTCGATCGACAATTAATGTCGCTCAAGCAATGTCGTTATCGATGTCGAAAACGATAAGGGTTATCGATTTCAATGTCTATATCGTTTTTATCGTTATCGCGATACGACATCGACAACTTATCGATTATCGCGGCAGCATTACTCGCGGAATGGAAGAATGGAATTCCAAAGTACGTGATTCTGTGATGGAAAAGAGAACGCGATGACGTTTGCTAGAATGATCATTCATTTATCATCACTTCATATGACCAGAGGTTCCAAAACCAAGGTGACTTAAATCAACTTTCCGGAATGTAAAAAAGGGTTCTGATCGAATGTAGCATCAATTATATTCCAATCATGACTCGTTGAACCAGATCTGAAGCTCATTGTATAAGATCCAGATTAACAGTTTTAGGAGGATCTCTCGAGTAGATCTACAATAACTAAGAAAATCTCTCAAAAATTGACTCACTCCATTTCAGTTTGTGATGCAAATAGACTTCAACATCATTCTGTCAATTATTGCCATGATTCATTCGGAACCTCGACTCTTATGCTATTCTGATTGATAATGAAGATTCTGAATAAACAATCTTCGAAGAATCCATGGAGTTCATTCTCGAGATTTCCGCTATTTCACCCCTATTTCTCCATCAAAACTTCCACTATTCCGCTATTTCCTACGGAATCGCGGGTAAGAAGCCTGTAATCAGTCGATACTCTTGCATGAATGAAAGTTGTTCACATACAATGCTATGTGGTCATATTGCGTGGCAAAAGTTGAAATGGCTCATGCCTCAGACGATTGAAGAGCTTTGTCTTTATGTGTAAAGAAGCGTGTACATGGTTCGGTACTTTTTGGACATACTGTATACTGATGTGACCATACATTAAACGTTAGGGTGACATGTATTCCCCAAGTATAGATTCTTCTAAAGGATCACGCTAGAATCCTCCTGATCAGATGTGTACATGACGGAAAAATGTACCGGAAAGATTTGGAGGAATGCTAAGTCTAGCATTTGAAAGTTATACTGGGAAATTCGACCATCCAATCCGTATCTCCATAATCGCATGAATTTTCCACGATGCTCTTGGTCGCAGATATCTTGATACATGATCCTGAACGATGCAAATATAACGAACGTATCAACGACGAAAATATCGAATTTGAGCCACAAGCCTCATACCCCGTGCATGTAATCAGTTTTTCGGAGAGAGAATTGGTGAATTTTTAAGGTACTTCCTAACTCCCTCGGATGAAATTCTCCGTCACTCACACGAGAAACAGAAGGATGCAAGCGTGAGCCCATGGAAGAATTTAAACTTTGGGAATTAGTGTAATCCTAGTACATTTCGTGACCCAAATGCGAAGAATCACTTCATCATAACTAGAGATTGATCAGATAGATTGTGTAGCCAGAATCGGTGTGGAGGAGAAGATTCTCAAGAAATGTACTACTGCAATTCAATATTTGTTCTATAAGAGTGAGAACCAGGGTAGGCTATCAAGAAGAAACAAAAATTTTCGACAATTATCACTGTTCCACATCATTAATCATAGCACGTCAAATGATTAAGAGCTCAGCTGAGCTGGATCCAGGTTTTCCTGATGGAATCCCTGGATTCTCCAGATTATCCAGATACCAAATTGAATCCCTAGATTTTCCCTGTTTTCCCTGTTCTCCGGGTCGGTAGACACCCTGTATCATCATTAGAATTTGAGGGTCCGAATCAGTATCCAAGTTATAGAATCTGATTCTATCACTGATGATTCAATATGAATATGGTGGAAGATACTTGAAATGTATGGGTCGTTCAGCAATCCTATCGTCATTAGGATTTGAGGATCGGATCCAGTATCCGGGACCTAGAATCTGATTCTTGAATCATTCGACAACGATGAAACATACCGATTTCCCTCATAATCTCCAACTCGATCTAACATGTATATCACATAACTCCTGACTTTATTGCAGCCTCAACGAAAGCTCTCGCAAGTAACCCATCTTCCAGCAGTCTTAATTCTCTTGCGAGTGGTGCTGCGTCAGGGAATTCTGGGAATATCACTCCCATTCTTGGTCACCAATATATTATGGGCCAGAGTGTCCCATATGCTGCATTTCAGCAGCCTCATATGTACAGTTATGAAGATCTTCAGCTGATTCAGCAGCGTTTACCGCATTTGGTATGTTAGAGTACCCGTTAATTATATATTCTTCCTATGAGTCATCTCTCCTATTCATCCGCAGGCTATCGAGAAATTGGCGCATCTCGAGTTTCTCAATATCTCATTTTTTCGCGGAGATCGGTATGAGTATGGTTGTGCCTGACTGTTTGTTGATGATTTGAATACTTTGAATATGAATTTCCGATGTTTCTGTTATGATTAGAAAAATTTGAGGTGCGGTTTGAGTGTCGTCAACAGCGCTAGTCGTCAACAGTGATCGACTTGTATAAGTGTTGAAAGATGGTTCGTCCTACGAATTGATCGATTGATAACGATCAAACCTTCGAGGAAATTCTGTCATCCATGGATTCGGAGAAAAACAAAGCAAGTGATTCACAGGACTATTCTTCCAATGAGGTTTGCCCCAAAGTGAGTGAAATATTGAGAGTCTGCTATCGTACAGAACCGTCTTGTCCAATGCACTCAATGCAATGTATTTTCGAGACTAAGAAGTGGAGGATGAGAATACTTTCGATGATTGTTGCCGAGTTTTTCCCGATCCTCTGCCTAAATCGGTTGAGGAATATTTCTACTGGAAATGGTTATGAAAAATTAAGCCACTTTCAGAAATATTCAAGTTTTCAAATCCTCATTTACGTCTCGTTGGAATCACACAGGTCGACGAAACGCGACTTGGACCAAAAAATATTATTCATCTCTGATAGGGTCAGGTTGTTCAGAAGCAACCCTAGGGCCCTTCAAGTGGATCTTACCGTGTTGGTGGGGATCACTGAATAATATCACTCACGCTCTTCATGCTCTAAAAATAACGTAGGATAGGTTCTCTTTAAAAAGGTGTGTGACACTTGTGATGAAGATTGAAGACGCGGTGTGGGCGCGACGCGAGAAGTGGAGGGACCAGGGGTACGCGGTCCCAGGGAGGGCACCGGCGCAGTGGTGAAGAACTTAGCTGCGAGCAGTACACGTGTTCGCTGCCCACCGGACCTTGGCTAACTGCCGATTTTTGAGCTGCGAGAGAGACTCGCGGGGAGGAGCAAGACCCATGACATGATCATCGGCTACTGATATTTGACCAATCAATTTGAATATGTTACTCGCGTGACATCGGTGGGATAATCGCGGGTCATTGAGCCTTGCTCCCGCCACGGATATTCTCTCAGATATTCGCACGGTCGAGAAACTCTAACATTCTGTATGAAATAAATTTCGCTGATGGATATTTTCAAACAAATGCTTCACATATTACGGAATTCTCAATAAAAACGTTGCTGGGTACCGTCGCGAGCTTTTTCGAGTTTTGTTAACATCGCCATTATATTCATCTAAATATGTTACCCATGATTTTACTTGAGTAAATATCTGGGTGGGGGGGGGGGGTGAAAATTTCATCGTCCTGAAGAAAATTTACTCACTTTTGATGAAGATTATCGAACGGAATGCTCAGGTTTCACTCTATTCTTTCATTTGAATAGAAGCAAGAGGTTTGTGGGTCGCAAACTCAGTAAATTGCCAAAACGGATGAACTTGCAACCTATCAAAATTTTGAGCTGCAAGTCAAAATGAGAAGTCTGTTCCCCCAAATTATGTATCATCAGGCGTCACAAGTCAAAATGGAAAAACTTATCCTATTTTATGACAATTAACCACTGGGCAATCAGGCGTAAGAGTCAGCGCGCTTGCAAACGTTAGGAGTTTCTATTTTTCCTCAATATCACGAGGTTATTTGTCAGGGGGTCAGGGATTCTCCTGTAACTCCAGGAACATGTTGTATGTGACAAAATGATTTTTCGAGTTGCTATCAAGAGAATTTGGACAATTTCGCAATTAATCTCAAAGTGTCCGCAGGATTGATCAGGAACACCCTTTTGAATATCACGAGAGCTCATTTTTTCGTATTTGTACGTACAGGGAGAGGAAAATATTTGCAATTGCCTGAAAGAAGATGATTAGAAAGTACACGCATGATTCCGAAAATTAATTTTTGACCCATTCCTGCGGTAAGCTCAAACTTCCTCGTAATGTGTCAAATTTGCAGTGTCCTCGTCACACGTACTCCTGAGTTCATATAGATACCCGTTTGCAAACAACCCGAGATGGTACAACTGACTTTGAATGTTTTCATCCACTCGCCTCCGAAGTAGAATCATTGGAGTACCCCTATGAGTTTAGGGTGGGAAACGATGTAACCAGGTTGATTACATCTTTATGTAACTCGAACAGATTATAGGTCTCCGGGACTTCTCATACCGCACCCTTGCTCTAAAATAACACAATTGTAGGGATTTTAGTGGATCCTAGGTACAAAAATTCGAGCTTTGATTCAATACGAGGGGGCTTGAGCTTACCTCAGGGATGGGTGCTCTCTCAGCATCAATCAGCTATTATATAGCTGAAATATCAGCTATTACTCCGATGGGACGTCAAACTGCTGATCAAATCAGCGAACACGAAAATCACGCTTAAATCGATAATTCTGATGAAATAACTCGACAAATCCGGGTTCTAATATCGACATGAACACATTAACGACTTTTCCAGACCAAGTCACGACGAACTAAGGCGAATTCGTTCGATATTTACTCATTTTGTGCCACGGAAGGCCCTATATAGCTGATTATAATCAGCTATAAATCAGTGATTGTAGCTGAAAATCAGCTAATGTAGCTTTTCGTGTCAGTAAAAAACCGTTCACTGAAAAATCAGCTTATAATAGCTGATTTAGTCAGCTAACATAGCTGGAATCTCAGCTAATATAGCTGATTCTTCAGCTAAACGATGTTCGTGTTGTGCCGTATACACTATACAGTGTCGAGATCAGCATTGGATCGAAGGAAGATGTATTGAGAAGGAGCCTAATATGACGACAACATAAGTACAATGAAACCTCTCTATTCGGATACCTCCAAAACGCGGACGCCTCCACATCGCGGACACTTCGTCTGCGACCGGCCAAACTCCTATGTTTTTCCACAGATTTGCCTCTGTTTGAAGCTGACATTCCATAACCCGGACGCGGACAAAAATTTCGATTACACTCGCCCATAAGAGCACATGTATAAGCATCTCTATTAGCCGGACAGGTGATGGCTTGATTCCGATGTTAGTTTTTGCGTATAACGCACCCGTTATGCTGCAGAGAGCAACAACAACGATTTCGTTCTTGTTCAGGGAGATTTCAATCGTTGACTCGATCTCGATTATCTGCAATCAATTTCGATCAAATTGAAACGATTCATTCTCATAGAATCATCGAATAACCGACTTGGCATTTTCAGGTAACCTCTCTATAAAGCGGACACCCTTATAAGGCGGACATATTTTTTCCGACCGACGGTGTCCGCCTTATGGAGGTTTCACTGTATATGGAGATCGAGAGATCTTTATTTCCTGATCGGAAGGTGAGGTTGTGGCGTATAACGCGCTATGGGAAGTATGAGTTTCAGCGCCTCCGAGCGGTGGAGAGCGGCATGGCACGCCGCTTTTTTTACGGCACGCAGATGGCCCACTTCTGATCCAGGTGGCCCACTTTCGATCTAGGTGGCCCTTTTTTCGATCAAGGTGGCTCACTTACAATACAGGTGGCCCACTTTCGACCCAGGTGGCCCACTTTCGATCTAGGTGGCCCACTTTCGATACAGGTGGCTCGCTTACGATACAGGTGGCTCACTTTCGATCTAGGTGGCCCACTTTCGATCTAGGTGGCCCACTTTTGACAAACTACTTGGGACTCAAAAATCGGGTAATCAAATGGATCCCACTGCACTGCACTAACGATTCTAATACTAGAGCCAAAAATTTATCACGTGACACCCAGTGCGCAGGAAAAAACATTCCCGAACGGTGTATATCGTCGTTCATAACCCTGTGTATTAGCTGATCCAATCAGTGAAAATCCGTTCCCGTTAGCTGACGAAATCAGCTATCAATAGCTGATTTTCAGCTACCCTAGCTGATTCGCGCTGAGAGAGTGAACAATTTCTTTTCGATACACTGTGCGTGAAAGGGTACTTTGCGCTCAGTTTGTCGACTTTTACTCTTAGTTTATCGAAAATTATAGTTAGATACACGGGCGTGAAACCTATTATCCGCATCCTCGTGATGATTCCGACCCTCGCCTGCGGCTCGGGCCGGAAACCCATCACTCGGACGCGAATAAAACGTTTTACGCCCGTGTATCGGAATGTACCTTTTTTGATATTGTGTGCGTAAAGTTGTGCTGATAAATTACTTTGCGAGTGAGTGTCCGGTGCGCAGAGTTTAGTGAAAACTTCTTCACGCACGATTCTCATTGCGCAAAGTTTGAAATCGTGCGCAAGGTTGTCATAATCGTGCGCAAAGTTGTCATAATCGTGCGCAGAGTTCGCTGATTAGTGGGCGGAGTTGAATTCGAGCAAAGACATTTTACCTCAAATCCCACCAGATTTCGATGTTTACGCAATGCAAGCAATCCACGGACTATCGCTGAAGGCAATTTGAATTCCGAATTCTCGTAGACTCCTCATGTTTGTTGGCACCCGTGATCTTCGTTATGCGTATGTCCGCGAGGGCCGCGGCGAAGGTGAACGCTCCGAGGGACACGACGCGCGAGAGAGACACTTTCTTTTTCAGAGCAAACGCGATCGAGTCTAGAATAGTCGAATGCGAAGCCAATTCAAATCGGAGCAAACATGATTCATCCTTTCAAGCCGCGGAGATTTCTCTCAAAAAATGTCTTGCCGAGTCAGTACCAAGACTATTTCTGTGATATCCAAATCGTGTGACGTGGTAAAAATCCAAATTTCGGATGCATCCCGTCATTGAGATCAATAGGTTACCCGGCTGTAGCCAACCAGGAATTCACATGGCTGAATTGCCACCAGAAATTCACATGGCCGCTCAAGAGGCAATTCAGAAACTACCACCGCAAGGTGCACAACGAATTACAAGACTGGGAATCGACAAAGAAGGTGATGGTCACCAATGAAACTGTTCTCTTAACCTATTTCAATCAGCTTCTAAAAACCCTGGCACCACCAACACTGTGGTCAAAATATCCCATACTCAAAACAATGATAATGGAGGAAGAAAGTTTGAGCCTTGGTGAGTATGAAAAACTCAAGAAATATTTGAGAGTGAGAAATGTTGGATTCCAACCTAAAAAGTCTTTCGTATTCACTCGTGATGAGCTTAATACTTTTCTCATCCAAGCACCAGATCACGAGTGCTTAGGTGCGAAGGTCAGTCTAGTATTTTTGAACCTATCAATTCTCTCGATCCTTATAGATGAACTTATTAATGAAATCACAGCGTACTCATGTAATATTCCAACTTTGATTGTTGATGCCTGCTCGGTGATTTTGGATATTTCTTTCCGAATATATCCGTATTCTTTAGTCAAAATGGTCCATGTTTGCAGAAACTCAGAAAATTTTATATACGCGAGTTTTGTCCTAATGTTTGACGATAAGATTCTAATGTCAAACATTCAAATGACTCGGACATCAAACTTTTGCCTTAAAATTTGATGGTGAAGTTTTCTATAAAGTGAATCTTCCCATTATAAGAACCTCTTCTTCGATACTGATAATAATACTTCTTCAGTGCGAGTACTTGTATATCTTACATTTGTCTACTACTTTTACTCCTGAGAGTTGAAATCGACATTTTTCAGCGATGCGGTAAAATACTATGTATTATGCGTAGATTTTTTACGATACATTTTCAGAACTACGGGGGACGGAGCCGCCCGCGCTTCCACCAACGGCTCCTCCCCCGTCCGCGCCCTACCTTGGCCCCGCCTTCTAAGGTGCAGACCGCAGGGAACAAGCAGGGAGCAATACGGGCGGAACTTTTTCGCTCTCGTTCCCGGAATTCTTGTGCGTAAAAGTGAAACTTTGCGGTGCGCAAAGCTATTTCGGGACTATTCATGTATATCCAACTCAGCTACTTTGAAGTGATTGCAAACATTCCTCCCTTGGTGTATGTACAAATACGAAAAGAATGCGCTGTCGTGAGATTCAAAAGAGTTTTCCTGGTAAATTTCGTGAGCACATTCAGATTGATTCCGGAATTGTTTAATCTCTCTTGATAGCAACTTGAAAAAATTATCTTGTCCTTCGTTCCAAATGCATGCTAGCTCTCTGAAACGGCTGCCATCTTGTTTAGCAAGTCAGAATACGTGAGAAATCATTGTCGGGGTACGCTCGAAGCCCGCTGCAAGGTTGCATCATCAAAATCATGTATCTACAAAATCAACAAAAAACGCTAAAAACGCAGTTCCTTGGAGCTTCAGTATTCCGCGAGTTAAGAAAGTTTCTGATGTATAGGTGCGAAACTAGTTTCGGATTTTGTTTCCACGTTGAAAAATACACAAAAAAGTCTTTGTTTGGTCAATGCGCTACTCCTGACCCAATGTTTTTGTGTCTAGTGTAACAAGTGTCCCTTCAGAAACAGACAATCTTGCGCTATTAGAATGAATTTTTGTCTCGATCGATATGAACGATCGAGACTTTTTCGCTCGCGGGAATTTCAAATCATATTATTACATGACTCAGCTAATGCAAACTGATTCCGATCAACGGATCTGTTGATTAAGTGACATGGATCGATATTGGATTACTCCAATTCGATCTATGTACCTTCAAGGCACCTCGCAATTCGAGTGTCGCAATTTGAAGGATTTTGATGGAATTTCAAATATATGGAAAATGAGATGAGAAACGAAAAATTTTGATTCTACGCTAGATGCTGGTGCGTTTTGTCTTCCCTCTCCGGATCAGACTCTTCAGGGAGGCTGAAGAGATCCGAGTAGAGGTTGGCCCCCGACGTCACCTAGCCAAAGTGGCTTGATGGTCATGATTTTGATCAGGCTTATATGTTACATGAGGGGTTTTGCAGCCACTCGCGAGAAAGGTTTTCATCTCGGTTGTATAATCGCCGACAACCGGTGACAATTAGAATGAATTTTTGTCTCGATCGATATGAACGATCGAGACTTTATCGCTCGCGGGAATTTCAAATCATATCATTACATGATTCGGCTAATGCAAGCTAATCCCAATCAACGGATCTGTTGATTAAGTGACATGGATCGATATTGGATCACTCCAATTCGATCTATGTACCTTCAAGGCACCTCGCAGTTCGAGTGTCGCAACTTGAAGGATTTTGATGGAATTTCAAATACACGAAAAATGAGATGAGAAACGAGAAATTTCGATTCTACGCTAGATGTTGGTGCGTTTCGTCTTTCCACTCCGGATCAGACTCTTCAGGGGGGGGGGCTGATGAGATCCGAGTAGAGGTTGGCCCCCGACGTCACCTAGCCAAAGTGGCTTGATGGTCATGATTTTATAAGCCCGATCAAAATCATGACCATCAAGCCACTTTGGCTAGGTGACGTCGGGGGCCAACCTCTACTCGGATCTCTTCAGCCCCCCTGAAGAGTCTGATCCGGAGTGGAAAGACGAAACGCACCAACATCTAGCGTAGAATCGAAATTTCTCGTTTCTCATCTCATTTTTCGTGTATTTGAAATTCCATCAAAATCCTTCAAGTTGCGACACTCGAACTGCGAGGTGCCTTGAAGGTACATAGATCAAATTGGAGTAATCCAATATCGTGTAACGAACCCAATACACGGGAGGAGATCCGTGCGTTCTTTTCCTAGCCGCTCGAACATTATTTTTAGCTCACAGCGCTGCTTTTCTCGCGGACTCCCTTGTTTTTCCATCGCGCCGTTTCAACGGTAAGGCGATTCACGCGACCACTTAGCAGGGCCGTAAAATCTCCCTTATTTGTCATTTTATTGCATTTTTCCATTAGCATTGGAACAAAGTTTTCTCTCTATTTTGATTGTAATTTGAGCATCCAGAACGCGATCGGATATGTGATCCGATCACGTCAACACCGAATTTTTTTTAGCTTGAACATCTCCAAATTAGGAGAGATCAACAGCGATCCCTTCCCAAAATCGAGCTGGCAAACTCCTTTAAATTGCAGGCTTTCCAGAGACGCGCTCTCTTGGAGCTGAACCACGAACGCGTAAACTGTTTCTTGCCTCAAGTAATCTTGAGTAGAATAAGTTAATAGACAAGTCTGAGCAGTCAAAAGTTAAAATTTAAATTAAGTATTCATTTTTGAAAGTATATTGGATTTTTTTTTCGTGAATAAATAATCGTAACAACAACCTGGCTTTTCCATCTACAACCCCAAATAAGGTGAGTTCAAAGTAATCATAAACTTAAAAGAGAAAAAAGAGGAAGGTCATCCGATCCTCGGATCATTCATACACCAAGAAAAAGTCCTCCGAAGAGAAATAAAGCCACGCACCACATTTTCTATTTTTCTTTTATTTTTGCTTCCGCTCGAGTAGAAAGAAAAAAAAAAAACTGTGACAGTTCGGCACAGCTAAAAACTGGTGCTCAGCGGTGGGATCTTAGAACTGGTGATTCTTTCTCATTTTTCTGTTTCAATCTTAGATGCATTAGTATGATAATTTGTTTGACGATAGTAGTATTCACCATCATATTCTTTCTCACTAGTCTTGCACTCACTTTAATCCATTTCTTTTGTCCCATATCGGAATAATTGATATCAATACTACCCGTTTTCTTCACCCGTCTTATTATAATCACGCGCGATCTATTTTTCCAATTCTATCTCACAAATGAATAGGCGGCAACGACAAGCTAAACAGAAACTTTCAGAAATAATAGCAAACGTCAGGGATACTCTAGATGATCCGGTTTTACAGAAACTAATTTTTGGGAAAGCGATATTCCGTTTCCAAGGGAACAGAGTATATTTAGCTCGCGGCATTAACTCAATAACCCTACCTAATCTCAACAAGGTTTCACAAAGCCCTCGCGACTCAGAAAGAAATAGTTACCCCATTTTGGCAAGCTATCTCGAACACATTAATGAATACACAAACTGATTCAGACACTGCTGAAGCCCTCGCGATACTTACGGAAACATTTACACACCCGAAGGTTCAAAATTACCTCGCCAGTTCCGAGCCAAGACAGCGTTTTTTTTTTCGCTGCATTCAATATCCATACCGTAATAATAGATACTACCTATTCGAGGGTGAATCAACCACCCACCCCTTATAGCTCCCTCGTTCATACCCCTGTTCAGAGTATGGCCCAAGAAATAGATTTAACTTGTCTGGAAATAATTAGTTTTGACGACTAATTAAAATGAACGAGGAAATTGCAAATCTGACTCACCATGCTAACATCACCGATGCACTACTCACCACTATGGGAGAATGCATGGCCATTCAACAGGCCCTATTACATATTCCCATTTATGATGGGAAAAATTTGCCACTGAAAACTTTTATACAGGATGTGGAAAACGGATTTGCAATTTGCCCAGAAGGGATTCGCAATGCATTTTTCAAAGGCGTAATCGCGAAACTCCGAGATACTGCTCGCGATGCCGTGAGCGGAACTGAAATAGATAGTGTTGATACCCTCAGGAACGCCCTTAAAGAATATTTCGCTCCAAAGAAAACTTACTCGCAATACTGCGCGGAGATTCAAGGAGTAAGAATAAGGAAAAGCGAGACGGTCATGGAATATTTTACAAGAATTAAACGTTCAATCGAGGGGGCCAAGGCATCCATTAAAGAAGAATTCAATATTCATCAAGTGCCTCACATGATTACCATGTTGGAGGGCATCGCGACGGAATCTTTCAAACGCGGACTATCCGACGACCTACTGTACGCCGTAAGCGTTAAAGAACCGGAAACGCTAGATGCAGCCGTAAAAATTGCGCAGAGAATCGAGAACGATATGATGAGCGCAAGCGAGAGAAAGGGCTCACTCAACTACGCGATTGCGTCCCCTACCTCTAGCCCCCAGATGCAACGGAGAGTACAATTCAGTGACGAGTTTCCATGGAGAAAACGAACCGAATCAGATTCACCAACTACTTGGAAAAAACCCACAGACTCTGACGCGCGCGACAAGAGCAATGAGCAACCAGAAAATACGACCAGAATCTATGATCAGCGGAGAACTTATCCATCGGGTCCTCGGCGCAATTATAGTGATAATGTGACAAGGAATAATTTTTCTAATTATCCACCCACGAACTACCATGACGTTAGGGCGCGCTCTCCGGTAAGGAATCAGCCCCCACAATTCTATCCACAAAACTACTACCCCTTTCCACCTTATCCATATCCCTATCCTTACAACTATGCGCCAGCGTATCCTCAAGCTCCCATGCTTGGTACTCCTCTCACCTCTCCACAACAATGTCAGAACAATGAACATTTAAACACCTCGAACGTTCGCCGTACGGACGTGACGACGAACGACAGAAGGCAGGAGCGTCCCATGGAAGTAAAATTTATATCAGCCGGGAATCTTATAGATACCGCCCAGGCCAATCGAGTGCCCCAATAATTGATCTAGAAGCACCAGAACTGATTACAAAAACACCATTTCTAATCAATACCGGTGCCGAGATTAATTTGATTCACGTTTCAGCTCTTGACCCAAGAACCTCGATTGCGTTACATGAGGCTATGAGCATTACGGGTATAACAAAAAACAGTATCGATACTGCGGGATCAACCGAAATAACCTTGTTTAACCAGCCATCGAAGTTTCAAGTAGTAACCCACGAACTCCCTACGGACGCAAAAGGTATTTTAGGCGTGGAATTTTTCAAAGATCAAGGTGCAGAGATATCTTTTAACCATAACTCACCGGTGACCTCTTCCGAACCGATTCGTCCCGTGTACTTCAAAAATTTCTCCCCATCAAATGTCTCAAATAAGTTCAAAACAGAGCCTCGCGTTTATTATTTCAAGGCAAGAACCAGAACTCAAATTGACATCGATCTATTCCCTACTGAATTGAACACCGGTTATCTTCAGAAAATTACAGCACCCAACGAAGTTTTTGTTGGTGAAGCCGCAGTCACGAACAATAGTCAGAAAGCACATATTTTCGCCGTCAACGCATCTGAAAGCGATGTTGAGATAAGTATTCCGCCTCAAAAATTACTTCCATACGATTTAGCAGAAGAATCCGAGGATTTTCTCGAGTCAAGTGACAGCGAAGTTGAGCAAAGTGAGCGGGAGAAGCCAAGACTGGAGAGAATAATTGAACTCTTGAGACTCGATCATTTGAACGGGGAAGAAAGAGAACATGTAATTAATTTAATCTCGGAATTTCCTCAAATCTTCCACCTGCCCGGTGATTATCTTCCAGCTACGGACGTTCTCCAACACTCTATTGTAACTACTGATGAGGCACCCGTTTTTGTTAAGCAATATCGTTATCCAGATGTTCATAAGGACGAGATTGAAAGACAAGTGAACAAACTGTTGCAGGATGGTATCGTTGAAGAATCCACTTCGCCGTATAATTCTCCTTTATGGATCGTCCCTAAGAAGGCTGACTCTAAGGGAAATAAGAAGTGGAGAGTTGTAGTCGATTTTAGGAAGCTCAATGAGCAAACTATAGGCGATGCATTTCCTCTCCCTAACATTACAGAGATCCTAGACCGTCTGGGGAAGGCCAAATACTTTTCCACCTTTGATCTCGCGAGTGGATTCCATCAAATCGAAGTTTCTGAAAAGGATCGACCAAAAACTGCATTCAGTACAAAGACAAAACACCTTCAGTACCGGCGCATGCCTTTTGGGCTTAAGAATGCAATGCCAGAATTTTCTAGACTAACAGAAAGAGTCCTTCTTGGATTAACCGATGAAGAATTGATCGTATATTGCGACGACGTGATGGTTTTCTCGGTAAATTTAGAAGAACACGGCATAAGGGTGAGGCGATTTTTCTCTCGTCTTGATAAGGCAAAACTATCTTTACAACCAGATAAATGTGAATTTTTAGCCACGGAGGTGTGCTATCTTGGGCACATTGTAAACGAGAAAGGCGTCCATCCAGATCCTCTTAAGACCATTGCGGTAACTCAGTTCCCAACACCTCAAAGTCAAACCAATGTACGTCAGTTCCTTGGGTTGGCGGGTTATTACAGGAGGTTCATCGAAAGTTTCTCACAAAGAGCGAAACCACTTTCTGATCTGCTAAGAAAATCGGTTTCTTTTGAATGGACAGAAGCTCAAGAGAATAGTTTTAACGACTTGAAACAAGCTCTATGCACTGCCCCTGTTCTTAGATGTGCTGATTTTTCAATTCCTTTCATTTTAACATGTGATGCTAGCAATACGGGGGTTGCGGCCGTTTTAAGTCAGGGAGAAATTGGAAAAGATCAACCAGTAGCATACATGTCACATCTCATGAAACCAGCTGAACGAAATTACAGTACAACAGAAAAGGAATGCCTCGCGGTTATCTACGCCGTACTCCATTTCCGTCCATACCTATATGGGAGAGAATTCACGCTCATTAGTGATCATGAGCCGCTGAAATGGATTGATTCAGTTAAGCCGCCCATTCAGAGATTGATACGATGGAGAACTAGACTCAGGGAATACCAATATAAATTTTTGCATAAGCCCGGCCGTTTAAACGTCAATGCCGATTCATTGTCACGCAACACAAGTGTAGAGAACGCTGTCGTATTACCAACTTCCTCGTCCGCTAGGTTAAATGCTCGAGTAGCCAGAAACGCAAGTTCGAGTGCACGGTCTTCTACGAGTAACCTGGGCCGAACTATCGCGGAACGTGTCAAGAGTCGTCGCGTGGCGCAACAACCGACAAATTCATCAAAGACGACAGGCGCGTCGTCTCAGGTCAAAAGCCACTCCGGCACTCTCATACCAAAGGGCATAAAGATCGTTCCAAAGGCACCAGCTCCCGAGAGATCTGCTCTCGTGAGACCGTCAGCTACAACTCGATTCAATAAAAAGAAGGTAACGTTCCAATCAGATCGCGAATTGGGCTCCGAAGACGAGCTACCGCCGGTACCTCGAGGTAGAGGTAGCGGGTTTCGCAGCCTAGTCTCGCAGAAACCACCACTGCGGAAGCCTGAAGAAACTGATATAGTTTCGAACGAGTCTAGCGATGAACAACGGGAAGTTCTGCCGAAGAACGTTAAGGTCACGAGTCCGCGAGAGAGCTCATCAAGTTTAGAAGGTAGCGATGAGTATTGGTGGGACGAAGCGCACAATCAATTGAGACCCAAACCAATCGGACGCTCTACGCCTCTGGCGTCCGATTCTGATGAAAATAATGATACTATTATCCCACAGAGGGATAAATTATCCCCAATTGAGGAGGAGACTGATGAATCTTCAACAGAGTCCGACATTGAGGAAGTTCAGCCGGAAATGCAGAATCCATCAGATTCAGTCCCTCCAGATCTTTTCTATCCTGACTTTCACAAGGACCCGGGTAGTGAACTCTGTGTTAAAATCATTAATACTAGCATAACTCACACCCAGGATAACATACTACACTTCTCCTCAGCAGATTGCGAGTTCACCACACCAACATGAAGATTACTCATCGATTTAGGTAGAATCAATAAAATGGATATCAAAAATACAAAACCAAAGAAGGGACAGGTCATTGTTACTGAGAGGAAAGGGTGCATCATTTTCACTGCTATGCTGAAAGCTTCTCACTATGACGAATTTTTTTTGGAAGATCTAAGGACCTGTTTTCAAAATCTAGCTCACTGCATACAACACTATAAAATAACTACACTTCGCATAGCCAAACAGAATGATATGACTGACAAAATATCTTTTTCTCTTTTCCTTGAAACTTTGAAGGAGGTTTTAAGACAATCCGACTGCGAAATATTCATTTGCTGTGGGTCGACTACCATACCTCCAGAAGATATTCGAAATAGGATTTTGAATGAGTATCATAGTAGTTTGATTGGAGGACATCGTGGAGTCACTAAAACGTATCGTCGAATCAGAGAGAAATTTTTCTGGCCCGGAATGAAAGATGACATCACCGAGTATGTAAGAAACTGTGAAAACTGTCAACAACTGAAACTAGTACGGATAAAGAACAGGGAACCAATGATAATTACTGACACACCGATCGAACCCTTCGACAAAATCTCCATCGATACAGTCGGCCCTTTTCCAATAACTGCGAATGGTAATAGACATATTCTTACAATTCAAGATAATCTCACGAAATATTGCATAGCAGTAGCTATACCCAATACTAAGGCAGAAACCGTGGCCGATGCTCTAGCTCGACATGTAATCGCTATTTATGGCGCTCCGCGAGTAATTTTGTCAGACAAAGCCCCGGCCCTTATTGGAAAGGTGATGAATCAATTAGCTAAAATTTTCAGGATTGAACAAGTAACCTCGTCTGGGTATCATCCACAGTCAAATGCTGGTTTAGAAAGGAGCCATTTAGTTTTGGTTGAATATATTCGACAATATATCGAAAAGTATGAAGACTGGGATCAAGTCTTACCATTCGCTACGTTCTCAATGAATACTAGTATTCACACTTCCACAAATTTTACTCCTTTCGAGCTTTTATTTGGGAAACCAGCAAGGGTTCCAAGTTCTTTACCAACAGAAAATTTGGATACCTACCCAGATTATCTGTCTGACTTAATTCAACGTTTAAGTGATACACGAAAAATAGCAACAGAGTCTCTTATCAATTCAAAACTACGCTCCAAATCATATTATGACCGTACAGCGAAACCTAATAGCTACGCGATTGGCGATCTAGTTTACGTATTAAAAGAGCCAAGGAAGAACAAGTTGGATAGAATGTATAACGGTCCCTACGAAATTGTAGATGTTCTGGAGAAAAACAATGTCATCCTGATTACTGATGACGGCAAAAGATTCTTGAAGCACGTTGATAAGATTAAACCAGCCCATTACAAATAGCAAAATCTTCCTTTCAGGCTACAATCATGCTCTTCAAATCAAGTACAACGGTGTGGACAGCTGGATTTTTACTCTGCTTCTCCAAAGGTGAACTAGAAAGATTACATTCCATCCAACCAATCAGTCAGAATCCCGGGTTATATTTCGAAAAATTGAGCAGTATCCACTACACACAGATGAATTGGAAAATTATCGTGTTTGTTGATGTAAATCCTCTCCATTTCAACTCTACTTTCTTTCTTGAGACTCTGCGCTCCATTGATAGATCATGCAAAAACTATCTATGCGACAGGCTCCTGAAAAGACTCGACTACGTGGCAACAAAAATACATTCAACAAAAAGAATAAATGATGCACTCATGGATTCAATGAAAGAAGTCGAGGAACTCGATCCGAACGACCCGACAAAATTAAGATCTTTTGTGAAACGGAGTGCTCCATTCGGATTTGTGGGTAGTATCAGCAAGGTTTTGTTCGGCACTCTGAGTGAAAGCGACGGTGAGCACTATAATAAGCAAATAAACGAACTACTGAAAGGGAATATACAGCTAGTAAAGATAGCTAGAGAAGAGACCCATATCGCTCAACATAAACTTGCCTCAGTAGAAAAGGAAGTCAAATTTTTAAAACTCAAGTATGGAATCGCTTTTGCTCAATTCAATGCAACAGCTCATAGAGTGGATGATGGAAAGTTTTTGGCAGCGCACAAACTTTACGAGGGAAACTGAAGGCCTACTAAACGAAGTAGAAGCCGCCGTTGATTTCTACCAAAATACACTCGAAAAACTATTAGATACAATTCGTGATGCCCGAATTGGACGCCTGCATCCGGCCCTGTTAACCATGAATAATACTCAGGAGATCATCCAACAAATTCGAACTTCGCATCCGGAAATTATATTCCCAATTCCACTCGCACACGCCCGGGCTGATAAGCTTACCGACGTTTCAACATTTCGTCTTGCATATCGGAACAATCGTTTGTTCATAGAGATCCGAATACCTATGTTAAATAAGTCACCCGCAGAACTTTTCAAAATTCACTCATTGCCCATTCCTCAATTCCAAAAGGGTAATGTTTCATTTGCATTTATAATTCCTCAAGCCAAATACATTTCTCTACATTCGAAAGAAAAGGGCTACAGTTTTCTCACTGAAGGAGATCTGAATAATTGCAAACACACGCCATATCATATCATTTGTCCATACACACAACCCGTGTTTGACGGACACACAGACCCTGCATGTGAATTCATGTTATTGAGTCAACCCAATGAGAATAATCTGAAACAATGCAATATTAATTTTCTTCCCTACTTCTCACCCCGCTGGATTCGTCTGCATACTCTTGGCGCTTGGCTATATTCAACCTCAGGACCCGTTACTTTAAAAATTTCATGTCCCGAGGAAAATCACGATTTAGCAAACATTGATGGGACTGGCATCCTGCAATTGAAACCTAGGTGCAATGCTCAGTACGACCTCGTGAGACTGATGGGCATGCAAACTCTGGGAGAAACCAATGAGGAGTACTACATGCCAAATATCAAGCTTGACCTAAAATCCCTTGATAGCGAGTTCTACGAGAAATATGAAACCATCAGTCACAAACTTGTCTTTCCAGAAGAAGCCAAAAAACTTGATACCGGAATGAGCTTAGACGAAATTCAGGATCAGTATGATTCATTCATTTCAGCTCAAAATAACAAAATCATTCACAAATATTCTATAATAGGGTCAGTTGTATTTAACATCATTACTATATGCGTGGTTTTTCTCACCCTCTTTGCACGTCTACAATACAACAAATGGCTTAAATCTAAACAAGAGAATGCAGAAGAATATGGATCAGAAAATGATCATTTTCACCCATTAAACCAATATTTCCGATCTTCCAGCAGATCAATTCATAGTTCACCAAATTTCCATCATCAATCTAACCGTAATATTCCCAGTGTTTCTGAACCACCTGCTGAAAATGAAGTCAGAAAATAAAGATTATTAATTATATTCATTTTATTCTCAGATGAAACTAGTAATTGCTGCGCTCTTCATGCTACTCAGTTATGGCATTGCTCACCCAAAAATAGATTTGAAACCTCTCTACTCCAACGCCGGTATCTATTTTGAGTATATCAGGCCCATGAAGCTCATAAGTTATTTTCATCAATTCTCTTTCTCCATCGACTTGAAGGCTTTGGACCTTATTAACAATACTCACAGGAATCAGACCTTGGAATTAGAGAAGGAATGCCGACATATCCGTAATTGTCAGTCGCATATTCCAGAATTTCACCTCATTCTCGCACAACTCTCTCGAATTGAGTCGCTTTTCGAATCAATCAAGACTCACTCAATCCAAGAGGACCCGAGTCCTTCGGAGAAGCATAATTACCCATTAACAATCAAAAATTCCTCGACGTCTCAACCAGTTGACTCTCTCTCAGTTAAGGCACTGAACGCCACTGATTTTATGGGAAATATTTTATCTTCTGGAATAAATAATACATCTGACTTTCAATTATTACTAAAAGAACTCACGAACGAAGCCAACGCACAATTCAGAGAGATCATCCGATATCCTCCGACTTCCAACCATGCCTCAAATTATTCTGATCCGTTCAAAACCTGGCTCGGGATAACCAAAACAGCCATCAAAATCCAATTTGATATTTATAAACATCAATGGATGTCCTCCAAGCAGCTACTAATGATAAAATTTCCCCTTTCCTTCTTTCACTTTCTCAAAGGACATATTTTACCGATTATTTAATGACGCAAGACCCCTACAACAGTTTACTATTTGATGATGCTTTCATGAAAATCACACCAAAATTAAGTAATGATCGTATTCACATTCAACTGCTTGTGCCCTTGGTACAAAAGAACGAATATCAACTCTTCAAAATCCACCCTTTAAGTCTGCGGATAAATTCGTCGACGATAGCTGATATTGAATCCGAATACGAATACATTGGGATCGACTCTCGGAAATATTATGTCCTGATTACCCCAACCACAAACCTTTGCTCTCATTCCGCAAGGCGTTCAATATGCAAGGGAATCCCTTCTCTGGCTCCTGGCGAATCTTGTGAGTACAGTTTGCTTAGTAAGCCGAGCAGAGAGGTTTTCAAAATCGGTCAAATACGATACTCCAAATCAGCAGGAGCCCGCACGGAGTACTTGGACTCGATCGGCGCATGGCTATTCTCGGCTTCTGTCTCAAAAACCGTGAAGTTAAATTGCCCCGATCAAAGACCGCAGACCTATCCAACCCCAGGAGCTGGAATAATTCGTTTAACAACTAAGAATTGTTCAGCAAGAATTGACGGAATTAACTTAGAATTTCCCACAAACGAACAATCTCAGTTTCTCGTCTACAATCCCGATCTCAATCTGACTTTCGAGACTATTTTGAATCCAACTCATAATATTCAATTTGAAATCCATACCAAGTCGGCCGAAGCGTCGCTGTACATAATTTTTATTCACGTCATTGTCATTCTTTTCGTCATGACAGGAGTCTGGTTTCATCATCAGTCCAGCAAAACTGCACAGAACAGTCCACAAATTACGACCCTACATGGTAGAATATCGAACGGTCCATGAAAGAAATCAAACAAACAAGGTCTTGATTAATACGGTGCATAACAATTCTCAACTAAGACCTTCGGATCAGGCTTGTCCGGCTTTTCCAGCAACAATCTATGATACGCCTCGAAATGTGAATAAAACTAATAATCCCTAATTATTTCCAAGATCATGGCCCCACGGAACTTACTACTTGAATGGAGAGAAAAAGAACTGAACACGACAAGGGAAGAAAGAGAGTTCTATGGTCCTATTGATGGCGTACTACCTCAGGATTATCCAGACTCATATCCAATAATCATGAGAAGTTACTGCATCACGAATAGGGACACTTCTGTCCTTCCAATCTATCTCAACCCATGCAATCTCCACATATATTGTAAATTCTGTTTCACCGACGATCTAACGAATCATTACGTACCTTGCGATAATTTCCATATAATATCTTATCGCGAGCTGACGTACGGGCATTGTAAGGATTGCAATGAGCTTCTTTTGACATGGAAACCGGCAGTGAACTGCCAATACTGTATTGAAGAGGTCTTAGTGAGATCTTTTGATCTCCGAATCTCTAATGTTGCTGTAGTCCTTAAACGTTGGTAAGCTGTATGCTTTCGAGATTTCCGGTTTCCGACGCAGTAGTTTCTTTCGTTTACGCCCTCGCAGGCGAGTCATTCTGTGGATTCCTTTATTTCCTTTTTCAAAATTTTTTGACTCCAGATTATCAATGCATGCTTCCTCCCCTCGATCTCTCTCTGCAATTTCATCCGCAGCATCTACAAACGCTTGTCCGCGATCGCATGAATCGTAGCATTGGTACAAGACAACTACCGATTATTCGTAAGTTCAACACTCTACCACTGTTGCAACACGCACCCTTTTCTCATAGCGTCCGCACATTATCCTCAATTTTTTTTTTCTGTGTTTTGGTTGTCACACAGTTCATCAACTTTCTAATCACTCTTGTGATAATGTTTTCTCATTAGGCTTATATAGTTTTACACACCTGCATGGATCACTCTGATTTAAATGATATTCCTAGGAATCAACAAGTGAAGTAATATTCAGCCAATGTAGTTCGACGCAAGCACTTGTGATGCATGGGACAATCAAGGGTGGAACGAAAGCGTCAGAAGTTTTTCTTGATCGAATTATTTCAAAGTAAATACAAGTCCCGTACTCATCCATCCATCAACAAGTACAGAGAAATGCTCGCATACTACCAACAAGACTTTGAGATAAGAGATCATTCAATTAAATTCGAAATAATCTTCGAGGTTAAAGAAGAAATTACCGACAAGGAACCACTATGGATACGGAGACTTGGGAACTCAAATCTAAGGATCAATTCATCCGAATGCAACTATGATCCACTATTTTCAAGCACCTTTTACGCTATCGGGAACATGAGTTCCATCGTGGACATAATAACCATATACACCATTTATAACGTGCAGTTTGTCAAGTTTGAAAATAACGAACCTAAATAAATATTAACCGAAATTGGAGTGCCTGAGTGATTCAGTTTGCTCAACTAACTTTAATACAAAAAATGGAATTTTTAATAACAAGGAAGAAGGTATAATGAAATTAAAAAAAAAAAAAGAAAAAAAAAAGGAAGGATCTCCGCAAATAACCATCATGTACTCACTGCATGACGTATTCCTAATCTGAATTTTCTTTTGAACGAGCATAAGTATCAAAGAAGCAAGGGTGAACGCAACATGAAACAGCCAGAACAAGTAATGCAGACTTCAAATTGGTAGACGATGAAAAAATATCAGATTATAATCTACCTCACTTCGTACCCGGCTATCCGAACTATGAGGCGTAACATCAGCCAAACGGAGTTTGCCCGCAGCTATTCATGGATTCAGTTTGAACTTCACCTAATGAAGACCAGGTGTCCATCATCGGTGCTGAATGCTGTTTCTTTACACGGGTTTTAGAAGGGGAAGATTCAACTCAATTGCCAAAATTTGTACCAAAGAACCACATGTAGGCTATGATTAATATGAAAGATGTTGTATTATGCCTATTATAACCCACGAGTTAGCTCGCGAGTACTTGAAGAAACTAGTATCAATCTCGTCAACAATGGGTTCAATACTAATTTAATTGGTTTTCCGACCTATAAAAACAATCTAGTGAAAAAAAAAAAAAATAATAATAATAATAATAATAATAGAAATATGCAAAAGCCCAAAGCCTAAGGACGATCGAGATTGAGTAGAAGCAGGAAAATTCCTGTTTCATTTGTAGACAATGGAATGCCGATTGTTACATGCTTCCATAATATCCAAACGTCAAAATTAACCTTCATTCTATACTGAAACTTACCAATGTAATCTAGAATAAGCTGATGATTGCTCAGACGATGAATGTAAATCAGAATTGAACGTTCGCCACTAGTTATCACAGACGAAGTATTGTTCGGTTTGTCAGTTGCCACAATCGAATTTTGGTCTTTCATGCATAACTCAAATTATGATCAGTCTCAACGCTTGTCGGATTCCATAACAGATATATGGACGAATTAGAATTTTTGTGTCTAAAAAAAAAAAAAAAAAAAAAAAAAAAAGGGGGGGGGGAATGCCTGAGATGTTGGAATGAGTAGGGTCCTGCTAGAGGTTGGCACAAGACAAGCTCTGCGGCGTCGATTAGACCAGCACCACTGTAATCACGTGCTGAAGCCGTATCCCTAGGTCCCTATCACCCTCATCTATAATAATACTAATCAGCGCTCAGCGTGGATTGGAAAGGCATACTTGTATGAGTCCCGCCATTCAAACGAAAATTGGAAATAGAAAAAAATAAAAATAAAAATCAGAATAAATAGGTATTACAATTAGGGAAATATCAATTCCATGGTCCGTCAAATGCCCAAGCGCATATTTCAAGCCCAGTTATAGAACAGGCTCTCTTTGGAATGATATGGCGTAATGAGATTGATCATGTTGATTGTTTCATACTATCAGGACGATTGTGAAGGTTTACGGATTGATTTCGGGTTGGTTAAAGTTTTGCATCATCAGGAAGTTCAATTCTGATATCCAGTTTCACGAATTTTCAAATTGCTGTCAGTAAGAGGAAAACGCACTAACACCTCCACTTTGATCGAGACGATCAAAATTTTAACGAGGGGAGCTGTAACGAACCCAATACACGGGAGGAGATTCGTGCGTTCTTTTCCTAGCCGCTCGAACACTATTTTTTTAGCTCACAGCGCTGCTTTTCTCGCGGACTCCCTTGTTTTTCCATCGCGCCGTTTCAACGGTGGGGCGATTCACGCGACCACTTGGCAGGGCCGTAAAATCTCCCTTATTTGTCATTTTATTGCATTTTTCCATTAGCATTGGAACAAAGTTTTCTCTCTATTTTGATTGTAATTTGAGCATCCAGAACGCGATCGGATATGTGATCCGATCACGTCAACACCGAATTTTTTTTAGCTTGAACAACTCCAAATTAGGAGAGATCAACAGCGATCCCTTCCCAAAATCGAGCTGGCAAACTCCTTTAAATTGCAGGCTTTCCAGAGACGCGCTCTCTTGGAGCTGAACCACGAACGCGTAAACTGTTTCTTGCCTCAAGTAATCTTGAGTAGAATAAGTTAATAGACAAGTCTGAGCAGTCAAAAGTTAAAATTTAAATTAAGTATTCATTTTTGAAAGTATATTGGATTTTTTTTTCGTGAATAAATAATCGTAACAACAACCTGGCTTTTCCATCTACAACCCCAAATAAGGTGAGTTCAAAGTAATCATAAACTTAAAAGAGAAAAAAGAGGAAGGTCATCCGATCCTCGGATCATTCATACACCAAGAAAAAGTCCTCCGAAGAGAAATAAAGCCACGCACCACATTTTCTATTTTTCTTTTATTTTTGCTTCCGCTCGAGTAGAAAGAAAAAAAAAACTGTGACAGTTCGTCACAATCGATTAACGTCACTTAATGAACAGATCCGTTGATTGGAATTAGCTTGCATTAGCCGAGTCATGTAATAAAATGATTTGAAAAATCTGGCGCTATTTTCATGATCTTGCTGCTAAAGTTATTATTACGGTGGCCAAACCCATTCTCAGCCCAAATTTTGTGAAACGGTTGTCGACATGAAATTTGACGAGAAATTCGATAAAAATGTCAAAAATAGGGCCTAAGGCTTGAAAATCGGATTTTTTTGAAAGAAACCATTTTTTGAGGTGATGCTCTCCTTGAACGGATCTAAGAGTATTCGTCCCGTTGAAAATTCAGCTCATTTCACGTCGGAATATGTGTCACGAATAGTTTTTTCATTGGATTCTATCCTGGTGAGAAATCAATCAAACAGTTGAAGAATCGAATTTTTCACGAATTTTTTAAAACGAAAGTATGACGCCAAACTCCCGCGGATGACTTCCGGGACTCAAGAACTGTGCTCCCCATCTCCTTATATCACATACAACATGTACCTTGAGTGACAGAAAAATTCCTGACCCCCGACACAAAACCTGGTGATATTAAAAAGAATGACTCCTATGCAAATGAATTTTGAATTATCCTCGAGATTCTTCATATTCCTTTACCATTTCTTCGGGATACGGTCCGTTGTTGCTGGCTTTTTGACGAATTCTGGATGTTTCATGCATGGAGTTCATCATGATATGAATTTGCAAACAACTTTGTGATCTTTGTCTGCAATTGAAAATGATCGCCTTCGTACCTTTGTACTGTCGGATGATGACATGGATGGTTACGTAGTGTGTGATTTATCCTTGGATCTACTGATTGCTCCAGAATGCAGCATTGGCACTTCTAGAGCCATGTAAGACGAATCAACATTACGCGATAAAGGAGAACCCCTAGATTAATTCCCCTACTGCACTCATTGTAAATTGACTGGAAGAGAGTTTTGAGCCATTTCGTCACCCTTTGTGATTGTGGGGAGATCATTCCTGTTAGATGAGAGCTTCTGCTCAGTGGGGTGGCTCAGATGCGAATGGATCGATCCTTGTCGCGGTTGCGAGTTCTCCTAAGGAGGATCCTCATGACTGCACTGTGGAAATTGGTTAGACTGTCAACTAGCTCAATGAACCGGTGGTCTTGATTCGAGCGGATGGTTGGAAATTCAACCGGAGGCTCGACACCTGCATCTCCTCTTATGCCTGAGAAATTTAAATAGTCGAACCATATTGGACAGAACTTGGGAGGCGAAATCGTATCCACCGGATTTTCGACTTCTCTCAAACACTCCTCCTATGAAGTAACTCCTATTCCAACAAAATTTCGTCAGGAGGCATAATTCAGCCACTGACGTGAGGCGCTCTTTGATCAACGCTTCTTTGAGAAAGTTAGCCCTCTCTTCATCACTATGATATGCTTCTTATATTGATTCATCACATTTATCATGCTCTGATCTGATAGGAAAAATATCCAAATGTTGTCTTTGGACTGGAAATCATTTCAACAGAAAATTGTGTTGATGTGGTTCCTCATCGCAGGGATAATTCACTTTATGTGGAGCTCCTAAATTTTTCTGAAATATTCATAAGATTCTCCCATACCATGGTGAACTATCAGTTCCGTGATATTATATCTGCAACATCAACTACATGGATTTTGACCCAAATAGTCAGTGCTGGGTTCTCGTCATGATGTTCCTCGACTAAGCACTAGACATGCGAATGTTCACTGAAAGAGATTGGAACTTTAATTTACGGACATTAGTTGGCTCAGTGTTTGAAAATGATGTTCGGAAATGATTGATGAATAAGACCAATTCTCGCCCCGTTTACTCTCCCAAGGAACGATACTTTCCACTCATACCGATATGATAATCTATCTTATTCACTCTGCCTCCCGGATGAATTAGATTCGTGTATGAGGTATGGGTATTTTTGGGAAAACTCGCACATGCCCGACCCTTAAATTCGAAAGTTGATGATTGATGCCCTGCATGGCGACACCGATTTTCCTTTCGTTTTTCCTCATAGAACGATAATTTGTCGAAAGAAATATGGGGAGATTGTTGTAGAACAAGTTAGCAAGAATTTCGGTCCATCCAGTTCACTGAACTGACACAATATAAATCTACTGATAAATTTGAAATTTCGCGAACATGAAAGCTGAAGTCGCCTGCAAATAGTATGAGTACTGGTATAGCAAGACGTCATCCTCATTTGATCTTATCGGTAACGTCACGGTGTTGTGAGGCAGACGTCGATTGCTTTCACCTTCTCAGTGACGTCACAGTGTTGTGGGGCGAGCGATGCTCGTCGCGTTCATCTGCAGTAAAGGTCGACGTGTGGCGTAGTATTCTCTCATTAGCATCGGTGAGTAGGTCGCGTAGATAGAGAGGGGTCGATAACAAGTATATTGGGTCCGGATGGCGTGAACCCGTTATCTTGCCAGCTGTTTACGCATGTTCATGTTGCTGATGATCAGTGCCAAGGCCAAGTGGCGGGGGTGAAGTACAGAATGTGGGAGCCCGAGCAGCAGATGCTCCGAACTCGCTGGTGTGGCCGCATGAGACTGACTGCTGTAAGCATGATTTGAATCATTTCCAGAGATTCCCCGACTAATTTCTGGAGATTACAGATCCCAGACCGATTTTGTGTGCAAAGCTCGGTATGTCGTGCTATTGCAAAACAAGAGCTGTGCAGAGTCCGGTGGATCTGACTTTGCACAAGGACTCTCTGTGCAAAGCCCGGTGCATCGAACTCTGTACACCTCGCATTGTGCAAAGCCCGATTCACCGGGCCTTGCACAAACCATCGTTATGCTTTTCCCGGAGTGCACAATCTCGGACTTTGCACGTAATATTTAGATTTATATAAGGGTGTCCGTTATCTCCCAATATCTCTTCATAGCACCCCCTACAGGGTCTCTCTGTGGCCGGAGATGGGAGTAGAAACTTCGAATGCAGGCGAAACGAATTGTCTAACACTCCTCCCCCTGTATAGACATCTTGATTGATTCTTGAAATGAATTTTGACTCCAGGTATCGGCCTCCTCTGCGCATGCGCGGGGTTGAATGACGCTGAAAGTATCCGTAATCGATATTTAGCAAGATCCTTCTCGAAATGACCCCCTGAAGAAATCGATTAAGCGCACTACAACCAGAGCCGTACTGGTTTCGCAAAGTGAGAGAGCCCAGGGTGTCAAATTGGCGAGCTTAGGAAGCGCGGACAACCGCTGAAGGACCTACAGATTTGATACCTTGGACTCTCTCACTTCTCGAAACTAGTCACAGCTCTGGTTGTAGTGCACCAAGTCAGATTCTCCGTGGGGTCATGTTGAAAGGAATTTGGTCAGTTTCCGATTGAGAATATATTCAGAGGCATTGAATCATGCATATGCTCAGAAGAGGCCAATAACTTGGGGGAGGGGGGTCAATCTGGCCTCGGACTCAATCAAAATGGCTGTGCGGGGGGATTTGTTTCTGCCTAGACTCAGCAGGTTTCTCCCTTTAGTTTAGGTCATAGAGTGGCCCTTTAGGGGCTGAAGGTCTCTTCACAAGAATATAGGGGTTCAACGAAATCTTTTCTCACACAAACATACACATACACACACATATCAATATGCATTTGTAGAATATTGAGGTCTTTTGGGGGTTTCCCATATATACGTTTCTAACAGAGTTTTTCCGGAATCTTCTTGCACATATGTATAGATTTCAATTATATATGGCCTCTCCTCATCGAAATTTCCCAGAATTTCCAAAAAAGCAACCTAACCTAAGAACGTATTTTTGCTTCCAAAATGGTTCTGCTTCCAAACACTAGACCATCCCTCGTGGGTGATGATTGCCGAGAAGATAACAGTAGTTATAATAGACAGTGGTTCTGCGTTCAAAACACTGGCCATCCCTCGTTGGAGATAATCGACGAGGAGATAACTGAAGTTTGCTTAGACAATGATTATGTTTCAATGAAGGAATCGGTATCGCAATAGAGTAAAGATATCTCAATCTTCCCATCTGGTGTATATGAATTATTGGGAACCATCCTCAATGATCCGCAAAATCCCCCAATCCTCCGGATTCAAACATGAAAAAATCCTCAACAGTCCATATACACGAAATTATGGAGATATATGAATGAAAAAATTGAAGGTTAGTGGTTTGGAGACCTCGGTCGAAACCGAGTACGTGGTTTGAAGACGTTTGGGAAAGGACCCCGCACAAAGTCAATGGGAAGTGGCTTAAGGCCAATTTTGATGAAACTTGGTGGTGTAGTAGATTATTCCATGCTGATCATCTTTGTCAATGGGCTCGAAGAGCACCTATGACTCATTTTTGAGATATTTTAATGGAAAGTAACGCAATTAATTGAGGTTACGTGAGCTTTGTTGTCACTTATTATTGATTTCTTTTCATAAAAGGCTAATCACACTTCTTGAACGAATTTGAGCTCTTATATTAGGTAGCCAGTAGAGTTCAATCAAAGCAGAGAATCCGACGAATGACTTGGTTTTTATATCGAAATCATGAAGAGTTAATCCTAATATAATCAATTAGAATATCGTCATCTCCTCTTAGAAATGGTTCGTTTTTTAATTGCATAGCATGATTTTCCACCGCAGCCTCCCACCCCCCCCCTCCCCTGCATGGTCCACCCACGCAGCCTCCGCATCACGAGATAGAGGGCTGGACGATAACGTATTCGAGCTCTGTGACCCCAAAAAACTCCGGATTGGGGGACGCTCAGCACTATGCTGCACGGAATAGATTTTTCACAACGAAGCCCTCCCCAGCTTTCTCCACCCACGCTTTCGAGATACATGTATCACTCATCACAAGGCTCATAATCAGTTATGTTGTACACAATTACAAAAGCTACTAAATATTTACATATGGCTCGTATCTCATCGAAATGCCGACAACACTGAGTCATACTATGCAATCAAAAAACGGATCATTATTCTAAGAAGAAATGACAATATTCTGATTGATTCTTTGGAATCAATTCGTCATGATTTCGATATGAACCAAGTGATTCGTCGGATTCTCTGCCCTGACTGAACTTTAATGGCTAAAATAAGAGCTCAGATTCGTTTAAGGAATGTGTATGGACTCCTATGAAAAAAATCAATATTGAGTGAAAACAAAGCTCACGTAACCTCAATTAATTGCTTACTTTCCATTGAAATATCTCAAAAATGAGTCATAGGCGCTCTTCGAGCCCATTGACAAAGTTGATCAGCATAAAATGATCCACTACACCACCAAGTTTCATCAAAATTGGCCTTAAGCCACTTCCCATTGATTTTGTGCGGGGTCCTTTGGAGACGGACCTCCAACTTATATCGATACCCATAGCTAGTTTGAGGACCTCTTACTGTATCCGGACACTGTTGTTGAGTTGTGGTTATTATTTAAACAAAACTCTATCATCTCTTCGGCGATTGTCTCCCACGATGCATGGTTTAGTGTCCGGAAGCGAAACCACTGTCTATGGAAGCTAGCGTTATCTCCTCGGCGTTCAGACTTCAGAGGGATGATTTAGTGTTTGAAAGCGGAACCAGTGTTCGAGCAAGAACTCAAGCCAAAGTTAGGTTGCTTCGTTGTACAATTCTTGAGTATTCCGGAGAAGGAGGCCCTATTATACAGATATTACAGATAGGGGAGGGAAGCGCAGCCTACACGTTTTTTCGCGAAGGAGTGAGAGAAAAGACGAGGAGTCCTTTTTCTCTCTCTCTCTCTCACACCTGCGCGGCGCATTGCGCCGTCGACACCGAGACACGGTTCACCGGCTCACCGCCAGCGTTATCCTATCTCCGACGCGCCTATGTGTCTTGGTGTCAACTGCGCAATGCACCGCGCATGTGCGAGAGAGAAAGAAAGAGGATTTCTTGTCTTTCCTTTCTCTCTCTTTCGTAGAGCGAATCCCACTTACAGAGAGGCCTGCCTCTCCTCGTCTCTATCTGTAATATCTCTATGAGCCATATATGCTCATTCCTTCGCAATCCATCTATATCTACGAAAAACTCTGCAAAACCACCTGAGTAACGTATATATGGACACTAGGGTGAGCCGGGAATAAATTTTTTCAGATCGATACGCTTGAGGTCGGAAAAGTTAGGTTTTGACTAATCGATGTGAAAATTCTTCCGCTGGACGCTGGGAAATGAGATCTTCCGTCTGAGCAAGAGCCGTGAAGGTATTTTTCGAATAACATGCGTTGAAACGGGAAACTGCATAATTTGTACATTTTTCTTCCTTGTTTAGCAGATAACTCTGACGCATCCCAACCTTTTCAGACGTACCTTAGCTCATTCTGAAGCTCTTTTTAAGACCTTCAGAATAAGCTTAAGTGAGTTCAATTCTGAGCAATGAGAGGCGAGTTATCTTGATTTTTACCAAGAGAGATTTTTATCGAAAATGACGAATAAATCGCATTCTTGGCCTCATGAAGCTAACTGAGGGCATGAAGCTCCACAAAAACGAAGGGGCAGCACGTACACTATGAAATTTGGATGTTTTCCCTGTATCAATACTCACAAACGCCATTTCAAAGCACATTCGCTAAGCCCGCGCAGAAAATCCAGCAATAGTCCCAAAATTATCGAAAATCTTCCATCATATCCGTCTCTCCTTTTTCTCATACGGGCCTGGGACCGTCAATCGCAGAGTTACTTTTCGTTGTATTTTTTCAGTTTTTTTTTTTACAATTTCTTCATCTTCCTCATTCTCAGTACACAAGTTGAGACAAGCGAGTTCGTACGAATCAAGTGGCGCGATAATGTGAAGCCACTGTCCATCCTTCATATAGACTCCTTGTCGTGTTTGAAAATTGGTCTCAATACTTCTCCCTCGATTTGATAGTATTGGAGCTTAATATAGATGATTGAGCACGTCGTTTTTTCTATTTTTCATGTGTTTGCCTTCGGCCAATGGACTACTGGGATGAATCTCATGGGTTTCACCTTTCGTGTTTTATCGTGGCGAGTTTTGAGATCCAGCCACTCACCCTAAACCTGATTCTCTCCGCATTTGCCCCGGATTCATGTCCGTGGAGCGAGGGAAAATTCCTAAAGGGAAAAAACTTGCTCCGGAGAGTTCGGTACATTTATCATGCTACCCTTACGGTGCTCATGCCACATTTCGTAGGCATGAACATCGCAATCGTAACATTTCGTGCCTCCCGCTCACGTTGCTGAGGTGTTAGTGCCCACTAATCGATCAGAAAAGTCAGCTAGATCGGGTTGATTGAACCGAGATGGGCGATCACCCATCCAAGTATTAACCACGCTAAACGATGCTTAATTTCGATGATCGGCCGTTACGTTTCCGCCTCTCAAAGAGTTGATACTTACTTTCGATGAATAATAACACCATCTAACGCGGTGAATGCATTAGTGGAAGTCCTTGTGCCTGTACTATCAAATGGCGTGTCTGAGTGTAAATACAGAGGACACATCCAAAATCATTGTGTACGTGCTGCCCCTCCGTTTCTGTGGAGCCTCATGCCCTCATTCAGCCATATGAGGCCAAGAATGCAATTTTTTTGTTATTTTCGATGGAAATCTCTTTCGGTAAAAATCAAGATAACTCGTCCTCAATTGCCCAAAAACGAACTTACCTCAGCTCATTTTGGAGGTCTTGAAGAGAGCTTTGGAATGAACTAAAATACGTCTGAGAACGTTGAGATGCGTCAGAGTTATCTGCTCAACAAGGAAGGAAAATATACAAATTATGCACGCATGTTATTGAAAAAAACCTTCTCGGCTCTTGCTCGGACGGAATATCTCATTTTCCAGCGTCCAGCGAAAAAATGATCACATTTACTAGTCGAAACCTAACTTTTCCGACCCCAAGCGTATTGATCTAAAATAAGTAAGCGTTAAAAAGAATGTTTGATATACGCTTTTATGCGCCTTGCTTTTATTTCTAACGAGTGCGATGCAATACATAAGCAGAGACGCGTGTGCACTGGGCATCCCGAAAATGAGCTGTGCGCGTCTCGTATTGGGCGTCACTATGTCACGGAGTCACATACATGCAGTAGACTAGACATCGAACGCGGGATGGCAGCGGCCGTGGTCAAGTGGATAACACTCTCGCCTTCCACGTGGAAGGCTCGGGGTCGATCCCCGACTGGCAGCAATGTTAAATTTTCTCTACTAATCAAGCGACTAGTCGGAAGTCAATTATCGGAAGCCACGTGACATGACAAAAATTACTAGATCTAGGACGGAGAAAAAACCAACTCGGCGAAGTGTAATAAAAGCGTATAAAAAAATTCATTTTCGGCCCACCCTAATGGACACCCAACAGAAGACCTTAAGCCGCTCTGTATATATAGTCGAATAAATTGAACCTCAAATCGAATTCATTGAAATCATAAGTAATTTGGTAGCTTTTTGGTCCTTGATGGTTAATATACAAGTTGATTGATTATTTGGTCTCGTCGGTCTTGGAGGACAGTGGGGAACTAAATCAATTCCCAAAATTTCATGATAGACTAGGAACACGTATTAATGATCATGTTAAAACAAAGATGAAAAGTCCGTAGTTCCTGTTCACAGACTAAAAGATAAACATGATTCCTATTGGGATCAAACCAAAATCTTAGACACAGAGAAAAATTGGAAAAAACGGTTGAGATTCCTGAGATGATTCCTGAGATGATCCATATGAAATTCGACGAAAATTGCATCAATGAAAAAGATGATATTCAAAATCTCAGTCGAATATATAACCCGCTGTAGGCAACGGCTGATGAAGCACGTTGACCCCCGCTCTCTTTCTCTCTCCCACATGCACTACTTTTCATATATATGTCACCTACTGTATACTGCGATCTCGCTAATATGAATATGAGTGTAAAATGGGATCGATGACTCATTCTATTTACCTGTATTGACGAGAGCCAGACGTTATGTCCAGGGTTTTTAACGGAATATTCGTTTTGTTTCGTTTTGTTTAGCAAATAAACGGAACGAGACGAAATAATTCCGTTTACGTTGATGATGAACGAAACTAAACAAAACATTAGTAATATTTAATATCAATAAACAAAACTAAACGAAATTCTGGCATTTTGAATAGGTTGAATTTTGTTTTTGGGAAACGATACTCAAACAAGATTACTTTTGATTATGTTGGAGTGAAACTAAACTAAACGTAATCAGAAGGGCTCAACGTAATATAACACGAAACAAAACTCGCATAATTTCGTTTAGTTCTGTTGATGCAGTTCTCTCATTCATATCGTTTCGTTTAGTTTTGTTTATCGTCAACGTAAACGAAATTGCATTATCTTGTTTTGTTTTTCCCTTAAACAAAACTAAACGAAACAAAACAAAATGTTTTTTTTTCTTTTTTCATCATTTTTCTAGTTCATTTATTTGCTCACATCTATCATTGTTTGAAGGTGGAAACTATGAGTGCTCGATCGCCTCAACAGCTCACTTCATTCGATACGTATCATTATTCGCAGAAGCTCATGTGCTTTGGGTGAGGGTCTTATGGGCGAATCTTTTTCATCGATTAATTAGAATTCAAACATTGGTATGACACTCACGTGATCCATTTTGCAGCTTTGCCGCGCCTAAGCGGTCGAATAACGGATATTCTCACGTATTCAAATGAGAACCTCGTATTACAATTATTCTAATGAGTACACTTCATCCTAGGGATGAGCTGTCTTCGGCGCGTCAGAAAAGTGAACAGGGGGGATTATAACAAATTATAGGGGTTCCCAATGGTCTCTGTTACAAGATAAAGGAACTCCTCACCTACTGAAATGTACGTTTTTTGTGAATTTTTAATTTTTGCTAGCCTCGCATTACTCCTGAGATGGATGTATGACAGAGGCGATTCTTACATACGTTTCTGTTAAAGTAGAAATTAGATTACACGTGGTTCCAGTAACAATGAGGTCCTCATTTTCATGTCTCATGCAAAGATAGTACATTTCGATATAAGGGTGGAAAATAGTACATTTCGATACAAGGGTGGAGAAACTTTTTTTCGCGTCCGAGTGATGGGTTTGCGGCTTGAGCCGTGGTCGAAGGTCGGAATCAAGACGAGGATGCAAAAAATAGGTTTTACATCCGTGTATCGAACTGTGTTTTTCGACAAACTTTCCGTGGAAGTGGAAAATCAGTGTAGGAAAGACACTTTCTGTTAGTCTGTGCACAAAAATGGCCATTTGGACGCAAGTGTGTGTGTGCAAATGCCTCATCGAGGCACGGGTTCGCGTTTGCACCGTGCCATATCCATTTGCGCACGGCGTAAACGATGAAACAGTATGCAAATGGGGCATTTAACCACAGTTTGCTTAACAAATTTGAGTTGATTTTTGATGATCCTATATTCACTAAAAAATGAAAACGAACGATCGAGAAGCGCCCCGTCACGGTTCTCTCGCATAACTATATACGGAGGGTAAGTTCGGTAACGGTAGGATATTCAAAATTCAAACGATCCTCCTGAATTCGAAACTGCAATCATTGCTCTGTTGACTCTCAGAAAAAAAACTCCGTACTAAAAACCATCTGATTAATTAAGATATTACTCGAGAGGGTTATGTTAACTGAGGCTGTAATTTATTCACCGAAGAATAAATATAAAGCCTGCGTAGAATGGACTGTCAATGACCTTCACGATCTTGGATCTAATTTCTAGGACAATGAATTTGAAAATATGAAATTCAAAATTTAAGCAGTCAGATCGAATGAGAAAAGTGACCACAACGTTGGAGTTATACTATCACACACACAGAGTTTCTACTCTGCTTAAAATCCTTGAAATATCATTGAAATCCTTTTTTCATCCTTGAAATCGTGGAAAATCCTTGAATTTCCTGTCATATTATCGATGAGCCTTGAATTTTCTACCCGACTCGCAAAGGAATCCCCATGATCATATACTCGATCCGAAAGTTTGATGTCCATTCAATTTGAAAGACCCCCGCGAAGAGCGCGCCACCGTTGTTCATTAACCCTTAGTTACCCTGGTGGTAGTATTTTGGCACAACCCCCATTTGATTAGCACGGCGTGACGTGGCACCAGGGTAACTAAGGGTTAAGGTGAATGTCTCGTGGGACAATTTGAGCGAGCCATGTTGTTTTGATAGCTACACGACGTCACCGTCTTTCATGAGAAATCGCACGAAATTCCTTGAAATCTAGTCATTTGACTCCTTGAAAACCCTTGAAATTGACCTGAAATTGTCTCTCTTGCACCGATCCCTTTTTATCCATTGGTGCAGTTTTTTAATCTCAAAATAACGGTTATTATAACCCGAAATGTTTTCATTTCTTGCAGTTCTATCTGAGGCGAACCATTCGATCACCCCCACATCAACATTTCTAAAATCATATACTCAGATAGTATTTACTTAACCAAATTATCGTTTTACGCACTACGAAATTCGAAATTGATCATCTAGCGGTGCACGTACCGAACGTCAGAAATAGTATACATTAGATGATTGAAGACATTTCAAGCCATGCGAAAACATACTACGAGGGCAAAAGTCTTCTTTCTGATACATTTTTCAGAATATTTTTCAGTCCAGGGGCTCCGCCCCCCGAGCCCCCCGGCGGGGGCTTCACCCCCTGCCGCCCCTGGACCCCACCCTGACCCCTTCCTGACGCCCTACCTTTATGTCTGATCAGAAGAGTCACTTACCCAATATCATGAATGAGACGACGCACTCCGAATTCCACTAAACAATGTGAAAATATCCGAAATATGTGTATTTCGAATAAAAATGATAATATCTCTGCTCAATTCGAGGCAATAAAGACATGGAGTAAGCGCTTTGATAGATCTATAGATCGATTTCTCAAAACACACAATTTGATTAACGAGAACAAAGATCCATGAAATCCTATCACCCCAAAACAAAAGGAAAATCGAACAACTCTCCAACTGATGGTCAATTTTCGCGACCTCCGCTACTTATTTGGAGGGTTTTGGCGAGTTACATTTTTGCTCACAGCAATAACAAATCATATCGTAAGCAACTCGGGTGCCGACATTTGCGCTCTCGTCCCCGCACTCGTGTGCAAATGGTTTGTTTGCGCACAGTTTCATCGTTTGCGCCATGCGCAGATGATTATTTGCGCACTAGCGTGCACAAATAGACCATTTGCACACCCGTTGCGTTGACTCGTGCGCAAATGTCTGTTGGCACCCTTGCTGCTTAATAAACTATTACCGCACAACGTATTGAAATTTTTTTTTCATTACTCTAACCAAAGAATTCCGCGTTTAAATACGATCTCGTCGGGGCAAAGTTCTCGACAAACTAAACTAAACAAAAATATTTTCGTTCCGTTTCGTTTAATGACATTTTGTTTATGTTTAGTTTTGTTTACCGTCAACATAATCATACAGAGTTTTGTTTGGTTTCGTTTATCGCAACATCATTACGAATGATTTCGTTTATGTTTTGTTTTTAAGAAACGAAACAAAACATATTCATCAGAAAATAGTTTTGTTGAATTCGGTTCATTCACGAAACTAAACAAAATTATTGAGTTTTGTTTATCCCGTGAATAAACAAAACTAAACGAAACATGAATCCTGAGAAACAATTTTCAACGAAACTAAATTACGATCATTTTGTTTAGTTTCGTTTATGAAGAGAAAGACGGATTCGGTTTTCGTTTAGTTTTGTTTTCGTTCAACATAATTGAAAATAATTTTGTTTCGTTTTGTTTTTGCTAAAATGAACGAAACAAAATTAAAAATCGCGTTTTGTTTCGTTTCGTTAAAAACCCTGGTTATGTCTGTGCTTTATTACAAGATCGTTCAAAAAATATCATGACGATCTAAAGAATAACGTAAGTCGCGCATCTTGAATATTCATACATCCATCATTTGTAACAATATTTCATATTTTCTATCTTCATATGTCAAAGCAGAGACCTGAAGCCTGACGTAGCAATAAAATTTGTCATGAAATTTTGGGAATCTATTTAGTTCCCCACCGTCCTTCAAGATCGACGAGACCAAATAATCAACTTGTATACGAATTCATTGAAGTTTTAGAACAAATATGTTAGATTACATGTATGTTATTCTTCTCTTACATACCACAGACGGAAAGGAATTGAAGAAGGGATCATTAAATGATCATGGAATAACAATCAGAGGGAAACAAATCAAATGATATTGACTGACATAGTTGGTGGGGTCGCTGAGTGTCAGTTCGGCCGATCATCGAAGTTAAGCATCGTTGGGCTCGATGAGTACTTCGATGGAATCCAACCCATCTCGGTCTAATCAACCTTGACGAGTTGACTCTCCTGATCGATTAATTGACACTTACACTTCAGCAATGTAAGCGGGAAGCACGAAATGTTACAACTGCGGTGTTCATGCTCACGAAATGTGGCATGAACACCGCAAGGGTAGCACTGCGATGGTGTAATGAGCCTCCTAATAATTAGCACCATCTCTTGTATCTCATCCTGAAGGGATGAAGGATTATGAGAGATCCAATCCTCTTACTCATGAAATTCATATGTCTGGGAATGTGTGTATATATATATAAGTCTAATAAATGATTTCAACTCAGACACAATCTTTTATGTTAACTGTGGGCGACTTTATGTAACCTTCGAAAGTTTATTATAACGGAAGAAATATATAAATTCTGGTGCATGAATTATACAATATCACGCGACTATTCTATGCGGTTGACAAATATGGATATCACGCGGGAGAGAGAGATGCCGCGAGAGAGAGAGAGACTCACCATTCTCCGGGTATGCTGCGCACATGGGAAACCGGAGCCTCGACACCGGGCCGACATATCCTTGGGCTAGGCTGCTCGCATGCCTAGGGCCAGGGCTCGGACCGGGCGGCTTCTCGGCGATGACCCCGGGGTCGGACACCTGCATCGCCCACTCTCACACACATATTAGCACACACACACAATAGCACACAACCGATCTTACGATCCGACGGAACGCGTTTGCACGCGACGGTGGCTCATGCCAAGCTGATCATCATCGACGATGACGACGACGACGACGACGACGCCGATGATGACAGCTGTTCGCTCATCTATTACTCTTTCTCTTTCTCTCTCTCTCTCTTCGCGCTCTCTCTATACTTTTCGGCTGCTTGTAATCACTGCTCAGCTTCTAACACGTGTGGCGATTTACCTCGTCACAGAGCCCCCCGCTTAGTTTTGAGCCCCGTGAAAAAACTGAAAATACTCGCGTTCGAAGCTGTATAAATAAAACAATACAAAAAAACCTAACCTTCACAAGATCAACTCTTGAGTTTCTACTTCGTTGCTTAACTTTTGCAAACCATTTTGCTTGCACACCAGAAACATAATTAACTAAAATTCTCGTTTTGCCAGCTGATTGACTTTACTCATCAATCCTCATGCTGCTTCGGCTGCAATAATGAAGCTGAATTTTCAACAAAAAGAGCAATAAAACTATTTCGAACGCGATTTGGGCCTTGCGTTACAAATATCGCAGATTCATCGATGAAGCATTGTCAATGATGAGTCGAACAGAATATCAATGACGCGTGTGTGCAGGTGTCTTTCTCTCTCTCAGAGTTTCGCGATATCTGCATGTAAGATTCTTTGGCGGATCCTTTAAATGATTGATAATATACAATCAATACTTCATCAACATGATGCCGATGGTGAAAGAGTTGGATATCATCCGTATTGATAAGATGATAATCGACAGTTGAATGATTTTACTATTATCTTGTTCGATCGTTGACTGATAATTATTGATTGTGCAAAACGCGCAATAACACGACATACATTCATTTCTATGATGCTATAAATGATCGGTCGAACAAGATGATGGTAAAATCATTCAACTGTTGATTGTCATCTTATCAATACGGATGATATCCAACTGTTTCACATCGGAATCATGTGGATGAAGTATTGATTGCATATTATCAATCATTTAAAGGATCCGCCAAGGAATACTTACATGCAGATATCGCGAAACTCTGAGAGAGAAAAAGACACCTGCACTCACGCGTCATTGATATACTGTTCGACTCATCATTGACAATGCTCCATCGATGATTCGGCGATATTTGTAACGCAAGGCCCAAATCGCGTTCGAAATCGTTGTATTGCTCTCTTTGTTGAAAATTTAGCTCCATCATTGCAGCCGAAGCAGACTGATGGTACCCTTATTGACTCCGAGACCGCAACTTTACGACTTTTATGGTCCGCGGTCGGGTAGTCTTGCCCATCGCCGATTTTACGGGTCCTGGCTGTAAAAGACAATAAAAGCCTCACAATAGGCGCAAACTTTATTTTTTTCAACTTTGTGATTTTGCCACGCGTTTGTTTATTTAAAATCTCATATTGCATTTTTGTATTTGACGTCCAGAATTTTTTTATGATTCTTCTGTTTTTGAATCAAATCTTCAACCTCCATAGATCCCGAGATAACAATAACTGGATTATCTCCAAAAGTTATTAATTTTTTCGGCTGATTGTTGTTAGACTCTATTGGGGAACCAAATATCTATCACCTACATTTTTTGCAGCGCCCCAGAATTTTTTTTGGCAGAGCTGTAGCATCCCAAAGTCGAGCTACCTCTGAAATTGGCCTTATACCCGCGTTTTTTTACATTCTGATAACAGCTACAGCCGCAGTTGTCATCCGATCGACTTCAAAAAAATTTCATCATGGCCGCGACTAGATGTGCTTCGACGTTATCCCAGTTGAAAAAATTAGCGATTTTTTTTGGAGACAGGATAGCAGAAATTCTCTAGGTGTCAATCATTTTTAAACGGATAGTAGTTACCACGGCATTTTTCGAAGAAGAGCACGCCGCCACTTCTCGGAAGTGAAGCGATGGATGTTTATACCGCAGCTGTTTGATAGTTCGAAGCGAGAGGATCAAAATGTGCCCATAAGCGAACGCTTACAAGTCGATAGACGCTCTCACGCAGCACATATTGTCAAAACCGTAATTTTGGCGCGAATTCGAGGACACAATGTATGCACAGCGTTAGGTAGGTAAAAGAGCTAGTTGCGACTTCTAAACTATGGAAACATGTTCAAAATATACCCAAATTTGATGTCTTTTTGTGGAGGAATCGTTCAGAAGTCGTATATTTTCATACCGTGCCTTTAAACGCCGAATTTTGGGGTGCGGACATGGTACGGAAATGACATTTTGACCCCTTCTTCGCAATTTTCAACCCTTAAACCTCAAGACAGGTCTAATATGACTTTTTGCTAAGGAAGAGGATAAAAGAATACACAAGAAACGTGTTCTACACAATCGATTGAGAACGCGTAGACGCCGCAATAAGCCGAGACACATTGGGAGCAAGTTAACGCAGAACTGCTCATGTAAAAAAAATGCTGTCAATATGTAAATACTAATGATTAGCTGTAGACCTCTGTCACTACGGTGACTTTTCGCACCTGTCCTGGATCACCTGTAATTAGTGTCTCTATCCATCTTCCATTGCGTAAATATTATAAATGCTGCACCTAAAGCAACAATTTCTTATGAATGCTATAAATAATTTGTAAATATTCATCTATAGGAACCTGCGAATATTCATTGAGATCTTGTCTATACTTATAACTCAATGTGAGCCTTCTCTCTTAACCTCTCTCTCGATTAATATACTCTCGCAAAATAATTGATTGTTTGTGCTATTCTACGCACTTGATTCAAAATATTTGGCGTGTCATCTAAGCGTCCCAACTCAAACTAAGTCAACTCACGCGTTATTTTACGCGTTTATACTGAAGAAAATAAATAAAATGAATGAACAATACGCAAACTGCTGCTGATGTCTTGATGCTGCTTCGCTGCTGCTTCACCAATCTTCATCTCGTTCTTCAGGCAAGAAATGCGCCTCCGCCCACGCTTTGTTGAGTCGAATTTGCTGCAATTTTCTCACTCGGAACTCTTCATTGAGTTCTTCAGCCCGTCACTCGCGTTCAGCTTGTGTGATGTAAATTCGTACACTACGCTCAGCTGACGTGCGAAAACCACGTAAAGGCCTCCAGGCTGTGTTCTCTTCTTGGATGACTGGCTGCATAGCAACTTGAACACACTGCTGCGGCTTATCTTGAACGATTTCCTCAATTGTAACACTGCTTTTTGCTCGTCTTGCGCGTAAAAATTGAAATCGATCTGCTCATTTGGAGACACTCTATTATTCATCGGAGCTGGGTCGGGTACTGCGGGTTGTGGACATCTCGCGCGTGTGGATACATCATGCAGCCGCCTTTCCAAACTACGACATTCTACCGCCCACCGATCAGCTGATCTTCGTATATGTCTTGCTCTCGCGTCGACGTCTGCTTCTCGCTGCATCAGCGCTGCTTCACGCGCGCCTAATGTAGCCTCACGATGACATAACGATGCATGCATTTGCTCTGCATCATTGATTGCGCGTGGTAAATCCAACGCGTATCTATTCGCAACATTGCGCCTCACCTGCTCCATTCTCCGTTGATATTCTTCATTTCGTAAATGCAAGAAATGATTGCGTTTTTGTACTTGTAGGGCGAGGCTGCAACGTACCTCTAAACCCAACCGTCTGTTGTTTACACGGCCATCCATCTCTGTCTTGCATGTTGCTGCATGGGCTTGGGCGCGTGCTTCGCGTACCTGTTGCTGCTGTTCCACGAATTCTGGCGCCGGCATTGATGTTGTTGATGCCGCGCGCCTCTCTGCTTCTTGACGACGACGATCTTCTTCCAAACATGGCTGAGCTATGGGTTTGAGACTTCGCATCAGAGCAGATTTTTCGCGTACTCTTTCACGTGCATGAAATTCCGAAATATCATCTGCGTTTATCTCTGCATGATCAATGCGCGCGGGCGGAGCAATCGCACGCGGTACGGGGTTAACTTGAATTGGCACACTCGCGACATTTTCTGACGCTTCTGGTGTGTCCGTCGGTACGCTCACTCCCGCACTATTTCCACCTTGCTCTGCAATCGCATTCACTCGCGTCTCGGCGCCATTTTCACTTTATTCGTCATTATTCACCTTGTCTTCGTTTAGCCTTTCAAGCACTGCTCTTTGAATAGGTCCCATTTTAGCACTTAAGTCACTCCTTCTAGTCTTGATCACTATTATTCTAGTTAATCCACTCTAGAATTTTTTTCATACACAATAGTCACTAGTTCATAAGTTCATAGATTCGTAAGTTTTTAGATCACACCACTGCTTTAACATAGTTTAGTCACTCGCTTTAGCTTCAAATCGCGTAACTGGACCTGTCGTGCGCGCGGATTAATGATCGAGCTCGCGTGCGATGCGCTCACCTGCAGCTCCTCGCGGCTCCTGACTCGAAACTTTTGACTTGAAACTTGAAAAATTTGAATTGTGACAAAATTGACACTGTTGACTATGCTTATTCCATTCTTTGTGATTTTCGGCAAACATTGCTATTATAGTCTTAATATCTCGATCAACTCGTTCAACTGGATTTCATTGGGGATGGAAACTAGGGGTGAATCCATGCTCTATATCGTTTCCTTCCCAGAATTCACTCATTAATTAATTTTTGAATTCTAACCCGTTATCACTGATCAAAATTTCTGGTGTCCCATAATGTGTACATAATACATTTCCAAGTGGATTCTGAACCGCTCGACCATTCTTTTCACGTAGTGGTACGCAGACTATATAACGGCCAGAAATACACTCGAAAATGAGTAGATATTCAAACTGTTCTCTCGATTTTGGGAATGGTCCCATTAAATCCATTGCTATAATTTTCATTGGTCTATCGACTGTGCGCGTACCCATCATACCTATCTGACCGCGTTGATCTACCTTATATACCGCGCAACTATCGCAATTTTTCACGTGATTCGCAACGTCTAGGTGAATACCGGGCCAATAGTACGACTGCGCGACCTTTCTAGACGTTTTTTCTTTGCCCATATGACCGGCTGATGGCTCGTCATGGCTTTCTTTAATTATTTTTGCGCGGTTTTCTTCTGGAACCACTAATTTCCACGCATCTAAATCATCAATTATCTCACTCAATTCGTGATCTGGCCTATATTTATAAATTTTACCCTCCATAATCCTCTAATCTCTGTATCTTTTTGGATGTTCCAAAATTTGAAAAAAATCTCCTGTTGTACCACTCATCCGATGTTTTCTCAAGAACTCCAACTGGACCGATATTTATCGTGTCGTCTTCAAACATTCTTAAGAGCGCATCAGGGACAACATTTAGTGTTCCCTTGCGGTGGATCACCCTGAACGAATAACTCGCGAGGTCATGGGCCTATCTGCCTACGCGTCCCACCGGATTCTTCATGTTGAACAGCCACTGTAGCGCGCTGTGGTCTGTTACAACTGTGAACTTTTCTCCCTCAATATACGGCCTAAATTTTTCAATACTCCATTTAATAGCCAGACATTCTCGTCCTGTCACTGACCAGACTCTGTCTTGTTTTGAAAGTGATCGGCTCGCGTAACAAACTACGCGTTCTTTGCCATCGACTTCCTGTGTGAGCATAGATCTTATCCCAGTGTCTGATGCATCAGTATGCGAGAACCATTCAGCGTCGGGTACTGGCATACTGAGCACGGGTGCAGATACTAGTGCTTCTCTTAGCGTACAAAACGCTTTCTTGTTCCTCTTCCCACTCAAATTTTGCGTCTTCTTCCAATAAACGATTTATTGGCTCTACAATCGTCGCATAATTTCTGATGAATTTACCGTGCCATGATGTCATACCTGGGAATCTCTTCACTTGTTTGACATTTTTAGGGCTCGGATAATTTTTTATTGCTTCTGTTCTCGCGGGATCGACTCTTAAACCATGCTCGTCCACTATATATCCTAAAAATTTGACTTCTTGGCAACAAAATTCACTTTCTCCTCTATTGATCGTAAGACCTGCCCTCACAATTCTATTTAATAATTTTCCTAGTAGCTCTAAATGCTGCTCAAACGTCTCTGTCACCAGGACAATATCGTCTAAATACCCGTACGCGTAAGGCTCTGGGTCTCCGATAATTGAATCATTTAATCTTTGAAAGCAGGCTCCAGCGTTAGCTAGACCCATGGGTGATCTCTTGAATTGCCAGTGCCCTCTACCGGGAATTGTGAACGCACAAATATTCCTCGAAATCTTTTCAAGCTTCATTTGATGATAGGCCATGGATGAGTCCAGCGTAGTTATATATTTCGCGTTCTTAAACTTTCTCAAAATGGTGTCCATATACGGTGTCGGATACCCATCTTTTCGGCTAATGAATTGACTACCCGTAAATCTACTATCAATCTATGCCCTCCGTTAGCTTTTTTGACTAAAAATGCCGGATTATGCTACGGGCTGTTTGATTTCTCAACTACACCTGCATCGTATGATTTTTGAAATTCTGCATGCATTGTTTTCTCCATTTTATCTGATGACGGGAAATATCTTTGCTTTACTGCACGTGCACTCTCCAAGAGTCGAATCTCGTATTCCATTAAATCAGTTGCTTTCAAAAATTTCTCATTTCTATTCTGGTGAGGTAAACATTTATCTAAAACTCTTTTCAGCCTGTGAGCTTCATAATCACTCAATTACCGAATCTTCACCTCTCGATTGTGGCTCTTGCGCGCTCCTTGACGCTTCAGATTTTGACTCGGTTTGTTCTTCCGATGTCGTTGGAATTTCAGACTCTATATTCATTTGCTCTGATGAATCGATTGAAAATAATTCAAATGAAAATTTTTGCATGTTCTTAAGGTCTGCGAATGTATACTCGTCACTATCACCTAAGATGTGCATCCCAAAGGAACGGATAAATTCAAGTCGTAAAATGAGATATACAGGTAATGATGGCACGCTAAGAATCGGCATATTTTTGCTTTGCCCAGCTATCTTCCAGGGGAGTGATCATTTCCACAGCTACCTCTTCCAATTCTTCGTTCGCCATTTGAGCGTACAAAAAATTAGAGGGTTGGAGCGTAATACCAATGTGCCCTGCGATGTCTCAATACTTTCTGCCTATCACGGACCGTGTGGCACCTGAATCTGATAATCTCTTCAATTCTATTGGACCAATTTTTACGTTGATCCAATATCGAGGATAATCTGTCGGTTTTGTCGTATCATGAACTTTGAAAATCTTAGTCGCGTCAACTTGAAAAGTATTTGCAGTTTCTTGAGATTGTGATTGACTGGCTTCGCAGACTTTTGAGACCTGTTCGGACGAAGCTCAGCAATGGTCTCATTTACGCCGCTTGTTTCGCGTTTCCCGCCTCGACTGATGGTTTCGCCGCGGGCGCCTTGTCTTGCAAATTCACCGAATTTATTGCAGCATTTTGTTTTATTTGTGGTAGTTGACCTTGATTCTGGTAATTATCATAATACCCATTATTACAATACCCACCATAACCTCTACCACGGTAACTCCCGCGATAACCACCTCCTCGATTCCCTCCATAACCTCCTCTTTGATATGCATTCTGGGAATTACCATTGTAACTGCCATTATAATTCCTATTGTGATTCTGATACTGATTATTTCGACCTTGATTTTGACCGTTGTTCGTGTAGAATTCGCGCGTCTGAAAATTTTGCTGAGGATAATTATTTTGGAAATTTCGAAGTGGCGACCCCGCTTGAGCACTCTGTTGCTGGCCGTTGCCACCGTTGCCATTGTTGTTGTTATTGCCTCCCCGATCGCCTCGGTCTCTACATCGACTTCTATTCCGACTTTGACCGTTCGGCTTCGGTAGAAGTTCTTCCCTTATTTTTTAAATTTGAATATTCATCGATTTTGTGACATCTGCCATAGTTGTCACCTCGACGGTCGCTAAATCTATCGTCTCTTTTTCAGATTCAGATTTTTTCTCCTTTTCTTGACTAGAATTTTGAGTCTCTTTTGAATTTCGATTCGAATTCTTGGGCTTTCGCGAACTTGATTCTTCATCATCTTCCTTATCACACTGAACGAGTGCTTGATTTTTGCCCGCACCAAAAGCTTTTCCAAGCTCGGTAACTTGTCTGGGAAATTTCTCAATACCCGCGTGCAAATATCGACGCATCGAAGGGTGAAAATCTTTTCTCATATTATAATGAATTCGTTGCACCTGTTTTGACTCAGGTGGCGGTTCCGGCATTCTGTTAAAAATTGGACGCATCGCTGTGATGTATTCATGAACCGGCTCGTCGTCTTTTTGTAATCGTGCGCGTGCTTCGTCTGCTAACCGCTCCGAATATTTTTCGTCCTGGTAATACGCGCGAAAACAATTGACCGCATCTTTCCACGATTGCCAGTTACTACCGCGTAATCGATACAAATTCAGCGCTGGGCCGCTCAACAGCACTGCTACTGCGCGTAAAATGTCATACTCGGACATGCCCGCCACCATTCTGTGTTTATCGACTCTGATGAAAAATTCCTCCAAACTCTGATTCGCTGAACCTGAGAACCTAAGGTTCCATGATTTTACTGTCCTTGTGGGATCTCTCGTCTCAGCTGTATTCCTATCATTTCTACCTTGTGTATGCGTATGAAAATCTGAACTCGCTGTATTTGTTGATTGTGTATTATTTGCCTGCGTTGCCTGATTGACATCCATCTGCCCAACTCACACGCGAACGGCTGCTGGGTCTTGGCAAAGAGGGACTCGGATTCACCCCTTGATTCTGGGAAATTTCATTCTCACTATCGCTAGAAGAAATTCCCTCATCGTCCTCAATTCGTCCCTTTTAATTGCCCTTGCATGATTTATTTTGAACGCCGCAAGCTTCGTATTCTTCCTCTTATAACGCTTGCTGTCATTGCTCGCGTAAAATTTGGCTACGTCGTTTGGGTCTGTTTGAGTTTGTAGTGTGCGTGTCGTTGTGTGGCTCGGCGCTCGGCTCTTTCGCATGTCTTTGGGTGTCTGCTTTAATGGCGCGCTCGATCTCGCGCTATTTTGAAAACGCACCGTCTGATCCAGAATATTCTCGTGTATGATTTGATTTTCAGCATTTTTTCGGTCTGACGAATTTTTCCAACTATCCGCGGTTTGTATTGGGATCTCGTATAATCTGCTATTTTCCTCTCGCGACTCGATAAATTTTATTGACGGTTCGTTAGCTGAATCTCTGGGCGCGCATCGTTTTGGTTTAATGACGATCGTCGTTGTGCATTCGCTTTTACATTCGCTAATTCATCGCGTAATGAGCTTCTTCGCACTCGGTGATTGCGCCTAGTCACATTCTCATCGTTCATATTGTTTGCAAAAATGTCGTCCTCTTCATGCCTATTGAGGATTGAACGCCTATCCTGGGCTGTCTGTGTGGTCTTGCGTGAAAATCTCGGCAATGCCTCCATTCGCGCGACTTCTAATTCAGCCAGATCTATCAATAAATATTGATTAAAATCTGTCTCTCTACATTCACCGCGAACACGTCTACGATACCGTTCTACTCCAGCTTTAAATGTCCCCTCACGAGAGAGCAAGAGTTCACCCAATGCCTCATCTAACGTTTCTTCGTCGATATTATTAATAAAATCGTCCATGACGTGGCCATCTAAATGAGATCCAGCCATTTCCTCAAATTCACCTAATATGCACTCAAAAAAAATTTTATTCAGACGGGACAGAATTCAGAAGTTTTCATTCGAAATATATTCTGATATCATACGCGTGTAGAAATCAGGCCCTAAATATCCATTATTCTGTCCTGCAAAATATTCTCATATCATAAAAAATTGGTCAGACGTGAGTGTGAAAACTGGTCGAGACAAAATTGAAATGCCATATCTACATTCGTATTCACTTATATATGAGGAAATCCCAGAAACTTTTGACTTTTGCTGTCACTCCTCGATCTTTTGGGCTGTCCGACGTTCCATGAGGCCTAACCAGTCAAATTTACTTCGTTCAGATGTCCCGGAAGTGGACACCAAATTTGGGATCGATTGGTGGATGCGGACAGATACTAGAGAAGGTCATGTGCGAGAAAAAAAACGAAAATCGAGGAATTGACGTGTCACTCGGACCGACTCTCAAAGTTCGTTGAGCTCTCACGGTTCTAGCATACCACAGTGGGGTCTGTATCTTTGTAGAGATGTTTCTAATAATCCAAAGTTGTGATTTTTCTTTTAGTGGGAGATGTACATCGATGTACTGAGCCGTGACAGGCATTGAACCTTCTGTCACTGCGTTTCGATAAGAAATCATTATTCCTATTCTTGAGCTCATACTTTTTTTAGCGCATTCTAGAGGGACTCTGCGATGAACCTCTTGTCTTACCCATGCAAAAACAAAGAAATCGACCTATTACTTATCTATGTACATTACTGGGGAAATCAAGAAGCTGCGTTCAACCGGAATGAAATTAGTGTTACTCGTGGTATATTTACGCCGTTCTCGGTGTTGTACACTTGCTGTAATCTACGGACGGACTCCTAAATACCGAGAAATAGTAGGTAATAGTATCAGAAAACCATATCCACTTCGCTAGGCTCAGACTTTAGCGCGTATGAGAGTACCATCTGTTTGAATGGGGACAATCGACAATTTTATGTAGACGAAAACGTCTCGGAATGTTCTATCGAATCTATCAAAGGGTTCAGGAACATTCCGGATTGGTATAAAAATGACTAGGATTGTATTTGATAGGTGTATTTGTCACTCTTCACGAAGAAGAATTTTTCCCGAGACACTTCAATATTTAGTGTGTTTTTGCCACCTTTCAATAGATCACAAGCTTCCATCATTACTATTGTGCAATTTTTTCCACGCATTCAGAAAGTTGAGACTCTTTCATGTCCATTCAAGTATTCTAAGAGACCCCCCAATGCTTACCCAAACAATGGAAATTCAGAAACGAATTTTCCAAAAGTACTCGCTCGAGACTTTGTTCTGTAAGTCGTTTAGCGATTTTTTTCAGATGATCCGCATGGGAGATCATGTTTTCGGAGCCTTCAAAGAAAGGGTATGAAAAATTTCAGACATGTACACAGCTTTTTTCTATAATTTCACTTTGAGATGTCAAAAGTCAAAAGTTTCTGGGATTTCCTCATATGTCTGTTGAACCTGAGACGCCTCTGTTCGGGTGTTGAAAATTCAAACGAGTTTTTATTCTCCATCCAGAGAAAGAAAAAAACTGCCGTCGACTCGTGGTGACGCTTACGGAGCTTCCCATATATCCACATCATGCGATCGCGATTATCATATGCGATCTTACGGTGAGGTACTTGACTCTAATTTTTGCCGGCTAATTTGGCCTCGGCCCGCTCTCTGCTCATTTCATGTCTCTCAAAATTTTATTTTTATTCGAAGATCTAAGAAGAAATTCGACTTGGTAATTCACAATGTAATATATTTTGGAACTTTGGGCTCAATTTTTGGGGTAGATTTTAATTACTGTGCTCTTCTTCATTTGACGCAACGATTTCACGGATGCTAACGAGCTCCTTTACTCCGAATTTTCCGCGCGAAATACGTTACACAAAATTTTAAAGCACAGCAACTAATTAAACGTTGGGCGCCAATGCGATGGTGTAATGAGCCTCCCAATATTTAGCCCCATCTCTTGTATCTCATCCTGAAGGGATGAAGAATAATGAGAGATCTAATCTTCTTACTCATGAAATTCATATGTCTGGGAATGTATGTACACATATAGATCTTCATCCGTGCTTTCTGGTGAAAAATCGAGCATGGATTATCGGTTCCCAGGACGGCCTTCCGATTTCTGGGACTTTTTCTACGTCCCAGAAAGGATCCTTCTAATTTACCGATTTCTGGGACGCGGGGTTTTCCATATATTCTCGATTTCTGGGGCGCGAGTTTTCCTTTGAAATATATCAAATTTCTTGTACATAAATCACTTTTTAAGAAGAATTCTGTTATCTCCTCGGTGGTCTAGGCACCCCACCGGCATGATTCGAACGCACCCCACTGTCTAAGCAAACCTCGGTTATCTCCTCGGTGGTCTCGGCTCCCCACCGGCATGATTCGAACGCACCCCACTGTCTTAGCAAACCTCTGTTATCTCCTCGGCGGTCATCCCCCACGAGGGATGGTTAAGTGTTCGAATAAAAAATCACTTTTGACCCAAATTTTCGTTTTTATGCGTTTTCTGAAAAGTCCCGGAAACCACCAAAGTATATATATAAAACGTCCCAGAAAGCACCAAACCGCATTATTGTCCCGGAAGTAGGGGTTACATGTGTTTTATATATATATATATATACTAGGGGGGGCAAGCCCCCCTGCTCGCTCCGCTCGCCAACCCCCGCTACTCCTGATTATTGATTTAAAGGAGTGGAGAATCAATAGTCCATCCATAGTAACTTAAGAAGTAATGAAAGTCTAGTCAGTTTCATTGATGGTCCTGGAGATTGTGGAGAAACTTCCTTGTAAAGGTCTCTCATTTAATATTTTTTATCCCAAAAGAAGAAGATTCTGCCAATGGCGTGTACGAGTATTGAGTCGATTTTTTCCACCACAAGGTATGACAAGTCATAGATACTTCAGAATACCCTTGGATTCAGAAAGTATTGAGAGTATTTTTTTGAAATCTGATGCCGATGAGAAGAAATTGAGGGAAGCAGGTGTTATCATCTCGGGTGAAGCATCAGTGATTCCCAAAGAAGCGTTGGAGGTGGTGGATAGAACACTCCGTGACGCTTTTTACAATGACTCACCCTTTGGTCGAATATTGGTGATTTCAGGCGGGGATTTCAGACAAATCCTGCCAGTTTTGACCAATGGGAATAGACATTCTATAATCCAGGAAACTATCACATCGTCAGCCTTATGGCAATTGTTTAATATAATGAAGCTGACTAAAAATTTGAGATCTAAGGACCTGATTTTTCTAACATCCTTCTGGTAGAGGTGAGGGTAGAATTGATGAAGTGAAAGTGAGACCTGAGCGGAAGAGTAATGATGTACGTAGAACCCATATCCAAAGACATCGATGAAGATATTGCTACGAATAGAGTTGTTCTGTCATCTCATGAAGAAAATATCATAAAATTGAATAAGAAAATCTTGGAAATGTTCGATGGTCCGACTCCATCTTACTAAGCGTTGATCATGCGACTCACAAAGGTGTAGATCAAACCGAGGAGCACACTCATCTGGAATATTCAACCGAGTTTCTGAATAGAATTAGAGACGGTTTAACTCCACATGGACTTGATTTGAACGTAAATGCTATTGTGATGTTAATTTGGAATCTGATGATTCGGAATCTGAGAGTGGCGAAGGGTTTATGTAATGGGGTTCGATTAAAGATTAGGTAATTGTACAAGCATGATATTGAAGCGGAAGTGATAAGTGGGGAGAATATGGGGACAATAGTTTTCGTACCCAAGCTAACACTAACCAAGGGTGAGTCTTTCCTGCCGTTTGTAGTTCACAGGGAACAGCTCCCTGTGGTCTCGGTATTGGCAATGACAATTAATAAGTCTCCACGTGGAAGTTTAGATAAGGTTGATATTTATATAAAACGACAAATTCTCTCCAATGGACAGCTTCACGTTGCTCTTCCTCGGTGAAGAGATCAGAAGAATTCGTTTATTGAAAATAGATTCGATGGTTCAGATGAGATCGGAAAAGGTTGTTTGGGACGAGGTATCTGATGTTTGATATTTTTGTCATATATGATTGGAAATTCAAGTATATTGTTCTCAAATTCCATTAAGATGGAGTGAAATCTGGAGTTGGGGGAAACGATACAAGTATATGAACTGAGGGAGCAGGTAATCTTGTGGTGTTTGAACGAACAGTTCGAGAGAAAAGGTTGGAGAAGAATACGGCAAGTGCTCAAAATGATCAGATCGATCTACAGGAATTGAGTGTTTGGATGAAATAATAGCATTGCATGAAACAGAGAATATTCATTTTGAGAATTCACAGCGAATGTGAAAAATTCCTGGACTCAATTATTCGAAGAATAGAGTCCAAATTGGAGATGAAACAACGTTAGTAATTCAGTTAATTGATATGTATATCTATGATTAGAGATGTTAATGACATTGATATTACAGAACTATAGTTGCGTATGTTGACAAAGTATTTCGCGAATCTGAGTTCCAGAAAAAGGGCGATGGGAGTGAATTAGTGAGATGCGTACAGAATGGTTAACTTTGAACGAAATTGAGAATAATATTAGCAAATTAATCATCATATCAAATTGAGTATACGTGTATAAGTGATGATGTATGGAGAACCATATTTAAAGACATGACTGGAGATATTTCTACGAATAGAGTTGTTCTGTTATCTCATAACGAGAATATCATCGAATTGAACAAGAGAATCGCGAATATGACGTTGGAATATACAACAAAATGAAATTTAAAGATATACCTTTGAAAAAAGGAACAATAAGTGAGTTGAATTGGTGATGTTTCGACTATATGACACGATTTTCACACAAATCTTGTCGATTCTCCAGCGATAGAGGTTTATCTGAAGCATCAATGCGTTCAAAGGAATGAAAAGAATAAAAGTGGAATTCTGGGTGTACACAAATATACGTCACAAACTTGATGTTATTGTTGTGAAAGATGGAAACGGTCAAATTGAATCGTACGATCGTGGAGTGGAGTTAGAAGTTTGCGGTGACTTACAAGAGAAGAGTTAATTTTCTGATCAATCAGATAAGAGTGGAAAGAATCGTTTCGAAATTGATTTCATTGAGTGGTCTTTACAGGTTCAACGTACATGTGACAGTGGAGGCTGTAGATGAATTGAAATTGTTAGGTGGTGAAAAGATGGAAATTGAGAACTCGATTCTGGAAAATGAAGTTTATGTTGTGGAAGAGTGTTCCGTCACACAAAGATTTTGGTTATTGATTTTTGATTCTCGGATATACTGTAAAATTTTTCTAATTCACATTTTTTTGGAAGAAATATACATCTTCTTCGTAACCCAAGCTCACTTTAAATGTTGTAATAATTGAATAATGAGACGGAAAATAATGATGATGAGAACGAGATCATTTCTAGAAGGCTGCAAAGGGAAATTGACAAGACTAAGGGACCTGCAGGGGCTCAGAAAAATTGACGGGCCCTCAGGGGCCCTCGGAGGCCCTCGGAGGCCCTCAGGGGCCCTCACAGGCCCTCAGGGGATCTCAGGGGAATCTCTCAGCCCCTAAGGTAAATATGGAACGTAATTTAGGTTATTTGGTCAGAGGCACTCGGGGCCCTCAGGGGCCCTCGGGGGCCCTCAAGGGACCTTAAAGGACCTCAGAGGCCCTCAGGGGCCCTCCTGGGCATTCAAGGCAGTCAAGGGAATTCAGGGGAGTTCAAGGGAATTCAGAGGAATTCAGGGGAATTCAGAGGAATCTCATTCTTACTACTATATATTAGGGGGAGATATATATATATATATATATATGAGTGATTCTGGAGCAAGCTGGACAAAACCGTCACCAGGGGGGTCTGGGAAAAATCCGCAAAAATTTTTTTCCATTAGTACTATGTTGAAATAGTACGAAAAATTTTTTTTCAGATTTTTTCGGCCCCTCCTGTGGGCCCCAGGGCCCATGAAAGGGCCATTTTAGGCCCTTTTTTAGCCTATTCTAGGAAAATCATAGCTCCGACGCAATTCAATATTTTTCAACGTACTTGGGCGCATTTTTCTCGACGAGACTAGTACTTTGGAGAAAAAAATTGTCCAAGGCCACCTAGTGAGCCTGACGACTTCTGCCACCTATTTATTGAGAGCAAATTTTAGCGATTTTTGGGCTTGCTTCAAAGTGATTTAGCTCCCACTAGACATGTGATAATCGACTTTTACAAGTAGTAATTTTGAAGGTCTTGAAAATACCTACAATTTGCCCACTTGTAAAAGTCAATTATCGCACTTTTTGTTGGAGCTACAGTCGATACAAGTTGAGCTATTTACGAAAAAGTCGAAAATTCAGGACTCGATTCCAAAAATATATCTTAACTTTTTTTCACCAAACTTAGGCGAAAATGTTCTTTCAGACATCTACTTTCAGCAAAAAAAATTTGGCGGAGGTTATTTTTTTTCGATTTTTTTTGCCGAGCGTTACAAAATGCCGCTTTTCTCGCTTTTAGCAAAAACGGCCTCTTTGACCACGGTCACATATGCTCCCATCTGGACTGATGTGCACCAATCTGTGTGAAAGTACTCCCCAAAGTACCCCCAAGTACGTGTAAGAAGTTGCGGGGACGAGCCTCCACCCAGGAGCGAGCTGTAGGTTTTATTTACCGTGTCAAAAATAGGCATTATTTTGGCTATTCGAGCGTAAGCGACTGAGAGCATGATTTTACTCGATCTGACTCACAAATGAGATAATGGGGTAGAATGAGGATCAAAACATGCTCTTCCGACTCAAAATGATCATCTAAACACAATTCCGAGGTCAGTTTTGCTCTAAATAGTCGTCCCTCTGCCCCTCAAGAACTTAGATTCTGTCGACGGGTTCTGACCCGTTGAGGCACTAGACGACATCCTAGAGCTAAACTGACCTCGGAATTGTGTTCAGATGGTCATTTTGAGTCGGAAAAGTATGTTTTGATCCTCATTCTACCCCATTATCTCATTTGTGAGCCAGAACAAGTAAAATCATGCTCTCAGTCGCTTACGCTCGAATAGCCAGAATAATGTCTATTTTGAACACGGTGAATAGAACCTACAGCTCGCTCCTGGGTGGAGGCTCGTCCCCGCAACTTCTTACACGTACTTGGGGGTACTTTGGGGAGTACTTTCACACAGATTGGTGCACATCAGTCCAGATGGGAGCATATGTGACCGTGGTCAAAGATGCTGTTTTTGCTAAAACCACGAAATGCGGCATTTTGTAACGCTCGGCAAAAAAAATAAAAAAAAATAACCTCCGCCAAATTTTTTTTACTAAAAGTAGATGTCTGAAAGAACATTCTCGCACAAGTTTGGTGAAAAAAAATTAAGATATATTTTTGGAATCGAGTCTTGAATTTTCGACTTTTTCGTAAATAGCTCAACTTGTATCGACTGTAGCTCCAACAAAAAGTGCGATAATTGACTTTTACAAGTGGGCAAATTGTAGGTATTTTCAAGACCTTCAAAATTACTCTTGTAAAAGTCGATTATCACATGTCTAGTGGGAGCTACATCACTTTGAAGCAAGCCCAAAAATTGCTAAAATTTGCTCTCAATAAATAGGTGGCAGAAGTCGTCAGGCTCACTAAGTGGCCTTGGACAATCTTTTTCTCAAAAGTACTAGTCTTGACGAGAAAAATGCGCCCAAGTACGTTGAAAAATATTGAATTGCGTCGGAGCTATGATTTTCCTAGAATAGGCTAAAAAAGGGCCTAAAATGGCCCTTTCATGGGCCCTGGGGCCCACAGGGGGGGGCGAAAAAATCTGAAAAAAAAATTTTCGTACTATTTCAACATAGTACTAATGGAAAAAAATTTTTGCGGATTTTTCCCAGACCCCCCTGGTGACGGTTTTGTCCAGCTTGCTCCAGAATCACTCATATATATATAGTACCCGTCAAAATAATGGATCATGGATAGTCTCAGTCAATCAGCGATAACTCTGGCTCATTTGGTCATAGAGAAATTATGGAAAAAAGGAATTGAAGATCAGGAAAAAACCTATCAATTTATGGGTTCAAAAAATTTTTTTCACTTCTTTTATGGGGTCGTAGGTGGTGACGGAAAAACGGTTTTTTTTTCTTCAATCAAACACCTGTAATTTTGACGCGTATCATCCGATCGTAAAGAGCCCAATGGGATTTTGTAGCTCTTTTCAAGACCTTCAAATTCTTCTTTTCAAAGTTTTCTCTGCAATTTTTCCCGTCCGAATGGCAAGCTTTAGAAGCATACCTTCTTAAGCATGTGCTCTTAAGGAGGCATGGAAGCTCGCGCGGACTTGATCTTTCAATGCTCGTGGTCAATGCAGAGAGTCATCTAAAATCGCTCTCTTCGGGTGTCGTTGCACGTGAACAGGGCATGTTCAGCGTCATCCCAGTTGTCTCCGCATGACTGACATGCTGGGGATGTCCTCTTCTTGAACCGAGTCAGATAGGCACCGAAGCAACCGTGGTCACTCAGTGCTTGCGTCGTCTAGTAATCTATCTCTCCGTGGGTGCGTTCCGCCCACTTGGCTACGTCGCGGATCAGCCGATCCGTCCATCTGCCATCTGCAAATGGCGAATCCCGATCAGTTTGCGACTGCTCAAGGGTGGTTTCCTCCTCGTTTTCGCGGATGATCTCCTTCATCGTTGGGGTGAGCACTCGTTCGGCTCCGATCACTTTCTGCCGGTCCCAGATCCTCACACGCTCCGCGACGAGCAAGTGGATGGGTGGCATCCCCGCCAACACGCAAGCTGCGTCTCCTGACACGGTGCGGTAGGCACGAATGCTCCTCAGAGCCGCTCTCCGGTGGACAGGCCCCATCCTCTCCTCGATGACGGCCTTCTCTACTCTCTCCCCCCACACGGGTGCACCGTAGAGCATGATGGAAGCGCTCACGGTGTTGAGCAGCTTGCGCCTCTTCTGTTTTGGTCCTCCGATGTTCGGCATCAACCGTTGAAGCGCCGCACCAACCCTGCTCGCTTTCTGGGTGGCCTCCTGGATGTGCTTCTTGAACGACCACTTGTCCTCGAGCCATACGCCGAGGTATTTCAGCTCTGTCTTGCGTGGGATCTCTTGCCCGTTGATGTGAAAGTGGGGCAAGTCAAACTTCCTCCGTCTTGTGACCACGATTGCTTCGCGCTTCGACAGCAAGCTCCAGGAGCCTGCTGATCATTTGTTTGCGCGTATGTCCAAAAGTTCCTCGTTGTCAGCCCAGACCATGAGTCCCGCGTCGTCCGCGAGAGCCACGATTATCACTCCTTCTGGCAATTTGATAGACAGTAAACTGTCGTACTGGGTGTTTTAGTTGAATGGCCCGGAAACCGATCCCTGTCCAATTCCGGCGGACAGTTCCCGGATCTCTTGTCCCTCATCGGTGTCGTACACGAGGGTCCTGCTTCGCAGATAGTCTGTCGTGACGGCTAGTAGATAGGGCGGCACTTTACCTGCTTGAGATTGATAGACTCGCTCCCAGCTCGCGCAGTTGAACGCGTTCTATATGTGCAACGCAATGATGGCACAGAAACCTCCTCTTCCTTGGTATGGGTTCCCTACCGACGCTTGAACCCGTTCTTGGACCTCCGCGTGCACAGTGCTTCGTCCCTTCCGGAACCCGAACAGCATTGGTGATAACCCGCCGCTCTCTCCGTAGGCTTTCTCTACCCTGTTAAGCATCATCCTTTCATACATTTTCCCGATATTGTCGAGCATGCGGAGAGGGCGTTGACCTCCTTGACCTTCAGGTATCAGGACCAGCTTCTGGCGTTTCCACTTGTTTGGGAAAGTTCCCGCGCTCAGACAGATGTTGAAGAGGTCGAGGAGTGAATCTGGCTTGTATTTGAAGACCAGTTTCAGAGCCTCGTTTGGAATGCCGTCCAGGCCAAGGGCCTTGCCGTTTGGCAGCCTCTTTGCCGTTATGAGAAGCTCTTGCATGTTAAAGAGCGGAATGGGGTCGTCGCTCTCCGGAGGGAATGTCACTCTAGGTTCTCCTGCTGGGAAGAGGTCTTCCACGATGCCGCGCAAGGTAGCTGCATCGGTCGGTGCTGGGTTGCCCCTCCGGGGTCGGACCTTAGACATAACCACGCGGTATGGCGTACCCCACGGGTCTCCATTAACCATGTCGCGCAATTCACCCCAGCACTTCTCTTCGCTTCTCCGGATGGCTAGAACAAGAGCCTTCTTTGCTTCTCTGTACGCCCTGTCGTCTTCCGCCAGTGATGGTCGTTCCAGTTTCCTTGATCGCCACGCGGTTCTCCTTCTCTCATTGCTCGTTCTTCGTAGAGCTCTTATCTCGTCGGTGATCCAGTACTCTGATTTCCTTCAAAAGCATGATGTTGTCTTGCGAGGCATCGATGCGTCACAGGCTCTTGTGATGGTGGCCGTCATCATATTCCCAGCCTCGTCCGCGGTGATGTTCATCGGGAGATCTTCGGCTGTTTCTATCGATTCCCGGAATTCTCCCTCATCCAGCTCTCGTACCTGCCACCCCGTCGGTCGCGGTCTGCGTGTCGTCTGTCTCTGTCTGTCAGTCCTAAGCCGAAACCGAATATGTCGATGATCACTCAATGCTTCCGTGTCCAGGACCTCCCACGATGTCATACGTCCCATGAGCGACGGGATCATGAACGTCAGGTCGAGGAGCGATGACGAACCCCCTTCCCGGGACCGAGTGTCGTGCCGGTGATAGGTGATAACCCCCGTCTCGTTCGCGAGCACTAATCCCAATGCCTCCATGGCATCAGCGAGTATCACCCCCCGTCTATCGCGCGGCCCCCCGCTCCAAGTCGGTTCCTTGGAGTTGAAATCTCCCGCGATTATAACTGCCCCCCCCCCCATTGCCTCACATCCTCTTCTAGGTCGTGGAGCTCGTCTTCAAATTCGTGCGTCTTGAGCGACGGCGAGTAGTAGCAGCTGTATACAGCTGTGCTCCCTATGGTCTTTCGAGCATAACCGCGGCCACTAACAGCTGGTTCAGTCTCGCGGATCGCGGGATTCGTGATCTGAATTACAGCGGTCCCCCAGTGATCGAATATGGAACGGGAAAGTTCGCGCTTCCGAGGCGGTTCGGAGCTGATTAGAACATCGATACCCCCTTCTTTGGCGGCAGTGTGTAGGAGGTCACAAGCGTCCCCGCTTCTCCTGAGGTTGGCTCGGATGAAGTTAGCCATTTCTTCCCCCCCCCCCCCCCTGCGTCTATATGTCGCCCTCGCGTTCTGGTAGGCTGTGCAGTTGCTGGAGCCCGACCTGTGGTCAGATCTGGTTCCGATAGCCACGCAGCTGAGGCATTTTGGTTTCTCTTTACAGGTAGCGGCGAGGTGTCCTGGTTCACCGCACTGGAAGCAGAGTTTCGGTTGACGTTCCTCTGCCTTCTCTTTTTTGCAGCCTGAGGCCTTGTGGCCATACTCTAGGCAGTTATAGCAGCGTGGGATGCCTCCCTTCTCGCGGATTCTCACTCTGCTCCATCCCACCTTGGGTTCTTTCCAGTCCAGGAGGCGGTGAGCGAGCCTCGCTGGGATGGACACAACCGCTGTTTGGGTGCCTCGGGAGCCGTTTCGCAGGCTCTTGACTATTATGGCTCCATCCTCGTTTTCTGGTAGGGCCTTCGCGAGGTCCTTCTGCACTTTAGTTTTGTCGACATCGTAGTCGACTCCGAGAACCTCGAGGGTCATGCTATTTGCGAGGCAGTGGACGGCCCCTTCTTGCCCGACGACTGGTGTCAGAGCCGCTTTGATGGCTGCAGCGTCGGTGCCCTTCCTCAGTTCAATGAGGATTTGTCCTTCCTGTGTCTTGCGGATGCCCGTGACTTTAGAGCCCACTTCTTCATTAAGGTCATCCGTCTTTATCTTGCGCAGCATATCTGCGTAGCTTAACCCACCTTGGTTTGCCGTGACGAGAACGGCGTCGGATTTCGCTCTTCTTGGCTTCATCTTTGCCTTCTTTCCAGCGGTGTCACTTGATCGACCGCTTACCTTTGCCCTCTTTGTATTTCTCTTAGAGACCACTTCCTGCCAAGGCTCGTCCTGCTTGGGCCTATTAGGAGTCGATGTCGAGCGCGGTGTTTCGAGGGCTCCCGATGGATGTCCGCGTCGCGTCCTCTTCGTATCGTGCTGTTCCCCTTGTCGCGATTCCGGTTTATTCGCCCCCTTTCCCTGTGTGCCGCTTCCCGACGCGGCTGGCCCAGAGGGCTGCGCACTCCTCTTCATTTTTAGGGTCTTCTCCGCTTCGAGAAGTGTGGTCTCGAAAGCCGCTCTCTTCCCTTTGTCTGCCGCAAGTAGGCCTTCGAGAGCGTGGCCATTCTTCTTGAGCTCTTCAATGTCGCCCTGAGTTCCTTCTGGGATGTTGCAGGCAGACTCGGCTATCCCTATGACCAAGTTCAGGTGGTCGAGGAGAAGATGAGTCTTCCCCTCCATCTGTTCTCGGCACATTTTCAAGTCCCTCCATCCTTCCATTAGATCGGGGGCCTCGTCTCCACTTCTTCGTCGACTGGCCTCCTCAGGTGTGGGGAACCGATCGATGTCCATATCCTCCGGTGTTTTTTGACCTTTTTCGAGTCCGCGGTCACAGTCCTTGGATGTCAGGGTGTCTTCTGACTTCTGGGACTCCGCGGTGGTGTTAGAGTCCCCTGAATCCGAGCTGGAATCGGCGGTATCGTCTCCCTTGTTCTTGTCTTGCGTAAGCTGGATCTTGATCGCGGGGTTGATCTTCATCAGCTTGTCTGCCGCCGCTTGCGCTTCTGCAGTAACTTTCGCGTTCTTCTCTCTTTGGCTCAAGAATGTGAGCTTCGATTGCTTCAGCGTTCGCTTATCTACTTCCTCACCCAGACCCTTTCTCTTCCTGCTGTTCGGGGTGAGGTCTACTCCTTTCTGGTGTTGGTCCTTCCCTCCAACTATCTCCGCCAGAGGCGTATTTCCATCGCTTGTAGCTTTACGCGTGAGTCCACCAGCCAAGTGTGCCACTGGTAGCGCGCTTTGCATCGTTGCCCCCCCCCCCCCAAGATCCGAATGGGGCCCCGCTTTACTTGGGGAATTCTTGCCGTCAATGCTGGACATCTTCTTCTTTCTTCTCTTCCCAGGGCCTGGAATCGCATGCTGGCCGACCCCGGACCAGACCAGCACGGGTGTGGTGTGTTGTGTGATGCGTGTTCTGTATAATGTTGGTATGTCTGTGTAATGCTTGAGCAAGCGTAAGTATGGTGCGTGTAGAGTGTAGTGTGTGTGTTAGTGTAAGTGTAGGACTCGGGTCCGGAGGGGCGTCACTCCCTCAAGCTCCAAGTGCAACCCTAAGGTCACACCCAAAGCCCCCTACGGGGCCCTCTCTCTCTCTCTCTCTCTCTCTTCGCGCTCTCTCTATACTTTTCGGCTGCTTGTGATAACTGCTCTGCTTCTAACGCGTGGGGCGACCTACCTCGTCACCGCACAATAAATGTGCCGAACTCTCCGGAGCAGGTTTTCTCCGTCGCTTTACGGGCATGATTCCCGGGAAAATGCGGAGACATACGGAAATGATCATGTTATGGAAGTTTACGTTGAAATGAACGCGATATATGGAAATTCGGGAATTTTCTGTTGTCAAAGTGACTTCAATTTGAGTCTGAAGTTATTCAGGTCTTGAATTGGCGCCGTTCAATATGGGGGCGACTGCACATGACTTCAGAGTGTTTCCCACGATGATTCTGAGACAACCCTGCGTTCCTTCACCGCGAACTTCTATTATTTGAGTGAAATAAGCTCTCGATTGTGATTCAGATGGGGATTTCCGATGAAAAATGTCATCACAACAATTGGGGAATTTAGTGGCACGTACGTCAACCTGTACCGCGACCAAAATGTGACAATTGTTTTTGGTAGGACTCTATCTTCTCTCATTGTATAGAAAATTTCAGAATTTGCCTATTTCGCCTTTTCGAGAAAATCGACTTTGAAGTCGTCAAAATATGCCCGTCTTCCAGAGGCCACAGCTCTTCGAATATTGAGCCTAAATCAACGTACCTGGGCTCAAATTGAAGCTCTGAATTTGCCAAAATTGTTTTAGGTATTAAATCTTCAGAAAGATTATCGCGAAGGATGATACCGTCGATTATAAGTTACACGTGGTCACAGTATACCTATATATATGGTTAGATGGCGGACGGGTGGCGCCAGCGCGGGAAGACAAGTCTCGCGATAATCTCGATGCATGCATAGGTCTCTAGCACCCGCTTTACGTTTGCAAGGGGTTAGATCTGCTCTGCTGGCCTCGTAGAAGGTTCCGATGCAGGTATTCCCCAAGTCATCCCGTCAAACGTCGATCCGGGCGATCCCAGCCCGCAAAAGCAGTGTTGTCGTCTGCTCGAGATCAGTTGCCCCCTTCGCGCGCCGTCTTGCCGTATATATAGGTATACCCAGTACACGCGAAAACTTTTGACCATGTAATTTATCTCTTTCGCTCATTGTGTGGTCTGTTTGACGCCGAAAACAATTTTGGCAAATTCAGAGCTTCGATTTGAGCCCAGATACGTTAGTCTAGGCTCAATATTCGAAGAGCTGTGGCCTCTGGAAGACGGGCATATTTTAGCGACTTCAAAGTCGATTTTCTCGAAAAGGCAAAATAGGCAAATTCTGAAATTTTCTATACAATTAGAGAAGTTAGAGTCCTACCAAAAACAATTGTCGCATTTTGGTCGCGGTACAGGTTGACGTACGTTTTAGTGGCTCAAATGCAGCCGCCGCCATTTTGGATGGCGCCAATTCGAATGGTCAAAACTTTAATGATGATTCAAAAACCATAGAGGAATCGTGAGATTTTCAAACTTTTCTCGCTATTCTATTTCGTCGCGAACTCCCAAAATATAACATTTCCCGGAATTATGCCAGTTCCTCATCAGGGCAGGGTGAGTGGCCGAAACTTGAACACGCCACGATAAAACACGAAATATTGGACCCACGAGATTCGCCCCGATTCTGAAAGTCCATCGATTGAAGACGACCGTTGAACACATGGAAGAAGGATAAAAAATATGAATAGAATAATATTCGAAGAAGGATTGTTACGAAAGAATTGACAGAGTAGCCATACCTGGTATACTCTGAATCATTGAAATCCTTCTGAATCAACTCAAACTTATCGGTCAACATTAGTGTAGAGGAACTAGAAGGATTCGAGTTAATTACAGCGGAACAGATTCCAAGACACAAGCAACTAGAAAGTGTACAAAGAAGTGAAAATTGTTTGGATCAACCAAGACTATCTGAAAGATACACATTGGAAGCAATGAGGAAGTACTGAATTTCCAATTGCTAAGATTTAGAGAGATGAGGCTCACCTCAGTATTCTTCAATTCTGTAGCACAGACTTTTTCCATTGGTTTTCGCCATACTTATTCGGTCTCCATAGATCTCGTATCCGAGTGTAAAAGAATCGTAAACCGTCACAGGCGAATTCGGGGAATCTCTCGTCATCGTCTCGAACCAGCAAACTCAAAAGATGAGTGTTGACCCCAATACTTCCTTCTTTGGCGAGGTGCTGGCTCGAGAAGACAATGACGGCGAGCGGCGGGAGAAATTGGACGGATGCTGCAGGTGCAGATACGCCTGCGCGTAGGCACCCCCCCTCCTGCACCCAGGATAGCCGCTGCAGCCCTGTCCTAGGAGGCTGCAGGGACTAGCAGCTGACTGATCGCGATGCTGACAGCTGGGTGGCCGGTGGCTCTCCTAGGGCCCTGAAGCCCCTTTTTGGCTCCGACCTTAGCCCTTCCCAGCTCACCAGCATGCTACCCAACGGCACCATGCCTCGGGGCATGCGGGTATGCACCGGAGTGCGGACGACGGCGACAAGAGCAACGGACGAGCACCTTCGGCGGGAGCGTGTATCTACGAAGCATTCAATTGCGGTGCACAGTATGAATGGGAATGATGCACCAAATGCTGGTCGAATGACGGACCCGTTGCTGCGCTCACCATACACACTTACACGACACGCACACTGCTCCATGACGCGAGGAGATGATGTGGGCTTGACGTGGGGCCCGGGTGACGATGACGTAGCGGCAGCATGCAGCAGACGGGTAGCAGCTCTGATGGTGCGCTCCCCGGGCTGCCAGCCATCAAGGCTAATTGCCTCACCCGCTGCAGACCGGGGCAGCCAGCATGCCAGCAGGCATGGAGTTATGTGGTACTCGCTCCACCTGTTGCACGTACACCGCGGACCTGGCACTTGAGAGGTCCCCCACGACACAGGTGACAAACACACGGACGCGGAGGGGCCCGGGTGACCCAGCAGTAGGTGGCGATGACGAAGATCCGGTGCACGCGGTGATGTGAAGACGACGGACTAGCGGACTGATGTGGCACGAGAATTCGACGGACGAGTACCTCGACGTCGGCTGTTGGTATGACATTTGACGTGAGAACGATGCACAGAATCATGCATGTATGTGTAATTGTCATTTTTGAGCATTCCGACAAATGCCGTCACCAGGGGGGTCTGGAAAAAATCCCTTAAACTTTTTATCCATTAGTTCTATGTTTAACTAGTACAAGAAAATGTTTTTTCGATTTTCTCGGAACTTCCCGTAGGCTCTAGGGCCCATTAAAGGCCCATTGTTGACCCTTTTTAAGCCTGTTTTCGAAAAGTTATTGCTCCGACTAGACTCAACATTTTTCGACGTACTTGAGCGCATTTCCTTTGTTGGAAGTAGTACTTTCAAAGAAAAATCACTTGGAACCAATAATCCAGCTTAGCAACTTCTAACAGTTTACTACTGAGAGCATATTTCAGCGATTTTCGGGCCTTCTTCCAAGTGACCTCGCTCTTACTAGGAAAGTGATGATTGACTTTTACTGGTAGTCATCTTGGGGGTCTTGGGATAACTACAATTCGACCACTGGTAAAAGTCGATTTTTGGACTTTTCATAGGAGTTACAGTCGATACAAGTTGAGCAGTTTCATAAAAATGCCAAACTTTGAAGTTAATTTGAAAAAATCGTTTCTCTTCTCCCATCATCTAACCTATGAGGATATGTCTTCAAAGACAATCACTATCAATAAAAACAATAATCTGAGTGGCTTCTTTGATTCCTGATTCCTGGTAGACTGTTTGAAGTACCCTTTCTTGACTTTTTGCTAAAAATTACCCCATGAATATGGCTCGTATAAGCTTCCATGTGGACTAACAGGCATCAATATGTGTGGGATTACTCCCCAAATCAGCCCCAAATATGTAAGGGAACTTCCAGAGGCAAGCCCCAAGCCAGACTGAGCTGGTTATCCGAGCCAACGGGTCTAAAATGGGCATGATTCGGTCTATTAAGAGGCAGGCGAACGTAAGAGAGATTCTACTTATTCGAGCTCACAATTGACTCAAGTGACTGAGATAGGGACCCAAACATGTTTTTCCGACTCAAAATGATCATCTCAACACGATCCTGGGGTCAGATTGGCTCTCAATTGTCATCTAATGCTCAAACGATGGTGAACCATAGAGATATTACAAATAGAGGAGGGAAGAGGTGGGCCCCCCTGTGAGTGAGATTTTCCCCGCAGAAGAGAGAGAGAAAAGACAAGGAATCCTGTTTCTTTCTCTGTCGCACCTGCGCGGCGCATTCCGCAGTCGACTTCAAGACACATAGGCGCGTCGGAGAGGGGATAATGTACTGCGCGATGCGCCTCGCAGGTGCGAGAGAGGAAGAAAGAGGACTCTTCGTCTCTTCTCTCTCTCTTCCGCAAAGGAACGTGTAGGCTGCGCTTCCCTCCTCTATCTGTAATATCCGCATGTGGTGAACCCGGTTATCAGCGTTTTGATGGCTCTATAGCAAGATGGCAATAATTTAGAGCCAAATCGACAACGGGAACGTGTTGAGATGGTCATTCTGAGTCAGGAAAACATGTTTGTGTCCCTATCCTAGCCGCTCGTCTCATTTGTGAGCTAGAATGAGTAAAATCCCTCTCACGGTCACCTGCCCCATAATAGACCAAATCATGCCCATTTTAGACCCGTTGGCTCGGATACCCAGCTCTTGTCTGGCTTGAAGCTTGCCTCTGGAAGTTTCCTCATATATTTGGGGCTACTTTGGGGAGTAATTCTGCACGTATTGATGCTTATTAGTCCAGATGGAAGCTTATGCGAGCCATATTTATGAGGTAATTTTCAGCAGGAAGTCGAAAAGGGTTACTTGAAATAGTCTACCAGAAATCAGGAACCGAGAAAGCCACCTAGATTATTGTTCTAATCAATAGTGCTTGTATTTGAGAACATATTCTCATAGGTTAGATGATGAAGGAAGAAAAACGATTTTTCCAATTGAGTTCAAAGTTTGGCATTTTCACGAAACTGCTCAATTTGTATCCACTGTAACTCCTATGGAAAGTCCGATGATCGACTTTTATCAGCGGTCAATTGTAGGTCCTTCCAGGACCTCCAAAATGACCTCCGGTAGAAGTCAATTATCACTCTTCTAGTAGGAACTAGGTCACTTGGGAGGAGGCCCAAAAATCGTTCAATTATTCTCTCAGTAGGAAGGTTTTAGAAGTTGCTTGGCTGGATTATCGATGTCGGGTAATTTTTTTTCGAAGGTACTAGTTTCAACAAAGAAAATGCGCTCAAGTACGTCGAAAAATGTTGAGTCTAGTCGGAGTTTTAATTTTTCGGAAACAGGTTTGAAAAGGGTCAACGATTGGCCATCATTGGGCCCTAGATCCTACGGGAAGCTTCGAAAAAATCCAAAAGAAAATTTTTTGTACTATTGAAGCATAAAACTGATCAAACAAATCTAGGGACAAGTATACTGCACTGGGAGGATGCACAGCATATGGGCAAATCTCAGAATTCGGGCCACTTTCGTTGAAACATTTGGGAATTTTCAATATGGCAGGACATACCCGACAAACTCCATTTGGGTGAAGTAGTACTCGAACAATGATAAATTAGGAGCGTAACTCATTTTGTAGTTTTGCTGCGCACTCGCGGTCGAATGATGAATAATCCCATGCATTTAAAAGGGGCCTCGTGCTACAATAATGCTCATGAGAATACTTCCTCGGAGAAATGAGGTGACCTTGGTGTTCGGGACAGAGTGATCTTTGGGGAACTCTGGAGCCCAGAATTATGTGGCTTGAGTTGTGCAGAAATATTATAAGTAAAAAGTGGAAGCGTGGATATGGGTAAATGAGCACTCGCGAATTACTAAATAAAATACTCGAATATATTCTGTTAAGCGGGTGTGTGAACACTTGTATGTATTAGAATAAGGCGCGGAAGAGATCGCGGCGCAGGAATACTAAAAAGGAATGATGAAAATTGAGTCGCGGGGCGGGCACCGACGCGGGCGCGAAAAGGATAAATTCGCTACATATCGACAATGAGACAGCGAGATAATTGCGCTGCTCGATGGGCAAAAGCCGGCAGCTGACTGACTATTCGAACGACGCGAGAGAGGCTCGCGACGAGACACAGGGCCAAAGGTGCATGTATTAGTGCCGATTTCTGGCCAATTAGGAATTTGAATATGCATCGCGCGATATGAAGACACGCCTTCGGTCACTGCACTCTCGTCGCTGAAACTCTTTTCGAATTTCCTACCAAATTCGAACATACTGCCCCCTTTGCTAACTCAGCAAATAAAAAATTGAAACCTGGTAGGCGAGCAGTATGCCGCAAAATTGTAAAAGTATTCGTGAATCAAAATTATAAATTAGATCATTGCAAACAATTATAAAAATTGCGATGCTAGTCTCGAACTAGTCCTGTTGATACTAAGATGAAATGATCTGAACTCAACTGTAACATAAATATGCAAAATGATGAAAACTGATGCAAAATATATCAAGTTCTGAGTGACTAATTGCAAGTGAAAATCAAAAGATCAAGTGAACAATGTGCATGGTTGGACAATCATTATCAAACGATAACTCGAAAATCGATGAGTCTATACTCACTCACAATCAGAATATCGAACGGTCGACAAATGATTTGATACAAAATAATATAGGAATGATTTGACGATGCCCACCAACGAACGCTAACAAACAAATCTACAAAAAGTCTTCTGAGACTTGATAATGATAATTGGTGATCAATGCACGCAATCCGATCCGAGGACCGTGATTCAATAATCTAATAATTCAAATAAAACTCCGATGAACAGCGGAGTGAGCGCATAAGCACGTCAACTTCCTATACTCAATGGTTTCACCATATAAACTCTTGAATTGAAACAAATGAGTTCGATTTAGCATTATCACTAGAAATTTAAAGAAGTACGTTTTAGTACATTTAAATCAAAACACATGAAATTATATAGCTCACGCTTGAGCTGTTATGGCTGCATACACAGAGCCAAACTTCAGCAGTTGTTGCTCTAAAAATATTTCACGAAAAGTCTTGAAAGCACGCACCTCGAATGATTCGACTGTTTAAAAATTCGATTTCAATATGCGATCAAAGTGAATGATTCTACGAGGTGACACGAATAATAAAAAAAAGTGCTTTGCACAACGTAATAATAATCTCGCGGGTGTGTCGAGGAAATCGTGTGGTGTAATGTCGAGCGCACGCGAGTGAAAATGTACAAAGTTGTCTTCAGTTGATGTTGACTGGATCCTATTCTAGACTGGACATCCTAGACGTCAGGTGAGCTTCTTCCAGCTCAGCGCAGCTGTCCGAGTTGAGGGCGGAATTGAAGTCGGCCATACTCCAAACGCCGTATGTCCTTGGCCAAAGGACAAAACTCTACTGCTGCTACGCTGATGTTGAATGATGTTGCTGAAGGTTACTCCGAATGTGGTTGAAGCCCAACATCAGGGTAGGGTATGTTGCTGCGCTGAATATAGCATTGTTACGACTGCAGATTGCCAGCTGATCAGACTGGCGAAGCTGCTACTTCATGAGTTCCAACCTGCACTTAAGAGAGAATGTCGTATATTCCATTCAAAATGCTATAATTCAGGCATGAAACCCATTTCCAAAATACAGTCAAGCTACAACCGAGACTAAAATAGTGTAACGTATACCAACACACGAGAGATGCTCCATACAGCGTTCTCTCCAACGAGAGTATGAAACTCAAGTTCTAACCAGTAATTCCATTCGTTCATGGATGGTTAAAAATATGCAGCGTTCAGCTGCCCCCAATGAATTTCTGTAAAAAGGCTTTGCAACACAGTGTGTTCTCAGAATATCATCTAGTGTTCGTCAAGGGACGTTAAAATATTTACCAAGTAAACAAAACCAAAATGTGAGAGCAAGCTGTGAATAGCTCTCAGTCTCCGTTTGGCAGACTGCTCACAACAAAAGCATGAATTTGAGATCCACTAAAACCCAAACTATGCAGGTTATCTGGTAGGGCGCATCTTCTCCGAGTGAGAAGGCTCCTGACTCCCAGATCCGCAGCGTAAGTTGTGCTGAAGAGCGCAAGAACGTGCGAGAAGAAATGGAAATGCTAGTTTTACCATCCAGGTCACAGAGCAATATTTTTCATTATTCCAACCAAATCCAAAAACTGAATACTTGTGAATATTAGCCCAACTCCCAAAACTAACAAGGTACATTTTGGAGTATTTCATCCAAATCTCAATATTTATATGGAAGGCATGTATTTACCTGAGCAAGGTATATGCAAAACCCACAGATTCGGGTGATCTTACGATATACATGTCCGTTGCGATGCGTAGTGTGGCTCGGCAAAGTGACCATCCAGTTACGAAGCTGTATTGTGGACTGCAAACTCTCGATGAGGCGATGTATAAGTCCAGCATCCAAATCCAAAGCATATCGTCGTCGTCGCGTGAGCTTTGTTGTATTGCGGTGTTGATAACCCTTGGATGAACAATACATCATGAGTAACATTCTTGAATGACAGCTGAAAAATGGAGCGTCCTCTGATTCTTGCAGTATCGTGAAAATAAGTAAGCTCAGAATGTTCTCGATTTCAATGAAATAGATCGACAATTTCTATCAACGCATGACTTCAGCACGATACAAGACGAGCGTCGTACACAGACTGTAAAGCCACTCCAAATTCATAACAAACCAAAGCAAAGTGTAAAGCTAATGTCTACAACTTTTAAAATGCGCGAGGCTTATGAAATTTATCACAATAGAGATGACGCTGTAGTAACGTATCAATAGAATTTCGCTGGAAAACGGATCTAGTTTTTATAAAACAAGACGAGCACAAATTGCTGTCTGACGAAACATATAAAAAATCAACTCAATCATATGTCTTCACTCAAAAGCAGCGCTCTCGCAATATTCTGTTATATATGTGCTTGTCAAGCATGACCCGCGTGTGTCGTGGAAAGAATATCTTATGTATTTGCGAGGCGAGATTCATACATCAGATACAGCTCTAGTGGGACACGCATTGTTGACGCACACCGAAATCATTGGTCAAAGACTGTCAGCTGTTCAATAGCTGTTCAAGTAGCAAGAGTGAGAGAGAGGGAGAGAACAGCGGCACAGCTGTGCAAAATTCAAAATATGAACGGAAACGATACAGTTCAACTACTCACCGGCCGTGGCTGCGTAGCCACGGCCCCCCTCTCCTGCACTGCTCTAAAACTGCTGTGCGTTAGGGTGAGCGTATTGCTCTTGATGAAGCTGCTTGGGTGGTGATGCACCAGGAGCTGTTATAAAGCTCGTGGTCGCCGTGATGAGGGTCTCGAAGATGTGACTCCTCGGCAACTCACAAGACACGGGCCAACTGCCACGCGCCTGATGATCCAGCCTGCCGGTTTGTTTCTCTGCCACACGTAGTTGCCGCACGTCGGTGCCAAGGATGCCTCGAAGAAGTAGGCTCCAGTGCTGTCGTCCTCGAAGCCGAAGAGCTGGTGGGCGAGCAAATTCTCGCTGAACGAGCAACACGGTAACAACACTGCACACGGCCCCGCGACACTCCCGATTCCCGCGCGCACTCAAACGAAGCATTTCCGCGCGCGCCAAAATTTGCGAGTCTCGGAGCACGAACTGCAAACCACGCTCTGCTACCAAATGTTCGGGACAGAGTGATCTTTGGGGAACTCTGGAGCCCAGAATTATGTGGCTTGAGTTGTGCAGAAATATTATAAGTAAAAAGTGGAAGCGTGGATATGGGTAAATGAGCACTCGCGAATTACTAAATAAAATACTCGAATATATTCTGTTAAGCGGGTGTGTGAACACTTGTATGTATTAGAATAAGGCGCGGAAGAGATCGCGGCGCAGGAATACTAAAAAGGAATGATGAAAATTGAGTCGCGGGGCGGGCACCGACGCGGGCGCGAAAAGGATAAATTCGCTACATATCGACAATGAAACAGCGAGATAATTGCGCTGCTCGATGGGCAAAAGCCGGCAGCTGGCTGACTATTCGAACGACGCGAGAGAGGCTCGCGACGAGACACAGGGCCAAAGGTGCATGTATTAGTGCCGATTTCTGGCCAATTAGGAATTTGAATATGCATCGCGCGATATGAAGACACGCCTTCGGTCACTGCACTCTCGTCGCTGAAACTCTTTTCGAATTTCCTACCAAATTCGAACACTTGGTATGAGAAAAGTGAGAGAAAGTCACGATCAACATCATACGACGCTCCCCAATAGAGATAATCTACAACGACCAAAATGCAAGTTTCTGTCAAATCTCAATTTTTATGAGCCTCGCATCCCTCCCGGGGTAGATCTACGATGGGGGCAGTTTGTGTATGAGCCATTTCGGAGCATTTCGGCCAGAGGCGTCACCAGGAGGGTCTGGGGAAGATCCCGGAGAATTTTCCCCATTAATACTATGATTGAAAAGTACAAAGAAACTGATTTGGGATAATTTCCGAAGCTTTCTACGGGGACTAGGGCCCACAGAAGGTCTATTTTAGGCCCTTTTTTGGCCTATTTCTGGAAAATCATAGCTTCGGCTAGACTCAATCTTTTCCCACGTACTTTGGCTCATTTTCTTTGTTAGGACTAGCACTTCTGGAGGAAAAATTAGCCCGGAATCAATCATGCAGCCTAGTAACTTCTAGGAGCTATTTGCTGAGAGCAGATTTCAGTGATTTTTGGGCCTGCTCCAGAGCAATCTAGCTCCTACTAGACATGTGATAATCGACTCCTGCAGGTGGCCATTTTGAAAGTCTTGAAGGAACCTACAATTTGACCACCTGCAGAAGTCAATTACCGTACTTTTCATAGGAGCTATAGCCGATACAAGTTCAGCAGTTTTGTAAGAACGCAAAACTTGGAGCTAAATTTACAAAAATCATTTTTTTCGACCCCAAACCTGTGCGAATATGTTCTTCCAGACAAGCACTAACAATATTGAGAAGGATCTATGTGGAGAAATCATCTCCTGATTTTTGGCGTACGTTCAAAAATACAGTTCTTTGACTTTTTGCTCAAAATGCCGACATAGGCATGGCTCGCATATGCTTCCATCTGAGTTGTTGTGCACCAATCTGGGAGGAATTACTCCCCAAAGTACCACCAAACATATGTAAGAACTTCCGGAGGCGAGCCTCAAGCCAGAAGCGAGCTGGAGGCTCTAACCATCATGTCCGAGATGGGCATTATTTCGTCTATTTTGGGACAGGCGAGCGAGCTCTCGATTCCTCGTGTTCTTGCCCACAAACGAGACAAGTGGCTAGAGTAGGGATACAAACATGTTTTCGCGACACAAAATGACTATCTAAACACGATCCCGGGATCAATTCGGCACTAAATCATCGTCATTTTGCAGTAGAGGCGCAAAACCTGTCATTACGGAGTTGAACGCCGTTTGAGGATTGGATGATATCCTAGGCACGAATTGACCCCGAAATCGTGTTCAGATGATCATTTTGAGTCGGAGAAACATGTTTGTATCTCTACTCTAGCCACTCGTCTCGTTCGTGGGCAAGAACACGAGGAATCGAAACCTCGCTCGCCTGCCCCAAAATAGACGAAATAATGCCCATCTCGGACCTGATGGTTTGAGCCTCCAGCTCGCTTCTGGCTTGAGGCTCGCCTCCGAAAGTTCTTACACATATATGAGGGTACTTTGGGGAGCAATTCCACCCAGATTGGTGCACAACAACTCAGATGGAAGCATATGCGAGCCATGCCTATGTCGGCATTTTAAGCAAAAATTCAAAAAACTGTATTTTTGAACGTTCGCCAAAAATCAGAAGATGATTCCTCCGCCGACATTCTTCTTGATATTCTTATTGCTTATCTTAAAGAACATATTCGCACAGGTTTGGGGTAGAAAAGAAGAAACGATTTTTGTGAATTGAGCTCCAAGTTTGGCGCTTTTACAAAACTGCTCAACTGATGTCGGCTATAGCTCCTATAAAAAGTACGATAATTGACTTCTGCAGGTGGTCAAATTGTAGGTTCCTTCAAGACCTTCGAAATGACCACCTGCAGGAGTCGGTTATCACATGTCTAGTAGGAGCTAGATCGCTCTGAAGCAGGCCCAAAAATCACTGAAATCTGCTCTCAGCAAGTAGCTCCTAGAAGTTACTAGGCTGCATGATTGATTCCGGGCTAATTTTTCCTCCAGAAGTGCTAGTCCTAACAAAGAAAATGAGCCAAAGTACGTGGAAAAAGATTGAGTCTAGCCGAAGCTATGATTTTCCAGAAATAGGCCAAAAAAGGACCTAAAATAGACCTTCTGTGGGCCCTAGTCCTCGTAGAAAGCTTCAGAAACTATCCCAAATCAGTTTTTTTGTACTTTTCGATCATAGTATTAATGGGAAAAATTTTCCGGGATCTTTCCCAGACCCTCCTGGTGACGCCTCTGGCCGAAATGCTCCGAAATGACTCATGTACGTTTCTGTTCTTCTAGAGATTAAACTACAGGGGTTCCAGGTCCAACGGGGTCCACATTTTCATGTCTCATACAAAAAAGACAATCTCAAGGCTAAATTACGCAGGAGCAGTTTTTCTCTCTGTCGTGACAACAGTCACCAGGATTCGATCACATCAATGGGATTCAGCTAGATTCATAGGTTTCTTCGTGTTGAATCGGATCCCGTCTCGAGAATTTCATCATTTCTATCGCCCCGAAGACAGGATCGTGAGCAAGAGCGATCCCTTAAAATGGCAAAAATTTTGTGACACACCAACAACCTCTATCAGCTCTCGCATCTCGGCGAGGACGGCCGTGAGGCAAAGTAAATTCAATTCTCCAAAGTGTAATCAATCACCCACCTGATCGCCAGGATGGTTGATGAATCGCCCTTGGACCTACAAGCTAAGGCGTGCACCTGAAAATCGTTGTGTTAGCCGAAGAATCGACTTTTCTCCCGCAACACATCCCGTATCATTAAGCCAAAGTAAGATATGGACCTCAGAAGCATCCGAAAGTGTTGGGAACGAGTGATTTCTCGAAAATTTCCAGTGGAAGACCTCACTTGTCGAAAACCATGTCTCCTAAGGCGTAAAATAGTTCGTAATCACAAAGTGGCCCGAATCCTGAGATTCGCCCATGTATACAGATATTCTGCTGCCACACGGACTAGATATAGGTATACTACTGCCATACGGAATATATATCCCCCTATACTATAGTGTTCTTGTTGAATCTCCCGCCCCACACTTCATTCTATAATCCGCCCCACACTATCGAATATCGGGAAATCCGCCAGAAACCGCCCCACATAACATATGCGTTTCCGCCCCATCTACCCATTTCCGCCCTGCTCCGCTCATTTCCGCCCCACTCTTTATTTTGTTGTCCGCTCAACATTCCCATGCAAAGTCCGCCCACACCGCCGCTCAAAATCCACCCCACACTTCATTCCATTGTCCGCCCACACTGCCATGCAAAGTCCGCCCCACCCCCTTTCATAATCCGCCCCACACTGCCATTCGAAATCCACCCCACTCTTCATTTTTTGTCCGCCCCACATTGCCATGCAAAGAACGCCTCACACTGCCTTCTGAAATCCGCCCCAAATTGCTGTCCAAAATCTTTCCACACCCCCTTCTATAATCCGCCCCAGACTGCCATTCAAAATCCGCCCCACACTTTGTTTTATTGTCCGCCCATACTGCCGTTCGAAGGCGGATCTACACTGCCTTCAGACATCTGCCCCACACTGCCTAATCAAAATCCACCCCACTTTCCCTCCTATAATCTCCCCCACACTCCCTACTGAAAACTGCGCCACACTGCCTCCCAAACATTTGAACCACTCCCCATTTCAATATCCGCCCCACATTTCTCCCTATGATTCGCCCCACACTGCCTCCTAAAATCCGCCCTACACCGCCTCCTACAATCCGCTCCACCCCATTGATTCATCATTATAACCCTATCACTATTATATAGATTCCTCCTTGATTCCTCGAAGAGAAAGAGTTGTGACAAGAAAACCCTGAAATTATTTCACTAAAATCCATTTTCCATCCGGAAAATCTTCACTGACAGGGAGTGAGCTTCAACCATTCTTTCCACCTCGCCAAATAATCGTAGATTGCGCAATATCCTTCCAACAAATTGAAATAATTAAGCGACTGTCCAATTCTATCCGCCCGGATGCCTTGTACCGTGATGGCATCGCTGGTACTGTTGTTGGGTCGGTGGGCCAGTGGGTCGGTGGGCCTGTCGGGTCTGTGTTGGTGTTGCTGGCGTTACCGGTGTTCCTGGTGATGGCTTTTGATTTTTCTGTACGGATTGGGCTACTTACGAAGAGAGCATCAGGGCTGCGGAATACAGATCTTGATGAAACTCTGAGAGTCATCTTGTTCTGATGAAAATGAAGGCATCTCCAAGGGTTAAGTCCAATGAACCTCCTACACGGAGATACGGCCATGAAGATTAGCATTGTCCATTTAGGCCCATGTTAAAATGACCCATATATAGATATACTAACAATGCTAATCTCCATAGCTGTATCCCGGGACGAGAGGTGCATTGGACTTGACCCTTGGTGATACCTTCATTTTTCACCAAAACAAGATGATTCCCAAAGTTTCATCAAGATCCGTGTTCCGCAGACCTGATGCCCCCCTTACTAGTGGATTTGATGGACCGATCAGTTGTTCTAAGACCCAATCAGCCGAAATTTTCCTTCTGGATAGGTGGGGCTCGGCCGAGGCTGGGGCTGTGACTAAGGTTGGAGCTTAGGCTTTGACTGGGGCCGAGGCTGAGGCTAAGGCTTGGGCTGAGACTAGGTCTGTGGCTGAGCTGACGCTGGGGGTAATCCTGGGGCTGGGGCTGTAGCTAGGGATGAGGCTGGGCTAGGACTGACTCTGGGCTGGGTCTGGGGCTACGGGTGGAGCTGAGGCTGGGCTGAGGCTGAGGCTAGAGCTGGGGCTGTGGCTCGTGCTGGAGCTGGGGCTGAGGTTGGGGCTAAGACTGGGGCTGAGGCCGAAGCTGAGACTTAGGCTTGGGTCAATGTTGGGGTTGAGGCTAAGCTGGGGCGTGGCCGAGGCTGAGATTGGAGCCAACGCTGAGCCTGAGACTGGATGCTGCGGCTGTGACTCGTGATGGGGTTGGGGTGAGGCTCGGTCTGGAGCTGAGGCTAAGGCTGGGGTCGAGATTGGGGCTAAGGCTGGGGTCGAGATTGGGGCTAAGGCTGGGGTAGTGGCTAAGCCTGAGACTGACGCTGGGGCCGAGGCTGGGCCTGTTGCCAAGGCTGAGTCTGGGACTGAGGTTGGGCTGTGGCTGGGACTCGCGCTATGGCTGGGGCTGAGCTGGTCCTGTGGCTAGGAATGAGACTGGGCCTGTAGCTTGGGGTGAGGCTGGACTAGGGCTGTGGCTCATGCTGGAGCTGGGGCTAAGGTTGGGGCCAATGTTGGGGCCGAGGCTGAGCTGGGGCGTGGCCGAGGCTGAGATTGGAGCTAACGCTGAGCCTGAGGCTGGGGGGCTGCGGCTGTGACTGGGCTTGGGGTTGGGCTGGGGCCGGAGCTGGGGTTAAGACCGGGGCAGTGGCTAAGCCTGAGACTGACGCTGGGGGCGAGGCTGGGCCGAGGCTGGTGCTATTGGCAAGGCCGAGTCTGGACTGGTAGTGAGGCTGGGCTGTGGCTAGGACTCGCGCTATGGCTGAGGCTGGTCCTGTGGCTAGGGATGAGGCTGGGCCTGTAGCTTGGGACGAGGCTGGGCTGCGGCTGGGGCTGAACCTGGGTCTATGGCTAGGTATGTGACTTGGCCTATGGCTTGGGGTGAGGCTAGGCTGGGGCTGAGACTGGGGCTCAGACTGGAGCTGTGGCATAGGCTGAGGCTGGACTTAGCCTGAGGCTGGGGTTCTGGTTGAGGCTGAGATTGTGACTGGAACTGACTCTGGAGCTGTGACTGGGGCCGTGGATGGGGCGTCGCTGAGACAGGGTCTGAGATTGGGGACGAGGCCGTCGCTCGAGCTGGCCTAATGGGCGAAATATCCAGATACATACTAGAGATACAGGAACCTCACTATGCGCAACATTACACCAACTCAATAGGTCTCAATCACAGGTACTAGGTTACATCAAGGAAATTTTCTTTCCGAATCCACTGTATTATGAAATCTCAATGTCACACCGTTGAGCTACAAAAGTATCTCAGGGGCTCATACCATATCGGAGACACTCCCAAGCTGGTCGAGTGTTAGCGAGGTAGGCAATAACGCTAGTCCACCACGTGATAGGAAACAACGTCATATTCCTCCCTCATACATCTTCACGAAACTATCCATCGACCAACCCATCTATCATGCCAATATCATCATTTCCCGTGACCACCGATCACCTCCAAGGAATATTTCACCTATAATCGAAAGATCTCGATAGTGGGAACAAAATAGTGGGAACCGAATTGCTCTCTCTAAATATTCTGAGGGTAGAAAATTCATTTAAGAATGAAATTCCCAGATCATACTCTCATATATGGGGCGATTCACGTCAACTCTCCGAGCGTGCTTTTTGAACGTCAAAAAAGCTCTTTTCTAACGTTCTGTCTCGGACTCAAATTCATACCAAAAAAATATCAAAGACATCTTATCCGATGTACTTTTTCCTCAGCTTTCCAATGGCGTGGTCTGTTTTGCAAAACAAGGTCAACATAACCTCAAAATCTGTCTTTGAAGAATAAAAAGCTTTATAACTCAAAATTATCCCTTTTTCTTCTTTTTTGATATTTTCAATGGAAAGATCAGACAATTTTACGTCGATATAGCTTGAGAAAAAATAGACTTATTTCTGATCCTGTCGAGCTAGAGAGCCAGCAAGAGGTAGCACTACCATACTCGAGCGCAATCGGGGGCTCACCTCAACACCTCAATCTTTATGTCTTAAACAAAGTACCGAGGATTTTTATGGAGTACCGTAGTTGACATATTCTGGATCACCCCGATAGGTGGCATTGAGAATTCACTGCCCAAACATGAGATGTCGCCTTTGGTTTATAAATTGAGCTGATGTCCACGGCACTAATTAGGATAAATTATTGAAAATACGAAGATTTTTTATGTCACTGACGGAGCTAGCCAATATTTCAAAAATAAGAGTAATTTTGCTAATCTCGTTGCACATGAGAGAGATTTTGGGGTCGTAGCAGAATGGCACTTCCATGCAACTGCTCACAGGAAGGGCGCCTGCGATGGGATTGGTGCAAATTTGAAGAGAGGCGCTAAGCAAGCCAGCTTACAGTGCTCTTCTCAACACCATATCCTCACACCACAATCTCTGTTTGAGTGGGCGAAAAAGTATTGTAAGGAGACCGAGGTATTCTTCAGTGGAAAGGAGGTTTATGAGCAGGTGAAAGATGAGTTAAAAACGAGATTCGACATGAATACTGATCCAATCCCTGGAACTCTGCAGTCCCATGCTTTCATCCCTACCTCTGATGGTTTGTTGATGTTCAAAAAGTACTCTTTGACTCCTGAATACAACATCTTCCCCAAAAAAGAGGGCACCGAAAGAAGCGAGTCAAATCACCAAGAGAAGAGAGACCCCGGCAAAGAAAAACTCTCAGACAAAACCAAAAACAGCGAAGCGTCCTCAGATAAAACAAAAACCAGTGAAACGTCTTCCAATCAAAAAAGTAGGGAAGAATTCGAAGGCTAAACGTTGAATTATTTCATCGAAATCATCACTCATCATTATGTATTTCATACCTTTCATCATATGTGTAACGTCACAGACAAGGGAGCTCGCGGGTACATGGCGCGCGCACAGTTGTTGTAGTGCCTTTTTTGTCTTGCTCCCTATCTCGTTAGGATAAAAAATACGTCTATTTTTCTCAAGTTATATCGACGTAAAATTGTCTGATATTTCCATTGAAAATATCAAAAAAAAAAAAAAAAAAAAAGGGGTAATTTTGAGTTATAAAGCTTTTTATTTTTCAAAGACAGATTTTGAGGTTATGTTGACCGTATTTCGTAAAACAGACCACGCCACTGGAAAGCTGAGGAAAAAATACATCGGATATGATGTCTTTGATATTTTTTTGGTATGAATTTGAGTCCGAGACAGAATGTTAGAAAAGAGCTTTTTCGACGCTCAAAAAGCACGCTTGGAGAGTTGACGTAAATCGCCCCATATTCCTGTGGAAGTCATCATCCTTCTTTAATACGAAATTTCTTCGTGTAGAAAGTATCATCTACGATCTAAAGATCTAGGTTAGAAGAACAGTATGGTGGGAACTGAATTGCCCCCTCTAAGAATGTCGACGATGGAAAATCCATCTGGGGCGATAATCCACTTATTATTCTCCTACATATCCTATACCCACACCCATATGGAGAACTCACAGACTTGCATACACACGAACGATCTATTACCACAATTACCACCCCAAAAGCGATTCTATTCTGCTACCTATGATTACTGACAGGAGAGTTCCACGTTTTGAACTTGAATCTCATCAAAGTTGGACATTTTTCTCAAAAAAACTGGAAAGACTGGTTGTTAGATTTGAAATATTACATTGTGCAAACCAAAAAAGTTCCAAAACATACATTATTCAACCATTGAATTCGAATGGGAATCAAGTCTCTCTTTCGATTCATAAGAACGAACATTTTCAGAGTACAATACGCCCCTCTGGAGCATTTACGAGTCGAGCAACGCGAGGCATTACGCTAGCCATGGGATCAATGGGTGTTCTTCGTTGAGCTTCACCAAATAGGTCTAAAGAGATTTGGCTCTCAAGTGGTGAAGGTGTATGGGTTATAAGTGGTGCAGGCATATGTGTTATCCCAGCCAAGGACTGCATTTATTAGTCCTATTGATTGATGGCCTGGCAAGAATCAAGATGAATGATATTACCGTATTCATCCGAATATAAGCCGCACCCTACTTTTGAGATCGATAATCTCGATTTTTCTCAACCTCAATACAAGCCGCACGATATTTTTGAAATAGTCAAATGAATTCCAAGCACAACTGAGGAAATCAGTGCACATAGATAGTCAGATACAGTTTAAACTGAATCAAGGAATTCAGTGAACATCTGAGGAAATCCCAGAAACTTTTGACTTCTGCTGTCTTTCCACCATCATTTGAGCCGTGTAACGTGTAATGAGGCCTAACCAGTCAAATTTCCTTTGTTTGGATGTCCTGAGAGTGTACACTCAATTTTAACTCGATTGGTGGATGTGGATAGAAAGCAGAGCCGATTACGTGCGAGAAAATACCTGAAAATCGACGAAATGACGTGTCACTCGGACCAACTCTCGAAATTTGTTGAGACTCATGGTTTTAGCATATTATTGCAGGGTCTGTGAATTCGCAGACATGTACCTCATGATCCGAAGTTATGATATATCTCTCCCAGTAAGATGTACATCGATGTACTCAGCCGTGACACGCAATGTACAGCCGGTCACTTCATTTCGATGAAAAATCATCTGTCTTGTTTTTAGGCTCATACACTCTCCAGCGTATTCTAGAGGGACTCCCCAATGAACTCTTTGTCTTACTCGCGCAAGAATGAAGGAATCGATCTATCGCAGGTCCAAAAAACCGGAAGAAATTAGTGTCACTCATTGTATATTTACCCCATTCTCAATGGTGTACACTCGCTGTAATCAGCAGACGGACTCCAAATTACCGAAAAATAGTGGATAATAGTATCAAGATACCATATCCACCTGGCTACTATCAGACTCTAGCGTGTTTTGATGTACCATCGGGACAAGTTGGGCCTACTGAGAATCTGACATAGACGAAACCGTCATGAAGCGTTCCATGAAATCTTCCAAAAAGTTCAAAGACATTCCGGATTTGTATAAAAATGACTGAAATCCTATTCAATCTTCGCATCTTGTATGCCAATGGATGATGGGATCTGGTAGAACCAAATTCTTCCATATGTGGCGTGTTTTCGACACCTCTCGATAAGTCATAAGCCTCCATCACTACCATTAGGCGATCTTGATCGTGAATTCTGAAAGTTGAGAATGTTTGACATTCATTTGAGTATTCTATGAGAGGTCCCCGGCCGGTCACCCACCGACGCTCACCCAATCAATGCAAATTTCGGACCGAATTTTTAGAAAATCCCCAAAATGTGGCGCAAAACTTCATTCTGTAAGTCGTTTAGCAACTTTCCCCGGATGATCCATATGGGAGATTGTTTCCGGAGACATCAAAGAAGTTTTCTAGAACTTTTCAGACATAGAGACAGCCTTTTCCAGTATTTTTACTTTTAGGGGCCAAAAGTCAAAAGTTTCTGGGATTTCCCCATATAGAGTCAAATGAATTCGGAACGGATCAAGGAAATCAGTGCACAATATTGTTGAAATAGGTAGTGAAATAGTTTGGTGCGTTCCGGTGTTCACGCTTATGGAGAATGGTCAGCGGCCCCGAGTATAAGCCCATAGACATATAAGACATTGACTGCTAATGCCGTGCTCCGACCTTGGTACAGTGAACGACAGAGACAGACTGCTCTGAGGGTCGCCTCTCTGTGTCTCTCGTCACTTTCGATTGGTTACCGCTACTCCCCGCCACGGCTGTTCGGGAACCGCAAGCAAACAATATAGCTCATCATTGCCGCTTGCAGCCGTGTAGAGATCAATCAGGGGAGGATTTTTGCATGATCCTCGCTCAATTACATTGATATCATGCTCTGATTACTCATCTGCTACTCATCATATCTCCCGACAATGAAAACCTGAACCCCGGAGGGGCCAGCACTTTATATACAAGTTTTTGTGTAAGCACTGTAGGAGCACACGGTGGCCGAGCGTACTGAGCGCTGGACCCAAACTTTCTGCTGCGCACGGCCCGGGTTCGCGTCCTACTCGCGGAAAATTTTTTGGCTCGTCTGCATTCTTTTAATCGATTCTTTTTCATTTTTTGGCTCGTCTGCATTTTTTATTCGTTTTTTTCTATTTACTTGAATACATTGCAATATTCAAGGGAATTTTGGCTTGACATTTTTGACTGAGAATCATTCGACGGGCTATGGGTATCACGACGAAAAATGTCCATTACAGATGAGAAACGAATTGGCAAATGGGGTCATAATTAGATGAAGCTCATCTCAATCGGAATTTCGTTCATAATTTAAAGCTGATCTTCATGTCATATCTTTGTTGTTATTTGATTCACCAATGGAGTATATTCGTATATCCTTTCTTGTGTACTTTTCCTTTACAGGAAATAACATAACTGTACAGTAAAGGTTCGAAAAATGATGTGTAGAATACCTCTTCCTCTTTGATTTTTCGAAGAGGAAGGGTTGTATTCGTGACAAGAGATTATTCTCTAATTTTTTCACCCAAATGCATTTCTTACTCTAGGCCAGTAATTCTAGACTTCGAACTGTGCATGAGTGCCAAAGGACGGTTTTATTTTTTTTCGATGCGGGATACCCTATAGAACACCCCCCCATAAAATGGAACAACCCCAGGGGTGCGCAAAAAATTACAACAACAAAATAGTGCGAAATTTTGTACTCTTTTGCGTTATTTCGCATCCCGGGGAGCCGTTATAATATTTGGATCATTTCTCATGGTACTATGTTGTAGGCGATGAAATTCTCTAAATTTAAAAAAAAACCATAGTAAAATTCTTTCCGTAACTCGAGATAATTAGCAACAAAGCTGGAAAATGCCAAAAATTTCCTTCATTTTTCATTTTGAGGGAAGCCAATGGATCGATGTGTACTTGCTGGAAAATGTAGCCCTCATAGAGTACTATATGTAAAAAAAAATCAGAGCGATCCGTCAATAAATATTGACGCTATTCTAATTGTTTATCCCAAATTGTTGTTTTTTGCAATAGCCGTAAAAATTTTCCACGTGCACTAAAGTTGTCGCAAAAAATCAGAGAGCTTCCTGGAACCCTCAACTATAAGATGCGATCATAAAACCGGTCACTTTGTTACAAAAATCGTCTCTGGAGCCAATTGTTTATAAAAATCGGAAATTGCCGATTTTATTTTGCACACAATTTCGCGAGTAATGGATATATGGAAAAATTCGTTTTTGGACGTTGTAGTACTAATTCTGCTCTAAATTTTGAAAAAAAACATCACTCCACGACCTTTTGGACCGGAGATACCAATTTTTTTTTAAAAATCGATATTTTATAAACAATTGAATATTAAGGGCCGAAATTTGCGGGAAATGGTAGAAAAATGTTCAAAGTTTCATATACAGAATGTTTGGTTCACATACCTTGACTTGCGTCCTTGTCCCAGCAGGTGAAAGTTAATGTTTTTTTTATCTCGCTTGAAAAAAGCTGCAGGGGTGAGGAGTGGGGGTACTCCCGCGGCAGCGTGGCGGGCCGACCAGAAAGTGAGCCGCGCTCTTCAAATCCGAGCGCTCGGAATTTTTGACGATATCTCGGGTCCTACTGGACCGTTTTTGATCATTTTTTTTTTAATTTGGGGTAGCTTTCAGAAAAAAACACAATGGCGTATTGATTATAAGGATTTGAACGGCCATTTTGGGTGTATAAGGGGTACCGTGAAAATAAGAGGTTTTGGTCCAATTTTTCCCGTGTATCAACTCATGTTTGTCACAGAAACATTCTGAATCTGTTGAACGTGGATAATCGATAAGGGAAAGCTCCTCGGAAAATTCGAGAATTGTGAAAATTTTCCAAAAAAAAAAAAATTTTATTGGAGAGCGGATAATCACCAGAAAAATAAGCAGAGGGAACACCATATCAGTTTTCATTCTGGAAATCCGGAAATCGGGAAAAATTTCTTTTCTGTTTTTCTTTATCACAGCTCATCATAGTGTAGTACGAATAAAAATCTCTCTTGGAAGAATTGGCATCTTATGAATTGTTGTGGTGAAACTTGGAAATATTTCCCGAATTCCGGATTTTCCAGAATGAAAACTGATATGGTGTTCCCTCTGCTCATTTTTTTGGTGATTATGCGCTTTTCAATAGAATTTTTTTTTTCGGAAAAGTTTTCATAATTTTCAAATTTTCCGAGGAGCTTTCCCTCATCGATCATCCACGTTCAACAGATTCAGAATGTTTCTGTGACAAACATTAGTTGATACACGGGAAAAATTGGACCAAAACCTCTTATTTTCACGGTACCCCTTATACACCCAAAATGGCCGTTCAAATCCTTATAATTAATACGCCATTGTGTTTTTTTCTGAAAGCTACCCCAAATTAAAAAAGAAAATGATCAAAAACGGCCCAGTAGGACCCGAGATATCGTCAAAAATTCCGAGCGCTCGGATTTGAAGAGCGCGGCTCAGTTTCTGGTCGGCCCGCCACGCTGCCGCGGGAGTACCCCCACTCCTCACCCCTGCAGCTTTTTTCAAGCGAGATAAAAGAAACATTAACTTTCACCTGCTGGGACAAGGACGCAAGTCAAGGTATGTGAACCAAACATTCTGTATATGAAACTTTGAACATTTTTCTACCATTTCCCGCAAATTTCGGCCCTTAATATTCAATTGTTTATAAAATATCGATTCTTTAAAAAAAATCGGTATCTCCGGTCCAAAAGGTCGTGGAGTGATGTTTTTTTTTCAAAATTTAGAGCAGAATTAGTACTACAACGTCCAAAAACGAATTTTTTGCAACTGTGTGCGCGAAGTTGTAAAAAAATGAGACTTCTCTTCATTATTTACAGTGCGAGAAGTAATGCGTGAATGACTTCTCGCACAGTTTTACATTTACGCACTGGTGAAGTGTGCGTAAATGTAACTTCTCGCTCTAATGCATTTTCATTCACGCACAGTTCCAAAATATGATGTCACGTCATCCCTCTGAATTTGGCCTTTCTTGAAAACTTCGTTTCCATGATAATCTTGCTCGGACAGTGGTGCATTTAATTACAACTTCGCGCACAGTTGCAAAAAATAGTATACGCAACACGTGCGAGAAGTTTCCGCACACGTTGCCAACTCGCACTCGTTTGGCAACTTGTGCGGAAATTGACCTTCTCGCACTTGTTACGTAATATACTATTTCCATATATCCATTACTCGCGGAATTGTGTGCAAAATAAAATCGGGAATTTCCGATTTTTATAAACAATTGGCTCCAGAGACGATTTTTTGTAACAAAGTGACCGGTTTTATGATCGCATCTTATAGTTGAGGGTTCCAGGAAGCTCTCTGATTTTTTGCGACAACTTTAGTGCACGTGGAAAATTTTTACGGCTATTGCAAAAAACAACAATTTGGGATAAACAATTAGAATAGCGTCAATATTCATTGACGGATCGCTCTGATTTTTTTTTTACATATAGTCCTCTATGAGGGCTACATTTTCCAGCAAGTACACATCGATCCATTGGCTTCCCTCAAAATGAAAAATGAAGGAAATTTTTGGCATTTTCCAGCTTTGTTGCTAATTATCTCGAGTTACGGAAAGAATTTAGTGTGGTTTTTTTTTCAAAATTTAGAGAATTTCATCGCCTACAACATAGTACCATGAGAAATGATCCAAATATTATAACGGCTCCCCGGGATGCGAAATAACGCAAAAAAGTACAAAATTTCGCACTATTTTGTTGTTGTAATTTTTTGCGCACCCCTGGGGTTGTTCCATCTTATGGGGGGTATTCTATAGGGTATCCCGCATCGAAAAAAAAAGAACCGTCCTTTGGCACTCATGTCGAAAACTCACGAATTCAGAGCTAGAATTACTGGCCTATTCTAAAAATCTTCTTTCAATGGGATGCGGCCTTAACCATTCTCTCCTCCTCTCCGAAATCTTCCGATTGTAGGTCACACTTTTCCCTCCACGATCATCCCCTTCACGCAAAACATTTATCTTTGTCCCTCACTGTCTGTGTCTGTGTGTGTATGTGTCCGTATGAGCATTACTCTAACTCTTCAACACTTTGATCAATCCTTCTGAAATTCGTATGAATCATAGAGGAGCACCTCAGGATGTGTTGCACGAATTTACATCTCATTGTATCAAACAGCTCACGACTTATGGGTCTTGAACAACAAAAATGAGAGAAATGTCGAGAATCCTATTATTTCATTTACAAATATCCCTTCTCACAACTTTCATATCAAACTTTCTGTCACTGGAACACTCATTTTTTGTCCATTTTCCCTTTTTTGGTTAATATATATTTCCTATTTTGATTTATTCACATCATTCAAATCATAAATTCTTCACCATGTGAAACAAAACCACTTTTTATCTTTCCCTCATACATTTTCCCCGAATTCTGTATCAACCAATTGATCTATCATACCAATATCAACATTTTATTAGCTCACTCTAAATTTCTTCATGAAATCATTTTAGAAGATATTTTCCAAAAACTGAATTCAATTCTTACATTCTTATTTTTGAAGACGCATAAGTCAAAAACTGTTCAATATAAAGATGTGTAGATCAGTGCAATACATCTTGAGGTTCCCTCAATGACTCATAACTAGTTCAGAAGGATCGATCGAAGGGTTCAGGTACAAACTGTGAACCTAAAGTAATTATTTGCACGTCACAATTTGTCCAATTCACACTAAAATCCCTCTTCCATTCTGAAAATCTTCACTTAATGGTATTGAGTCTTAATCATTCTCGGTTAACCGCCGACATGTTTCCATTGTCTGTCACCCTCTTCCCTCCAACATCAATCACCCACGTTAAACATTCATCTCTGTCCGTCATCCTCTTTTCATTTGCGTGTTCGTGTCCGTATGTTGTTCATCCTATCTACTCGAAACTCCAATCGATCCCTCTGAAATGTTCATGAATGATACAAGATCAATCCTTAAAGGTATTTGGAAGAAAAATGTTATCATATTAAATAATGAGGATGATAAAAATCTATCCTAGAGTCTTAATCACTTATATTCTTTCCGGTTTTCAATAAAATTCTGGTTTCCTGCAGCAATTATTAGAAATTGCTGCAGGAAATCAGAATTTCCGTGTCAGATCCATACAGTAAATGATGGAATACTCATAAAGCTTGGAATCTCTTGAAGGAATCAAAATTTGCCAGCCACCTACAGTCGGAAATATCGAAGCATACATGGGACACTTAATTTTTGTATAAAATATATATCTCGAATAATTTTTGATCCAAATCTATGACTTCTCAATGTAAGTCTGGATATCCAACCAATGGCTATTTATTGACATAACGTGAATCACTCCATCTCACTATATTTATGTTTGTCTACTCCCTTATATGTCTTTAGGTTTATTCGATTACGCCACTAGGCCATCTGATCCCTTTTTCTTTCCATCAGAAAGAAAGTCTATCACAAATTGTAATACACAGATAGATACAATATTCGTATCAAAAGATTTTTCAAAGTTAATATCGGAGACTTATGAATCCTATTTAACTGATCATAAACCAGTAAATGTATGTGTAGAGAACAATTTTGATATGGGATTTGGTGGGAGAGAATTTGAGGATGAAGATTCAAGTGGAAAAAAAATAATGGAGGGAATCAATGGAGAATTCGAATCCAATCGTTTTGATCTTATCAAGAAAATATTTCATCAAAAGATTCATGGTTAGCTGATGAGACAGTGAATCAATTCATGTATACATTGAAATTAAAATTCTCAGAAATAGATCCAATCAATACAGCAGTGATGAAAATATGTGATGAAGTAGGGGCAACTATGAATGAAGACGTTCAAATAATACATTTGACGTTTTCCGACATTGGAGATGTCTGCATTATAGACCACCGTATTTATATATATGGATATGATAGCCTTCATTGTGATGAGCATTCATCTGAGGATTCAGATGAAAAGGGGAAAGAGCTTCGTAAAAAAGAGGTATAATAATATTGCTAAAGAATTAATGGTTTTTAAAAGAGTTCAAAATTAATTAGATTCGAGTTCTTGTAGTTTCTTTGCGACTGCAAATGCAATTACTTCATATATGAGAGTTTCCACGGAACTTTTAACTTTTGTGTTACTGCAGTGTTCCAAGAGTATTTTGAACTATTCGGAGTGCGCAGGAGTGGCATTTTATAGTATTTGGCATCATTCAATATGGACTACATTCTTTTTTGTTGAAACGCATCCTGATTTGTCAATAGCAGACCGCAAAGGATGATTTTTGGGTAGTTTACAAACGTACCAACGCGATTTTTTGAATTGATAAGGCTGTAGCTAAAATACCTATGCCTCAACTACTTCGGTGGAATGATATATCCATCTACTAATCTCATATTTTGAGAAAATCTTTGATTCAGAGGTGTGCGCTGATTTGGCTATGATATTAACTCTCATTCATCGATGTAACTGAGTTTTGTGGGAAAGTTTTTTCTGGCTATTGTTTACGAAATTGATGAAATACCTTGTGCAAAACGGAAAATTTAGCAATGAGTTTTCGAAGTTAAGAAGAAGACGAATCGAATCCCGTTTGGTTTGTGAGTGTGCGTTGATCCGGACAAATTTCATAAAGCTTCAAAGCTCATAAAGTTATCGCGCCACTGGCTCTCAAAACGGTCATTTTTTGATGGCATACTCAGGAAACGTTACGCACAGGATTGGAATGTTGTGCTCTTTTTTCTTCATCGCAAAAGGGATATAACCGCACTGTTCAGAGTTGCAATTGTCGATCGGTATTTCTGTGAGAAGCTGAGGAGAAATATTTGAATCCGGATGGTAAGCTAAATAAGCCGCTAAATGTGATGGTATCGCGATTTTCTTGATTTTTACATAGTATACGGCTGAAAAATGAACAAAATAACACCACAGTGTATTCTAGAAATTGAAATGAGACTCATAGCTCTTGACTCGATTTTGGAAATTTACATCGAATTTCGGAGAAATCAACGATGAAATTCATCTTAAAGTCAAGTCAGGCAAAATATAATCCGTATCGATCGTCTAGACAATGTTTTGAATCGAATCTGTTCGATTGAAGTTGATTCACGAATGTTTCAAGTGTGAAATTCCGTACAATTCGTTCTGAACCAGATACCTCGGCTTGGAAGAGAGTGGCACCACTTTTTTCACATGTTTTCGAGGTATAAGAATCACATGAAACCCATCTTAAACGTGTGCCATGAGAAAATTTTTTTTTATTTTAGAGGGTCAAAAGTCAAATGTTCCATGGAAACCCTCATATGAAGAAAGATCGAGCCTATATGGTATATAATATGGGTATGGATGTAATGAGAAAATATTTATGGAAGATGATGAGAAAAATATGATCGATGAAATATGTATGATTTAGATGAGGATGTATGTAATTGTGAAGAAAATTTGTTAAATGTTGGAGGGTTTCCATGGAACTGTTAGTAGCCTTGTAAGGTTGGTACGAGCACACGATGGTACGAGCACAGCCCTATCCTTTTAGCAAGGAGGATGGTACGAGCACACCCAACCCATAACCCAATATTCTCTCAAATTCTACAACCCAACCCTCTAACCCACAACCCAATATTCTCTCGAATCCTACAACCCGTAACCCATCCCTCTAACCCATCTTTCCAACCCATAACCCAATATTCTCTCAAATTCTACCATAACCCAACCCTCTAACCCATCACCCAACTCTCTAACCCATCTCTCTCTCTAACCCATCTCTCAGCCCATCTATCTAACCCACAACCCAACTTTCTAACCCATAACCCAACTCTCTAACTCATAACCCAACTTGCGAGCCTCATCTGCGGATGCGTAGATTTTTGTGTTTATCGTGGAAGTAGTGTTCTTGTACGAGGACAAAGAGCCCATACGTTCAAAGTCTTATTGGTGGCCCTGAAAAGGGCCGATTGTGATTCTTCTCCGCTTAGCTCGGAAGTGAGCAGGAGTCTGGGACATCCATCCTCCTGACCGATCTTGATGTTGGTACTGGCTCAGGTCTTGTTGGGATCCTGACCCATGGTTCTCGAGGAGGTGGTAGCCATGGAGGTGACAGGGTGACCCGAACCTCGACAACCACTGCTGGTTTTCGCTGTCTCGGTTCAATGTCTATGATGGGCATAGATGGCAATTTGGGCTGAGCAAAACGTTGACCCATTGTTATGCCGCGCTCGTCACCACGTTGTTGATCCATTGCAGTCAAATGGTCAAATGACTTCATGGAGCCTATCATCATCGCTTTATAGTCAGTCCCCCACTCATCGAGCCGCATTCAACGCATGCGCATGAGTGCATAAACCCATGATGACAGAATAATTCGTCTGCACGTCCAACCGCACTTTATATGCTAGTCGTCTCCACTACGACTCGAGCCGCCGACGCCGCACGCATGCGCATATATCGAATTCTTGAGTATACGCTAGTGTAAGCCAGAATGGCTCAATGGTAGAGTGTATGACTTTTGATCATTCGGTTCTCGGTTCGAATCCGGGTTCTGGCATTTTTTTTTCTGGTTCAATGGGTGATAATCATGGATGCTCTAGAACTCGCCGAAGTAGCTCAGTGGGAGAGCATATGACTGAAGATCATCCGGTCCTCGGTTCGAATCCGAGTTTCGGCATTTTTTTGCCCCTAACTCTCAAATTTTCTGTAAGTGTCAGAACTTTGGAGCATTCGATAATCTTTGTGATCGGGATACGTTGGTTTTTGAGCCTTATACGTCTTCTGAGAGTACTCTTTCCATTCGGAAGGTTCTCCTTGCTTTTGCTTCCCCTCATCTAAGAGAGGAGTACGCTCAGCGCTGTTACTCTGACGGTTACCCATTGTATACTGAGATAACCACGTCATATTCATTCGCTATTTATATCTTCCCACTCCATCGACTCGTTGAAAACTGCATGCTCTTGCAGGAAGTGTTTGATGAGCTTGACATTGTGCAACGCACACACTGCCTTCTTTGACTCTGTATGATTGGAGCACACCGTGACTCGCTTCTGATCATACAGCTGATCCAAGGATAGGTATCCCGAATCTTCGATATCTCGGACGTTGAACCCGAATCTTCCGAGCCACTCCTTGTTCATCGAACCTTTGACAATGACTATCTTAGCATCATCCAACACCTCTTTGAGCAGCTCACCGATACAATTGTATGGGATGTCTCCAGAGCTCCAGGGAATACCGTGATAGTGCTGCTCCAACCATCTATTCCGATCTTTGTACTTTTTTGCGAGCTTTTTTCGAGGAAATGGCTCCTTGAATAGGAATACTTGAGGTTCAGCATCGCCGTGAAGTGGTACCACAGCCAGCTCTTTCAGAATAGGCTGATTGACTGGCTGTCTGAAGCCCTGCATGTCCACGACGTACTCCATCTCGGAAGCGAATGAGCTCTAGCGTGCCACGAGACTGCCTATATCGGGTCCTTCTCCCCACCACTGATCCCCACTACTTGTTCAAACGTTTCCTGACATCGCCGGTCATGGGATTGTACTCGGTGATCCGGTCGTGTAAGATTAAACAGTACGCTGAAGTATTGGCCGGGAAATTATTTCTCGCTTCTATCTCTATACGAATGTCCACAGCAGCTGTCTTTAATGACTCATTCTGCATGGCACAGTCAATAGAGTAGAGCGCAACGTTGCTGATGAAGTCACGTCTGTTAAGGAGTGGTTGAGGTTCATCTCCGTAGTACGATCTCTGAAAGTTGCTGTACATATCGTACAATATGGAGTACTGATTCTGATTCAAGTTCAAATTCAAGTTTCCGTACGGGTAGTATTGCGAATTCAAGTAGAGCCTGATATCACTTATGTCGCAGTTATCGAAGCGACTCGCATCCGATCCATTCTGCCCCTTCCGAGCTGACTGAAAAGCTAGTATGACGAAACGAGGTTTCTCCAATTGGTTTGTTGTCTTGACAGTCCAAACGTGTCTCGATGTTGAGGGAAGCAATGGATACTCGTAGAGTTCCCAAGTTCGATATCCCATTTCCAGATATCCACCCTTCTTGATGTTGTTGATGAGCTTGATTTTCTCTTTGTCCGATGGCGTCACATATGGCATTCTCCACTCCACTCAGTTCACTTCAATCTTGAAATTCTCGTAAGTGGCGGCGCCCCCACCAGCTACCGGAATGGCTTCTTGGACAATGGCGTTCAAGTCGTCCCTGGATCTCACAAGGACGAGCTCGTGCTTCACGTTAACGATGACCTTCTGGAAATCTTCTGCAAAGCCCAGAATCGAGCTGAGTGGGATCGACACATCGAAGTTACCATTTTCATCGACAATCGAAATATCATCTTCCAAACCGATCCACCCGAAATTCTCTATCATCTTACTCTGACCAGGCTTGAGAGATAACCAGCCTTTCATTGTAGTTGTAAGGCCTACATTTTTACTCTTATCGATCTCTACCCCATTGATTTCATAACGAACTTCCTCGAATAGATAACAGACACCATTATTGACAAACTTAGTGTTGGTCAGAGCCTGCCCATTGGGTTTCGTTAATTTCCCACAAACCCTTAGGAAACTGCGCGAAGGTAGAAGGCACAGATCTTGATGCTGAATCATGATCCGTAATTCATCGTTGTTCCCGAAAGAAGAACTTGCAAATGGCTGATGTGCATGAACTTCGTAGTGAGAGACGGAGTCGTCTGATGGTGCGCGAGATAGAACATCTAGAGCGTCCTCCATTGCAACTCAATGAACAAGTTATTTTCCACCAGGGTTTACTGTGTATCCCAGATTCCGTAGGAACTGAGTGTTTCGCCGTGTTAGCACTCTGGTTGCTTGCTGACGACTGATGACTGGTCGACATATCGACGCCTTTATATACTCTTTGGCTACCTTCCTTCTAAATAGGAGACCCATGATCAAATTGATTTGAGATGTAGTCTCACCGTTACTTCAGCGCCTCTGAAATTTACCAAATCACCGTCCTGATCGACGATACGTATTTGCAAGAAATCTATACACTTTGTAATAACCGGGAGATAGATGATCTGACTCGGTGTTTCGTTGACCTTGAACCCAGGAGCAACTTTTAGAGCAAACTCGTGAATAGAATGGACTCTTCTGCCGTTCAGATAGGCTCCACCAGTGACGTTGCACTCGACTCGCAAAGAGTTGACCTTAAAGACACTGACGATTTCGTCTGAGGTATGTCTCAAATTTGCCTCTAGGAGACGTGGATGAAAGCCCAATATCGGTGCGATACTATCCGATGGACGAAAATCCACTGGCTGACTGGATTTTATCTGCGACTGCAGTAAGTTGTTGTGAGGTTTCACACTCAATGACTCGCCCTTGGGAATCTGCTCCACACGGAAAGTCTCTATATCTTCAAGTTCGTAACTCCCAACTGGAATGACAATAACTTGATCTCCAAAGTAGAATTTATCTCGACCAATATCGATATTTGGGATTGAGTGAGAGGTAAGAAGTGCTACTAGTCCCAATTCGTACTTTTTCTTCGGTGATAGTTCCAGTGGAGGTTCGATAGGTGCTCCGAGGTACGATGACTTGCCTGATAGACTCAGTGTATTTGATTCATCCATGACGGTCGAATACACAATGATCCAGACCTGCGGAACGCACTCCTTTTATAGTCTGCCACTGAGAAAAGCTAGACATAGATGTCCGCAATTGTAGGTTCCAAAATCTTGATACCTCTCACGATTGTACTTGACCCCGTCAACTCCTAGATAATTCATCAACTCCAGTGGTGGCTGAAGGTCACCGAAACTGTCGAAGTACACCACGTCACCGCCGCGTTTGCGGTAGGCCACCCAATGCGTTCCCTGTCCGCTCGCGTCGTCTAGGTTGACAATGGCCGATTCCCGGTACCGCGGGCCACGCGCCAGGAGACCGTTCCGCATGAACACGCCGCGGAAGTTGGGAATTTTTAGTACCTTGGCGAACCTCTCCAGATCGAGATTACTCAGCGCGCGGTCCGGGGGCGTGATCCTCTCTTCTTTGTTGCCTTTCTTTTCTTTGCCGGTCGTCTCTTTACCACCCTTTTCCGTGCCTGGTATTTTACGACCCCTTTCCTTCTTTTTACCTTGCGTTTTTTTGCCCGAAAACCCGAACCATATGGTCTCATGTACAGTGCCGTTCCAGTCTTGTAGGGTTTCAGGTACAAACTCCCACCCACTGCAATGGCTTCCATTTTCTGATTGTGTCTCTTCTTCTCCTCCAAGTTCATCCTTGCCGCCTTAGCATCATTGATGGCTTTGGCAACCCCCGCCGCTCCTCCCGCTAGTGCACCAGTAGCACTCAATCCAGCAAAGAGAGGTACCAGATATGGGAGAAACCCTCCCATCTTTCTAGGTATAGGAAGCACGCGAGGAAGTTTGACCTTCTTTTTACCACCAGCCTTCTTGACTGCATCCCGTGCACCCCTGAGCGCCGAGCTGATCACATTACGAGCTTCAGCGTGAGGCTTTAGAGATCTGCAAGCAGCTTTAATCACGTTGTCGAGAGGAACCCCCATCCCTAACTTATTTTTAGCATTCATAACATTTGTAACAGCGTAGGCAGCAACTCTCTCCCCAAGTTTTGCATCCCTAGACTTAACGCGCGCCCAAGCTTTGGCAGCCAGGTCCCTGTCAGCTGCGTTTCGCGCTTGAACGTTCTCGCGATTTTTCGAGTAAGCTATATCGTGCTCCCTGCACGCTGCATCCAAAGCATTGATACCCCGATCCCCGCGCGCCAGCCGCATAGCAAGCTTCGTACCCGGACCGCAGAATTGGTAACCGGGTAGATGGAGCTCACCCGGTAACTTGTTGATGAGCGTATTGACGAGGCCACGACCTCGCTTACGTTTTCCGTGAATGATCATCTTCTCTCGAGAGTAGATTCACGACTGACCGAGGTCACTGCATGCGGTCTATTTATACTCCCCCTCGAGTATATAAGCCCAGATCCGATCCTGTACACTCATTCGTCGACCAAAGTTCTTGCGGGCAACATGAATTTCTCGGAACAGAGAGTGAAACTGCCAGTCACAAACTTCGACGTTGGGGAAGAGAAGAGACTTAAAAAGCACGGGGACTTACTGCCTGATACTATCAGAGCGGTAATCTGCGGCCCATCTAATTGCGGCAAGACGAATAGTCTCATGACACTCATCACTCACCCCAATGGTCTGAGATTTGCCAACGTCTACTTATACTCGAAGTCTTTGAATCAGCCAAAGTACAAATTCCTTGAAGCCGTGCTTCAGTCCGTTGGTGGAATGAAATTCTTTCCCTTTAGCGAGCATGAGTCAGTCGTTTCCCCTGACGACGCATTGCCAAATTCAATTATGATTTTCGATGATATAGCTTGTGAAAAACAGGATAGCGTGAAAGCCTACTTCTGCATGGGGAGACACAAATCTGTGGACTGCTTCTATCTCTGTCAATCATATGCGTTTGTTCCGAAACACTTGGTCAGAGACAACGTTAATTTCCTGGTCATTTTCCGACAGGATGACACCAACGTTAAGCATGTTTACGACGACCATGTCAACTCAGATATGTCATTCGCACGCTTTAAAGAACTCTGCTCGTCGTGTTGGAGAGATGATAAGCATGGGTTCCTCGTCATAGATAAAGATAGACCTCTCAATGAGGGTCGCTACAGAAAAGGTTTCGATAGTTTTGCTATAAATATAGCCTGAATCAGCCAGCTTGACCAGTCTTTGAACAGATGTTGAATTACAAACATGGAAGACTATCTCCAACAGGAAAACGTGCTGCGTCGACTAGTTGAAGCTAGAGATGCTATCAAGAAAAAGTATAATTTGCTACAGCACGGTCAAGCTGAGACGGAGAAAGCTCTAGCGGAGACATTCAAACCTATCGTCGATCCTCTTGAGCAGCTCGTCTCGAAAGCAAAGTTACGCCCACCTCGTATCAAGGGGACAAGTAAAGCCGAGGAGACCTTGCAAGCGACCGAGCCGACTGATACTGGTACTGAGGATGAGTATGAAACAGTGGTCGAAAAGGAATACATCAGCAGAGGAGACCGATGGACCAAACATCAACGAATACAAAGACTATCTGTCATTGTTGAAGAAGAAAGGGGAACATAGTAGTGTCGATAAGCTCTACGGCGTTAGATTGGAGCGAGGGAAGACTATGATCGGGAACGTAGCCATAGATTTCACACAGGACTCGGTCATCGTCGATGGCGTCGAACATCCAAGGTCTGATGGACTGATGGATCTTTTATTTTTGAAAAGACCAAAGTCGCACAACAAGAAGGATTTGGCCAAGTACAAACGCATACTAGAAGCTTCAAATGTACATAAGAAATGGTACAATAGCAGTGGTGAATTGCGGCAATCCAATAGCTCGAAATTCACGAGCATCATCGCTCCACTATTCGCGAGCAAGAGGGGAGGATCAGTGTCGAGAGTTAATAAATCATTCTTGCCGAATTTTAAGGTCGCAAGACTTGGTTCATCAGTCGACTACGTATACTGGGATGATCCCAATGAACTAGTTGAACGTTTGCGCCTACTGATGGCCGAGAGAACCGCCGGTAATCCAAGCCACGACAACGAGATACGCTCGATATTGGAGGAACTGAATGAGCGAGGCTATATAAGCTAAGTACCCTCAATCTTCTCAATTAGTCCCAATATGGATGTCGATCTATTCGGACGTAAGCAAGGGAAGGGTGGCGGACAACGTGGCCCTCCCGGCATTGGGTTCAGATTAACTATTGACAATCAATACGACATGGACAACAAAAGACTTTGCAACGTGGCCGATCCGAGGGATATGAAAGACGTAGTCAACTTAGAAACAATGTTGCAGCTCATCCAAGACTCGTCACAGAAGGTGCAAATGCGAATCAAGGAGATGAATGAAAACTTCCTCAATTCTCAGAATGAGATACTGAGAGATATCGACATGTTCAACCGAGTGATCTTTGCATTGATTCAAAAACAAGAACTACCGGATGACTATTTGAATAAATACAGCTCGAATGCAGATAGATGATTCATTCCTCAATGGAATGTTGAATATGGAACAAGTGGTAGAGGAGCTCCATAAGCCTGCGCGACGGAACTATCCACGTGACAAGTTTGAGATGCGGGGCTTGCATGAGACGTGGCAGGCCGATTTAGTAGGAATGCTGCCTTACGCTAGAAGTAACAAGGGATACAATTATCTGCTGACAGTTATTGACGTTTTCTCCAAATTTGCTTGGGCTGTACCGGTGAAAAAGAAGACTGGTACAGACGTCACGGCCGCTATGAGATCTGTGTTCCGTCAGGGACACGTTCCAAAAAATCTCCAGACAGACAACGGGAAAGAATTTTACAATGCCGTATTTCAAGGGCTCATGGACGAATACAATATTAATCTCTACTCTACATACAGTAATATGAAGGCATCAATCTGCGAGCGCTTCAACCGCACGTTGAAGAATATGATGTGGAAACGCTTCAGTCTACGTGGAAGTTACCAGTGGCTCGACATATTGCCTGGTCTACTGGAAGAGTACAATGGGAAAAAACATCGCACTATTGGCATCGAACCGAAAAACGTTACTCTTCGCAATGAACAAAACATCTTGCAATTGTACAATGACGGAGACCTACCCCGGAACAGGCCGAAGTTCAAGGTCGGAGATCATGTGCGCGTCAGCAAACTGAAGCATGTATTTGAGAAAGGCTACACGCCAAACTGGACAACAGAGATATTTACCATTAGGAGAGTGGCCATGACGAATCCAGTGACTTACCATCTTAGAGATTATGAAGGCAACGATGTTTCCAGAGGATTCTATGAACAGGAACTGTCTCCATCCAAGTACCCTGATGTGTACCTAGTTGAAAAGATCATCAGGAGGAGAGGAAACCAAGTCCTCGTGAAGTGGTTGGGTTTTGATGATACCCACAACAGTTGGATAGATAGAGATGAAATTTAAAAAAAAAGAGAAATGAGAGTGACAGAGGCCCCGCCACCGCCCTTGTCTGTGGAGTCTACCCGCCTCATATACGAAGCCACTACTCCTCCATTGACTCTCATTTCTGAACTTTATTATTACAAAACTTATTAACAACATGTTCATTCAGACTTCAATGGGTAAAATTGAATTCCTGCATCGTTGCGCTTCAACACAATACTCTTCTTGTCGGCGGCATTCATCATGTCCAAATTTATCTCTGGATTGGCGCAAAGAAACAAGCAGACTTTCTTGGGTAGAAAGACGTCGAACTCGTCGTCTATCGTAGCGACGATTTTTGGTCCATATTTGGTGTTTACATGCTTGAGCTGAGTTATTATGTAAGGACGATCTTTGTCCAGGTCGGAGATTTTTAGTGTGGGTAAAAAGCCACCCTGGGCCACTTGATTCAGTTCGGAGAGATCCATCTGGAAGGAATTATTATTTGAGACTGGCTCTGGAGCATGTTCCAAGAGATGACCCCCGGGTACTCACCCTGTGCAGCTGCTCAGATTATCCAGGTGTCTGGCTCTTTTCACTGCCGGTTCACCAACAGAATTGAGCTCCGACTCTCTGCTCACTCGCTTATAAAGAGGTCTCCCCTCCACCGACACTTGACTCTGATTGGTTGCAGAGTCCTCTACCCTTTTAAGACTGTAATGGCCGTGAGGGAGGGTATCGGTGCTTCCTGGGAGGAGATGGCGCTTGTTGTCATTAGAACTCAGTACAACTTTTTTGCGCACCTCGGTCCGCAAGACATGAAGCCTTGAGCGGATAGTTGTCTGCTGTTTCACCAAGAATCCGTTGTCCAGGAGAGTCTTCACATAATCCTCGAAGGTCACTGTTCTTAATGTAGGAGCTCGCACCCCTTTTGCCTTCTTGGTGACGTCGCCTCCAAAGACTTTGTATGCGTAGAGCTTACTGCGCATACCGCAAAAGTGGGTCACGGGACGGCCATTGAGTTCCTCGGACATGAGACCAGGAACTCTCTTGTTCAGAAGGGGAATTCCATATACATTGTTGGGCTCATACCCAGAGGTGTCGAACTCGGTCGGATTGTCTCTCATGACATGATACATGTTGGTATCTTGGACCTCGTAGAGCAAGCTGTCGGTGTCTGTGTACATGAGCTTCGACTGGGGTACTTTTTCCTTCATGAAATCATAGTGAAACCGATACAATTTGGTCTTCGAGATGTCCAGCACGCTGAGTCCCGCATAGATCGGTTTTGTGATTGTCACCACTGCCTTAGTGAGCTGTATTGCAACCACATCGTCTTCAAATATCGCACAGCTGTGGAAATTTGGTTCAGATATATAGTATTCAGCGCCAAATCGCCCGTCTCACTTCTGCGGCAGCTTCACGATAATCCGCTTCAGCTCATCCTCCATTAATTTACCGAATACTGAGTTGTTCATTAACTTATAGAACATTTTCTCGAAGTCGTTCTTGGAATTTTGGCGTTTTTCAGTATTCAAGTCGATGTAGCTTGCGAGCCAAGGTTTTTGTTTGAATTGAAGAACTCTATGAATCTTCTTGAGTTGAAGACCATGGGCGAGAGCCTGGAAATGAAAAGCTCATGTAATACACTTCCAAAAGCATCGATTCTTTCGTGTTACCTGTTTAAGAGTCCTATAATGCACAACATATCTCTCTTTGTCGAAGAGCGTTGTGAGCAGTTTCTTTTGTGTTGACCCAGGAGGTGCTTTATGTTCGGGACACATCGGCAGATCCTTGTGACGGTCATGAATCTCCGAGGGATAGCAAAGATCAACCTCTAAAATGTAACCAACATCGGCATCGTTAGGAATTCGGCTAATATCGTCGATAGTTGTAGGATCGACCCATTTGAAGCCTTCGTAGGGTAGGGCTTGCTTCATAGCCCACCCGTATAGGTTATTAACGTCAAAATACATCAGGTACTTATCAGGCTTAGTAGGGTCATAGTCCTGGCCCATGTACGGATTGTTTGCCTCTGAGAACCGATTACTGCATTGGCTAGTACCTGCGGAGCAAGGCACTGACTGAATAAAAAACGCTGGTCAGGGAAGTATAGTGTTGATTGAAACTTACCGCCCCTGATGCCACGCTTAACAAAGTTCAGCATGTCGATATCTGTGAAGAGTTCCAGGGAAATCCCCGTTTCTTTGAGCATAGCATCGAAGGCAAGTCCTGGGACGGTGTGATAGTGCGCTGGATCTAGTTTATACGTCTTCAAACACGTGTCCCTGAAATTTTCAAAGACGTCGGCGAGGAGGATGACGTCAGTCTTCAGATACAGATCTGAGTATTCTCCCAGAGTCTCAATTTGAAATTCCTCCCACACTTTTCTTGCGTGGTTGTATTCCTCTTCAGAAACACCTTCGCCATTGAGACTGCTGTAGAAAGCTTCCCGTGGTGGGAGTTGTTTTTCGTCGAGTTTTCCATAGTTTGTCAAATATTCATAAGGGAATACTCCTTTTTTCTTCAAGAGAGAGATTTGATCCGGAGTATACTGCCCACCGAAGACTTGCTCAATAATCTTGTATTCGGTGAGGTAAGAAGAAAGTTTATCGAGAGATGAGGCCATGAACCTGAATGAGTCGATGAATCGCAGTTGAATTTTCATGCCTTTTATGTACTTCGTGGAAGATATGTATCTTTCTTTCGTCTGTGGTATCAACTTAACATCTCCCTCGTAGCAACGCACAAGCTCCTTGATGAACAAGTGCGAATCATAGCCTGAAAGGTTATGGAATACGACCGGAATCACTTTTGAGGTCCTGTAGTTAAGATTACAACTGTTATGGGCTGCACCCCGATACCTGAAGGAAGGGTTGATAATCAAGTTTCATAGCAATGATCATGCAAAACGAGAGAGATGAATCAATTTACCTCCCGGTGAAGTGGCAGTGGTCACGGACTTTGAGGTCTTCGGGGTTGAAAAATTTCTGACAGACGTGACATCGTGTAGCTGTATTAAATGATAGTTTTTCTTGATCCGTTAAAGTATCCATCGGACGTGGATTGGTCAAAGCATTGTCAAGGTTTTGAGCCAGCTTATGTAATTCCATAACCAGCCACTTCGCAGGGCTATCCTCACCTTCCTTGCGTCGATAGGTCTTGAACTGTGACAACTGATCATCGAAGCTGCATTTGATGTAGAGACCAGCACTGACAGGTTCATGATGATGACGTATATGCTCGTCACCATCCACGGGCTCCAGCATACATTCGAAATCTGCATAAACCACGAATGGTACCTTCTCTGCACGGAAGTAACTCGAAAACTCAAGAGAAGCATCGACGGGGTCAGGAAGTTTTACCCTGCATTTGTGAATCTCAGCGCAATCGAGTGTGTGCCGCTTCAAGAAGTCTTCGGAGCGGAATATATGTAGACAGCGGTCGCAAATCCAAGATTTGTTACAGCGCCCGGAGACCTGGCTGTAGACAAGACGTGACAGAGATTTCTCCCAGACGTAGTGGAATCTGGGAGCATCTTCATCCTCAGCTCTTTCTCCACTAGTCTTATTGTCATAATCCTTCTCAACAAGAAGAATGTGGATATGTTTCTTCCTATAGGTTGGAGCAATGCGACAAGTTATCACCTCAAACTTGCCCCCTTTCTTCTCCAGCATGAACAGATTGATTGAAATGTTCTTATTCTGGCGCTCAAACTTCGGGATATCTTTGGGAGCGAATGGGAAGTCAATCCCATCGAAGTTTAGTTCTTCCTCATATTCTTTGTAGTGACTCAACCGCTGTGGATTCCGCCCAGCCGGATGCAAAGCTGAAAGCACCGCCCACATGAAACATTTGTCATCATTGATGTTCTGCACATTAATGCATGCTTGTCGGTTGGCAATCGGTTCAGGTAGTGGAATGTAGGAGCCTGGTCGCATGGGGTTATATTTATTGATGTTGACGACGAGATGCGAAATTGACCGCATTGACCACCCCGATTCGTGTCCTTCAAACTCTTCGACATCCTTCGCCATGACTGTGTGGACGTTGGTTTCAAACCACTCACTGAGATCGGAACTCACGTCAACGACCTCGTTCTTGGTGTTGAAAGGAACGAGTTCCACCACTTCTTCATCGTTTCTCAACTTCGAGAACTCGATGTAGAGCATTGTGTTGATCTTGAGTGTTTGATGCTGAGCAACGAGCTCCGAAACTTGCTCTCCGAGAACTGCTTTGGCAGCATCCATGAAGCTGTTGATGTCTAGGTGATGCAGGTTTGTGATAACGCCAGTCACTATCCGTCGATCGAATGCGGATCTCACGCTGCCCCACTTGACACTTGGATCCTGATTGTCTGGCCGCTCGACATGTGGCTGCTGGCTGCTGGCATCTGGCTGCTGGCTGCTGGCATCTGGCTGCCGGCTGCTGGCATCTGGCTGCTGTCTGCTTGCATCCATCGGTTCCAACCCGGATCCCTGAGCTACAAGCTCTTCCACCCCAACTCGGGTCCAAAATTCGTGTTCCAGCCGATCTTGAAGACTTTGAAGCTGAGCAAGTACGGACTGGAAACTTTCTCTCAGTCCATGGTTGAGATGACGTGACGTGATGAGCTGGCTCACAGAAGTTACAGCTTCCTTTGCGATGATACACCAGTCCCACATATCTCTGAATGAAGCGTCTCCAGATGTGATACGCTGCAGAGAACCACGAAGTCGTCTGGCGATTCCGTGAAAATGATGTGGAGTATTTCCTGGAAAAAGGAGTGACATGTCGGTACATATTTTGCTTGGTCATTATGTGAATATAATGAAGGGACCTACCATCCTCAACACCATTGTCTGGTTCTTCTGGGGAATGCGGGTCAGTCACATTATCTGATTGTAGACCAGATCCAGAGGCAACAAGTTCTCTCGCCCCAACAAGTTGCCAGAACTCATAATCCAGCAGATCATGGATATTCTGAAGCTGTATGAAAGCAGAACGGAAGCTCTGTCTAGCTTCTTCGCTCAGCTGAGTCGATCTCAGGATTCCATTCAATTTGCCCAAGCTTTCCTTAGCTGTCAGGCATTTATCCCAGATATCGCTGAACGTCATTCCACCCGCCTCAATGATGCGCAGAGCATTGCGCAGCTGTTGGGCTAACTCATGATAATACTGTGGAGTATCCATATCTGAGGAGGGGAAATATTGTTGGAATATCGGCTGGTCTACATGCGAAGGGAGTCATCAAAAATGGCATGGGTATTTATAAAAGAGCAATGCGGGCGACTAAGGAAGAAACCTGAACTACCGACCGAGGGAGGAGCCTACTTTACCGAATGATGGTGATACCTCCCTTACCGTCTGATGGTGGGGGGGGGGGGGAAGTCCTACTTTACCGATTGTTGGTGAAGAAGGGACCTACTTTCCCGACCAATGGTGAAGCCGTTTCGAAGATGGAAATTGTAGAGGGGCTCACGAGGGATACTATGCACTCATCGCGGAGCCTCTCGGGGCATTATTCACTGAGATACGGCCGAAAGACCTTGGAATATGGGTTATGGAGCATAGAATGGGAAATGAAAGAGGGGTCTACGAGGAACTCAATGTACTCATCGCGGAGCCTCTCGGGGCATTATCCGCTGAGATACGGCCAAAAGACCTTGAAATATGGGTTATGGAGCTTAGAATAGGAAATGAAAGAGGAGCCCACGAAGAACTCAATGCACTCATCGCGGGGCCCCCCGGGGCATTATTCATTGAGATACGGCCGAAAGACCTTGAAATATGGGTTATGGAGCACAGAATGGGAAATGAAAGAGAGGTCCCCGAGGAACTCAATGCACTCATCGCGGAGCCTCTCGGGACATTATCTGCTGAAATACGGCCAAAAGACCTTGAAATTCGGGTTATGGAGCACAGAATGAGAAATGAAAGAGGGGCCCACGAGGAACTCAATGCACTCATCGCGGAGCCTCTCGGGGCATTATCCGCTGAGATACGGCCAAAAGACCTTGAGATATGGGTTATGGAGCACAGAGTGGGAAATGAAAGAGGGGTCCACGAGGAACTCAATGCACTCATCGCGGAGCCTCTCGGGGCATTATCCGCTGAGATACGGCCAAAAGACCTTGAAATATGGGTTATGGAGCACGGAATGGGAAATGAAAGAGGGGCCCACGAGGAACTCGATGCACTCATCTCGGAGCCTCTCGGGGCATTATCCGCTGAGATACGGCCAAAAGACCTTGAAATATGGGTTATGGAGCACAGAATGGGAAATGAAAGAGGGGCCCACGAGGAACTCAATGCACTCATCGCGGAGCTTTTCGGTGCATTATCCGCTGAGATACGGCCAAAAGACCTTGAAATATGGGTTATGGAGCACAGAATAGGAAATGAAAGAGGGGCCCACGAGGAACTCAACGCACTCATCGCGGAGCCTCTCGGGGCATTATCCGCTGAGATACGGCCAAAAGACCTTGAAATATGAGTTATGGAGCACAGAATGGGTAATGAAAGAGGGGCCCACGAGGAACTCAATGAACTCATCGCGGAGCCTTTCGGGGCATTATCCGCTGAGACACGGCCAAAAGACCTTGAAATATGGGTTATGGAGTAATCTGGGTTATGGAGCAACCTATTTTTGAGGACAGATGGGTTATGGAGCAAGTTGGGTTGTGGAGCAACTTGAAGTATGGGGCAGACATGGGTTATGGAGCAAGTTGGGTGTTAAAGAAGTTAGGTTAGGTCGGTCAAAAGGAAACTTCGTTGCGACGGAGAGATGTAGTAATCTGTTCACTTCCTCCTACAATGTGGTTTGAGGTTATGTACCGCGGGGATGAGCTCATGATCGGAGGTTGCCGTGCAGTATAGATTTTCGAGGTTAAGTACACGGTCTAAAGTATCATCAGAACTCATTGAGGTTATGTTCGCGTCATGGATATGCTCCCCGGTCGGTAATGACAGGGCGCTCTTTGCGTACATGAAAAGACAAAATTCAACTCCACGTCCGTGGTCATAGTTCCCGCTAGGTACTCACCGTTACACTGTTGCCCTGGTCTTGGGATGTATCGCGTCGTCTGCTGAGCCAGATGTGTCGTCTGCTGGGCCAGATGCGTCGTCTGCTACACTGGGTAGGTCGTCTCCTGGCACAAGGACACTGAGTATGATCACTTCGTTCACACAAGGCACTGAGTATAGTCACTTCGTTCACACAAGGCACAGACGCGGGACACGCTCGGGTATGCCGTAATCTCAACCTCGTCTTCTAGCACTGAGTACGGGCACTAGGTCAAAGCGCTGGAGCACGAGACACGGGAGAACTGAAGCCAGCGGAGGATCGTTTTCAACTGACGCGCCCGGCGACACACACCCGTATTCATAGGCTCGGGTATGGAAGCTTCTAGAAGAATCGAGAAGCTTGCAGAAACCTCTGAAGCAGGGTTCCACACGCTTATATCAATGCAATGGATCAGACCAGTTACTTCTTGAAAATTCTACTTCCATCTTCATTGGCTCGATGATGCAACAGAAGCATCTAGAGCTTACAGAAGTTGGTGGAGCAGGATTGCACACGCTCACAGAAGATGCTGATGCAATGAATCACTCGTATTGCTTCTCGAACATTCTACAGAATATTCGATCGCACTCCGGAAGCAGACGTCAGGTCATCTGGCGTGACCAGGGAAGCATGGCATCTCCACGATATTGCTGGAATATTCTAGAAGTTCCTAACACAGCATGGAACTGGATTGAAAGACAGCTGCCGTATGTTCCCTTTCTATCCCCTGCAGAAGAGTCTGGGGAGCCTAGATGTCAGAGTGGGGGTCGATGAGTTCATCGTGTCGAAGATATATAAGAGTGACAGATCGCGGAGAAGCTCAGTAGCGGTCAAGATGGATTACGTCCTGGACGTCCAGGGTTTCCTAACCTACAACAACGATTTTGTAGCCAAGGAGGTGGCCATTCTGGCAGTCTCCGAGGAAGCTGTTCCTATCGTATATCACTTCCAGCCTCCTCACTCTTGGCATACCCTAGCTCGAGAGCATAAGTCGAGTAACAGCTGGTTGGAATACAACTTTCACGGTTTGAGATGGGGTGCTGGGGATGTTCCTTACAGCGAAGTTAAGACGGTTCTCCAGGACATGCTGGGAACCGCTAGGAAGGTCTTCGTCAAAGGGTCAGAGAAGAAGAGATGGCTGGCAAATCAGCTGCCCTCCACGTGGGTATTGGTATCGGCATACTCTCGTCCTCGACCTAACCTTTCCATTTCTTCACAGCTTGATCGATGACTTGGGGGAGCTCGGCTGTCCGGCTTTGAGGAGGTTACATGTCCTAGACACGATGCTGTGCAAGCTCCACCCTGAGCATTTGGAACCCTCCTGTGCGGTACACAATGCGCACAAGCTCCAGCAGTGGATGTTGAACAATCGCCGATATCTGCAGACTTTCATCCGCGACCCTGATGACGACGAGGGTGAGGACGTGGTTGACTCGAGCTCTACTCGTCGTGTCGGTTCACCAGGTTGCCGCCCCCTCTCCTCAGCTGAACGCGAAAAAATCTATACTATGTACAATTAATTGAGAATAAAGATTTAAAAAAACGGAAGTTAATACGGAGAGGTTGGAGGCCCTGAATGTCCTTTATCTGTGATAAAAGACATACAGAGCAGGTAGGACCTCACGGATAAGGGCGGAGGAGGGGCCCTTGTCACCTCCCCGAAATATTATGAGGATCCCACTGTATCCCGAAATATTAAACACTGAATTAAAGTCCTCGGAACTTTACCCAGAAGAGGGCGTGTATGGTGCCATTTAGTCTTCCATCCTCTCCCATACCCGGAAACACGTTTACCGACTGAAGATCAGGAAGAATCTGCGTTGCCGACTGATGGTGAGGAGGGGGTCTGCATTACCGACTAATGGTAAAACAGTTTCGGAACTGAAAATTGTATAGGGCCCCACGGAGGATCCAATGCACTCATCGCGGGGCCTACCTGGGCATTATCCACTGAGATAAGGCTAAAAGACCTTGAAATATGGGTTATGGAGCAATTTGGGTTATGGAGCAACCTATCTTTTGGAGACATTTGGGTTATAGAGGAAGTTGGGTTTCGGAGCAATAAATCTTTTAGAGTCACACCCACGGAGGCCTCTTTACGCTTGTCGCGGGGCCTTTCGGGGCATTATCCGCTGAGATATGGGTTATGGAGCAACCTGTTTCACGGGAACACATGGGTTATGGAGCACAGTGCGAAAATTGAAGAGGAACCCACGGAGGACTCGATGCACTCGTCACGTGGCCTCTCGGGGCATTATCCGCTGAGATATGGGCTATGGAGCAAGTTGGGTTATGGAGCACAGTAGGGCAAATTGAAGAGGAACCCACGGAGGACTCTTTGCGCTGGTCGTGGGGCCTTTCGGGGCATTATCCGCTGAAATATGGGTCATGGAGCAAGTCCGGTTATGGAGCAACCTGTTTTTTGGGAACTCATGGGTTATGGAGCAAGTTGGGTTATGGAGCAACCCATCTTTTGGAGACACGTGGGTTATGGAGCAAGTTGGGTTATGGAGCACATCGTGGAATATGAAAGAGGGAGCCACGGAGGACTCGATGCACTTGTCGCGGGGCTTCTCGGGGCATTAGTCACTGAGATATGGACGAGAGACCTCGAAATATGGGTTATGGGTTAGAGAGTCGGGTTATGAGTTAGAAAGTTGGGTTATGGGTTAGAGAGTTGGGTTGTAGAATTTGAGAGAATATTGGGTTATGGGTTGGGTGTGCTCGTACCATCCTCCTTGTTAAAAGGATAGGGCTTCGCTCGTACCATCGTGTGCTCGTACCAACCTTACAAGGCTACTACTGTTGACTTTTGTGTTACTGCACTGTTCCAGGAGTATTCTGAACTATTGGGAGTGCGCAGGAGTGGCATTTTATAGTATTTGGCATCATTCAATATGGACTACATTCTTTTTCGTTGATACGCACCCTGATTTGTCAACAAAATACCGCAAAAGATGATTTTTGGATAGTTTACAAACGAACCAACGCGATTTCTTAGATCGAAGAGGCTGTAACTAAAATCCCTATGCCTCAATTACTCTGGTGGAATGATATATCTATCTACTAATCTCATATTTCGAGAAAATGTTTGATTCAGAGGTGCGCACTGATTTGGCTATGATATTAGCTCTCATTTATCGATGTAACCGAGTTTTGTGGGAAAACTTCCTCTGGCTATTGTTTACGAAAATGATGAAATACTTTGTGTGCAACGGGGAATTTAGCTATGAGTTTCCGAAGTTGAAAAGAAGACGAATCGGATCCCGTTCGGTTTGTGAGTGTGCGTTGATCCAGACAAATTTTATAAAGCTTCAAAGCTCATAAAGTTATCGCGCCACTGGCTTTGAAAATGGTCATTCTTGATGGCATACTCAGGAGAAGCGAAGCACAGGGTTGGGACATTGTGCTCTTTTTTCTTCGTCACAAAAAGAATATAACCGCACTGTTTTGAGTTGGAATTGTCGATCGGTACATCTGTGAGAAGCTGAGGAGAGATATCTGAATCCGGATGGTAAGCTAAATGAGCCTCTAAAGGTGATGGTATCGCAATTTTCTCGAATTCTACATAGTCTACGGATGAAATGTGATCAAAATAACACCACACTATACTCTAGAAATTGAAATAAAACTCATAGGTCGTGACTCGATTTTGGTAATTTACATCCAATTCTGGAAAAATAAATGATAAAATTGATCTGAGAGTCAAGTCAGGCGAAATATAATCCCTATTCATTGTCTAGACAATGTTTTGAATCGAATCTACTCGATGAGAGTTGATTCACAAATGTTTCAAGAGTGGAATTCTATACTTCTCGTTCTGAACCAGATACTCTGGCTTGGAAGAGAGTGGAACCACTTTTTCCACATGTTTTCAAGGTCTAAGAATCACATGAAACCTATTTCAAACGTGTGCGATGAGAAAATTTTTATTTTATTTCGGAGGGTCAATAGTTGAAAGTTCCATGAAAACCCTCATATGATGGGAGAGTTAGCAATAACTATGACCATCTAATGATATGAGATAATTGATGATGAAATTTTGTCAAGAAATAGATGTCCCTTCAGATATTACTACATATTGAGTAGAAATATACATCCAAAGAGTTGGAGGTTTAGATATTCGGTGTGAATGAAGGATATGTTTGTACTGCAAGTGACAATCTTCACTCAAGTCTCAAGTAATGAAAATTGATATTCGTCAGTATTCGCATATTGATGTATTTCACTTGAAGGTATGGTCAGATTTCGGCATGAGAAGGCATTCTGCTGATCTCTTTTAGCAGCGTTTTTGTTCCATATAAGAGGAAGCCTTCTTACAGATTCGGTATTTTCATTTCCCACTATACAGAGAAAATTGAGAGAAATTCAAATGACATTCGGTGATTTTCTTTAGAACTCAGAACACTTCACGTTTTCCCGCATGGCAAGATCTTTAAAGTATTGCTTCCTCAGAAGAGAAAGCTTGTATTTGATGGTATTCGATTTTCCCTTGATTTTTTTCGGAAAATTTTTTTGTCCTCCAATAAAGCTCTTGGATACATGGAAACTGTACTGTCCTCTTCATTTTCCTTGGATCTATCGACTGTAGGTAACAGTTTCCCTTGATAACGCCTAGGAAACGCCCCATCTTTCGAGCCCTTCGACCGTGTGTGTGTTATGTGTGTATGTATTTTGTTTTCTCTTTCGCAGCAAAATTCGGCACCGTTTCCACCAATCCCCTTCGAATTCTGCCCACATATTTGGTGTCATCTGTAGATGAGAACGCTACAATTTTAGCACACCCTGACCATTATTCCCTGGATTATAGAATTTTTTCTGAAAATTTCTCATTATTTCATCACTTGAAAACTATTTATAAATCTTCCTCCTGCTTGGAAGAATATGATTCGTTCGATTGTGACGGTTTTTGGTGACTCGTCACTTGCAGGCAAAGCCTGCTTTCATTTGAGAAGCTCAGGGAGTGAGCAATTGCTGTAATTGTTCAAGAAATCAGGAGAGGGGAGCACTGAATGAGCACACACTCGATTAAAATTAAGAATGAAAGGGCATATATTCAAGAAAAGACTGTTTACAAATCGGTCCGCTGACCGTTACGATTGATCAAGCCCGAGCACGATTATCGAGGGCGCATTATTGGGATAAATTCAATCTATAAGCCCAGAAAGAGGCGAGAGAGATTTGCGAGAGGCACTTACAAATATTAATGGCCTTGACGCAGGATGGTCGCTCGACCTCAGATCGGGCACCGGCCCTCGCAGCTCACAGCGATCAGGCAGCTCGCAATTGTCCCAGACGATGGTGATTTTTGTCGTAGACCACGGCCCAGAGTATATAAAATGCACGCACCGGAGCCCCGGCTGAATTATGCCAAGGACGGGCTCCGGGCGGCGTGGACAACGCGCACGATAATTGACTCAATATGCGCGTGCGAGCGCTCCGAAACGTCACGACGGAATGTGTGGTAAAAGGCTGCTGGCCGGAGCAGCATTGGCTTGCGCCAGGGACGCCTCAAAATATGGGGCGCGCGGGCCCTAGTACGGTGCCATCTCTCTGTCTCTCTCCCTCTTACCTGCGTTTACTATGCAGCAACTCTTCACGTGCTTGAGCTGTAACACAAAATGTTATTATTACAATATTCGGTCCAGTAAGAGAGGAAGACGGAACGACTCGGCCGTCACACCCCTCCCCCAGACGCTGGGTAGCCGGCTGGCGTACCAGCTCGGAAACCTATTTCTCTCAATCTGGGCCGAAAATTGAAAGGATAGAGCCATTCGCTCAGTATATTTAAAAAGAAAGTGAATTATTCTGATCAAAGAGATCATAAATCAATAATAAAGTCGAACATGACTCAGAAAATATGATTTTCAAAAGAAAGTAGATTGTATTCCCCGAAAAAAAATTTGAAACGCGGTCACTCATACGGACATACAATTTAGTCAAAATCAGTTCATATAGAAATCATAGTTCTTTTGAACTCAAAAATTCTTCACGGGAGCATTTATTTCACTGTACTGTTTCTGCACTTGAGGCACATTTCAGGTGATTCCACCTCATGGTTATCACTAATTCACTTGGTCTCTTGGATTGACCATTGGGCACTTATGAAGCACTTTATGCATACAATATACAAATCATACTCTTGGACATTAGTCCCATAGCCCATACTCTAACGTTAGACCATACTGCACTCATGAATTCATACAAAAATGATATCATACAATGATATCATGGTCAATTGACCTTAATCATCATTCTCTATGGGGTGAGTCCGCGTAACTTTGATTGGCCAATAATCGATTGAAAATAAAAATATATCTACTTATGAGTTAGATTTACATGTAATAATTCTCGTTCATATACGTAAGAACGTCTAATTTTTTCAACACACTTAGTTCGCGCAAAATAGTTCGGACACAACCTAACCACTGAGTGAGACTGGTTCGCGCACATCCCACGCTGTCCATCGACGAATTTTCCTCCGAAACGATGACGATCCTCAGCTGCAGTCAGTAGCACGTGGTTGTCAGCTACGGGCACTAGGCTGCTCCTGCGCCTGTGAAGTCGCTATGCCCCCTCCTGGGCCAGTCTCTTGGTCTAAATTTGTCGTATTGACCTGACACGGTCGTATTGACCGCATTGGCCTCGAGTCAATTGAGAGAAATCGATCAGCTGATCGATGGTCATGGGCTGTATCAAATATAAGTGCCCTATCACGACTATAGAATGTCGGAAATAGTTCGTAGAAATTGGGGTTGAATTGCTCAAGCCGCGTGGACAGTCGCGTCCTGTGCGGTGAGCTAATAAATTCCAAATAATAGGTCAGTTCTTTCAGACCAAAAAGTTCAATAGTCTTTGCTAGGCTATTGCACACTGAATTCTGCAAATTATCGCATTCAGGCAAGAAAGGTGCCATATCAGATAAAAGTGCGTGCCGAGACTCTACTAATATCAAAATTGGGAATGGTACCTGAAAATGGTACTGTGGTACTCGCACAATGCTCGTGCATAGATGGAAAGGATTGGAATAATCATTTTCTATTATTTCTTGATCATGAGCATGGGGCTCAGCCTCGATTTCAGTCAAAACGAGGTAAAATGCTTCATTGGTCGGTCGAGATTGCTCAAACACGACCTCATACTCAGACCAGTATTTCTGATCGATCCTGCGACCATCAAGTGTTTTATATGGGTTCCAAAAAAATTTAAACATGAGATATTGCAAGTCGGTACGAAACGAATACAATTGCCTGGGAAATGTCACATTGCTCTCAAACTGAGGGGCGAAATTGAAAAGATTAGGGTTGATCAGGCCCATTTTTTATCTTGATACATTTCCAGATTCAAGAAACTTGACAATCTCATTAGGCAGACAAGTTTGCACTACAACACGCGCGTGCTTGTCATATTTTACATTTCCGACTGCACTCATCAAATGGAAACCGGATGGTCGTATAAATGATCGCTATGAATTGATGTTGAAAAGATTCAATGACTCACAAGGGCGATACAAATCAATGACATCCAGAGGATTTGTGAAGGACTCAGAAGATGTACCTTCTCCTGGAGCGCTGCCACGTTTTTCTGCCCTAATGAGATGGGAAGATTTCATTTCTCGGTTCAATTGCAAAGATACCAAATCAAAATGATTATCTGAGCAGAGCCACTCTTGCTCGTGCGAAATTTCATGCCCAAATTGGCTAAATTGAACAGACGTCATGCCTGGCAATGAAGGATAGGCACAAGATTGAGCCATGTGGACATCCGTCAATACAGACGAGTAATAATCTTGCCTGTAAAAATCAATATTTGACAAAAGGTCATGATCTGGTGATATATTTTGAAATCGATCCAACGATAAGCTTGATTGTTCATCAGACTCAGGAATTTCGGGTGAGAAGACCTGCACCGACTTTGCGATCTGAAATGGTCTTGGTGACACAGATATCTCATCAGAGAAATTGCGAAGATCAGGGCTCTCAGGAAATTTATCCGAATCATCAGAATTATTCGATGACAGGGGATGATTAGTCTGAATATTGCTATCGATCGTGTGATCGGAAGATAAAATTGAATTTGAATTGACAAGCTGCGTGCTCGGGGGAACAGGCGATGATGACGCTGAATTTCCGTAATTGAGCTTATTGCAAGTCTTTTCATTATTGACAATAGCACAACGTATATTGGACTAATTGCTCGCTTTAAAATCTCGCTCGCAAGTCGCAAGTGCTAAAGTGTCATTTTTCCACCTTTTGACATCGGCAGAAGTGGGTAAATTCTGACATCCATTGTCAGCTGGATATGTTCCACTGGGACTCTTCTGCTGCACGGGAACGGTGGTGTTGGGTGCGCGCGCGTATGTCTCACATATTTCTTTAAGAAGTAACGCACTTTGGATATTAACAATGAAGTCACTACGTATAGTGTCACGGTGTACTTCCAGCGCAATATCACACATGGAACTCTCATTCTCTACAAAATCATCCATCACATACTGGCCCATCAAACGCCGCATCAATCGCTGATGATTGTTGAAAAAACTATCAAATTTCAACTCAAGCTTTGCGAGCGCAACTCGAATTTCATCCTCAGAGAGGTTACAAATCCAATTGGACCACGTGAGAACTTGATTACTCGAGAGATTATTAGGAGACATCATGGAAATATTTTTAAGATACTCCTTCAATCACGAAAAAGAGAAATGAGGTTTTGAAATTTTCAAAGTTACTTTTGTGAATGTTTCATCAGTTGAACTGTTTGCTTTAGATTCGACCGTGCTCCCAGCATCAAACAAAAGACGAAGTTTATAGTCAATGACAAAGGAAAAAACTGTGCCCACGGATGAAGTCCAAATGAGCTGTATAATGACACGGTACAAATTCGGAGCTAGTAATCAATTGATTCAACTAAGATGTTCATAATCGAGGAAGGAATGAACAAACTCGACTGAGTATTGGTTCATCTCATGGACAGAATAAGTCCGGAATTTAAATTTATTCTACGGGAAAAATCGTGAGTTCATCATCAGAGAACTCTTATAGGCAGTGGAATACAAAATGTTAGGCCCGTAACGAGTACGAGCCTCCTCAAAGTCAGTTCGGACAAAAATTTGCTAAACTTTGCAAAATTTCCAATTATTTGTGATTTTGTAAATATTTTCGTAAAAAATTCAACGTCGGGTGGATTCCTATAGAGCTACGCAATTTGTTAGAATTTTTCAAACTATCAGATGGGATATATTGCGTAAAAACACTTCGCGCAGCTCATTTTATTATCACCCACGCTAATTCAGGCATACACACACAATAGCGCAATGCTAGACTTCACTATAGTCATTAAACCTATATACATCCGGTATAATCCAAGAAAGACCATTTTAATCCATAAAAAATTATTACAGATCAATTATACAATGAATTATAATTTTTAAGAATTTTCAGGTCAAAACGACCAATTTTCCATGATAAATCAAAAATGTGTTGACAAAATTGTCATGAACAATTCAATTCTGCAATGCACAAGTGTGCAAGAGTCATCGATATTCCACTAAATTCATGAAAGAAATTTCAAAATTTTATACATTCCTCAGAAGAAAAAAAAACAGTCAAGATATGACCAAGTGGCTCAAATTGCATAAAGTATAGTCAAATAGACAAAATAAATCATTATAATTGTGCACAAACAAACGAGGACAATGTCCAGTAGTTTCTAGCCATCGGCCGATTTTTCCAGATTTTCAAAAAGCACAAGAATCGAAATCAGTATCTAAATACACATCGCAACATCTTTGTATATCTATATACATCACTGAGTTTCGCTCGCAAATTATTTGTGCCTATCCACGCACGCTACACACATACACCTACGTGTTGCTCATATGACCACTGGTCATCGATGGCCGATCAAGCAAGGCGAGAGAGAAAATTTTTGAAATATTACGCCAGCGCGTCTGTCTCTCTCGCACTCACGCATTCAAAGATCGAAGCCAAAGATAAGCTCGGCCGATCGCGAGCGGCAGCAAACGCGCGATGTAAACAATGACTATATATGGCGCGCGAGCTGTTGTGTTGCGGCCCTATAGCACGGGACGCCAAAATGTCGCGAGAAGCTAACTGAATATTTTTAAGGTTTTACAAATCAGACCAAAAACTTCAGGAAATGATCAAATTATGTGCATTTAAATATTAATTGAGCACTGAGATGTTGCACATAAAAAATGAGCCAAGTGCATCAAATGATGAGGAAAAAATACGAACGGACAAGTGTTTAATATCAGGACGTGAAAAATTTTGTACAGCGAATCAACCGACGCGCGAGCAATAGACTCGTCCACACGCCTAAGTCGGAGCGCGATGAAAAAGTATTGCCCAGCACGCATAACATGGCTAACTCATTCAGACCGCGCACTGATTTTTTCACACTGCATACACTTACAATTCAATATACACACAAAGCAACATTCGAGTGCTACTCTCTCCAAAAATCAGAATTTGAACTTGGGCAACATGACGTTTTGCCAACTTGATGCACAATTTTTTACACTGATTTTACTTGAACTCACAGCACCATTAGTCGGGCGCCATGTGACGGTTTTTGGTGACTCGTCACTTGCAGGCAAAGCCTGCTTTCATTCGAGTAGCTCAGGGAGTGAGCAATTGCTGTAATTGTTCAAGAAATCAGGGTAAGGGAGCACTGAATGAGCACACTTTCGATTAAAATTAAGAATGAAAGGGCATATATTCAAGAAAAGACTGTTTACAAATCGGTCCGCTGACCGTTACGATTGATCAAGCCTGAGCACGATTATCGAGGGCGCATTATTGGGATAAATACAATCTATAAGCCCAGAAAGAGGAGAGAGAGATTTGCGAGAGGCACTTACAAATATTAATGGCCTTGACGCAGGATGGTCGCTCGACCTCAGATCGGGCACCGGCCCTCGCAGCTCACAGCGATCAGGCAGCTCGCAATTGTCCCAGACGATGGTGATTTTTGTCGTAGACCACGGCCCAGAGTATATAAAATGCACGCACCGGAGCCCCGGCTGAATTATGCCAAGGACGGGCTCCGGGCGGCGTGGACAACGCGCACGATAATTAACTCAATATGCGCGTGCGAGCGCTCCGAAACGTCACGACGGAATGTGTAGTGAAAGGCTGCTGTCCGGAGCAGCATTGGCTTGCGCCAGGGATGGCTCAAAATATGGGGCGCGCGGGCCCTAGTACGGTGCCATCTCTCTGTCTCTCTCCCTCTTACCTGCGTTTACTATGCAGCAACTCTTCACGTGCTTAAGCTGTAACACAAAATGTTATTATTACAATATTCGGTCCAGGGAGAGAGGAAGACGGAACGACTCGGCCGTCACACGATATGAAGGTTTTTTGAGGTGCTGATTCGATTGATTTATACACAATTTTGATTTCTCCCCATTTCATTTTAGCTTCCCTGTACTCCTTTTTCATTTGTCTCAAGACCATAATAATGGCATTTTAACAAAATTTCGTACCAGCCAATAGATTCAGCACCTCGAAAAACATCAAAAATCACGTCTCTGAAAATTTTTTCAAGTAGGACTAGGAATTCCAAATCATTTCTAGAAAATGCTTTTCCAATGAGTATTAGAAATTTGCCATAAAAAAGTTTATAAGTCGAAAAATACTCATTGAATCATGCTTAAAATTCACTGGCCTTAGCGGAAGAGTCTTTGTAATCCACCCACAGAGTGTAAAAATAATCTGTCGAGGCGTTTTTGAATTTTCCTGTTACCTATGAAGCAAAATTATTCTGTTTTCCTTCGAATTTTTTTTCAATAAAGTTTTTTCTCCTCCAATAAAGCTCTTGGATACTTAGAAATTGTACCAATCAAAAACGACGAGAGAGAGACAGAGAGGCAACCCTTAGAGCAGTCTGTCTAGGGATAGTAGACAAAGAGGAGAGTGAACTCGGCTCCGCCAGCATTGGTGAGGGGCCTCAGTGGCGTTCGCAAGATCATAGTTCCAGAACGGCCACCACGGCGTTGGCTCTGCGGTTTCCGCAGCGATGAGCATGCACACCTTCGCAACGAGTGTGAGTGGAAAAAATCACGCACACGAACAGACCGTGAAAGCATGTCGGTGTAGCTGCCGCAAGTGAGCTGCAGCTGCTGCGGAAATCGCGGACTCAGCGCCTCTGGCTGCCAACGCCAATCTTCTGGCAACTCGCTTTGGGACCGCTCAGAGACCGAGTTCACTCTCCTTCTCCTCTACCCTCCCTAAGTCTGTCTCTCTCGTTCAATGTACCACGGCCGGAGCACGGCATCAGCAGTCTATGTCTTATATGTTTATGTATAAGCGGCACCAGCGTACAATCCTCACTCCACTCTTCTGAAGCCTAAAATAGATGGAAAAGTGCGGCTTATATCCGGATGAATGTGGTATAAGGTGAACTGAAAAAATCGAGTATATCCCTTGTAGTCCGGTCTCCACAGGACCCCTTATATGTCTGTTAGCCTACAGCGAGATAAATATTTCAAAGTATAGTATGAAGAATTACAAGAATTTACCAAAAAAGGTGGGCGTAGGTGTGGAAGAAGCTGAACAATGAATTCATTAAATAATCAATTTGTAAGCAGTACATGACTGTCGATCTACAGTACCCACCCTATGTTCATTCGAAAGCTTATAGACCATATATTGAAAAGCGAACAAGGTGGGGACTCTGGGTCTGGTGAGTTCCGACAAATCGAGGGGTCAATGGTCGGAATTCTGACCAAAAATGATGAAAATTGCGAATTCCACCGTTTAACTCGAAACTGATGGCATTTGTCGAAATTTTACAGGAACAATTTTCGGTTCATTTTTTTACGACCGTTAAATTGATACTCATGTGTTTTTCCTCGTAATCGCACCGTTTCTGAAGTAATCACTATAGAATGTGCGGATGACATACATCTCACCCGCTCTCAAGCTTATCACTCGAGGGGGTTTCCTTAAATCAATATTTTGCATCAATACTTTTTTGTTCATCTCTTATAGGCCGTCAAATAAGTATCGGGCTGTTTTTCCTCAGAATCCCGCCGTTTCTGACATATTCGCGATGGAGCGTGCGGAGGACATGGGTCCCACCTGCTCTCGTGCTTATAACTCAAGGGGGTTTCGTTAAATCAATATTCAACATCAATACTTTTTTGTTCGTCTTCTCATGGCCGTCAAATAAGTGCCGGGCTGTTTTTTCTCAGAATCGCGCTGTTTCTGAGATATTCGCGATGGAGCGTGCACAGGACATGCGTGCAATGACGCTGATAACTCAAAAGGAGCGTATGCCGGATCAATTTCTCAGATAAATTCTGTTTTAATCGTCGTTTCGTAATCTTATTCGATTCTACAAAAGCATTCTTACTGTGATATTGTGGATAGAAATTGTGAGAAATCTTGGTTCGGATGCAACTTTGTGACGTGGTATTTTTACCATCACAACTAATTTATATTCAACGGGACTCCTACCCTAAAATCGCAGGCAATACGCGCGCGAACGGCGAAACGACTTGGGAAAAATTCAGCTACTTCGCAACACGTCCTCAGCACAGCGTCACTTACCGTGCCATCACCTGGAAATGAAGAGGGGGAGGGAGGGCGCACGCTCATGAATGATCAATCGAATATTCATTACAAAAATATCTGGCCTATATTCTTTACGTTACTTCTGCGCGGCGATACATAGATCTACATATCTCTAATAACCGACATTTGTCCGAATGACTCTGTCCAAGAAAATATCGATCAATCGCATAATTTGTCAAAATGTCTCTATTCCTGAAAAATATAAAACACTTCACAAAAAGGCCATATCACACTGTCTGTTCACTCGCGAAATCTACCTGCACTCCGTAGACTGCAGCTTGTCCGGTCCCTGCTCCGATATTTTTCCCACAATTAATCTGCTCCAAAATTTCCTCGTCCAAAATGGCCGCTCAGCAGCCCTCGCAACGGCAAGCACCCAAAATGGCTCGTGCTCCGATGCTCGTTTGTCCCACGCGCTCAAGCAACAGGTGCACGATCACGCACCTGGCTCCTAGTCCAGCTATAACTCATCCAAGGTTTACTATGTCCTCGTCCACGCGCGCCTCCTCCAGGAGGTCTGTCCTCGACACGAATTTTATACCGCGCGTACGTCTTTCCAAGACGTCTTGTGCACGAGCACGCGCCAAACTCCACGAAATTGTTGCTCCGAATTTTTATACGCGACGCGACTGCTGCTCCGGGTCCGCTGGTGCGATTTCTCAACGCGCGTACGTCACTTGGGGGACGTCTTGTCCACGAGCACGTGATGCACCAGCTCACGAAGCCCCTCCACGCGACGCGGTTGCTGCTCCGGGTCCGCTGATGCAATTTCACAACGCGCGTACGTTTTTTGGAGACGTCTTGTCCACGAGAACGCGGTGCACCAGCTCACGAGGTCCCCCGGGAGTCCGTTCTTTCCGCGGGCACGACGATTGCCCTCCGCGACACGCGAGGCTCTCCGCACACTCGACGAGAGAATCTAAGAAAAATAGCAAGACCACTCACCGTTCGATGCCATTGTCCGTTGCTTGATTATTTTCCTTGCTCCGTCCAAATATATCGCCCCACAACTGAGCGAGTCCAATCACAGCAGCTACTACTCGTCCTGGGCAGCCGGGACTCCTGGGGGACTCGCGGCTGGGCACGTGCTCCGAATCAAAAGCGCGAGCGCGACAAGTACGTGTGTACTGCACGAGGTCAAATCCACAAGTGGCATAATGGCCGCTTCATCTTCACCGAAAGCTCGCCTTCGTCTTCACCGAAGAGAAGCTCTCTGATTGGTCCGTCTAATTTTACCGGAACACTAGCAGCGCCAACTGGCGGCTGAGCGCGACAAATATTCAAGTCCAGTCCACTATACTTGTTCCATGCCGTAGCTCAGATTCTACGAAATTCGCTTCGAGTCCGTCAATTGCAGTATATACGGTCCTGATGCCTCCACCCGGAGAATATTCTGTCACACTCACGCGCATGCACCGCTAGAATACGCGTGGAGGCATCGCGCACTCGTGCTTACCGCAAGTCCATGCTTCCACCATATATAGCTCTTATACCCGTCCGTATATATCTATATCTAGATCGTATCGCAGCAGTATATCTATACATACTCGCAGCTGCCCAGGGCATGATGATATCGAGTCCGCATGGCTGCAGTATATCTATATATATGCTGTGCACAGTCCCAGTGCAACATTTTCATGTGTACATAACCCTAAGTATATGTAACGTCGTCCGCAAGTCCAAATTTGCCCAGTAGCCGCTGTCCAGGTACCCGTCCGTTATATTTCCGGGGCCACGATCGCCCGGGTGTGGCCCGGATTTACATGCCCGCAGCGCCGCCGCATCTCGTCCACAGCCAGTCAGCTGTCTGCTCTTGCCGCGTGCACCGGCCTGTCCGTCATCGCCGTCTTCCGCTGGGTCACCCGAGCCCATCCGCGTCTGTGTGATGGTCACCCGTACGTTAGGTGGCCATCCTAGTGTTATTTCAATGGTGTGCGGGTGTGTCATACACCAGGTACACGATGTTCCTGTGTAACAGGTGGTACGTGAGTACATAACCTCATTGCTGCTCGCCTACCCGGGCTGCAGCAGATGGGGCAGACGCCCGTATGGCTGGCAGCCCGGACAGGGTGATACAACATCACCATGTCCAGCTGTGTTCTGCTGTCACCACCGTTCCGTCCGCGTATCAATCAGCATCGCAATTTTGTACCCTCGCTCACCCGCGAGCGAGGGCCTCGTCCGTTGCCATCGTCGCCGTCGTCCGCGCTCCGGTGCGTACACACATGCCCCGGGGCATGGTGTCGAGGGGCAGCATGTCCGTGGGGTATGGGAGGGCCGGTGCAAGGGCCAAACAGGGCTTCGGGGCCCTGGGGGAGCCCTCCGGGCCACCCAACTGTAGAAACCGCGTCCCGTCGGCTGCTCACCCGGGGCAGCCTCTTGTGCGGCTACCGCGGCTGTCCGGGGTGTAGAAGGGGCTGCCTATGTGTAGGCATACCCGCACCGCCTCCGCTGGTCCAACTCTCTCGTCGCTCGCCGTCGTCGTCCTCTCGAGCCAGTTTCTCAACAACAAAAAAAAGAAGTATCTGGGGGTTAATACCTATACTTCTGGTTTGCTGGCTCGAGACGGCGACGAGAGATTTTAATAATTTCGGCTGTGACGGCTTGTCCGTCACAACTTCCAGATAAACCAGCGATAATTAAGACGTTGATAAGCTTCCAGTGGGCTTGAGAGCATCACTAAATAACGAAGGAAAGAAATTAGCAAACAAGTTGCAATTTGATATTTCATAGAGTGAGCCAACTAAATTCTTGAGAAACCATGCAGTAATTTCAGCAAATATCTCAGAAACGGCACGATTCTGAGGGAAAACAGCCTGGTACTTATTTGACGGACTGAAAAATCGAACATAAAAGGATTGATGCAAAATATTGATTTAACCAAACCCCCTCGAGTTACTAGCACGAGAGCAGGTGGGACGCATGTCCTCCACACGCTCCATCGCAAATATTTCAGAAACGGCGCGGTTCTGAGGGAGAACAGCCTGATACTTATTTGACGGCCTAAGAAGGATAAATAAAAAATTACTGATGCAAAATATTGATTCAAGGGAACCCCCTCGAATTATGAGCATGAGAGCGGGTGGGATGCATGTCATTCGCACGTTCTATCGTGATCATCTCAGAAACGGCGCAATTCTGAGGAAAAACACATGAGTGTCAATTTGACGGTCGCAAAAAAATGAACGAAAAAGTATTCCTGTAGAATTCCGACAAATGCCATCAGTTCCGAGTTAAACGGTGAAATTCGCAATTTTCATCATTTTCCGTCAGAATTTCGACCTTTGACCCCTCGATTCGGCGATATTGACCATACCCAGAGTGCCCACCTTGTTTGCTTTTCAATATATGATCCAGAAGCTTTCGAATGAACATAAGGTGGGCACTGTAGGTCGACAGTCATGTACTGCTTACAAATCAATTATTTAATAAATTTCTTGCTCAGCTTCTCCCACACCTACAGTGACCACTTTTTTTGATAAATTCCTGTAATTTTTCATACTATTTTTTCAAATTTTGATCTCGCTGTAGGCCAACGGATATACAAAAGGTCCTGTGGAGACCGGACTATCAGCCCATCGACCCACAAAAATTCCACTCAACAGTGTTTGGAAATACATGTACAAATACCTAAATCCACAACTGGCTCTTGAGTATATGAATCCCGGATTCCTGATTGGCGGGATATATTTATTAGCGTCATCATCTTATTTATCACGACAATGGTCATAGATTTGATGCATGGTTGTCAAATCGTGTGCTCATAAGGTCCGGTGCAGTCAAGTATAAAAATATCCCATGTAAGACCGTGCACCATGTCATAAAACCTACGAGGGTGCTTTACTAAGTAGCTAAGCACAGGGCTCCTGAATGTGTATTTATTGTGATAGTAAGTTTTGTAATGAGGGGGGGGGGGGGGGGAAGTACAAGTTCCTCTGATCCAGGTGGGGGCTGGTGAGCGGAGCAAGCAGGGGGGCTTGCCCCCTAATACACACATATATATATATACACTAGGGGACAAGCCCCCCTGCTCGCTCCGCTCGCCAACCCCCACTACCCGTGATGATTGATTTGAAGAAGTGAAGAATCAATAATCCATCCATAGCAACTTGAGAAGTAATAAAAATCTAGTCAATTCCATTGATGGTCCTGGAGATTGTAGGGAAACTTCCTGGTGTAGGTCTCTCATCCATTTTTTTCCGTCCCGAAAGCAGAAGCTCTGTCAATGGCGTGGACAGGTATTGCGTCGATTCTTTTTATCACAAGGTATGACAAGTCATAGATACTTCAGACTACCCTTGGATCTAGGAAGTATTGAAAGCATTTTCTTGAAATCTGATGCTGATGAGAAGGAAATTAAGGAAAGCAGGTGTTATCATCTGAGATAAAGCATCAATGATTTCCGAAAAAAGCTTTAGAGGTGATCGATAGAACACTCCGTGACGTTCTTCTCAATGACTCACCCTCTGGTCGAAAATTGGTGCTTTCAGGCGGGGATTCCAAACAAATCCTGCCAGTTTCGACCATTGGGATTAGACATTCTATAATCCAGGAAACTATCGCATCGTCAGCCTTACGGCCATTGTTTAATGTAATGAAGCTGACTAAAAATTTGGGATCTAAGGACACTGATTTTTTCAACATCCTTCTGGTGGAGGTGAGGGTAGAATTGATGAAGTGAAAGTGAGATCTGAGCGGAAAAGTAATGATGTACGTAGAACCATATTCGAAGACGTCAATGGAGATATTGAGCTGTTTGGTCATCTCATAAAGAAAATATCATTGAATTGAATAAGAAAATCTTGGAAATGTTCGATGGTCCTACATCCTCTTACTAAGCGTTGATTATGCGACTCACAGAGGTGCAGATCAAACTGAGGAGCACACTCATCCGAAATATCCAACCGAGTTTCTGAATGAAATTAGAGATGGTTTAACTCCACATAAACTTGATTTGAAAGTAAATGCTATTGTGATGTTGATCCGGAATCTGATGACTCGGAATCTGAGCGTGGCAGAGGGTTTGAGTCATGGAATTCATTTGAAGATTAGGAAAATTTTTTTTTGTCATGTGTTCAACGGTCGTCTTCAGCCAATGGACTATTACAACCGGGGCGGATCTCGTGGGTTTATCGTTTCGTGTTTTATCGTGGCGTGTTTGAGATCCAGCCACTCACCCTAACCTAATTCTCTCCGCATTTGCCCGGGAATCATGCCCGTAGAGCGAGGGAAAACTCCTGAAGGAAAAAAACCTGCTCCGGAGAGTTCGGCACATTTATCATGTTACCCTTACAGTGCGCATGCCCCATTTCGTAAGCATGAACATCGCAATTGTAACATTTCGTGCCTCCCGCTCACGTTGCTGAAGTGTAAGTGTCAACTAATCGATCAGAAAAGTCCTCTCGTCAAGGTTGATTAGACCGAGATGGGCGGTCACCCATCCAAGTACTAACCGCGCCCAACGATGCTTGACTTCGATGATCGGCCGAGCTGACACTCAGCGACCCCACCAACTGTGTCGGTGATTAGGAAATTGTACAAGCATAATATTGAAGCGGAAGTTACAACTGGGGAGAATATGGGAAGAATAGTGTTCATACCTGAGATAACACTAACCAAGGGTGAGTCTTTCCTGCTGTTTGTAGTTCACAGGAAACCGTTTCCTGTAGTCTATGTATTCGCAATGACGATTAATAAGTCTCGACGTCAAAGTTCACATAATGTTGGTATTTATATAAAACGGACCCTTTTCTCCCATGGACAGTTTTACGTTGCTCTTTCTTGGTCAACAGATCCCGGGAATTCGTTCATTGAAAATAGATTTGATGGTTCAGATGAGATGGAGAATGTTGTTTGGGATGGAGTATCTGATGTTTGATATTTTTGTAATTCCTAATATGAAATTGAAGTATATTGTTCTCAAATTTCGTTAAGATGGAGTGTAATCTGGTATTGGGAGAGACAGTACAAGTGTATGAACTGAGGAAGCAGGTAATCTTGTGGTGTTTGAACGAACAGCTGGAGAGAAAAAGTTGAAAAAGAATACGGAAAATGCTTCAAATAATCAGAAGGATCTACAGAAATGAAGTGTTTGAATGAAATAATAGCATTGCATGAAACAGAGAGTATTTTTTTAGGAGCTCACAGCGAATGTTAGCAATTCCCAGACTCGATTATTCGAAGAATAGAGTCAAAATTGGAGATGAAACAACGTTAGTGATTCAGTTCACTGATATGTATTTCTATGATGAGAGACTTTAATGACATTGATATTACAGAACTATAGTTGCGTATGTTGACGAAGTATTTCGCAAGTCTGAGTTCCAGAAGAAGGTCGATGACCTAGAATTCACAGTCTTCACATTTCTGTTGAGTGATCAAGTATGGAGTAAGATACAATGCGGTATTACCAATGATGATATGAGGAAATACATGAAAATGTAGAAATGATTCAAGGATGTACAGAATGGTTAACTTCAAACAGATTTGAGAATAATATTAGGAAATCCATTATCATATCAAGTTGAGTATACATGTATCAGTAATGTGATATGGAGAACCATATTCAAAGACATGAATCGGGATATTTCTACGAATAGAAATGTTTTGTCATCTCATAACGAGAATATCATCAGATTGAACAAGAAGATCGCGAATACGACATTGGGATATACAACAAAAAAAAATTTGATGATATACCTTCGGAAAAAAGAACAATAAGTGAGTTGAATTGGTGATGTTTCGATTATATGACATGATTTTTACATAAATCTTGTCGATTCTCCAGGGATGGGAAGTTATCTGAAGGATCGATTCGTTCAGAAAATGAGAAGAATGAAAGTGAAATTTCGGGTGTAATTACGAATATACGTCTCAAACTTGATGTTTTTCATGTGAAAAGGAAGACGGTCAAATTGAATCGTAGGATCGTGCAGTGGAGTTAGAAGTTTGCGGTGACTTACAAAAGAATGGTTAATTTTCTGATCAATCAGATAGAAGTGAAAAGAATCGTTTTGAAATTGATTCCATTGAGTGATCTTTACAGGTTCAACGTTCATGTGAATCTGATGGCTGTGGATAGATTGAAATTGTTAGGTGGTGAAAAGATGGAAATTGAGAAATTGATTTTGGAAAATGAAGTTCATGTTGGGGAAGAGTGTCACATCACCAAAGATATTGATTATTGATTTTTGATTTGATGACATCTTTTTGAATCTCATTTTTGAGTACAGAAAAGCTCTCGGAAAAGAATTTTGATACGTGTAATCGACGTGAAATTGTCTGAACTCCTAGAATATGAGATTAAAAATTCCGATTGAGGCGATCCCGGAGAGCTAGATTACATTTTTCGCAGGAAAAGGCGATTTTTCCCATTTGAAATCGCGCTGAAACGGCATTTTGACACACTAAATCGATAGATACGACTCTGGGAGCTGAAAAACCATTCTATTGGGTCTTAAACTACAAAATCTATGGGTCAGAGAAATCGTAAAAGACGAATCTGGGGCCGAGAAGACCGGGATTTGAGATGAAGTTTTCATTCAAGAAAGGTATGTTCTAATGAGAATTCGGGTTTTCTCGCTTCAAATGCTATCCGATCCCAATTATGATCACGGATTCTGGAAGAACAGCCAATTTCACGTCGAAACCATGTCGTATGGTATTCTCTCAGAAGCTATTTGATGCTCAGAATTGAGATCGAACGTGGTGAAAGGTGACGGAAAAGCCGTTACACCAACTTTTTTCGTTTTGGTCGATACCTTGGGCCCAGATTCGTCTCCTCAAACTCCCCAGACCCGTGAATTTTGTGGTTTAGGACCCGAAGAAACGTTTTTCGGCGTTCCGGAGAGCCGTACTCGTCGATTTTGGTTGTCAAAATGCCGTTTAAACACGATTTTAGTGAAAAAAGTTTGTATTACTTGAATGAATTTATCGGTTATACGAGCCAAATCCATCTATCATTTCCAGGTATGAACTGACAATGATATTCGAGCTGTATTATAACAGCCCTCTCGGGAATTCGATTAAAAACATCAAATTTTCGGCGCTCCAAGGAATGTTATTTTACGTCCACTACTTGGAGCATTTTTTGAGAGAAAGATCAGAGATGAAAAAAATCCACTCGAGGTGGGTCTCGATCCCACGACCTCTTTCAGATCGGGAAAGTGCTCTGTCCACTGAGCTACCCGAAGTGGCGGGAAGGAGCACACTTGGGAGAATAGATCTCATCTCTGATCGTATTCATGGCTCCTATAATACCCAAAACCTTGTCAATTTATCAAAGTTTTGATCGATATAGTAGGAATCGATCGTTTTTGCATTGATCGCTCGTGCAGAAATTCAATATCACTAGATCGAATTTATCGGGTATACGAGCCAAATCCATCTATCATTGCCAGGTGAGAACTGACCATGATATTCGAGGTGTATTATAACAGCCCTCTCGAGAATTCGATTAAAGACATCAAATTTTCGGCGCTCCAAGGAACGTTATTTTACGTCCACTACTTGGAGCATTTTTTGAGAGAAAGACCAGAGATGAAACAAATCCACCCAAGGTGGGTCTCGATCTCTCTTTCGAGTTCTCTCAAAAAATGCTGCAAGTAGTGGACGTGAAATAACGTTCCTTGGAGCGCCGAAAATTTGATGTCTTTAATCGAATTCTCGAGAGGGCTCTTTAATACAGCTTTGAATATCATTGTCAGTTCTCACATGGCAATGATAGATGGATTTGGCTCGTATACCCGATAAATTCGATCTAGTGATATTGAATTTCCGCACGAGCGATCAATGCAAAAACGATCAATTCCTACTATATCGATCAAAACTTTGATCGAAAAAAGTTTGTCTTTTTTCGCAAAAAATTTAGAGTAGCTCTTCAGGATCGTCTGGAACGGGATTTTTCATCACATATTTCGAAAGTCCAGACAATCCTACGTCGATGTCATGCATTGAAGACTTTTTTCGAGGGCTTCTCCGTACTCAAAAATGAGCCTCGAAAAGATGTCATAAGGGTATTTTCTTTGTCGTTGGAGGCTTAAAATCAGAAAAGTAGGTCAAAATGGGCACCATAAGGGCTCTCTCTAAAAATCCCAAAAAATTGCTCTCATCTTTTTTCACCCTAAATTTTAGATTTCCGCGCGTGCCCTTACCGAACCAAAAAGAATCGCTTTCCATTCCATTAACTTCACAAAAAATTCTTAATTTATATTCGAAATTTTTAATTTATATTGGGAGAAGCAAACGATGACCTTCTCGAGATGTCAAAGAATGTTTTTCCAGAATCGAGGATTAGAAAGATTAATAGTTGTAAAGTTACAGTCAGTCAATGCGTTGGAATAACATAGTCCGAACCAAAAGAATACACGTTTCATCCCTTTATCTTTAAAAAAAATTCGAAATCTTTCATTCTTATTGTGAATAGCAAATGATGACCTTTTCGGCAAGTCAAAGAATATATTTTCGGAATCTAGGTTTGAAAAGATTAAAATCTGTAAAATTACAGACAGTCATTGCGTTGAAATAACATATTTCGAACCAAATAAATCCACGTTTCATCCCTTTATGATTACAAAAAATTTGGATCTTTCATTCTTATTGTGAATAGCAAATGATGACCTCCTCGGCATGTCAGAGAATGTATTTTGAAAATCTAGGACTAGAAAGTTGTAAAGTTACAGACAGTCATTGCGTTGAAATAACATAGTCCGAACCAAAAAAAAGTCGCTTTCCATCCCATTAACCTCACAAAAAAATTCAAAATCTTCAATTTCTATTGGGAAGAGCAAATGATGACCTTCTCGAAATGTCAAAGAATGTATTTCCGAAATCTAGGATTGAAAAGATCAATAGTTGTAAAGTTGCGGACAGTCATTGCGTTGAAATAACATGGTCCGAACCAAAAAAGGCGCTTTCCATCCCATTAACTCGACAAAAAAATTCGAAATCTTTAATTTTTATTGTGACTAGCAAATAATGACCTCCTCGGCATGTCAAAGAATGTATATTCAAAATCTAGGACTAGGAAGATTCATAGTTGTAAAGTTGCAGACAGTCATTGCGTTGGAATAACATAGTCAGAACCAAAGAAAAGTCGCTTTCCATCCCATTAACTTTGCAAAAAAATTCGCAATCATCAATTTTTATTGGGATAAGCAAATGATGACCTTCTCGAGATGTCAAAGAATGTATTATCAAGATCTAGGTTTTAAAAGATTAATAATTGTAAAGTTACAGACAGTCATCGCCTTGAAATAATGAACCGCCTCTGAACACTGAAATTGTAAACCTCAAATACCGATATCGCTTCGATTGATTTCGGTTACTGACACTGTACGTCCATCACGCATGCATTGAGAATCTACAGGTCCCTCGAGAAAAACATGGAGCAATTGCAAACATTTGGATGCCTTTAAAAGCATCCGAGGGATTCCTGGATAAAGGGTGATTACCCTTGATCAGGCGTCCGACTGATAGTTTCTTGGTTCAAAAGTCATCTTTCAGACATACTGGACTCACAAAAGAGTGAAGAGAAAAAATACCAGACACGAAAATTGAGGAAACTAAACGTCCAGATTACCTTATAAACCGTTCCCAGAGAAGTCCGTAAGACTTCTTCGGACAATTCTTTTCCTTCCAATATTAATCCATCCAACACCTCATACGAGAATTAATAGCAAAGACATTGAACGACATCTAACGCTCGTCCAAATGTGGTCTCTTCCATGTCCTTTCCTGCATTGCGCGGAAAAGTGGCCTCTTGGATAGTCCATTTGATATTTATCAAATAAATGTTTACGTTCCAAAATACGCGTGAAAATATATCACAAGTCAAACTGAAAAAACCGTGATTTTTATAAGATAACACTTCAATCTGGTATTTTCCCTTCTTTACTCTTATGTGAGCCCAATATGTCTGAAAGATGATTTTTGAACAAAGAAACTATCAGTCGGGTGACTGATCACGAGTAATAACCCTTTATCCAGGAGTCCCTTGAATGCTTTTAACGGCATTCAAATGTTTGCAATTGCTCCATGCTGTTTTCGATCGACTGTGCGTAAAACACCGTTTTACGCACGGCAGGCAGTTTTCGTTCACTTTACGCCCAGTCGATCGAAAAAACGTTCTTTTTGCTTTACTCGTGATAATTTCAACCCTCGCCAGGGCTCGGACCAAAAACAATAACTCGAGAAACAGAACCAAACTCCCCAACCCCGAATCAAAGAATACTATTTCGAGGGATCTGTTGATTCTCGATGCGTGATGAACGTATAGTTTCAGTAACCAAAATCAATCAAAACGATATCGGGATTTGAGGTTTCCCTTTTTGGTGTTCAGAGGCGGTTCATTATTGCAACGCGATGACTGTCTGTACGTCTACGACCATCAATTTATTTGATCCCAGATTTCGAAAACACATTCTTTGACATCCCGAGAAGGTAATCATCATCTATTCTCAATGGGAGAAAAAGATATTTCGAATTTTTGTGTAAAGTTAATCGGATGAAAAGAGCCTTTTTTTGGTTCGGACTATGTAATTTCAATGCTTCACAACTATTAATCTTCTCAATCCTGGATTTTGAAAATACATTCTTTGGTATGCCAAGGAGGTCATCATTGGTTATTACCGATAAAAATTGAAGATTTTGAATTTTTTTGTCAAGATAATGGGATGGAAAGTGACTTTTTTTGGTTCGGACTATGTTGTTTCAACGCAATGACTGACTGTAACTCCACAACTATTAATCTTTTTGGTCCTAGATTTTGGAAATAGAGAGCGCGAAGAAGAAAATCCGTAAAGGAAAGCTCAATCAATTGACCGAGGAATCAGAGAAGCGCAATTCCAAGTTTGACGAGCTCTTTGTTGAGAGGAAGAATTGCTCATTCCCTCCACGAATGAACGACTTTGTGCATTCTACAGTTTTTAATGGAACCAAAGATATCCTCAACATTACTTGGCCAGATTAGTGATAGTTGGGCATGAACTTGACAGACCAATTTCTGAATGGTAATTGAAGAATGCTACTGAGGTTATCAATTTGGAAAAATAGAATAAATCGCGAGAAATTGTGTTTTCTCGGAACTTGGCTCTATGCAATTCGAAGAACGTCTCAACCTTGTGGCTACGATTCAATTCGTGCATCGAAGAGCACCATGAAAGATAACAGTGTAGTCGATAGGTGTTTCGATTTCACGTTTATATTGCACAATGTCTCGATGGATCAATCATCGACGGATTAACTTGGGTCTATTTCTGAGAACTTCCCTCAGAAAGTCATCCCAGCGAACAGGACCGCTCTTACCTCATTTGGTTTTGAATGATTTTCGACGTGAATTTCCACGATGAGTCTGATGAATGTCAAATGTAAAATTGAGTGGAGCGAAATAATGCCTGGGAATTCCAGTTTTCCTCGGAAAAGGATTACTCCTTTTCAGTTATGTCGAGGTTTGCCAAAGCTTAACCCTTAGCTGGCACACTTCTGCCATATAACATAGCTGGCACACCTGGGTGGATTACACCCAGGACAAAAAATTAATGCTGTGGCGACTCTAATCAATCTTTCGGTTTCAAAATTTTTTTGTAGCCTCTCTGAAGTGTTCTGAATGGATGACCATACCCAGTTAGTCGTCAAGGTCGAATGAAAAACTTTAAAAAATATAAACGTCCAAAAAAATGCAAAAAATCACCTTTTTCACTTAAAAAATTCTAGAGGACGCAATTTTTGATAAAATGGGCTAAAAATTCAACTGAGTCATCTTGAGATGAGGTCAATACAAGAAAAAAATAGCGCAAGGATGGATCTTGAAAAAAAGGTATTTATTCCGACATATGACGGTTACATTTTTATGAAAGAAAACTAATCATGTTTTTTCATATGAAAGCCACATAATGAGCTCATAAATAACTAAAAAAACTCATATTTTGTTGAGAAATGATATAACATTAGTAGGAAATAATCTAGATAGTCGAAAGTCAACACTAATCCACACCCGCGCACTCATAACACAGAAAAATTGTGCAGGGATCACAAATCGGGCGGGAGCACGAGGCACAACCCTTCTTGGTCTTGCGATCGTTTGCTTTCGGGCATACCTGGCACCTCTGTTGTTTCACAAAAAATTGATTCTGAATATCAAGTCCAAAAGCCCTGTCCACACAAAGAATATTTGCTATCGAGTACCTCAAGTCTCTCCGTAAGGTGGTCATTGCCATTCTCCTTTGAAGCAATGGCTTCACGAGAGATTGAGCCAAAACTTCGAGGCAGTCTACGGCACTAATTTGAAAATTTATGTTCTCATTCTTGTATTTACAGTTCAGTAGTATTCTGACATTGATAGCACTTTGGTCCAAGATACCATAGAAGTATCGCATGGACCACCTGTTAGTCCTGCGAGACACTGTATATGAGTGGCAAAGTTTGTCAAAAACGTCAGTTCCTCCTTTTGTACGGTTGTAATAGTGTACAATATCTGGTTTATCGTTGGTCAAATTTTCTGTATGCATGTGAGAAGAAAGTAAAATCACAACCTTGTTCTTTTTCTTTTTTGGAGTAAAAGCCAGAAGAGTCAGATTCCCATTTTGAGAATGGCCAAATTTTGAACCTGGTGCTGGTTTTGATGGTTCTTTGAACGAGAAAGGGATTTCTCTTTTATTCTTTCTCAGAGTACCTGTTACAGTCAGTCCAAAAGGATGTTTGAGCATATTAGTAACCAGTGGCACAGAGGTATACCAGTTGTCGCAGGTGACAGTTCGACCAGTATTATGGATGGGCTCTGTAGCAAGTCGGAAGAAATGTTCTGGTACACAACCATTTCTAACATTTCTAGTCGAGTTCTTCCCCAAGTATGGAATGGCATGAACCTGAAATGATCATGTCTTCATGAGTCATGTATATGAGAATCAAACATTGTCTTACAAAAATGAATTACCATGTAAAAAGTGTTAGCATCGTTGAGGCTGATGATCTTCAGACCATACTTGTCAGGTTTATCTTTCATATATACCCGGAAACCACATCTTCCTCTGAAACTAAGTAGCTGCTCGTCAACAGTACATTCTTTGCTGGGTGTATAACACTCCGCACAGTGTTTGATGAAATCATCCCAAAGGTTTCGAACAGGAGCAAAATTATCTTGAGGATCTCTGCTACTTTTTTCATCAAAACGAATGCATGAAGCTAAGAAGGTATATCTGTGTCGTGAGAAAACACATCTGTAGAATGTTGTTCCATTCTTCTTATCCCATAACTTGTTAACGTCTACATCTGATGCTTTCCACATTCCTGAATAGTACAGTACACCGATGAAAGCCTCTATTTCTACATCATCGGTTTCATAGTGATAGCTTTCAATCTTGTTTTGCGCCATGAGCTGGGAAGTTACTTCAATAATCTTGATGTTTGTGTTTTCTACTATAGAATTTATCATATCCTTTGTAAATAGGAGATTCCAAAACTCCCTCACAGTATTAGCGTTCAGAGCTGGACCAGCAGGGCCAGGTGGAGGCAAATCTTGAATGTTTTGATGCCTTACTGTAGAAAGATGAACGAAGACTTTACACAAATTGGGAACACCAATTGACATGTCAAAGAAAAATGTATAGGGGGTGTGTTGAGCAATTAGAATTCCTGAATGGTGATAAAGAGATAGAGACAGCAAGTAGGTGAAGAGAGGAGGCAAGATGGTAGGAAGCATGACGTACCAGATACGCGAGATTGACGGTGTGTGCGCCAAACAAAGCCATCTTTGCCTCTCAATATTGTTGGCGGCCGCCCTGGTCTACGACCCTCGGCTTGCAGGCGTCGTAGGCGATCACCCAAAGGCTCATTTTCTAGTACAGAATCATCTGATGAAGAACTCTCATCACTTGAATCAGAACTTTCATCATGTTCACTCTCGATATCGGACGTTTCACTTTCACTACTCCCGGGCTCTTCGGCAGGCACTGCGGCTTCGTTTTGAGGTTCTGGTTGAACATTGTTTCGAGCTGAAAGCTCATCTCGTCTCGCACGAGGTCGTAAACTGTACATGATTCAGCCGACAGCTGAATCAAGCTGAATAATTAATCAGCTGAGAATACACGACGCGCGCGTAGCTGGCACTCATGGGTGTCGAACACCCAGCTGTTTTTTCGCTCGGCTGTGGCGGAGCAGCGAGCGCGCCAAAACTGGCGCTCTGTGCTCGGTCGGTAAGTGGCAAGCCTTGACTACCAACAGAGGTCACTATGAGCCCGGGAAACTTCGAATTACAAGCGTGGCGTACTCATGAAGGAGGCCTTGGGTGGACTCCACCCATGAGGGCCAGCCGAGGGTTAATATATATTCCGTGGAACAGCTCTTTCTACGTCTAAATATGGATCTAATATATCTTACTGATGTGGCCTTGAATGGGCATATCGATTCTCTTGCAAAATTCAGAAACGAAAATAGCGCGCCTGCATGGACTCTTTTCGGAGCTGAGGAACTCATGTGTGTCTTACATTTTTCTATTATATGTATCTAGCATCTACTCAGGATTGGAAAAAAATCTCTGACCCCCGGCCCAAAACGAGAGGATATGAAAGAGAGTATTTTATAGTTAAATATCTCGACGCTTTTTACCTCCCATAATGAGCTGAGTATACAAATGTTCATTGGTGTCTGATAAAACTCAGTCCTGAAAAATCATATTTCCCCCAAAAAAATTCTATCTCGTTCCTTACTTTCCGCTCAAGAGTCCCGTATTAGCCCTGAAATTCTCTAGATATGGGCTGGAGAACTGTAAACGCGTTTCAGGATTTCTTACATATTTCAAGGGTATGCGTAGTGCTGCGTAGAGCAAGGAACCCTGTCGAACGTTTTGACTCTACCTCTACTTCTAATGGTCAGTCCAACGAGTTGGAAGGGACCAATTTGCAAGAGTCACGTCAGAAGAATCGGAACTCTGTGGAATTTGGGTGAATGGTGTCAGGGAATGATTTTGGAATCGTATGGACATTTTCGTATGCAATTCTTCGGAATGAATCTAGGTGAAGCATCCCAGAGTGACCCCAAGTAGTCTGTTGTTCCTGATACCTCATCTATACACAGAGCAACACGACCGATATAGTGCTGTAAATATATCTGCAGACCCTGATGATGTCATGATATACCCCGGGTTCCCGCCAAATTCGAATACTTCAGGGGAGAGCTTGTTCTAACTTCCTGACGAAGAGGAGTGAGAGGTATCACCTCCTGATGATCATATTTCTCACACAGCCAACAACAGGCTTCTACGATGCAACGATGGGATACCAAACGACCGGGTCTGCTACGAATCTCGGAAACAGTAGAAGTGAGTCCATCCCGTCCGTCCAAGGGGTCCAAAATGTTGCACCAGTCCAAGGACAATTCACTAATCTTAGTGATACCAGATTCAACAGATCAGATAATGATTCGTCACCGGCTCCTTCGACGATTTCACAAGTGAGTCGAAATTTTGATACTTTTCAACCCGTGAGTAGGCCAACGTATGTCGAAATGATCGACTTTGAAAAAGAAAGCTCTCATTCGATGGTAGTAGATTTTTCCTCGAATATTCCCTAAAAATCATTTTCTCCTCCAATGAAGCTTTCAGAAATATGGATATTGTACTGTCCGCTTCGCTCCCCCTAGATCTATCGACTGTAGGTAACAGTTTCTCTCGATATCGTCTTGGAAAGTTACTATTACCCCATCTTTCGAGTTTCTGATCGTGTCTGTATGTATGTTGTTTTCTATGTCTCAGCAATACTCCTCACTGTTTCCACCAATCCCTTTGAAATTTTGCACACACATTCTTGGTGGTATCCGTAGATGGGGTCGCTACGATCTTAGCACCCCCCGACCATTATTCCCTTAATTATGGATTTTTTTCTGAAAAATTGTCATTTTTCCATATCTTAGGAACTATTTACAATTTTCCCTCCTGCTTTGGAAAATATGAGTGGTTCAATATAAAGATTCTTTGTGGTGCTGAATCAATTGGTTAATACACAATTTTGATTCCCTCTTACTTTATTCTAGCTCCCCTGTATTCTTTTTTATATTCGTCTCTAGGACCATGATGATGAATTTTTAACCGAATTTTGTATCAACCAATCGATTCAGCATCTGAAAAAACATCAGAACTCTGGTAATTTTGTTAAGTAGGAGGAGAAAGTACAAATCATTTGTGAGATATGCATCTTCAATAGGAATTGAAAATTCGTCATGAAACAGTTCATAAGTCAAAGAATACTCATCGAATGATGCTCAAAATTCACTGGCCTTATGATGAGGGTTCTTCAAATGCAACTGCGAAGTTTCAGGATAATCTATCGAAGCGTTGTAAAGTTTTCGCGTTACATATTAGGCCATGTTTCTCCGGTTTTTTCGTCTGCGATAACATATTACCTTCTTTTCCCATCTAGTTGACTCTCTACGAGAATTTCGTATCAACCAATCTAGATCATACCTCCACCCCCCTCCACCTCACTCATTCTTGAGTTTTGAGGAGGTCGTACGAATTATTTACGAGATGTGCTTTGTTGCGCAAAGATTCGAAGCTTGGCTTGAAAGGATTCACAAGTCTAAAAATACTCATCGGGGCAGGTTCAAAATTCAGTGGCACTATAGTTGGATTGTTCGAAATATATCCTCGAATTCTCACACAGATTTGTACAAGTGTATCAGATGTTTCATGTCTCATGAAAGCCAATGTTATATTATGGCTGTTCCTCCGTTTATCTCTGTAGATACCTCTTTCCCTCATCCAAATAGCGTTCCAGCAACAATTGCGTATCAACCAATCGATTTAGAATCTCAAAGGCCGTTCCTGTCAAAGTCCTCCATATTCAATGGTAGTAGTGACAGAGACAGCGGTACTGATTTTCATGATGGGGATTATGATTGTGATAGAATATGACACCGTTCGAACTTTCGCCCTTTTATAAATAGCTCCGTCTAATCACATTATACTTTGATAATGTCTTCTATTTCCAATTATGAATAATTACTCGGAATGGAGCAACATTCCTTGCTACATCCAGTTGATATGTGCCTTATTCGAGTTTTTATTCGTGTAGATACTGCAAGGAGACCACTTTAATGTTTGAACGCTGTTATCTCGAAAAGGACTCATTTCGAGGAGAAATAATGAACAATGGATTCGTAGATTAAATTGAGTTCAGCAAAGGAAGTGTCCCAGAAAAAAATGTGTACCTGCGATTTTTTCGAGCAAAAGGCGAATAAATATGCGAAGGCCATGAGGGCGCATGGTGCTAGTGGTTATAGATTCTTCTTGACAATTTTCAGACCTTGCAGCGGACTGAGCGGATGCCAACATGATAGCGTGGTCTCCACACAGATTATGGGATCTTTTCAGATTTTCTCCGTGTCTGGTTTCCAATGGCGCACTCGTACGAGCGTCGGGAGGTTTTATAATCGTCGGAGGACGTTACAGATGTGTGCAAATTGAATGCGTGCCACTTCTCGAAAGAGCAACATGTGGTCGATGAGGTCGCGTTCTTTTGCGGTAATTCCATTACAGAAGGATTTTTGTAGATAATACAAAATTGTTTAATCACCGCGCTGAACGATCTCGGCAACACTCACGAATCGCTGAATATTATTTCTTCCATCACGACCCATCGTAATCTACCATTCCTTAGAGTTCTATTTCTAACGACGTATAGCTTAAGCATATTTTTCAGGAAATGATTATACATAGCAATTGTTCGGTACTGATATGGGATAACTGATTACCACCAGAGGCTTAGTTGAGCTACCGCACGTAATAAATCTCTTGTGTCGGTGAAAAAACCGTCACAGCCGTTATTTGGGGTGAAAATTCTCTCTCGTCGCGTCTCGAGGCAGCAGCCTCAAGAACACGTATCTACACCGAAATACTTTTTTTTGTTGAGGTGCTGCTCGAGACGACGACGCTGCGGTGGAGAGGAGTTGTTGCGGGTATGCCTGGGGGCAGGCAACCCGGTCTACACCAAAGTTGGCCGTATTTTCCAGCAGCATAGGCGGCTGCTGGGCACCACAACGACGACACCGGCGGAGGAATGAATATGTGACGATTCGGGCGTGATGCTCGCGTGCACCGTTGCTGGTATGTCCTTGGAGGGCCCGCCACTCGCGGCACCACCAGAGGGGCCACTGTAGGGCTGAACAAACTTTAAATGCGACTGAAAGTAACTCCCGAGATTCCAACGGGATATTCAAATACATGTCAAAATACGTTAACAAAAAAATTTTTGGCGTAAGATATGAGGCCGATTTCGAGAAAAACGACCATTGAGTCTCGAAAATCGGTTTTTATTAAAAAACGTATGGACTCGTGTGGTTTTGTGTCATACGGTGGGATTCTATTTCAACATTCTTCATCGTCTAATCCTACCCTCAGAATAGTGATGAAAAAGGTGGTGATATCGATGCACTATAACATGTTAAGACGATGGTCCGAAATGAGACGGATGTTCGAGCGGGGGAGTTTCTACTTTAATTTTTTATTTTTTATTTTTTATTAAAGCAATTAAGTCTCATACAGAGCTTATCATGCTAATACAGAATGAAAAGGGAAGATTAATATAATCAGGTAACATATAACTTATAAACTAATTCATCTAAACTGTGTTTCTCATTCCAAAAGTTTAAATACTTAGATCAGCTTTACTGAAGAGTTCGCAAAGTATTTTACAGGCCTCAACGTTTGGTTCAGCAATCAGGCATTCAACAGAGAGTGGAAGTTGGCTCTATACTCTGGCGAGTTTTTTGATCAGGCGGTTTCTTTGTTCATCGTAGAGCTTACATTGCCATATAACATGATTCAGATTCTGCTCGTAATTTTCATTACAAGGGCACTCTATATCATTGACAACTTTCATTTTGGCCAAAGAGGATGCCAAATTGTAATGCTCAGCTCTGCACCGATTTATCGTGACTATTATTCTACGCTGAATTTCCTTATTGTGGAACCATGGTTTGGGGGAGTTTGTAAAACGAGATTGGAAGAATATAACACCTTTTGATAGGCCTTCTTCTTGAACCTGATTTGTTGTCAATGTTCTGGCAACATTACGGTAAGATTCAAGAAAATCTGTAGGGGGGGGGGGAGAGTTGCATGAGTGAGCTGAACATTTTTGGTAGCCTCTTTGGCTAGCTGATCTACTACTTCATTTCCAACAATTCCAATGTGCGATGGAATCCAAACGAATCTCACAGTGTTACAAGGATTTTGATTCAAATATAGACCAAGTTTTTTCTTAATCTCGAAGATGATAGGGTTCACTCTAGCTTTCATTTGGGCTGATCTTAGACTGAGTAGAGCTGACTTAGAGTCGGGAAAGATAACGGAACTATTATTTGGATTTCGCAGTACTATATCAAGTGTATTTGATAGAGCAACACACTCAGCTGTATATACCGACGCTAATTTGGGGAGGGATTGTATTCTTTTTTCGTCAAGTTCTGGACAGTAACAAGCCGATCCTACATACAAGGAGTCTTTCATTTTACTCCTATCAGTATAGATTGTATTGCAGCTAGTTCTCTTCACAAATTCATTAATGATTTCGTTTGGGCTGTTGGAACTCTTTAAATCATGCCCGAGCTGTAAATCTACTTCGATACTGGTATTTAAAATACAATATTCGTGAGAGAAGATGTTATACCTTTGTAATTGTACGTAATCGGTTTCAAAAAGACTCACACTACACTGGTTCAAAATACCGATTCTTTTACTCAGATTTGGCACCCTATTCAGCTCGGTATGGTATTCAAAAATTCTTGTCTTTGAGAGTGATGACTTGCCGGCCAGAATTTTGATGATGAAACATTTACACAGGCACTTGACGCGCTCTTCAACTAATACTAAATTAGATTCTCCGATAAGAACATTTGTCGGAGTACTTATACAGTAGCCTAGTGCTTTGCGGATGGGTGAGAACTGTATCCTTTCAATAGTTTCTATCAATTTTTTCTGAGTTGGAAAATAAACAAACGAGCCGTACTCTATGATTCGTTGCACATAGCTTTGATACAGGGTCAGCAGCGTTTGGGGATCAGCGCCCCACCACGTACCGCACAAATATTCGACTATATTGAGAGCTCTCGATGTGCGTTCTCTGATAGAGTTTATGTGTGGAATAAACGAAAATTTGTAATCAAATATCAATCCGAGAAACTTGACGGTGCCACTCGACTTCATCACATGCTTATCAACTGTTATTGATGTCTCTCCTGTCAGGATGCTCTTATTGTTGAAGTGGACAAGGACTGTTTTTTCAGCCGCAAGCTCGAGTCCTAGTTCAAGAAGATTTTGTCTCACCGTATTTACAGATTTCTCAACAACATTTCTACACTTGTGAAACTGAGGAAATTTAGAATACAGACATATATCGTCTACGAATTGAGAGGAACAGACACTTTTAGCTATGCCACGTAGAATATTTCTGACGTAAATTATGTGCAGAAGTGGACTCAAAACTCCACCCTGGGGGACTCCTTTCCAAGCTACTCGAAAATCATCCCCTAGAGCATCAGTGAAAATGAAACGTTCCTCAATCCAAAACTTGACGAATTTCACAACTTTCTCAGAGCATCCGATTCCCGCGAGTTGCTCCAATAATATGTTACAGTCAACATTGTCGTAAGCCCCAGACACATCTAAAAAAGCTGCCAAAACGTCGCCGCCTTTGGACAGCGCTTCATTCATGGTGATCCCCAAATTAACGAGATTGTTTGACGTGGATTTGCCCATTCTAAAGCCAGTTTGACTCTCTGGAAGAATATCATTGTGTTTACACCACCATTGAAGCCTGTTTTCCACTAGTGACTCGAAAATCTTACATAAACACTGAGTAATTGCTATAGGACGAACCCCGGAACCACTAGCTTTGCTGATAAAGTGGACGAAAGTCTTTTTCCAGTCCTTTGGGTATGACTCAGACCGAAACATCTCATTATAAATGTCAAGCAGTAGTAGATGATATTTGATCGGTAGTTCTTTGATGACTTGATAATCAATACCATCCATACCAGGAGAGGAATCATCCACTTTCGCTTTGAGAGCTGTGTTGAACTCAACAAAGTCAAAAGGGAGATCAAAAAACTCATTGGAGGGGCAATTAGGGAAGAGTAGTGGATCTTTTCTAGCCCACGGCGGGCAAATTTTACTGAGAGCACCGATACTTTGATCTGTTTGAAGATTTTCTGAAACGTGGGATTTTTCAATCTTGGTCCATTTGTTACTGAGAATTTTACACTTATTCCACACATATGTTCTATCATGTTTGAAATTGATTGTTTCAGCAAACTTTCGAAAGTATTCTCGTTTGGTCTTTTTAAAGATTCTCCGAGCTGGTGCCGCGGTTTTCTCATATTCAATAAAATCTCTGAGCTTTTTCGAAAATTTCCACTTTGCAGAAGATGCCTTTCTAAGTCTCTTGAATTCCTCACACTCACCATTCCACCAAGCTGTTGGATTCGTGTGAGTGCGTTGGAAGCCTCGTCTCCTCCGAGATTTAGGAGTAGCATTTTGAACCGCTTCTGTAATTATATCAACAAAGAAAGTGTACTTTTCCTCTGCTTGCAGATCATCATATCCTGGAGTCAAGAATTTCGGGTACTCAATGTCGAGCTCTCTTGTAATTTGTTTCCAATCAGTGCGGAGAGATTTTAATCGAAAAGTTTTCTTCGAATAGAAGTTCTTCTGAATTTTTACCCTAAAAGACAGTGGGAAATGATCAGATCCAAATGATTCATCCATTACAGTAAAATTTATTCGATTAGCGATATTCATCGTGGTGAGTAGTAGATCAAGATTTGAGAATTTGTTCCGGTAAAAGTCTACGCGAGTGCTACTTTCGGAGTTATGGACGTACAACTCATGATCATTTATGCTTTTCGAGAATTTTCTTCCGTGGCAGTCGTTTTTTGAGCAGTTCCAGAGTCGATTGTGGGCATTAATTTCGCCGACTAGGATACATTGCGAATTGGAATCGACATTTTGAACGATCATATCCCACTGTTCCTGGGCTAAATTGTACCCAGGGGTTCGATAACATACACATGCAGGTTTCTATTCTTGAGTTGATTAACTAATTCCTTGTTCGTTAAGTAGATGCATACCCTGCCACCAGATATTTTTGGAATAGATTTCACATTTATCAAGTCAATTAGCATTTCGAGTCCATCCAGGTAGTCGTCATTGGTGAGTCCTTCTATCGAATCTATAATTATCGAATCTTCTCTTTTTGGTCTGAGGCTGTTAGCAAATACTTTGGCAAAGGTTGGTGCTGCAACTTTGGAGGTCATGTTGGTTGGGTTTACTTGGGTTGAGTTTACTTTAGTTGGTTCAAGTGGCTGACCCCTGTTATCAGAAGTCATCCTTGGAAGTGAATTTGCGATCCCGCTACTGTAGCGAGATCAATTGCCAAGGCACTCCCGTGAAAATCACTGTGGCACTCGTATACTATGCGCGGTGTTTACGGAGCGACTTGTGAACACGTGTACTTGCGACGAATGCTCGACCGAAACTCCTTTCTACATTAATTCATGTGTATGTCACTCGTTTTTTTTGATATCGCGCAGATATTCTTGGTAATTTTTGTGACAACGGCTGAAAGATTCTTGACATGTCAATCAATCCACATACGTATTCGTTTTTATGTGAAGATACAGACTATACAAGTCGGAGATCAGGGAGGGAGTACAATTATGAACATGGTCCATCAGCATTTCTAAATATGCTCAGCATTATATAGGCTTGAGCAACTAGCAATAACTTTGATGCATAATCGAGATGGGACGTTGGAATTCTGTGCTTGGCATTTGTTGAGTCGAAGTCATGATGTAGAGACTCGACATTCTGCTCAATATAATAGCTCTTTCGACTTCCTCGCAGAAATCAAGACTTGATGAAAGGCCGCGTAGCATTTGGGCATCATTGGGATCTTCCCTACTCCCCCTTCACTTTGTCCTGGAGTCTAACTTGGCGAGTATCGCAATTTTTTTCCCTATAACTTCTTCTGGGATCAGAGTACGAATTCCATTTTTCGAAAGTCATCAGATCAAAGGAGACACGTCAAGTAGGGTGGGCCGAAAAAGGGCTTTTTTTCGAAAATCGATACGCTCTAGCGTGGAAATGTTGTGTTGGTACATATAGATGTGAAAAAAATTTTGCTGGACGCTGAGAAATGAGGTTTTAGGTCCCAGCGAGAGCCATCAAGGTTTAATTAAGATTAACGCAGGTTTAAATGGGAATGTGGCTAATCCGGCACTTTTTTCTCCCTAACTTTGCTCGCATTTCTGGTGCATCCAAGCATTTTCCAACGTACTTGAGCTCATTCCAAAGCTTGTTCCAAGACCTACCAAATGAGCTGGAGTACGTCCAATTTCGACTAACCCGAGCCAAACTATCTGAATTTTTCCAAAGAGTGATCATAATTAAAAATCCCAAAAATAGGGCGATTCTCCCTTCGAACTCTGCTTGTATGTCTGGTGCATCTGAACATTTTTCATCGTACTTCAGCTCATTTTGAAGCTTGTTCCAAAACCTACAGAACGAGCTGAGGTACGTCCAATTTTGACTAATCCAAACAAATTTATCTCAATTTTTCTAAAGAGGGATTAGTTTTGAAAAATCCGAAAATAAGCGATTTTCCCCTCCCGCCTCACTCCATTCAAAACTCGAAATGGAAAAGTTAAGATAGGTTGGCTCGGGTTAGTCGAAATTGGACGTACTTTAGCTCATTTTGTAGGTTTTGGAACAAGCTTCAAAATGAAGTCAAGGACGTTGGAAAATGTTCAGATGCACCAGAAATACAAGCAAAGTTTGAAGGGAGAATCGCCCTATTTTTGGGATTTTTAATAATGATCACTCTTTGGAAAAATTGAGATAGTTTGGCTCGGGTTACTCGAAATTGGACGTACTTTGACTCATTTTGTAGGTCTTAGAACAAGCTTTGAAATGAGCTAAAGTACGTTGAAAAATGCTTGGATGCGCCAGAAATGCGAGCAAAGTTAAGGAGAAAAAAGTGCCGGATTAGGCACATTCCCATTTAAACCTGCATTAATCGTAATAAAAGCCTGATGGCCCTTGCTGGGACCTAAAATCTCATTTCTCAGCGTCCAGCAAATTTTTTCCACATCTCTATGTACAAACACAACATTTCCACGCTAGAGCGTATCGATTTTCGAAAAGAGCCTCTTTTCGGCCCACCCTAATGTCAAGTAATTTTCTTAGCCAAATCCAAACGTGCCACGAATGTCAAAGGTTGAGAGATAATGATTTCAACTATTGAGAGTCATGAGATCATTGGAGAATATGTCGAGTCATTGATTTGCAGAATGTGAGTGTGAAACACATTGAAAACAATTTATCACATTGCGATTCGAGTATCTCTGTGATTTCAACTGTACTTGAGTCACTCATCATCTCTCCCATTTATCAAATATGTATTGGAATAAGTAATGTACTTAGACCAATGAGAAGGAAATGAAAGCGAGAATATTAAATTCAGTATTATTCAAAAGTCAGTAGAGATGGTAAGTGACTCAAGTTGAGTCAAAACTACGGAGATACTTAAGTCCTCGAATTCGTTATACTCCCCTCATGCCCGACTTGTATTCATCGTGTGTATCCTCACATGAAAACTAATACATATTTAGATTGTTTGACATATCAAGAATCTTTCATAGTCCGGTCTCTGGCAACCCTTTCGTATGTCCGTAAAATGCAACTTCCAACTGATCTTACACAAAAACTATTCATCGAGAAGTGCCCACCTCACTCTTGTTTCAATCAATACATTCATAGATTCGAATAAGACTTAGGTGGGCACTTTCTCCCGTGTGTAGCCTGAGATAGGCAGTGATGGTGACGGACATACGAAAGGGTACCCGGAGACTGGACTATCAGCCGTTGTCACAAAAATTACCAAGAATATCTGCGCGATGTCAAAAAGACGAGTGACATGCACATGAATTGATGTAGAAACTCCCCCGCTCGAACATCCGTCTCAATTCGGACCATCGTCTTAACATGTTATAGTGCGTCGATATCATCACCTTTCCCGTCACTATTCTGAGGGTAGAATGGATGATTGAGAATGTTGGAACAGAATCCCATCGTATGACCCAAAACCACATAAATCTGTACATTTTTCAATGAAAACCGATTTTCGAGACTCGATGATCGTTTTTCTCAAACTCGGCCTCATATCTTACGACAAAAATTTTTTTGTCAACGTATTTTGACATGTATTTGAATATCCCGTTGGAATCTCAGGAGTTACTTTCAGTCGCATTTAAAGTTGGTTCAGCCCAACCGTGGGGCCCGGGGCCCGTGCCAGGCTCACAACGGACGCAAAGTACTTGCCGAGGCCCTCGCTCGTGAGTGAGTGAGGGCGGGCGCGATTCGCGCATATAATTTTGCACTTGTGCACTCATCTGCCGTGTCGGGGATGGAAAGTGGTAACAGCCGGTGCCCGCAAGCACCGTGCTGCATCCATATCACACCCCCAGCAGCCGTGCACGCGATGGACAGTGCACTTGTTGCAATCATCGCAATCATGCACTCCACACCCGTATGCAACATACACACTGCGCGCTCATCATCAGAACCGGGTGGCTGCCCGGATGGCAAATGGCTCCAAAATATTGATACTTGCTCTCAGACTAGGAAACACTTTAGTTACATGTTTTCCAATGGAGTGGCTTCAGACGTTGAATAAAAGCCAGATTGACCATGAGAACGTGTTCAGATGATCATTTTGAGACAAAAAACCATGTTTGTATACCTATTTTAGCCGCTTATCTCATTTGTGAGCTAGAATGAGTGGAATCCCACTCACTCTCGCCTGCGTCCAAATAGACAAGATAATGCCCATTCTCGACTCGTAAAATAGAACCTCCTGCTAGCATCTAGCTCGAGGCTCGCCTCCGGAAGATTCCACACATATTTGGGGGTACATGGGGGAGTGACCCCAAACTGATTGGTGTACATTAGGTCAGATGGAAGCATATGCGAGCTATACCTTTGATGTCATTTTGAGCAAAAAGTCAAAAAAAGGTGATCTAAATTGGCTGAATAAAATCGGCAGTTCAATATCCCACCCAGGTTATTGTTCTTATTGGTAGTACTTGTATCGGAGAATATAGTCGCACAGGTTCGGGGTCGAAGGAAAGATAATGATTTTTTTAAATTGAGCTCAAAGTTTGCCATTTTCATGAATTTGCTCAGCTTGTAATCACTGTAACTCCTATAGAAAGTACAATAATCGACTTTTACCAGTGGTCAAATTGTAGGTTTTCTCAAGAACTTCGAACTGACCACTTGTAAAAGTCGATTATCACATGTCTAGTGGGAGCTGCATCACTTTGGAGCAAGCTCAAAAATCGCTAAGATGTGCTCTCAGCAAATAGCTTCTAGAAATTGCTAGGCTCAAGTATTGACCATGGACAATTTTTCTCTTAACATCACTAGTCTTAAGAAAGGAAATTCCTTGGTACGTCCAAAAATGTTGATCCTAGTCGGAGTTATGATTTCCCAGAGATAGGCTAAAAAGGGGCCCAGAAAGGACCTCTCATAGGCTCCAGGGCCCACGGGGGCCTTAGAAAAATTCCAAAAAAAAATTGCGTACTATATCAATATAGTACTAATGGAAGAGAATTTTTATGGATTTTACCAGACCCCCCTGGTGCAGGCATTCATTCAAATGCTCCGAAATGGCCCTTATATATAGTTATATATACTCGTGTTCCTGATCGTATGCAGTGGAAGTACGAAGACTGGAGGCAATAGCGAGTTGCGCAGAGCCTCCACGCTTACTTATGCTTGCCATGAGTGCGACTGAAATGGAATATGCATTTGGTGGAGGCAAGAAAACTGTGCTGTAGCCATAATCGAGTGGATATCTGCCGTGAATTCCGTATCCTGCTAGCGATTTGCTGCCTTGCGCTCGTACGTATATTCCATAATTCACCACGGCCACCATAGGGCGATGTTAATTTTCCGGGCATTTTGAGAGCCGATCAGAATTAATGATGCCGACAAGGGGGAAATAGCTAACAAGCGATACTGCCTTGCTCGCTAACGCTCGCTCGGCTTCACTTTATGAGGTAAAATCAATAGTTTTGCGACATAAAATTGATTTCTATTATGTTCTGCAACTATTAAAACTATCAGTCGATATAAAATTTTTGACTATGATAATAATGAAAGTTCCGAGTTTTCTTTAAGAATTTTTCGATATTATGAAGATACTCTTCTTAGTAGTTTTTTGACTAAAATTTCTAGTTGTTCTTCAGTTAAGGTGGCTGCAGTACTTTTTAATAAAACGTTTGTTTTAAGCGCAAATGGGCATGAACTATACTTGATTTTAACATCAGACATATTAAACCATTTGCGAATATATGGAGTCAATCACTAAAATCGTGAGCAAATTGACTTCAAAAGTTGTTTTTGACTTACACGTAACCTTATGGGTCAGATGCGTTAAGATGAGCTCACGCGGTAACTATTCGTATGATTCTTGTTTTGACTAAGGAAACGGATCCTTAGCCATTTCCTAAAAATTGATACCAGGAAAATCATGAATGAATCATTATAATTTCTAAAAAATGAAAGTGGAAGTAAAAAAGTAGCGTTGCAGCCAATGCTTGCGATGTGAGTAAGTATAGAGGAGAGTGGGGCAAAATTGGACGGATTTTACAGTGAGGCTATCTGATGATACTTGGGACTAGGCGCGCTATGGGACTTTGAAGTTCAACTATTGAATAGATTTTAAAAAAATTTTCAGTCCTAGGTCTCAGCGTTCATACTTTTTCTTGAAGTTGAAAAAAAAAATCTGTCCAAATTCATCCCGAACTGGGGGGCTCTTTTGACAAGTTTTGGGGGCAAATTTGGACAGCCTTCCAAAATTGAGGTATACGGCACTATTCCCTACCTATTAAAATCGCATTTGCCCATCAAAACACGTGGTAATAACTCAAAATCAATAGAGAAACCCCCTGAGACTTTTACATCCTCCCATAGCCCGAGCAAGCGAGCCGTTTTTGTGTTATTCTTCAGCATTATCGAGATAGGCGCTTCACTGGTGTAATATCGTCTTCAGCAATCAGTAATCGACTCGTAGCTTCTAAGAGTCGACTTTTCTTTCTTTTTTTTCATACTGGAGGTATCCATACTCGCCCCTACGTCAACGATCCCCTTGATAGTGTGGAACATTCAAGGCAATGTCACCGAATGCGAGAGTGAAAATGCGAAAATCGAGGGCTATGTTGGAACACGTTGAAAGCAACTTCTGACTCCTGAGACGGCCATGGGACATCGTAACTTCATTTCCTCACCCATTTTCAATAAACTAACTCATCTCCAACCTCCCACGCTTGAAAAGATCCGCACAGATGCACACGCGCCTCGATACGCGCAGTTATCCTCGATAAACATGGACAGGCAATCGGTCGACCGATTTTAGATGGGATTTAGCATTGTCCAATTTCGCCCCCACCAATTCGTCCCAAAATGCCCTTAGGTATTTTTTTCGCAGAATTGTGATCATTTGGGCTCAAGTGTACCGATTTTGGCCCACGACGGCTCAAAATCTTCGTTATGTAATATAGTTTTTGATCCCTAAACGGCGATTAAGCTCGTCCACTGAAGTTCTTAATCAATGTCAATTCAATCAATTCAATTCAATTTCAATCAATTATCTCAACAAAATATTATGAAAAGAAATTTTTGTGGGAAAAAAAGGAAAAAGATGATGAGATAACTCAAAGATAACCAAAAGATAAGAAGATGACCCAAAGATAACGTTTAGATAAGAAGATAATCTAAAGATACTTTCCAGATAGTCTTAGATGATAAAATAGTTGGAGATATACAGTAAGTATTCAGATACACGCGTCAACATTCATCATAAAAGTCACTAGAGGGAGCTAAAGGTATATATACAAAGTTAAAGCGTGGAGAAAGGTGTCTGTTCCGACCCATCGAAGGTTGAAGTCAATGCCGCTCCTGGTGATCAAGAGGTACTCCAAGAGCCAACCTCCAGGAGCTATGAGGTCAATTGAGTTATCACGAAGGAGTTAAACGTAAGTAATTACTCATAAAACATTTAAATATATAAATATTTAGACATATAATTTTAATATATAGAGGGAGTTAAAAATATATATACAATGTTAAAGCATGGAGAAAGGTCAGTCTGTTTCAACCCATTGAAGGGTGAAGTCGATGCCGCTCCTGGTGATCAAGAAGTACTCCAAGAGCCAACCCCCAGGAGCTATGAGGTCAATCGAGATATCACGAAGGAATTAAACGTAAGTAATTATTTATAAAACATTTCAAAAACAGATATTCAAACAAATAATTTAAATAGTATATACCATTTATCCATCCCTATCTATCTATATTGATTTATTTATTATATTTCTGAATAACAATGTAACTTTCATTTGGATTGATTTCAGCATATACCATAATGTACATCCTGCATCCTGCCAACTGTAATGAGAGGATGGAAGAGAAGAATGCAACCTCTAAAACTATCAAGAAACATTTTGGGAAGCAGTTCTGGTAAGTTATCTTTAGAATTTTTTAAATGTTTAATGAACATTAGTATACTCGATTTTGTTAGAACATTGACAAAATCGCATTAATTGTTCTAATAAATGCTTTACCACTCACCCCCCCCCCCTCTTTCATAATTTCATAAGATAAATTTACACATAAATACACACACGCATTCACACACGCAATCCCTCACATGTATATATATACACGTTTTCACACAAATTCCAATTATTTTATGGTAGAGGAATAGTCTGCAAAATTACATTTTCCATTCCACAGGGCCATTAAGGACGAATGGAAATGTATCTCGTTAGTCCATGGGATAACTAACTCAGCGAGAAATCAAGAAGCAAAATTGGGATGTCATCATTGTGGATTAAAGGACGGATTCCAGGTGATTTAAAATAATTTAAAATCATTCAATTTAGGTAATAACATATTTATTTTTATACTGTTTCTATAAAATTATGAAATTTACTATAAATTGTAAAATAAGAATATGTATACTGGATGACTTAATAAAATTCAACAGAGACGGGACATTTGCCCGTCTCTCCCCTCTCGTCTCCTTTCATTTCATAGGTTTAATTAGAATAAGTTTTACAAAATTTACAATGACTTAACAACAACGATATAATTATTTTCAAATTGTGGTTCGACATAATTCAAATTAATTACATTTCAATTCCGACGATTTTAATTAATTGCAAAATCATAAATAATTTCAAATCACGACCACGACGATAGGACAGAAATTTCAAGAATGAGTAAATTTAACTTTAGAATTTTTGCCAATAATAAATCGACGTGACTCCAACATACGAAGAATCCAATACTTGACTATCGCCTGCGGTAGGGTGCCTCACAAAAGTGCTGAGGTAATGTCAAGGATTCGGTGTTCTTATTAGCTGACTGACGGATCCCATCAAAGAATTTCCGCCCAATCGAGTCCCTACATATCTGAGTCATTCTACACAGAACCCTTGAAGGTCCCCTGTTAGTAAATGACTCATCCATAGATTTGTACATTCTCTTGGAATCGTGAAATTCTGGGCTACGAACGCACATACTCTGACTGCATTATCCATCGAGCAATAATTGAACAAAATAGAAAAAAATTCTCCTGATAATAACTTTTAGAAGATTTTGCAATCAATTAAAATCGTCATTAGAGACCAAAGTTTTCCTGTTTTTTTCAATACACTCACCAAAATGGAATAAGAGTAATGATAAACTTTTTAGTAACTATTGTTGCAAAATGGATTTTACACTAAAGAACACTAACAGTGTTCATACAACACCATTGATGATTCAAAACAAACAAAAAATCACATCAATCATAATTAAAACACTTCAATTCACACTGATGAGAACGTTGCGGTGACTCGCCTAGGCCATGGCTCAAGAGTGATTAACTCCGCTGAGAGCGACCGAAGCGAAAAATCCAATACAAATTCATCAACACCACACTCATCACATACATAGGCTTTAATGCAATCAACTGATCACACATAGCACTATTGAAACACTCACTTTACATTGATGAGAACGTTGCGGTGACTCGCCTAGGCCATGGCTCAAGAGTGATTAACTCCGCTGAGAGCGACCGAAGCGAAAAATCCAATACAAACTCTTCAACACCACACTCATCACATGAATGAGCTTCGATGCAATCAACTAATCACACATAGCACTATTGAAAAACTCACTTCACACTGATGATAACGTTGCGGTATCTCGCCTAGGCCATGGCTCAAGAGTTATTAACTCCGCTGAGAGCGACCGGAGCGAAAAATCCAATACTGATTCATCAACACTTGACACACAACATGATAAGACACTCAAATCAATATAACAAACAATCTAACAATTTCCATATTGCAACAATAGAAGTTTTATTCAAATGCAATAATATAATCGTTTCAAATGATTATCAGATCTTTCAATAAGTATTCAATACAAAGTTGAAAAGATATTCAATATTCAACTAATTCCATAGTAAAATCACTCGATTATTTCAGAAAAAATTATATATATCGAACCATCTAATGAATTCCAAACGAGACGAACATTTGTCCATCTCATCCCTTCCATATCCTTTCATTTTATAGGTTTAATTAAGATGAGTTCTACAGAATTTCAATATGATTCAAAAACGTTGATAAGATACTTTTCATTGCAGTTCAATCAAATTCAAATCATTTCTGTTTCAACTCCGACGATTTCAATTAATTGCAAAATCATAAATAATTTCAAATCACGACCACGACGATAGGACAGAAATTTCAAGAATGAGTAAATTTAACTTTAGAATTTTTGCCAATAATAAATCGACGTGACTCCAACATACGAAGAATCTAATACTTGACTATCGCCTGCGGTAGGGTGCCTCACAAAAGTGCTGAGGTAATGTCAAGGATTCGGTGTTCTTATTAGCTGACTGACGGATCCCATCAAAGAATTTCCGCCCAATTGAGTCCCTACATATCTGAGTCATTCTACACAGAACCCTTGAAGGTCCCCTGTTAGTAAATGACTCATCCATAGATTTGTACATTCTCTTGGAATCGTGAAATTCTGGGCTACGAACGCACATACTCTGACTGCATCATCCATCGAGCAATAATTGAACAAAATAGAAAAAAATTCTCCTGATAATAACTTTTAGAAGATTTTGCAATCAATTAAAATCGTCATTAGAGACCAAAGTTTTCCTGTTTTTTTCAATACACTCATTAAAATGGAATAACAAATGATAATAAACTTTTTAGTAACTATTGTTGCCAAATGGAATTTACACTGAAGAACACTGACAGTCCCTCATACAACACCATTGGTGATTTAGAACACACAAGAAAACACATCACAATTAAGACACTTCAATCTACATTGATGAGAACGTTGCGGTGACTCGCCTAGGCCATGGCTGAAGAATGTTCAACTCCGCTGAGAGGGACCGAAGCGAAGAATCCAATACAAACTCATCAACACTACACTCATCACATATATAGGCTTTAATGCAATCAACTGATCACACAAAGCACTATTGAAACACTAACTTTACACTGATGATAACGTTGCGGTAACTCGCCTAGGCCATGGCTCAAGAGTTATATTAACTCCGCTGAGAGCGACCGAAGCGAAAAATCCAAAACTAATTCATCAACACTCCACACACAACATGATAAGACACTCAAATCAATATAACAAACAATCTAACAATTTCCATATTGCAACAATAGGAATTTATTGATTCAAATTCATTAATAAAATCTTTCTAAATAATTATCAAATCTTCTAAGGAGTACCCAATGCATAGTTGAAAAAATATTCAATAATCAACTTTTTTCAAGGTAAATCACTCAAGTGTTTCAGAAAATTCATGTAAATTAAATAACGATTGAGTAATACCATCTCTAAAAAATTACAAAGTACATAAAAAATTATTTACTTCAATTTAATACACCAAGAAAATGAAAATGTATAAAAAAATCACTCGGAAAAGTAAAAACAACCGAAAAAAAGTAGAAATAATCAAAAAACGACTCATTAACTCAAGAATAATCATAAAATAATCAAAAAATAAAAAGATGATCAAAAGATAACAATAAGATAAAAATATAACTTTAAGATGATCATAGATGATCTTAGATGATCTCAGATGATCTTAGATGATCTTAGATAATCTTAGATGATCTCAGATGATCTTAGATGATCTTAGATAATCTTAGATGATCTCAGATGATCTTAGATGATCTTAGATAAATTAGTACTTAGACACTCGCGACACATAAGGTCTATTGTCGCTCTCACAACACCAACTCATATTTTTTCCCGTCAAGTTCGCAACCCTGCTTACGATTTTACGTTGGCAGCCCTGCTCGGGGGGATCCGGACGGACGGGATTTTGCCCGCGGCTCAATTATTGTAATATTCCATACTGTAGCTACTTGGCTTATAACTGTACGTACCTGCTCTTACCTGTCAATACTTGCAGTAGTAATTCCTGCTACCTACACAGTACGGAATGGGTTGGTGATGGATTTTGGAGAGCCGCTCCAAATGCACGCAACAGTAGTCGCCAGTATGTGACGGTTACTGAACAAGTACGTGACGGATTCTGGAGCCCTTGCTCAGCGAGCCGCATGACAGTAAATTCGTGTATGTGCCAAGTACGGATCGAGTACGTGACGGACTCTGAGAGCTGGTCACGGGGTACCATGAGGCAGTAGTTGCCAGTACGTAACAGGAACGGGACAAGTATGTGACGGACTCCGTGAGCGCAGCTGGTCTGATTCAACGTACCTTGAATGACGGTGTCTCCTGCTACGTAATTATCACGTAGTGATAATCACGTAATTTGAAAAATGTCACTCGAGGACCGATCATAGTTTTATAACGTACCTAGATTGTGAGGTCAAAGTAATGAGAAATTACACTCCAGGATGGAAGCGTTAAGGATGTCATGGATAGCCAGAGGTGTTGGTTTTTTGAACTCTATGGGTAGGCAATTCTCCTTCGTGATGTGAGTTACATGAGTTCTTGCATTGACGAGTAATGGGATGGTCAAATCGTGATCGATAATTTTCTAATGGAAATGGCATCAAATCGGAATGAATGAATAAGTAAATGAAAGCTAAAGCAAGGAGGAAAGGTGGCTATGCAATGCTGTCCCGCGGATTCGATATCATAACTTTTCAATCATATTCCACAAAGTCTATTTTGGTTGATCCTTGGAGAAGGTCACAAAGTTCGCGAATCCACGTACCGTTATTATACATGCATCTGAAAGGAATTGACCCACAAAGAGAGTCTCAAATTAAACTCGTCTGTATCTGATTTCATGCACATGAGTGTTTTGGCAAAACTTGAGTTAATAACCGAATGAATCATTAAGGGTACCCATACATACATTCTTGCTGTCTCAAATTACGAACCTCTGAATGATATTGGTATTAACACAAGGATTAACATCGAATCTTGTTTGACGGTTCAAATGTTCCACGAGCCATTGTAATAAGTTTTATGCTCAGAAATTCATATTTATACTAGTAGTGGGTGGATGGATAGAAATCAGAGTTCTCGTGAGTATGCTGTCCTTTCACGGGTGCTTTATTAAGTGAGTGTTACAGAAGAATATATTTCAACTCAAAGATGACGGATGAAAATTAGTGAATTTGGTACAGTATCTTGACCAGCCTTAAACATACTTGTTACTAAGCATACATCATACATACAGAGGAGTGGCACTGCAAGTTCCAAGTCTATTTTCCCTTATTTCATCAAACTCTCCGGAGATTTGAGCCCACCGATTCAGGTAAGAACAATCAGGATAACTAGATTTGTAATGAGTACGTTCGGTCTGGAATCGATAACTCATGCTGAGTAAAGATTGGCAGGTATAAAGAAGTGTTTTTTATGATTGCGATTTGTCTGTTATAAAGGTGTGATGAAATATTGGTGATATTCATCGTGAGGAAATCTTTTTGCAAAGCTTTACGAACTAAGTAGACAATAAATCCGCAAAACAAATTTTCATCCAAGCAAAGAAATTTTGATCCATTCCTCGTCACCTCACACCCTTCAAAATTAGCAGGGATCGATACCAGATCTGTACCTTATCAAAAACGGAGATATTATTATCAGAATATGAGAATCATTGAACGAAAATTTGGATGATTGAAAAAGTGATGGACTGATGGGGTCAAAAGGAAATACTTTAATCCGTAACAATAGCTAGGAATCGTTCTAACATCCATACATCAATCCTCCAATTCATAAGACTACCAATCAACTTGCGGATTGAAAAAATATGCACATCAATGTTTGGATCGCGAGAGGCTGTTCAAAAATTCATGGCGATGTAAATTATCTTGAACGAGAAGGTAAAATACTGAACTCCGTTGAAGTTGGGATACTTCACTTATTAGCTAACTTATTCGAAACCTTACCTATCACGGTTGGCCTGAACTGACTCCAACCAAAGGATGCCTGCCCCTCAGAATTGATTTTTCTCACTTCGACTAAATGACGAATGGAAGTTTTCCCCGCAAGAATGAAAATCTTTCGACGAGCCGTTTCTTAGAAAAGTGAAATTTATGGTTTTTCATTGGAATTTCTATAGTAATCTATCCATGCACGATTAAAATGTAGAATCTGTTCCTCCGCCAGAGTAACATCTGATAGATCGTGTGTAGGAACCTTCTCAAAAAGTTATTCAGAGTTGGAGATTCCAGTTTCCTCGAAAGTTCACGTGGTATTATTTCACATTGAACAGTTTTGTGAGATGGAGAGGATGGACCCCGGATTGAATAGTGAGCAATCCATTGAATTGGCACATTTTGACTTCAACTCAACATGGAAAAATTGCAAGTATGCGTATTGCAATATATAAAGAAACTTGTTAGAGCTTTGTGCGTGTACAGCAGTGTGCACATTCAAATAGTAATTTATTGATCATAAAATTGCTTCACTCTGGAGTGTGTTCTTTCTCATGAACTTTCGAGCATTATTGTTGATCTATAGTTCCTGAATAATAGTCATTCACGCAAACATGTATCGAAGGTCGATTTCAAAGCTCATCCGTGATTACTCTTAAAATAATGTCAAAATCAAGATTCAAAATATTTCAATTTGACTCCTCTCGATTGTAGCTCCATCAGATATTCTCATTCTTGCAAGGAATGACTACCATTTATCACGTATTTGAACTCAAGAGAAGAAATATGAGGGGCAAGGACCTTTGGGCTAAAGTCAGTTTAGGCCTATCGTGCGACATCATTGCTTGTCTCTCGGCATCGTCAGACCATGGATATTCTCCTGTACTATGAGATCGTTTATAAAAAGTATCCTCTTGATGGATTATAACGTATTTCAATGTAATTAAAATTGAATTCCAAGGAAGTCGGCCGACAACTGCATTTTAATCGCGCGTGGATAGATTAGTATGGAAATTCCTATAAAAAAACCATGAATCTCACTTTTTTGAGAAACGGCTCGACGAAAGATTTCCATGCTTGCAGGAGAAACTTCCATTTATCGTGTACTTGAAACGAAAAAAAATCAATTCTGAGGGGCACGCAACTTTGGGTTGAAGTCAGTTCAGGCCAACCGTGCTGTAGGAATGATATCTTCATACAAAAATCATCTTTTTTTTTGTCAGCATTGAACTTAATAATAGAAAAATAATACTTTGCTCAACTATCACCATTTTTAGTCACCGATTTTGGTTATACAGTAGAACTCGATTATAACGAGCTCGGTTATAACGAGAACTCGGTTACAACGAGCAAATTCATGGAATTTGGTTGGTTTCTGTACTACGTCAATGGAATCAGTCTCGGTCATAACGAGCTCGGTTATAACGAGCAAAAATTTCGCCAAATTTGGATTTGGACCTCTGATATAGCGAGCAGATGCGATTTCAACACTACGCGATGATGAATTTGATAGCTTGGCACTAACTGTAAACGAGTAGCATCATATTGAAATCAGTACAATCGATATAAGTAATATCAAAACTGATGAAGAAAAAGCTTCTACGAAGAAAGGACAGAATAATGTTGAATTGTGTAAGATTTACGGTGTAAGCAGGTCAACGATTTCAACAATCTTGAAGACTCGAGCAACTTTTATCTTACTAATGGAAATGTTGATGACGAGTTTCCTCGAGTTTTCTCATCTCCGTTATTGGAAGTAGGAGAACATTGTTCATAAACATAATTTTCAAGTCAAGAAAACGAACATTGATCACTGATTTCATGAGAGATACAACCTTGTGGATCGCGACTATGACGATGAGAAGGATGAAGTGCTCAATATTGCATTTCTTGAATCGAGATTTCACTCTTTATTCATCTTTTCGACTGCGAACCTATATTTGTGTATACATCCAAGTATATTATCATCGAATTTCTTTTGTGTGTAACATTGATAGTCCGTTTCTCAAGTAAAACTCGATTAAATCACATTTTTCAATGTAAGATGATCAATTTATTATTTGTTCACATTAAATCCACGTACATTCAACCATTCGGGGCCAACCTCGGTTGTAACGAGCATCGGTTATATCGAGCAAATTTTTCCGGTCCCTTGGAGCTCGTTACAATCGAGTTATACTGTCATTATATTTTCTATGATGTTCTCGTTACCTAACCTTCAAAATTCACATCTTCCACTTATTCCTAATTCAGGTACATTGGTACTTTCATGATACAAACGCAGAGGAGGTTTTTTGTCTTTCCACATACAAATCGAAGAATAGCTTCAATAATTCTCAAAAGGTACTAAATTCTCTGCTAAACGACTGTTGAATTCGAGAGAAACATGATCATCCAAATGGCAATGGTCAGACACTGTTACTGGTAATTGGTGTGATCCTGGGTTGTTGATGAACCTTTCATGAGACGTGTGACACCAAGTGATTAGGGGTTACACTATCCACGTCACGATCAGTTTCACTTGCACTGATCGAGGTGGAGTGATTCAGCAATCTTGTAGGTGATCGATGTGCTGCTAAATCTGAACGACTCTCCAATTTCTCATAGGTATTGGGCGCAGAGATTTCACTACTATTTGATTCAAGTAACTGTTCATCGTCTCTGATGGATTCACTCGTTTGGTTCATTTGATGCATTTCACTGTCTTGAGTTTGCAAAGAATTAGAGCTCAAGTGTGCTTCACTCACAGTATCATCGTCACTACAGTTACTCGATGTCTCGGACTGAGTCTCATCATTCACGTGTCTTACATAATGCTTTATGAAATGGGATACATTCCAGAAGCCAGGTGATTTAGTAGATGAACGAATTCTTCTGTACTTGATGGTGCCAAAGATATAATCACATAGCGGACAAGATATAGAAGCTGCAACAAGCAGTTTATCGTCATCGGCTGGTTTCAGTTCAACAGAAATTACAACTCTTTCAATTGCGGTCTTCAAGCGATCCGTATACTTCTCCATATTTTGAGATGTTGTGAATTTTTCTCTCCCCATCGAGGTCGTAATCCCCTCGAAGAGCTTGAGGAACAAAGTACTCGGCCAAACATTTTTTTTTCGTCAATGAACCAGCTCGAGCCCAATCTACTTTCCTCTTATTCTGCTCAGTGCACGCAAAATCTAAAATTGATAGTAGAGTGTCTCTCTGGCTCATAGAGAATTCGAACGTTGACAGGTCTAGCGGAAGTTTCTCATTTGAGCAATCATAGAAGTCCATGGCTCTCTGACCCACGAAGTTAGGGTCATTTCGTTTTTTCACATTCCTATCGTACCGCCCTGATCGGATTTCATCCTGTAAACTCTGCACGAACCTGCTACCATCATCTTTATAACGTAACAATAAGGGCCTCTTTGTCATATTATTACACCGCAACACATTCTTCAAGAACATATCTACTCTGAACTCGAACGATTTTTCAAAGAGTGACCAAAATTGCTCCAGTTCCCTCTCTTGTTCATTTTGTTGTATGTTCATCATCTCTAAAGCTGTACCCTAGGCAATGACTTCGACAGCTTTCAAACGACCCTAAAACATGAATATAGATCGTGTCCTTGAATTTTTTGTTAGTAAAAAGGTGGGATGAAGTAAAGCTGGTTTCTCAGAGCATCTATCGGTATGTCTATTCCACTAACTTTAGTTCAATATCCAACTGCTGAAACAATCAAATGATTCTGGATCGATCTTCCACTCTTCCACGCGTTGAATCAAAATAGTATATTTCGAAATCAATGTGTTTGGAGTGAGTACTTCACACACTGAAAAATGTTCCTGGCGCACTAATTTTACGCACATGATTTCGAAATAGTATATTTCGCACCGAGTTCATGAGGTTGTAGCTTGCTTTCGAGCGATTCGTTTTCGGCCCGAGCCGCAGGCGAGGGTCGAGATAATCGTTCGGAAGCGGGGAACTTCATGAGCGAGGCGCGAAAGTTATTTTTCGTAATTTTGTAGGCACCCAAACATTGGAAAATTGCGAAAAAATATTTTTCGCAATTTTCCGATGTTTGGGTGCCTACAAAATTGCGAAAAATAACTTTCGCGCCTCGCACATGAGGTTCCCCGCTTCCGAGCGATCATTCCAACCCTCGCCTCCGGCTCGGGCCGAAATCCGATCGCTCAGAAACGAGCCACAACTTCATGAATTCGGTGCGAAATATACTATTTTTGTAATCATGTCTGTAAAATTAGTCCGTACAAACCATTTTTCCGGTGCTTAAGGCACTACGCACGAACTTCACGCAAATCGAATTGCCAAGAACAACTAACAGAACGACTTCGATAGTTCATGCACTGTCGGAAACCTTACACACTCGAGTAACTTTTCACGCACTGTTGAGATTCCTTACGCACGAGCGCCAGCGAGTCTCTCTCGCAAACGCTCAAGAATCTCAACAGTGCGTAAAGCTGTTACCCTCGTGAGTGAAGATCTCCGGCAGTGCGTAAAGAGTCGAAGTCGTTCCGTAGTAGACTATCCTCAGCGTTGCATCCGCAAATGATCGTTCCAAGATCATGCAGTCACTAAAGACAATTTCTCGTATCTCTGTAATCTCAATGATTACATTCAAGGCACACTCATTTCAGTCCTATTATCTAACTACATCTATTCGCTATCTACGAATATTATCGCAAAAGGCTTATTCTAAGCATACAACTATTCTAGTAAAAAATGACAATTTTCTCTTAACAATCGCTAGACGAGTATTGAAAGATGAATTTGAGCTACCTTGGAATCAAAAACGATATGAAAGTACGTTTACACATGTCTGAGTGATGATATTTGTTTAGGGGGAGGTGCACCCTTGATTTTGAAGTCTGGCCTAAAAAATCATGGGGGGGGGGGGGTTTGAAGTCTGGCCTAAAAAATCATGGGGGGGGGGGTCTGAAAATCCGGATTCATATGTATTTGGGAGTCTGTATTGTCGGGCATGTATGGGGACGTCGTCAGTTGTAGGAATCCTATGTTTGATAACGTCTGTAGTCGTGAGTTTTTCACCTGGTAAGTGAAAAACGTCGGCGTAGCGGGTGACCCAAACCTCGGCTAACTGTCTTTCTTTTGCTTCGAGCAGATCTAGTCTCAGTAACGAAATAATCTTCTCTGCCCCAGTCACTCCGTCATCATCGACTCTGGAAATCCATATCTCCTGTAATAAGGTTTTCTGAACACTCATCCCATGACCGTTAAATTTTTCATAACCGCAATTATAACCCCAAGGGTTTTCTCGTGTCGACGGGCTTACGGAGTTCGTTCCCGTGGACTGTTCCTCAAATGGTTCCGGAATATGTGTATACAGTTCATTTCTATCCCCTGTGTCGGGTTCAGACGCATCCTCTTCATGAATACTGAAAATATCTCTTGAAAAATCATCTCCGTTTCTTTCGGAGTCTATTACTGTAGATCCTAAACCCGTTTCAGATTCTACTTCTTCATACAACTTCTCACAAACATTGTTTTCGCAATTCCCACATCAACTCTCAAATAAAATAAAATCCTCATTGTCCCTCACGCCAAATATACTATAACACCTGTCACATGTGCTTGAGAATTTAAAGGTTCTTGAATCTTCTTCAATGACCCGTATATCTTCTTCCATTATATTCGTGTAATGATTCCCTTGAGAAAAATCTCTCAATATAACATCTTGATTCATCGTAGAATCCCCGGAATCTCCCGTTATCATTCCAAATTCTTGTCCTTCGACTATTGAAATTGTTTCACATCCTTCGTGCTGAGTGCCTTGTACAATATCGATTGAAATTTCGTTGTTCTCTGCATCATTCTTAGTGAGTCTGATTGGCGTAGTGATTCTAGTTGTAGATATTTCATCAACCTCGTCTCCCGCGATGATTATTTCTCCCGGTCCGTGATGATTTATAAGTGAACTCCTCGTCTCATAGGATTGGTCTTCTTGAATGTCCATCCCGTCACGACAGTTCCCTTTATGATTCATATCGAGTGTTTCTTGGTTGACGTTGAAAATCGCATTGCTTTGTAGTAATTCTTCTGGAAAATGTTCTTGATAAAATTTGTTCGGTTTTTCGTCGAATTTTATTAGTTCTTCCTGATTATCTGAAGGGGGAATGTAGTGTACGCGTGAGTTATTTTCGAAGAAAAAAATCTGATCATCGATCTCAACATTATTCTCAGGATAATTGATTTTCGCGTTCGTTTTTCTAAAGGAATCGCTGTCAAGAATCCCTGATTCCTTAATTGGGAAGTTTTCATCAACCACACAGAATTCAATAACGTGGTCGCTGAGATTCATCTCGATTGTCCCCAATGTTCTTATATGTTCAGGAGTGATTCCTTTCAATCTGATGATTTTATTGTCAATAATTTGAATATTTTGTGGGAGGACGTTGATTTTGATCAGATTTGGTCCGGCGCCCGTGTCTAACATGAAGGTTGATGGTTCAGTGGATTCGAACATATCCAGATTGATCCTTGGGGCACCATTTGTCTGATTTGAATGCACAGTTCTGGTTATTATGCGGTTGTTTCTCGACCAGTTGGAGTGCTCGGGCGAGGAGTCGGCTGAGTCTCCCGGCTCACGCACGGTTGAGGGAGACCAGAAGCGTTTCCCGGATTCACTCTACCGTTGCGTACGTCATTTTGGAATTCAAAGCAATCTCGTTTATAATGTCCGACCCTTTTACAGTAATAACATTCTATCCGATTGTCGGTATTCCTAATAGGAGCGCCACCTTGAGAATTGTTCGTGGATGTGGTTTCGGTGTTACGAGAATGAGTGGGGTCAAAATTTCGAGATCCCGCATAACCTTGATTGGACTGATTATATGCAGAATTTGAGTGTGTATATATTCCATAATTATTCTGCGATCTATTTACATTATTATTGTTATTGTAATTCGTGGGATTCATGTCTGTACGCGATGAATAGACGTTACTCCTCCCGTATTCTGTAGACTGTGTAGTAGGTGTGTAATTTGTGTTCATTGGTCGAGGTCTATATTCCGTGTAAGTTGGTCGCGATATATTCCGGTCGAAACCGTTTCTATCTCCGAAATTTGATGTTTTCATGAAAAGTGGAAAACAGTTCATCAAGAAATGTCCGGGTTTGTTACAGAATTGGCAGAAAATTGGTGGCGGGCTGTTGGTGTTTTCGACAAAATGGATTTTCCTAGGCTCTCTCGAAGTTTTCATCTTGATTTCGTCTCTTCTCTGAAATTCATCGTTATCGCTACATGCAAATTCTCTCTTGATCTCAAAAGCGAGCTCTTGTGCTACCTTGAAATTACCGGGCGTGCCGACTCTGGCCCGTATCTCCCAACGTAATCCGCGGAAGAAGAATTTCAGACAGTCTTAAGATAATTCATCTATGAAACTGCTGAGATTTTCGATCCGTTTCTCGCGTGTTCCTGATTTTATGATTTCTTCTTCTATTTCTCTCAATCGGTTCAGATAAACTATGACTGATTCATCGGACTTTTGTTTGATTTTTGCCAAATCTCCAGTCCATTCGTGAAAGGTTTTGGGTGAACCAGAAGCATTTTCAAAAAGTGTCGCGGTCTCATCAATTGTTTCGAAATTTCGACCACTCAGACATTTTAGTGCCTCGCCATATAATTTCATTCGAATCAGTTTTGTTAGTTCATTCTCTAAATAACTGGGCAGTATTTCTTTAGCATCATGACATCCATCTAAAAATTGTGTCAGATTGATATTTTGACCATTGAATCGCGGGATCAAATCAAGAGCATCCTTGATTGAAATACCTCTTACTTCAGGCAATTTGCCCTATCGGTTGGTAGTCATGTTTTTGTAATCACTAAACATTGTAGAAGTACTGTGTTCTGTTTTGGGGTCGAGGAGATTCTTAGCTTTTGAATCTGGGTGATTTTCGAGTTTGAAATCGAAGCTGTTAACTTTTGGTTTTGGCTCGAAAGGTTTGTTGTCGAGAAATTTGTTCGTAGCTTCTGCGGTTATATATTCCGCGGAAGTTTGTGTAGACTCTTTTAAATCCTCCAATATAATCTTATCTCGCTCACTCTCCTCGGGATATGTAGGTATGATTCGTGAACCAATGATCTTTTTCTTCGCAAAACAGTACAATTGGTGAATATCGTCACCCTCGTTATGTTGCTTCACAATCTCCTCGATATTATCCGGATTATTTAGATATTCTGTAACCCTTCCCCTCTCAATATCTTCCGTTTCTAGGAGGATTGTGAGTGTTATGATGAGCTGGTCTGGTCTCAGGGTCTTCTCAGAGTTTGTAATCGGACTCAATGTTAAGATTGGGTTATTCGTGCGTTGATGCTCGTATAATTGGAGTGGTGTACTCGTAACTCTTGCGTCTGTCTGTGTGTCTGGATTTGTAATTGTCTGGGGTGGAATTTTGCTCTGAGTTGGTTTGGTTCCTTGTTGCAAAGTAGGATTGAATAGAGGTGGCCGGATCAGGGGTTTGGTTGGTTTTGGGATTCCTTGAGGGGTGTCAATGTCGGAGTGATCGTTGACAATTGAACTCGAATTTACCGTAACACCACCCTTATTTCTATATGTTAAGAACTTGTCTTGGAATCATAAAGCTTTCCGTTGTTGGCCCTTTTCATCTTGACGAAAATCTGAATCAATATTATGTGTAGCTAAAGTTCTGTCAATCTGAGTTTCGAGTGATTTCAACTCTTTGTCTAATCTTTGCAAATCTGTATTGGGACCACCGTTTTCAATGACCGCATTATACTGTAATTATTGGTTCAAATATCTATTCAACAAAGTATCTCCTTAATCGACCTCGTTTGTTGGTTCACGATTTTGGGAGCCGCTGATTTGAGAAAGAGGAATATTTTCAGATTTTTCGAGTCGATCAAAATTTGACATTTTTGAACATTCGGTGGTATCTAATGTTTTTAAACATTTCCGATTTCTTCACTTTTGTTTCCTGGCCGATGCACCAGATTTTCATATTATAAATAATACCACTGTTACGGAACAGTTTGACTACTCCCAGGCAAACTTGGTATAATGTTCACTTGGATTCCATTGTTGGGGAAAAATTAAACTGGCGAATTTCCAGGATAACAGGTACCCTTTCCTGCTGATTGAGAATCGGGAATTAAGGACTATCCCAAGTATGGTTCATCAGGATGTTGGATATTTGGAATTTGTCAATGCCGTCTTGCTCTATCATTCAAGAGTCGAGAGCTAAAGACTATTCCAAAAAGCGGGCTTGGGAACGTTGGATATTCAGAATTCTCGATGTCGTCTTGCTTTATCATTTAAGAGTCGAGAGCTGAAGACTTTTCCGAAAAGCGGTTTTGGGAATGTTGGATATTCAGAATTGTCGATGCCGTCTTGCTCTATCATTTAAGAGTCGAGAGCTAAAGACTATTCCAAAAAAGGGCTTGGAAATCTTGGATATTCAGAATTGTCGATGCCGTCTTGCTCTATCATTTAAGAGTCGAGAGCTAAAGATTTTTTCAAAAACGGGTTTTGAAAACAGGAATGGGAGGATGAGATTCTGCAACTCTAACTGCTGGGAGAAAATCGAACAATGCCGTACTTGATTTGTTGTCCCTATTTTCGAGGCATTAGCTGAACTAATATCCTCCGGGATTGGTGTGAGTGAAGAAATCGGATCGTTATCTATGTCTAGATTACACTTGAATGAATTCATACAACTATTAAGAATATGTTCCCCTCGTTCAACTTCGGATTACTCTCACTTTGATTCATTTGACACTTCAATCATTGAACTTTCTAACTTGGAATATTGTCTGGGAACGATACTTTATCGATCCATATGAGATTCGTTCCGATGGGAAAAATAATGGAATCTTCCAGAAAGTGATTGATTTGGTAAGACGTGAAAATTATTGGTATACGTGGATTATGAGTTGAATGTCGTGGATTGAGAGTTACTATATCTTGTATATGGTATTGTGATGTACCTAGTGTATAGCGTATTCTCGTATAATATGCCGTGAATATGATGATACTATATAATCCGTATGATCTCTGAATTATTCCCTGTATATCAAAATATTCACGAGTGGAATTCGATGGGTGAAATCAGCTTTCGGTAAAATTATTCGTAGTGTAACGATAATTTGAATTACTCACCTAGTCATGCTGAGGTATGGTAGATATGGACTTGAATATTGATGGTATCAGATAAAGCACTACTCTAATCACCTTGTACTTCAGTTTATTCACTCGATAATTCAATATGGTAACTCTGACAAAGTTCTCACAATGTTGATTCTGGTGTTTTCTCAAGTTCGGAAAATTTGGCTTTTTGAACGGATATTTCTCTCTATGTAAGACAAAACACTCGCCACTCATATTTCTCCACAGTTAATTGAAACTTTGTAACACCTTGGGACTCACTTACTAAACAGTTGAGAGTTAGACGACGAGATCCGAGACTGATTGACGTGAGAACTAACCTCGATAATGCAGAAAAAACTATAGTTAAGGTCATTGAAATTGAGATAAATGAGTGATGAAAGAAGATACGAGGAAAAAATGAATACTAAGAAAAATTTTCCATTATTTTTAGAGTTATCCTTTAGAGGAAGCTTTTAAGAGAGATTTGGGCCTTCTAGTCTGAGGTTTTTTTAACAATATCCATCGTTTGGTTGAGACGGAATTTCGATGCAGTGGGTTTAAAAAGGGTCAAAATGAAATTTTCGGTGGAAATTTCGATTTATTTCGGTATTAGACAATCGATAGGTAATGCAGGAAAAACCATAGTTAAGGTCATTGAAATTGAGATAAATGAGTGATGAAAGAAGGTACGAGGAGAAAATGAATATGGAGGAAAAATTCCCATTATTTTTTGAGTTGTTCTTTAAAGGAAGCTAGAGAGATTTGGGCCTTCTAGTCTGATGTTTTTTTTAACAACATCCATCGTTTGGTTGAGACGGAATTACGATGCAGTGGGTTTGATAGGGGTTAAAATGAAATTTTCGGGTAAAATCCTGATTTTTTCGGAAATTCGAGATTTGTGAAGACTCAATAAAGTTTCGATAGTAACCAATCGATAGATAATGCAGAAAAATCATGGTTTAGGTCATTGAAATTTTGATAAATGAGTCATAAAAGAAGGTACGAGGAAAAAATGAATATTAAGAGAAATTTCCCATTATTCTTCGAGTTATTCTTTAGAGGAAGCTTTTCAGAGAGAATCGGGCCTTCTAGTCTGAGGTTTTTTTAACAATATCCATCGTTTGGTCGAGACGAAATTTCGATGCAGTGGGTTTAAAAAGGGTCAAAATGAAATTCTTCGTGGGAATTTTGATTGTTTCGAAAATTTGAGATCTTTGAAGATTTTATAAAATTTCGGTATCAACCAATCGATAGATACTGCAGGAAAAACCATAGTTTAGATCATTGAAATTGAGATAAATGTGTCATAAAAGAAGGTACGAGGAAAAAAGGAATATTTAGAAAAATTTCCCATTATTTTTTGAGTCATTCTTTAAAGGAAGGTTTTTAGAGAGACTTGGGCCTTCTAGTCTGAGGTTTTTTCAACAATATCCATCGTTTCGTTGAGACGGAATTTCGATGCAGTGGGTTTAAAAAAGGTCAAAATGAAATTTTTCGTGGGAATTTTGATTTTTTCGAAAATTTGAGATCTGTGAAGATTTTATAAAATTTCGGTATTAACCAATCGATAGATAATGCAGAAAAAACCATAGTTCAGGTCATCGATATTGAGTCAAATGTGTCATAAAAGAAGGTACGAGGAAAAAATGAATATTCAGAAAAAATTCCCATTATTTTTCGAGTCATTCTTTAAAGGAAGCTTTTTAGAGAGATTTGGGCCTTCTAGTCCGAGGTTTTTCAAACAATATCCATCGTTTGGTTGCGACGGGATCTCGATGCAGTTGTTTCAAAAAGGGTCAAAATGAAATTTTTGGTGGAAATTTTGATTTTTTCGACAATCTGAGATCCGTGAAGATTTAATAAAATTTCGGTATTAACCAATCGATAGATCTTGCAGAAAAAATCATAGTTCAGGTGACTCAATTCGTGGTGAGACCGTGTGAGAAAATAGTACATATCGATACAAGGGCGTAAAACATTTTATTCGCGTCCGAGTGATGGGTTTCCGGCCCGAGCCGCAGACGTGGGTCGGAATCATCACGAGGATGCGAATAATAGGTTTTACGGCCGTGTATCTAACTATACTTTTCGATAAACTGTGAGTAAAAGTCGACAAACTGTGCGCAAAGTGCACTTTTACGCACAGTGTATCGAAAAGATATTTATGTATTAAGAGTCGACATTTGAGCTGTTTTGCTCTAAAAACCCCATGGATCAAATTTGACTGGGAGCTGAAAGCTGCTAAATCACTGGGCTCTTAGAAATTGGATTCTGTACAACTTGTAGAAAGCCAAAAATTGATATAGTGAACAGTGAAAGAGAAAGCGTGTCCGATAGAAAACAACACACACACACGGACAATGGGGTGAAAAGATGAGTCACTGACGGATTTGGAAGGCCATTAGGAGGAAAAGTGTTACCTACAATTGATAGATTCTGGCGAGAGAAAGAGAATGATCTGAGGCTTTTTCAGATAAACGGAATTTCGTTGAAGGAAATATTGGTTTTAGTGGAATATTTGATCAACATTTTGCTGGGGTGAAAACAAAGCTTTCTCTTTAGAGGGAGCAAAATGGATATTGGAAGAAATTTTAGACTATTTTTTGCCCTATTTCTTAGAGAAAGCTTTTGAGAGTGATTTGGGTCATCTTGTCTAAGGTTTTTTCGATGATATCTATTGCTTGGTTGAAACGGAATTTCGATGCAGCGGGTTTGAAAAGGGTCAAAATGGAATTTTTGGTAAAAATTTTGATTTCTCCGAAAATGTGAGATCTGTGTAGATTGAATAAAAATTCCGTATTAACCAATCGATAGATCATGGAGAAAAAATGATAGTTTAGGTGATTAAAATTGAGACAGATGAGTGACAAAGGAAGATATTAGGAAAAAATGGATATTGAAAGGAATTTTCAACTATTTTTTGACTTTTTTTTCAGAGAAAGCTTCTGAGAGTGATTTGGGTCATCTAGTCTAAGGTTTCTTCGATGATATCTATTGTTTGGTTGAAACGGAATTTTGATGCAGCTGGTTCGAAAAGGGTTAAAATGGTATTTTTGGTGAAAATTTTGATTTTTTCAAGAATGTGAGACCTGTACGGATTAAATAAAAATTCCGTATTAACCAATCGATAGATCTTGCAGAAAGAATCATAGTTTAGGTGACTCAGTTTGTGGTGAGAGTGTGTGAGAAAAAGATATTCATGTATTAAAAGTCGAAATCTGAGGACTTTTGGTTGAAAAAGCACATGGATCAAATTTGAGTGGAAGCCGACAGGTGCCAAATCACTGGGCTCTCAGAAATTGGATTCTGTACAACTTGTAGAAAGCCAAAAATTGATAAGGTGAAGAGTAAAAGAGAAAGCGTGTCCGGTATAAAATAACATACACACACACACACACACACATACAAACACGAACAAAGGGGCGCAAAGATGAGTCTGTGACAGATTTGGAGAGGCATTAGGAGAAAAAGTGTTACCTACAATTGATAGCTTTTGGCGAGAGGAAGAGAATGGTTTCTGGCTTTTTTAGATAAAAGGAATTTTGTTGAAGAATATGTTGATTTTAATGAAAGATTCGATCAAATTTTCGTAGGGGTGAAAACAAAGCTTCCTCTTCAGAGAAAGCAAAACCTCCATTTGTAGCAATCTTCAGGACTCTTGCTCTAGCAGAAAACCTCTTCATAAAAAGAGCAGGAAAATTCTGCCTTTGTCCACGTGCAAAATGGCGAGACTGAGATCCCAAGCGTTTTTATTTGAAGAAAATTCAATTTTTCGGCCCACCCTGATGTTCAAGTCCTTCAAATCTCCATATTACCAAGAGAGTCATTGAGAGATGAGTCCACCCTCGACTATGACGCATGTTCGTCTTATTATTCCATGCCTCCCATCGACTGTTCGCGGTAAGATGAGGTGGTAGACGTTTGACTAGAATTTGAAATCCAAGAGAATATCCCAGCGAATACATGTGCTCACTGTCTCATTATCTCACGATAAATTCATTGAATACAACCCATAACGAGTATTGTTCACAGAGTTACATAATGATTAATTTTCACAAGCAGGTGTCATGTCCATCGGGAGAAACACTATCCTTTGCGTCACTATCTTTCGAGGATGGGGCACCGATGTTATTTCTAAAACCGAAGAGAAATCCCAAAATACTTCTCGTTGTTTTGCAGGGTTAGTATTGTAAAAGAAGCTGTTATACTACATGCTGCAGAATCTAAGTATGATCAATGTTTATCTCTACCTCCATGTGATCTCGATCGTTCAACACCGAATGATCAAAGACAGGTGAGATGGTTAATCAGACCTCACTATGGTCTCTACTAGAATCAGGAACCTATCGAATACAACAAGTTGCAAGAATGTTTCGAAGAGGCTCTCGTGAGAGGATGCAGTGTCGATACGGACGTTCTCCTCTTAATCACTGGAGCAGAGAGAAATATGTGGATACCGCAACTAGCTCCTACATTCGCTAGAACATGTGAGAATGTATACCCCTTCAATATTCATGACGTATTCGAAGTTCCTGACGGTTTTCATCAAACACCTGAAGTCATTTCCGACTCTTGTGAATTCCACAACAATCAAATCTTTGTATGGGCTCTTGAGAATGTATATTATCTTGCCTATGTAACGCCAGCGCGTGGAAACAGAGGAAATGAAGATGATATATAGTTTTGGAAGACCACCTCATAATATCTAGCGAAATCTTCCCGAGAAGTATAAGAAGAATATTTGTAACAGGCTCTACTCGGTACTACGATGAACGTCGACTTTTTCGGAGGTGGTGTAGGAGAGGGTTTGAGCTACTTCGACGATAAATCGTACATCTCATCAGACCGGAGTATGAGTAATGAGTAGAAAAAGTTGGATCACAGGCTTTTCTTGCAGGGAGTTTCGATTGGAGGAGTCAAGCAAAAAGTCTCCCCTTTGGGTCGGTTTACGAAAGATGGTTTTAGATCTCTGAAGAATGAACTGGAACATCTACGCTCTGACTTTGTTGGAATTCGATCCGAGTTGGAGAAGGATAACGAAAATCTGCGGAAGACAACAGAAGTAAATCCAAACACGTCAATGTCCAATGCCTCACATGTGTCCAACTGGAGTTCGTTGATGAGAAGAATACAAGGAACAATTACAGACTTGGACGAGAGTTAGACGACAAGGTGTTAGTATTGTTGATCTATCCTTGCTGAAAACGTCAAACATCCTGGCAAAGGAAACATGAGTGGTAAGTACAGCCGTGAGAGAATCCAACCAGTGAAGGAGTTACATGCACCGGCTAGAAAAAATTCCCCTCGTAGGAAGGTTTTGGTGGAGGATATGAATGACTCATGGCAAATGGATTTAGCAATGATAATGAATTAGCGTAGATCGAACAAGAGTTTCAAGTACATTCTGATCGTCATTAACGTATTCCCAAAGTATGGATGCGCTGAAATAGTCAACAATAGAACGAGGAAAGATGTAATCAGAGCCTTTGACAGGATGCTCGATCGTGACCATAGTGCTCCAACGAATTGACAAGCTGATAAAGGGAAGGAATTTCACAATAAGGATTTTCTTGATCTAGTTCAACGCAACGGGATGAATTTCTATTTCACTCAGAGCGTACTCAAACCCCCAGTCTGTAAACGTTCCGTCAGAACAATGAAAACTCGTTCATACAGGATATCCTCATTGAATGGTAATTATAAGTGGGTTGATATCCCACAGGATGTGGGGAATGAGTATAACCGCACCAAACATCGCTTTATAGGTTTGAAACCTATCTAAGTATATGAGAAATTTCCCAAGCAGAGGGAGTACATTGAAACCAGGGGCCCCCGACTCTTATGGGATCCATGGCCAGCCGGTAATTAGTTCTTGTCCTACTCACTTGTCTTATAGGAGCCACTGTCACGCTTGTGATTGGTCAAAGCGTCTTGTCCCCGCCCACCACGAGAATAAGAAAGTTGGTGGTTGAATCCGTTAGGTCGTGAGTTGTTGAGCCGAGGAAGAGCGAGAGGGGGGGCGTAGGAACAGACCACGTAGAATGTAAGTGAATCATGTTGCTTATATGAGGAAAAATCCCAGAAACTTGACTCCTGCAGTCTTGTCACCATCATTTGGGCTCTGTGGTGTGTAATGAGGCCTTATCAGTCAAATTTTCTTTGTTCGGATGTCCTAAAAGTGGACATCAAAATTGAGATCGATTGGTGGATGTAGATGGATACTAGAGAAGATGATGTGCGAGAAAACACGCGAAAATTGAGGAATTGACGTGTCACTTGGACCAACTCTCGAAATTGGTTAAGCTCTCACGGTTCTAGCATACCATAGGCGGATCTGTCACTTTGCAGGTATGTTTCTGAAAGTTGAGACTCTTCCACGCTCATTCAAGTATTTTGAAAGGATCCCTAATGCTCACCCAATGAATGAAAATTCAGGAACGAATTTTCCAAACATTTCCAAAATGTGGCGTAAGATTTTGTTTTGTGAGTCGTTTGGCTAATTTTTTCAGATGATCCACATTCGAGATTTCGTTTCTGGAGCCCTCAAAGAAGTTGTAAGAAAAATTCCAAAGATGTGCATGGCAATTTCCCATATATTCACTTTAAGAGGCCAAAAGTCAGTAGTTTCTGGTATTTCCTTTTATACCTCTTGAATAGTGGACGATATCAATAATTAACTTTCCCTTGATGTCTCGCTGTTTCAGGAAGCGTTGCACCTTCAGGAAAAATGACCCACGGATACATTTCACGCGTGAATCTAAGAAGCGTCGATTGATTGAGCGTGCGTAAGTTTCATGTATTGTGACAACCATAAACCCAAAATTTCGATATTCATTCCTGAAAAGTTTAAAATGTGATTTCGTACCAGTTCCTATGAAGTGATTTTGAGTATGCGCGTCTACAAGCCGATAATATCACTCACTGTTTTCTCTAGTCCATCTGAGTCTTGCGAGCTCTTTGACTTATATATAGAAGAGATATATAGGAAGACATACATATATGGGTCAGATCAGTATATTTCGGCAAATCCGTGCGCACGACCCCCGCGGATCTTCTCGCCAATTTTTACATGAAAATAGGCACCAAAAATAGTACCTTCCCAGAGTTTCAGCCTACTAAGAGAATTTTTACGCCCGCTAGAATTTTTTGAAGTTTGAAAAAAGGCCTTTATTTAGCGTTTTTTTTTTAAATTGCCATATTGACCGGAAACATCGTAGCGAGGCGTGTGAGGTCGCATCTTTCTCGTTTTGATGTCAACTTTGAGAAAACGGATATGCAAGACTCTCAAAACCAAATACGTTCAGTCTACACGACGATACGTAAAGTCACTTTTTCTCGATTTTTAGACCATTTTGAAATGGACGCTATTCCGACGCATCTGAATCTTTTTCCATTGAACTCAATTAGTTTTTATCATCTCGATAACCCCTACAATTTGCGCTCTTGCACGTCCAAATCGGATGATTTTGACCCGAGTTATGTCCATTAGAAGATGGTTAGTTATCGGAAAATGCCCAATTTGTCAAGCTCGCCAAATCCATCGCCCTCCACCAATCGACTTCAAACTTGACACAGATATTTTTTCAAGTATCCCAAACATGTGGAAAAAGTTTCGCGCTGTGTTTCGGCCTTCCGTATGAATTTTACAAACACCCTCATTTTTGCGGATTTTCGTCTCATTTTAGAAGCGGTTGCCGCTCTCTTCCTGCGCATGCGCACATCTGTACTGCTTCGAGAGTATCCTCATTTGATAGCCCTTGCAATTTCCTTCAAAATGACTTCTTGACAAAGTCTTTTTGATGCAACCGACCAGAAATTCAGCTATTTTAAGGCAGAAAGAAATCACGACTACCCAAATGGCAAGCCTCGTCCACTTCTTGTCACCCTGGAAAGCTGTGAGTCTAGGTACTTCCGGCACTTCGAGCTTTTTCCTGCCTTAGAATAGCTAGATCTCTGGTTCAGTTGCATCAAGACGACTTTAAGAGGGGGTCATCCTGTAGGAAATTGCAAGGGCTATCAATTGAAAATACTCCCGAAGCAGTACAGATGTGCGCATGCGCAGGAAGAGAGCGGCAACCGCTTCTAAAATTACGCGAAAATCTGCAGAAATGAGGGTGTTTGTAAAATTCATAGCTCCAACGGAAGGCCGAGACACAGCGCGAAACTTTTTCCACATGTTTGGGATACTTGAAAAAATATCTGTGTCAAGTTTGAAGTCGATTGGTGGAGGGCGATGGATTTGGCGAGCTTGACAAATTGGGCATTTTCCGATAACTCACCTTCTAATCTTCTAATGGACATAACTCGGGCCAAAATCATCCGACTTGGATGTGCAGAAACCCAAATTGTAGGGTTTCTTAAGAAAAAAAGAAAATAATGAAGTTAGATGGAGAAAGATTCAGATGCGTCGGAATAGCGTCCGTTACGAAATGGTCTAGAAATCGAGGAAAAGTGACTTTACGTATCGTCGTGTAGACTGAGCGCATTCGGTTTTGAGAGTCTTGCATATTTTTTTCCTGAATGTTGGCATCAGAACGAAGAGAATGCGACCTCGCACGCCTCGCTACGATGTTTCTGGTCAATATGGCAATTTTGTAAAAAAACGCTAAAGAAGGCCTTTCTTGAAACATCAAACAATTTCAGCGGGCGTGAAAATTCATTTTCGGACCTGAAACTCCGGGGAAGTCCTATCTTTGGCGCCTCCTTCCATGTGAGAAATTGGCATAAAGATTTGCGGGGGTCGTGCGCACGAATTTGCCAAAGTATACTCCCCTGACCCATATATATGTGTGTGTGTGTGTGTGTGTGTGTGTGTGTGTGTGTGTGTGTGTGTGTGTGTACGTTTATACAAAGAAAATTCTATGAAATTCTATCCAAAATTTTGTGAAATTTATTCAATCAATTCTGAAAGTTCTTTCTGCCATCTAATTCTGTGATTCATTAACTCTATAGTACGTGTGGTAAAACTCTAAAATTCACTGAATTATTTTCAGTATATAATCTTACAAAGTTCAAGCTTTTGTAGAGTTGTATGTAAAATAGATTCCTTCAAACTAACTAATGGTTATAATACAAATCAAGTTGGAATGTAGTTATTTCGACTCATTTTGATGAAATAGAGATTTTTTATCAACGATTTTGATAGAATTGTCTAAAAAATTATTTCATTGTGAAATACTGTAAAAAACCTAATATATCGTCAATTCAAGGTGATATATGGGTAATTTCGCCAACTGGAAAAAGGCATGGTATGCAAGGCTATACGCTCCGTCTGTACCAAAATGCTTGTCCTCAATGCTCAAACATGGTCCCAATAGTGCCAAGATTCAGTCTGAAATATTACTTAGGACCTACCTATCCAATGAAGGTTTCAGAATCATGGAATGATAGGCTTTTCGTAAAAGTAATCGCGTGGTTTTCACTACCATCGGCAGCATTCTTCAGACTCAAAAGACCCTATCGTAAAAAAATTTTTATAAATCATCGAACACCATCCCGTTATACTACACTATCATACAACCAGACGCAGATAGGTGTGCCTATCGATAAAGAAGTTTCAAGGAGGTGTTTCCAATGGGAACCCGTGATTCGATCTTTTTTTAGTTTTCGCATTCACGCAGCGTTACCCAAAAGACCTATCCTCTTTTCGCTATCGGAACCACGAATTATTCATCGTCTGAGTGTCACAAACAAAGTGCCTTGAGCCGAACGGGTGTGCCTATTGTAGAAGAAAACTAATCGCAACTGTGACGCGAGAAAAGTGTTGCGTGAATCGGTTAGGAAACACAATAAAATTGATCGCACAACGCAATCTGGACAGATGGCTCTTTCATTTATCTTTTGAAAGTTGGTTTTCATAGTGATGGATGATATAGATAAATGCGTCTTTTGAATTTCGACCTTGGGGATCCTGGAAACCCACTTATATGGTGAGATTCCATACGATCACGACGTTTTTGAAGTTTCCTTCGGTGAGGAAAAATTCTCAAACAAAATAGTATATTATGTATCGAGTACCGAAAATGCGTTTATTTAACAAAACGAGTGCTGTTACGCGGTAACAGCACGAGTTTTGTTAATAAACGCGTTTCCGGAACGAGATGCATACAGAATTTCATGCCTATCCATCGTGAAAGTCGCGCTTTCAACGATGGATGCCATAAAGTGTTGTATTTGACATTTGCTATATGATTTATGCGATAGATTGTTGAATTTCACATATCCCGTTGCAAAAAGCGAGTTCGTTCATAACAGTCCAGCATAACTTTGGACTAGGAATCGAATTATAAAAAATAAATATGCAACTCGGGTTATTATCATATTTGAAATGAAAGAGTATTCCAGACATTTTCCTCTAAATCCATCATTCCTTGAGCGATTGTCGATAGGGAGGAGAAACCCAGCGCATGGCATGAATCGAATTGAATAAAGCTGAGTGTGGAAGCGCATTCCAAGTCATATCGAGTCTGAGGAGTGGAGTTTGTAGGAAGTTCTCGAGACTCAATGCATTATTGTGAGATAATTGATGAAATTGTAGGATTGATTCTCTAATTATTACGACATACCCATGTTACTAAGAGTATTCCTGATTATTATATAATGCATCTTCTGGCCATCACTGTAGATTTATGTTAATTGTTATGAGAAATCATGTTGACCAGGGAGCGGGTTATTTTCGAATATTAAATGATTCTGTAGAGTGCAGTAACTGGACCTTGTTGTGATATTTGAATGAGATTAATTGAACAACTCATAGTCTGGCTTATTTGTCATCGCAGACACTTCTTGCCTTTGGAGTTGTTTCTAGGTCTGTTGATTCCAATTCCGATTCAACAAGGGTAGGGTTCTTGAAGTTTAGAGTTCATGGATGAGATCTTCCGAGATTCCGAAACAGCCATCAGCTATTTTTATTGCAATGTGAGACGTTGAAAACCTATTTTTCGTTTTGAAATTGATTCGTTTGCTGGAAAGTAGCTCAGACATCGTCAGGATCTCATTACACGGCATTTTCGATCACATATTCTAAAAGTTCAGACAATTTTACGTCGATTCCATTCAGTTAAATATCTTTCAAATTATCGTTTAATGCTGAGAAATGAGGTGGGAGGAGAGTAGAGGGAATACTTCCTCTAGCATTGTTTGATTGACGAGATGTAGATTTCCCAAAAGACCCTATCATAAAATTCGTGCACTCGAGGGTTTTATTACTCGTTCTAGCACATGAAACAAGAGAAACTATCGGTGGGTGATGTGCCTCAAAGAAAATTTCTTTTCCTCTGAATCTTAAGTTGGCGGAATTACCCATATCGTCGATATATGTCACCATTGACGAATATTACAAAAAACTCCAAAGATCTGTGGCTTTTCAAAGTGAATTTATCAGTGCATGAATAAAACACATGTCTTCGATCGGTTTCTAGAAAGTTCCATTTAATCATCTAAAAATCATCTTTTATTCATTATACTCAACTGAGATTTTCATTTGGAATAGTATTTGTTGGAATCGATGCAGTCTTGATAGATTGTAACTATGTATATAGTGTGATTAACAGGACTTCCCAGTTTCAATAAAAAATTACGGTGCATATCAATAAATCATCTTCAGAATGTACTGAAACTCTGAGGACCGAGTATGAATAGAGCCCTGACCGGGTGCTCGAGGATTCTGCCTTTTAGTCGGAAGTCAGCTCACAAAGCGAATAAATTGAAGTCCTCGGGGTTCCATATATAATCTTATGATTGTAATGGAATCTTGAATAAAATCGAGTATATATCTATATTCTCTTTGTGTGCTCATTGCTGTGGGTAATCCTAAGTGCCCCAAGTGCATGATGGACCCGACAGTGTAACTATATAGTTGGCATAATCGAACGATTGGATCTTACTGGTGATATATGGCAGGGTCCTGATCCCCTGGAATTGTTATCAGCAAGACCCACCGAAATAAAAGTTACGTGTGAAGCGGGTCAAGAATGTGCCCTGATCCACTGGATGGCTGTGCTTTACCGTAATAACCAACCTATAAGATTTCCTTGGAATTGATGGATGCCCTGATCCATTCATTAGTCTGAGAAAAAACTATAAAAATATAGAGATGGTACTATTGATCCCCAAGGAGGTGCCCTGATCCACCAAATTGGTTTGATAATTCATAGTCGATCACATCACCCTTGGAATTTGATCCTATCCTTTGTAGCATTCGATCACTTCCGATCAAGTCATGAACTTTGATATCCGGCTCTCCCCCTAGATCCAGAGCCGAATGGACTACGCATACCTCCGCCCAAATTACCCGAGGTATCGCGTCGGTCACAGTATGATAAATCCCACGTCAAAGCGACCTACGAAGAGGGGTCAACTCTCAGATTCTTCTTTGACCTCCTCCATTCGATTCTATGGACCAAAATAGGAACTTCGGACCACCTATGGGGTTGAAAAAAAATTTCTCCTCTCCATTGCACGCACATCCGTAAACAGACCGGAAATTCATCGTGTAGAAATCGATGCTCTTTTATTCACAAAAATGGGAATATTTCGAGTTATTGGATAGCTATTGATTTGCGGGTTGTGGCATCTGGAAGGGCATAAAAGAACGTATCGAAAATGTTGTCGGAAATTTCTTCTTTTTGATTCGGGGGCCTCCTGGAGGCTGAAAAGTGTTTTTCACTAACACGTTAATTCCTCAAAAAGCCATTTTCTTTATTTTCTGAAAATCAGATATTTGACGTGAAATGTTGCGTTAGGTTTCAGAGGAGTTTGGGGCGATCCAAGTGACTTATGAGCCATTCTTTGGAAATTTGATTCTTTCGGTTAAAGTCAAAGGCCATTTTCTGCGCATGCGCAGAAACGTAGACTTTTGGCGTCATTCCCAATGGGAAGCTGACGAAATTCCCTATGAAATGACTACCCGCAGAGTTGAAATTCATGCACTGAAACAGGATCTGCAACGATAGATCATATCGAATCGAAATCACATGAAAATCCAGGGCACGAGCGCCTGCTGAGGTGACACATTCACGAGATCTTTTCGGGACTCAATTTTGAGTACGAAATCACCCTGGAAAAAATTTGGACCACATGATTTCAACGTGAAATTGTCTGAACTTCCAAAATATGCTATGAAGAATTCATTCTAAGGTAAACCCGAGGTGCTACATTCAATTTTTCCCCAAAAAATACGATTTTTCACATTCATAATTGCAACAAATTGTATGTAGCACCTCGGGTTTACCTCAAACAGAATTTTTCATCGCATATTCTGAAAGTTCAGATAACTTTACGCTGAAACCATGTGGTCCGAATTTTTTTAGGGCGATTTCGTACTCAAAAATGAGCCATGGAAAGATCTCGTAAATGTGTCATCTCAGCAGGCTCCACGAAGGCGTTAATGGGCTGAATCTTCATGTGATTTTGATCCGATATGATTAATTGTTGCAGATCCTGTTTCAGTGCATGAATTCCAACTTTGCGGGTAGGCATTTTATAGGGAATTTCGTCAGCTTCCCATTGAAAATAGCGACAAACGTCTACGTTGGTGCCCATGCGCAGAGAATCGCCTTTTTCTAAAACCGGAGATATCAAATTTCAAAAAAATGGCTCATAATTCACTTGGATCGCCCCAAACCCCTTTGAAACCCATTCTTTTCGAAAGAACGCAAAATTTCACGTCAAATATCTGATTCTCAAAAAGTGAAAAAAATGGCTTTCTGAGGAATTAACGTTTTAGTGAAAAACACTTCTCTGCCTTCAGGAGGCCCCCACATCACAGAGAAGGGAAATCTGACAACGTTTTTGATAGGTTTTTGGATGCCCTTTCAGATGCCGCAACCCGTAAATCGATAGCTATCCAAAAACTCGAAACATTCCCATTTTTGTGAATAAAAGAGTATGGACTTTTACACGATGAATTTCCACTCTGTTCACGGATGTGCGCGCAGTGGAGAGGAGGGATTACCTTTGGACCTCATAGGTGGTCCGAAGTTCCTATTTTGGGTCATAGGATCGAATAAAAAAGGTTGAGAAAGAATCTGAGAGATGACCCCTTTCCGTCGGTGACTTTGACGTGGAATTCATCGTATTCAACTCAATTAATGACAAATACTAACAGAATGTGATCTCAATCCTCAATGAATATAACTAAAATGTATACAGAGAGTAGTTCTCATTATAATGGTACCTTCGCACACTATACTGGCATAATTCTGATTTATTTGTATACTACAGAAATGAGGAAAATTATTTGCAATCATCCATTATCCATACAGATATCGATAATATACTGTCATTCGACTCTGAATTCTACAAAAAAATACGTTAAAATAATTTATTTAACGATCAATAACGATCAAAGAGTATAGAATTGAAACAAGAGATCAGAAGCATGTAAGAAGGAGCGTGAGGCCAGTGTAGGTATGGCTTGTGGTGTTTGGATAGAGGCAACGAGACGAGTCAAGCATAGCTAGTGGGAGTGCATTCTTTTGTGTAGTCCAAGGGTTTATCTTATTCCCCGATTGTTGTAAGACCAGTGCACGGATGAATGGAAATGACGAGTCGAGCTGGTGGTCCCTTTCACTCAGTTAGCTGAACCGTCCTATATTTTCCGTCTCGAGCGAGAATAGTATAGGGGAGAGCGGGGTATGTCGGGCATAGCTAATTAAAACCCGCTTGGCAACTACGATTTTTACTTTAATCGGATCTGCGAGTGGGCATTCGACAGAGAAACATCTCAGGAATGATGGGATATTTTTTAAAAAATTTTTTCACTCGCACATTTTTGTAGAAATGCTATTTTCTAAACCTTAATCATTGGGGCACGATGGGCAATCGCGGGGTATAGCGGACATTCGTGTAGGGTATGATGGACACTCACGATTTTTAAGTAAAATGATAACACTACACTTACAGAATTGTTGTCATTAGCATATTTGAACATATTTCCACTTAATCTGATGCCTCAGGTCTATGACATGCCGTGAAATGTTGGTAAAACTCGATTATTCGACAAAAAGATGTCACAGCTCGGATCTCACTCGCTCGCACACACGAGTTTATGATGGATGGCACGAATCTGGTGGTCATATTATGTGATACAGCTTCTAATCCACCACCCACAGCATTGATAGCACTCACTTTTCACTCACATCGAGGTAAAATTATCAATAATATCGATAAACAATCACATCCGTCGTGCAGCGAGAGCAGAATATCAACAACACGAGGCGCCGCGAAGGTTAGGTTAGGTTGGGTGGCGCCACGCGGCTCATGTGCTGTGGCTGTATGTTGGAACTGGCCAACGCGCCCCGCTTTTTGTGTCCATCATACCCCGTTCCACTCATCTTCGTATTACTATTATTGCTCAAAAACTACTCATCGGATCACTTCGATTCAAATTGGAGATTAAAGCTAACGAAGAGAGCTACCGATGAGAGATGGGTAGCCAAGTATTTTCGATCAAATTGGCGCACGAACGGTAGAGTGCATACAGGCGTGACAAACGATATTTTACCTCGAATTTTGACCTACGCTTTTGAAGGGTCAAAACATATTGAAATTTCTTGTAACTCTCCAGGGAAAAACTAGGTGATACACTGATGCGAATTCATGAACATATGGATTTTTAAATATTTTTTTGTATTTTATAACTGGGGTGCCCAAATTTTCGAGCTGCCCACCATACCCCGCTCTCCCCTATGGATGAGCGGTGGCGACGAGTCGAGCGGCAGATGACTTCACTTGATCGATGAGGATCGACTTATATTTTCTATCTTGCCGGAGACCGATGTATTGATAGACGGAGGGCACGAGCTCAGTGTCAAGTATCTTCCATTTGGTGAGCAGGAGTCTCTCACATTTTCCATCGCACACGAAGCTGATAAATTTCTGGTATGATAAGGTGAGCCACAGTGAGTGTACGTATATTTTTTCGGGGGTCAAGGCATACGCATCAGACCAATTCTAGTGTTCAGCTTTTCACAAGGTCAACTTGATTTCCAACTACCTCTCATCACACGCACTTGGGACCCCTTCTTTACGAAAACTAGAGTAGGATCAGTCGCATTGAAAACATCGACGAGACAAAACTTACTTTGCGCTCCAGGTAACGACCTTCAGCCAGGAGGTAGTAGAGTCAGGTTAGTTACTAAAACTCGCCAATCATACATGTCTACTCTTTAACAACCAGAAACGTATGATTTATAGCAGAATCAGTAGATTTAGGATGATCCACCTCATTATCTCTCTCGTTACTCGCCCCCCATGGAACGCTATAGCCCACACCATTGCTTTAGTGTTAAGGGATGGATAATAACCAGAATCGACATATATGTATGAAGACGGGTTTGGCTACACTCGCGTGACCTTGGTTATGTATTGTAACATCGCGGCTCGCGCGCAGATTAATAGATGCACCATTTCAACGCTGGTGCAAGGTCATCTCTCGGTAGACCTCGATCTCTGGACATCATCGGGCACCCAACCGAGAATGACCCACGAATCGAGGACCTCGACTTGGTGTCAACCCGAGGGTCACCATGATGGACATCATCGGAGACCCTCGGGTTGAGATCAATGTCGTCTACAGGGAGATGACCCTGCAAAAGCTCAGCGTGGAAATGGTGTATAAGTCCACTGAGGTCCCTGTATAACATATCAATATGGAAAGAATTATGCAATATTATAAGTTAAAATTATAGTTTGATGAATGTAAAGAGGCGCAATTTACGTCACTTTCAAACCGTCATGGTATTTTGGACGACATAGTCGTAGAAACCAGATTTTTCTCGTTTTCCACTCGTATTAGCGCCGAGTATAGTAGGGGAACTATATATCCGTATTGACGCTAGTGGAAACAGGGGTGGGATGCGTAGTACTCACTCTCCCCCCAAACCCCTCCAGCCATGCGTAGAGCGCGCCGTGGCAAAGGCGAAGTCTGTCCGACTATCGTCTGCAGGTGTGTTAACAAGAGGGGCTTGAGGGGAGGGTAAGCACTACGCTTGTCACCCCTGAGGGGGAAGGAGTGAGGGGGAGGGGGGGGGGTCAACGAGCTCTGCCGGCTGTTGTAGACAGTCGGTTATATATTCTGATTTGTGCTCTTTCACATATTTATAGATTCATAATCTGTACACATTGAAATATCTCATTCTTCCCATATTCTGACGTTATACAGAAACCTCAGGATCGTGGATTGGATATACTTTGACTGGACATATTTTGACTGATTCCTTTAGAAATGTCAATCATACTATCCTTCCACTCAACGAAGGAATATCACGAATGGGTGAGGAAAGCATCCTCTCTACGACTGTAGATCAGCATCAACAACAATCATGACCTACAGACCATTATATATCACCCATGTCGATGGATCAAATTCTACTCAAGGCATGTAGGTGATCCAGGTGGCGCGGGAGTCAATTGTGCCCATGTATGAAATACTCCTCTTTATCACACCGCCCCCCCCCCTCTGCACCGCGATCTCGAGGAGATGAATTCGTGAATCTATACACGAGGCCACGCCAGCGGAACTATCTATTACAAACATCAGCTGCTCGGGCCTCCGAACCCACATTTCGTTTATCATCTTCACCTCCTGACCTTGAGCGCTCCACTGACTATGACGAACGAGAATAATGCGTAAGCATTGCATACAGATCATTCACTCAGTGACTAAGTTTTGCGAACAGCTGATGAGATGATGGGTATGTTCCAGGGCTTTCCGAGAAACGAAACGAAATATTTCGTTTCGTTTCTCAACGACCCCGGAACGTTTTGTTTTGTTTCGAATCGTTATTGAATAACGAAACGAAACTCACTGGAATTTCGTTTCGGTATAGAATAACGAAAGTGTAACGAAACTAAAAGAGTTTCGTTTCGTTTCATCCTACATTTAAGGATTGATATGAGAATTTCGTTTCGGTTCATTCCCTTTCGTTACAGAAGAAACGAAACATAATGGGGATCCAATAACGTTATTGGATAACGGAACGATATTATGAAACTTTCGTTTTGTTTCGGTTTTCTGTGAGTCTTAGGTGTTTGGTTTCGTTTCGTTTCGTTTCTTCTGTAACGAAACGAAACTCGCCTCAATTTCGTTTCGGTGGAGAATAACAAAAATTCAACGAAATTCAAAGAGTTCCGTTTCGTTTCATGCTACGTTTAAGGATTACATGAGAATTTCGTTTCGTTACAGAAGAAACGAAACATAATGGTGATCCAATAACGTTATTAGATAACGAAACGATATTATGAAACTTACGTTTCGTTTCTGTCCTCAATGAGTTCGAAGGGTTTGGATTCGTTTCGTTTCGTTTCTTCCGTAACGAAACGAAACTCGCGTCAATTTCGTTTCGGTAAAGAATAACGAAAATGTAACGAAACTAAAAGAGTTTCGTTTCGTTTCGTGCTACGTTCAAGGATCAATGTGAGAATCTTGAGAGAGGAGTCTCGTCCCATGAGAGAACAAATTGAATGAAATTGACATATATGATTTCGTTATTACATAACTAAACGAAATTATGACAGTTTTATTTTGTTCCCGTTTCCAATGAGTTGAAGACATTCGAATTCGTTTTATCTCGTATATGAGTAGTTCCGTGGGAACTTTCATATTTGAGAGTCGAAAATGTGCCAACCCCAAATCTCACTTCCGAGGGTTCTCGGATGGATTTTTCGACTTTTTGGAACATATAAAGCATAAATTAACTCGCGCACGAATGAACAAATTTTCACCCTGACATTTTGAGGTACGGCTCGGAACCTGACATTTGGCCCTAAAATTGATCCCACGGCCAAATGGGTTGAGCTACGGTCTTGAGGTTTTGGGGTTTCCATTTGGCCATCAGATACTTTGAGAAAAAAACTGACTAGGGACTCCGTAATCTCGCGTTGAAGGGTCGCACTAGTAGGGCACGGAACTGACCAAAAAACTTAGCAAATCCAGATTGGAATCCGAATGCCACTTGATTATTAGTTAATTTTGCGTCCATTGCGTATACGCAGAATTTTCACCACGAGGGCTGAAATCAGTGTTTTCGTTTCTCATCGTGGGAAACCAAATCTCCGCAACGAGGTGCGCACGCAATTACATATGTACCTACGTGCCGCGTAGGTACACGTTATGTGTCAAAGCAGGGATAAGTATAACTTTCGATCCATCGAATTCATCAAAAGAAGCTCTCCTGCATTCACGCGTGAGATGTGATCCGCCAAGGCGTTTTGATGATATCTAGCACAATTTATATTGTAATAGCCTGCGCTTGAGAGGATATGACGGAGTAATGATACGGCTTCATATGAATAATTATAACCTTTCTTGTGACTCTTCAAAACTGCAGTATATTTCTGTATTCTTCAATACTACTCTTTGCATTCTCACTGTATGGAACAGTATCGGATCAGTGGTCTTTTGAGAATAGTACATTACGCGTCGAGTATTGGGAACATTTTTTCCTTCGGGAATCCAGGCTGGACGCGGGCGAAGGCAACGTCCAGGTTCGTTTTTCCGCAGAAAAAATGTTTCCGCGCGAGACGCGTATGCAGTTTTATACGTCTGTACGCAGAAACAGCTTGTTTGTACGCATGGACGTATAAAGAATATTTCTACTATCGACTTCAATAATTTCAGAACTGCAAGGAGTAGATCTACTCTAAGCAACTTGTCACAAAGTCGATGAATTCTCTCCAAGATTGATGATTCTCTTCACATTATTGGAACATATCGAGTCGATCAATTTTGGTGTAAAATATCACGAAAAGTAAGAGAAAGCTTCGAAACTGTTCTGAATTCCTTGGAATTCTTTATGAACAAGTGGTTGCATCCTCTGTATCAGAAAAGTTGAGATTCTAAATAAATTCCTGGACTTCTACATGAGTTGGGATGGATATCCACGAGCGGCGTGGATATGCTTTTCATCGGTTGCGTCGGTTCCACTAAATTCCTGCTGGATTATCTCAACTTTGAAATTTGCTCGTCCATGGCAGAGAAAAAATTCGTATCTCTTCCAGAGATTGGTCTTTTTGATTCACGAATTTCTCCCCGTTTCCATATTCCAAGATGAGTGCTAATAGCTCCTAAACTCTCTACCCTCTGCGACACGACCGTTGGTCTTATGTTGAAAGATTTCTCTGTCTTATTATATATGAGTAGTTCCGTGGAAACTTTGGAATAATGTGTGCCTGCTTGTACAAACCCTAAAAACGCTCGACAAAAAGACCTGAAGGGCCATTTTCGATGTATATTTCGGTGTTCTTTTTGGTGCAATCGTTTGATTTTCGATCCAAGGCTACCAAAAAAAGTTATCATGAAAGAGGTCAAAATGTCACTTGCGTGCCATGTGGTTTTTCATTTTTTCGACCTTTGTGAGTGTGAAGCATCACGGTGGGGCTCGTTTGAGACTCAAGGGGACGGATACATTGAATCTAATGCTATCCTGCACAAAATTCTACTGCTATAAGAGCCCAAACACCACTTCTTGTGTGCATAACGAGCACGTATATTTTGTGGCGCAATTTTACTAAAAATTTCACTCCCCAACTTCCTCTCAATAAAAGTATATTAGCCTTATTCCAGAACTCCCCGTACCAATTTATTCTGGAAGACAATTTTCAGGCGCAAATTTTCCATGCCTCAGAATTTTGAGGAAATTGATTTTCATACTTTGCGGAGCTCTTTCCCGCAAAAATCTGGATTTGCTAAGTTTTTTGGTCAGTTCCATGCCCTACTAGTGCGACCCTTGAACGCGAGATTATGGAGTCCCTAGTCAGTTTTTTTCAAAGTATCTGATGGTCAAATGGAAACCCCAAAACCTCAAGACCGTAGCTCAACCCATTTGGCCAAGGGATCAATTTTAGTGCCAAATGTCAGGTTCCGTGCCCGCTATCGCGTTATCTTTATGATACTTGTGGTACTCATGACTGAAAATTTGGTCATTCGTGCGCGAGTTAATTTATGTTTTATATGTTCCAAAAAGTCGGAAAATCTATCCGAGAACCCTCGGAAGTGAGATTTGGGGTTGGCACATTTTCGACTCTCAAATATGAAAGTTCCCACAGAACTACTCATAAACGAGATAAAACGAATTCGAATGTCTCCAACTCATTGTAACCCGGAACAAAATAAAACTGTCATAATTTCGTTTAGTTATATAATAACGAAATCATATATGTCAATTTTATTTAATTTGTTCTCTTATGGGACGAGACTACTCTCTCAAAATGCTCACATTGATTCTTAAACGTAGCACGAAACGAAACGAAACTCTTTTAGTTTCGTTACACTTTCGTTATTCTCTACCGAATTGAAATTGACGCGAGTTCCGTTTCGTTACAGATGGAACGAAACGAAATGAAAGTTTCATGATATCGTTTCGTTATCTAATAACGTTATTGGATGCCATTTATGTTTCGTTTCTTCTGTAACGAAACGGAATGAACCGCAACGAAATTCTCACATAGTTCCGGAAACCAAGCCTGAAACGAAACGGAACTCTTTGAATTTCGTTATATTTTCCATATTCTCTACCGAAACGAAATTGAGGCGAGTTTCGTTTCGTTACGGAAGAAACGAAACGAAACGAATCCAAATCCTTCGAACTCATTGAGGACAGAAACGAAACGAAAGTTTCATAATATCGTTTCGTTATCTAATAACGTTATTAGATCCCCATTATGTTTCGTTTCTTCTGTAACGAAACGAATCGAACCAAAACGAAATTCTCATATTAATCCTTAAACGTAGCATGAAACGAAACGGAACTCTTTGAATTTCGTTACACTTTCGTTACTCTCTACCGAAACGAAATTGAGGCGAGATTCGTTTCGTTACGGAGGAAACGAAACGAAACCAAACCAAACCCCTAAGACTCACAGAAAACCGAAACGAAACGAAAGTTTCATAATATCGTTTCGTTATCTAATAACGTTATTAGTTGTCATATTCGTTTCGTTTCTCTCGTGTGAAACGTAACAAAAGCGGGACTTAGAATCGTTTCGTTCCCAGAAACGAAACGAAACATAATGAAATTTCATCGTTTCGTTTCGTTTCTCGGAACGCCCTGGTATGTTCATCTATCTCATGTCAGCTAGACCCAACGTCCTTTCTAGAGTCCCCATCCTTCGTATCGCCGTGACCTTCGTACCAATCGAAAGCTGATAACAAAACACTGTGCCACCGGGGCACCTTAATGATGTCAGCAATGAGAGGATCGCTTCCGCCGAGCCTCGACTGACCCACACCACAGTGACGTTTCCGTTGAGATAAGATAAAAGCTGAGTGCCTAACGGTGAACCCGCACTGAAAGACTGGCCCCTAGGGCTCGTGCGCAGAGCGCGCCGCGGCAAAGGTAAAGTCTCTCCGGCTATCATCTGCAGGTCGCTTAAGAAGAGAGGCTTGAGGGGAGGGTAAGAACTACGCTTGTTACCGCTGTCGTCACCGGAGGAGGAAAGAGGGAATCAAGATCGGCGAAAATCAGGCTTTGTGGTTTATGAATCAGCCATTGCGTGTGAAATCGTGGAGAACGTTGAGAAATACTTGGGAAACAACCCCGTCGACCGCCTGGTGAACTATCCTCCTACAAGGTATTTCGCCAAGTAGTCCATAAGATAGTCCATAAAATTATCTCCAGGACTACTCACAACGTTATCATGAGGATGTACCTGAAGCCCAATCTTTCGATGTGGGCATTCTCATGACTACCACGGGCAGGTAGGATAGGGGGGGGGGAGATATAATCAAGTCTTGTGGAATATAGCGCGCACATCGTGCTTGTTCTGAATCACCCTTCTATCTAGTAGATCAAACCGTTCCTTCCTCATCCCGCAGCGTTCTCCATGATCCTGATATTCATGGACCGACAATGCCCCGGCTTACATTAACGCTGGTTGAGAAAAACTTGGTCAGAAATCCCTCTGGTTCACTTTGCAGTCCTCGTCCCGCTCCTACAGTTTTCTCCTTTTCTCACCCATTGCCTCATCTCTCGTTACTCTTTCATTTCTAAGTATTTAGGGATCTGCACGTTCACGGCGATTATCCATGCATTGTTAGGAATCATCTCAGATACCTCAAAATAGATTCAGAGACTACGAAACTATATCTTGGTGCACAAGGTTTACTCAAGAGAATGGTCTGAGGCTCACACTTCATATCATATTCTCGAAATCTAACGGTATGCGTCTGAACTCATAGGAATCTGAAATGACCGTGGGAATCCCATTCGTGTGATATCATCTTTCACAAAGTTGGAATCGCCCCCAACGACGCCCAATCCGCACTGGAACTGAATCCGAGAATTCATCATCCTCGCATATCTCGTCAGTGTCAAGAATGATCCGACATGGAAACCCTTTAACATCTACAGACAGCAGCACAACACCAGCAGCCTCTGATGAATGCAATCCCACCCGGTTATGCTTATTTCTATGGAGGAGGACTCATGCCGACGAGTGGGTTCCAGTACAGTACACCGGCGATGTATCCGGTGAGTAACCGATCTTGTTCAGATGAATTCATGTTGCTGTATTCGACAACCTAGCATGGTTGTCACAATGTTCTTCGTGATTCCCCAACAAATAGTAGTTGGTCCATATCTATCGTTGGTTCGGAGAGGAGCATCTTTGGAAAATAAACTGTAACACGACTCTGCCCGTATCAAGTCGATCACATTGATCTCATACCAGAAAAGGAGTAGAACTTTGTCTTCCCTCTGGACTGGAAGTGCACCATCTTGCTCGTCCCAAATGGAGAGTGACACTCTCCTAAGACGTATGAGGATGATCATATTCTCCGCGTCCTCGCCGAAGAAGATGACGAGAAATGATTACTCACATGTTCCGACGGAAAACTCTATCTACCCTGATGAAATTTTTTCATGAGTTCCCCATGCGTACTACATGGTATTCCATACGTAACGATACCTATGAGATACTATAAGATACCATGAATTTTCACAGAAAATGAAAAATTGTCCAGTTCAATCCAGGAAGCTCGAATACGGATTGAGCAAATGGTCCGTGGTCATCGCCACACTCAACGAAGCTTAGAATGGAAATTAGAAAGCCCATGAGATCCTAAGAGATAGTATACGATACTCCATGGAGAACCATATACCAATGAGATACGAAATCCCCTGGGATACGGGAGGTGAAAAGAAATTATGTTCTTGACCATGAATAGTATGGATAATCATGAGTTCTATGCAAAACCCACAAAGAAAGCATGATTCCCTGGTTCAGTCTCAGCGGGACTGGAATCCCTGGGAATGTACGATATAGTATGATATCTCATCAGTATCAGCACTACAAATGGATGAACTACTGTGAGATACAATGACATGCGAGAACCTATAAGATTGTGTAAGATACTGTGCGATCCACATACGAGGAAACAGAATACTGTGGTATAATACGGCAATTGAGGCATCATAGAATACGAATGAGATACCATGATGAACTCATGATGAACTCGTGCGATACGAATGAGATATTATCATATACTTATACTCATGTGATTCCACACGATATCCTTCCGTTCGTATACCATATGCATGACATAATGGACCATTCTCATGTGATCCCATACCACATGGATGGAATATTATTATATGATATCCAACCGTTTGCATGACATACACGTGCTAACTAAACGATACTCATGTGATTCCATACTACACGAATGAGATACCATACGACATCAATCCTCTTTCATTACATACGTATTACAAATCAGACAATATCTATTCGATCCTATACCATACGGGTAAGATACTAGACGATACCGTTCTGCTCTCATTATTTACGCATGACAGACTGGCCGATACTCATCCGATTCCATGCCACAAGAGTGAACTTACTCCACAATCCCGTTGCGTTCTAATTATATACGCGTTAGACGAAACTTATTCAGTTCCATGACATATAAGTGAATCACTATCCAAAAATGTCCTGTTTGTGACATACGCAATCCATACGAATTTCCAGTATACACGCATGGATTCCGTCAATCCCACCCTGTTTGTTTTCAAGACTCTTGACGAGTTTTCCTATTTGATCGGTATTCATTGATTTCGAATAGATGGGATTTGTAACTTCCTGTTCATATCTATATTTGCTATTCTTTCTCCTAATGTTATTTGCTAAATCTCTCCCAACTGAAAGAATTGTTCAAATGGTTGGCAATATTCTGACTACCCTTGAGTTTGTCGTCTGTTTTTGGATCTCTCAGATAATCATTTTCAGAGTCATCTTTCCGACTGATTCATCATTGACATATCTCCAGATTGTTTTGGAATCGTTTCCTGGTTTGACAATTTTATCTTTCTCATAACTTTCTTCCACTCTCTTGATCAGTCTATCTACCTCTTTCTTTCCATCTTTGTACGATATAGCTAGACTCTCATTCTGCTCATTCTTTCTCAACTTAAGGTACAATTCTTCTTTCTGATGAATAACTCTCATCAAATTTCCGTCAATCCGAGGTTTTCTGGATTTTTTTTCGTACTACAATTTTCTCTGCTATCCTACACTGAAGAATTTTGAGTCGAGCTGACAGGCCGTACAGTTCGACCTAGCCGCAGGCCGGCATCGCGAATCCTGCTCTGAGCTCGGCAAGGACTGCGGTAAGTATATCGGGACTTGCGATAAGACCAACCAAGCCTGGCGCTTGGAGCGCGCCGAGTTCTGCGGCAGGGAGATGTACTAAACGTGTCGCTAGGTCGAGCGCAAGCCTGTCACACGCCTATGCCTGTCCTAACGACACATCGGCTGAGTCCTGCAGACGCGCGCCCCATTAAACCCCATATAATAACGACGGAGAATTATTAACACTAATATATATCATTGTTAATAAATCACTGTCTCATCCAATATCTTAACTGCATTGTTCAAGATGTATTTTTTATTCTTGTACAATGCGTTTTTTGTGAAACACATACCCATCATACAATAGAAAGCTCTTTGAGTGGCTCGATGAACATGTATATTCTTTAAGCACTCTCAGTCAGAATAGTAGTTCAGCCTACTGGATGAGATTGTCGCCCAGCACGCAATAGCTCTGGGTTCAAATCCTTCAATGGGTTTTTTTTCCATAACAATTTTCTGTTCTGACACGAATTTCTGTGTAGCACAAGGTTAATTTTTTTGCTGCGAAGACTTGGTATCCAACTCGATAAATATCGATTTTCATTGGGTTCCTGGAAAACTTGTTTATGGACTGCTCAGCATCGATGGGATAGATTACTGGATCTTTACAGGAATCAATCTGGTAAGAACCTCAAAAGTCAAAAATCTCCCGAAGAATAAGAAACAAGTCGTGCAATATTCAGCTATACATATTGTAAATTACAAATTGTTAATGCGAGTGTTTCGTGGCTGGTTGCCATGATGTATGTAATAATTTTGTTGAATTGCACACATACATAGTACATCATAATTTCCATACCAGGTATACATAATGTATACCTGATGCTAATACTGATACTGTGATGATTGTAAGCGGTAGACAGAAACTTTCAAGCCTGTGAATGAATGTGGGATGGTCAAAAATTTTCATGGACATGAATCTTCATCAGGAGACTTGTTTCTATAATGTAGGCTCATGAATGAATGAAAAAAGATAAATCATGCCTTAGCCTACATAAATTAGGAGTATGAAGTACATTATAGAAAGTATGATGCATTTCAACAGAATATGCCCACTATAGTGGTTGAAGGATGAACCATCACTCTGAGAAAAATATTGCCGTCAGCACAATACGATTGTATTGTTACGTGGTATTCCCGTCAGACCAATACTGGATTGTCACCACAGCAAAATGACTTTTGTTATTTTATGCGAATAATCTCAAAAACTTTAGATTATATTATGCAAAGAATTGGTAGTTTTTGTGACAAAATAGCCGTAATGTGACTGTGAGTCCATTAAGTATCAAAGCATTTGAAATAAATGGGCCAAATTTATTTATTCTGGCAGTAATACCAGGCTCCCAAACCGATCTGATGGATTGGGGTGATGACAAAATCGGTATTGCTCTTCTGGCTATACCACTTTTTGATCGTACGGCAAAACGCAAGGCCGTACGACCAAGTTTTTTGTCCTCAGTGCAGTATTGTTGGAATTCGATCAATAAAGCTGAAATTTCGCCATTGATAGAGCCACACGTGTTGGGGGTTCTGTACATACAGATCCTCGATCTGGATATTAGTGGAAGATAGACAAATTGATTACAAAATTTAGGAAGATCGAGATCGCGACAAAAATTAAAACAAGCAATTTCACAGCTGCAAGAACGAAGGATTCTGTTGTGACAATAATCGACTGAAAAACATAGAAAGGCAATCATACTTACGAACAAAGCATTTTTGAACTAAAACTTGTATCGGGGAAAAGACTCAATTCCAAACCCTGAATGAAATATGAGTTTCACTACTGCTTGAAAATTTATCACTCACATGGTACATAGCGTATATCATATGATTGTGAATCGGTTGCTTGGACCAGGTCAAAGTTGAATCAGTTCTCTAACGCTACCTACGGGCCCATGCGTTCGAATCCAAAACGGTAAAAAGCTAGATTTTCGATTCATTGAAGAAGAGGACAGAGTGAAAGCACAAATTCAAAACTTTGTTTTACAAGATGATATACGAAAGCGTAAAATGTAGAGCTTCGTGTAAGACATTATATCACTAACTAAAGAGACGCCAGCGAATGAATATATAAGATTGTATCGCAAGTGATCTTGATGAGTCGAGGAACGCTCTCACCTTCGAGGGTTATGATAATCTCACTTGGAGCTCATTTTATCTCGTTAACAGTGCACTATCGAATCATTACAGGCTATTCTGGTAAGAATTTCGCATGTCTATTTGCATCTGATGAGTATTGTGAATCAGGACTCAGTTGTAATAATGATGCTTTTTGAATCATTTGAAAGGGAGATTGTGGGGAGCAAATCAGAAAGGAAAGATACAACAAGGGATTAATAGTAGATAGTATTTACTCTCATTTTACAGTGCTCACAACTTTTATCTCTCTTACATAAGGGTTTTTGTAAAACAATCAATACAACTTACACATCATGCCGTGTCATTACTAATGCTTGGCCTTCTTTCGTTATGAATAAACAAGGACTGACATTCGGGATGAGCTCGATGTTGATGAACTCATCTGAGACGTCGTTGTCAGTCACTACATAACATTCACATGAGTCCTCGTAATATATGACATGTATCGAACAAACGAGTAGATAGATATGGTTGTTGACTTCGATCACTTCTTTCACTTTTGCAAAAACTGGGTCCCCATAATCGTTAGCTCTCAACATAAAGACTGTTCCATTGGTGAATGATTTACCTAGGACTTCAACATCACGATAGATTTTAGCCCAATGGTTCCCTGTATAAGAAGCAACTTTTTCTCGTATATCAGATGGACTTACTTTCTCATCGACTACCGTCCCGAGAGAAAATTCTTCGGTTGGCCGAGAGGTGAATTCTTTTAGGTACACTGTAAGAAAGCCTGGTGTGATTTCACAATGCTGAGCACTGGCAATCAGGAGACCAGTGCTGAGCATAGTATTAACGCAGTTCTAGGGAGGTTAGAATCACCGCTCACCCGTAAATTCACAGGCGCTCTGCGAAATTCCCTGCGTTGCGATAAAACTCGGTGATGATTGTTTTTTCTACTGGTTTGAGCACCTGAAAAGTACCGGCTGGTGGAAAATTTCAGCACGACTGTGAATTGAAGCTACTGAAATATGCTTTAGAAATTCGCAGAAATAAATAATCAAGAATCTGTTTATTAGATGGAGCAGTTTTTCTCTAGCCAGCTTGAGCCGAGCCATTGTTTTCAGTAAATACAAGTCTGTCAAATGGCAGATCCAAGTAAAGAATTTAGACATGTTATTACTGAATGAAATTGGTGAGGGGGTCAGATGAGTCAATTTTTTTCCATTTATTAACGCATTTATATTTAATGAATCAATCATTTTTCACAAATAGTAGGAACGCAGATAAACGGAAGTTATAATTAAAATATCTATCTCCACCTTGGCAAACCAATGATGAGGAGAACTCATCAATAAAATTAGATTTTGATCACATGCTTAGCTTGTACGTTAAATAAGTCTTCTGATTTTGATTTCATAAAATAAAAGTACATGCGACTAGCCCAATATAGCTATCTTTATCTTATGGAAACATCGTGAGACATTCATTACAAGGCAATTGGCTTTTGATCACATGGTCAACTTGTAAATCGAAACTTCAATCACAAGCCTACTCGATTTTGTGTTCAAACATAAAAGTACAAGCGATAATATTGAATCAGCCATTCTCGTTTTGTCAGATCATCTTGAAACATTTACTACAATGAAATTGGCTTTTGATAACATGCTTAGCTCGCACATCAGATATCAAATTAGTCATGAAAACTAAAATTCAGTCTGTTTAGTGTTTATCACAATGTGAACGAACACAAATCAAAGTCATTCGATAGAGATATAATCAAAATGATGCAGCATTTCTAAATCTCGGCACTGAATCTTGCACAAATATTTTGATTTATCAGCGTCAACACATTTATAGGATCTCACATTTGACAGAAACTATATAAAACTATTCCATGCCGTTGACTAAGAGATATTTCATCGCAGGCTCATCATCAATCTTGTATGACATGAGAAAGCTCATGTCAGTCACGAATTGTGGGATCGACGAGGAAACTTTGTACATCAATATCGGAATCACATCCATCTATAAATATTGAACTAAAATGCAAGTAGATAGAAATTGTTCGTGTTCAAATAACGAAGAAGAAAACACTCTTGTCATTGATCATTAAAACACAACTTGGATCTCTTTTTGTCGCTACCCAGCGGTACAATCAACTCGGTTCTTTTATGATTCTGCTGTTCTCGAAAGTGAACGATAATCCAATCGAGCACAGGACTGTTACAGTATGAACGAACTTTCATAGTATATCGAGAACTCAAACAATAACGGCATACAAAATCGATTGTATGATACGTGTGATGGAAACACTGTACAAACTTGGGGCTTCAGATCCATGTAACATTTTCGTTTCATCACATACAGTACACTATCAGGTAGATACGCGAAGCGAAAATGGAAATACTTCCTCTAAAAAAAAATGCGATCTGAGATCTAGTGATTAAAATCAAGAAGTGAACTTGACCATACCAACGTGTTTGTACTAAAAGGAACTTCCACAGATCATATATATATACGTAACATTAGCTTTGAGTGAAGTAATAAATAACTGAGGTAATTATTTTGAATGAATGTAAAAAAATAAAATCTCACCAATACCAGATTAGCGCTGTTTCGAAGAACCTGTTGATGGAGTTATTCTTCAGTACGTCATCAATCTTGCAAATTGTGCTAAACTGCAGAGCTCGAATCAATCGCAAGCTGATGCTTCAATGGCTTCGCGGCATTTCTTGATGCAACGATAAAAAGTATGAGCTCTTTCCCATTTTTTTTATGGATTTTGCTCTGCAACAAGTCTCTTCCGTGATGATGTCCAAAAATCTCATTCGGCAAAATTCGAGTGTGCAAGCTGCCACTTCAGGGTATGGTCTATTATAAACAAATAAGATGTAAGTAGTAGTTCAACTGCTTCGAGCAAATCTTTCGAGATACTGATAATACATCCATCAATGATCAAAGAGTATCCTTTCTCTGATTGACCTGAAAATGCATATTTTATGAATACATAAGGATCCAAATTCAGTAAACGAAGAGCATGAATGTTCCAAAGGAGTCACCTATGATGATGAGATAAGGATACCCTGGGTTCAAGATCTCTTCCGAGAAATCCTAAAAATTGAGGATGGAAAATGAAATGACGGAATGATACATAGATTACAAAAGATTCAATATAAATGTCTACACTCACCACATAAGATTTGAGAATATTTTCAACCCTTTCGTCAAAGTGATTGAATATGATTTTGATGCATGCATTATACTCTTGCTCATCATTTGATTCTGGTGAAACTTCGTCCAATCCTTCTTTCTTGCCTTGCACCAATATTGCATCTACGTCATTTTTGAACCGTTGTATCATGCAAGCTGCGTCAACATCAGTTAAAATTTGAAAGTGAACCAGTTGGTATGCTGGCTGGAATAGTGTTGGCCACGTGGTGAAAACATCTTCAGGCCTAACTTTGACTTTTTGGTTATTCAAAAATAGTCTCCAAAATGTCGGGACAAAATCAGCATCAATATCTGTCGAGCGATCTTCCAATAGTCTGACTCGTTTTTCTTCGAGTGTGGCTTCATTCTCACCCTCTGGAAGAGTTTCTGGCTGCCAATGAGGACAGCCAGATTTGACGGCCTCCACAGCTTTTACCTCCGCAACTGTCATTCCAAGCGTAGAAGTCGAATTCTTACGTTTTTTGTTCGGACGATTTTTGTTAATGTTGTAATTCTGCATCATAGCAACCAAATGATCGTATCCGGTTCCAAATCTGGTACCATCTTCTTTCCGTTCTTCGAACGTTTCCGGTCATCGGTCTAACATTTTTTTTGCAACTCTCCTTCGAACAGCAATTGGTAGAGTGTGACTAAAATATTTCATATCATTGACTACGGTATGAACACAATACTTGATCAGTTCGGGTGTCCTCGCTCCTGCTTCTAATTCGGCCAACATTTTAGGACTGAAGCATTCCCATGCAATCTCAAACTCATCCCAATGTTTTATACGACGCTTTTTCAAAGTTTCTTGAACAGCATCATTTTTTGGCGGCACTTTTTCGTTGGGATCAGACTGTTCTGAATTGGTTTCTGATTCTAGTGACTCCATTGACTGATTTTCTTGATTTTCAACAACATCAGTTGCAACTTCTGATGACTTCGATGAGTCAAGAGAATTGCTCACTGCTCCGTCTATTATTTCGCTATTCTCTGGATTTTGCGTTACCCACGGGACGACTAGAGGGCTCAAGATGGCCTGCTCTTGCCATTCTCGATTACGCTGCAAAATTATGAATGGCTCGTTTTGGAAGTGTTTCAACATGTCAATTGCATCAATCAGCGAGCCATCCGATTCCAGAACAATGAGCTCTCCTTTTATCTCAAGTTTGGAGCTGGCTTTGGTTATCACATCGTCGAGAGATATTGAACTGTCATTTGCGTTAAAATCGAGGAGCCGTTTGATTTGTCTGTCCCAAGTCCAAATCTTCAAGAACACCATCTGAAAGCATATAAGACATTCATACTTTATTTGGACAATGAACAGTGATTGTTGTAAAGATGAGTAGGGTGAGATCAAAATGAGGAATTTCATTCGTTCATAGCTCTAATTCCGCATTCATGATATCTGGAAACTTAATAAAAATCTTGTCGCAGAGAGTCTTGTCACCCAAGTATGAGGCTTCCCCTATAGAGTCGATATAACATGACCCACACCTTTGCGCTTGCATCGAAATTCATCTCTCAGACTAATTGCGCAAAAATTAATGCGCAGAAACGCTTCCAAATCAATGAGCAAGAATGACAAATTCGTTCTCTATTAGGTCTCCTTCGATTTCAACACTACAAAATTTTCAATAATTGTTCGAAGCGCCGCGCCGTTTCATTTGACACTATCTTAACCCAATGTGCATGTAGTATCAGATGACTTTCTCCTGCGATTTGTCAACGCCGTAGTTCAATTTCATCATAGTAGTCGCCTGTGAAATGAATCTGACCAACGAAGAAAAAATTGAAAAAGTGCTTCTCATCTGGACAAGAGAGTTGTAGTATTTACTTATGGCATGAAACTTTCATCGTGAACTTTCGATAGACATGAATGATCTTAGAAAAGAGCAAGAAATTTTTTGAATCATGAAAATTGTATGGTGAGATCACTTAAATCGATCATGGAGGACTGGGAATCGTGTGAATAAAGACACACGATTAATAATGCAAATTTTGTTTGTATTTGCTACGTGTCGTCATTGGAATTCAATGACCTCATCAGGCTATAAAAGAGATTCATATCGAGATCTTAGGCAACTTTACACAACTAGGCACTTCACAGATTTAAAGAAATTTTTCAACGAAATACATACCACTTAAATAGCACTGTTTACAATTACACTATAAAATGATTCATAAAGTAGACCGACTATGTCTACAATATCGCGTCAGCTGTTCAATATGACGAATGATTGATAATCATGTGGCAGGTACGTTAGTATACAATCACTCGACATCAGGTGGGAGAGAGTACATAACGGGGGGAGTGAGCAAGAGAGAGGAAAAGAAGAGTCAAGCAGTGAGATAGAGAAGAATAGAATTGCACAGAGACGGAAAGAATAGTAGTGAAAGTTTGTCAGTATTATTTCAAAATTGATCCATATAATTGGTTAAGATATCGCGTGTCGGTTTTTCAATTGATTTTATTTCCATCTGAGTTGATGAAGATCATCTCACTCAAAGTTCTTTTGTAAAAATGTGGCTCACGATCTAATATTCCAGTGCGAGAGCAATCAAAATCATGAACAACATCTCTCAGATGAATTGATACTACTGAGTTTGGATTTTTCAACTTCTTATGTTCATCGATTCTCACAGAAAGAGGTATCTTCGTTTCTCCCACATAGAATGCTGAACAATCTTTACAAGAGAACTTATAAACCACTTCGGTGTTTTCAAATTTGTTGAGTGGATCTTTACCCAGTTTGATGATATTCTGAAAACTTTTATCAATCTTTGGAAGAGTAAGAATGTTGAACTTTTTGAACTCATTTGAAATTCTGTGGAAATAACCATCACGAAAAGGAATACAAACTTTTTGTTGTCTAGCAATGAAATCTTTCCGTTGACTATTTTTGGACTGACTATTGTATTTCCATTTTTGAAGTCGTATTTTGATGCATTTTTCACTGAAAGTTTTTGGGGAGCTCAGTTGAAGAAAAATATAATCTACAATCTTATTGTTCGAGCTATCTCTCTCTCACATCCAAGATTCCATCCGAAAAATTTGAAAATTATTGAAAAATTACTTCGTGACAACAGCTACCCAAAAACTTTCGGTGAAAAATGCATTAAAATACGACTTCAAGAATGGAAATACAATAGTCAGTCCAAAAATAGTCAACGGAAAAATTTCATTGCTAGTCAACAGAAAGTTTGTATTTCTTTTTCGTGATGGTCATTCCCACAAAATTTCAAACGTGTTCAAAGAGTTCAACATTCTTACTCTTCCAAACATTGATGAGAGTTTTCAGAATATCATCAAAGTGGGTAAAGATCCACTCAACAAATTTGAAAACACCGAAGTAGTTTATAAGTTCTCTTGTAAAAATTGTTCAGCAACCTATGTGGGAGAAACGAAGAGACCTCTTTCTGTGAGAATCGATGAACATAAGAAGTTGAAAAATCCAAACTCAGTAGTTTCAATTCATCTGAGAGATGTTGGTCATGATTTTGATTGGTCTCGCACTGAAATATTAGATCGTGAGCCACATTTTTACAAAAGAACTTTGAGTGAGATGATTTTCATCAACTCAGATGAAAATAGAATCAATTTAAAAACCGACACGCGATATCTTAACCGATTATATGGATCAATTTTGAAATAATTTTGACAAACTTTCACTACTACTCTTTCCGTTTCTGTGCAATTCTATCCTTCTCTATCTCACTGCTTGACTCTTCTTTCCCTCTCTCTTGCTCACTCCCCCCGTTATGTACTCTCTCCCACCTGATGTCGAGTAATTGTATACTAACGTACCTGTCACTTGATTATCAATCATTCGTCATATTGAACAGCTGATGCGATATTGTAGACATAGTCAGTCTACTTTATGAATCATTTTATAGTGTAATTGTAAACAGTGCTATTTAAGTGGTATGTATTTCGTTGAAAAATTTCTCAACATCTGTGAAGTGCCTGGTTGTGTAAAGTTGCCTAAGATCTCGATATGAATCTCTTTTACAGCCCGATGAGGTCATTGAACTGCAATGACGAAACGTAGCAAATACAAACGAAATTTGCATTATTAATCGTGTGTCTTCATTCACACGATTCCCAGTCCTCCATGATCGATTTAAGTGATCTCACCATATTATACAAGAAGAGGACGATTCAAGCTCAAAGACGAACCATAGAAATCGTGTTTGCAAATACTTGAGTAGTCAATTTTTACATGTTCGAGTTCATCACAAGAAAATAACTTTTTGGGCAGTCCGAAATTAGTTCATTGTCTAAATGAAGTCACTGAAAGCTAAGATATGCGAGTAGGTGTTTCACAATAATTCATACTTACAAAGTTTACAACTCCTTCTCGTAAGGAGCATATTTTGTGATGTAAACTTTCATGGACTGTACGGAGGTTTGGATACCTGGGTCGGGAGAGAGTAGGGAGGAGAAAGGATAAAGACTGGAATTGGCCGTAGAGGCTACATCGCAATCCTGATACGCCCCGAGTTGAGGGATGTATTGAATAGGATTCGTTGCACCCACAAAAAAGATGGTCTTCTTCGATTGGTCAATCAGTGATGCAGTTATGTGGCACAGCAATAAATTGCGGTTATCATCTTTTCCAACACATACAGACATGTCTTTCTTGTAGCACACTCCACGAAGAGTCGCATCATTGCATACATATTTTATTTCCTGTTCATTTGCAAAGCAGTTTATTGGTAAAGATTCCAAGATTTTGCGCGCTGCTTGGGGAGAAATCTCGAGAGGGTTAACAGGCACAACAGAATCATCATATTGATTGACTAGAGAAGATTGATGAAGTTGGTGTTTCTTTGCCAAGGTTTCCGTAATGTCCGTAAGTTCCGAGTGTGTTTGACCGTATCTTTGAATGGCTGGTGCTTCGCTTCAAACCGCAAACCCCACAAATGTTTTGGTGGACCAAATTCTTCAACAAGTTCAAACAAGCGCTGAAGATAGCCATGTTCTGGTTTTACTCAAACTTGAGGGAATTTTCCCTTTCGGAACTCGAGATAAGAAATGACACTATCTCTCAAAGCAAATCTTTCGCTTTCAGATAAAGCGGGTGCACAAATCAAATTAGACACGGTTCTCATTTGTAGAACCATTTGCCAGACCTTGTCATTATTGTCTCTGATTCGATGAGAAATCGCGATAGGAAAAATCATAAGGAAATGCCTAACATGACTTGCGGTCCCAGGAATTCGTGTTGTTCCTGGAGTATTTTTCAACATAGGCAAGCTCAAACGCTCTGACTTTGGAAGTACAACTGATTTCAACTGAAGATTTAGATATCCAAGTTTTAACCATCCTAGTTTCATGAAGTATTTGATTGACAACCAGAGATCGGCAGGAGCTGTTCCTCCCTCGAAAAAATTGTGTGCCACACAGGGAGGCAGCCCTGGGATGACATGGTAATATGAGAGACTGTTTAGACGAGAGTTCCGATGAGTGCCTCTGATCATTTTCCCAGTTTGCTCCGCCTCAGCAGCGTCAGCATTGTAACTCTCAACAATTCGTCGTGAGCCAGTAATGAAAATATTCTCACGCAGTTCTTTTAGAGTCGAGTAACAGTATCTAGAAAAATATTGAACAGTACTAAAGTTGGTTGTCAAACCACCAGCTGAATGGCTTCCCAAGTTATCACCGGTCCATGAAGTCAGAGTACCCTTGCGTGTCACGGTGGAGCCATCAGGTGCAGAAAAAGTTACACCTTCGGTTTCTAAAATCTAGGTCTGATATAACGTGTCTAATACTTCTTCCCAGCCAAATTGATTAAGGTCTTTTTCCAGACAAAGTGAAACAAGTTTGATATTATTAACTTTAGATCGGAGGTATGGCGGCAAATTTCCCAGAATCATATATACCCCGACGATTTTGAATTTCGTTTTTACGGCTCCAAGGGGACACCAAGCATTGAAGGCATCTGCAAACAGTATCACCATCACGCCGTCTACATTCACAATGAAAAATTGATTATTTTTCACGTTGGTACCGTCTGAAAAATCAAAATCACCTTCCTTGTTAGGTGAACGATCCCGACTGTCGCAACTCTGAAAAGCCTGCTCATCCTCAAGCACTGATTAAATAGTTTTCAAGATCGAAACGAAAGGATAATGACGCTCTGTTTCTTTGCCAGCTTTGTCACGAAGATACACTTTCACTGGGGGTATATACTTTGGATTTGTATCATACACCTTATGCCTGGTATATGTGCTTCGGAAAATTCCTACCTTAGGATCATGACACTTCGAAACTTGGTTGAACGATTCACTTAAAATATTCTGAACGAGTTGTCTATCATGTTCTGATAAGGAGCTTTGAGCCAATAGAGAGTCAAATTTCTGTTTACATTGGGAATATGCATCAAAATTCGAATTCACAAATTCTTGTATGGCAGGCTCTGTTGCATGATGTTGCGTTTCCTGCGTTAGATAGCAATGCATGTAAATATCTTCTACATTACTTGAGATATTACACCGGCACACAAAATAAAAAAAAAGCATCTGTACTTTTGACTAGACCTACTTTTCTTAATGTGATTTGGCACGCTGAATCCGAATCCGAGGTCGGTTTGGCCCGACTACCTCTTGTTTTCGAGAAAATCGTGCTATTCTGCGCTATTTCTACGATTTCCACCGAATTTTTCACGATTTTCTCGAAAACAAGACGTGGCCGGGCCGAACCGGCCTCGGATTCGGATTCAGCGTGCCAAAATACATGAAGAAAAGTGGGTGTGGTCAAAAGTACAGATACTTTTTGTTTTTTTGTATGCGGGTGTAATATAACACCGGCACACACACAAAAGAAAAGTATCTGTACTTTTGACCAGACCTACTTATCTTCATGTAATTTGGCACGCTGAATCCGAATCCGAGGTCGGTTTGGCCCGAAAACCTCTTGTTTTCGAAAAAACCGTGCTATTCTGCGCTATTTCCATATTTTTCAGGATTTTCTCGAAAACAAGAGGTAGCCGGGCCAAACCGACCTCGGATTCGGATTCAGCGTGCCAAGATACATCAAGAGAAGTAGGTCTGGTCAAAAGTACAGATACTTTTTTTCATTTTGTGTGCCGGTGTTATCTTTGTCGTTAAGTTTTTTCGAGTGCCCGGTTTCTCTATCGTTAATATGTAATATAAAATTAGCGTGAACGTTGCAAGAATTTTGGAGATTTTGTAACCCTGGAAGAGGAGAAGAAAGTTCGAACGGGAAGTTACGATCTTCTTGGATTCCATAAGATGGCCCTGGACATACAGTTTCGACCTCGTGTAAATTATGCGAGGGTCCTGAAGAAGCGTTGGCATTTTCTCCAAGACAGCTCTGAGATTCCCGCTCGTTCAATTGTAAGAAGTTCCCCACTGGGCCGTCATTCTCGTAGTCTGGATCCGCGACATGTGGGTGGTATCGATGGACATGTGATTTGTATGCGGTTTCTGTGGAAAAAGAGTTCTCTGTACAGAAACAGCACTGTACAGGCTGTGCATCATTACCTACATGACCCACGTAATGTTCATTCAAGTCCCTCTGACTGTCAAACTTAAATGAGCAGTTTTGGTATTTACATGCAAACGAAGATTTAGATGGTTCGGTATGATACCGAAGTAAGTGCTTTCGAAAGCCAGGATAAGATATGGACGTTTTGCCACAGTCAGAGTACAAGCATTTAATTATAATGTCACTCTCATTCCGATGAATGAACTGATGATTGTTGTAACCACGTATGGTTGAAAAAAATTCTGTGCATGTTTCACAACGAATTATGATGGTAAAGTGCAATATGCTCAATGAGGCTAGGTAGGAAGAGCCACATTATCCTATTCATCGACAGACATGCGAGTAGCGCCCTATCATCGCCTCAATCTCGGCACTTACTTGGGACATGAGATGGTAGGAGCGGGGCGGGGGGACAATCTCATGAAAGTTCACATGGCCTCGCTGCTTCGCGGGGTCTGAAAATGATTTCCCATTTCTTACTCAATGAGTTGGTCCAAGATTTATATAGATATCACACCAATCATGTACAAACGAAGAACCTTGAGTTCTTGATACCTTCACAAGAAAAAGAAGCTCAAATTGAACCATGCATATCCTCCTGATTTATCAATAGCTTGTTTAAGCCAAGTATAGGTCATGCCTGCAAGTTTATTTCTTCTAAAATGCTCATTGCATTTCAACAAGAGCCGAAACATGATTCAGAGCTCGTTGAGGGAGACTCTTTCAATTACATAACATCTGAACAACTAACATTTCAATTGATGGACTAAAGTCTCATCTTTTAACGGGGATTAAATGCATGGAGGAGTGATGACTCTACATCAGCTCAATCACACAGCTAAAAGATCTATGAAAATATTTCTACACATCCATCTCATTATTCATAATCAGAGTTTGATGCTCACTGAACCTTTAGCCTCCAAGAGCATTGGGAAAGAAATTTTGGTGTAAAGCGGGTGGGCTGCAAACTGGTGCAGTGGCTCCAGAGTGAAAATTACGAATTAAACTGTGAAACTTGTGAAATACATTTGCACACATCCTCCTCATCATTTAGAATCAAAAATGAATATTTATTGAACAGTTAGTTTACCCCCAACAGCAATGCGGAAGAAATTTTGGCTAAAAGCGGTTGGGCTACAAAATGATGTTGCAGCTTCTGAGAGAAATTTCAATAATAAACTGTGGTCTTTATAAAAGATATCACTACACATCCACCCCATCATTCTCAATCAGAATTTAATGCTTACTTAACAGTTATTTAGCCTTCAAGAGCAATTGTGAAGAAATTCTGGTTGAAAGCGGATGTGCTGCAAAGTTGTGTAGTAGCTTCTTAGAGAAATTTCAATATTGAACTGTGGGACTTGCAAAAAATAATTCTACACATCCTCCTCATAATTAGCAATCAGATTCTAATGCTTACTAAACAGTTGCTTAGCCTTCAAGAGCAATGGGGCAGGAATTTTGGTGGAACCCGGGTGGGCTGCAAACTGATGCAGTGGCTTTAGAGTAAAAATTGAGTATTGGACAGTTGAACTTGTGAGATACATTCCTACACATCCTTCTTGTCATTGAGAATCAGAATCTAATGCGTACAGAACAGTTGTGTGGCCCACACGGGCAGTGGGGAAGGAATTTCGGTTGAGAACGGGAGGGCTAGAAACTGATGTAGAGCTTCAGAGTGAAAATCGAATATTGAACTCTGGCATTCATAGAAGACATCCCTACAGATCCTTTCCATCATTTCGACCAAAATCCAATGTTCACTGAACAGTTGTTCAGCCCACACGAGCAGTGGAGAAGAAATTTTTGTTGAGAACGGGAGGGCTAGAAACTGATGTAGAGCTTCAGAGTGAAAATCGAATTTAGAACTCTAGCATTCATAGAAGACATCCCTACAGATCTTTCTCATCATTTCGAACAAAATCCAATGTTCACTGAACAGTTGTTTAGCGCACACGAGCAGTGGAGAAAAAATTTTTGTTGGAAGCGAAAGGGCTAGAAACTGATGTAGAGCTTCGAAGTGAAAATTGAGTGTTGAACTTTCACACTCGTTGAAAATATCCCCACACATCCTCCTCATCATTTAGGAACACAATATGATGCTTATTGAACAGTTATTGAGCTCTTGGAGGCAATTTTGTTAGGAAGCGCATGGGCTGCAAATTGATGTTCAAATTCACTGCTTCACAGTCTCATGTGGAAGTGAAATGGATTCAGCCAGCAAATTATTCATATTTAGATTCCATTCTCTTATGTGCATAAACACAACTGAACTAGTTTTTGGCAATCTAACCATTTCTGATGAATTTATTCAAGACAGTATGACTCTTGATATTTCTGATATATCTCGAATAAGCACATTAGACACTCTTAAATCAACAAAAGAAGCTGGGCAGTACAGCTTGTATATGGTATACTGGCTCAAGCAAAAATAAGTATTGTAGACAACAGATATTGTTTGAGGTTAACTGGACATACATCACTCACCTTTGATTCTTTTATGAGTTAGATTTGTTGCTCCAAGGCTCCACTTGCTTTCAGAACAGGGTGAAGACGAAGTTAATACGGGCAAACTGCACTTTGATCTCCGCCCATAAGAATCAAAGCCACAAAACTGTGATTAGACGCCGCAAACCGTTTTCCGCTGCTCCAATCCGTTGAAAAAAAGATTCGGCGAGCGCGCGCGCCTACGGGCGATCGGTCGCGCTGATATATTCTCCGCAGATCGAGGCAAAATCACTATGCCCGGGATGGTAAATTTACAGGACTCCGGGATTCTTGCTGTGGTCTTGCAAAGCTCAGTGCGCCATGGATTTTGACATGCTGAGAATTGGTCCCATGGTTGCCAGCGCTGAGCTACGGTAATTCACAGGCTCACTGTAATTTTTCGGCCGCGACGGCATTATGACACTGCTCAGTCACCTACCGTCACACGAGCCCTGTGAACTACTGCGTTGGTATTGTCGAAAATCATATGAGTAATTCCGCGCGAAAGCGGACCACAAATTGCAGACATATCTCAGATTGTTTTTCCAGTATTCTTAATCGATTCTATGGTCCCAAAATGAACTTTTCACCCTTTTTGGGCTGAAAAAAAATTTTTTTGTTTCCGTGGGGAATATCTTTGTGATAGTGTTTTTAGGAAAAAATACCAATCTTTTTTGAGTAAAATGGGTGTAGTTCCGACTTGAGGTAAGATACGACCACGCAAATAGTGGCATTCGAAAGGTCTTTCAAAAATCTATCGAAATATGTCTCGAAAATTTCTTTTTGAGGCTACGGACGCCCCCTATGAGCAAAAAGGTGAAAAACAGAAAAAATTCATTTCCTCAAGAACCTAATTTTTTAAAAATTTGGAAATCCATATTTTGATGTAAAATTGCGTATTCTTCTAGGAAAAAGTGGTCCCGATCTGTGTTTTTGGGTTCTACGCTGTTTTTTCCACGTTTTATCAATATTCTCAGCCTTTCGGTCGAAAAATGAATTTTTCTGCGCATGCGCAGGGATTTAGACTGCTAAAACTAATTCCATTGAAAAGCCAAGGAAATTTCCTTCAAAATGACTATACTTGGTGAAGTCGATTCGATGTAGTAGGACCAAAGTTAGAAGGTCTAAAAAATGATGACACTTCTACTCGAGTCACGATAGTAATGGGAAATTCGTGCAAGATCTTCATTTACCCCTCTTGAGGATGCTTCATCATTAATGTGATGTAACTTTCGGCCAAATAGATAAAATTGACTTCGCCAAGTAGTCATTTTGAAGGAAATTTCCTTGGCTTTTCAATGGAATTGGTTTAAGCAGTCTAAATTCCTGCGCATGCGCAGGAAAATTCATTTTTCGACCGAAAAGGCTGAGAATATTGATAAAACGTAAAAAAACAGCGTAGAACCCAAAAACATAGATCGGGACCACTTTTTTCTGGAAGAACAAGCAATTTCACATCGAAATATGGATTTCCAGATTTTTAAAAAATTAGGTTTCTGAGGAAATGAATTTTTCCTGTTTTTCACCTTTTCGCTCATAGTGGGCGTCCGCAGCCTCAAAAAGAAATTTTTGAGACATATTTCGATAGATTTTCGAAAGACCTTTCGAATGCCGCTATTTGCGTGGTCGTATCTTACCTCAAGTCGGAACTACACCCATTTTACTGAAAAAAGATTGGTATTTTTTCCTAAAAACACTGTCACAAAGATATTCCCCACGGAAACGAAAAATTCTTTTTTCAACCCATAGAGGGTGAAAAGTTCATTTTTTGGACCATAGAATCGATTAAGAATAGTGGAAAAACAATCTGAGATATGTCTGCAATTCGTGGTCCGCTTTCGCGCGGAATTACTCATATGCTCAGCATGGATACCTGATAGTACAGGCGCGCGTACATTATCACCGTCTTTTTTACAGTATAGCATAATTTAAGAAGATTTCGAATGCCAATTGTTTTGGGCAAATTGCGAGAAGAAGAAATTCCTTCTGCTACGTCCTTCAGATCTGAGTGTTTTCTTTCGAACGCCATTGACCAGAAATGAATTAGAGGACCGTTGTCCAGCATGATTTGTGGCAAATGGATCATGAAATGAAATTTGGGTTTGAGGAGGCCAGATAGCTTTATATAAAGTTTATGGTGATTTGTGATATTGTCACTCAAGATGAGGACATCGGTTTTGGTGAAACGAGGGGCAATGACTATTCCTATGATTTTTCGAAGGATTTGATATAGGAGCCAATGTTCATCATTCTTTGGGACTAAATCTCCTATCATCAGTATCATATATCGACTCAAACACAGCATTTCCGCCGTCGATTTCCTTATTCTGATTCTGTAACTTAGGCCAGTCTCTTCGCGCTCAGTTGCAGTACAATTAACAGCAAAAATGGGTCGTGGCTTATTCGTTTCGTGTACGCCGTAGTTGAACGTCGCGATTCGATGATTGAGCGCATCAAGCGTGAAATACTACTTTTTGAAAATGAACACCGTCAAAACTTTGCCGATGAGGCTCGGAACCACGCCCTCAAACAGATCATGCATCAAATCGAGGGATCGATTTTCAGTGATATGGAACCGAGGGAGTTGATTGAACAAGCACTCTTGAATTACGCCACCAGTTCCATTCATCTTATCTTCTACATAATTTTTGGCATTTCTAAGAAGTGACGAACTTTCGGTTACGAGCCGTTCCATTTGATCAGCTGTAGCCTGGCAAATTCTAGAGCTGTAGTCTGTCAAGAAGTTGGAAACAAAGCCACAACATTGATTAAGGCCTAGATTGTCCCCGACGAACAAAACGCATTCGAAATGAACTTGTTTCACAACCCCGTCAATTGTAATTGAAATGCCTACTTCTGACAAATATTTCAAATCTCGCAAGAGTGGTCCAAAGCATGCTCTATCACCGTACTCTACTCGGTCTTTTGGATGAAAAATTGTTGATATCAGTATATTCGAGAGTTTAGCGGCGATATGTGGTGGAAAACTTGGCAATGAAACATACACGGCTCCAAATCGCTATGAGACCCCAGCGGGTTTCTCAATTCACAGTCATCGAAAAAAACTATCAGTGGAAACACAATTTTGTGTTTCAGGAGTGGTAGGAATTTTTCCAACCACAGTCTGCCTTGGATAATGTTAGAAAAAGTATTACTCTCTTTCAATAAATTTTGTTGATATTCAATCATAGATTTGAAAATACCCAGAATTTGGAGGTAGACCTTCAATGTTTCCGGAAGGGATATATGGATGCCGTACACAGTTTTCCTAACTCGTTCTAGCAACCCTATTTTGACCTCTTTTTCTCCTACTCTGGAGTCTTGTGGATTTTGATATACACTTCTCTCTTTATACATTGCGAACCGTTGATTTTCTGTGAGTAACGAGGAGAAAGGTGATCCATTGTTGTCCAAAATAAGTAACACCTTGCCAGAAGTGTCAGGATCAACTTCATCTCTCAAATCTGCCTGTATTTGCTGCTTCAAGTAAGGGATGAAAAGATAGCAAATGGAACTGTTGAAGGACTTGATAATCATATCGATGAACTTTCTAGAAACGCCAGCATTGTTGTACAAAAACAACGTGAACTTCATGAGCATTAGCATAAGAAGGGCAGGATCGATCTCTGACTCATAATTCTGCTCAAAATCCATGATTCCGGACAAGAAATGAGGAAAGTCTCGATTTTGTCAGAAAAATGGCTTTACCGATTTAACGAATGTGTATACCGTAGATTCACCAATGTACACCGATGCTAGAGCATCCAACTCGACAGTTAATCGAAATAGAATTTCATTTCAAAATGAAAGTTAACACGTAGCACAAACTATGGTGTCAGCTGAGATCACGAGTTCAGGAGTCACTGATAGTACAAAATATAGAATAAATTATACAGGGATTCAGAAACCCCTTATTCACCCGGAACCCGGTGAAACTTTGAACAGTTTTGAGTTCGATGGCGCAAGAAAGAAATTTTTCTACCGAGGCATTTTTTTAAAGAAGCTTAACGAAAGAAGCGTATGGAAATCGTATCGTTCGTATCGTTTTGCGTATCGCGCGTACCGTTTAGGACGTATCGAGGGTGCATATCGCACGCATCGTCGTGCCGTATCGCGTGTATCGCTGAAGCGTATCAGCAGATACGGTCATGCTCATTTTTTTTGGTATTCTACGGGCTTAATGCATGGCCTTGAATAGTTTCTGAACAGCTAGTGCGCTGTGGAGCTAGTGTTTATGGTCTGGGCATGCACATACTAGTCTCATAAACACGGTTACAGTGCGGACGAACGGAATCCTTGTGCAGCTATGACGGAGGTTATGTTATACTTTCACGGCAGCGCAGATATTTTTGTAGCTGAGATTGATTTGGTGCCGAGTCGAGGCGCGACCTTATTTATGAATTGCCCCTGAGGTTGACGGAAAAATTTTTGACAGGGAAGGCAGAGAACGGCACAGCTCTCGTCGTTCGCGGCGATACGAGCGAGCAGAAGGCAGCCCGAGCAGAAAATTTTCGTCGCTCTAAATGTCTTCGGGATTTGGGAATTTCCCTTCGCTCTCGCTATCCTTCCGAGATGTTTTCCCATCCGAACTAATGAATACCTGATGAATAAGCTCTCCAAGGCGGTGCTGGTGCAGTTTTCTAGTGCATTAGTGATGTGATGATTTGTGTGTTTCAGATGTGCAGAATGCAGCTTGTCTTGCTTCCAAACGCTAAACGATCACGTTTTGGTTTTTTTCCATACAGATCTGGGGATAGTTTTGAAGCAGATACCCAAGAGAAAAATTTCCATCATCCTCCTGTACCATCCCAATCAACTACATTTCATAATTCCAATCATCATAGGAGAATAGTGTTCAGAGCTTGACTGATACATTTCTGAGGCAATACTAACCTGATTCAAATAAGGAGCCATGATTATTCAGGCTTGAGCCTCTGTGGAGTGGTCCGTTTAATTATGGCAACGGATGGAGCAATGATAGTGAAACCAATGGGCAGCTGAGGCTTCCGATGTATTTTGACCATAGCTTATGACTCAAATTTTGACTATCATGATGGTTTGTATCACTTTTTCAGAAACTGATACAACCCATCCGGGTGATCAAAATTTTACAGAAACTGATACAACCCATCCCGGTAATCAAAAATACAGTCATAAGCTATGGTCAAAATACATTGTAAGCCTCTGCTGCTCATTGGTTTCATTATTATTGCTTCATCTGTTCTCATAATCCAACAGATCACTTGACAGAGCTCAAGCTTGAATAATCATGTCTCCTAATGTTAGTCAGCCTAGTTTCGCCTCAGTAATGTATGTCTCCAGCTCTAAACACTATTCTACTATTATGATTGGAGTTGTGAAATGTAGTTGATTGGGATAATACAGAGCAATGATAGAAATTGCTCTCTCGGGGAAGAATGAAATATTGAAGGATGATTTGAACTAGGAGCTATGACCATTCGAGCTTGAGCTCTGTCGAGTGATCTGTTGAATAATGGCAACTGATGGAGCAATATTGATGAAACTAATGGGCAGCTGAGGCTTTGTGATCGTTTGTGATCGTCTCTGAGCTCATTGTGTGTTTTCACAATAGACTCAGATTTAATAAGTTTGGTCATGAGCTGTTGAAGGAGCTCGAACTTGCGGTTTGTATACCCACACTCGACCATTGATATGGCCATGTTCGGCTTAAGGGTGATTTTATCGTCTATGTAAGAATTTGATCTTGGTCAAACTGTCATTGTAGCACGTTTCTATGCTTATAGTATGATCTCACGATCGACAAAGCTATTGTAAGAACAATTACGGGCCGAGAGAAAGCCCAAATCGCCGTCTGTATACCCAAACTCGAGCATCGATTTTGGCTCATTTCTCGGAATAGAGGTGTTTTGACGACGAAAAAAACGAGGTCCTGGTCGAAATATCGTTTGTGAACGTCTCTGAGATCATAGTGTGTGTTGACAATAGACTCTGGTTCAATAAGTTTGGTCACGAGCCGTTGAAGGAGCTCGAACTCGCGGTTTGTATACCCAGACTCGACCATTGATATGGCCATGTTCCGCTTAAGGGTGATTTTATCGTCTATGTGAAAACTCCATCTTGGTCAAACTGTCATTGTGGCACGTTTTTATGCTTCTGGTATGATTTCATCACAATCGACAAAGATATTGTAAGAACAATTACGGGCGAGAAAAAGCCCAAATCGCCGTTTGTATACCCAAACTTGAGCATCGTTTTCGGCTTATTTTTCGAGAAGATCAAATTACTTTTACGTCTCAGAACTCACTTAATTAATCAGGCAACCAGATGTTGTTGAAAAAATAGTCGTTTGTGCGCTGAATTACGATGAATCGTTTGCATTCATATCTGGTGCAGAGCGAAGCTAACACTATCGATTCCGAGTTCAAGCTCACCCGAATTTTCCCCTCCCAAAATTCTTAGAACAAATCCTTATGCTCCACTCAAACGTAGAGGGTTCATGAGAGCTCATCATAAAAGTGTTTCTACGTCCTCGCACGGTTTCCTTGAACCAACTTTGAATGAGTCGGAAGACCACCTCACCAAATCTTTTCCCAAATGATTATTCAAGGCTCAAATAACATCTTCCAATTCTTTTCAAAATCGCCTACGTGAGGATTTTCGAATTAATTCAATTTTTATGATTTATTACAATACATTTACATTTACAATCACAATACATTGTCTTGCATGCGTCAGGTGAATCTCGTTGGCGCGTGGGCAGAAGTATCCCGAACTCGATCCGTTGGCGAAATGCGAGTCCGATTGTCGCCAACGCGAAATGGACTCTCATGGTGCGAATGAAAACTTGTTGTCGCATACGCGACTTGACATTAGCTTGCGAGCAGATGGAACCCATCCATGAATGTCTGTGAAATGTACCATCTCGTATACAATGTGTTACAGAAGATGTGTACATAATGTAATCAGGGGGGAGCAAAAAAATTGTAAATTTTATTCGTGCATTTCAAATCTTTTGTAAACCCTCTGGTTTTCGTGACTCTTCAGCAAAGTATAGCATTTTAGTGTCACGCTAGCCCTGTAATGATGAGTAATTTTTTCCGGTACAGTTCCGCGTACGCGAGGCTGGACCTCGCGCGCACGAGAATCCCTATCCGGCAGCACGCTGATTCGCGTACGCGAATACAGGGACCCCTTGCGTGCGCGAGCAATCCGAGACTCGCGCACGCGAACGTATAATCATGACTCGCGTGCGCGAGGGATCGGTATTCGCGTACGCGAATCAGCGTGCTGTCGGATAGAGATTCTCGCGCGCGCGATGTCCAGCCTCGCGTACGCGAAACTGTACAGGAGAAAATCATTACAAGGCTAGCGTTACACTGAAATGCTAAACTTTGGTGAAGGTTTACAAAAACCACGAGGGCTTCAGAAAAATTGAAATGCACGAATAAAATTTACAATTTTTTGCTACCCCCCGGTTACATTATGTACACACCTTCTGTAATAGATTGTATTTCCAGAAAAAAACAAGAAATAATTTTCACGAATGTTTCGATGTAAATCATTCCTTCCGAGTCATTATGGTAGAATGGGGAAGAAAGGGAAACTATGGAAAATACGATTTTCATGAAAAAATCGAAGTATCGCCTCCATTCTAAAGTACGCCAACAAATTATTTTGATTCCTGTTGGAAAATGATGTTGGGGGTTCATCGTGTTCCACCCCAGAGGGATTTCTTACATTCTTTTCGTCCAGCCTCACTCGAGTAATCTTTAATTTACGCAAAGAAAAGTTTAGAGTAAATCGAAAATCGTCAGGTTTTTCCAAGCACAGCCTTTGCTCCATCTTACCCGTTGCCATCATGCACTGTAATTCTCAGAATTCAAACTAGAGAAGAGATTGTTCTAATCGAGACTAAAATATGAGAATTAGAAAAACGAAGAGAATCTGCCCTGATGAGCTCAAAGAAGATGTCGTCGGTACATTTCGTGAGCAATTTGAGATTTATTGCGACATCAATCACCTTTTGCTACTGGCAACTCGAAAAGTCAGCTCGTCACTCGTTTCGAGCGCATCCTAGTTCTTCGAAACCCCTGCCATCGTTTCTTAGAAGTAAAGATATGCAGGGAATAATTGCTTGAATATGCGCCTGGTATACTGCAAGGACCTCCCACCACAGCCATGAATTCACAAAACCTAATCTTAATTCAACTCTAGCTAATAAACTTAATTTCAAAAAACTTAATCGACACAGAGCTCAAATTCTCTCCTCAAGGCATATCAATAACAATATCCTACGCCCCTGATGGTTCAATTTGAAACCACAACTCATGAGAGCAGAGAGGCGAGATGAGTGACGCAATCGATTGATTTCATTATACGCGAAAGTGTCATTTCGCGTACGCGACAATTGGACCTCACGAAATGCACTCGGTTCGCGCCCGCGGAAATGCCGTGTCGCTCACGCGACAACGAAACCTCATTCGCCTACGTCGTCTCGCGTACGCGAAAAGTGGTTTAGCACGAACTGCACTCGGTTCGCGTAGGCGAAAATGTCAACTGGAACCTTATCCGCGGACGCGAGAGTGTCATCCCTCGTACGCGACAATTGGACCTCACGAAATGCACTCGGTTCGCGCCCGCGAAAATGCCATGTCGCGTACGCGACAACAAAACCTCATTCGCCTCCGTCTTCTCGCGTAAGCGAAAAGTGGTTTAGCACGAACTGCACTCGGTTCGCGTACGCGAAAATGTCAAGTCGCGTGCGCGACTCATACCCTCACATAACCTGTCCAAACCTGCATGCAAGACGCGTCTTCATCAAAATCGAAGATTGCAATGAGTCGGATGGATAATCCAGGCATTCAAAACTATCAAAACATTCGATAATTGTTAGTATATCTACATTTAGCCGACATATATGTCTCTAAGCCTATATTCAGATACCACAAAATTGTCCACTCTCCATAAAGTAGTGGGTACTTTATGGATAGTACGGGTTACACTGTGAAGAGTAGGCCCGGGAGTGACTTTACGTATAGAACCGGGTACTATCTTAAAGTAGACACTACTATATTCTTCTCTCAGTGTACGCGCCAAGAAGATGACGGTTCTCTCCATGCACACAGAATCGGCAGGATGCCGAGACGGGGTCGTCTCTTCCCGATGACCGGACTCACTCTACGCACGCGAAAATGTCAAGTCGCCTGCAAGACTCTGGAACCTCATCCGCCTTTTGTATACCCAAACTTGAGCATCGATTTTGGCTTATTCCTCGAAAAAGAGGTGTTTTGACGACGAAAAAACGAGATCCTGGTCGAAATATCGTTTGTGATCGTCTCTGAGCTCATTGTGTGTTTTGACAATAGACTCGGGTTCAATAAGTTTGGTCACGAGCCGTTGAAGGAGCTCGACCTCGCGGTTTGTATACCGAGACTTGACCATTGATATGGTCATGTTCGGCTTAAGGGTGATTTTATCGTCTATGTAAAAACTTAATCTTGGTCAAACTGTCATTGTAGCACGTTTCTATGCTTATAGTATGATCTCACGATCGATAAAGCTATTGTAAGAACAATTACGGGCCGAGAAAAAGCCCAAATCGCCGATTGTACGCCCAAACTTGAGCATCGATTTTGGTTTATTTCTCGAATTATAGGTTTTTTGACGACGAAAAAACCAGATCTTGATCGAAATATCGTTTGTGATCGTCTCTGAGCTCAATGTGTGTTTTGACAATAGACTCGGGTTTAATGAGTTTGGTCACGAGCCGTTGAAGGAGCTCGACCTCGCGGTTTGTATACCGAGACTCGACCATTGCTATGGTCATGTTCGGCTTAAGGGTGATTTTATCGTCTATGTAAAAACTTAATCTCGGTCAAACTGTCATTGTAGCACGTTTCTATGCTTATAGTATGATCTGACGATCGATAAAGCTATTGTAAGAACAATTACGAGCCGAGAAAAAGCCCAAATCGCCGTTTGCACACCCAAACTTGAGCATCGATTTTGGTTTATTTCTCGAAATAGAGGTGTTCTGACGACGAAAAAACCAGATCCTGGTCGAAATATCGTTTGTGATCGTCTCTGAGCTCATTGTGTGTTCTGACAATAGACTCGGGTTCAATAAGTTTGGTCACGAGCCGTTGAAGGAGCTCGACCTCGCGGTTTGTATACCGAGACTTGACCATTGATATGGTCATGTTCGGCTTAAGGGTGATTTTATCGTCTATGTAAAAACTTAATCTTGGTCAAACTGTCATTGTAGCACGTTTCTATGCTTATAGTATGATCTCACGATCGATAAAGCTATTGTAAGAACAATTACGGGCCGAGAAAAAGCCCAAATCGCCGATTGTACGCCCAAACTTGAGCATCGATTTTGGTTTATTTCTCGAATTATAGGTTTTTTGACGACGAAAAAACCAGATCTTGATCGAAATATCGTTTGTGATCGTCTCTGAGCTCAATGTGTGTTTTGACAATAGACTCGGGTTTAATGAGTTTGGTCACGAGCCGTTGAAGGAGCTCGACCTCGCGGTTTGTATACCGAGACTTGACCATTGATATGGTCATGTTCGGCTTAAGGGTGATTTTATCGTCTATGTAAAAACTTAATCTTGGTCAAACTGTCATTGTAGCACGTTTCTATGCTTATAGTATGATCTCACGATCGATAAAGCTATTGTAAGAACAATTACGAGCCGAGAAAAAGCCCAAATCGCCGTTTGCACACCCAAACTTGAGCATCGATTTTGGTTTATTTCTCGAAATAGAGGTGTTCTGACGACGAAAAAACCAGATCCTGGTCGAAATATCGTTTGTGATCGTCTCTGAGCTCATTGTGTGTTCTGACAATAGACTCGGGTTTAATAAGTTTGGTCACGAGCCGTTGAAGGAGCTCGACCTCGCGGTATGTATACCGAGACTTGACCATTGATATGGTCATGTTCGGCTTAAGGGTGACTTTATCGTCTGTTTGAAAACTTAATCTTGGCCAAACTGTCATTGTAGCACGTTTCTATGCTTATAGTATGATCTCACGATCGATAAAGCTATTGTAAGAACAATCACGGGCCGAGAAAAGGCCCAAATCGCCGTTTGTACACCCAAACTTGAGCATCGATTTTGGCTTATTTCTCGGAATAGAGGTGTTTTGGCGACGAAAAAACGAGATCCTGGTCGAAATATCGTTTGTGATCGTCTCTGAGCTCAATGTGTGTTTTGACAATAGACTCAGGTTTAATAAGTTTGGTCACGAGCTGTTGAAGAAGCTCGAACTCGCGGTTTGTATACCCAGACTCGATCATTGATATGGCCATGTTCGGCTTAAGGGTGATTTTATCGTCTATGTAAAAACTCCATCTTGGTCAAACTGTCATCGTGGCACGTTTCTATGCTTCTGGTATGATTTCACAATCGACAAAGATATTGTAAGAACAACTACGGGCGAGAAAAAGCCCAAATCGCCGTTTGTATACCCAAACTTGAGCATCGATTTCGGCTCATTTCTCGAGAAGATCAAATTACTTTTACGTCTCAGAACTGACTTAATTAATCGGGCAACCAGATGTTGTTGAAAAAATATTCGTTTTTTGCGCTGAATTACGATGAATCGTTTACATTCATATCTGGTGCAGGACTTTACAGCCCCATCAGCGAAGCTAACACTATCGATTCCGAGTTCAAGCTCACCCGAATTTCCCCCTCCCAAAATTTTTAGATCAAATCCTTATGCTGCACTCAATCGTAGAGGCTTCATGAGAGCTCATCATACAAGTGTTTCTACGTCCTCGCGCGGTTTCCTTGAACCAACTTTGAATGAGTCGGAAGATCATCTCACCAAATCTTTTCTTATATGATTATTCATTGATTACCAGGATGGGATGTATCAGCTTTTGGAAAATTTTGATTACCCAGATGGGTTGTATCAGTTTCTGAAAAACTGATACAAACCATCATGGTAGTCAAAATTTGAGCCATGAGCTATGGTCAAAATACATTGGAAGCCTCAGCTGCCCATAAGTTTCATCAATATTGCTCCATCCGTTGCCATAATTCAACATATCACTCGACAGAGCTCAAGCTCGAATGGTCATAGCTCCTAGTTTGAATCATCCTTCAATAGTTCATTCTCCCTCAAGAGAGCAATTCCTATCATTGCTCTGTATTATCCCAATCAACTACATTTCACAATACTAATCATAATAGTAGAATAGTGTTCAGAGCTTAAGAGATACATTACCGAGACAAAACTAGGCTGAATCAAACTAGGAGCCATGGTAATTTGAGATTGGGCTCTGTCGAGTGATCTGTTGAATTATTGGAACGGATGGAGCAATTATAAAGGAACCAATGGGCAGCTGAGACTTCCAATGTATTTTGACCATAGCATATGACTAAAATATTGATTAGCAGGATGGGCTGTATCAGCTTTTGGAAAATTTTGATTACCCAGATGAGTTGTATCAGTTTCTGAAAAACTGATACAAACCATCATGGTAATCAAAATTTGAGCCATGAGCGGTCAAAATACATTGGAAGCCTCAGCTGCCCATTAGTTCCATCAATATTGCTCCATCAGTTGCCATAATTCAACAGATCACTCAACAGAGCTCAAGCTGGAATGGTCATAGCTCCTAGTTTAAATCATCCTTCAACAGTTCATTCTTCCCCGAGAGAGCAATTTCTATCATTGCTCTGTATCATCCCAATCAACTACATTTCACAACTCCAATCCTAATAGTAGAATAGTGTTTAGAGCTGGAGACATACATTACTGAGGCAAAACTAGGCTGACTAAAACTAGGAGCCACGATTAATTAAGCTTGAGCTCTGTCAAGTGATCTGTTGAATTATGAGAACAGATGGAGCAATAATAATGAAACCAATGAGCAGCCGAGGCTTCCAATGTATTTTGACCATAGCTTATGACTGTATTTTTGATTACCGGGATGGGTTGTATCAGTTTCTGAAAAAGTGATACAAACCACCATGATAGTCAAAATTTGAGTCATAAGCTATGGTCAAAATACATTGGAAGCCTCAGCTGCCCATTGGTTTCATTATTATTACTCCATCCGTTGCCATAATTCAACAGACCACTCCACAGAGGCTCAAGCCTGAATAATCATGGCTCCTAATTTGAATCAGCTTAGTATTGCCTCAGAAATGTATCAGTCAAGCTCTGAACACTATTCTCCTATCATGATTGGAATTATGAAAGGTAGTTGATTGGGATAGTACAGAAGGATGATGGAAATTCTTCTCTTGGACATCTGCTTCAAAACTATTCCCAGATCTGTATAAAAAAAACCAAAACGTGATCGTTTAGCGTTTGAAAGCAAGACAAGCTGCATTCTGCACATCTGAAACACACAAATCATCACATCACTAATGCACTAGAAAACTGCACCAGCACCGTCTTGGAGAGCTTATTCATCAGTTATTTATTAGTTCGGATGGGAAAACATCTCGGAAGGATAGCGAGAGCGAAGGGAAATTCCCAAATCCCAAACACATTTAGAGCGACGAAACTTTTCTGCTCGGGCTGCCTTCTGCTTGCTCGTATCGCCGCGAACGACGAGAGCTGTGCCGTTCTCTGCCTCCCTGTCAGAAATCTTTCCGTCAACCTCAGGGGCAATTCATAAATAAGGTCGCGCTTCACCTCGGCACCAAATCAATCTCAGCTACAAAAATATCTGCGCTGCCGTGAAAATATAACATAACCTCCGTCATAGCTGCACAAGGATTCCGTTCGTCCGCACTGTAACCGTTTTTATGAGACTAGTATGTACATGCCCAGACCATAAACACTAGCTCCACAGCGCACTAGCTGTTCAGAAATTATTCAAGGCCATGCATTAAGCCCGTAGAATACCAAAAAAATAAGCATGACCGTATCTGCTGATACGCTCCAGTGATACACGCGATACGGCACGACGATGCGTGCGATATGCATCCTCGATACCTCCTAAACGATACGCGCGATACGCGAAACAATACGAACGATACGATTTTGATACGCTTCTTTCGTTAAGCTTCTTTAAAAATATGCCTCGGTAGAAAAATTTCTCTCTTGCGCCATCGAACTCAAAACTGTTCAAAGTTTCACCCGGTTCCGGGTGAATTAGGGGTTTCTGAACATCCTGTATATATATATATATATATATATATGGACAATATTTCCATATATATAAACATATATGTATGTATGTATGTATGTTACTATTGGTGCTTATGGGAAAAATATCAAGAGGAGAAGTAACAAAGCTTCAAGTTTTATGGTTGCTTTTCCTTTTTTTTCTTGTTTTTGGGATTTATTTTGCTTTCTCCCCTCTTTGATGGAGCTGACACCGGTGCCAGTTGGTGCAAATCGATATTCGTGATTAGTTGTGTCGCATTGTTAGAAATTTTACCAGGGTCCGCGTACACATATTTCTGCAATAACTGCCAAACTACCGAAGAAGATTCAGGTGGTTCTTTTTGTAACGTATACGCACTCTGTAGCATATATCGACTATTCTTACGAGGCATTGGAGACCATCGATGCGATGTTTGAAGTCGCCCAAAACTATGTAGAGGTGCTTGATGTTCTCCAACTTGCCAACAGCTACCATGAGACCATTTTTTGTGAACAGAGCTTTCAAAGCTTCAGTTCTTTCAGGCAGTTCTTCCCCTTCTTTTAAATCATCCTGGAATGTTGAATGAAAAAGTATATGTATAGGGAGATATTACTTTTCTCTTGTAAAATTGTTACAGATAGTCGTAATAAGGAACCGACATGATTCCAGGAAATGTCATATTTTGAGAGTTCGCGACAAAATAGACAAAGGAAAAAAAGTTTGAAGTTTTTTTGGCGGCCCTGTGAATCTTACATCATTGAAGTTTTGACGATCTGAATTGGCGCCGTCCAATATGGTGGCTGCTGAACATGAGTCACTAAATTCGCCAATTGTAATGATGTCATTTTTCATCGGGAATTCTCATCTCAATCACACTCGAGCTCGTTTCATTGAAATAATGAAAGTTCGCGGTGTGAATACGCAGGCTCGCCTCAAAATAATCAAGGACAACAGTCTGAAGCCACGTGACTTATGTGCAGACGTCGCCATAGTGAATGGCGCTAATTCAAAAACTGAAAAACTTGTCTTGAATTTCAATTACTCTAACGATAAAAAATTTCCAAATTTTCATACATCGTTATCCCAACGAGAACCAATCGCTTTATAAGCATTTTGGCATTTTTTGTGGTCATGTCAGTTCTCTATTGAGCCTTTCTTCCCAAGCGCATGTCCAGAGTCAATCTGGGAGAGGAAACGGTGAAGGGTTTCTTATCTCCTGCCAATAGCTCACATAATTCAGCTCGCAGAAATGAAGATGGACTTATTTATTCCGGCTCTTTATATAGCTATATGTTCGAAGTATCGTCAACTGTTTCAAGATCACTCTTGAATATACGCTTGCTTAGTTATGATTCTTTTTAAGATATCGAAGGAAATCTCATCATTGTCATACCTCAATGTGCAGAATGAAACTTTCTCCAGCTTCAACTACCGATGCTTTCCACGAATCTTTGGTTTTAGCCTTTACTGTACATGTCACAGGTCCCAAAATATGTGGCAGCGATTTGAGAGCAATATTTTCGATGTGGCCTGATGAACAAAAAAATTGTCACGTTAGTGAGCGTTTTTAGAAATCAATCTTGGGAGGAAATTGCCACACAACCTATGAAGATAAGAATAAGATTTTTACGTAAAGATTGAAATCAATGTTGTAAGGCGGAAAGTGCATCACAAAAATACGAGAGAACGAAAATTTGAAAGACGCCACGAAAACGATACGTTTTGTTATAATGTTGTAATCGCAGTTTTTTGGTCAAGTGATTCTTATGCATCATGGTCGTTTCATTTTTACATCATTTGTCAGTAGAACGACTAATCTGCAGGATGTCAATTATAGCTGTGAGATCGTTCTCGCTGAGAGAATCGTCCGAAAGACTCAATTGGAGTGAGTTCATGCACAAAAAATTTTTAGACTAACCTCGACGATTTGGACCAGAAGCTATTTGGACAGATACAATTTGTTTTAAATCTTGCTTATGTCTGGGGTTTCTCGTTGCCTTAAGTTTCGCAATCCTGAACACAATGGGAGCCACTCTGGGCCACTTTTTCATCAATTCTACCTTAACTTCACGTCGAGAGTTGTAGCCATCCACGAGCTAAAAGCAGGTGAAAAAAATCAAGAATAGTATAGAATGTAACATCTGTTCAAGTCAAGAAGTTGATGACATGTAGGTTATTGCTTTGTCCACAAAATTGACCAATAAAATAACACGTTTCTCCCAAGATCACTGTTGTGCTGATTTATATCTCGGCCTATGTGTTCCATTTCTGACTAATTCGAAGTTTGAGTGATCTAGCACCGAGAAAGAGAATACCGATTTTTTTAGGAAGATTCCACGAGAACGTCTACCACGTTTGGACTGATTCAAACTCAGTTTTTAGCGACGAGACAATAGAAAATAGGTTGAATCAATTGGTAAAGTCCTTCATTTTCATGGAACTTGATACCGCGGATTAACAAGAGACTTCATCATTTCAATTGACATTTGTCAAATATGCAAAATATGGCTAAAAAACGACATTACCCTCGGAACCCTGAATTTTGTGTCACAGGAATTATATTTTACTAAAATTTTAAGTGCGTCATGGGTGCACCCCCCCCCCCCCTCTCAAATGGCCTTCCCATTAGTCAACATAAAAAAGTAGACGTACGCGGTGCTTAAGGGTAACAAAAAAGATACTCAGAAGCCTGTTCTGTCTTATACTATATAGAAATAGTTGATTTCGGTACAATAGCAAATATTCCTGCCATCAGGCGAAAGACAAAATTTGTCGAACTCACCCTCTGATAGCCGTCTGCTTCACTGAGGAAGAGAAATTCATTGAAAATTGAGGGTATGCTGGTTGTCAGAAAATATACTATGATGGCATCTCTTTTCTCGTTCCATTTTGCAATTAAGTTTGTATCAATTTTCTTGGCAGTCTTGAAGTAAGCAATGCTCTGAGGAGTTGAAACTGTCACTGTAAGAATTTCAAAATTTCTCATATTCCATGGTGGAACCAGCTAGAAGTATAGCCAATGTTTATGTCTGCTGTCCTTGGTAAGAAAAACCGTAAGTGCAAAAAGTTGGAACTAATATATGGATGGAAACGGGCAAGTATTTCTGTGGTTTTCTTGGGAATTTGAAAACTTTTCCAATTTCTTAAGAAAAAATCATAACTGATAGCGCGATGGTTCGAGTATCATTGGATAGGTCGCACTGAGATCTATAGTATTTTCCTCCCATTTCCGACAAAATGTCACTTTTTGCTTTTCTTACCAAGGGCAGCAGATATATTCTTCATTGCACACTCTGATTCAAAAATGTATTTTTTGCAACTGTGTGCGCAAAGTTGTAAAAAAATGAGACTTCTCTTCATTATTTACAGTGCGAGAAGTAATGCGTGAATGACTTCTCGCACAGTTTTACATTTACGCTTTGGTGAAGTGTGCGTAAATTTAACTTCTCGCTCTAATGCATTTTCATTCACGCACAGTTCCAAAATATGATGTCACGTCTTTCCTCTGAATTTGGCCTTTCTTGAAAACTTCGTTCTCAAGATGATCTTGCTCGGACAGTGGTGCATTTAATTACAACTTCGCGCACAGTTGCAAAAAATAGTATACGCAACTCGTGCGAGAAGTTTCCGCACATGTTGCCAACTCGCGCGAGAAGTAACATTCACGCACACTCCGAAACTTCTGGGTGTGCGAGAAGTTCCAAGGTGTGCGTGGATATTAACTTCTCGCACTCGTTTGGCAACTTGTGCGGAAATTGACCTTCTCGCACTTGTTGCGTAATATACTATCTAATACGAACTCATTTATTCTCACTCATCACAACTATGTACAAAGATTGAGCATTTTTCTGCTTACCTTCAGCTTTTGTTTTGCGTTCGCGAGGGTCTTTCAAGAGGCCACTTCTAATTGCTCTGCTACGCAAAGTTCTTGCTCGACTTGCGAATTTGCCTTTGAGTGAACCATCAGAATTCACACCAATATAAAGATCTTCGTCTTGGTAAATGAATACATCTTTGAAACTCTTTGCAATGGCAAACCATCTCTCTTTGGTCGGACTGAAAATAAATAAATGAAGTTATACATTAATGGAGGAGAAATCATGCACAAATTCAGATGATTAAACCATCACAATGATTACCATCGAAAGGAGTACGGGATGATATACGAGACTATTATCGTGGTGTCAACAAAAATGATGGAGAGTCGTAAGCGTTGGTTATCATATACTATTCTATATATGTAACAGAAGGAGAGGAAAGTAAAGAGTTAGTAGATAGAGGTAGCCACTCACTCATAACCATAATGATATAATTCGTAATCCACTATTAAATCGACTATTCTTCCCCTATCTAAGTTGATATCATCAAATAATGCATATTCATCAAATTGATCACTATCATCATCATCCTCGTCTTTCTCTTCATCTTCTTTTCCACCTTTCACCTCCTCTTCTTCTTCTTCTTCCTCTTTCTCTCCCTTTTCCTCTTCCTCTCCCTCTTCAATTCTATTCCCATCTTTAGTTTTGCCTACACCATCTCCAACTTCGCCATCAAAACTATCGACAGAAGCGCCCTGGCCTGATTCAATCAAAGCTTTACGTTCTGCCACTCTTGCTTCTAATTGCTTCTGTTCAAGCAATTCTACTTTCCCATACAGAGAACGACTTAAAATTCGGTACACGTAATTCTTAGAAAGGTCTCTTTCTTCAGTTTTAGCATCATTGCCCTGATTTTTCGCACTTTGATCTCTAGTTGTATTCAGAGGACTCGAATTCACGTCAGTAATCTTAACGACAGGGCCATTTTGTGAAGCAGAGTCCTGGAAATGATTGCTGTCCGAGTTTTCTTTCGAGGCCATGAAGTTTGTGGAATTGTTTGGTGGTTGAGGCATTGCTTGTGAGATATCCAAAATATCGCATGAAGAATCGAATGAATTCTCCCAATGTTCGGTGTAATTCGAGTCTTCTTCGCGTGAATAGTCTTTTTTGTTTGAATAATCTTGGACCTTGTCTTGCGAGGGGTTTCGTTGACTATAGACGGACATTTGAGGATCCGACGGACGTGGTGGACCATACACGGAAGATTGACAATGCGAGGAATTCTGATGACTATAGATAGGCGTTTGATGTTGTTGGGAGTTTTGTTGATTAAGCATGGGAGCTTGATGATGTTGGGAGTTCTGATGATTATATATGAATGCTGGATTCTGTGAATGATGTGCTTGGTTAAATGCGCAAGAAAGGTCGCTAGGCGACCCGTATGGCAATGCATATGGAGGAAACTGAGGGAGATGGTGTTGCGCATAATGAGAATGGGCAGACATTTGCATTCGTGGGGAGCCTCTTCCATAGTTTTGATGATTTTTATCTGAAATATTAGAGACACGAAGAAAAAATGATTATTCGAATTGACTCCCAGGTGGCTGAGTTAGAGACAACATTGCAAATCATTAGACCAGTGTTTGGATAGTGTGTACGATTGTATAAGAGCGTGAGTTTTTGACGAAAATTGAAATGAATTCGTTGCACCGCATACCAGTTTGGATTCAAGAGAAAAGATTTTTATTCGATGTGAATGAAAAGCGAGTGAAAAAAGGAACGAGTTTTCGCATTCACGTGAAATGCCCCAACATTTTTCCAAAAAAGAAAAATCATTCGAAACTAATTCCCTCGTCATTCTATCGCTCTTCAAATTTGAAACATCGATATCTCAAAACGAGATAATATCATACCAAGCATGATCTACAGCAAATTAACAGGAAGTAAGGTGTACAAGGGGTCAAAGTATGACAAAAATCGTAGACAAACCTTCCATATTGCCACGTCCTACACTGCTCTCCATCTACTGGAAATTAATGAAACAAAAAAAAACCTCAAAGTAAACTACAGTTCATGCACATGGTAGATAAAGATAATGACAGAAGGAGCTAACCGTATTTTGAAGTTTGGGGCTAGCAAAGTTATGGAGATGTCAAATATATCTTCGGGTGTAATTATTCATACAAAAGCAGTAATCTCATCGATTTTTTGAAGATTTGTTGTCCTTTGTTATTCCTTATCTCGCATAATAAATTTTCAAAATAGAGTACACATTTGCAAGTTGTGAAGGTACTGCTCAGCGCTGCATGTTTCTGGATAATTTGCAACTTCTCGCCATGTGATGAATCATTCAGTTTGTTGATACGTGGATGTATACCATGAGTGCCAGTTCAACTGCTCTTCGTGTGATTAGACGTACTCAATGATACTTACGCTCGTCTCATCCGAAAGTTCAGATTGCAAAGGGAAATCGAAGCATAAACTAGTAAGGGACACACTATCACTATCTCAGACAATGGTAGCAATGTTTTATGTTCTACTGGATCGGTCTCCTTCATAATATTTTTATTCATTCACTCAATTTCTCATCAGGATTCTTCATAAGTGTCACAGCCTACAGAGAACATATCCCCTTTAATTTTGACTGGTCTAGCCTCATAGAAATAAGATATTTGACCTGCGGATGAGTATCCATGCTAGAAGCATTGTTCAAAGAAATCAGACAGGAACATCCGAATGAATATCCAATGATCAATTATAATTTCCACTTGTCATTTTAGGCTTGTGGTGAATCAAATATAATTCTTACAATTAGTCACATTGACATGTGATTATATAGTTATTCTGTATAATAGAGAATTGTAGCAGAGGATTTTGCGTAATGAGACATTGATAATAAGCATTCTGACGCCTATCAATAATTCTACTTCTTATCAGCATGTCAATACTTGTGTGAGAGGGTATATCAATCTGACTCTCTTGTATCTCTTTCAAAGAACTTGTATCTCATGAAGGAAGTCACCCGGAACAGATAGGCTTATGCATAGAGTCTTATAGGTGCTTCAAGGACTCAATGATCTAATTCAGAAAAATCATAATCATGGGATAAATATCTTCTCACCTCAAGAAGAAATTCCAGGAGAGAATTTGTCAACTTGAAGTGAGTTTCAAACAAAATACAAATAAGTCTTATATAGCAAATCAGTTCACCTCATTGTGTCCACACATTTGAACTCACAATTGAGATTTTTCTCACTGACTAAGAAACCGGTGAGCTTACTCACTTGAGAAGAACAAGGGCCTCCATGTGCTCTAATCGACTCTCTCATAGCATTTTAACTAAGTCCTGATTTCAATTCTCAAGAGATCTATTCCTACATTGTTACAATAATTCAACAGATATTTCCATCAATATGAGGAATAGTGGGTAAAATTCGTTTTGAACCAATTGATGTAGAGTGGTAGGTAAGTATCTCTCTAGTCTATTAAAAGGTGGATAGATTAGTTGTGGGAGGAGATATGAGAATAGAAAGAAATCAGGATGAGATTTTGTTGAATTCCTTTCACAAGATTGCCTCTTAGGGAAATTCAGATGATCTAGAGGAGCATCTTTTGGACGAGATGTATCGTTTGGTTGGAGTGGAGTTTTGATACTGTTGGTATAAAAGTGATCAAAATGGAGATTTTTGTGAAATTTTTGATTTTTCGAGGATAAATTCAATTCAAATCAGATTCAATACAATTTAGGAAATTTTGGTATCAACCAATCGATTAAAAATGCGGGAAAAGTATCTCTCTAGTTCATTAACAAGTGTATAGATCAGTTATAGGAGGAGATATGAGCATAGAATGAAATTTAGATAAGATTATGTTGAGTTATTTTGAAGAGATTCGCTCTTAGGGGAATTCAGATGATCTGAAATAGAGTTCTTTAGGATATATCGTTTGGTTGAGAGAAATTTTAATGCAATTCGTGTATAATCGATCGAAACGTAGTTTTTTGTAGAATTTCTGATTGTTGGAGAATAAATCAAACTTTGATTATATTCACTGAAATTTGGGACATTTCGGTATCAACCAAGACATCAAAAATAGGGAGGAGGTATCAACTTAGTTTATCGAAATTTTGAGAAATTATTCTGAGGAAGAGATATGACGAAAATATGAATATTGAAAGAAAATATTTGTACTTGATTCGAGTTATTTTTTTGAGGAAGCTCATCGGGGCAATTCGAGTTATCTAAACTAGGGCTAATTGAGCAATATCTGGAGTTTAGTTGAAACGGAATTCAGATACAGTTGGTTCAAATATGCTTAAAATGGAGTTCTTAGTGAAAATTTTGACTATTCCTTGAAAATTCAAGTGCATGAAGATTAAATCAAATTTTGGTATTAACTAATCGATAGATCAAGCCGATGGGACCATAGCTTAGGTCACCAGAGTTGCAGTAAAACAACGGAGGAGAAGAATATCTTACTATAAAGGTACACAATTTTAGCGATTTCAAACGCCTTTAAATTGAATTCGACTGGGAAAGGAGAGCTGACAAATCACTGGCCTCATCTCCGAATGATTTTATACAACTTGTAGAAAACGAAATTTCGATTAGGTGAACCGTACAAGAGAAAGCGTGTCGGGAAAAACAACACACATACACACATACACACACACGGACAAAGGTACGGAAACATGGGTCCTTCAAATGCCTTGGAGGCCTTGGGTGGAGAAGTGTGACCTCCAATCGATAGATTTTGGCGAGAGGAACAAGTTGATTGAGGCATCATTTTGATGGGAGGAATTTTGTTGAAGGAAATATTGGATTGGATGAAAAAATTGATCGAAAATTTGCTGAACCAAAAGCAGAGCTTTCTCTTCAGAGAAAGCAAGATGATGAAAGAAATTAGCCAAACCCGAAGCACATGGTTTCTGCATGAAGCAGTGGCCGGTGTGCTTTTTAAGATCATCAGACATGGTTCCTACATATAGCAGTGGTCGGTGTCTGATGAATATCGACAAGATAAAGAATCCATTACCTGCTCATGGCAGGAAAGATTAGTGGAAACAATTTCTGACTGGAAGTCCGAATTGGAATGCTGAATACCGTCAAAATTGACGGCGATGGTACATATGGACATATAATCCATGCTCGGGTAATCTCGTAAGCCACCTGTCAGCAAGATATCAACCATAAATCCTACGAGATCTGAATTCAGCGAGTGATTTGAATCGGTAATCACATATCTCAATAGTAACTCAAATTTCCATTATTGAACAATGATGAATCTGACACTATGATGTCTTCTTCCATGTTGCAACGTGTCTGGATCAGTCACTCGACGATCCAATATCATTCCCATAGAAAATCCTCATATGAAAGTTCCATAGATTTGAGCCTGGCGCCATTGCTCATGCGCGGTAAGCTCGATCAGATTGGCCAAATTTTTGATCAATTTTTCCATCTAATCCAATATTTCCTTCAACAAAATTCCTCCCATCTAAATGATGCCTCAATCAACTTGTTCCTCTCGCCAAAATCTATCGATTGGAGGTCACACTTTTCCTCCCAAGGCCTCCAAGGCATTTGAAGGACCCATGTTTCCGTACCTTTGTCCGTGTGTGTGTATAAGTGTATGTGTGTTGTTTTTTCCCGACACACTTCCTCTTGTACGGTTCACCTAATCAAAATTCCGTTTTCTACGAGTTGTATAAATTCATCCGAAGATGATGCCAGTGATTTGTCAGCTCTCCTTTCCCAGTCGAATTTAATTTAAAGGCGTTTGAAATCGCTAAAATTGTGTACCTTTATAGTAAGTTATTCTTCTCCTCCGTTGTATGACTGCAATTCTGGTGACCTAAATTATGGTCCCATCGGCTTGATCTATCGATTAGTTAATACCAAAATTTGATTTAATCTTCATGCACTTGAATTTTCAAGGAATAGTCAAAATTTTCACTAAAAACTCCATTTTAAGCATATTTGAACCAACTGTATCCGAATTCCGTTTCAACCAAACTTCAGATATTGCTCAATTAGCCCTAGTTTAAATAACTCGAATTGCCCCGATGAGCCTCCTCAAAAAAATAACTCAAATTAAGTACAAATATTTTCTTTCAATATTCATATTTTCGTCATATCTCTTCCTCGGAATAATTTCTCAAAATTTCGATAAACTAAGTTGATACCTCCTCCCTATTTTTGATGTCTTGGTTGATACCGAAATGTCCCAAATTTCAGTGAATATAATCAAAGTTTGATTTATTCTCCAACAATCAGAAATTCCACAAAAAACTACGTCCCGATTGGTTATGCACGAACTGCATTAAAATTTCTCTCAACCAAACGATATATCCTAAAGAACTCTATTTCAGATCATCCGAATTCCCCTAAGAGCGAATCTCTTCAAAATAACTCAACAAAATCTTATCTAAATTTCATTCTATGCTCATATCTCCTCCTATAACTGATCTATACACATGTTAATGAACTAGAGAGATACTTTTCCCGCATTTTCAATCGATTGGTTGATACCAAAATTTCCTAAATTGTATTGAATCTGATTTGAATTGAATTTATCCTCGAAAAATCAAAAATTCCACAAAAATCTCCATTTTGATCACTTTTATACCAACAGTATCAAAATTCCACTCCAACCAAATGATACATCTCGTCCAAAAGATGCTCCTCTAGATAATCTGAATTTCCCTAAGAGGCAATCTCGTGAAAGGAATTCAACAAAATCTCATCCTGATTTCTTTTTATTCTCATATCTCCTCCCACAACCAATCTATCCACCTTTCAATAGACTAGAGAGATACTCACCTACCACTCTACATCAATTGGTTAAAAACGAATTTTACCCACTCAAAGTCAAAGTCGCTCCAAAAAGATGTATAGAAGAGTGAATGAGAAAATGTCACTCAGAAAATTACATTTCTGCTGAGTTTTTGCACATCTCGCTAAGAGAAAGCTCCCTGCTACTCTCTTCCAGCCGCGTATTTTCTGTTTCAATTATGATTTGTTCAAATTTGCAGAACTCAGTAGAAGTAATTCAATTACGTAAAATCATTGGTTAGGTTTCGACCGACGAGCCAAAACGTAAGATATGGAAACTTTTAGTCGAGTTTCATGTGTTCAAACATGGAGCATCTATTTTGATATATATGCAGTAGAACCTGTTGAATTGGGCACTCTATATATTGGGCAACTATGCAAAATCTGTCGAAATTGGGCACTCAAATGTGGAACCGAAAGTACCTTTTACATGTTGAATTCTGTCCGTATATTGGGCAGCTGTCTATATTGGGCATTTTTCTCTGGAACCGAGGGTGCCCAATTCAGACAAATTTTACTGGAAAAATGAAGAACCAGGTGCTTGTAGGAGCGATGGCAGTGATCATGAATATCTGCAATAGCTGCCAGGAGTTGTCTACTCTGTCATAGGTCGACTCGTGCAAATATCAATCAGTACATTCATAAATCAACACTTGTAGCCACACGATATATCACTCCAGGCTGGGGTTGAGCGTACCTGCTTCCAGGGCACCTCCTCGTGGTGGCGGTGGTGGGCAATGACCTCTTCCCCCATTATTTATCGATGTCAGCTGAGTCCCTGAGAAGGAAAACTGTCGCCATCATGTCAGGTACATCAAGAAGTGACCTTGACCAAGATCATCTTGCAGATGATCAGGTGAGGGGGCTTATTCGACTAAGAAGCACACCTTAGTAAAGTATCCGTCTGTTACTGCTCTATTAGTAACCATGATGATTCTAGAGATCCCATCTCGGATACTGGATCTCAAGTATTCCCTCAAGTTCTGGATCAAAATGCTATCTCGAGTTCTGGATGCCGAGTGTCGCCACAAACACTGGACCACGAGTGTTGCCTCGAATACTAGATCACGAGTGTCACCTTGAGTACTGGACCAGGAGTGTCACCTCTACCCTTGGACCTGGAGTATCGTTTCGAGTACTGGACGATGAGTATCACCTCGAGCACTGGACTACGAGTGTCACCTCGAGTGCCGGATCACGAGTGTCACCTGCAGCACTGGACCACGGGAGTCACTTCGAGTCCTGGGACACGAGTGTTGCCTCTAGTACTGAACCACAAATGTTGCCTCGAGTAATGGACCTCGAGTGTTATCTTGAGTACTGGACCGCGAGTGCCTTCTTGAGTACTGGACCAGGTGTGTCACCTCGACCACTGGACCTGGAGTATCGCCTCGAGTGCTGGACCGCGAGTGTTCCCTCGAGTACTGGACCACGGAAGTCACCTCGAGTCCTAGGACACGAGTGTTACCTCGAGCACTGGACCACGAGTGTCATTTCAAGTACTAGATTGCGAGTGTCTACCTCAGTACTGGACCAGGAGTGTCACCTCGACCACTGGACCTGGAGTATCGCCTCGAGTGCTGGACCACGAGTGTTGCCTCGAGTACTGGACCACGGGAGTCACCTCGAGTCCTGGGACACGAGTGTTGCCTCGAGTACTGGACCACGAGTGTCATCTCGAGTACTAGACTGTGAGTGTCAACTTGGGTACTGGACCAGGAGTGTCACCTCGACCACTGGACCTGGAGTATCGCCTCGAGTACTGGACCTTGAGTGTCACCCGAGTACTGGACCACGAGTGTCACCTCAAACACTGGACCACCTGGACCATGGGTGTCACCTCAAGTGCTGGACAAAGACAGTGTCTCTACGATTAATATCATGGCGATAGCTGGTATTCGACATTCGCGCTACGGGAATCGATCAAGAAAATTCTCTCGGATCGCATACTTGGACGTGAGATCGTCTCCTCTTTCCGATTCCGAGGTCAAAAATCCGGATCTCGAATTTTTGGGGGTGAACGATCGAAACTGATGGCATTTCCGGACTCAGCTTACGATTTCACATCGAAATATGTGTCCCCCTCCTCTGGGGAGATATCTTCCTTCAATTCGTGGGCCGGTGTTTCACGATGACGGCATTGTTTGTACCAGCCGTGCACCTACTCTACAACTTCGGTAGAAGCTACTGAAGGCCTTCAACACTTACTGCAGTTCATTTTTCCCAGTGTGATGATTAGTCTGTCGAGTTCTGTTGAGATGTAATGTCCAACTTCGATGAGATCCGAGTTCGATTATCTGTGTAACGTTATTCGAAGATTGTACATAGACATAGGCATCCTGACCCCAAGGTGTTGTTCCACAGTGTAATTGATCGTACGTCATCACAGTTCATCATTCCATCTGTGTTCAAAATTTTTCAATCAGCCTGAATTTTTCTAGTCAAAATATTATGTGATCGAAATTAGTTGAATATTATGGGTTATTTCTTATTCCAATGAGTTTTCAATAATACGCAATCGCTCATCGTAAGGTTGAATATCCCAAATTCTAAATCACATTCAAGAATTCCTTGTCAGCAACGAATCTGAAACCATTACAGAGATGAAGAATAGTCCAGATCCCCCAAATTTAGAGTGAGGAATCTTCGAGTAATGTTACACGAATCATAATAAACTCAAGTATCATCAAAGTTGGATATTTCTTCTTCAATAAAACAAGAAAGACTGATTGTTAGATTTAAAAGATCACATTGTGCGAACCAGAAACAATTTGAAAACATACATGATCGCCCATTGAATTCGAATGGAAATCAAGTCTTTTTTTCGATTTATAAAAACATTTCCAGAGTCCAATACGCCTCTCTGGAGCATTTACAAGCCGAGCGCCGCGAGGCATTACGCTAGTATCTATTACCGTGTGAGAGCTATCTGTACATTGAGGGTAGCGTGAAATTTACCAATAATACTGGGAAAAAACACATCTCTCTGACAAATAATTAGCTGGCATTCTTGTTTGACGAAATTCGCTACGAAATGAATGGAGTATCCATCGATGAGACTAAAAATGTAGGAATAACGACGAGCTTGTAAAATTCACTCACTCTCAGCGAGAATGACGATGATTATGCGGCTATCATGGGCTGGCTAGTTAACCAATTCACCAGCACTTTAACCGATCATGCATTTGATGTATGCATACCACTGAACAAATTACTCGGCTTCTGTGGTGACTTTAAGAAAGTGATAATGAATGTGAAACATGAACTGGTTTTACTTCGATCAAAAACAGATGACCACTGCGTACTAACTACAAAAGTTGCTGTTAATCTTACAATCAAATTGTCTTCAACCTATGGTGCATGCCTCACATCTTGGTAAATGATCGAGTACGCCTACAAATGCTCCAAATTTTGAACAAAGGATTGTATCTCCCAATCAATTTCAGGAGTTGGGAAATGCTAGAATTCCCTATGGTACATCAAACTAATAAGCTTGTTCGGCCGGTGAAATCCACTAATTCCAAGCCGCGCTAGATCATACTTGCTCTGCAAACGAAGAAAGAAAATAAAAAAATAGAAATTGTCACAAAATTCCACCACTGTCATCTTTCGAATGTCAAGCTGTTTCTCAATTCTAACATTTATCCCTACGGGAATCTGAATATTGATATATTGCGAGAGAAGAATACGAGTATTGCTCACAATATGTTTGCATCGTTTGCTCGCTCTTACTATCAAACATCTCTACCAGGGCTCTGTCCAAATATATCTCCATATACCTTTGCGAACTCTCATTTCATGATAGTCATCGATTGTTCTCGCGAAAATGAGTCTATAAAAAGCTCAAATGTGGATATTCGCTTGAAATTCGAATACAAAGAAGGTATTTCTGCTGATAAGACGGCTTTATTCCCTCATATTCCACGATAAAATGATTTAATACAATCCAATGACAAATATTGTCCACAAAATTATCCAGAGATTGTTTGAATCCCTAGGTCGAAGATCTCTTTGGAGACGAGCCAAGCAGAAATCTTGTAGCAAGTTCGGGCAGTATGGGGCATCGAAATTCTCAAGAATCGCCAACATTATCATCAGATCCCAAAGGAAAATCGGTTATATTATCATTCATCGACTTACAAGCATTCAAAAACCAAGAAGGAGTCATTGTGAAGCAGGCTATGATTGTAGATGTGAGGACCGCGAGCTGCCACCACTGGCTATTTACACCACCCTACTCCATTAAAAATTCATCGCAAAAGGATGCAATCTCAGCCAAACGGTTTACGGAAAATCATCACGGACTATTTTGTTTTCGGAATTGTGCCATATTCCGAGGCGGGCAAGAAATTTGAAGAATGTCTTTCAGACGCGTGCGAACCCAGGGATGGTGGACCAATATCCATATTTGTAACAGGAGATGAAGAGGAAGGATGGCTGGAACAGCTGGCATCTACATTCTTCTCGACTCATCCAGGCATCGAAGTGATAGATTTTCATGATGAATTCCCTGTTTCTAAATATGGTCATCATAGCATGAATTATCAATTCGATCCTTGTGTATTCCATGATAATATGCGGTACAGGTGCGCTTTGAGAACGGCATGTGTTATAGCTCATGTGGCAGCTCATTGTTCGAATCCTAATGCATAATAGAATCATAAAAATATATCACAATGTCTCTTTATTTTCAACTCCCATCACATAGAGTTTCGGATGACCTGGAATGAGATCCAATAGATGGCGATACTACTCGCTCTTCTATTGAAATTTACATCATAATAAGCATACTATGTGTAAAATTCTCAGTTAAACGATGAATGCTGATGAATTCGGCAGACTGGGACACTTTGGAGGGGGGTTTGGGAATTTCAATGGATATCCTATCACGTCATTAGAACATTATCTAATGAGGTATAATAAGAGAATTATCGATGAGAGAGGATCTCCCAGAACGAAACTTGAATCTCTAGGTGACCATTCTGAAACGAAAATAAAAAGTATTGGAAATGGCAGGAATTCAGATCGAATATCGATAATCAAGATTCTGCAAGTGAAACTGGATGAAATCATATCGAACATGAATTCTATAATCGCACCGATTATTGAGAACTATAAATGAGAGATAGAAGTGCTCGAAAACAGCGTGAATTTCTACAAAAAAATGATTGAGACGGAAAAAAATAGATCAGTGTTAGAAAAAGCCGGCGACATATCGAAAAAAATCACCTCGTGAAAATGAGCGCAACGCCCAAACATAGTGCGGAAGGGGCCCAATTGGTAGAATAATTACATGCCCCAGCTCGTCGAAAATCGCCTCGTAGAAAAGTTTCGGTAAAATTTGTTAATGATCTATGGCAAATGGATCTCGCAATCATGATTGATCAAACAAAATTCAATAAGAATTTCGAATATATTCTCACTGTCATGGATGTTTCCTCCAAATACGCATGGGCTGAATCACTGGAAACAAAATCTGGTGTGAAGAAGTTACAAGAGCTTTCGAGCGCATACTCGGGAAAACTGGTCCAAAAAATCACCCAAAAAATTGCAGGCTGATAATGGGAAAGAATTTTACAAGACATTTTCTATTTCTCGTGGATGAAAAAAATTGATTTCCATTTCACATATAGCATACAGAAAGTCAGCCACGTCGAGCATCTTATACGAACATTAAGAAACGATTATGGCATATTTTTCCGCTGAATGGGAATCAAAAATGGATTAACCTGCTCCAAGATGTTCTGGAAGATGACAATCACACAAAACATCGTACAATGGGACTAAAACCCGTCTAACTATGGGCAAACTCGTCCCAAGGGAAAAAATTTGAGAGAATATTACGAAACACTGTGGATAATAATTTGAATATAGCTGGCAAAGGGAAATTCGAGATTGATGATTCGGTGAGAATATCACGCTTCGAATTGAGAGAGACCACTTGAGAAATTGGAGTACTGAAATATTCAGAATTGCGGAAATAAAAAGAACCTATCCCGTGACATATCAGTCAAAATATTATAACGGCAAAATAATACTCGGTGGTTTCCACGAGCACGAACTTCAACACGTAAAAAGTCCCGAAATCTACTCAGTTGAAAAAATAATGAAAAAACGAGTTGATTGAGTTCTCGTGAAATTGCTTAGATTGGATCATAATCATGATAGTTTGATCGCTAAGAGAAATATATTTTAACGCGTGGATAGCCGAGGGAGCCTTCGATATACGCCCTCAAATCTCATTCACGCACTTCTTATAGGGTCGCTGAAACTGGCGCACCCATTTTCACCCTCACAAATTTGTTCTCGCGCTTATTCGGTAAGTGGGTATAGAATTTGTACATAATCACTGCTTTTCAACACCTGAAAGTCATAAAAATATTCTTCCCCAGAAATCCAAGATTCCTGTCAACTATGCATATACCCCTGGCCGTTAGAGAGATACCGTTGAACAGATGGCTTCCTGTTACAAAATTCAAGCTATTTGGAGACGATGTAATTACGATGGTAGTTGAGGACAAAGTACAAATTATCCTGCCGAAAAATATAACATATTGGGCATGAGATAACAAAGGAGAATTCCTTGAAATGCAAGACGAGGCCCGGAGTCCTATATTATCCGTTGTGGCTGAAGAAAATGTTGCGGATGCAACGGTTCAATTTTGTGAATCCATTTCAAAAACGCAATCTCCAGTTCAATGGGGAAAAGATAGAGATTTAATATCCTTATTCATGTTCATACTACTCTCTTACATGATTCTTCCATATTATTACGATCTCCATACCCATATTGTAATCATTACGATAAAGTCGCTCGCGTATCAATAATCTGATCATTTGTGATTTTAAAGTTTGAGGTCGACGAGGATAGCTCCGATGCGGAGGAGCTCATAGAGGATTTCCCTGGGTCATCCCACCCGGGAATCCCTGGTATCTACACCTGTGGCGATTTCGACCACACAGGATACTTGTTTTCCCACATCGACTGCGATGAGGATCGAATAATCAGCGGACCGGTGATGATGATCACGCGCACCTACCCCACCTACTCACCAAAAACAGAGTTGTTTCGCGACGATAGATTCCCGAGCGACGAATCAGATTTAGAATATTAGTACTATGATGTAATTTGGTATCAACTATTGTATATATATGGGGCGATTCACGTCAACTGTCCTAGCCCCCTTTTTGAGCGTCGAAATTCGTGGTTTTGTGTGCCTTGAACCAGCCTCATATCCAACGTAAAAAAATATAAAAAGGGTCATAATCGACGTATTTTTTCCTCAGCTTTTCAATGATGCAGTTTGTTTTCCAAAATGATGCCGGCATAACCTCAAAAATTGACAATCGAATTTTGAAAGTGTTATAACTCAAAATTACCCCTTTTTTGTTTTTTCGATCATTCCAATCGAAAGATCAATTAATTTTACGTCGATATAGCTTTTCAAGAAATAGGGGTTTTTCCATTTTTGAGAGGGAACAGAGCGGTCAAGAGAGAATGCTCGGTCAGGCGCGTGCGGTCTATGCCACCCGATCGGCTCGATCTCGGCCGGTACTATCTCGGTATTACGAGTGAGTTCACAGGCTGAATTTTCAACATAATCATCTTCAATTAAACGAGCACAGATGGTTTATTCATTTCTTCTTTTTGATATTCTGACCCTGCAAACGTTTCAAAGTTTTCAATTTGTTTCGGGGCTTTTTTCGATTTTTAGGAGCAGACTTAGCGACCGAGCTCTTTGCAGTTTTTCTTCGAGTCTCGGTGATAGATTTAGCACTCGATTTTCTCAACGGTTTTCTCTTCGGAACTTTTGGTTGCGCAATTCGCGATCTCTTTTCCTTAGGAAACAGATCTGATTTAACAGACGAAGAAAACTTCTTGCACTGCAGTTTGCGATCAGGAATCGGAATAAGAGCATGATACTGCAAAGTTCCAGGAACAACTTCAGCATCTCCAAATCTTGATTGCAATTCTTGTTTGACCTCCTCGTAATCTTAGCGGCCACATGAGTTGAATAATTACGGATCTTTCACCCTATGTTCTAACTCATCGAGCTCTGCATCATCAACTCTACCCTTTTGAGAAAGTTCCATGGCCAGGTATGAAGGAGAAGAAATAAATCAAGCGTTTGTGCTCCTTGAAATAAGAATGATCATTTAGAACATTGCACTTTGGAACGCACTCGTGACACTGAGAAAGTGCCGGTCGCGATCGAACCGGTCGGGTGGCATAGACCGCGCGCGGCTGACCGAGCGTCCTCTCTTGGCCGCTCTATTTCCCCTCAAAAATGGGAGAACCCCTGTTTTTTGAAAAGCTATACGACATAAAATTGTCTGATCTTTCGATTAGAATGATCAAAAAAACAAAAAAGGGGGTAATCTTGAGTGATAACACTTTCAAAATTTGATTGTCAATTTTTGAGGTTATGTCGGCATCATCTTGGAAAACAAACTCCACTATTGAAAAGCTGAGGGAAAAATACGTCGATTATGACTCTTTTGATATTTCTTGCGTTGAATATTAGGCCGGTTCAAGACGCACAAAAACACGAATTTCGAGGCTCAAAAAAGGGGCTAGGACAGTTGACGTGAATCGCCCCATATGTATATTGGTGAATAGCTTCGATTATAGTCTTAAAAATCCCCGTTGCTGATTATGAAATCGTGTCAAATTTTGTTTTCTTCCAAACATTTTACCTCGATTTTGGGGGACCTATGCAACGATTCAATTTTTTGAATCTATTTCAAAAATTCAATTTTGAGTTCAACGGCAGAAAGATACAGATTCAATATTCTCATTCATGTTAATTTTATTCTTTCACATGATTTTTCTTTTATTATTGTGATGTCCATTCCCTGAAAGACGAATATAGAATTAGTTTGTTCAAAAAGATGATTATCAATTCATTCATTCGTGCAAAATATAACAGAGTTAGTAAATTGACGAAATACCTTGGACATGTGAGATAAAAACTCACACAGTTTGTTGAATCAGTTGTTTTCCCTCGACGAAGGCCAGCCTTTGTTGTTTCGGAAATATTCCCTCCCTCATCTTAGTTGGACGAGGAACAGGTCCATTGGCCAAGATTTCCAAGTTTTGTTTTCCAAGTCCTGTAAAAGACAAAAGAATTAGGATCCTCATTTTCATTCCAGTCGCTGCCACAAAATTGGCATAGACCATTATCTGTAAAAAAGGATGGATCAGATTATATTTTCCTAGAAAGAAAATCATCCTCATTATCATCATTGATTATTAAACTCAAGTAATATTAGTTCAAGAAAAAGTCTTACCTTGAACTTTGATGTTAGTTGCCCCACGACGGGTCCTCTTGGTACACCCCTGGGGGTAGTCTCCACATAGAGAATCGCCCCACTAGTGTTCCTAGAGTATCCAGGTGGACCTAGAAGAAGCACAAAGTTGATTAGAATCATTTTGGTATGTTATTTCATTCATGTTGATCAAATCCGAAACAGACCTTCTTATAAAACCGAAACCCAGACCACTTCAAGTAGAGGTCTCAGATAGTGAATATGGTCAGTTTAGGATAAAATATGATAAGAAAGGTATAAAAAAGACCTCACATCATTGCTGGAGACAGGTAAAGATAGTAGTGTTCATTACCCCACCTCTATACACCACCAGACCAAGTTCGTCAACTTCGTCCTGTAGTCCAAGCCTCATTTTTTAGTTTCCGCAATACCTGCAACCAGGAAAATCTAGGATATAATTGAGCTAGCTACATGAGAGTTGGTTCATTAAGAAGATTAGATTTTTTCAAATCATTCAAGTACAGGAAGTTACCCTTTCAGTCCCAAACTGATGGAACTGATAAGAAAATTAATCTTTGTTTACATGCAGCCCATGCTAATGCATGGTAAAACAGTGCATGGTAAACCCTGTTGTAACGCAGAGTACATGGTGAGAAGGGCTTTTCCAGTTTTCCTGGGGTCCTCATGTTAGAGAGAAAGGCCTAGTGCAGGTGCTAGGACTATTTATTGACGATTGAAATTATCAATTAAAAAATTACTCACGATATAAACAAATAAATTTTGCTCGCCCGAGCAGAGACTTTTGGCAGTCTGATGGTAGGCGTCCCGCAGCGTGTCACGTCTCGGCAACGATGCTGCAAATTCCTAATGGGACACAGCACACACTGACACACCCGGAACACTCAAACAACACTCCACGACGTAGCGCGAGCACCAGGAAGCCGTGTAAATAACCTGTTGCAAGGGCCCGGCGGCGGCCATTTTGGGTGCCTACATAGCATGCTTGGCTGCTATACCAGTGTGCGGTGCGGCGCGCCGCTTTGAAAAATACATGCTTCAATACTTGTATCGTATTTTATTTTAGTAATTAGTGTAATTGATTATAATAACTCGTGAATATGTACATTTTTGCAAGTAGGTCAATTTAATGTCTCATTTTCAACTACGATATAGGGGGAAATCACTATTTCTAGTAATTTTACCCCATCACTCGACAGTTGGGAATTTAAAAATTCGAAGCTCTTCTCTGACCTCGACGCTGATTGGTCGAGAGTACCAGGAGTGGGGGGAGAGAAGCTTAATTCACCGAAACCGAGCTTATGTGCTCGGTAAAGCTGCAGTGGAGCGGCATTCTTGTCGATACCCATCCAAGGATCAACACCTGGAAGCTTTCCAGGGTCCGACTCTCAAGTCGAAGAAGTTTGCTTCAACCTTTTTGCCGGTTTTGGAGCTGCGCATCGCCGTCGGCTACTCACCCAGCATCTCGCGAGCTTCACGTCTTTCCTGAGCTGCAACCCTGGCGCCCTACGCAACAATGCTTGTCACCAGGAGCCGACGTAAGTAGTGATTTATTTAGAATTATGATAAAATAGAATGCCTTTCCTTTCCTGGGTTACCCTATCCCTGTCACTTTTAATGATCAGAGAAGGCCGCAACAAAAGAAAGCACGCAGATGCCTGGAGCTAGGCGCGCCGATAAATCGTAGCATTCGGGTGCCCAATAACTCATCCTTTTCTCCTACCTTGATCAAACCATCACGCTTCTCCGAAATCTTTGATCGACGAGGAAAGGTAATTATTTTCAAGTCATGGCCCTCGCGGTAATGTGATTTCATCGTAATGTCACGTACGTAGAGCCTTGCTGACGCATCACTTGAGGATTATCCCAAGTTTTATTCTCTCATCAAATCAAGTGCGGATGCACCTCCGCGTGCGCAGGTGAATCTCTCTGTGTGTGGCGCGCGGGTTTTCTCTCTATCTGATACATGCCCCGTTATAGTAGTTTCTTGGAATCGGAATCGCTGCGCCAGTGGAGTAGTTTTTGTGATATATAGGTATATACAAGTTTCATACAGGCGGATTGATTCTCTATCGCGTCGCGTCAACCCTTTCGGTTTGGAGGTCGACCGTGCGACTCTTTCTCGCTATTTTGAAGCGGTGATTGCTTATAATTATTTGACGATTTCTGGTGTATCATACTTCGTTGGAGTGACGTTCTTTTTTCTGATAGAAGTGAATTCTTTCGAGTTAATGGTTGTAGTTTTTCTTCGTTCGATTACAAGTGACGATTTGTCAATTGAAATTCTAGTAATGGTTTTTCGTAACATAATGGCTTGAGTATTTTGAAATCAATGATTTTCTTTTCATGTATCATCGAATTCAGTTACGGTCAGAATAAATGCTTGGCCACACGTCTAAAAATATACTATTTTGAGTGATGAATTTCTGAATAAAAAATGATTGAATGCAATTCTCATTCACGCTCCTCACTATTTCTGGACCCACCCAGATGCCTATCCCCAATGAGAGCCACGAATATCACAGTGAATATATTTTCACCTTCTCTATCATGATGTAATGATGAAGTTCTCAGAATTGGATGAATAAAATATCATTTTCGTTCTTTCTTTTTTAAATGATTGGAAACTGAATTTTTGCATTAGTCAGCTGCAGCTGAATAATATTTTGGATAGAATATGATCATTTCATGAATGTATATTTTGATGCTAAATAAATTTGAAGCTGAACTGCGAGTGACACCAAGGTAGGTCTCTTCAGAGATGACGCTACTGAGAAGCGTTTAGTTGAATCTCATAAATTTTGAATAATAAAATACGAGCAAGGAAAATTGCATCCTTGCACCGGTGATTCCAGAGTGCACTTTGAATGAGTATTGGAGTCTCTGTTCTTCTCCTGGGGAACAAGCGAGGAGGAAGATAGTGATGAAGAGTCAGATAGCTCATAAAATTGCTGTCCAGGGTGTACAGAAAGTAAGTAACCCCCCCCCCCTCCCCCATTTTTTTTAGAAATGGCTGGGAATCGGGAAAAATCCCGGAACACGTGTCCCCTCATTTTGAGGGGGATATCCGATGGTGGCCTTGTTTTTTACCTTGAAGGTCATTTTCAAGGTCATTTAGAGGTCAACTGGATTCTTTTGAATGGACACACCTACTTTCGACCCCGAATTCTGGAAGAACATGAAAAATGATAAAACTCGTGTTTGAAACTTTTTTCGGCCCGACCTGACCTTGGCGAGATGAATGGAGATCAGCACGGGTTAACGGTGACCGCTGTCGCTCCAAGAGTGAGCATTTCATGGTAAAATGTTTGGGATTAAAGTTGTTCATGATCAAAGAGCTGATGACCTTGTTTCCGACGTTGGAGGTCATTTTCAAGGTTATTTGAATGTCAACTCGATTTTTCCAAGGGAAACACCTACTTTTGACCTCGAATTGTGAAAGAACACGAAAAATGATAAAACTTTCGTTCGGAATTTTTTTGACACGACTCGACCTTGGCGAGATGAATGAAGGTCAGCACGGGTTGACGGTAAGCGCTGTAGCTCCAAGAGTGAGCGCTTCATCGGGAATTTTCCCGACCGAAGGGGTGCATGATCACAGCAAATTATTATATTAAGAGACACAAGGTGCCTATTCCCCCACGGAATCCCTATATCAGGGTTGCCAACATAAAATCGAATCAGTGTTGCCAACTTGACGGCACGAAAAGTCCCTAGACCAGGTCAAATGTCCCTAGATTTTTCCGCGATGTATAGAACACGTGTTTGAGTGTCGTTTACGTATTTTTGACGTATTTTTGAGTTTTTTATATGTATTTCCGATTTAGTTTATATGTATTTATACGTTGATATTATATATTCGATTTGCTGCTAATTCTTGCCGTGAAGACGGTCGCTGATCGGTCTCACGGAGCCCTTTCGAACACTGCCCAAGCTTCCGAATCCGTTGGCGAAGGTTAGGAGCAATCGATTTTTATGTGTTTCGTTTATCTATTTTCGTATTAAGTGCATGCTGGGAGTCATTTTATGGCGTATTTTAGTGAAGCGCATTAGAAAATTCGAGACACCGCCATTTTCAACATCGAAGGTAGCCGAGTAACTTTTTACGGTTGACAAGGCCGCCTCACTCTCAGATGTGAATTAATTTTGGTGTTCGAGTTAGCTTTATTCAATGGTTTTCATTTCAATTTTTTGTTAGAGATAGATCGATCCGCATGAGTATTGGTTGATTTCGAATGAAATAAGTGATAGAGTGACGATGAAGTCGAATCGTACTGACAAAGTGATGGAATGTTAAAGATCGAGAGGTTGTTATTTCGTTGATTTTGAATATATGATACATACGAATGGATTTCAAATTTTTGGAACTTTTTTGAATGAATTCGAGGAATTTTTTATTTGACTTTGAAGATGATGATTTTCGTATTTCTACTCATACCGAGTGTGAACCTACGTAATACTTTGGAGTTTTTGAATTTATTTCTATTTGGAGGAGAAATTAAACGTTCTTCTGAAATTCGAACTTATGAAAATATGAAAAGAGAAGCGGTTCACGTCTATCTCGCATGCTGATATTAGAGGACGTCATTTCATATGGGGGAGTGGTTGAGAGAATTCTTTTGATCAGTTTATGATTCAAGTGATTTTCATAAGATTTAGGGATAGATAATTGACACTGAGGAACGGTATCGTATAGAGTATTAGAAATGACTTTTGTAAATGAATCCAATATCACTCGCTTGATGCAATCGTGAGGGGAAAATTGAATTGATGCATTGTTATGGTTTTTGCTACGCGATCATCAAGATTGATTATTGGGAATTCATTCAACAGGGAAGTTCTTTGTTTTCATATTGAGCATTTATGTCGCAAGATTTGAATTTTTGAGAAGTCTCTGATTGGATGGAATGACCCCGATATTCATCATCCTCGTTTTGTGTTTATGATGTGAAATTGAGTTGAAACTGGGGAGTGTTTTATGTTCAGAGTGAAAATGTGACTCTTCATCACAGAGGTTGAAGGAGACATGATCCGATGAGACTGACCCGTCGATTTGGTTTACCAGTGTCGGGACCAAAGCGGCGCTCAGATCAGAGGAAATCCAGCAACATGCTTCCGAAGAGTGGCGTTAGTATTGTGTTGTTGTTTTACAATAGCTGGGCAACAGGGAGTCACACTCTGTCGCACTCGGGAATGGGAAACCCAACTCCCATATGAGCCAAGGCATCATGTGCTGTTGCAACTCGTAAAAGTGTGGTGTGGTATTTTCGAGTGAGTATGACGAGGATGAGTTGAATATATTTCTCATCAGAAAAGCTTTGAATTGGATCCTGTTGATAAAAATCACGTGAATGTATTCACTTTTTGATGAAATTGGGACAATGACTTTATTTTGTCAAGTGATAGTGGATTCATATTTATTTTTCCAAATGATTCGTAATTTGATTCAATTTGAGCTGGAATCGGTTTTAAAAATTCCCCAATCTATTCAAAAATTCAGTTATGCCCTTTCTGGAAATTTGTAGAAATCTAATGATGATTAGAATAGTTTCTGACTTGAGATTGAAAGAATGTTCAATTAAAGATTGTATGCTTACATTAGAGGGCGTCATTTTATATTGGGGAGTGGTTGAGAGAATTCTCTGGACCAGTTTATGATTTAAGTAATTTTCATGAGATTTAGGGATAGATAATTGACATTGAGGAACGGTATCGTATAGAGTATTAGAAATGACTTTTGTGAATGAATCCAATATCACTCGCTTGATGCAATCGTGAGGGAAGAATTGAATTGATGCATTGTGATGGTTTCTTCTACGCGGTCATTAAGATTAATTATTGGGAATTCATTCATCGGGAAAGTTCTTTGTTTTCATATTGAGCATTTACGTCGCAAGATTTGAATTTTTGAGAAGTCTCTGATTGGATGGAATGACCCCGATATTCATCATCCTCGTTTTGTGTTTATGATGTGAAATTGAGTTGAAACTGGGGAGTGTTTTATGTTCAGAGTGAAAATGTAACTCTTCATCACAGAGGTTGAAGGAGACATGATCCGATGAGACTGACCCGTCGATTTGGTTTACCAGTGTCGGGACCAAAGCGGCGCTCAGATCAGAGGAAATCCAGCAACATGCTTCCGAAGAGGGGCGTTAGTATTGTGTTGTTGTTTTACAATGGCTGGGCAACAGGGAGTCACACTCTGTCGCACTCGGGAATGGGAAACCCAACTCCCATATGAGCCAAGGCATCATGTGCTGTTGCAACTCGTAAAAGTGTGGTGTGGTATTTTCGAGTGAGTATGACGAGGATGAGTTGAATATATTTCTCATCAGAAAAGCTTTGAATTGGATCCTGTTGATAAAAATCACGTGAATGTATTCACTTTTTGATGAAATTGGGACAATGACTTTATTTTGTCAAGTGATAGTGGATTCATATTCATTTTTCCAAATGATTCGTAATTTGATTCAATTTGAGCTGGAATCGGTTTTAAAAATTCCCCAATCTATTCAAAAATTCAGTTATGCCCTTTCTGGAAATTTGTAGAAATCTAATGATGATTAGAATAGTTTCTGACTTGAGATTGAAAGAATGTTCAATTAAAGATTGTATGCTTACATTAGAGGGCGTCATTTCATATTGGGGAGCGGTTGAGAGAATTCTCTGGACCAGTACATGATTTAAGTAATTTTCATGAGATTTAGGGATAGATAATTGACATTGAGGAACGGTATCGTATAGAGTATTAGAAATGACTTTTGTGAATGAATCCAATATCACTCGCTTGATGCAATCGTGAGGGAAGGATTGAATTGATGCATTGTGATGGTTTTTGCTACGCGGTCATTAAGATTAATTATTGGGAATTCATTCATCAGGAAAGTTCTTTGTTTTCATATTGAGCATTTACGTCGCAAGATTTGAATCTTTGAGAAGTCTCTGATTGGATGGAATGACCTCGATATTCATCATCCTCGTTTTGTGTTTATGATGTGAAATTGAGTTGAAACTGGGGAGTGTTTTATGTTCAGAGTGAAAATGTAACTCTTCATCACAGAGGTTGAAGGAGACATGATCCGATGAGACTGACCCGTCGATTTGGTTTACCAGTGTCGGGACCAAAGCGGCGCTCAGATCAGAGGAAATCCAGCAACATGCTTCCGAAGAGTGGCGTTAGTATTGTGTTGTTGTTTTACAATAGCTGGGCAACAGGGAGTCACACTCTGTCGCACTCGGGAATGAGAAACCCAACTCCCATATGAGCCAAGGCATCATGTGCTGTTGCAACTCGTGAAAGTGTGGTGTGGTATTTTCGAGTGAGTATAACGAGGATGAGTTGAATATATTTCTCATCAGGAAAGCTTTGAATTGGATCCTGTTGATAAAAATCACGTGAATGTATTTACTTTTTGATGAAATTGGGACAATGACTTTATTTTGTCAAGTGATAGTGGATTCATATTCATTTCTCTAAATGATTCGTAATTCGATTCAATCTGAGCTGGAATCGGTTTTAAAAATCCCCCAATCTATTCAAAAATTCAGTTATGCTTCTTCTGGAAATTTGTATAAATCTAATGATGATTAGAATATTCTCTGACTTGAGATTGAAAGAATGTTCAATCAAAGATTGTATGTTTACATTAGAGGGCGTCATTTTTATTGGGGAGTGGTTGGGAGAATTCTCTGGACCAGTTTATGATTCAAGTAATTCTCATGAGATTTAGGGATAGATAATTGACATTGAGGAACGGTATCGTATAGAGTATTAAAAATGACTTTTATAAATGAATCCAATATCACTCGCTTGATGCAATCGTGAGGGAAGAATTGAATTGATGCATTGTGGTGGTTTTTGCTACGCGGTCAATAAGATTAATTATTGGGAATTCATTCATCGGGAAAGTTCTTTGTTTTCATATTGAGCATTTACGTCGCAAGATTCGAATTTTTGAGGAGTCTTCGATTCGATGAAATGACTTCGATATCCATCATCCTCGATTTGTGTTTATGATGTGGAATTGAGTTGAAACTGGGGAGTGTTTTATGTTCAGAGTGAAATTGTAACTCTTCATCACAGAGGTTGAAGGAGACATGATCCGATGAGACTGGCCCGTCGATTTGGTTTACCAGTGTCGGGACCAGAGCGGCGCTCAGATCAGAGGAAATCCAGCAACATGCTTCCGAAGAGTCGCGTTAGTATTGTGTTGATGTTTTACAATAGCTGGGCAACAGGGAGTCACATTCTGTCGCACTCGGGAATGAGAAACCCAACTCCCATATGAGCCAAGACATTATGTGCTGTTGCAACTCGTAAAAGTGTGGTGTGGTAGTTTCGAGTAAGTATGACGAGGATGAGTTGAATCGATATGTAATCAGCAAAGTTTTGAATTGGATCCTGTTAATGAAGGTTACTTGAATGCATTTACTCTTTGATGAAATTGGGACGATGATTTCATCTTGTTAAGTGATAGTGGATTCATATATGTTTCTCTCAATGATTTGAAATTGATTCAAGATGAGCTGGAATCAGTACTCAAAATTCTTCAATATATTAAAAAAGTCAGTTATGCTCTTTTTGAAAATTCGTATGGATTTCATAATGAATAGCATATGTTTCAACTCGAGATTGAAAGAATGTACAATTGAAGATTGTACGAAAATATCGCTTAATGAGTTGTACTTCTTTCGAATGCTTATTCTATAGTTAATGAATCGACACGGGGATGGTTGGGGCAATTTCCCCAACCATTTGATTTTATTCATCGAGTTTCAGGAGATTCAGATATTGATACAATCCATATTGAACATATTTACATATAGAGTATGGAACGTGATATTCTAAACCAAATTTTCATCATACATTATTACAATTATAGGCTTACATCCTGATTACTTATAATAGAGGGAGTAATGATATACAATCGTATGGGAGGCGTATGTTGCCGTTTTGTTGATAAAATTGAGTCATCGTACAAATTGAATGAGAATTGTCTTAACAAAATATTGAATATTGAGAAACGCATATGGGAGTCACTACATTGATCAATGATAATCCTCAATCATATTCGATAACAAACGAATATATAAGATGGATTCCACGCCAAAGCGACCTACGAAAAGGGGTCATCTCTCAGATTCTTTTTTAACCTTTTTCATTCGATTCTATGTCCCAAAATAGGAACTTCGGACCACCTATGGGGCCCAAAAAAAATTCCTCCTCTCCATTGCACGCATATCCGTCAACAGACCAAAAATTTATCGTGTAAAAGTCGATGCTCTTTTATTCACGAGAATGGGAATATTTCGAGATTTTGAATAGCTATCGATTTGCGGGTCGCGGCATCTGAAAGGGCATCAAAAAACCTATCAAAAACGTTGTCGGAAATCCCTTCTCTGTGATTTTGGGGCCTCCTGGAGGCAAAAGAGTGTTTTTCACTAAAATGTTGATTTCTCAAAAAGCCATTTTTTTTATTTTTTTAAAATCATATATTCGACGAAAAATTTTGCGTTCTTTCGAAAAAAATGGGTTTCAGAGAAGTTTGGGGCGATCCAAGTGACTTATGAGCCATTTTTTGGAAATTCGATTTTTCCGGTTTCAGAAAAAGGCGAATTTCTGCGCATGCGCACAAACGTAGACTTTTGGCGCCACTTTCAACGGAAAGCTGACAAAATTTCCTATAAAATGACTACCCGCAAAGTTGAAATTCATGCACTAAAACGCGATATGCAAGGATCAATTATGTCGAATCAAAATCACATGAAAATTTAGCCCATTAACGCCTTCGTAGCGCCTGCTGAGATGACACATTCACGAGATCTTCTCGGGACTCAATTTTGAGTACGAAATCGACCTGAAAAGAATTCGGACCACATGGTTTCAACGTAAAATTGTATGAACTTTCAAAATATGCGATGAAAAAACCCGTTTGAGGCGAACCCGAGGTGCTACATTCAATTTTTCGCAATTTTGAATGTGGAATATCGTATTTTCTGGCGAAAAATTGAATGTAGCACCTCGGGTTCGCCTCAAACGGGATTTTCCATCGCATATTTTGAAAGTTCATACAATTTTACGTTGAAACCATGTGGTCCGAATTTTTTTCAGGTCAATTTCGTACTCAAAATTGAGTCCCGAGAAGATCTCGTGAATGTGTCATCTCAGCAGGCCCCACGAAGGCGTTAATGGGCTGAATTTTCATGTGATTTTTATTCGACATAATTAATCCTTGCAGATCGCGTTTTAGTGCATGAATTTCAACTCTGCGGGTAGTCATTTTATAGGAAATTTTGTCAGCTTTCTATTGAAAGTGGCGCCGAAAGTCTACGTTTGTGCGCATGCGCAGAAAATCGCCTTTTTCTGAAACTGGAAGAATCGAATTTCCAAAAAATGGCTCATAAGTCACTTGGATCGCCCCAAACTTCTCTGAAACCCATTTTTTTCGAAAGAACGCAAAATTTTACGTCAAATATATGATTTTCAAAAAATAAAAAAAATGGCTTTTTGAGAAATCAACATTTTAGTGAAAAACACTCTATTGCCTCCAGGAGGCCCCCAAATCACAGAGAAGGGATTTCCGACAACGTTTTCGATAGGTTTTTTGTTGCCCTTTCAGATGCCGCAACCCGCAAACCGATAGCTATTCAAAAACTCGAAATATTCCCATTTTCGTGAATAAAAGAGCATCGATTTTCACACGATAAATCTTCGGTCCGTTGACGGATATGCGTGCAATGGAGAGGAGAAATTTTTTTTGGGCCCCATAGGTAATCCGAAGTTCCTATTTTGGGCCATAGAATCGAATGAAAAAGGTTAAAAAAGAATCTGAGAGATGGCCCCTTTTCGTAGGTCGCTTTGGCGTGGAATTCATGATAAATGAAATTATGGATATTTGATATACGATTCTAGGAACGCACTAATTTTAACAATACCTTGATCTATATTTTTTTAACCACTGGTGATATTTGCTGAAGATTTTATTGAAATGAACAGAAATATCGATCTATCATCTTCGTTGTGTGATATGGAGTGGAATTGAGTGTGAATCGGTCCGTGTATATCGTTTCAGTGTAAATGTAACTCTCCATCACAGAGGTTGAAGGAGACATGATCAGATGAGACTGACCCGTCGATTTGGTTTACCAGTGTCGGGACCAAAGCGGCGCTCAGATCAGAGGAAATCCAACAACATGTTTCCGAAGAGTGGTGTAAGTGTGTTGTGTTGTTTTTTTGGAAGAATACCCTACATTTACAGCAGCTTGGCAACAGGAGATTGTAGTATGTCGATCTCAGAGATGATAGTCTCGATCTCTATGTGAGCCATGGCATCATACAGTCCTGTTACAACTTGTAAATGTATTCGATTGCACTTGGATATGTAAGAGATGTGTATTGTTGGGAATCATTTGTTGAGATGTGTGACAAAGATGATTTGATTTTTTTCGTAATTAAAATTAGCCTCAAATTAAATTGTAAGATCAAGGATACATTTGTGAGATACCATGCTTACCAATTTAGTAAAGAAGTAAAGGCTATTATGTGCTTATGTTCTCTGAAAACTAATCAATCTGATGTTCTGACGACGATTTCATAGAATCATGATATTCGAAAAATTTCCATTGAGCTATATCTAATTAAAATTCTATACATATTTTAGAATAAGGAGTGACACGGGTTGATACATGAAACTCACATTTGATGTCTTCGGAAGTTGATTCGATTCCAGAGGTGTTATGGATTCCCTTGTTTTATGTGATTTTTGTCATTCTCTTGTGCTTGGATCCATGCCATCTTACTGTAGTTTTGATTTTGTTAATCTTTCTGGAACGGTTGTAACACGTTGAGTTGAAAACTTTTTGTAAATCCTCCACTGGGTGATTCTCACATTTGATATCTGGATGCCTGTGGGATGATAGACCTTGGTATGAAACTGAACTCCCCATTGGGGTCAATTCAATGGATGAGTTGTCAATTCGACTGAATTTTGTGATATTGCAAGATATCTCTATTGTGGAAAAACTTAATAATTGGAATCGTAGAGCCCGGAAATTCTGTCTTTGGAGGTAACTCATCAGTTTCGATTGGGACTATGGAAATCTAATTCACTGCTCGATTTTATTTCGGGAAAAAATTGAATTTTTATTTATCATGTACATGATTTTATAAAATTTCGGAAAGGGTTTGTATTTTGATGTTTGGTTCTATTACCAATTTTAGAGAACATAGGAAATAATGTTCTGATAGATATTACTCACCTTCCCATTATTGTGTAGTAGAGGTCAATGTTCATGATGGTATTTTATAAGTTCTTCTTATATATCTACATAGAATTTTCTTGGACTTGATTTCCTCTTTGGCGTACGAATGTTGGTGACCGTGTAAAGGGCTATACTGTGGGCTGCTGAGAGAGCGCGTATCACCAATTGTCTTCTATTTTTCTGTTGACATGTTGTTTGATCTTACTCGTCGCCTATGTGTGTCTGTGCAGGCAGCGAGGGGAGAACTGCGGCTCCGGGAGAGAGCACGTATGCTTATGCGTCTTTTCCACTGGAACTGATTAGAATAAAAGCAAGTTCAGGAATTTCCTCAGAGTGGAAAATTTCGCAAATTTTTGGGAACATTTTCCGAAAAAAAACAATTTTTTATATTTTCGTTTTTTTAAAATCCCGTAAAAATTTCGAATTTCTATTTCTTTTATTTTCGTTTTCGAAGCCCTAACTATTCGAGGGAAAACGAGTAATTGAATTAATGATCGAATTACTCACCCTTCAGCCATTCTATAAATGTTGTGTGTCGACGATGATATTCTGCAAGCTCACCTCATTTTTCGTTGACTCTTCTTATGATTGCCCAACCGCATAGAGTACGTGTGTTCGCGACGGGCTCCAGAGGATGACGACGGGCCGTTGAGAGAGCGCGCATCACTCAGTATCCCCTCTCCTCTTCTGGTGTCATGACATGATCAGCGCGCGTCTGTGTCTGTGAAGGCGGGGAGGGGGAGAATGCGGCTTCTGTAGAGAGCGCGAATGCCTGAGCGTTTCTCTAACTGAAACTGATAAGAATGAAGGCAAGTCCAGCTTATGCCTCAGAGTGGGAAATTTTGGAAATTTTTGGGAAAATTTTTTGAAAAAAAAATAATTTTTTTTATTTTTGTTTTTTCAAAATCCCGTAAAAATTTCGAATTTTTATTTTTTATATCTTTGTTCTCGAAGCTTCGGACAAAATCTTGAAATTTTTTCAATATATCTTCAATCTATGCAAATCACTGAAAATTCTTGACGTTTATGTTTTCATAACTCTAATGATTCAAGGAAAAACGAGTAATTAAATAAATGATAGAATTACTCACCCTTCAGACGTTCTATAGATGTTGATGTCCACGATGATATTCTGCAAGCACATTCCATTTTATTCGACTCTTCTTATGATTGCCCACCTTTATAGAGTACGTGTGATCGCGACGGGCTCCAGAGGATGACTGAGGGCCGTTGAGAGAGCGCGCATCATCAAATATCCCCGCTCTTTTTCGGTGTGACGTTGTCGTTTCTCGATGCATGTGTCTGTGAGGCTATTTAGGGGAAAACTGCGGCTTCGGTCGAGAGCGCCTATGTTTGAGCGTCTCTTCCGCTGAAACTAATGAGAATGAACTCAAGCTCATGACGTGTCTCAGAGTGGAAAATTCTGAAAATTTTCGGGAAAATTTTTCGAAAAAAAATCGATTTTTTATATTTTTATTTTTTCAAAATCCCGTAAAAATTTCCATTTTTTTATTTCTCATCTCTTTGTTTTCGAAGCCCCGGACAAAATCTTGGAATGTTTCCATTAAATCTTTAATCTATTCAGATCATCAAAACTCTCGACGTTTACGATATTACAACTCCAACGATTTGAGGAAGAACGTGTAATTGAATTAATGATGCAATTTCTCACCTTCTAGACGTTCTATGAATGTTGATGTCCACGATGGTATTCTGCAAGTGTATTCCATTTTATTCGACTCTTCTTATGATTGCCCCCCTTGATAGAGTACGTGTGATCGCGACGGGCTCTAGATGATGACTGAGGGCCGTTGAGACAGCGCGCATCATTAAGTATCCCCACTCTTTTTCGGTGTGACGTTGTCGCTTCTCGATGTGAGTGTGTCTGCGAGGGCAGCGAGGGGAGAATTGCGGCTCCGATAAGGAGCGCGAATATCTGAGCGTCTCTTTCACTGAAACTGATGAGAATGAAAGCAAGTTCAGGAATTGTCTCATGGTGGGAAATTTCGGAAATTTTTGGGGAAAATTTTCAAAAAAAATTCAATTTTTTATATTTCTAATTTTTATATTTCATATCTTTGTGTTCAAAGCCCCGGACGAAATCTTGAAATTTTTTCATTGTATCTTTCATCTATTTAGATCATCAAAACTCTCGACGTTTATGTTCTCATAACTCTAACGATTCAAGGAAAAACAAGTAATTGAATAAATGATCGAATAACTCACCCTTCAGCCATTCTATAAATGTTGTGTATCCACGATGATATTTTGCAAGTTCACCTCATTTTCCGTTGACTCTTCTTATGATTGCCCAACCGCATAGATTACGTGTGTTCGCGACGGGTTCCAGAGGATGACTGCGGGCCGTTGAGAGAGCGCGCATCATCCAGTATCCCCTCTCCCCTTCTGGTGTCATGACCAGGGGTGTCAAGCGTAGTAGAGTCCCTCCCCTCAAGCCCCTCCAGTCGAGTGCAGATAGCGTCGCGGCTCGCGGCGAAGGAGCCCCTTCCCTCCGACGCCGCGGCGTGCTCTACACATGACTGGAGGGGCTTGAGGGGAAGGACTCTACCACGCTTGACACCCCTGGTCATGACATGATCGGCGCGCGTCTGTGTCTGTGAAGGCGGGGAGGGGGAGAATGCGGCTTTAGTAGAGAGCGCGAATGCCTGAGCGTTTCTCTAACTGAAACTGATAAGAATCGAGGCAAGTTCAGAATGTGCCTCAGAGTGGGAAATTTTGGAAATTTTTGGGAGAATTTTTTGAAAAAAAAACACTTTTTTATATTTTTGTTTTCTCAAAGTCCCGATAAATTTTCGAATATTCATTTTTTATATATTTGTTTTGTCGAAGCCTCGGAAAAAATTTTCAAATTCCGTGTATCATATATTCAAATGATTTGAAGTATTGAATTTTTTGACGATAACGTTCTCTGAATTTTAACAATTTCAAAATTGAGGTTGAAATTACTCACCTTCATGATGTCCTCCATGTATGTTGATCTGTTCGATGTCATCTTGCAAGCTGACTCTGTTCCGCGTCGACTTTTGTCATACCTGCTCGACTCCATAGAATACGCGTGTTTGCGCTGGGCACAAGAAGAAGACTGCGAACTGTTGAGAGAGCGCGCGATACTAAGTATCCCCTCTCCTCTTCTGGTGTCGTGATGCTTCTCGGCGCGTGTCTGTGTCTGTGAAGGCGGGGAGGGGGAGAATGCGGCTCCAGTAGAGAGCGCGAATGCCTGGGCGTTTCTCTAACTGAAACTGAGAAGAATTAAGGCAAGTTCAGCATATGCCTCAGAGTGGGGAATTTTGGAAATTTTTGGGAAAATTTTTTGAGAAAAAAAATAATTTTTTTTATTTTTGTCTTTTCAAAGTCCCGAAAAATTTCTGAATTTTTATTTTTTATATATTTGTTTTGTCGAAGCCCCGGGAGAAATTTTCAAATTCCATGTTACATACATTCAGATAATTTGAGCTATTGGAATTCACGACGTTATCGTTTCCTTAGTTTTAATGATTTCGGAAAGAATGAATTTCGAGATTTAGGTTGAAATCACTTACCTCCATGATGTCCTCTATGTATTTGATCTCTTCGATGCCATCTTGTAAGCTGACTCTGTTCCGCGTCGACTTTTGTCATACCTGCTCGACCCCATAGAATACGCGTGTTTGCGCTGGGCACAAGAAGAAGACTGCGAACTGTTGAGAGAGCGCGCGATACTAAGTATCCCCTCGCCTCTTCTGGTGTCGTGATGCTTCTCGACGCGTGTCTGTGTCTGTGAAGGCGGGGAGGGGGGGAATGCGGCTTCAGTAGAGAGCGCCAACGCCTGAGCGTTTCTCTAACTGAAACTGATAAGAATTAAAGCAAGTTCAGCATGTGCCTCAGAGTGGGAAATTTCGAAAATTTTTGGAAATATTTTTTGAAAAAAAAAACAATTTTTTATATTTTCGTTTTTTCAAAGTCCCGAAAAATTCTCGAATTTTCATTTTTTATATATTTGTTTTGTCGAAGCCCCGGAAAAAATTTTCAATTTCATGTATCATATATTCAAATAATCTGAACCATTGAATTTTTCGACGTTAACGTTTTCTGAATTTTAACAATTCTGGAAAAAGTGAATTTCAAAATTGAGGTTGAAGTTACTCACCTTCATGATGTCCTCTATGTATGTTGATCTCTTCGATGCCATCTTGCAAGCTGACTCTGTTCCGCGTCGACTTTTGTCCTACCTGCTCGACCCCATAGAGTACGCGTGTTTGTGCTGAGCACAATAAGAAGACTGCGAACTGTTGAGAGAGCGCGTGATACTAAGTATCCCCTCTCCTCTTCTGGTGTCGTGATGCTTCTCGACGCGTGTCTGTGTCTGTGAAGGCGGGGAGGGGGAGAATGCGGCTTCAGTAGAGAGCGCCAACGCCTGAGCGTTTCTCTAACTGAAACTGATAAGAATTAAAGCAAGTTCAGCATGTGCCTCAGAGTGGGAAATTTCGAAAATTTTTGGAAATATTTTTTGAAAAAAAAACAATTTTTTATATTTTCGTTTTTTCAAAGTCCCGAAAAATTCTCGAATTTTCATTTTTTATATATTTGTTTTGTCGAAGCCCCGGAAACAATTTTCAAATTTCATGTATCATATATTCAAATAATCTGAACCATTGAATTTTTTGACGTTAACGTTTTCTGAATTTTAACAATTCTGGAAAAAGTGAATTTCAAAATTGAGGTTGAAATTACTCACCTTCATGATGTCCTCTATGTATGTTGATCTCTTCGATGCCATCTTGCAAGCTGACTCTGTTCCGCGTCGACTTTTGTCCTACCTGCTCGACCCCATAGAGTACGCGTGTTTGTGCTGAGAACAAGAAGAAGACTGCGAACTGTTGAGAGAGCGCGTGATACTAAGTATCCCCTCTCCTCTTCTGGTGTCGTGATGCTTCTCGACGCGTGTCTGTGTCTGTGAAGGCGGGGAGGGGGAGAATGCGGCTTCAGTAGAGAGCGCCAACGCCTGAGCGTTTCTCTAACTGAAACTGATAAAAAGTAAAGCAAGTTCAGCATGTGCCTCAGAGTGGGAAATTTCGAAAATTTTTGGAAATATTTTTTGAAAAAAAAACAATTTTTTATATTTTCGTTTTTTCAAAGTCCCGAAAAATTCTCGAATTTTCATTTTTCATATATCTGTTTTGTCGAAGCCCCGGAAAAAATTTTTTGCAACTGTGTGCGCGAAGTTGTAAAAAAATGAGACTTCTCTTCATTATTTACAGTGCGAGGAGTAATGCGTGAATGACTTCTCGCACAGTTTTACATTTACGCACTGGTGAAGTGTGCGTAAATCTAACTTCTCGCTCTAATGCATTTTCATTCACGCACAGTTCCAAAATATGATGTCACGTCATCCCTCTGAATTTGGCCTTTCTTGAAAACTTCGTTCTCAAGATGATCTTGCTCGGACAGTGGTGCATTTAATTACAACTTCGCGCACAGTTGCAAAAAATAGTATACGCAACACGTGCGAGAAGTTTCCGCACACGTTGCCAACTCGCGCGAGGAGTAACATTCACGCACACTTCGAAACTTCTCGCACACCCAGAAGTGCGTAAATGTGTTCTTTTGGCTGTGCGAGAAGTTCCAAAGTGTGCGTGAATATTAACTTCTCGCACTCGTTTGGCAACTTGTGCGGAAATTGACCTTCTCGCACTTGTTGCGTAATATACTATTCATTCAATTTCCAAAAAATTTTTGAATTTTCATTCTCCACATTTCCTTTTTATTGAGGGTCCGGAAAAAATTCCGAATTTCTATCCAATATATTTTCGTTCTATGTTGATTTCAGAACTAACGATTAATCAAATTATTCATGGAATTACTTACCCGTACGATGTTCTTCCTAGATGTTGATGTCAACGATAATATTCTGCAAGCTCACCTCATTATGTGTCAACTGTTTTTATACTCGCTCAACTTCTATGAGCACGTGTGTTCGCGACGGGCTTGAGAAGATGACTGCGGGCTGTTGAGAGAGCGCGCATCACTAAGAATCCCCTTTCTTTTTCTGGTGTCACGTTGTTTGATGCTTCTCGCGCGCGTATGTGTTTTTGAAGGCAGCGAGGAGACGACTGTGGCTGTGGTAGAGAGCGCGTATGTTTGAGCGTTCCTCTAAGTGAGACTAAGAAGAATGAAGGCAAGTTCAGGATGTGCTTCACGGTGGGAAATTTCGATAATTTCCGGAAAAATATTTTGAAAAATAAAATAATTTTTTATATTTTTGTTTTTTCAAAATCCCGAGAAATTTTTCAATTTTCATTTTTATATATTTGTTTTGTCGAAGCCCGGAAAAATTTCATCTCTTACATTTTCTTTTTTTCTGAAGACTCGGAGAAAATTCTGTTTTTCTATTCATTATGTTCCTATTCTATTCGAATCACTCGAACACCTTCGACTTTCCTGTTTCCACAATTCTATCGATTTCAGAAAAACGAGTAATCAATCTATCGATCGAATTATTTGCGCTTACGATGTTTTCTTCAGATGTGAATCTCCACGATGATATTGTGCAGCTCACCTCTCTCTGCGTCGACTGTTCTTACTCTCGCTGAACTTCAAAGAGTACGTGTATCCGCGATGGGCTCAAGCAGGTGACATTGGTGATATTGATCTTAGTACGAAGTAAGGCCCAGAATGAAAATTTTGAGTGTAACTTGTATATTTATCCCTGTAACCAACTGAGTAATTAATTCACGTCAAATCGATGTACATCTCTTTGGCCTACTAGAAATCACTTTATTTGAGCATAACGATATTTTACAACATCATATTTCTGAATTACCGATAGAAAACTTCCGTATTTTTATAATGAAACACTAGCGTTATGTTTCGCGTTGCTCGGCCTGTAAAAGTCCCCGAGAAGCGTATCAGTTTATCAAAATGCTCTTTTAAATCAAATGAAAATATGTTCTGTACCATTTTCACATATCGAGTTATATAATGATAACTTTCATGGTCTTCATGAGTTCAGACCCATGTGAGAAACCGCCGCTTAACTAAATATATAAAATTTTTGAAAAACATACTCTCATTTGATTTGGAAGAGCATTTTGGGAAACTAATACGCCTATCGGAAACATTTACAAGCCGAGCAACGCGAGGCATTACGCTAGTAGTACATTAAGCAATGCGGGCGAAAAGTTCCCGCACTCGTGTCCGGAACCGCGCGAGAAAGTAATTTTCTCGCACGATTCCACTTTCACGCACGGGTATTATGTTGTTCTCGCTTAGCGAGAACAACATAATACCCGTGCGAGAAAGTCGAAAGAATGCGAGGAAGTTACTTTCTCGCGCGGATCCGGACACGAGTGCGGGAACTTTTCGCCCGCGTTGCTTATACTATTTTATGCAACCTGTGCGGAAAACTGTGCCTCCACAACTTTTAAAACAATTGTCGGTCAGGACTTGAATGAAATGATAACGATCATTATCCTATACTGAGTTTATTCAATTGAAATAAGTATCCTTCAGAAGTATTCTAAAAATCAAATCACAAAAAGGTACTCATCGCCGAGTACCTTGATCTGACACAAATCGATGGCACTTTTCTAGGGATGTCAACTGACCATCGAAATGAATCCAATTATTTTGGTGTAGTGAGAGTTGGACTTTTGTTACAACTTTTTTTCAACTGGAACAACGTTTTCACCATTTCTAATAATGCGTCAGAGTCGCTTATTCGACAAACTTTTCGGGGAAGTCGCCGGTAGGGAATGGGCGACCGGGGCGCGGAGCGGGGTCCTGGGGCGGAAGCCCCTGGTGTGGGTGCAGGGGGCAAAGCCCCCGCCGGGGGGTTGACTGAAATAAAATTCTGAAAAATGTATGAAAAAAAACCTCTTGCTCATATCGCGTATTACCTCGTTGCTCAAAAATATCGCCGAATTTCAAAAGATTCAATTTTGATAATTCATACAACTATGTATGATGATGATCAATCATCTAAATACATTTGAAAAGGTGGCTTTTGAATGGATAAATATATATCTCTATCCAGTGAGAGTATTTTTCAAGTAAAGATGAAAATATAAAATAATGAATTATCGAAGGGTTGGAATCCACCTACTAGAAACAGATTGACATGCAAGGTTGACTCATTGAATTTTTTTCTGTTTCCAATTCGCTATGAAAATTTTGATGAATCCATTTTTGCACAGATTTCACTTTTTCACTATGTTTTGTCAAACATAATGAGAAAGTTACTTTCTCGCACACTTAGCCGTGCGAGAATGACTTTCTGCATTTCTTTCGGCACGGGTACCTTGCATAGAAAGTTGACTTTTCGCACAGTTTTACGCACAGCGTTGCATAATAGTAGATTTCGCACCGAGATTATGAGGTTGTAGCTCGCTTCTGAGCGATTGGTTTTCGGCCCGAGCCGCAGGCGAGGGTCGAAATAATCGCTCGGAAGCGGGGAACCTCATGATCGAGGCGCGAATGCTATTTTATGCAATTTTGTAAGCACCCAAACATCGGAAAATTGCATAAAATGAGTTTATATCCTTTTTCTTGACCTTGAAGGTGAAAGTATCCTCCAAGGTCGAAAACAAAGTCATTAGGTCTTTTCTACTGTGATCATGAACAACTTTTATCCCAAACATTTTTCGATAAAATGCTCACTCTTGGAGTTACAACGGTCACCGTCAATCCGTGCTGACCTTCATTTATCTCGCCAAAGTCGAGTCGTGTCAACAAAAAATTTCGAACATTAATTTCATCATTTTTCATGTTCTCCCAGAATTCGAGGACAGAATTGGGTGTTTCCGTTGGAAAAATCAAGTTGACCTCCAAATCACCCGAAAAATTACCTCCAAGGTTGGAAACAAGGTCATTAGATCATTTCCACTGTAATCATGAACAACTTTTATCCCAAAATTTTTTCGATAAACTGCTCACTCTTGGAGTTACAACGGTCACTGTCAATTCGTGCTGACCTTCATTCATCTCGCCAAAGTCGAGTCGTGTCAACAAAAAATTTCGAACAACAATTTCATCATTTTCCATGTTCTCCCAGAATTCGAGGACAGAAGTGGGTGTTTCCGTTGGAAAAATCGAGTTGACCTCCAAAATGACCTCCAAGGTTGGAAACAAGGTCATTAGGTCTTTTCTACTGTGATTATGAACAACTTTTTCCCAAAAATTTTTCGATAAAATGCTCACTCTTGGAGCGACAGCGGTTACCGTCAACCCGTGCTGACATATTGGAACATGCTTTGTATTTATAAGGTATTCGAATTTATATAAATAACTGTGCTCGTTCCAATTCTCATACATGAAATCAGGATATATAATCATCATGTATGACAAATGATCACACTAAATGTGTATTGAATTATACTTGAATAAAACTTCGTAAGAAAATCTTGCGTATCGAACGAAAATTATGTGTATTTACTATCAAATTCAACCCACAACCCCCCAAATATAAGCGATACTCACGAATCAATTCATCATACACGCGACTCAGATGTAGACCGCGGCAGGTCGGAAGGCCAAAAAAGTGAAAGTCGCGTGAACATGGGAAATTCCTGTGGGATATGTTTTGGGGTATTATTAACATCATTTTACAACAAGAATAGAGAAAATCCGCTTGGGGACTTCAAAATGAACTCGATTTTTCGATTCTTCCACCTCATTTATTAGTACAACTGATCTTGTTCACTGTGTCACAGCTTCGAATCGTCGCTGAGAGATTACATATACATTCAACGTGGAAAAGTCTCATAGTACAACATCTAGAGTGAAAATTCAGACCAGATAAAGTCTCTGGGACTTTTTCCTATTCGACCACACGATTCTCCCATTTTCCGCGATAATAATGTGAAAAAGTAGAGAATCCCATTTTATCATCACCGAGATACGTGAAAAAAGTCTTGATTCTTCACGTAATCATCAGTTTTGCCATGATAGACCATTCGTTACGATTGATAGTATCGACAGATCCCTATCAATCCAACAAATGCCAACAGATAACAACGGTAAGCCAACGACGGAAGCCAGCATATGTAAGTTCAAGTTCACTGGTGGAGCAAAAACCAGTCTAGAACAGGAACAAAGTCTATCAGTGAATCCTGGTGCTAGTTTTCGGTACTAGATTGGTACTGGTTACAAAACTATGCGTGGTTACGAATTTTTTCCTCCAAAAATCCTTCCGCAATCGTCGAATTCAAACTTAGGGCCAGGAATTTGCCGACCAGTTTCCTTACTTAACGCCCCTGTAGAATGAATATCTCAAATGCCGAACTTGCCAACACCAAGGTTAGTTGAAAATCAGATTCCGAATCAGATTTCGATTCAGGCGTACCAACAAGACGACAGAGGGCGCAAACGAGAAAGTCGGAAGAATCTAGAACGAGGAAAACTTGAACGAACTTTCAAAGTAAGGCCCCTATAATTAATAGGTCTAGACAAGGTAGGGCAGCCGTCATATTCAGCGAGCTACACGTATACGAGCGCACCAGTGTGTGCACACTCACACTGATGCGCCCCCACTCAGAAAGCACGGGATCGCTGAATATGGCGGAGCCAATCAGGAGAATCAAACCCCTCCCTTGTCCAGACCCATCAATCATAGGGACCCCATTCCAAAGAAAAAGAGGGCGCTACCTACTTTGAGTTCAGGCAGCTCCAAAAGTTCACATGTTACCTCTTCTGCAGTTGGAAAGACTATTTACCAAGCAGAGAGAACATCATTTTGTGAGTAAAAGACAGTTCATGGGAAGAGCATTTTGTTAATCTCTTCGTACCTTTGTGGGACATTCTTTGCCAAGTAGGAATTTCCCCACTCCATAAGAGAACAGTTCTATAGATCTTCTCAATAATGAGATAGAGTCCTTCATATTACATACACATGGAATTTTTCAGAGCCGATTCAAAGCTGTGACACAGAGTGGAAGATCGATTTTACTAGTAAATGAGGTGAGAAGATCGGAAAATTGAGTTTTTTTCAAATCCCCAAGCGGATTTTTTTGATTTTTGTAGGAAAATGATGTTGAGGATACCCCGGAACATATCCCACAGGAATTTCCCATGTTCACGCAACTTTCACTTTTTTGGCCTTCCGGTCCGCCGTGAGGCCGCACTGATCGAGGAGGAAAAGCTCTCACAGGTCATAACAGGGCGGGTGGGCCCTGTTATGACCAAGGAATTAGGAGTCTTTCATTTTTCTTCACCAGGGTGTCACGCAGGGAAAGACGAATTGCGCTCTTGTGGAGCCTATAGAATTATTGGGAATATTGTGAATGATTATCAAAACTGGAGAAGAATGGGTACTCTCGAGAAAAATTCCAAAAATGTTGAGATGCAAGACTGTGCCACTACTCAGTACAAGTAAGACAGCTAGAATTGTTGAGCTCGTTCCCCCACCACAATTGCATTCGATGATGAGAATCGTTAAGACCACATTCTTGTATTTGGGCTATTTCGGAGCATTTCGACGAATGCCTGCACCAGGGGGTCTGCAGAAAATCCATAAAAAAAATTTTCCGTTAGCACTATATCAAAATAGTACAAAAAAAATTTTCTGGATTTTTACTAGGGCCCCCTGGGCCCTGAGGTCTATGAAAGGTCCATTTTAGGCCCCTTTTTAGCGTATTTCTGAAAAATCATAACTCCGACTAGAATCAACATTTTTGGACGCACCTGGGCGCATTTCCTTCTTTGAGACTAGTACTTTCAACTCTCGGCTGGCACACTTGGATGGAGTCCACCCAAGGCCTCCTTCATGAGTACGCCACGCTCGTTATTCAAAGTTTCCCGGGTTCATAGTGACCTCTGTTGGTAGTCAAGATGTGCCACTTACCGATCGCGCACAGAGCGCCAGTTTTGGCGCGCTCGCTGCTCCGCCACAGCCGAGCCAAAAACTGACTGGGTGTTCGAGACCCAGGTGTGCCAGCTATGTGCGCTATTTTTGAGTGCATTCTGAATGCAATAATGAATTATTGCAAAAAATTGCAAAAAAGCCTTTCCACTGAGAATATTCTAGAGAACGCAATTTTCAATGGAGTGAGCTGAAAACTCAACTGAGTCATCTCAAGATCAAGTAGATATGAGAAAAGAAAAGTACAGTGGTCGATCTTTGAATGGAGGTCTTCATTCCGGCATATTAGGTGAGAATAAAAATACTCAATTCATGCGTCGAAATATGTCAGAATAAATACCTCTTTTTCGAGGTCTACTCTTTGTGACGTGGCAAATGATTTCACCGATCACACTTATTTATTTAATCAGGACTCTCGGCTTAATCGCAGATCTCGGGACCCTCACACTCGGAATAATAATCGCAATTTATAATAAAATAATCTCGGCAATATATTCTGTACACGCTGCTTCTACGCGGTCGATACAACAATCTACATATCAATTTCTTCGCGACAACATACTCGCAGAATCATTCTAAAATTCGCTAAAGATTCATAATTAGGAAATATCAACTTTTTCTCCAAGTGTCTCTCAAAATTTCCTGAAAATACACGAAAATTCACTTCACTAATTCGGCACACTGTCTCGGCAAACTCTGACAAAACTTGGACTCCGAAATTGAGAGAGAGAGAGCACGCTGCTCCGAAACACACTCAAAATGGCTGCTCCGTGGCAATTTCTACGCCACGCTCACGACGCGAGGCAAAATGTCTATTCTGCCCACGCACGAATTTCACACCCCTAATTTGGGTGATCACGACACGCCCGCGACTGCTGGGGTGTGCTGGAGTCTCGGCAAATGGTCAGGGTGCACTCCAGCACCGTCAGCCTCCCCATGAGTCCGGTCTGGCAAAGCCCGACGATGGCATACGCGCGCACGAGGCTCTCGAGGTACGCGCGAGGGGATTCACTCACTTATTAAAAAGATCAAAACCACTCACCGTTGATATTCGACATCCTTAGATATTTCCACAATTGAGGGGGTGGGTGGAAAAAGGGCCTAAGTGCACTTAGGCCCTTTTTCCGGCCTACTGCTTTTTTGAACCCTTGAACCATGATCTATCACCCCATGAAAGTTGTTTTTCCACAAACTTCGAAAACCCCATAGATCAGAAAAAGGGCCTAAGTGCACTTAGGCCCTTTTACATATTCGATAAAACGGCTTAAGTGCACTTAGGCCCTTTTGTCGATTATATGATGGGAGTTACGCCCTTTTATCGATTGTATGATGAGAGTTAGATCCTCTGTCTATTATCTGAAGGCAGTTAGACCCGGCTAGACTCCTTGGACAGCTAGTTGTATAGTTTTCACGGGTAAGAACGAATCGCCTAACTACGATGCTGCACCATTGGACACAAATGGTTCGCCAATCATTTTGAAGAGAAAAGCATGACCTCACTATTTCATAAGCTTTGAGTGGGGGAAGAGCTTTCTAACGTCCCAAGGTCATCTCTGTGTCGTACGGTATTTTAAGTAATCCTCCAAAAAAGTTGAAAATCGGCGTTCCATTAGTAAAATCGTGTTCCGATGGATTTCAATGAAACAACCTGATTTTTTCCAACATATCTTCGGAACTTCGACAAATAGGAGAGCAGTATTCTCATATCGACAACCTGTGATTGAGGCCTCTAAGAAAATTCATAAAACATAAGAATTGATTTCTAACCATGTTATCTGTAATCAAGACGTTAGTTAACCACTTCATCGTGTTTGCCGGGTCATGTTACAGCGAAAACGGTTTCGAAAACTATCAGTCTTGGCGGTGGAAAGTGATCAAAGATGCAAAAAAATTATCTTTGAAACAAATTTCAATCCAGTATTTGCATCTCTTGTGCATGCGCGTTTCTAAAAGTAATTTCAATTGATAGCCGCCCGGTGTAACTCACTTCAGAATGGTCACTCGAGGAAGTCGGTTTGACGCGTTAGATCACGAGATCTAGCTGGTCCAAAGAATGAAAAACTCCAAGGTATCGAGTCCGTGAACCCGCGGCTCCTCCAATGGACGCCAAGAATGCGAATTTTGAGTCGGATCGTTCCCAAGACGTGAACATGTGTTTTTCGTGTATTCTTTGATGTAGAAATCCGTGGTCAGATTCGTCCCCAACCTTCGGGATCATCTGGTAGGCTCAAAAGGAGTAAGATAGGACGAGATCAAGTAAGTAATTGATTGGGCCCCACTCACTGTGGCGCCCGAAAATCGGACTCGCAACGGGAGTCCAGAGTCCGGGTCATCATACCTCACTAAACTTTTTTCACAGTCTCGTACCACCTAGAAAATGGAGAATCCAGAATTACTCCGTCAAATGGGCCTTCTGTCCAGAGCCACAAACAAAAACTTAAGAATTGCTCATATAAACCCATGTCAAAAAGTGATATATATATATATATATATATATATATATATATATATGGGTATACTGGCAATGCTAGCGTTTTTGCTTGTAGCTCTGAGCTGAAAGCCCATTTGATGGAGTTACTCTGGATTCTCCATGTTCTAGGTGGTACGAGCCTGTGGAAAAAGTTTGGTGAGATTTGGTGACCCGGACCCTCCGGACTCCCCTTGTCAGCGCAATAATTGTATTTCACGGCCACGATTTCTTCACACATAGCTATTTCTTGGAAAATCATAACTCCGACAGATTGGATTTCTCATCTTATCGTTGTTTGACTGGGGAAACTAGACACCTCCGAATTCTCCTCAAAAGATTATAACAATGAGACTCCGGAAGAGAGCTTTGTTCAGGAATCGAATCTCAACACGAATGTGACTACGTAAAAGGGTCTTATCACTGCAGAGAGAGGTACCCACAAAGTCACCAAGACCTCAAAGATTTTCTAAAAGAGCCCAAACAACAGGAAAATTTTGTTCAAAAAAAGGGCCCAAGTGCAAGGGTATTGTTAAAAGAGCCTCAACGCAAAAGTACTGGTAAAAAGGGCCTAAGTGCAACAGTATTGTTAAAAAGGGCCTAAGTGCAACAGTATTGGTGAAAAGGGCCTAAGTGCAACAATATTGGTAAAAAGGGCCTAAGTAACCGGAAAAACTCGTCCAAAAGGGCTTAACTCCACTATCGATATCGGGATAAAGGGCCTAAGTGGTGGGGTATTCGTAGAAAGGGCCTAATTTTTTACGAAAAAATTTTTAAAAAATTCTTATGACCTCCATATCTCTTTTCTACCAATTCTGGCTATCAAATCATGTTCTTTGGCCTTCAAAAAATGTATCTGCATGCTTGCTAAGTGAATATTGAGTGACCTCAGTTTCACACACTCAATGGAACCATCTTTCACGTGCAGAATCGATGAAAATGCATTAAGACGTTGTATCGCGATTGGATATCTTGTGTGACATACCCATAGATATGCTGATGAAATTTGGAGGCTATTAAACTCGATTTCGCAACGTTATCTAACTTTTAGTGGACCAACTATCCCAAAAATTGACCCAGTATTGAGAAAAAGGGCCTAATTACATTTTTTCGAATGGCTGTATACCTCTCAAAATCGACAGCTACCTTCCAATTCCTGTGCGGTTGTTTTGGGGATGCCAAAACCTTTGAAATAAGCCAGGTATGCGCATCGAATCATGCCACGGGCATGATACAGTTAGTTTTTATCGTTTTTCTCGAAATGGCCGTTTTGTAATTAGGCCCTTTTTCCACCCACCCCCTCAATTGTTCTTCCAAAATTATCCCGGGCAGTAGTAATTTCCAGGTCTCTGCCCTCCGGGCAAAGAGGCCCTGGCCGCGTGGCCACTGCCACGGCTTACGGCCGCTCGCACAAGCACGTGGGTCTATATCAAAGACTATCCAACAAGTGTCACAATGGCCGGCTTCCTGCCGGCAAAAGCTCTTCTACTTCCTCAATAAATGAGACTCTCTGATTGGTCGACGGCAATAATTTTGATTGGCTCTCAAAATCTGCGAAAAGCCAACATCGCCCTTTGGTGGCCGTGGCGCGGCAAATTATGAAATATGCATTCTAGCGCAAGGCAGCAACTCGGCAGCAAGATACAAAATTCACGGCAGAAATTCACTTGATTGTGGGTACGGCACTGTTTTCTTGCCTCCACCAATTGCATATTCTATCTCACTCGCACTCACGGCAAACATACGTAAACGTGGAGGCTCTGCGCAACTCGCTATTGCCACCACTCTTCGTAATTTTACTGCATACAATCAGGTACGCGAGTATATATACCTATATATACTCGTCACCGCAATGCTGTACCTATAGGTGTACTCATCACGACAGCGCTATTCCTATATATAATATGGCATGCTCACGGCATGCAAATATCCCCTCATACACTGCCTAGGCAATCTCTCATATACACACACACGCGCATAATGACCTGCATGTGGCGTCTGCATGCTGGATTTCCCACCCAGCAGTCAATGTCCGGGTATCATCAGGGTCCCGGGTCGGCCAAATGTGGTATAACCTACCCTGAGGTAGTTATACCGGTCGGCAGCGCCCTCGCGCCGGCAGCAACAACATGGCAGTGTGTCGTCTGCGCGAACCCGCATACACGTCGTCATCATCGCCGTCGTCGTTCTCGGGGTCACCCGGGTGTCTAGGTGTCGTCGCGTGTGCTTGCCCGGGTGTGGGTAACACCCCTAGGTGCGTGCGCGATCGCGTGGGTGTCGGCAGCGGGCTGGTGCATCTAGTGTGCATGCAACAGGTGTTGCATGCACTAATAATCTCACGCCAGCTGATTACGCGAACATAATGGGCTATTTGCGTATGGGGCAGCTGCCCGGATGGCAAATAGTCCTGTGGTGACTCCCCCAGGTGTGCGGCATCTTTGGCAAGGCTCCGGCATCGTCTCGTCATCCTCATCTTCGCGGCATCACCCTGGCACCCCCGGATCTGCAGTAGTGTTGTGGCTCTGTGTGGCCTTCGGGTGTAGAGTGCACAAACGTGATAAGTACGCTTATCATTGATGCACGGCTGTTGGGGGTGGGATATGGATGCAGCACGGTACTTGCGGGCACCGGCTGTTGCCACTTTCCATCCCAAATACAGTAGTTTAGTGCACGAGTGCCAAATTCGGTGTGCTAATTACATCTGCCCTCGCTCACCCGGGAGCGAGGGCCTCGGCAAATATTCCACGTTGGTTGTGAGCTTGGCGCGGGCTCCGGGCCCCTCTGGTGGTGCCGCGGGTGGTGGGCCCTCCAAGGGTGTACCCGGGCGCAGCAACGGTGTACCCGGGCATCGCGCCCGGGTCATCATATGTTGAATCCTCCGTCGGCGTCGTCGTCGTGGTGCCAAGCAGCCACTTAGGCTGCTTGGGAATACGGCTAACATTGGTGTAGACCGGGTTGCCTGACCCCAGGCATACCTGCAACAACTCCTTTCCACGGCAGCGTCGTCGTCTCGAGCAGCACCTCAACAAAAAGACGTATTTTGGTGTAAATACGCGTTCTCGAGGCTGCTGGCTCGAGACGCGACGAGAGAGAATTTCCACCCGAAACAAACGGCTGTGACGGTTTTTTCACCGTCACATCTTGCGCTCTCGTTTTCTTGGATTGGCCTCATCTTGAGATGACTCAGTTGAATTTTCAGCTCATTTGGGTAAGAATTGCGTCCTCTAGAATTGTTTTACTGAAAAAGGTGATTTTTTGCATTTTTTTGGACGTTTGTACTTTTCTAAATTTTTCATTCGACCTTGGCAACTATCCCGGTACGGTGACCCATTCAAAACATTTCAAAGAAGCTACAGGAAAATTGAGAGAGAAAGATGAGACCGAAAGATTGATTATAGTAGCCACAGCATTGATTTTCCGTCGTGGGTGTAATCCACCCAGGTGTGCCAGCTATATTATGTGGCAGAAATGTGCCAGCTAAGGGTTAAGAAAAAAATTGTCCAAGGTCGATACTTGAGCCTAGCAACTTCTGGGAGCTATTTGCTGAGATCACATTTTAGCGATTCTTGGGCTTGTTTCAAAGTGATGTAACTCCCATTAGACATGAGATAATCGACTTTTACAAGTGGTCATTTTGAAGGTCTTGAGAAAACCTACAATTTGACCACTGGTGAAAGCCGATTACTGTACTTTCTCTAGGAGTTACAGTCATTACAAGCTGAGCAGATTCGTAAAAGTGCCAAACTCTGAGCTCAATTTAAGAAAATCATTTTTTTTCCTTCGACCCCAAACCTGTGCGACTATGTTTTTCCTTACGAATACTACCAATTAGAACAATAACCTGGGTGAGATATCGGATTGCCGATTTTATTCAGCCAATTTAAAACACCCTCTTTTGACTTTTTGCTCAGAATGACCTCGAAGGTATGGCTCGCATATGCTTCCATCTGAACTAATGTGCATCAATCTGTGTTGGATCACTCCCCAATGTACCCCCAAATATGTGTGAAGACTTCCGGAGGCGAGCCTCGAGCTAGATGCGAGCAGGTGGTTCTATTTCACGGTTGAAAATAGGCATTATTTCGTCTATTTGGACGCAGGCGAGTGCGAGTGGGATTTCACTCATTCTAGCTCACAAATGAGATGAGTGGCTAAAATAGGTATACGAACACGGTTTTCTGACTCAAAATGATCATCTGAACACGATTTCGGGGTCAGTTTGGCTCCAAAATATTGATACTTGCTCTCAGACTAGAAAACACTTCAGTTACATGTTTTTCGATGGGGTGGCTTCAGACGTTGAATAAAAGCCAAATCGACCATGAGAATGTGTTGAGATAATCATTTGGAGTGAGCATATCATGTTTGTATCCCTACTTCAGCCGCTTATCTGATTTGTGAGCTAGAATGGGTGAAATCCCATTCGCACTCGCCTGCGTCCAGATAGACGAAATAATGCCCATTTTCAAATCGTGAAATAAAACCGCCTGCTCGCATCTAGCGCAAGGCTCGCCTCTGGAAGTTTTCACACATATTTGGGGGTGCATTGGGGAGTAATCCCACACAGATTGGTGCATATTATTTCAGATGGAAGCATATGCGAGCCATACCTTTGAGGTCATTTTGAGCAAAAAGTCAAAAAAGGGTGTTTCAAATTGTCTGAATAAAATCGGCAATTCAATATCCCACCCAGGTTATTGTTCTAATTGGTAGTATTTGTATCGCAAAACACAGTCGCCCAGGTTTGAGGTCGAAGGAAAGATAATGATTTTTTTAAATTGCGCTCAAGGTTTGGCATTTTTACGAATTTTCTCAGCTTGTAATGACTGTAACTCCTAGAGAAAGTACAGTAATCGACTTTCACCAGTGGTCAAATTATAGGTTTTTTCAAGAACTTCAAAATGACCTCTTGTAAAAGTCGATTATCTCATGTCTAGTGGGAGCTACATCACTTTAAAGCAAGCCCAGAAATCGCTGAAATGTGCTCTCAGCAAATAGCTCCTAGAATTAGCTAGGCTTCAGTATTGACCATGGACAATTTCTCTCTCAAAATTACTAGTACGTCCGAAAATGTTGATTCTAGTCGGAGTCATGATTTTTCCGAAATGGGCTAAAAAGGGGCCTAAAAAGGACCTTTCATAGGCCCCAGGGCCCAGGGGGGGCCTTAGAAAAAACCCAAAAAAATTCTTCTTCCACTATATTAATATAGTACTAACGGAACAAAATTTTTTATGGATTTTTTCCAGACTTCCCTGGTGCAGGCATTCGTTGAAATGCTCCGAAATGGCCCATATGCTCAAAGAGTTGGAAGTAGGAGCTTTGAACTGGCCTCAAGTTTGTTACGTTCACCGTGAAATAACGCGTGGCAGTCGTGCTTTTAAAGGTGATCCCTGCGAAAAACCGCTCGAAAATATTAATCTATCGCCAGTTCAACGCGATGCGCATTTGAAAAAGTATGCCCAAGCTTTCGAAACTTTCGAAACAGTTGATTCGTGCTTTGGGATTGAGTTGAGGAATGGTTGTGAATCATGTATAAGTAGATTCCGAACAAGCAACTCAGCGCTAGGAATTTCAGTTACCCCAAAAGTTCATCCAGTTTTTTCATATCGAAGAAATTTGTGAATAAAGAAAAATGGGTCTCGGTTTCTTGAGTGCGTGAACAATCTGTTGAGTCAGTCCATTTTGATTTCGATCAAACATGAGGAACATACAAACTTGCACGTGTCAACCCTAAATATCATGAACAACTTCTGAGGGTGACTTGTGTATAGAACAGTATACATTAGACGCTGATTACCATGAAAGCGCTCAAAAGCGTCTCTAAATGACCAAATAAAAAAAACAGTATACATATTCAAATTGTCACCTTATAGATGATAACTCAAAGTCTCCTGATTTCTTGGTTACTCATCAACCCATTATATCATCTTTCAAAGGCTTCACAGGCTGTAATACTGAATTCAATTTGTTATCCCATCATTTGAGAGGCATATCCCACATGCAACAGGATTTTGAAATCGAAAAATTCCGATAAAATTGAAATTTCCCCTAAAAATGAATTTCCTCGAAAAACCCCTCACCGATTTCTTGCATTCTGGCAGGAAAAACTTCCTTCTGTTATGTAGTTTACAAGCAAAAGTTATTTTGATGGGCACGCAACTTCGGGTTGAGGTCATTTCAGGCGGACCGTGCGCTGTGGGCGCCAGATGCAGAGGCATCTCCGCGCGCGGAGTGATGAGGGGGTGGAAGGGGGAGGAGGGCCTGGTGCGACGAGGATGCCCCCCTCCTGGGACGTCGAGCCTGTCATCGGAAGCCTACCTAGATGACCTCGACGTACACCTATACCAGGGTGGGGTCTTGGTCGACCTGGGTAGGGGGGCTGATGTCGCCCTCCGCCATTTTGGGAGTTTGTCCCAGGAAGAGAGCAGAAGGTGTCCGTCGTGTGCCTCAACTTCACTACTACTAGAAAGTGTTAGTTTCCGTGGACTTGGAGAGAGTTCGTGAATCTTCGTGCTATCAACGAACAAACGTTAATCCCCGTCAATCACAAGCGAGGAGGTGTTAATCTTTGTGACAGGCGTCGATATGACCATGATATTTTGGACAAAACATACAGACACATATAAGGGGCATGGAAATAAGCTCCAACCCTTGTCTGAAATATCGTGGCAGCATGGCATATACATACACTATAAAAATTTTTTTCGCAAAACTTCAACCAACTGGTTGAATGAAAAATTCGATCGGCTGGTTGAATGAGAAATTCAACTTCTTGTTTGAGAATTCAACAAAATTGGGTGGAAATCCAACCAGTTTGGTTGAAAATTCAACGAGTCTATTCGACAATTTGGTTGAATTTCCAACCTTGGTTGTTACCTGCACTGGAAAAAACGTGGAGCAGAGATAGCTTCCATAACCAAGCAGAAACTTCCCGACTTCACTCGAGTAGCGAGAGCTCTGCGATTCAAGCTAAAACAGCTTGATTTTCGAGCTCTCATTGTTTTGATTTGGAGACGAGTTTTACCCTCAAAATTCGCGAGGTTATGACAAGATAGTTCGAATACTAATCATGATTTTGTTCAATCCAAGATGGTGGATCCAAAATGGCAGAACGAGATTCCCTGAAAACTGCTCATTTTAGCTTGGAACACTCTTCTTCAGGGTTTCCGTGGTCGCTGAACACAAAAAAGGGATCAGAAAAACTTTTTCTCCATATGAAAGATGGCGGGCCAGGATGGCGGATGGGAAACTTCCAAGAATTGGTGACTTTAGGTCACGAAAATTTCCCCAAGGGTGTTTCGGATTGCCGATATGATTTCAGAGCCAGAATCGATGCCCCCACAGGAGCTCTCTCGACAGTTGAGCAATCTGATGAAGACATGAGGGAGTGATTCATAACGCACTCCCAGGCTCCCAAATCCTGAAACATGGTCACCTTCAAGTTGAGTTCTTTGGTGACAGGAAGCAAGAGGGTGATCCCGGAACCAGGAAATGAGAAAGGCAACAAATCCCCGGCTCCCAAATTTACAAATCCCTCTCACCGTTGGGTTGAACACTTTCGTAATGCGATGTTAGGGGTTGACCTCCTTTTCCGGATCCCTGAGAAGGGACAGAACCCTCAAGATCCTGAGCTCACAAATATAGTCCCTCCCGAGTTGTTCATTCTCGTCTATCTGTCCCTTACGTACTTCTCGTCAGTATGCTTATTTGGTGAAGGGGGAAGGTGGGATAGTGGTATTGGGAACTTGTGGTCTCGTTGCCTCCCCAGGTTTGGGGTCTTGGAATCGCCCTCTTGCATCTCACGACCAAATTAACGAACTCGGGAGAGACTGGGTTTGAGGGTTTAGGAGCTTGGGGTCTTGTTGCCTCCCTAGGATTTGATGGGTCCAATCCTTCACGCATCACGTATCTTGCGAACTCATAGAAATTTCAAATCATTTTAGGTAGACTGAGAGACTCCTGTTAATTGACTGAGCTTAAAGTATGACAACAGTCTGAAATATGACAATGAATAGAATTCAAATATGGAAAAAATTTTACATGTAATTGAAAGTGTGGCCCAAGTGGTTTTCGTGCGCATACATGTACATGTCGTAGCCGGTTACTCAAATCCGCCGCTCAATTAACTGGCTAGCCGGTAAAGTAACCTCGGCCGGTTAATAAAATTTTCACGAGCGTATGCCTTTCTTCGTTGACTGTCTAGTCAGTTGAGTAACTGGCTGATGCTGCCCGCCAGTTACTTAACAGGCTGGCTTGTCTTCAGCCCGTTGATGAAATATCTGGGATGAGCATCGGAAAATGAGCGCGCCTCGCAATTGTCGACTGATACTTGAAATTTTTCTTCTATTTTCCTTGAATATAGTGTATTTCGAAGCGAAGACGAGCGTGAGAGCACATATGGGGAAACTATAATATGTCTCATGTCATCATCAGTCAATCATACATTTCAATTTTTCTCGTTATTCCGTTACACATAATCAACGCCTGAGAGTATTCACACAAAGCATATGATGATGATGAATGTTGAAGAGTATTCCTGAAACTCTAAAAATGTTGAACTATTCGAATAAAATATAAGTATGGTTCTGATAGGAGAGATACAATAAAATCATCACTTATTCTTGCAAGCTCTAGAATGATGCCATCGAGAGTTTCACTGTAACTGCGCCTTGGAGGCAGGAGCATACTCAGTGCAACACTGACTTCCTGAACAAGCAGTCGAGATTCTTGGAGCTTTGCCCCTCAAAATGTAACTCATGGGACGCAGCTTCTCTCAAAGATATTCCATCGTTTTGAGGTATTTCCTAAAGTGAGACGGCGCTGATTCTCGACTTCTTAATTCCTATCCTTGGGAACCGACCCTTGATCAGACCCTCCTTTGTCTCAATTTGATGCACATTGTTTTAGATATCAATTACAACCCCCTCACATTGTGTCAAAATCAAATGCTTGTCAGCAGGAAATCAGTGTTGCACTGAGCACTGCTCCTGTCTCCAAGGTGAAGTTACAGTAAAACCCTCGATGGTATCATTCTAGAGCTTGCAAGGATGAGTGATGATTTTATTGTATCTTTCCTATCAGAACCATACTTATGTTTTATCTGAACAGTTCAACATTTTTAGAGTTCCAGAAAATACTCTCAAAAAATAGTTTCAGAAAAAACATACTCTTCATCATTCATCATCATCATATGCTTTACATGAATACTCTCAGGCATTGATTATGTGTAACGGAATGATGAGGACAATTGGAATGTACGATTGACTGATGACATGAGACATATTATAGTTTTTCCCATATGCGCTCTCATGCTTGTCTTCGGTTCGAAACACACTATATTCAATGAAAATAGAGAAAAAATTTCAAGGATCAGTCAACCATTGCAAGGCGCGCTCATTTTCCGATACTCATCCCAGAGATTTTCTTAAAGGGCTGAAGACATGCCAGCCTGTTAAGTAACTGTCGGGCAGCATCAGCCAGTCACTCAACTGACTATACAGTCAACGAAGAAATGCATGCGCTGGTGCAAATTTTACTAAGCACATTTGTACTTTGAGGCTTGCTCTGCAGTAAAATACTTGAATTAACACGGTGTCAACGGTAAAAGTGTCCCAATATCAAAAACCGACCATGCGTTGTCTGGCGCATCTCGACATTGCGCCGGCAACATAACCTACAAAACCATACCCTTCTTCTTCCATGTTCCCATAATTGATGAGCACGACTCGCCCATCGAGTTTTGGCTGCGAACTGGTGAAAAGGATGATTTCCATCAAAGTACAATCGAAATGAACGAGGTGGCACTTGAAAATATGAACCAGCAACGATAGATATGCGACTGCCTTCGTCAACCCAGAACTCACCACTCACAGTATATTCCACACAGAAAACGCCCACATGTTTTTCCTGACTTGAGATTACGGACAATCATAGCTGGACTCAGGATCCACACAATGCAATTGGGATGAACATGGTGGCAATGAAAGTATCCCAGAATTTTCAGAAATGATGTTGGTCTCGAGCTTTTAGGGAGTACAATAATTTTCCGCACGCATGAAAAATCAACAAGCTCTCACTGAAATCCTAACCACGTCATGTGATTCACATATCTCCACTCAAGTAACGACTATGTCGCTACTCTGTCCATTAAATTCCTTAGCAATAGTTGATATACTTCATATGCGTTCGGAAAACGATAGCACGCACAGATAGTGTGAGCCAAATCGTTTTGATTGATTCTGGAATACTTTTGATGCCTCCGTTGTCATTCCAATTGCATTGCATTGATTATTGAGCCTAGCTCAAAATACGCTCGATCTCGAGCCAGAAGAAACATATGGGCATTCTTCGTGAGGAACATACTGTAGATATTGAATTTCACGTCGACGGGTGCACTCCCGATTTTATCGTTGTTGGCTAATATTTTGGAAAGCCACGTCATTCGTTTTTCTTGCTCTTTGTTAAAAATCATCACTTCTATCTATTTGCTCCAAGCACTCGATGAAAGATTCATGCTAATAATTTATACAAACACGAAAGAAGAAGGGTATTGTTTTGTAGGTTATGTTGCCCCCGCAATTTAAACAATGCCGCTATAATCTCGCTCGCAAGATCGATGTTACATACGCGTATCACTTTCGCGAATGAAATGTTCAGGAAACTTGCAAGTCCTCAAAAAACTATCGTCCTCGTATATTGTTTGTGATTGCGGGTCAAAATGTACAGACTTTTGACTGCTCTCAATTCCACGTTGGGCAGACACAGCAGCTTTCAATGCCGAGACATAAACCAACCTGGGTGATCAAAACAAAGAGTTACTAAATTACTAACCTCCATGACACCCCGAGTTACCAATGCCCTAACCTACCGGGGAGCCCTTGCATTTTTTAATTTCGACGTCTACAATCGATTATTCTGGAGAAGTGGATAATTCCAAAATGATCAGAGAAGTTAGTCTCAAACTAGAATTTCGCGGGCTACACGATCCCGCTACCCAAACGAATTTTTTCTCAATATTTCGAAAGAAATTTCGCCGTTCGCATCGAAAAAAAGACAAAATTCCTCATTTGGACCTGCCATCGCATAGTTTGAACCAAAAAATATGAAAATAAGTTCCGTCCGAATTTGTACCCCGAACAAAAAAAAACGTCAGGGGGGTGACCACCTCATCGTGGTCATACGATATACTAGATTAGACTTATCAGTATTCATTCATGTATATGTACATATAAATAAATTCTCTGGACCAGATGTTGACTTTTATAAAATTTATTTTAGACCTGGTGAAGAGGACGAATTAGCCCTCGAAACGTCGTCACATTAGAGGACTCCAATTGATTAGTCAAACAACCGTATATTCCATCTTTTTAAGGTAGCTCGCGCGCGTGGTTGCGTACGACGCATAGGGCTCCGCGCGCAGGTAGTCGGGCCCCTCGACTCTCCGGTCCGCTCCTGACGTGAATATAGGTATACTTACAACATCAAGTGGCGACTGCTCCGCGCCATTGCGTCCCGGAACGCACTTTGAACTCAATTCACTCAAAATCCACGCCGGCGACCTATGATGTTTTTAATGTCATTAGATGCGCCGTGCAAAATAGTGTCGATTTCTTCTGTCATCATCGATGGTGAAGGTTTAGTTTGCGCGTGGTCTCGGTTATACTCGCCGATCCCATAAGAATACATGTATGAGGATTTCTTCTCTGAAATGATTTTTCTCTCGATCCTCGGCGGCGACCCCCTCTTTTCTTCGGGGATTATGATTTCTCATGAGTTCATTTACAACTTGTAATTACTTTTAGACCCATTCTCAATTCAGATGAAATCCGCGCGAGCCATCTTAATCCAATGAAACGAGTGATAGAAGCATCATGGAGATCATAAAAACGGAGTAGGCAGAGCCAAAGAGTCTGGTAAAAACTAGTCCAGTCGGCCGGGTAGTAAAGCGGAGTCTCCCACTCGGCACTTTCTCTCTTGATTACAGCGATATTCTGCACCAAATTTGTTCACAAATATCACAAAGTAATACTAAATGTTTTCAAGATGTATTTAGTGTAACACAAATACGAGTGAAATTATTGTAAAGAAGTTGAAACAGGCTCAGAAGCCGAGTGCCGCCCGATGGGCACGAGAGAATATATAGGTATACTGTTCGTCGCCTCATCATCGAACGCCGTGCAGTATACCTATATATTCTCTCGGCTCATTGGCTCGACCGCTCGGCTTCTGAGCCTGTTTTAACTTCTTTACAATAATTTCACTCGTATTTGTGTGACACTATATGCATCTTGAGAACATTTAGTATTACTTTGTATTAGCGACCTATTTGTGAGATATCTGCGAACGAATTTGATGCATCATATCGCTGTAATCAAGAGAGGAAGTGCCGAGCAGAAGACTCCGCTTTACAAGCCGGCCGAGTGGACTAGTTTCAACCAGACTCTCTGGCTCTGCCTACTTCGTTTTGTTTTCAGTGTGATATTATGTAAGTGACATATCAGTCTGTGATAAAAACAAAAATGTGGATAGTGCTGACCGAATATCAATTGTTGATTTTCTATACCCTTTCAGTAATGAGTATCAGGTAATCTGTCTTCCTCTATTTTATCCTTGGAAATTGTTCTCACAAGTTGTATGTAATGATTGTATTCATATTGTCTCTGCCTGTAGGCAGGATAAAGCGTTCATCTATCTATCTATCTAACCAAATGGTTGAATTCTCCATTCATTCCACCAGTTGGTTGAAGTTTTTCGGAAATTTTCTTTACAGTGTATGTATATATGAGTCGTTTCGGAGCATTTCGGCCAGAGATGTCACCCGGTGGGTCTGGAAAAGATCCCAAAAAATTCTTTCCCATTAGTTATATGTTTAAATAGTACGGAAAAATTCTCATCAGATTTTTTTTACCCCCCAATGGGCGCTGCGTCCATGAAAAGTCCATTTTAGGCCCATTTTTAGCCTATTTTGGGAAAACCACAGCTCCGACTAGACTCAATCGCTCCGGGCGTACTTCGGCGCATCCTCTTTGGGAGGATTAGTTCTTTTGAGAATAAAATTGTCCGCCACCGATTATTGAGTCTAGCGATTTGTAGTGAGCAGATTTTAGCGATTTATGGGTTTTCTTCCAAGTGATCTAGCTCCTACTAAACATGTGATAATCGACTTTTACCAGTGGCCATTCCGAAGGTCTTGAAGGAACCTACAATTTGACCACCGGTAGAGGTCGATTATCGTAGTTTTTATGGGAGCCTTAGCCGATATAAGTTGAACATTTTTGTGAAAATACCAATTCTTGAGCTCAATTTGCAAAAATCGTTTTCTTATTCTTGACCTCAAAACTATGCAAATATGTTCTTCAACACAAGAACTACCGAAATTAACAAGGATCCCGGTGGAGAAATCATCTTCTGATTCTTGGCATACGTTCAAAAATGCCGTATTTTGACTTTTTGCTTAGAATGCCAACATAGCCATGGCTCCCGTATGCTTCCATCTGAGTTATTGTGTATCGATCTGAGTGAAATAACTTCCCAAAGTACCCCCAAATATGTGTAAGAACTCCTAGAGGCGAGCCTCGAGCCAGAAGCGACCCTATTTTGGGGCAGGCGAGCAACGGCTCGATTTCTCATGTTTCCACCCACAAACGAGACGAGAGGCTAGAATAAAGATACAAACATGTTTTTACGACTCAGAATGACCATCTTAAGGCGATGCGGTCACCGTACACGCTGAACTTTGTTCACAGAAGTCTCAAAATCTTTTCCATTATGGGCTAAACGACGAGTTATCCAGGCTTTATTATCATCTAACTCGGCCTGGATAACCCTTCGTTTGGCCCAAATCGGACTAGATTTTGAGAGTTTTGTGAACGAAAATGTGCCAATTTGTAGGTTAGAAAGTACCCGCGGGCAAGTCATTCTCGTTTATTAGTGATAGTCTTGTGATTGGTGACAAATAATGAGTTGTCCACCACAACTCAGGTGATGATACGAAATGGACAAATCGTCTCCGACTTGTTTCGTGGAATTTTTTTGATTTACATCCAAATAAGATATAATTTCCGGGTTGCACGGTGACCGCATCGCCTTAACACGATCCCGAGGTCAATTTGTGGCTAGGTTATCAATCAATCCTCAAACTCCGTAATAACAGGTTTTTTTATTTTATGTTATTTATCCATATATACGGGAAATGCTGCCCTTTCAAACTGTACATATTACAAAATATGAGTGAGGGAAAAATCACTCATTAATATGATAAAATACTTAAATTACTGTCATACTGACTACAAACGCAAGGATATTCGGACACATGTGCTAATATAGCGATTGGGGTGAATGATTCTGATACAGATGTTAAGACATCATAAAGGACGGTAGATTGAAATGACAAGTACAGAGAGGATTTGAATACTTCCAGCGATCCCTGGTCCCGAATTTTCGGAGGAAGACGATTCCAGAGACGCCGTAGTCTATTTGTGGTAGAACAGTGGACCCAACCAATATTACTGAAATTTCGTTTCACCGTTCTAATGGAGCGTAATTCGTACTCCGCTGATCTATCAGTGAATAGAGCATTAGCTTGTGCACTGGAGGCTAGTTCATTTTTTATCTTGATTGCTGTTATACAATCAAAATAGCAGTGCCGTACTGCTAATTCTGATAATTTGAACTCCACTCTAACGGGGTGATAACCATGGTCTGTGAAATGCATCGGGTTTCTATCTTTATAGCTCAAGTAACGGAGCATTCTGTTTTGACTCTTTCTCATTTGATTTGGACCAGTTTTGTACTAGGCGCCCATATGGTCGATGCGTATGTTAAAATAGGCATAACAAGAGCTTTGTAAAGATAAGCTATAGATTGAGGGTTTGTGAAGTCCGATGTCAATCTCCTCAAGAATCCAATTACTTCCAAAGATTTCTTAGAAATTGAGTCAATGTGTTTATCAAACTTGAGTCTAGAATCGAAAATGACTTCCAGATCAGATATCTCATTAGCTCGAGCAATCTCTATACCATTGAGCTGGTATTGATAATTCATAGGTTGTTTAGATCTCGAGGAGGAGATTACTGCTTACTTTTTCATGTTGACTTCTAAACCATTTTTGATAGACCAACTGTCGAGTGTAGAGAGAGCTTTCTGAAGAATGCTAGCGTCAAGAGGGGACTTGATGATTGAGAAAATTTTTACATCATCGGCGTAAATCAGGGTCTGGATTTGTGACATTTCCTCAACGATGTCATTGATAAACATTATGAATAGTATTGGGCCAAGGTGTGAGCCCTGTGGTACACCCGATGACGCTTCAAAGGTTTTCGATACAAAATTCGATATTCGCACAGCTGATTTCCTTTCACATAGGTAAGATTTGAACCATTCATGCAACTTTCCACTTATACCAAAATTCTTTAGTTTGCTCAATAGACGCAAGTGATTGACTGAATCAAACGCTTTAGAAAAATCAATATATATCGAATCAACCTGCTTGTAGTTACTCAAACTTTTTGTAATAAAATCTTGGTGAAGAATGAGGTTAGTTTCGGTTGATCTACCCTTCAAAGAACCATGTTGGTTATCAACTATTCCTCCTACGAGGAATTCCGTTAAATGATTTGCTACACATGCATCGAATTATTTAGCTAGACAACCCAGAATTGCAATTGGTCTATAATTTTCAATATTACGTTCGTCGCCGCTTTTGAAAATGGGCTGGATGGATGCCAACTTCCAGATGGGCGGAAATGTGCCACTCTCTAGAGATTTGAGAAAATTCTTAAAACGGTTCCTCGTTTGCTAGACCAACACTTTTTGAGGAAGAATGCAGGGATTCCGTCGGGGCCTGGTTTTGTATTATCGTCAAGATTCTTCACAAGGTTGTCTCATTCATCTTATCAAATAGTAATCATACGAAGTTTTTCATCACATTCGATTTCATCTAGAAGATCGACTTTGCTACTTTTGTATACTCAGCTGAAATGGTCCGAAAAGAGATTTGGAATACCAACACCAGTTCTGGCGGATTTCTTCTAAAAATACATATTGTTAGGGAGACAATTAGTTTTTCTTAGGCTTTTAGTATACGCCCAAAAATGCTTCAAATTATTTTTCAAATTATCTTCAACAGATCTCAAATATTCAGTTTATTTCTCCCGTGATGTTTTTATACATTGAACTCGAGCTTTTTAAATGCAATGTAATCGTGTAATGAGTGACTTTCTTTCCAAATAGTGTGGAGCTTCTTTTTCTCAAAACTCAATGACTTCAGATCGTGATCATACTATTTAGGAAGATCAGAGTGAATAAGTTTCTTAACTGGAACATTTTCTTTGATTACTGTATTCAAAATTCCATTCAACGACTCTACACATTCGTCAACACTCTCATGACCCATAACCATGCTCCGATCAATTTCATCCAACACACTCCAAATTTTGGTAAAGTCTGCTGACCTCTATAATCAATTTGAACACTGTTTTCACTGAGAAACGAACACAATTCAGGAACCACAATCTCACCTAGGAGAGCTGCATGATGAGATTCTCAGAATGGAACTAATAAGTCTTGGTCTCCCAGGACCTTGAAGGTTCCAGAGCTGCAGAGTAGAAGATCCAATGAATATCTTTTATCAGGATGGGGTGGGAACATTTGTTCCGTGCCAACATTGCTGAAGGGCTGGGTGATGCATTCTACTTTCTGTTGTCGTTCCTCACTTGTTGGACCAATTGGAATGGGCTTTTGCTCCTCTACTACAAAATGACAATTATTCAGGGCCCCATCGACCCCGGAATCAGGTTGAAATGGTCATTCTGAGTCGGAAAAACATGTGTGTATCCCGGTTCTAGCCACTCGTCTCATTTGTGGACATGAACACGGGAAATCGAGCCCTCGCTCGCTTGCCCAAATTAGACGAAATAATGCCCATTTTGGAGCTGATGGTTTGAACCTCCAGCTCGCTTCTGGCTCGAGGCTCGCCTCCGGAAGTTCTTACACATATTTGGGGGTACTTTGGGGAGTTATCCTACCCAGGTTGGTGCACAATAACTCAGATGGAAGCATATGCGAGTCATACCTATGTTGGCCCTTTAAGCAGAAAGTCAAAAAAGAGTGGTCTAAATTGGCTGAATAAAATCGAGAATTGAATGGCCCACCCAGATTATTGTTCTTATTGATAGTAATTGTATTGGAAAAAATTCGCATAGGTTTGGGGTCGAAAGAAAGAAATCGATTTTTTTGAATTGAACCGCCTGTTACAACATCAATAGAGGATGGTAAAAAGTTCAAGCAAGTTATAAAGAGGAAGTTATTTGCGTCTGTACCTTTGAGTTGATCAATTCACGTCGTCACGTGCCTTTTGTTACTTAATTTTTTGAGCTATATGTAAATTTTCATCGTTTTGAATTACCAATATTTCGTTGATTGCAGTGATTATCCTAGTAATCATTCTCCTCTTATGTATAAATTATGTAATTTGGGTCTTGATGACCCGTTATGTTTCCTAAATAAAATGAAATAAAATAAAATAAAACTGAGCCCAAAGTTTGGCATTTCCACGGAACTGCTTAACTTGTAACGACTGTAACTCCTTTGAAAAGTTCGATAATTAACTTTCACAAGTGATCAAATTGTAGCTTATTCCAAGACCTTCGAAATGACCACTGATAAAAGTCGATTATCTCATGTCTAAAGGGAGCTAGATTACTTTGAAGGCGGCCCAAAAATCGTTGGAATGTGCTCTCAGCAAATAGCTCCTAGAAGTTGCTAGGCTCAATTATCGCTCTTGAACTATTTGTTTCTTGAAAGTACCAGTCTTAAGAAAGAAAATGCGCCCAAGTACGTCCAAACATATCGAGTCCCGTCGGATTAATATCATGATTTTCTTCTCTAATCTACGATTTTATGATAACATATCTATTATTTCTCCAAAATAGGCTAAAAAGGGACCTGAAATGGATCTTTTATGCGCCCTCAGGCCCATAGGGGGCTTCGAAAAAATTCCAAAATAATTTTTCGTACTATTTAAAAATGGTACTAACAGAGAAAAATTTTTTGGGATTTTTTCCAGACGCCCCCGGTGACGACTCTGACTGGAATGCTCCGAAATGGCCCATATACAAAATGTGAGCACAAGCAGAGATGTTATTGGCTGCCACATAGAAAATATACTTGAGAGTATATCAGAAATATACAAGAAAAGCAAGATTCTCATTCATTGCATCAATCATCTACCATCGGTATGCTCTTGTAGGTAGCTGTTCAACCGTGAGTTCGTATATGCATGAAGATGAGGCGATGTGGGGTTATGTTGACTCTCATCATTTCGACATTCCCTCCTATTGACAATATTCCTCCCCCCTCATGACTTATATCTTATATGTAGAATATCTTACCTAACCTCCCTTACTCTCAGCATGGTACACTCAGTCGGTAAAAGTTGACTTATACACGCCCTTGAATTCTGTTTGTAAATTCTTCAAATGTTGGGAATGAGTATTAGGCATTGTTAGATAGAGTGGAAATCATCCTGCCAAATTTGGGCATTCTGCTATACTTCAGTTCAATCCTACCGTAAACGCTATTAGTTTACTTATAGTTTTGATATGAGTGACTCATTCATCATTTTGTGAATCTGTATCAGAGCCAGGTTGAGGATAAGAATTCTGAGTCGGAGAACGGATCAGTCGAGGGAAAAAATTTCATTTCGCTCCTCTTACTTTGTCTCAAATATCGAATTTTATGATTTTATTTGGAATCATCCAATGGATAGCTCGTCATTTCTTCAGAGAACATAACTTCATATTTTCCGTGCCATGAAAAATTTCTTACTCCGATCAGGATGAAAAATTCCAAGAGATCAAACATTTCCTACAAAACTCAATTTTCATCCTGATAAATGTGAAAATTGTGACGTGGGGTGGTCGATGACTGAATGAATAGACTCGAAAGATGGTAGAAATAGATGTATTGAATGAATTGATGGTAACTGTGTGTATTGAGAGTGAGTGATGGGCACTCCCGAAATGGGAGTCCCCGAGCGGTCTCATGCGGCGCGCGCGAGTCGCGGCTTATATGCCCTCGACTCGTCGCGTGTCGCACAGTGTAAAAGTACAAAGATCAGCAAAACGTGATCCCGCGATGCATTCCTCGCGGTATGCATCGAGCGATCGGTCTTGCAGAACCGACTACTCGTTCTTTGCGCGCGTTGCTTGCATGTATCATGATGCCAATTTTCGAATGTATGCGCGGTGCTGACTCGCAGATTTCAGGTTGCGGTATTTGTAACGCGATTCCTCGCCTCGGGGTGATGACCTCGCCGCAAGTAGCTATTCCATATGACTCTTCGGATTTCAAGCAAATATGGGTTACCGACTCTGATCTATCTACTTCAATATTCTCTGTGTAAAAATTCAAGATTCTTGATTCTAATTCAATATTCTTGGATCTGGGAGTGGGATTATCGGGCTTGAAAACGGTACCCCATAAGCTTTCGATTTTATCAAAGCTAAATCCCCATTTTCTAGGGTTTTCCGACTTTCCCTCTAATTTTTTTCATAATTGGTCTATTTCCGTAATTTGTCTTGCCCTGTCAAAACTGCTGGCAAAATGGATGGTAGCGTTTGGAACGCTTCATCAATTTTACCAAACTTCGTCATTTTGATTGTTTCAGTAGACTCTTGCTTGATTCTGATCCCTCACATTCAAGGATTATACTATTTTTGCGTCAACAATTCTGCATACGCAGACAATACCTTCAATGATAACAATGCAATTCTTACAGACATAGACTCAAGTGGGATTATATCTCATGAAATCTTTCTGCGGTCATTGGTATTTCTGATTCGGCAAGATCTTTCAACGTTATTGCTCACTTTCATTCGAATTCAGCTCGTATCTCGGGGGGGGGGGGGGGGGGTAAATGGGTTCTTTATCAGATTCACAAGGGACAATCGTATTTGTGTCTATTGAGCGCCGTGCCTCGTAAGAAAATCCCAACCTATCGTGGCATGTGTTTTACAGGGAGTCCCGGCACAATGTGGACCTCAGTGTCCAAACTACTAACTTGTATCTCTGTTTTCCCTAAAAAATTTATTTCCCCATTTATCACACCCGTAACAAGAGCCGTACTATAAACGTCTTTTGAGCTATCTACAATTAGTTATTCCCGCGCGAATCAATACTGTAATTATTTATATACCAGACCATGTACGTTTAGTATCTTTGTTCCCAATGAGTCAATGTCTCTAATTCATTTTAATGGAATAATGATTGAAGTCTACTGATTTGATACTCGAGTATCATATTCAGTCAATTTGAAGTTTTGGCTGTACCTTGATGATCCTATACATGATGATGCGAAGTTCGATGCTGATGACGTTGATTCGATGTTTGGTTGATTGGCGCATGATCTCGTACATCGGCGACTTGAGTGATTGTAGGCTGGTGCCGCCACTCTTCAATTTTTTCTTTTTTGATAATGGAACTGCAGAGTTCTGCCTGATGTTGTTGGCTGTTTGTGCTGCCCCGGTGTTGCTGGGCCGGCTGGTTGGTTCACTCCTCTCTCAGAGCGTCTGCAGGATGGTAGTTGCACAGTCCTTGTTCCGTCTTCTTCACTCAAACGAGCCTTTTTTCGCGGGTGATCTCGCGAAAAAAAAATTTTCCACTCAGTCAGCCACACCTAGCACTACTGTGACGTGGGGTGATCGATGACTGAATGAATAGACTCGAAAGATGGTAGAAATAGATGTATTGAATGAATTGACGGTAACTGTGTGTATTGAGAGTGAGTGATGGGCACTCCTGAAATGGGAGTCCCCGAGCGGTCTCATGCGGCGCGCGCGAGTCGTGGTTTATATGCCCTCGACTCGTCGCGTGTCGCACAGTGTAAAAGTGCAAAGGTCAGCAAAACGTGATCGCGCGATGCATTCCTCGCGGTATGCATCGAGCGATCGGTCTTGCAGAACCGACGACAGAGTGATTGACCAACAAGGGAAATCACCTATGGCGTCACAAAATGTTCTTATGTTGAAGTCATGGAGGGATGTTCTCCGAGGGAATGAGAAGCTAGCCATGAATTAGTTCCGAATGGAATCATGGAATTCAATTCGTGAAACAGACAAGGGGGACACCAACCTTGTGGGTCCTGGATCTTGAAGGAAATTTGGGAATCTTCTCGTTTTGGTAAGAAATGAAGGTACCCAGAAGGGTTTTGTCCAATGGGCTTCCTATCCCGAGATACAGCTATGAAGATTAGCATTGCCCATATAGGACCATGTTAAAATGACACATATATAGATATACTGATAATGCTAACCTCCATGGCTGTATCTCAGGATAGGAGGCCCATTGGACGGAACCCTCTTGGGTACCTCCATTCCTTTCCAAAACATGAAGATTCCCAAAGTTTCGTCAAGATCCAGGACCCGCAAGGTTGGTGCTCCACTCGAGAGTCAAAGGAGCCGAAATGTAAGTTTTTCATTTGGCCGAACCTTACTCCCACTCAAAATTTTCATCCTGAAAGAATCAGAAAGTTCCTTACGGTCTGGAAGCCACGAGGTTATATTCTTCAAGGACATGAGAAGCTCCTCATAGAATGATTCCGAATTGAATCATATAATCCGATTCTCGAGAGAAAGTCGATGGAGTTGAAACGCCCTTTTTCAGCTCGGCTGAGCCGTACTGAGACCGAAAATTTTCATCCTGATCAGAGTAAAAATTTTCTTATGGCTTTGAAGTTGTGAAGTTATGTTTTCCTAGGACATGCGAAACTGTTAATGGGATGTTTTCGAATGGAATCATGAAATTCTATCTGCGAGACAAAGTCAATGGTGTTGAAACGCACATTTTTAGCTCAGCAGAGCCGTACTGAGAACAAAAACTTTCATCCTAATCAAAGTAGAAATTTCCTTATGGCCTTCAAATTATGAAATCGTGTTCTTCGAAGAAATGAGAAGCCATCCGTTGAATAATTTCGAATGGAATCTTGAAATTGATTCGTGAGACAAAGTCAAAGCAGCAAAATGCAATTTTTCGCCGCAGCCGAGCCATACTCCGACTCAAAATTTTCATCCTGGACAAATTGGAACATTTTAAATTCCTCCTCAAAGTTATGGGATTATGTTCTTGAAGAACAAAAGAAGCTATCCTTAATTGAGTTAATTTTGAATGCAACTATGGAATTTCTGTGAGACAGAGTCAAAAGAGCCAAAACGCAATTTTTGAGCTCGATCGAGTCACACTCCGCAGGCACCTTCGCGTGGCACGCGCGCATCGTTCATTTCGAAGGGAATTGCGACGTCAGATATCCGCGCACGCGCATCGCGACTCAGCTGTATCACGCTATGTGTGATGCATCGCAAAACTAAGGGCCCATTCATTTGGACACATTTCGGTTGGATCGGACGAACCGAACGAAACGAACGAAGCTAAAGGATCGTAAAACTTGTTTGCGTTGAGACTGAAACTCTACGTCCCGTCGTGAATAGGCGAGCGCGCGGGCCCGAGCGTTTATGGCCCCGCTCTAATGACCTACTTCTGAATTGCAAAATTGTTTAAAACCGCACAAAGATGTTTGCAAATATTCAATCCGTCCTTGTGCCTCCAAGACGATCTCATAGAAACTTGAGTCGTGAAAATGGGTTGATATAGAGTGATTTGGTGGCTATCAAAATTATTCATCATGAGCACACATTTGCTCCGGATAATCACTGAATATCAACCGATTCTCACGATTCAAGTTTCTATGAGATCGCCTTGAAGGCACGAGAACGGATTAAATATTTGCAAACATTTTTGTGCAGTTTTGAACAATTTTGCAATTCGGACGTAGGTAATTAAAGTAGGGCAATGAACTTTGGGCCCCGAGCGCTCGCCCGTTCCCGACGCGACGTGGATTTTCAGCTGCTGATCATGATCTCTCGTCACCGAGATGAAAACGTACTTGCTTCCATCGCGAAACTATGTTTGTTTTGCGTTGGAGCTGAAACTCTACGTCCCGTCGTGAATAGGCGAGCGCGCGGGCCCGAGCGTTCATGGCCCCGCTCTAATTACCTACTTCTAAATTGCAAAATTGTTGAAATGCGCACAAAAATGTTTGCAAATGTTCAATCCGTCCTTGTGCCTTCAAGACAATCTCATAGAAACATCGTGAAAATCGATTAATATAGAGTGATTTTGTGGCTCTTAAAGTTAGTTATCATGAGCATACATTTGCCTCGGATAATCACTGAATATCAACCGATTTTCACGATTCAAGTTTCTATGAGATCGTCTTGAAGGCAAAAGGACGGATTGAATATTCGCAAACATTTTTATGCAGCTTTAGACAATTTTGCAATTTGGAAGTAGGTAATTAGAGAGGGGTAATAAACCTTGGGCCCCGAGCGCTCGCTCGTTCACGACGTGACGTCGATTTTCAGCTCCAACGCAAAACAAACATAGTTTCGCGATGGAAGCAAGTTCGTCTTGATCTTGATGGCGAGAGATCATGACCAGCAGCTGAAAATCCACGTCGAAACGGGAACGGGCGAGCGCTCGGGGCCCAAAGTTTATTGCCCTACTCTAATTACCTACGTCCAAATTGCAAAATTGTTCGAAACTGCACAAAAATGTTTGCAAATATTCAATCCGTTCTCGTGCCTTCAAGACGATCTCATAGAAACTTGAATTGTGAAAATCGGTTGATATTCAGTGATTATCTGAGGCAAATGTGTGCTCATGATAAATGATTTTGATAGCCACAAAATCACTCTATATCAACCGATTTTCACGATTCAAGTTTCTATGAGATCGTCTTGAAGGCACAAGGACGAATTGAATATTTGCAAACATTTTTGTGCGGTTTTGAACATTTTTACAATTCAGAAGTAGGTAACTAGAGCGGGGCCATAAACGCTCGGGCCCGCGCGCTCGCCTATTCACGATGGGACGTAGAGTTTCAGTCTCAACGCAAACAAACTTTACGATCCTTTAGCTTCGTTCGTTTCGTTCGGTTCGTCCGATCCGACCGAAATGTGTCCAAATGAATGGGCCCTAAGGTGTTGCGTTATGGACTACCGTCCCTGGTGAGGTGGTTCCTCGTTGTCCGCGGCACAACTGTACCGAATGCTATTGTAACTCTGACGCGCATGGTGCGCGCCGTTCGTTACCTGAGTGCAATCACTTAACTCTACGGCTAAGAGGTATCGGTAGGGAAGGTTTCACCTTCAGAAATTCGGAGAGCTATTATTAAACCCCTCATCTCTCCTCCGGGATGCTCCTTCGAGAGAAAGTCTTGATATCAGTACATACATATTACCTCCGAAAGTAGATAGAACTGTACTGATTCTACAGCAAGCTGGTGATAAATCCTCTACTGGAACAGAACCCCACGACGAGGACCTCCTCATATCGAGGACGTCCCCCAGGGTAGCTCCAGTACGAGGATTCACCAGGTCGTGCAGCCTCAGTACAGTTCTATATATACATCTTTTATGCAAATTAACCCTAGACCTGGTGCAGTTACCCGGGTGACTTGCTGTGCCCGCGGTTGTCAAGCGAATGAGCCACACGCAATCGCAATTCAATGCAATCTCTCTCTCTCTCTCTCTCTCTCTCTCTCACTTCCTTATTTGCGTGTCTGGAGGACAAACGAGATGTATATAGTCAGTTTTAACGCGACTGCATCTCGAACCCGAGCTGCCGAAGCAGCGCCCGGCATCTCGGGTACGAGATGTTACAGAACACCATAGGGCTCCATATGCTAGCATCGGTCACTACAGGTAGGTACGCGCTCAGCGAGTAATGATGTCTCATTAATTATCTTGCAGGCGAGCGCAGCGCGGGCCGGGGAAAGAAGTCGATCTGATTATCATGCGATCGCGAGCATTCTCCTTTGGAGAGAGGGGCCACCTCGTGAAGTGATGCGCATCATGCACTTCAAACGAGCATACTTTTGAATGTGATCAAGATCGTAATAATAATATTCTGTGTATAAGCGCAAGCGCCTATACACAGAAGCATCTTTTGAGCAAGAAAGCTTGATGCTTAATACCAGTCGAGGGCACAGTTTTCAGAGGAAGAATCTGCATATCCATCATGGCTTCGAAGAGAGAGAGAGAGAGACAATATAGTCTCTCTTTTTCCGAATATTTCACATACTCATGATGGCCGATTCAAATCCACACGAGAGAGACAATGTATTCCTCCCCAAAATACTCTGCATATCCATGATGGCCACAGAGGAGCAATGTATTCTCTTTCGAATGCTATGTCTACAACATCCGACGGCAATTCACAATAAACTCACCGTTGACTATTTATTTTTGAAAAATATTGATTATGTATTTAATATGATTATTGGGTACATCAATAGGTTTTCGTACATCATTCGGTATCAGCTTCGTTGCCACTATCGATGGACAATGATTGCATATCATTCTGTATGTGGTGCGTGATATCAACATCATTTTTCACGATTAAAATTTCAAAAAAATTTTCTCCACATGCACATCTCAATCCGTAAGTGAGAGATGTGCTTGGTGTCAATAGTTGCATTACTTGTATTACAAAAATAGGAGGGCTACCGATAAAGTCCTCCGTCTCCGGTTAAAAGCTCCTTTCCTCATGCTCAATGATGGAGTATGTCACGGTCTGTGAAAATATTATCGTGTGAGATGACAACTCTACCGCATGGTGTAATTAAATTTTCCTACTCACGTGCCCGAATGCACATTCCGTGTGGTAAATCACAAGCTCTTCGTCGTAAACGATTTCACTGACTCTGATTTGTCTGAGTACATTAACATGGTGATTCATTCTAAGCAGTAAGCCGGGACATATGTATTCTCTTGTGCCGATCTAGATGAATAAAATGGGTATATTCTTTTCTTTTTTTTTCATCAAAAAATATTTGAAAGTAAAACTCACGATGCCACAATGTTGACAAAAGACTGGCGCAACCATATACCCTGATTCAGGCATAAGAAATGTACCATCACCCTGTTCACGACTCAATCCAACCGTCCTCATTAATGTCGGATCTCGAAATACTGTGATGTCGAAGCTCTTTTGGGAAAATTTTGCCCAATTAGTTTTTTGACGCGATTGATGGGTTGACTGATGAGAATGGAAAGTTTACCTCAAGACACTGTACACACTCAAACCGTTTATCTAAGAACGATTTTTCCACAATGCCCCAGTCGTAGTCTGAAATTACGCCATATTCGTTTTCCATCCGCCAGTCCGGATTGCGTTGACCCTCTAGTCTATAATACATGACCCATCTCCCTAATTCAACGATTTCTTCCCTAGCTATTCCGCTTCGGGGTGGGAGTCCCATTCTCCCAACATCTGCAATAATAATACACACTTGATCACTTGTTTCACAAAATTTTGCACACACTAGCACATCTTCTCACATTCATGAAGCATTCCACGACGTCTTGCAAACGACGGGCGGGACATTTTCTCTCTTTCTTTTATTTTTTTTTTCAAATCAATACCGCACGCTCACGCAAAAGAATCAGCGCGATGTCACCTCTGCGTACAGTGGCGAGGTACTGACCAGAGCTGTTCTTTTTTTACTCAACAGATCCCCCATGCATACCTTATACCCAGCTCCCGCATGTCAAGCAGATGGAAATCAATCTTCCAATCACCCAAGATGAATCTCGTCCAGCGTCGGAATAGGCTTCCATGGTCCAAGCGCCACTCGTGCCTGTTTGTATTGTACCATCAAACGATGCAAGAGTGATGCATTGGAGCTGGTTGCTCTCAGCATCTTCTCTCTTGAGCCTCTTTGGTAACCAGGCATACTCGATGCCACCCGACGGGAACCTTCGCTGCGCGATCACATCTATCTTCTCACCTGCGTAAAGTGCGGCTAGTCTCAACATGGTTCTGAACGACTGATGTTTTTATTTCTCTCATCGTTCGAACAGAATCATGTATGAGTTTGTCACCGATTAATTCGAGCAGAACACTTTTCTTTCCTCGATCACGTTGTGATTTAGGCATATCTCTTTCAATTATTACACAGTGCATTTAATATACCATGGGAAGAATTAAATGTTCAGAGTAATAATGGACAGAGACACCATTCTTCATCTTCTTTTTCTTCTTTCTTCAATTCTCAATTTTTCGGTGAAATTAACCATCTTTCTTCCATACCTTCTAGATGATCTCTATAATTATGACTCAATAGATAGATCTTCCAAAGATATGAAAGACAGCATGGTTTCCAGAGTGTGATGTTTATGCCTGTCGTATGCCCCATATCTCATCTCGTTGATTTGCTATGTTCCCCTTCAATCCACCACGCACTTTTTCGATTTTGGATAACACTGAAAAAGTGCGTGGTAGATCAGACGGGTCACAGCCGGTTTTATTTTCTCTCTCTTATATTACACAGTGATATTTTTACAATATTGATTGTTTGAACAATTGATAGTAAACACTGATATCATGACTAGAATAACTCTGATATATATCTTGGATATACGTGTTATCCTACACTGATACATATATCATCCATAAAAGATACATCAAATTTATAACTTTGAAACGGATACAAATTACTTCCATCACCCGTATGAACTTATTCCACCTTCCATAAGCGATACATAAGATTTATAATTCTAATACTATCATACATCACCAATATAGTCTTACTTTTCCCGTCTCAACTTAATTTTAATGTTGTATAGTATGTCGTCTAAGCAGTTTGCAATTATGCTGTGCTCCGCAGCACCATCTCTATTACTGTCTTTCAAAAATTGAATTACTTGCAATTTATCATCAAGCTGTATTTTTTTCTCTCTCGCACTCTTCTCAATGAATTTTCGCAGCGATTTGAATGTCCTGGACAGACTCAAGTCCAAGTCCATGAACTCGATATACTTCATTTCTACAAAACTGTCAACGACGATCATACTCAAAAAATTGTCTAGGGTCGAATAGATCTCATTGTTTTCGTGTGTCAAGGTGATTCTGTTATAGTACATCCTTTTTTCATAATACATAGTAATATTCGAACCAATATCGCAGCCTGACAATAAATTTTGTTTACAATCGTCGTCATTTTTCAAATTTTGAAGGTACTCGACAAGCTTTCCCCACGAAACTTTATTCAAAGCCAGTCTTTTTCGACCATTCCTCAAATATATTTGGAATAGTGATTTACTGTCATTTATGTTCATTGTTACCTCAATCCTTAGTGTTTGACGACAAGCCCTGAGCCACTCGCTCACATGTTTCATCTCCTTTTTGCTATACAGTCGAACGGAATGAAAACAAAATGAAACATTAGTTTATACACACAAGCGCGCTCACTGCCGACTCTTTGTACATAAATATGTGATTTACCTAGTTTGAATGGTGATAGATGATGTATTTTCAATGTGGTAAGTTTCCCTCTGCTCATCTTCGTATTCCGATATATAGCCCTCGCTGTTCCCCTCTGCCTCTTCTTCTTCTCCACTATTGTTACCTGTCGATATTCTCGGCGATTGGGTCGGTGGCGTCAGAACGTCTGAGAAAGATAATCTTCTCTTCCGTGATGGTGATGCACCGACGTTTGCTACGGGCAAGTAATGCGACAGCAATCCTGCTGGTCCTGGATTTTGTGTTGTTGTTGCTGAATTAAGAGACATAGATATAGGTATATTTCTACCCCTGCATTCACTGTTCCACACGAATTGGGCCAGGGACACGGCCGGTGGGCATGGTGGTATATTTGCCGGGGGTATCTCACTCGGTGCTGAAATCCAACTACCTGATTTGCCAGACGACATATTCATGAATTAATCTCGCTGTTTTGAGGTGGATGCGCACGTAGTCGGCTCAGCACTCTCTTGTCTATCCTCTTCCTCGCTCTCGCTTGAACCCGACTCTTCCTCGAGCGTGTCGTAAAACTTCATTCTGTTGTACTTACCGATGGGGCAGAACCTGCAGTACGTCGAACCACCCTTTTTATTCAATCTCTGCAAGTAATGATCCCTTTCTTCAGATATCGAGTCCAGAGTACACTTTGGTGCGTAAATTGAGAATTTTTTATTCTTTTTCGTTTTCCCGTCACTCGGCTCGCATAAAGTTAGAACGAGACAGTCGCCCCATCCACTATCGACTATCTTTGCAGCCAAAACACGGTCACGTATTTTTTTATCGAGGGTATTGAGTTTTACAGTTGGCGCAAATTTTCCCGCCCGATTCACACTTTGCCACGACATCGTGAATTATGTGGCAGTCATTCCCATGACTTTATATATAACCCTCATGATACAGGAAAGTGGGGATGATTTGGGCAGATGCAACAATTGCTCCCACTGTAACTCTGCCGTGAGCGATCGGTGGGACAAATCAAGAATGAATTTCATTGCCTGAAATACATGTCAAAGAGGAGAAAAATCAACGTTTTGGGATGCTGCGCGATCCACTGCAGACGTCTCATGTTATAATATGCAAAATAATCACTCAGACTTGTGCATAATTGTTGACGGACATCATCAAAATTCGAAGAATTTTAATGCACTAACAAGAATTTAGATGAGAAGAATCCAACGTTATTCTGAATCCAATATTATTCCGTTTCACTCGGATGTCGAGGAGCTCTCGAATAAATCCGGGAGCCTCAAAAGCCTCTGTCTATGAGACAAAAAATCGAGCGGTTCAAACCCAATATGAGCGCTTGCCAGGATTTTGTATACCCAAGTGCGTTCATGGGGATGCTCCCTTGAGTCTGTATTAGAATTTTTAGCTTTTTTTCATATGAGTAGGATCGGATTGAATGTTAATAACTTCACCCGCCTCACAAATTGTTGAATTACCAAAATTCATTCATTAGAAATCTGATTCACGAAATATTTAGACAAGATCCGTCTTGCATATCCAACTATTTTGTTTCTCCGGTAACCCTAGCCATTTAATGAGAACTTGATCACCTTTGCGTTTCAAGATCTTCTCAACGAGATAGACGCTCGGGTCTCTTACGGAAGCAAGCTCTTGCTCGTAAAATGCTCCCGCTATTCGTGCACCGTCGCTATCTTGGAGTTAATAAGTGACTGGGTTTGTATTTTGCACTCGAATTACTTTGAATATCTCTGTGCCCCAATTGCCCGTGTAAGATTTATCGAATATCGATTTATTTTTAGATACTCTCACATCGTCACCCAGTTTGAATTTGTGTTTCTGAACAGCATCCCTTCTACAGTATACTGTGGATAGGAGCTTCGAGACAATATCTCTCTGTTTTGAAGATTTTTTCCAGACGTCGAAAGGTTTCATGCCAATGGTTCGATGGATCGTGTGTTTATTGTACTCATCCAGCACGTCTGGTAATACATCAATCCATTTGTAAGATCCACGCAGCGAGAAAATTTTGAATAATTTTTCTTTCAAACTCCGGATCATTCTCTCTGCAAAACACGCTTTAGTCAAACTATACGTGGAATAGAAGTTGATACCGTTCTTCTCTACAAGATTCAAAAAGTCCTTGTTATAAAATTCCTTACCTCTGTCAGCTTGCAAATTTTTAGGCACCCGGTTTGCTCTTTTGAGTATATTTTGAAAGGCTTTTGTAACATCCGGACCGGATTTGGATCTGAGAGACTCTGCCCAAGCGTGTTTGGAGAACGCATCTGTAACAACTAAGATATATTTGTAATTCCTATTCACTCTTGCGTACTGAATCATGACAGCCAAATCCATGTGCCATAATTCGTCTACATCTCTCAGTTCAACCCGTCGGCGAAGAAAATTTCGTCTAGCTGGTGCGTGCAGCTCTTGCACAAGTTGAATCTTTTCTGGGCTGTACTCATTCATTTTCTTTCGCTAACTCTCTCTCCCGCCATTGTTGCAAATCGATTATTTTGATTTTATTATCTTTGAGATTCTCCATCGCTATTTGAAGCCCATTTCGTATATTTGCGTAATTTTTTTCGTGATCAAGATCTCTTTCTCGAAATTTTGCATCAATCTCGCCCACGAGCTTCTGAAATTGGTCATGCAAAATTTCCACTTTTAGCGCAATTTCACCGAGCTTGAGTCTGTCATTTGTCAAAGATGTCTCGTTGAAAATACCAACGCCCACGCCTGTGGAACCCCCAAACTTATCTATATTCATTTTGCCACTGACATTAATCAGACGAGTTCTACCTTTTTATACTCATCTCGTGAGAAGAACGATTGGGGAGTGGGGATCTGACATTATACGTTAAATATTTCTAATTCGAGTAATTTATTGAACTGAGCTAGACATCATGTTATACTTAAGATGAGCCATGAATTGTACACTTCTCAAAGTACACTTATATTGCGTATTGTCGTGATACGGACATTCTGAATATTCATAGTCATCTGCATAGTAATTCATCAGGTCGATGTTGTGCTCGCCGAATATATTTCTTATGATGAACTTCGGATTATTCACGAAGAACGCTGGCAAGATGCCTGTCAGCCACCGTTTTTTTTTCTTCTGAAGAGACGTAGACACATGTTGCTTCATTCGTCGACCAAGCTTCTTCGAAAATTCTCCCAATCAGTTTAGTTTTCGAGAACCAAGGTTTATTTTCTTTGCTCCATTTCAAATTATGTTCATAATTAGTTGCGTAGCGCACCCTTCGCGAATCTCTCCATGATAAGTCTGCAAATTCGAATGGTGGGGCGAATAAATAATGGGCTAGCCCACCCACATCACCATCGCGATACCGAACATAATCGAGTACAGCAGCTTCCTTCACCACAAAAGTTTTGCCACCGACGACGAATCCTTCCAAATCGATGAATATGATGTTTGGCTCGGTGCAGATGGATTGATTTGCATGCGTCAAGAATAGCTTGGATCTTGAGCTGCCACAATGATCGGAAGATACCTCGTCTCCTTTGTCCTCTTCCGATTCTTCTCCTTCTTCTTGCTGCTGCTGCTAACCGATGAGAATTGTGATTCATTCAAATGATCTTGTGGACAATATTGGTCATTGGGCTATACTCGGGAATCTTATCATGCATAATTAAGCAGAAAGCGCACGTATTTTTCGGAATATTTCCTTTCGTTTCAAATTCCAGACGTATGTCCACGACTGCGTTCTTAAGGGACTCGACTTGGCGCGAGCAATCAATCACGACAATAGGATAGTTATCCTCAAAATCACTCCTTTTGAATAAGCTCACATCTTCTGCCGTATTGTAGTAAGACCTCCGAAATGATTTGTACATTTGATATAGTAGGGCGGTGTTCTTTTTCGACGCCCTATCGATATTCAGTGATTCGTATGGGTAGATTTCTGAATTCAGGAAGAGTTTCACGTTTGAAAGTTTGCAATGATCAAAACGTGTTGCGTATGCTTTTTTATTATTCTTGCGTTGAGTTTGGAGAGCTAGTATCACATATCTCGGCTCTTCTAACTGATTCGTGGATTTGACTGCCCAAACATGCTTGTCTGCCTCTTGAAGCATGGGTAGCTCAATGAGCTCCCAGCACCTAAAATTAATTGGTACAAACGCGTTCCGTTCCACTATTTTGAGCATATTCAACTTCACTATATCATTGAGAATGATGTGTGGAACACACCACTGTAATCTAGATAACGTCACGGTAGGATTGCAAGTATCTTTCGTGACGACGAAACAATTATCGTCCGACTTGGCTCTAATCAATATTAACTCGAGCTTTGCATGAATGATGATTTTCCTATAATCTTCGCAAAACCCTAAAAGTCTATGCAAGGGTAGACAGAAATTAAATTTGTGAGCCGGCGTTATTGTAAAATTACTCGTATCCCAGCCACCACTCGACGCAGAGCCTTCTTCTTGGGGTGAGAGCGACAAGTAATACTTGAGAGTTGACGTTATACCAACATTTTTGATCGCATCAATTTCAACACCATTTAGTTCGAGTCGAATTTCGTCGAATAAATATGAGACAAAATTATTGACGGCCACAATGTGGTCTTCATTCTCGAAATCTATCGTACCCTCTATGTAAAGGTAACTTTGGCTCGGCAATAAGTATAAATCGTTTGAATTTATCACGATTCTAATTTCATCGTTCAAATGGAAATTCATGAGATTGTAAGGCGAATAGAATCTTACGTCTCTCTTTGTGATGCTCTCATCCATTTGAGGTCTTGCGAGAATATCAAGTGGGTTTCCAGCTAGTGCCATTGTTGCCATTTTTACGAACCATGAAACCGAGTGAACGCAAGAATGATACGTTGCGCCGACTGAGGATACTGCCCTTTTTTGTGCACGCACGATGTTTTGCTCTAGACTGATTTCGTTTGCGAATGAGTGCCTGTGGCAGGTGAGCTGCGTTATATATGATCATTCCCTCCCCTTTTTCCTCAGATGAATGTTCAATGTAATTTCTTCCTCGCGAAAATTTGCAAGGTCCCCGTTCAAATCACAGATTGATACGACAATGTTCTGTATAGTACTAACTCGAACTGGAAGATATATTACGGGTGAAGGAACTATAGTTATTTTGTAGCCAACGGGTACTGACGGCGAAAATGAGTGAAGCGTGTGGCTCTCTTGCCCATTCAAGTATGAGCCGGTAACAATATCACAGTCTACTCGTATGACATTAGCTTTAATGATATTCACCGGGTAAGTGGACTCATGCCACTGCATAGATTTCAAAACTGTACCAAGTACTGATTTCCTACAAAATCCGAGCAATGCTCCGATGTTATTGAGCTTGGAAAAATCAATGTCGAAATGACTAAATATCTCTGTTTTCAACGTGTTTCTGTTCCCTCTGATAACAATCGGGTATTTTTCCTCTTTTTTGACGAGTTTGGGTTCATTTGCACCCACTACTACAACGCCGCTACGTACAGTGATTTCCGAACGCAACCACTCTCCAATATCACTTAGTTCATAAAAACCGATTGGGATCTCCAACACTTGACCATTTCCGTAATAAAATTTATTGTTGCTCGCGTCGATGTTTGGAATGGAATTGTATGTGCTGAAATTGATTAAACCTAATTCGTAGTTCTGACCGTCTTTTATAGCGGGATAAATGGGGTGTTCAAGAATCGATGATTGACCCGATAACATGTAAAGGTTCGACATGACTGATTACTATGAGACGTTATTCCCGTATTTATTCATTTTGCTTGAGAAATTTGGGGCATAATTGACCACAGTTACTCTGTCGATAGTTTTGTTGTTGACCTCGATTGTACTCTATTTGACAATTTGGATCATTTTTTCTGAAATATTGAACCAGCTCACGGAATGGTTTTAAATTTCCAAACGAGTCATAGTAGTCAATATGTCTGCCTCGCTTTTTCACTGCTACCCAATGAGTACCCTCACCATTCCCGCATAAATTAACGATGAAGCTCTCGTTGAGTCGTGCAGGAGGTTTGGGCAAGCTTGTGCGCGTGAATACTCCTCTGAAATATGGAATATTTTTTGCCAACTTCACAATTTCACGCCCACTCATTCCCTCCACTTTTTCCCTCTTCTTCTTCTCGCGGACCGGCTTTTTTTTTTTTTCAAAGCACCTCCTCTCCTGTACGGATTCAGATCCAACCCCTTGCTCTCAAGAGCTTTGTTATGACGTATCATCTCAGCTAATTTTTTATTGTTAGTGCGAACGGTGCTGGCAGATTTGAATATATTGGCGGCGCCACTAGCTAATGATCCGAGTGCCCCAATAGTGGCGAGCGCGGGTACAAGAAATCCACCGCGTTTAGCAAGTAATAATTCGCGCAGTGGTTGTTTGCGCGAGCTTCGATTCTTATTTTTCCCTCTCTTTACCTTCTTCTTCTTACCCATACCCATACCGAACTTTTGTTTGGCTCGCATCGCACTAGCTACACCAGTGGCCGCAAGTTTCTCGAGAAATGGAGCGCTCTTGCTCGTCGCACGTTGCTCAGCAGCAATTTGAAGTTCTAAATCAGCTTTGTGACGCTCTGCAAGGTCTTTTTCGCGATGATACGCTATATCATGAGTTAAACAGGCCTGGTTGAGAGGGTTTATAGACTTGTCTCCCCGGGCTAACCTCTGCTGGAGCTTTGTTCCAGGACCGCAAAAATTATAGCCGGGCAAATGGAGCTCGAAGGGCAGGCTATTAATGAGTCGGTTAAAGAGTCCTTTGCCTCTAGCAGATGACATCAAAATTGCACATGTCACTGACCAGAGATACGATCGAAAACTGAGGAGAGAGCGTGCCCGAATAGGGTATTTATACCCGCTGACATGTCGAAATAAGCCTAGTCGAGGTCATAATCCTACGCAATTATGAGATTCGTCAAGCAGAGCGATGCATATTCCATTCCGAATAATCTCATTCTACCAACAGGAGAATCAGAGGAGAGAAAACGTCATGGAAAACTCTTGCCGAACGCCATTCGCTGTTTGATCTGCGGTTCATCAGGATCCGGTAAAACGAATCTATTGTTTAATCTCATCATTAGCCCGAATGGACTCACGTTTGATAATGTGTATATCTATTCTGAATCACTCAATCAACCAAAATATCAATATTTGGAGAGAATCATGAACAACTTGGCCGATGACGGGATAAATTACTACACTTTCACAAATAATACTGAGATAATCCAGCCTAGCGAGGCTCGACCAGACTCCATATTCATTTTTGATGACGTTTCTTGTCAAAATCAGCGAATCGTAGCCTCATTTTTCTCTATGGGTAGGCGTGCAAGAGTCGATTCTTTCTTTTTAGCGCAGTCCTACGCATGCGTCCCAAAGCTTTTGGTTCGAGACAACGCAAATGTGTTGATGTTATTCAGTCAAGATGAGGGTAATCTGAGACACATTTATCGAAACCATGTCAACTCTGACATGAATTTCGATCAGTTTAAAGAAATTTGTTCAGCGTGTTGGCATTTCAAAAACGGATTTCTCACGATTGTCAAGGACGATCCTTTAAATGAGGGTAGATATCGCCGGGGTATCAATGAATACATCATCATTTAAAGTCGCCAGTCGCGCATGAGACATCATTATGGCAAGAGTGAAAAACAAGCCCATCAAACGTGTGATTCGGAGACGGAGTGATGATAGTAGGAAGAGGAAGAAGAAAAAGACGGGGAATGAGAACAAGATAGACAAAGATCTGAGAAATGAGAGTATGAAACGTGAAATTGCGAAAACAAGCGACATGATTCGTGAAAAACACAGAGCCTTCAAGATTGGACAGATTGAGCATCGTAGCGAGAATGTTGAAAATTTAGCTCCTCTTGTCGAACCATTGGAAAAACTAGTCACCAATACTCGAGCACTGGGTCAGCTGAGTGATAATGCAAGAGTGAAAAAAAAAGATTTACATAAAAAAAATATGTCAACAATATCGTCCAATGTGGATGATTCTCACGATGATGTGTATGATAGCAACGATGACTCAGAAACTGTGATGAAATCTCCGCGGAATCTTGCGAAAGTTCAGGGTACGATCCCTTCGTCTGCAAGGGTGGGGCACTCTCTGTTGGCTCAAAGAGATTTCGATACTTCATTCCATCGTGATTCGTCGTTAACTGCAGCTTCAACTTCCCAAGAGTCTCGCGAAGCAAACTTGTTAGAAAGATCTATACAAGAAGTGGTCGAGAACCCGAGAGAGTGGAACGAATTCCTTGATTATTCTCAAGAAAATTTGGGGCTTCTGTCGCACACTTATATGTCAGATTTCTTCAAAAAAAGTACTGAATCCGATACCGTTTTTGGACCATATTACGATATGAATAAATTAAAAATCGGAAATATGGCCTTAGATTTTAGGAGAGGGGACGATAGAATATTGATAGGAGACAAGCTCGCCATCCAAGGGACTCGGGGAATTTTTGAACTGATTTTCAAGTCTCTGCCAAAAAATTACACTTCCAACGATCTTATGCAGTATAGGAAGATTTTGGACGCAACGTCAGCACATAAAAGAGACAATCGTCCAGATGGGCGCATAAAAAGTAGCAGAAGCTGGAAATACAAAGAGATTATACAGCCGTTATTCAGAACGAGTGACGCAGTGAGTCAATCTGGGGCAGGATTGAGAGATCTGTTGAATAAAGTTCAAAGGAGAGATTCGATGACGTTACGTGATAATACCAGTTCTCCCGCCGATTATGTGTACTGGAACGATGTAAATGAGCTCGTGCAACGGTTAGAATTATTGCTGGGATCGACGGCAGCGGGCAATACAAATTTGGAAAATGAGATATTGAATATAATTGAAGAACTGAAAGAAGGGGGGTACATAGTATGAATAGCTCGAAATTTCTATGGTCACTGGTATTATCCATTCGAGATCACAAGAAGGAGGACCTCTCTATAAAATTGGGTGGAAAAATGAATCCAAGCGCGTTAACGAGACAAATCGCTACGTCATTGTCGAAAGACGTTGATAAGATGGCGGATGATGGAAAGATACTTGATGCAATGATTGGTAAGCTATCGATTCAAGTGTACTACTGTTACTAGAGCAAACGAGATGGTATGTCTAATGAGACTTTACATTTCCAGCGGATTTCAAAGATAAGAAAGCATATTACACCAGAGCAATGAAAGAGCACGACAAATTCAAATCTGAATTCAACTCGTTCACCAATGACATCATATCAAAAATGCAAAATATTGAAAAACAAAACCAAGATCGTGAGAAGAGAATGGATGGATTTCACGCGAAATTCAAGAAGAATGAAGGGATGTTGCAAGAGGCCAAGGATAAATCGATGCGAGCTGAAGTCGATAATTTGTTCTACAAGAATCATGTGAACGATGCTGTGAAATTGTTCATTGACCATGCTAAAATCTCTGGGGAGAAATTTTCGAAAATTGAGGACAGACTTGAAGGGTTGGAGGAAAAAATGGTGTATTCGATGGAACAGTACGAAAAGATTGCCAAGATTTGCGCGACAACTGTTTCAGATTTCAAAGTTCTCAAAGAATACATGCAAGATGAATTGAGTGGAATTCATCGGATTGTTGCGGGTCATCTGACTTCAGAAATAATCGGATTGAAGCAAAAAACTCAGGGTTTGGTCGAGAGATTAGATCGAGATATTGCTCATATGGATTTCAAATACAATGACACCCGAGCTGACATGGACGAATTGATTGACAGGCAGGCTAAAATAATCAGCAGAATGACAGAAACCAAGAACGAGTTGGAAGTGAAGGACAGTACCATTTACGGTATACTGGATACGTTCAAGGATCAGTTGAAATCATTTGGAAAGACCATCGAATCACTTCAAGATGAAATTAAGAAAGAGCCTCAGAATAATCAGAGTCTCGAACGAAAAATTGACAACAGGAGAATAATTCGTGACGCTCTTGAAAAATTCTTGAAACTGGAGACAAATATCCAAAAACATTTGAAAAACTAAAATGTTAATCACTTATGACAATTGACAATAATCGCGTGACCAATAAAATGTGTGCAACTTTAAAAGTGTGTTGAATCATTTATCCCCTAGATATGAATGAGTGCGCACCAATCGCACCATAATAGCAGGCTTATCATAATTCAATACACTAAAATGGATCGGGGTCATCAATGAAACAGCTCACAAGTATATAGCATCATCGTTTTATTCTAGACGGAAGTCTCCGTGTGCGAAAGTATGAATGTGGTCATCGCAAGTCACACGCTTATCATCGAATGGATTTATAGCCAATTTTCTCTCTTTAACGGTGAACAGGTGATGATTTTTTGATACAATATTGTTTTGATCGCAGTACATGTACTCCCTTTCGAAGAGACAACGTTTGTAATCTTGAAAATCTATCTTGTTCCTCAGCACACTTCTGTTCATTCCTTTCCCGACGTTTTTCTCTTCTTCGTCATCCATGTGTATGCTATACGATTTCGATCGAATGAATACAGCCTCACGAATGATTCTCGGTCCGTACTCTACTTTCATCAAGCCCAGGACTTGTTTATTCTGTGGGATGATACCAAACTGATTGTCGATGGGGAAATTACTTGTGTCAAATTTCTCACTGTTGTTCTTAACGATATCGGCGTAAAAATCGCAAGAATCAAGCTTCATTATCAGGGAATCTGTGTCAGAATATGCAAGCTTGCAATTATTTGGGCAATCTTTAAATTTTTCTCTCATGAATCCATAATAAAAATCATACATTAGACATTTCGATAGGTCCAATATGGCTTGGCCAGCGTAAAGTGGCTTATTTAAATTTATGCTAATTTGGGCTAACTCTACAGAGACCAAATTGCTGTCAAATATAGTCATCCTCTTGAAATGGGGGAGGGAGACGTACGATTCGACCCCGTACCTCCCCTTCCACCGTCTCAGGATCTTCAAATCGACTCTAGAGCGAACGTTCTCCATGCATTTTCCAAATACTGCATTATTCATCAGTTTGAATAGATTAGCGGAGAACGAATTAGTGCTTTGCTGTCTTAAACGAGTGTTCATGTGGATGGAACTAGCCAGCCAATCTGTCTGATCGAATTTATAGTACACGCTTGATTTCGGCGTGCAACCCGAACTTTATTGCTTGCTTCAGAGAGCGATAATGTAGGATGTAATCTTGTTTATCGTAGAGAGTTGCCATTAGCTTCTCATTATCATTCATGCTATTGGGGGGTACCATTTTTTCTGGGCAAAATGGAAAATCTGCGTGTAATTCGTGCAGTTCCTTGGGGTATGTAAGATTCACCTCCAAGATATATCCTACATCTGACTCATCGTCGATTGACATCACATCAAATCCTGATGTATCTTCGACCCACTCAAAATTCTGGTATGGTAATTTGAAGGTCATGCTCTTTCCATACATGTTGTTCATGTCAATGTATGCAATTGTTGAAGTTTCTTGGGCGGGATTATAATCTTTCATATAAATATTATTAGCCTTGGCCCAGTGCATTGAAACCTGACTGAGCCCACCTCTTATGCCACCTTCAAAGAATAATATCATGTCCAAATCGGTGAGTAATTCCAGCGTTACATCGGTTTTCAAAAGCATGACATCCATTGCATAGCTTGGCAGTGTGCAATAATGAGCGGGGTCCAGCGAGTAGTTTTCTCGGCAACTCTGGCGAAAATTCTCAAAGATATCGCTCCAAAGACAAACGTCAATTTTCAATTATAAATCCGAATATTCACCCAAGTTGCGGCAATCGAATGTGTCCCATACTCTACACGCATGTGTGTAATCAGCCTCGGTTATATTTGTATCAGTCAGAATATTGAAAAATTGGCTCCTCTCGGGAATTTTCTTCTCTCTCAATCGCGAGAGGCTATTGACATAATCGTAAGGGAAGAACGATTTGTTTTCAACGAGTTTGAATACGTCCTCAGCTTTCATATTCTTCCTTTGCGAAATCCCATCAATCTGCTCGCGGAAATTGTTGTACAGAATGTTCTTATCATGAGTCGGTAAATAGCTTCCCAACTTGTACAATTTTTCGTTCAAAAATTTTATTGAATCTATGAAAGACAGTCTTATGCGAGTACCAGGTATCATTTTGAAGAAGCAGATGTAATTTTCTGTATTGCGAGGTATGACCTTTATCTCACCCGGGATGCTGTTTGCAATACTCCTTATCAGTAGGTGATTATCATAGCGGGCGCCATTATGGATCACCACGGGAATATTGTAAGCATTTCGGTAGTTTAGATTACAAAATGAATGAGCTGCTGAACGAAATTCACCTGGAAGTAAATTTATGAATTTTTTTTTTATGGAACAATTTCGATTGAGACCCGACTATTTTGCATACCTGTAAAATGATTGTGATCTCTGACAGGTCGATTCTCTCCATCTGTCTCCTTATCGAAGGGCTTCTGGCAAATGTGGCAATGCGTGCAATTTCGAAATTTTTCCTCGTCTTCATCAGACATTATCAGTGGGATAGGGTTTTTGAGCTCCTGTGAATTCCATTTGTAATGAGCGGAGTAGATTGGACTACTGTAAATTGCAACAAATCCGTCTGATACTCACATGCTCAACTTGATGCGCAATTTCTTGTAGTTGTTGTGAGAACCAGTCAATACATTCTTTCCCTCTCTTGAAGCTATACTTGCATTCATTTTGATCGTATATCGAATGTAGATAATAACCCACACTGTAGGCCACATGTTTCTGGAATGCGTTCTGCACTACCTTCAATCGGTAAAGCTTCTTCAAATTTATATCGTCAGAGTCCATGAAATATTTCTCGTTGGCCTCTTGTAGAAGGGCTTCGAAATCCCCATAGACTACGTAAGGGACGGGTTGTCCCTTGTAGAAATTTGAAAATTTCAAGTACTTTTCATCCTCTGAAGGAGTAGTGATTGCGCATTTGTTCTTTGATATACATCTTTCTCTATGAATACTCAATTTCGATTCTGAATGGAAAAAATGTAAACATCTATTACACAGGTGAATTTTATGTCGACAGTTAGTGACTTGTTTGGAAATTAAGCGTGATAGGCTCTTGATGAAGCAATAATGATATTGATCATGAATTTGAATCAAGAGCAAATTCACATGTATCAATTTCTCATCGTCTGACAGATATAACGGGTAAAACTTGTTCTTCTCCAAATCTACGCCGTAGACATTAACAGAAATTTTTGGATTTTGATTTTCAAACTTGGGAATTGACTTGATTTTCACGGGAAATTCTATACCCTTCAACTTCAAACGATGCTTGTAATGGGGATAACTTGACGTTGAATTTTGGCGTGCAGCGCGAGCCTTGTGCGGGAACAGCCCTAGAAGGACTGCCCAGGCAAAGCAATCAGATTCGTTCGTTTGTATGTTCACCACAGCATGCTTATCTCTGATCCATTTGGGAAGCTCAATGTGACCAGATCCTCTCAACAAGTTCGTCTTCACAACATTGATTTTCAGTGACAAAATCTCTTCGAGCGTCCATCCGCTTCCAGAATCTTCAAAATCCGATAGCTCGCGATCCAGAAATCTCAACGACTCGTCATACCACTTATTCAATTTCGTCGGGTACAGCAGATTTTCATAAAGAGTTTGAAAATGTTTTATAGACGAGTTTTCATCTTTAATCTTGAAATATGCATTAAACACCAAATTCACTTTGACCGATTTATAATTTTTGATTATCGGGCGTAAATATTTCAAAACGAGTGGTCTAGAATCATTGGGAAAAAGCATACAATCTCGATAAGAAATATTGCCAACAATGCCAGTTCTGATCCAATTCTTGAAGGCTGACTCTCCTTCGAAAAAGATAAGATCTCCCAACTCCGCTCTTGACCGCCAATGGAATATATTCTGCAGTATTATTTCTTTCGATTTCAATTCGTTGTGCAGAGTTTCCAGTCGAGCTCTACATCCTGTCGGCCCTTTTAAAAGAATTGTTTTGTGTTTCAAAATATCTGAAATACGTTTGATCAAAACTTGAAACTTCTTTCGCAGCACTGAAACGGGCTTAGGATCCAGTCGACTGAGGTCCTCAAGGTTCACTTTGTCGAATTTTGATAAAAGTTTATGACTTTCCTCAGCTAGCAATGGGACGGTAATCGACATGTTCGTAGCGCAATTCTGCACTTTGACAACTGCAAATTTGTGAGCAAAATCCATCGTATTATACGCGCTCTACTTGCTCTCATCTTCGTCTCTTTCCACTCTCATCTTCTATCGTCTCGGCCAGACAATTGGTATGTAAAAATATTCAAGGTGAATCGAGCTACTTGAGATTCATTGTTGGACCGTTTTGGCAAAGGCACATGTGTAAGACAATGATATGAACAACATTTATTGTCGTGGAGGCTGATTTCTTTTCTCGCTCTAACCCAATCAAGGCTGTTCAATTTTATCAACGGAAACATATCCATCATAGTATGAGCTTTTATAAAATACTTGGAACAATATTTTATCGGTCTGCTTATCGACAATTACAAATTTGCGCACGTCTGGGGATCGTTAAATCGTATGCAATAGTTCACATTGCGCAGCTCCCTGAGTTTTGGATCGAGAGCCATCAATGCGTCCTTCGATTCGAAAATTCTTTTAACTCCACAATACTCTTGATACGTAACTGCTCGGGGATCAAAGGGCTGATCCATTCTTCTCGTTTCTTTCTCCAAACAGAATCGGATGACCCTCTTTTTCGTGACGACACAGCTCTGCCGGGTTTCTACACTTAACTGTACTGTACCACGAGCTGGCGTAGTCAAAAATCGTGTACAGGGATCGGAAGAGAGATGGTGCGCGTAAAGAGAGGGGCAGAGAACGAATGGACTGTTCTGAGCTCGAGGTTGTATACAGTCTTCATCAGATCGAGCTAGACTGCACAACCTCAATTCGACAGAATCAGCTGGTGCTCAATATGGGTTACGAGTTATATATTTGTGTACATTTTCTCGATAGCAGTGGTAAGACGAAGAGGAAAGAGGAATTACAGTCATACAAAGCACGAAGAGTTTCTAAGGATTTCGAACTATTACCGGGAGAGTCGAAAATCAGTTTCAATTTCTATGATGAAGAAGAAGTGTGTCAGAAATGTCTCGATGACGCCCGCTTCCAATTCAATGTCCTAAATCTCGAACTGTGGATCGATGATTTGTACTTTTACAGTTTCAAGGATCGAAGATACTATAGCAATTGCTCAAATTTGATAATTGAGGATGCTGAATTATTCTGTGCAAGAAATATGGAGAGGGAGTGCGAATTTCTGCGTGAATTGTCGGACAAAGTCTCTGAGTTCAAGAGTGGGAAGAAAGGTATGGCTGGAGTAGAGATTGTTGACTACATCAAATCATCAAATATTGATATTGTTGAAGACAATGATTGTGTGACAAGTAGTGACAAGAATTTTGTTCCTTGTACTGCAGAGTGAAATATCTTAATTTGCAAATAAAGAATATCAATTCGATGCATCCAGCATCCTTATTTGATTTGACCTCCAGACATGTAAATGAAGTAAGAGAGACATACACAAAATTTTCTTGCAATAGTCTGAGATTTCTACATTATAAGTTTACTTAGCCATCGTGCATCTATATGTGCGTGTGTGTGTGTGTGTGTTCGATCTCCAGACATGCAAATAAGAAAGAGAGAGAGAGAGAGAGAGAGAGAGAGAGAGAGAGAGAGAGAGAGAGCGATTGCATTGAATTGCGATTGCGTGTGGCTCATTCGCTTGACAACCGCGGGCACAGCAAGTCACCCGGGTAACTGCACCAGGTCTAGGGTTAATTTGCATAAAAGATGTATATATAGAACTGTACTGAGGCTGCACGACCTGGTGAATCCTCGTACTGGAGCTACCCTGGGGCACGTCCTCGATATGAGGAAGTCCTCGTCATGGGTTTCTGTTCCAGTAGAGGATTCATCACCAGCTTGCTGCAGAATCAGTACAGTTCTATCTACTTCCGAATCCTCATTACTTTGACAACCATTGGGTGTGATGCATTCCCGTGCTCGTCACGGGTGAACTTACCTTCCATTTGACATGACCGTGCTGTTCATTTCACGGTAATTTAATATTCAACAGTGGTGCGATGAATGTGTAGCCATGGAAGAAGAAATTCACAACTGTAAATGGAATCCCACGAAAGTTGTGAGCATGGGTTTGCCTGGAAATGGACTCTCCGAGAAAGCAGCAATGACTACGATTCTCGTCCCTGCCGAAATAATTGACGTTCATCACTCCGAAGGGGAAAGGGGGAGGGGAGAAGAATATTGGAGACTCATATCCCTTGAGCTCTCGTAAGCTCGCCGTGTCCATGCATATTGTCCGTAAACATCGTTCCATATGAACGAGACTGGAGTCCTCATGCTTGGGAAGAATCAGCAAGCCGGGCCCAGCAACCCCCAACCCTTCTCCTCTCTCTCTCTTGTAAGTCACTGGACTTGGAAACCGCGAATGGAACTGTCTTGATCTGAATGTGTCCGATAACGTCCAATCAAGCCACTTCATCTCATTCACAGTGATTTATCAGATCATCAAAATTTGAGGTTACGGCTACTCTGTTGAGATATCGTGGGAAGGTCCACGAAGACCATAGATTTCATTTCATTGATGTTGACATTATCATCGGGTCTCGATTTTAGTTCCTCCAGCTTTGGGATCGCGGTGATATAATTGATCAATCTCAGTTTAGTCTCCATCTTGGTATTTTATGGGGGTTTCTGGACGAGTATCATAGGTTCTTCCCCGATATCAGATTGTTACCCACTCACAATCTGATCTTGCATGATTATGCTCAAATTGATATCGAGATCTCTATCACGGCTAATTTTGAAATGATGTATCTCCGACAGCCAATTCCCACAGCTTCCAATTCTGGAGCAACGACTGGAGTGTACAATACAAAATCTGGCAGTTATTCCTCAGGCTACACGAGCGCTACCAATTACGAACCTCTGACGAGATCTGGATCTCCGGGCGATTTCAAGAGCAGCGGTGGGTACCCAAACAGTCAGCCCAATAAAAACTGTGCATCTAGTGGGAATTCGAGTTCGTCCATCTCAACTTCTGAGATTACTCAAGCAAGCTATACCAAAAGTCATATCTCCTTGAATAAGGTGAGTCCTCGATAAATCTCATCTGTTTGGTTGTTGTAACTGGTTGTGACAGAAACATTCACACAAAAGTCGATTCGCGAGGACGGAAGCTTGACATTCGTCTACATGCCCTAAATTCAGTGAAATAGTGGGCGAACTGAGTGAGAGCGCGCACTTTTCATAATGACACGCCTGTTAGCTTACTGCAATGAACATCCTCCTAGCTTGTCATTTCTTGTATTTTCAATGTTACCGTCCTCTCAGATGGGTCTGGATCGTTTTGTTCTAAATAAAATTATTCCCCTCTCTTCCTCTCGGAGAGTGAAATCGTATGATAAGAAAAGATATAAATATAAAAAATTTTGGAGTAAAATGGACCCAACCGTCAACAGAGGCACAACTAAGCTCAACTATTCTACACGTACTCGAACGCATTATCCCCGCCTAGCTCGGTCCTATCCAGAAGAGAATTTCCTGGACTCAAAAACTGAACCCAGCGACTTCTGGGAGCTGCTAACTGAGCCAGGATGTAAGCATTTGCGGGTCCCCTCCGAACTCATCTAGCCCCTACTAAGAGAAATGGAGATCGGCTTCCACGATGAAGCATCTCGAAGGCCTTCCCGAGACCTGCAATCTGATGACTGGTAAATGTCGATCATCTCATTACTCATATGAGCTCCGTCAGTGATGATAGTCGGAAAGAGACGAAGTATAGCAAGGGTAGAGAGGATGAAAGTAACTTGGGGTGATTTCATGTGTACGAGGAAATAGGTCTGCAAAATACAAGAATACTATGAAAACTTACCGCCAGAGGGTCTCCACGCAAGTCAATGCTTGATAAATTCAGCTCAAAAGTATAGGTAGAGAGAGGGAGGACCCATTTCAACTCTGACCTTACATAAATTAGTGAGCCTCGGTAAAGTGGTGTGTACTATTCTGCTGCACATCTATGCTTCCAAAAGATGATGATGAATAACGAATTGATTACGAATATATAGGTGCAGTTGTATACAAAGGTATTGTTCATACACTTAGGTCAAGAATTTGACTCTTATATCCCAGGTTCCCGGCTTCCGCCTACACCCCGGCTTGCCCCCCTAGACGTGGGACAGGAATACGCCCTGCCAGCGCGTCGGTTTCGGGGACGGTTATCACTAAACCGCGAGTAATTTAGCAGTGACCAACTCCTCCTCCCCGACTACCAAATCTCGGGTTCAGCCCCCAGCACAAGGCCGAAACCCACCCCTCGGTGGGGGGGGCAGACTCTTTGAGGCTTTCTTGGAGCCCAGCGGGCCTCTCGGGGTGATGAACGAGTCTTCGAGGCTCGCCCGGAGACGATTACAATGCGAGTCCCTAGACTCACCCATTCCCGTGGTGCCGGATGAAGATGTGCAGTCTCCACGCCCCGGAGGGACATCATACCCCAGGATTCAGAATCCTCCTTGCGGTCATACATTTAGGTCAGTGAGATTCACGCCATCCGCAACCGCGACCAAGTCGTTTGAAGCCGAGGGGAGGAGAAAATATTCTCCAGCTGCTACTTAGTCATGTTCACTCGGTTCGTGTTGCTATTAGTAAAGCGAACTTCAGGAAACCTAGCCGTGGCGTAGTGGGTGTCAATACATGAGTGGATACTCAGGAGGAACACCCAAGGATTGTGGGTCGTGGATTTTGCACAAACTCTGGGGATAGTCCCCTTCTACCGCCAGTAGATGGAACCCAGAGCCGCACTTGCAAATGCCCAACCGTTTTCAAGCCATAGCCTATGTCATTAACATTGCCCATATGGGCCCATGTTCAAGAAAGATATGTATAGATATACTCGTAGTGCTGACGTTATAAGCTGCAGCTCGGAAACGGTTGGGCATTTGCAAGTGCAGGTCTGGGTTCCACATTCTGGCGGTAGAAGGAGACTATCCCCAGAACTTCAGCAAAACCCACGGCCCACAACCCCTGGGTTTTCCTCGGTGAGTATCAACTCATGTATTCACGCCTGCCACGCCACGGCTCAATTCCCTGGAATCGGTTTATGAGCTGCAGCTCGGGAACGGTTGGGCATTTGCAAGTGCGGCCCTGGGTTTCACCTTTTTATGGCACAAGGAGACTATCCCCACACTGAGAAACTTTTGGCTATAGAAATCGTTGCGGACCGCTACAGCAGTGGGACGAAACGGCATTTCTATAGAAAGTATAGAATCTGCTACAATTTCTGCTGGGAGTGGCATCAATTTTTATAGATTTGTGCAACAAAAATCTTTTGTTCCCAACAGCTATAAAAATTATAGCTACAGCTAGAAAAATTATAGCCGATACTGCAGAATTTGTAGCTTGAGGTCGTGGATACTTGTGAGTGGTAGAATCCGAAGTTCGAAAGCAAAGATTGAGTTCCATGTGAGATTGTATGGATGCAGACATTGCAGATATATTATGTACGCATCGTGTGTCCTCGTGCTCTTTGACTCATCTCTGATTGGCAAATCCTTGCCAGACAGGTTAGTCTGCTCTGGATGCAGTTGTGTCAGTGTCTGCCACCAGGTATCTTCTCTCTGATGCTCTCTCTTCCTCTCTCTCTCTCTCTCTCTCTCTCTCTCTCTCTTTCTTTTTTTTTTATTCTTTTTAAGGTGGTTAGAGGGCAAAATCTGCCTCAGGATCCCTCGGATCCGTCCCCAGACACCGGACTGGTTCAGCTTACGCGGACTACGCATAGCCCACGCAGGCCATACCAGGCGGGACACGGGTTTGGGTGGGGCCCACCGAGAGGTGGGCCCGGCCGTGTAATATCCCTCTCCCCTCGATGTCCGATACCTAGGGCATCGGGCAATCAAGAAGGAGATCCACCTGCATCTACCATCTCATCCCGGAACCGCGTGAGCATTACTTCAGGATGAGCGGCATGTCTCGCGCTCGATTGCGAGCGTTCCTCTTCTCCATCTTCTCTCTTCGGCCACTTGTCGGCATCTTCTATCTTCATTCTTCATTGTTCCCTCTCTTTCTTCTTTCTTCTCTCTTCTTTCTTCTTTCTTCCCTCTTCAGTGCATCAGATTCCTCCTGGAATCATTTGGGCCTCTTCTGTTTCTCTCTCTCTCTCTCTCTCTCTCTCTCTCTCTCTCTCTCTCTCTCTCTCTCTCTCTCTCTCTCTCTCTCTCTCTCTCTCTCTCTCTCTCTCTCTCTCTCTCTCTCTCTCTCTCTCTCTCTCTCTCTCTCTCTCTCTCTCTCTCTCTCTCTCTCTCTCTCTCTCTTGGTGCCGCGAAAAATCAGTGTCTACTGTGTAACATTATTGTGAAACGCGGAGAGCCCTCAATACAATGCAATACCTGTGCCGGTTTAACTCATCTCGCGTGTTGCTCTGATTCCATCACGACCTCAAGTGTATTCGAATGTGGTAATTGTGTGTCGCGAAAACAACAACAGAGTCCTTTTGTAGCTCAATTGTCGTCTGCTCCTAAGCAGACGTGTCATAGCTCTCGCAAACGATCTGCTACGTCACCATCACTTTTGTCCAACTCACGTACCAAGGTTAGGCAGACAGTAACATCGTCTCAAATACAACTTTCAGAAATCGGAACCATGTCACAATTTGAGTCGGAAGCTAAAAAATTTCAAGACGATCCCGGGATTCCTGAACATCTGAAAAAGTTGGGCTCATTGCTGGAGAATTCTCATTCGTCGTTGAAATCACAACTCTCGACCATAGAAATCCGCTTAACAGCTAATGAAACGGAACATGCGCGCGCGTTTGCTAGCCTACGGGCAGATTTTGTTGCGAGTCGCACCCAAGTAGACCCATGCGAAATTAAAATCTCGGGTATCCCTGATTCCATCACCACTCGAGACGAAGAGACAGTGACTGCAGTTTTGAATGCGATTGAGTGCGCTGATCGCGTGGGAACAATTCTGTCTGTTAGACGCTGGATATTCCCCGCATCTCGTGCACTTGTTCATCCACCTAGCACGAGCTCCCAATCTAACAATATTACACCGCAAAATCCGAACGCTGGTAAAATTGCACTTGTCGTCAAGTTTTGCTCTCCGACTGTGCGCGATTTTGTTCTTCTCAAATCATCGTCGCTCAAAAGTAAAACTGCACAGGAGGTTTTCGGCTCTGGCGGTGATGCCAAAATCTACTTGAACCTCATTCTACCTCCACAAGTTTACAAAATCTGGGGCACAGCATTAGCAAAATCGAGGGAACTTGGGTATCTGAGACCTGTTGCGCAGAATCTGACTGTCATGATGCGGCCTGCCCCTCGAGCTGACCTGATTCCTATTCTGGCTCCTGAAGATTTTCAGCCTTTGGTACCCAATCAGCGCACTAAGCCTATGGAAACAGCTCCATGAAGTTTAACCGGTCTGTCACATGTGCCTATTTCTTCCGTCTCATTTTCGAAAACGAGAATTACCATTAGCCACATCAACTTGAATCGCTTCACTGCTAATTTTAACTTACTAGAAGTCCAAATGTCGAGTGGCATTTATGATATTGTAGCTGTCTCTGAGACATTCCTCGAGCCCAATGATTCCTTCGATCCATGTGAGTGATTCTGGAGCAAGCTGGACAAAACCGTCACCAGGGGGGTCTGGGAAAAATCTGCAAAAATTTTTTCCCATTAGTACTATGTTGAAATAGTACGAAAAAATTTTTTTCAGATTTTTTCGGCCCCCCCTGTAGGCCCCAGGGCCCATGAAAGGGCCATTTTAGGCCGTTTTTTAGCCTATTCTAGGAAAATCATAGCTCCGACGCAATTCAATATTTTTCAACGTACTTGGGCGCATTTTTCTCGTCAAGACTAGTACTTTTGAAAAAAAAATTGTCCAAGGCCACTTAGTGAGCCTGACGACTTCTGCAAGCTAATTATTGAGAGCAAATTTTAGCGATTTTTGGGCCTGCTTCAAAGCAATCTAGCTCCTACTAGACATGTGATAATCGACTTTTGCAGGTAGTCATTTTAAAGGTCTTGAAAAAACCTACAATTTGACCACCTGCAGAAGTCGATTATCGTACTTCTTATAGGAGCTATAGCCGATAGAAGTTGAGCTATTTACGAAAAAGTCGAAAATTCAGGACTCGATTCCAAAAATATATCTTAATTTTTTTTCACCAAACTTGTGCGAAAATGTTCTTTGAGACATCTACTTTCAGTAAAAAAAATTTGACGGAGGTTATTTTTTTTTATTTTTTTTGCCGAGCATTACAAAATGCCGCATTTTGTGGTTTTAGCAAAAACGGCATCATCGACCACGGTCACATATGCTCCCATCTGGACTGATGTGCACCAATCTGTGTGAAAGTACTCCCCAAAGTACCCCCAAGTACGTGTAAGAAGTTGCGGGGACGAGCCTCCACCCAGGATCGAGCTGTAGGTTCTATTTACCGTGTCAAAAATAGGCATTATTTTGGCTATTCGAGCGTAAGCGACTGAGAGCATGATTTTACTCGTTCTGGCTCACAAATGAGATAATGGGGTAGAATGAGGATCCAAACATACTTTTCCGACTCAAAATGACCATCTAAACACAATTCCGAGGTCAGTTTAGCTCTAAAATGTCTTCTAGTGCCTCAACGGTGTCAGAACCCGTCGACAGAATCTAAGTTCTTAAGGGACAAAGGGACGACTATTTAGAGCAAAACTGACCTCGGAATTGTGTTTAGATGGTCATTTTGAGTCGGAAAAGTATGTCTGGATCCTCATTCTACCCCATTATCTCATTTGTGAGCCAGAACGAGTAAAATCATGCTCTCAGTCGCTTACGCTCGAATAGCCAAAATAATGCCTATTTTTGACACGGTAAATAGAACCTACAGCTCGATCCTGGGTGGAGGCTCGTCCCCGCAACTTCTTACACGTACTTGGGGGTACTTTGGGGAGTACTGTCACACAGATTGGTGCACATCAGTCCAGATGGGAGCATATGTGACCGTGGTCAAAGATGCTGTTTTTGCTAAAACCACGAAATGCGGCATTTTGTAACGCTCGGCAAAAAAAATAAAAAAAAATAACCTCCGCCAAATTTTTTTTACCAAAAGTAGATGTCTGAAAGAACATTTTCGCACAAGTTTGGTGAAAAAAAATTAAGATATATTTTTGGAATCGAGTCCTGAATTTTCGACTTTTTCGTAAATAGCTCAACTTGTATCGACTGTAGCTCCAACAAAAAGTGCGATAATTGACTTTTACAAGTAGGCAAATTGTAGGTATTTTCAAGACCTTCAAAATGACTACTTGTAAAAGTCGATTATCACATGTCTAGTGGGAGCTACATCACTTTGAAGCAAGCCCAAAAATCGCTAAAATTTGCTATCAATAAATAGGTGGCAGAAGTCGTCAGGCTCACTAAATGGCCTTGGACAATTTTTTTTTTCAAAAGTACTAGTCTTGACGAGAAAAATGCGCCCAAGTACGTTGAAAAATATTGAATTGCGTCGGAGCTATGATTTTCCTAGAATAGGCTAAAAAAGGGCCTAAAATGGCCCTTTCATGGGCCCTGGGGCCCACAGGGGGGGCCGAAAAAATCTGAAAAAAATTTTTTCGTACTATTTCAACATAGTACTAATGGGAAAAAATTTTTGCAGATTTTTCCCAGACCCCCCTGGTGACGGTTTTGTCCAGCTTGCTCCAGAATCACTCATATAATATTCCTGGGTACAACTTTTTTCGGCACGACAGAGTTGGCAAGGGAGGTGGTGGGGTTGGCTTCTACGCTAGATCAGAGTTCATTTTCAAAATTTTGCAACATTCTGAGCCACTTTTCAATAATACACCTGAGTATATCATTTCTGGAATAAATATTGCTAATTAAAAGTTACTTCTCTCTGTTGTTTATCGGAGACCTACTGCAGCTTATCTGCATGAGTTCATGGATGTCTTATCACCTTTCCTACCATTGTATGATCACACCATAGTAACAGGAGACTTCAATTTCAATATGGCAACCGACAACTCTGAGTCTGCATCATTTAAAGATCTATACAATGCTCACCTTCTCCACCTTGTTGACTCGAGTCCTACTCATCACGCAATTGGAAGAGACAATCTCCTGCATCACACCTGCCTAGACTTATTTTTGGTTCGAAATCTACCAGCCTGCACTGCACACAGGAAATCGTCATCCCCTTTCGCTGCTGGACATGATTTCGTGGAGATTGACTATAGTATCAAGCCACCTGCAATCCCCAGCAAATCTATCTCTGTGAGGAACTTGTCTCAAATCGATCAACCCGAACTACTTGATCTGATCAAAAGTAAGCTCAATGGTAATTCTCCTTTCCCCGTGACAGACCAAAATACAGATTCCTTTTCTTCAAAACTCGCAGCTCAGGGCACTCGTTCACAGTTGCCGTCATATTTTATGCCCCCTGTAAATATTCCGCATGATTCTATTTTAAGACATACTAATAATATAATTCTAAGACCCCTAGACTTAAGTTTACCTATTCATCATGGCATTGCAGAGACCCACTTAGACGACACTGTATCATCAATCACTACAGCAACCCTAGATGCGTTTAATCAGCTTGCACCCTTAAGAAACTTCAACGGCACCTCCTCGAAAAAACCCTGGGTGTCAGCTGATATTCGTCGTCTTATGGTTGAACGTGACAAGTTATACCGCATCGCCAATCGTACACAATCTCAAGATCTTCTTCACGGCTATCGTAGAAAAAGGGCACTAGTCAAATCTGAGTTAGATAAGGCTAAAAACATGTATATTGCTGACGAAATATCATGTGCTCCTGACCCAAGATCTAGATGGAGTGTACTCCGTAAACTAGGAGTTGTATCTCGCCCTCGTTGGTCCCCCTTAGATATATTTGATGCAAAAACCTTGAATCAGCACTTTGCTAGCGTAACGAGTTCAGGCAAATCTCTGAAAGATGACGAAGTTGATCAAATTTGCTCTATACCTTTGCCTACAAGTGTCCCAACATTCGATTTCGCTCCAGTTACCGAAGCCGATGTCCGAAGTCGAACACAATCGATTGTTGATGTGGACCACGCGGGATGGTCGACTGCGAGACCGGATGATATTTTGATGCAGCCGCGTGTGTAGCAGACGGCATCAGCGTAGCATTCCGTTTTAACAATACTCTTTCCGTTATTTTGATTGTAAATATTATCCGTAGAGATAACAGCAGAGATGGAAAACCAATTGATGCCAACCATGATTGTTGGAGGAATAAGAGCCACCTATTGTTGTGTGTTTTTTGTCTGGAGTAATATAAAAATAAAAGGCCTAAATAGGCCAAAGGTCATTCCTGCTGTTGTGGAGTGTCAAGAATTGATCTTCAAGAATATCTGGAGAATTTAGGATTTGATCGTGAGGAAAGATGAGTGCCAGTATCAATCTACATTTCAGCAGTGTGTTGAATTTCAGTTCTCTCAATACTTCAGACAGACCCAATTTTGAAGCTATAAATTGTGTGTCTCAAAGAACAGTTCATCATGGTTGAAGAAGAAAGCAACCAATGTAATATCCTTTGTGTTTCTTTTCGTGTCTCAATGAAAACCTGTTCATGTCCAATACATCAAGAGAGACCGTCTCTCACATTTAGCTGTTGTGAGAAAGGTCAGTCCAATTGACGACTGTCCAAGAACAGTTGTTGTGATATACAAGCACTGATCTCTGGTGTTGCTCTGGTTACTTTTGAATAACATACTTCCATTGCGTAATACTTGAAATCCAAAAGTCTCAGTTGGACTCTTTATGATATGGTTTACGGATTTTACTTTCTTGGCATGTGCCACTCACATTCTTGTCAAATACTCTGAGAGCACGATGGCATAGGGTGATCTCTGATTTGGATCAGAAAGTTGTACAGGGTTCATCTGTTCCATCAAGAGTATTATGGAGAAAGAAAGGCACATTTACGCTCTTGGTGGAAATTGGTAAGTTCAAATTGAAAAAATTATTGGTTGAGAAGTCAATCACTAATCAAACTGGATCCATACATCTATCCGGATGTATCTTGAGGATCATCTCATCACGAATCTAAACAGACATCACATAATGCTATTACACCTTCATTCCCCTCAGAATGAGTTTGCGGGGATCACTCCAACTTCTTGACGTGTTACGAATTACCAATGCCCTAGATGGAATGTGTTCTAGTTTTTCGTTTTGGAGAAATATTGAGCAACAGATTTAGTGTCACATCTCTATCTTCCATTCATTAATTAGCTATTAATTATTCACTTCGATGGTTAGCATCCTTCCTTGCTGGAAAGTGGACAAGCCAACTCATGTAGAGAATTTCCAAAATCTGAAAGTTCCTCGTGGTCCGAAAATGTTCTCTTGGGTTAGGAGTCTTCGCATCAACTCAAGTCAATTTCATGAACTCATTCCAAGCCTCGCTATCGAAAATACAAATTTGTACTTCTCCAGATTCTTCTTTGCTCATGATCAAAAAATATTCATCTTGAAATTAAGCACACTAGTCTCCATCAGGGGAATCATCTTTATGGATGAGATACATAGAATTTTTTTGTGTTTTTCTACGTGCTACTATCTACAGCATGTTCTCCAATCCGAGAATATTCAGTCATTACCATAGCCAAGTGTTGAAATCTTCCTCCCTTCCACTTCACCTTTTCCAAAAGTCTAACTCGGCAAGTATGGCCATCCTTTCCATCTGAAATTTTATCTGGGATCAAAATGTCAATTTCCATTCTTGAGAGTCATGAGATCAGGGAACATATGTCGAGTAACTATTCAGCAAAATCTTAACGTGGAACGAATGGAAAGAGGATGGAAAATACTAATTTAAACTCTTGAGAGTCGTGAGATCAAGAAAAGTATGTCGATTAATTGTTTTGCAGAATCTTAACGTGAAACGCATGGATGAGGATTGATAGAATTAAAACGAGATTTTTCTGGTAATTTTGACTCAACTTTATTGACTCATCATCTGTACTGATATATTGAGAATGATCATCTATTTAGACCCATGGGAATGAAACGGAAACCAGAACATTCAATTCAGCACTGATTGCTTTAGTTCAGTCTTCTTCCCATGGATGTAAATAGATGATCATTCTCAATATATCAGTAGAGATGGTGAGTAACTCAAGTTGAGTCAAAATTACCCAAAAAGTCTCATTTTGATTCCATCAATCCTCATTTATGCGTTTCACGGTAAGATTCTGCAAAACAATTACTCGACATACTTTTCCTGATCTTACGACTCTCAAGAGTTTGAATTAGTATTTTTCATCCTCATTCCGTTCGTTTCTCGTTAAGATTCCGCTAAATAGTTTCTCGACATGTTTTCCCTGATCTCATGACTCTCAAGAACTGATGATATCCATATTCTGATCCCAGATAAAATTTCAGAGGGAGAGGATGGCCATACTCACCAAGTTAGACTTTTGGAAAAAGTGAAGTGGGAGAGGGAAGTAGAATATGTACGAAAACAATGAATGCATCATCTCGTCAGATGGATTATGATCGTCAAAATTCTCAGAGAGAGCAATTTGATTTCCACCATATTCTTCCTCTCAGCGAGATCTTCAGATTGTAGATGACTTTTTCTACTCGAAGATAGTCAGTGTTCAAGAAGAATGATGACTCGCAAAGGAATATATGAGAGTATAATTTGGGAATTTCATTCTCAGAAGAATTGTTTATCCTCAGAGTATTAGGGAGAGGTTCCCACCATTTTGTTCTTGACGTCGAGATCTTTCAATTCTGGGTTAAAATTTTTTTTGTAGGTATCCGGTGGTCACGGAACATGATGATTTGCAGAGGAATTCAATATTTTGACATGTATGTTGTTCTTCCTTTCGTTCACGAGATCAAGTCAATCCTTTGATCGATCTCTCTGAAATGTTCATGAGTGACAGATGACCCCGTCGAGGTGTGCTGGGAGGGTTCAAAGATGATTTTATCCAACAGTTCCCGACATATGCGTCTTTGAGAACAAAAATGGCAGAAGTTCCCAAAATTTGATCCAATTTTTGCGAAGTATGTTCTAGGATGAGTTCCTGGAAAGATTCAGAGTGAGGTAATGAACTGTTGATATTGGCATGATAGGCCGGTTGGTTGATGAATAGTTTCGTGAGAATGTATGGAAACGAATATTATGAGGTTCTATACGCTGTGGTGGAGAATTTATGATTTCAACGATTGAAATAAATGACAATGGGAAGTAAATATCAACAAAGTGAAAGAGAATGTCGGAATAATCTGTGTTTGAGTGACAAGAAGGTTGATATGAGGATTGTGGACGGAAATATTTCTGATTGCGATGACAGAATCCCGGAAAATGTTAACAATTCTATGGTTGAAGATGGATACGTCAAAAACTTTGATATAGTTAGGTGTTCGTCCGTTCAGCACATCTCAGGGCGGTCATCTGTCACTCATGAGATTCAGAAAAATCGATCAAAGAGTTGAGGAGAACAGCTGGACAACATCCATACAGGCAGAGACAATGATGGTCAAAGATCAATGTTTAGCATGGAGGGGATAATAGTGGAGGGGAAGATGAGACCCTCAATCGAACGATCCGGGCGAGATGGAAAAATGGTTGAAGCTGACTGCTTGTCAGTGAAAGTTTTTCGAATAAAAAATGGATTTCAGTGAAATAATTGGAGGACTTTCTTGTCACGGATACAACTCTTTCTTTTTGAGGAATCTATATCATAGTGATAGGATTATAACGATAAATTAATTGGGTGGAGCCGATTGTAGGAGGCGGTGTAGGGCAGATTTCAGAAGGCAATAAGGGCGGATAATAAGGAGAAATGTGGGGTGAACATTGAAATGGGGATTGGAGCGAATTCTAGAAGAAAGTGTGTCGCGGTTTTGAGTAGGCAGTGTGGGGCGGATTGAAGAAGAAATACGCTGCTAAAAGTAATCAGCAGAATGCTTCCTCATGGCGTTATATGATAATTATCATAACGATTGAGGAAGCATCCTATATTTCGAGTTATTCCTCTGAGGAAGCATTTCAGAGAGATTCGGGTCATCTGAAAGCAGGTTTTTTCAACAATATGTGTTTGGTTGAGAGGAAATTTCGATACAGTTGGTTTAAAAATGATTAATCTGGAGTCCTTGGTGGAAATGATCTTCTCCCGGAGAAAACTTCATTTGAATAATGTTTCACGGATTTCGAGAGAAATTAGTATCAACCAATTGATTCAGAATGGCGCATAAGTAGGTTTTCAGGTCATTGAAATTGAGAAGAACGAGTCGTAGAGGAATGATACAAGGAAAAAAAGAATATTGATAAAAATGTTCTACTATTCCTTGAGTTATCCCTCTGAGGAAGCTTTTTAGAGAGATCCAGGCAGTGGGTTTGAAAATGATGGAAATTAAGTTCGCGGTGGAAATTTTGATTTTTTGGGAAATTTGGAATTTGTAGAGGTTGAATATAAATTCGGTATTAACCAATGGATGAATCATGTAGGGAAAATTCTAGTTCAGGTGACTCAATCCACGGTGGGACCGTGTTAGGGAAAGATATTTATGTATTACGAGTAAAAATTTGAGCAATTTCGCTTTAAAAACCGGCATGGATTAAATTTAATTGGGAGCCGAAAGCTGCGTAATCACTGGGCTATCAGAAATTGGATTGTGTCTATTTTGTTGAGAGCCAAAAGTTGATTAGATGAACAGTAAGAAAGAAAGCGGATCCGGTATAGAACAACGCACACACACGCGCACATACAAACACGTACAGAGGGGCGCAAAGATGAGTCTCTGACAGATTCGGGAGGCCGTCAGGAGGGAAAGTGTTATCTACAATTGATAGACTTTGTCGAGAGGAAGAGAATGATCTAAGGCTTTTTTGGATAAAAGGAATTTTGTTGAAGAATATATTGGTTTCAAAGAAAAATTTGATGAAATTTTTGAACAGTGTGGGTCGGACAATAGAATGGAGAGTGGAGCGAATTTTTATGGCAGGGTGGGGCGGATTTTGAACGTTAATGTGGGTGGGATTTCGGTAGACAGCTTGAGGCGTACTTTGAACGGCAGTGTGGGGCGGACAGTAAAACGAAGAGTGGGGCGGATTCTGGATGGCGATGTGGGGCGGACAATAGGATGAAGAGTGGGGCGGGTTTTGAATGGCAGTGTGGGACGGCGTGGGGCAGAAACTCATATGTTATGTGGGGCGTTGTGGGTCGGTGTGGAGCGAATTCTGGGTTATCTCACAGTGCGGGCGGTTCTCCAATGCCGATGTACGAATATAATATCATTTAAAACATAAGAGGACGAGTCAAGTTCGGAGAGTGTCACCTGATTTCAGGCGCCTTCGGCAAAGAAAAGGCGCGCATATGCATGACATCGAGACAAGAGTTTCCTGAGCCCTGGATAGCTCAGCTGGTAGAGTGTCTTTCCGGATGTTAAGGAGGCCCCCAGTTCGAATCTGGGTCCAGGCGACTTTTTTCTCTCGATGTCTGTCATATGCAATTTTTTCATCAATTAACACCTCCACGATCAAACCCGATCGTTAATTTCTCAATTAATCGATCTCAAACTCAAGATTGATAGAAAAATGAAACTAGTCCTCCAATGCCGATTCACGAATATAATATCATTTGAAACGTGAGCGGACGAGTCAAGTTCGAAAAGTGTAATCAAATAAATTTGTTACCCCGTGCTCTCCGCTCGAGTCTCAACATTTTGATGCAAATTAAAATAGATCAGCATAGACTAAGTTTATCAAAGGAACAACAATAAGTTCAAATCTATCAGAAAAAGTGGAAATCTCCATTCAGAGTACTTTCTTCGTGAATATTCAAAGTTCAAGGTTTCTCAATGATGTTCACTGTCACTTAAATCACAACTGCTTCCACCGTCGAATCGAAAGATCACCGATTTGGTGATAGGTCTCTGCAGCGTTGTAGAGGCAGTGTGAACAGTCACTTCTCGGACACACCCATCTTTGCGGGGATGGACATCAGCAACAATGCCCATGGGCCAGGAACAAGGTGGCGTAGTCGTACCTCGCACGATAACTAAATCGACTATTTCAAGGTTAGGCTGAGGAGACAGCCACTTGACTCGTCTCTGCAGCTCCTTGAAATATTCGTGGGACCAACGCTCCCACAGCATCTGTACCAGTTCTGAGGTCTTTTTCCACCGCTGCAGCGAAGGTATGTACCTCAACCTCAATAAGATGTGGCTCAGCCCCTAACATTGTCGGCTCACCAGTGGGGAAGTGCGCTGGGGTCAAGACCGACAGCTCATTTGGATCGTCCCCAAGAGGCATCAGTGGACGGGAATCCAAACATGCCTCAATTTGGCACAGGATGGTGGTAATTCCTGAAATGTCAAGATGTTGTCGCCGATCACGCGTTTCATGTGATACTCGACGGCTTTTATTTTAGCTTCCCAGATGCCACCGAAGTGAAGAACACTCGGTGGATTGGTTTCCCACCGGGTGCCGTTTTTACTAAGCATCCTGCTCACAAAGTTTGAGAAATCTGTACCTTTTTTGAACATTCTCTCCAGCTCCGCGGCTGCTCCTACGAGATTTTGACCTTGGTCACTTAAGAGAAGCGTACACAGGCCTCGGCGAGAGACAAATCGTCGATGGGCAGCTAAAAAAGCTTGTGTAGTATAGTCAGACACGGCTTCTACACGAATTGCATGTGTGCCGAGGCACACGAAAATCAAAAATAACCTTTGAAGGACTCTTGCCCTCTGACTCGGGTTGCTAGGATCTTGTACGGCCCCGCGTAGTCCACACCGGCGTACTGAAAGGGTCTAGACGGTCGCACGCGATACGAAGGAAGATCACCTATGATTTGTCCCGATTGCATAGCTTGGTACTCCTGACATGGCCGGCAACGATTGATGATCGATTCAATCGACATCTCACCTTTAATCATCCAAAACATTCGCGAGATGCACATGAAAGTTGATTGACTCCTCCCGTGCAACGTAAGATGGTGATGGTACCAAATGACAAGAACTGAGAACCGTGTCATTCGAGGTGGCACGACCGGATGTTCCTCGTCGTAAGTCAAGTGAGAGTGTTCTCATCGACCTCCCACTCTCATGATCCATCAACTAGAACTATCTTCGAAGTAGACGAGCTGAGTCAGATGAGGCCAGACCAATTGAGCTTGCCTTACTTCAGGGCCTGTCAAGTGAATTTCATGTGAGAGAGAAAAATTCCTCAAAATGGGTCAAACTTTTGATAGGATCGAATCATTCTCCATCCCACATCTTTAGATCAAGATTTTCAGAAGTGTTAACGTGAAAAATGTCTACTTTTGACCTCTGCCGAGCTTCAACACTGAGAGAGAGAGACTTTCAGCGATGTCATCCACATCTCTTCGTTTGGCCCGTTCGCCACTGTGGCTCAATCGAGCTGGGCCTCTCCACCACAGCTGACGGTCGGCTCACTCGTCATCTGTACAGCCTTTTGGAGCGATATGAGCGGGCATGTCTCCCGACTGGATATGATGCCAGAACCCTCCCTCAACCAACGAAAAAATTTGCGTACAGCGTTTTGCAACAAATGCAGGTCATCTGTGAGGGTCTCCGTGTAACCAGTAGAGAACGTCTTTCTAACCGGACCACAGATGCATTTATTGAGGCGGGATTCCCAGAGCATCGGCGGGCCGTCGAGTAAGCTTCGCTGCAAGGAGCGGAGCGCAGAGCTCGAGTCTCGGAATAGAGCACGGTTTGATAGATGCTACTTCCGATTTAGCTCCTAGTGAGGGAATTGTGACTGACTCGTCGATCACGCGTAAATATACAACCGCTGCGTAGGCATCTTTTGATGCATCTCCAAAGCCGTATATCTCAATTTTTTGCGGAATCAATCTGATACCAAGATATCGAGAAATTCCACAAGATTATAGGGATTGGAGTGATCCGTGCCAAGAATTCCATTCTTCTGTAAGTTTTTGAGACAAAACTTCATCCCACCTCTTACCCTCATGCCAGAGTACAGTGAAACTTGTCTAAGTTGGGCACTCTCGGTTCCGGAAAAAACCGCCCAACTTAGACAGGTGCCCAACATACAGAAATTAGGACTAAGAACTGTTTTTCTGATTCAAGGAGGTCAATTTTCCATCGAATTTTGATTATCTTGGATGGAACACGTTATCTCCTAATAATCATGTCAATACACTAGTTTGGAATAGTCATAAAGCATCCTTTTTTTATCGAGAAGCAGACGTACAATACAGTAATGAAGAGATTAGAAGACATTCATTTACATCAGAAACTTGGTACATGTCGATTACTCCATTTACATGCAAGGTAACCACTGATTTTTGACTGCTCCATACTGAACCCTTCTTTGTCAATCTTCGATGTATGGATGCATTTTGATTAAGTTTGCCATAATTGGTGGTTTATTGTGTGACGGTGGATACGCTACCAACTTTGCTACAATTTGAACACCGTTTGATATACCCTGATGTTACAGTAAAATCATGATTTATTTGGATGATTGACTCGGTTGACGATTGTTGATGCTGATAATCGATCAATAACAGCGACTTCTCATTCATCAAACTCTGTCGCTTATTCGTGAACTCATAATCGAGACGATCAGGACGAGGATACGGTATCATATCTCGAGCTTCGAAATGAGTGCCCAACATACAAAATCTTGTTTTCATGTTATTGTGTTCGACAGAAGGCAAAAATGCGCCCAACTTAGACAGGTGCCCAACATATAGAGTGCCCAATATATAGAACTAATTCCTAATAAGAACCAATGTAATTTTGCGCGTTCCGCGGAAAAGTGTCCAACTTAGGCAGGTGCCCAACTCGCAGAGGTGTCCAACTTAACAAGTTTCACTGTACTCGCATGAGGAGTTTTGCTTGAAGTAATACAAATGTCATCCAACCTATAGGATCAAAAATTTTCGCCATTTTAGGAAGCACAGTTGTCTTTGTTACTGGTTTCTCTGGAAATTGACCCGGGTAGTTGAAGACGAAATGGTCATCTGTTGGAGACCACAAGATGCCCGGAACGGCGAAAGCATAATTGGATCCAAAAGGGTTGACAAGCCTATCGATTGTGATTTCTTGTCCACTGCCTCTTGAATGGAGAACTTCTCCCCTCCCACTTCACTTTTTCCAAAAGTCTCACTTGGCGAGTATGGCCATCCTTTCCCCATGAAATTTTAACTGGGATCGAATAATGAATTTCAATTCTTGAGAGTCATGAGATCAGGGAAAACACGTCGAGTAACTATTTAGCAGAATCTAAACGTGAAAGGAATGAAGAGAGAAGGAAAGATACTAATTCCAACTCTTGAGAGTCGCGAGATCAAGAAAAGTATGTCGAGTAATTGTTTTGCAGAATCTTGACGTGGAACGCATGGATAAGGATTAATAGAATTACAATTTGATTTTTCCGGTAATCTTGACTCAACTTGAGTTACTCACCATCTCTACTGATATATTGAGAATGATCATCTATTTAGAGCCATGGGAAGAAGATTGAACTAAATAATCAGTGCTGGATTGAATCTTCTGGTTTGCTTCTTCTTCCCATGGGTCTAAATAGATGATCATTCTCAGTATATCAGTAGAGATGGTGAGTAATTCAAGTTTTGTCGAAATTACCGAAAAAATCAAACTGTAATTCTATTAATCCTTATCCAAGCGTTCCACGTCGAGATTCTGCGAAACAATTACTCGACATCCTTTTCTTAATCTCACGACTCTCAAGAGTTAAAATTAGTAATTTTCCTTCTCTCTTCATTCCTTTCACGTTTAGATTTTGGTAAATAGTTACTCGGCGTGTTTTCCCTGATCTCATGATTCTCAAGAATTGAAATTCATTATTTGATCCCAGATAAAATTTCATGGGAAAAGGATGGTCATACTCGCCAAGTAAAACTTTTGGGAAAAGTTAAGTGGGAGGGGCGAAGATTTCAACACTCGGCTATGGTAATGACTGAATATCCTCAGATTGAGAAACATGCTGTGAATAGTAGCACGTAGAAAAATACAGGAGAATTCTATGTATCTCGTCCATAAAAATCATTCTCCTGATGAACACTCGTGTGCTTAATTACAAGATAAATATTTTTTGATCATGAGCAAAGAAAAATCTAGAGAAGTACAACTTTGTATTCTTGATAGCAGGTATTGAAATAGTTCATGAAATTGACTTGAGTTGATGCAAAGACTTCGAACCCACTCGTGATGGTGCGTGCAAAAGAACATTTTTGGATCACGAGGAACTTCTAGTTATTGGAAATTCCCCACATAAGTTGGTTCGTCCACTCTTCAGCAAGAAAGGATGACAACTATCAAAGTGAACAACTATTGACTAATTGATAAATGAAACATAGAATTATGACATTACATCTGTTGCCTAACATTTTCCAAGAACCAAAAACTGAAACAAATTCCATGTATCATATTTCCAATTCGTAACACATCAATAAGTTGGAGCAATTCATGAGAACTCATTCTGAGGGTAATGGAGGTTTGATAGCATTATGTGATGTTTCTTCAGATTTGTGATGAAATTATCCTCAAGATACATCCGGATAGATGTATGGATCCAGTTTGTTCAGCGATCGACTTCTCAATCGAAAATTTTTCCAATTTGAATTTACCAATTCCCACCAAGAGCGTAAATGTGCCTTCCTTTCTCGCTAACTCTCTTGATGGAACGGATGAACCCTGTACAATTCTCCAATCCTAATCAGAGATTAGTCTATGCCATCATGCTCTCAAGTTATATGGCAAGAATGTGAGTAGTATGCCAAGGAAGTAAAATCCGCATACCATATGAGTAAGAATCTAACTGAGACTTTTAGATTAGAGTATTAGGCAAAGAAAGTATGTTATTCGAAAATAACCTAAGCATCACCAGAGATCAGTGCTTGTATATCACAACTGTTCTTGAACAGTCGTCAATTGGACTGACTTGTCTCACGACATCTAAATGTGAGAGATGATCCCTCTTGATGTGTTGGACTTCGGCAGGTTTTCATTGAGATACAGAAAGCAACATGAAGGATATTCTATTGGTTGCACTCTTCTCCAACTAGAGTGGTTCATGAATTTTTCTTTGAGACGCACAAATTATAGCTCCAGAGTTGGGTCTGTCTGAAGTATTGAGGAAACTAAAATACACTGCTGAAATGTAGATTGATACTGGCACTCATCCTGACCTCACCATCAAATCCTAAATTCTCCAGATATTTCTGAAGATCAATTCTTGACACTGCACAATAGCGAGAATGACACAAATCTTGGCCTTCGGCCTATTATTCTCACATAAATTCAGACAAAAAAAACAACAATAGGTCTCTTATTCCTCCAATAACTACGGTTGGCATCAATCGGCATTCAATCTCTGCTGTTATCTCTATACATGATATTTATAATCAAAATAACAAGAAGAGTACTGCTTGAAAAGGAATGCAATGCTAACGCCGTCTGCTACATACGCGTAGTCGATATCAACAATCGATTGTGTTCGACTTCGAGTGTCTTGACGCGGCTGAAATCTTTTGACGCAAGAAAATTCGGAAGGGTCAAAATTAGTGAGCAAGATATTTCGGCACTCAACGCTGTCAGCGGTGAAATGACTTGCCAATATCCTTGTTGAGGATCGAAATAACGGGTCTAGAGGGATTAATATCCCCCTGAACCCAGAAAAGCATGCATTGGATAAGTTCGAGGAAATGTGTGAGGTTAAAACGGCCCAACTCAACGTATATAAGGCACGGCAGCCTTGCGCTCACTCTCTCTCTCTCTTCCTCACATGTTTTCTCTTTCATATACTCGCCAGCAAGGCGCTGCCGCGCCTTTTGATCCCTCTGACATGACGTCATCCATACATGTTCCCCCTTCAACAATCTCAATCGCTTTTGGATATTGGATCGATTTGGATTCGTGACCTTCTTCGTTAGCTAATCGTCTGAGTGTTCTATTTGCAAGGAATGGAAAGCTATTGAAACCGAACATGACAACTGTGGCGAAAAACATCATGATTTTGTTGGTTGGGTTCTCTCTCCATAATATCGCTTGGAGATGTTGATCATCGGTATGTATCATTAGTGGTGAAAACATTTGTTTGATGTCAGCAACGAATACAAAAGGATAACGTCACCATCTAGTGAAGAAATCAGGAATTTCGGGTCAAAGATCAGGGCCCGTGTGAAGGTAATTATTGATAGCCTTGCCTTTATTTGTTTTTGCCGAAGCATTGCAAACTGGCCTGAGTTTCGTGGTGATACTACCCTCTTGTACATGTACACCCCGTGATGTGGGAGTACAAAACATTGATTGAGAGCCTTTTCCCTATGAAAAATTGGACGAAGATGAGCTTTTTTGACTGAGTGTCTCATTGATTTGACATGAAGATCTTTGAACTCATGGTCTCTCTCAAATCTCTTTTCTCCAAGCTAAGAATTCGTCTCACAGCTACGTTGTAAGAGTCGCCGAGGTCTCCTTCCGAAGGGGAATCGGGTTTCTTCGGGAGCCTTACAATGTACCGACCTGTTGGAGTGCGAGAGACAGTATCTCTGAAGAATTTGATACAGCATTTGCCTTCAGCTCTCAAATCTTTGGGTTCCGGAATTTCGAAGTGATCAAGATGTTTTTCCAAAGTAGAACTCAGGTCTCGATCAGCGTCTTGCAAACAGATGTTGAATTCGGAATCACTCGAGAGTTGCTGTGCAGCAGGGCATGACACAATCCAACCCAGACGGGTATTCAGCGCGATTGGAGATTCGACTCGCTCATCCCTGCGCTGCCCTTTACCTAAGACTAACGCATGCACTCTAGCGCTCGAAAAGATGTGTGCTTCACCAGGTTCATCGAAGTTTGGGCCCGCTCATCGCAAATTTTTCATGTGAGGCCAATGAACTTTTAGATTGCCAGATGGCTCGTCATTTGTGATTTTCTTCAGGACAAATGCTGTTATGTTGCACTCAAAATTGGAATCAATCCGAGATTCGATTAGAAATTCTACGACGCTTGTGCGAATTGTCTATACAGCCCCACCCACCCCATGAGTATTCAATTTGGAAGAACGTTTTTTCAGCTTGAAATACCGACAGAGTTGTTCTGAGATGAAGCTTGACTGTGCACATTGGTCAACAATGGCACGCACTACTCGCAAAGATCCATCCGGACCCTGTGCACAGATCTCAGCAGTTGCAAGAAGGATCTCTTGTGACGATTCATCATTCTTCAAATTGACAACTGAGTTTTGAACTTCTGAACGAGAGTTCACTATAGCGCAATGATTCGCACTAGAAGAAGACTTGGAACCATCACAATCATGTGAAAACGTGTTATGATGTTTGTTACAAACCATACACTTATACTGCAGAGAACAGTCTGATAAAGTGTGCTTCGATGACAGGCAAGATGTGTTTACTTTTTGGAAATCTACATAAGCTTTCCTCTCCCTGGGAGACTTGCTCTTGTATTGATCGCAATTGTTGAAGAAGTGCTCTTCTTTGCAGATCAGATAAGTGGGTTTGAATTTAGGTTTCCCCTTGGTATTGACGTAAACCAATTTCACATTCTGTTTTTGGCCTGACTTGCCCTTTTTGTTCCCTGATGTCTGCGGTTCTTCTTTGATCTCGTTACTATCACGGAATTGTTTTGCGATCTTCAATTGCCCGAGGGCAAGCTTCTCTACATATAGGAAAACTCCCATATCCTCAAAAGAAGGACAGGATTTCGGATTCGCTGGAACCGCGACACGCTCTTTCCATCTTCGTTGGATCATGAGTGACAGTCGAGCTGCTGTTTGGAAGATTACAATAGAATGTCAATGTTCAACCTGACAATCAAGGGTCTTGAGGGCTGTGAGCAAATCTTTGATGGTGATTGTGACACGGCTCACTTCCTTAGAAGATGAGTTGCTCATGGGTTCAATAGTGAAAAAATTGATAAGGAGCTTGTTGATCAAAGCCGTATTATTCTCATAATGATTTTCCACTGTGTCCCAAGCAGTCCCGAAGTTGTTTCCTGACGATGGGCACCCATCTAGAAGCTCAAGAGCTTCACCCTCTAATGTTTGGCGGAGCGTGGTCATTTTATAAATATTTGGCAAATTTTGATCTTCAACAATCATTTCCGAGAAAATATCACGGTAACGTGGCCATTCGATGATATCGCCAAAAATGTGGCAATTCCATGCGTGGAAGTTGCTTGGTATAGTTGTGGGAGGATTCCGGATCTATGCCGAGCTGCTGAGCAGCCGCACCCGTAACCTCACTCATTTTATGTGAATATTAGAATAGTATATCCTAGAGGAATCCACCCTCTTTAACAGTGCAACTTTCCTCTATTGCATTGAAAACTTTGTGCTCGAAATAGTTATCACTTATATCGGCTTCATCGTCATATTCGAATGCTTCATGATTTTTCTCAAACTGTGACCAGTTTTCCTTGAGATTCGCCATTCTACTTCCAGCCGCGCCACGAGTCATCTTTGCTTGACCCAATCTCTCGAAATTGTCATAGGAATTGACAATTTCCGTCTGCAACTCGAGCTGCTTTGCAATGATTTTCTCTGACTTCGACATTTTGGATCCGATATCCTAGTCGAAGGAGCCAAAAAAATAGTCAAGTTGTCTCAAAACGGACTAACACTTGAAAGATAGACAGGAGAAAGCTTGAAAATATATCGGCCCTTCCTGTCGGATATAATGAGGACCTCCTACGCGCGAGACGAGAGAGCGAAAAAGCAAGAGCCCTCCGTCAAGGTTGGTGATGAAATATATATATATATATATATATATGTGTGTGTGTGTGTGTGTGTGTGTGTGTGTGTGTATGTATGTCGTTGCCCGTTCGATCACTTATGCCAGTTCATACACCGGTTAGCCCGTTTATATACTGGCTAGCCAGTTTATAAACTCGCAGCCAGTATATTCAAAAATTGCTCCGCCGGCATCTTGCACGTGAACTCAATATATTGTCGGGGCAGTTTATAAACTGGCTAGCCGGTTCATAAACTGGCGAGGGGCCGATCCGCCGTTTGCCCAGTGGATGGCTGTGATGTTTCGAAGGAAGTATGTGCGCGAGAATTCGATTTTTTGAACACAGAAAATTCCATAATACGTGCTCATTGTTTTCGAGTAGAAAATTTGTCCAAGGCTCAGAATAATTGTAATAGGCGTCAAGAAGTAGCTGCCGGGAAGATGGTTTCACGTTTAACGCAGAAATTTTCGAAGCTTAGTAAGCTGACTGTGTGACTGATCTGTGCCGATATTCGATCGGTCCCCACTAGATTTGCCTCGTGTCATCGGTGTTATAGTAGATATACCGAATGCGATGTATCAAATAGGAACGAAAGACGGCATAATTAGAGGATGGTTCCCAAGATCAGATCTAGTTCCTGCTGAAGCTGAAGCTATGCGCTCGTTTGATGTTAACATGAAGAGATGTGATTGTGCAGCAAGTACTTGTCAGTGTGAAATGAAACGATGCTTTTGCTTTAAAAACAATGTGAAGTGTGGGTCGCGATGGTCCCGCCAAACGACATGTTTTAATGCGTGTATGAGATAAGCTAAAAATATTTGCAGCCATCAACAATATTAGTCTGTGTGACGATTATGTACCTCTCATAAAACATTGACTTGATATGATGATTAACCCTTAGAGTACCGGTATGACGCCGTAGGGCGTCATGACTTCACGGCCCGGTCATTCAACTAGAACAGAGAACTTCCTAATGCAATCTAGGTACCTCTATTCGTCTTAGAAAGAGGAATCCAAATCAATCTCGAAATAATTTTCATCAAAGTTGGAACCGTGATTGCAGAGAGAGTCGATCTATACGGAAAAACGTGTGTCAAATCCATGATTCTGGAACAGCTGACAATCGGTTGGGATTTGTCACTGTAATTCGATTCATCCTTCTTATATCTGCGATATCTCTATATTTTGTGAAGGAGTATGATAATTTGATCGAGGAAAGCTTCAGACGAAGCTGCTCGGAGTGCAAGAATTTTCCAACACCGGCCGCTACATGGCAAGTCGAGTGATTCTTCGAGCGAGTTCGATTTTTCGTGCATCAAAAATAACAAACTTTCCCGAAGCAGTTTTTTTTACCCCCTCCGCACAGTGGGGCTGAAAATCGATTTCAGGACAAGATTCAGCGCCACGCGGATTCTCAACCAATCGAAATAATTCAAACTGGATCTTTTCCGTTTTTTGACACTCTACGAGATTCCTTCCCGGAGAATTTGATTTGGGAAGCTGCGAAGTCACAGAATCGTGTTGGCCGATCAACCAAAAATCGTCGAAAATCGAGTCTCCTCGATCCTGGCGGCAATGTACGATTTTCTGGTTGGGCCGAAAATACATTGTTTAGAGATTTTGATTTATTTTGAGCAAAACTAATGATTGATTTGAGAATCAATGAGTTTCAAAGAATTGAATTCCAGAATCTATTTTTATTTTTATTATGGTTGTGTGATTCACGTTCGAACTGTCATGATTTGCGCGTCGTGACAGTTTGCTGATGCGTCACAGCCTATCTCTCTCTTTGCTACACTTCCGCTCCACGCTTCTCTCATCAATCTATCGTTGGCCATGGCAGCGAGCAACTCGCTTGCTCTCGCTGCCACTCGTACACGTGCTTTATTGAATAAATTTCAAAGTTAATTATTATAATTGGGAGTGCCTTTATTGATCGGCCTGACCCGATATAAACTTTATAAACATTTATTGGTCCTCCGAGCCGGATCAGTGCCGCGGAGTGAAAAAGTGCCGAAGTGCAAAGTGCTTCGATTCTCACAAAATTGTGCCGCGTGGGACGCCATTTCCAGTGCCGCGCTCGACTTGCCTTTGCGAGTCATTACGTGCTTCCATCCTCGATCCCGCGATCGTTGTTTTCGCGAGTGAGAGGCCCCGATGAAGCTTCGTCTCGCGACGATCCTGCGTATTCGCAGGGGAGCTCAAAGCTATAGTGCTGTTGTCTATCTCAGAGCTGCTTGAAATGATGGTATCAAGGTAACTCTACTTCAAGCCAAGACTCGAGTTGCACCGATCCAAACAGTGTCTATTCCTCGACTGAAGCTTTGTACCGCCCTTTTGCTTGCACAATAAGCTTCAACTCTTCTGAAGTCTTTGAATATCCACGAAATTTCAGTACACCTGTACTCTGATGCCATGGATGTATTGTATTGGCTGAAAGACCATCCTTCTTGATGGCCAACTTTTGTGGCAAATCACTGTTCTACCTCAAGCTTCATGGAAACATGTACATTCACAGGAAAACACTGCAGATCTCGCTAGTCGTGGCAATAACCCTGACGAGATGCAGTCGGCAAAACTGTGGTGGACAGGTCCTGATTGGTTATCTTTTCCCACTAGCGATTGGCCTCCTTCGAGGCCCATTGAAAGATCGCAGGAATCGAAGAATCAGCCTGCGAACCGTTTGTACAGTCTCGACCCCGCCACAGAACTTCCACACTCACTCGTAACTGCAAAAGAAATCTTCCCTTTCGCAGAGCTGCTCGATGAGGTGACGTCATTCCTTAGACTGACTAACATCACAGCCTACTTGCTGCGATTTCTGTCTAAAACCAAACCTGACTTATTCAAGCCTGATGCAACTTCTGATCTATTTCAACACCAAAATTGGGCCAACGTTCAACAATTTGAGATGTATGTATCGTCTCAAGAATGTGAACGAGCCAAACTAGCTTGGGTGTATTTTGTACAGAGAACTCATTTCTCTCACGAAATCGCCACCGTGATAACTGATGTTGATATATCTATGTCTCACCCTCTCTCCAAGTATTGCCCAATAGTAGTTGGAGGTATCTTGAGAGTTAGAGGTGGGCTAAGCCATTCATTGCTTGAATTTGATGAAAATGCCCTATGATTCTTCCATCTGATAGCCCTTTCACCGAGATGATTGTGCGCAGATGCCATGCCATAACGCTTCACGGCGGGACTCAGATTACTCTGGCAGCTCTTCGTCGAGAGTTTTGGATTCCCAAAGGTAGGCAAATTGTGAAAGAGGTCATCTCCAACTGTGCAGCTTGCATTCGGTACAGAGCCTCAACTATGTACCAGAGAATGGCACACTTACCCAGACCCAGAGTACAACCAGCTCGTCCTTTCCTCAAATCTAGTGTGGATTACGCACGACCTATTCCCGTGCCTCCAGCTCCAGGGCTAGGGCGAGTATCAAGCAAGGGTTATGTTGTGTTATTTATATGTCTGTCAGCCAAAGCAACTCACCTAGAGGTTGTCTCCGACTATTCGTCGAAAGGATTCATCGCTGCCTTTCGCAGATTCAGTGCTAGGCGTGGTCACTGCTCTGATCTTTCTTGCGACCAAGGGCCCAATCTCGTAGGTGCAGAAGCTGAATTACGAGACATGTTTCAGAAGTCTAGTGCCTTTTCTTCTCAAGTGTCTAACCATCTCTCAAAATTAGAGACCAACTGGCAATTCAACCCCCCTGGTGCCCCGAATCTTAGTGGTATCTGAGAAGCGGCCATGAAGTCTGTGACATTTCACTTGAAAAGGGTGATCGGTGATCATACCCTCACTTATGACGAGCTCTCTACACTCATCAACCCAATCGAAGCTATTCTGAACTCTAGGCCACTTGTGCCTATGTCAGATGATGTCCAGGATCTGAGTCCTATCTGCCCTTCACATTCTCTGATCCCGTCGGAATCGTTCCTGCTACCAGAAAGAGATGTCTCTGAAGACAAAATACCAGCTGGTGACAGATGTTTACTAATCAGCAAATGCAGCAGCAGTTCTGGGGAAGATGGTCACGCGAGTATTTGCAATCATTACAACGCAGGAACAAATGGACCTCAGCTGTCCAGAACTTGCAACTCGGTGATCTAGTCATCATCAAAGCTGAAAACACGCCTCCTGCTACCTGGCTCTTAGGCCGAGTGATCGAGATACTTCCTGAAGATGATGGTCTCGTCAGGGTGGCTACAGTGGAGACCGCTACGTCGAAGTTCAAGAGACCTGTTGCAAAGCTGATCAAGCTTTGCAGTGACACGGATGTCTGAACACCAGTATGTTCCAGATGAAGAAAATTTCTTGATGACTACATTGATTTTCTGGACATATGTACATATTTTCATTTTTATCTTTCTTCTACACTTCATGGAGAAAGTGGGCGGAATGTTTAGAAATTTTGATTTATTCTGAGTAAAACTAATGATTGATTTGAGAATCAATGAGTTTCAAAAAATGGAATTCCAGAATCTATTTTTATTTCCATCATGATTGTGTAATTCACGTTCAAACTGTCATGATTTGCGCGGCGTGGCCGTCTGCTGACGCGTCAAAGCCTATCTCTCTCTTTGCTACACTTCCGGTCCACGCTTCTCTCATCAATCTATCGTTGGGCATGGCAGCGAGCAGCTCGTTTGCTCTCGCTGCCACTTGTACACGTGCTTTATTGAATAAATTTCAAAGTTAATTATTATAATTGGGAGTGCACTTATTGATCGGCCTGACCCGCTTTAAACTTTATAAACACTCATTTTAAGCCGCATCGTCGTGCAGAATCGAGCACACTATCGCTCTTGGGCTAGATTTGTAGGTTTTTGGTTGTAGAATAAGATGTCGTTCGTACAGCTACAGAATATTCACCGCCCCGAGTGCTGCATCCATTAGGAGAGCGATGCAGGAAAAAATGTAAAATCGGAGTTCGCTCCAACGAATCATCGCCACTCTGACGCATTGATAGGCACACCCTCGGGCGAAAATTATACGTTTCTTCACCTCATAATCTATCTTTATATCCCATTTTCAGACCGATCGGTGAACCGCCCCGCCTGTGGCGAGCTGAGGCGTGAGAGAATTATGGCCCTGTTCGGTCGGAAATTGCGATTTCGTCACGAAGAAGCGTCTCCCAGTACGTTTCCATAGCAAGTAATAGTAGACTTCTGAATAATACGAAACTGTTAAATGTGAGTGGATCTTCAAAATGATCTAATGCGAGTGGCGGAAAAAATGCGACTGTTCTTCTGACAACGTGAAAATAGGCCTGTTCGGCCAAACCGCATACTTCGTGAGATTTGCCCATAAACGGTGCACTGCGCTACGTATTACTTGAGTGGTAACAAAAAAGGTCGATTCGACCGGATGCGGGTCGTGAAAAAATACCAAGGTATCCTTGAATTAGAGCTATTCAGGAAGAGAATACAGAAATAGCAACTTTCTCATATCCAGAGAGTTACCTCCAATACATAATAGATCTCTGTATTCACAAGATCACGTGGCATACATATGTCTACGTATGATGAAAGTGTAGTGTTACAACCAAACCAGCTCGAAAACTGGAAAGGTAACCCTCAAAATAACCTCCCTGGTTGAAACGCAAATGAGGAGAGCTACATTCGGAACACGCTGGAGAGCTACATACAGAGCTACATTCGGAATGCGCTGAACGTACTGCGCGTTACAGCAGGAATAATGATTAATTCCATCGATCATATATCTATAACAACATGTATAGAACTATTGGGAACGGGATGGGTTCGCAGTCTAGTAGAGCTGAGGACTCTCCAAATATCATCAATGAATTGAAATTTGCATAGCAACTACTTCAGGTTGAGAGCCGCGAGAAAGAGAACAAGTGACCAGACTACCTTTGAGCCCGTACGGAAGAACGCCCGGGAAATAGGCAACCGAGAATGCACAGCGAGAGCATTGCGATCCGCCTCGATATCACCACACCGTGAAACCACACCGTCTGTTTTGTGAAATATTATCCCCGGGCCAGGGCATCGCTGAGGCAATCTCACGCGATGGGGTCCAATGGAACAATAGTCCATCTCGCGCTCTCAACTTCGGAGGCATCTGGGAGTCAACTGTCAGGGACTCCAAACGTCGTTTTTACAACGAGAGATGTCGTTGGAGATGAAGAGCTCAATGGGGGAGAATTCGATACCGTTTCAGCCCAGATTGAAGCTCGCATGATCTCTTGCCCTCTGAGTGCAACAATTGTTGATTCTTGAGATGTTTGTTGTCTATCCCTGTGGAATTTATTGATTGGAAGTCCCCTAGTGAGCCCTCCTTCGCCCCCCACTGAAATTGACAATGATTGATCAGTCTGCCCTAGGTGGCTTTACTCCAACTGATCAGGAACCACTCCTGGAGCAGATAGCAAGAAGAGTACGTCCCGAAAGTGCGAGAGCGATCCAAGTGGCTTAGGCCAGACCATTCGTTTGCTGTGGGTGATCTCGTCTTGCTCAGGGACAATCTTCTACCTTAAAGCCAATCGCCACTTGCTCGCGAAATGAGGCTCTGTCCAGGAAGAGATGGACTTGTTCGTCGAATTGTCATTGTTATGCGGCTATGTCATGCTCGCTTGCAATCGGCCCTTCTATATATATTCCCATCTGAAATTCGAATTCTCTTCAGCCCGCTGGCCGCGTTTTCAACCATCGCTTATGGCACGATGTAGCTTCGCTTCTTGATTGCATGTATTGGATTGATCTTGCGTTTCAATTGTTTTTGTTGCGCTGCGTCACAAGATAAATGCTTATTTCTCATTCAACTTGATTCTCGTGTGATGCATTGTTCGTTTCAAGATTAAGATTCCTCAACGAGGCGGGTGTTATGTTTAAGCCGTCTACGTCTATATGAATTTGAACTTGAATACTTCTAGAAAACTCTAGATTTCTCAAAGCTTGTCCCGTTGAACTCACCTCGCGTGATTTTGGTTGCGGCTCGTGAGCCACGCTCTCAGCCCTCCCCCGCACACGCCAATTTCTTTAGTAACAATTTTTCCGAAGTAACTTTCCTTCCGTAAAGAGTTCATCGCTCTATTTTATATGCGAGTGTTTTGATAAGATTCAGTGTAGGCGTTTCAATCGACGCAATCAGTTCTTCAGGGCTAAATCGCAAGTGATCATCCCTGACCCGTTTTTATCCTCCTCTCTCAGCCCTCAGCCGTCCCAACTCACAAGGCACGTGATGCCCTTACACACACAATGTTGACTTCCCATCTCTCTTGATTGCGAGTCTTTATCACTTTAATATCTTGATAGAAACGTTCGCCTTGCTCTCCACTAAAATCTCCGAAGTTCCCCGAGGATTGATCAAGATGGTGATCCAAAAAATGTAGCTTGAGGCTCATATTCCATCCTAGAGCTTTGAGATCATCCACTTTCGAGAGACGGAGCAGATAGGTTGTGCGCAAAGCGTTGGATCTAGCAGAGGATTGATTGATTGATTGATTAAACATCTACTGAGGCTATTGGGTATAACCCTATCCAGCCCTGATGAGATTCATACAGAAATGAGTTAATTCAAACTGACATACTAATGATTATGACTGATGAAAAGAGTAACTGATGAGTAATTCATTCGATATACAATATTTGCAGTACCACTTAAGATGAAGCATAAAAGAGTAACAATGTAAATGATACGAGTTGAGGAAAATCATGTTGATATTTGAAAAATTGATAATTCGCTCATCCTATCCTACCTACTAGTAATAATCTGCTCAGGTTAATGAGAGTGCTTCACATGCTGGTGAGCTGAGCCACGAATACTTAATCTGACATTCAGTCATCATTCAGTAAGTCCTCGAGGAACCTTTCGTTTGGTAAAGGATTGAAAACAAAGACATCTCTCCTTGCTCTTTCTCGCCATCTCAAAACGTCATCATATAGAAGCTTGTTACGAACCAAAGATTTGAAACTATTTGAAAATTTAACTTGAAAGACCACATCAGGCAATTTGAGTTCTTAAAGGAAGATGCTGTGATATGGAAAGAGTTCTTCATGGTATCTGTGCGGGGGATTGCATATAGCAGGGTCGGTGGTGTGTGCTGAGTGGAGACCCGAATGTTTGGAGCATCAATTCGTAGGTGAAAATGCTTCGCTAGGTGAGAGGGCTGCTTGGTTGATATGATGCCAGAAGCAAGAGGAGCTGTCAAAACTTTCCGACGATCCACATCAAGCCAACCTAATGCAAGTCGGTATGGAGTTACTGGAGCAAGCCACGGAATCTGTCCGTGAACAAAGCGAACACATTTATTCAGAATACGATGGAGTTTCTGATTCTGTGATTGTGAGATGTCGTTATAAATTGTACATGCATAATCGGAAAATGGGAATATAAGGGCCTCGGAAAGTTTTTGTTCTAGTTTCCGCGACAATGCATGCTTATGAAAACGCAGCCTATGGAGAGCTCCATGCACACAACTTGATATCGTGTTAACATGTTTTTCCCAATTTATGTTAGACTCAAGATGGACACCTAGATCACGAACGTGGTCAGTATGAGAAATAGTGACTCCGTTTATTACCAGCGGTGGAAGTGATGGGAGATTCATGCGACTGGTGTCATGAGCACTCCCTTAAATTATAAATTCATTTTTGTCAGGATTGAGTTTGATCAAGTTGTTCTCAGCGCATTGGTATACCCTGTTCGCATCTTGTTTCAGTTGGCGCACACATTCGTCTAGATCTGATTCGTGGCAATGAGTAAATATGCGAGTATCATCTGCGTAAATGCCATGTATAGTATGTTTTAATACCTGGGGAAGATCATTGATGAAGATGGTGAAAAGTAAAGGGCTTAAAACACTTCCTTGCGGTACACCAAGAAAAGTTTGAATGGGTTCAGAGAGACATCCACTTTCATCCCGCACCGATTGACTCGGTCCAGACAAGGAGCTTGAAAACCATCGAATCACTGAGTCACAACAATCTAGTGATCGAAGATTTCTCAAGATAAGTTTGTGCGAGACAGTATCGAGTGCTTCCGAGAAATCAAAAAGAATCAAGGGCGTGACCATATAACGGTCGAAGGCAATACGGGCGTCCTCAGTAAATCCCAGGAGCGCAGTTTGTGTCGAGTGTTGAGGCCGAAAACCAGATTGAAACTTATCAAGTAGGCGTTGGGCTGTGAGATATGACATCAATTGCTTGTGAATAATCCGCTCGAACAATTTGGATGGCTCATAGAGTATGGAGATGGGTCGAGTGTCTGATGGAGAAGAGGGTGGATGAGACTTCGATAATGGTAAGATGGATGCTATCTTCCAACAATCAGGAAAAACTCCCCCTTCGAACAATGTGTTGAGAAATTCAATTAGGTGAGGGCGGAGGATTGGATAAGCTGCCTTCAACATGAAGGTGGATAATGGATCAGTGCCTGTACAGTTTTTAGTAGTTTTAGCGAATGCTCCATCAATGTCCTCGCCAGAAATGGGAGACAATTCGAATTGACTTGGAATACTATTTTTCAGAGGACTCCGTAGTATGTCATCAATTTCAATAGGGAGAAGTGCAGGGGAACCACGTGAAATAGCAGCATAGTGAGTATTCAGCACATGTGGCGAGAAATATTTTCGAGGAGATGGGGATTTTGGGGTCGTGACATCCATTGCACTCAGCTGCTTCCAAACATTCCGACTGTCTGTGGATCTTTCTAGTAGAGATGATGAATGTTCATTCTTAGCAGTGTCGATCTTATTGCTCACTTTTGACCTGAGCTTATGATGACAAAAAACATCGGTTGGTCTATTCCACTTTTCTGCCCGCCTTACTTTTCGTGGCCTGAAGACAGAATACTTGTAGTCTTCGTCCCTTCAAGAAAAAAATGCAAGAATGTGTTAATCTTCGTGCAGTTGGAGGAGTAAGTGTTACTCTTCGTGGTCTCAAGCAGTAAGAGATAGTCTTCGTGGCGCTGAAGTATAAGTGTTGATCTTCGTGGCGTACACAGTAGGTGTTGATCTTCGTGGCCGTAGAAAAACAAATGCTAATCTTCGGCCCCTATGTTAGTCTTCGTGAGCGTTAGCGCATGTGTTAATCTTCGTAAGAGGCGTCGATATGGTCACAAGAGAAAATACCCGAAGACTGGCTAAAGTCAGCTATCGTACCAATACCAAAAAAAAAGGAGACAAGATGGAATGTAATAATTTTAGAGGACTGTCTCTTCAAGCTTCGTGCAGTAAAATTTTATCCCTCCTATTGATTGAAGAACTCAACCCTTATATTGACGAAATAATCGGAGACTATCAGTGTGGGTTCCGACGGAATCGCCCAACTATCGACCAAATATACGCGTTACGCCAGATAGCACAGAAAAGATAAGAGCATAGACAACCAGTTCACCACCTATTCGTAGACTTCAAAAAAGCATACGACTCTATAATAAGATCAAAATTGTTTACGATATTACGTTTGTTAGGCATTCCTGACAAACTAGTGAGAATAATTGCAGTAACGCTGGAGGGAACCCAAGGACGAGTCAGGATTGGCAAGGCCCTATCGGAACCATTTGAAATAGTCAGTGGGCTGAAGCAGGGCGATGCGATATCCCCGCCAATTTTCAATTTCCTATCAGAATACGTCATAAGACCTTTAGCTCAAAGTAAACGTGGGCTCCGCCTCCAAGCGAACGACGTTATCAAACTCCTGGGGTACGCGGAAGACCTAGAAGTCATAGGTGACACCAAGCAAAATGTAGAAGAAATTGCAAATATCTTGATCCCAAGCGCGAAAGAAGTAGGCTTAAAGGTAAATGAGTCGAAAACGAAATACATGGTCATGGACTGTAACAACGCGGATGAAGACACAGATTCTATCCAAATCACGAATTACTCCTTCGAGAAAGTCCCCCTCTTCCCCTATCTTGGGATCACAGTAACGCACGATAACAACATAAGAGTAGAGTTTCATAGATGTTCCGTCTCATTACAGAAGCTCTTCAGAGACAAAGACCTCTCACGCGGAACTAAAATAACGATTTACAAAACCATCATCTAACCCGTGACTCTCTATGGATGCGAGACTTGGTCAATGACGCAGCTAGATGAAGGGAAGTTCCAGGTATCTGAAAACAAAATACTGCGGAGTATTTTCGGAACAACTATCGATCAAAGTTCGGGAATCCCTAGAATCAGATATAATGATGAGATGCGCCAACTCTACCGGTCCTCGAGTATTGTCAATGTCATTAACTACAGGAGGGTACAGTGGATGGGCCATGTAGCGAGAATGGATGAGGAACGTGTAGCGCGGAGGGTACTGGATTTCAAACAAGACTCGCGACGGGGCAGGGGAAGACCACGTATAAGACTGGAAAAAAGCGTGCTGAGTAAGATAAAAATGACGGGCCGCGATCCCAATGTATGGAGAAACCGAGCACAGGACAGGAGCGTATGGCGTGATTGCTATCAAGCAGTCAGACACTACCTTTCCAACCCAGATATCGCCCGAGCCTAGTGTGAGCAACGTGTGATGAACGTATCTGTGTAACGCTGGCAGCTCAGTAAGAGTGACTCCACTACGTGAAGCGCATATCGTCGCAATACGGAAAAGGACAACTATCGTCCTAGTTGAAAGCGAGGCCGGGCCTAGCACGAGCGTACGTGTGGTGAACGAACCTCAACAGTGCAAGCGCCCGAAACAGGCCAATACACCTAGAAACGGCCCACCCTCCTCTCACAAGCTGAGCAGCGGAATTACATCCCAGCATGGAAGAATGCTGGATTAGTTTCAGCTGAAAGGCATGCGAGCGGGAGTGTGGATTACCGAGGCAACAGACCTCGTGGTCTGAAGGTCTAAACGCGTAGACCCAAGAAAGCCAACTGATGATGATGATGATGTATGCAGCATCACGAGTACGCATGAGCGATCTGATATCTTTAGAGATCCACGGTTTCTGATTTGGACGAATGGTAATGTTTCGCTTTGGCGCAAGAAGATCAAAATTATCCAAAGTTGCGCTGGTGAGGGCGCGCGCCATCATTGACACCGAGACTTGAGGAGCGGAAGTCGTGGTCGCGAGGGATCTACCGACGTGAGCATATCCATGGTTCGAATCATTGAGCAGTGCATCTATACACAAGTTTTTTAGACATCTGGTTAACAAAGTTCTTGGTTCTTCACATAGTGACGGGATATTCAACTCAAGACTAATCAGATCATGACCAGCAGCAGAAGGTATATCCATTTTTCTATATGAGCGGACGTATTTCAGAGATGGGTTAATAAACAAATTGAGCCAGGTATCTGCTCTAGAGCCATCTGAATAAAGAACATGATGAGTAGGTTCTGACGGGACTATTTCAAGACTGTAAGATTTCAAGAGGTCTCGGAACCAGTCAGAATCTGGATGCTTCTTGTGCATGTGGAAATTGAAGTCACCCGTTATAATGGAGTTTGAATAATTGGGGAGGAATCATTTGAGATCTTCGAAAAATTCTGTGACAGAGGGTTCCCGGGCCCGCAAATTCTTGAATATCTAGGCACAATGTCACGAATTTCAAGAATCTGTGGGTTACGAGGCCATCTTGTGTATAGGATTTGGGAACTCACAGGTCGGAATATTCTCCTAAAGTATCAAACATAGAAACCCACAGGATGTGGGACCCTCCTTGGTTTTGCGATTTGGAAATCAATGGATTAGAGAGACATTCAAAGAATGCGGGAATAGTGAAGGTAGTTCAAAAGATGTGATAGATACAGTTCATTGTGTGATGGCCTGAGCTCGAATAGAGCTCTAACATGATGACCCCCGTTCACGTTCTCGGAACGAGAATGGTTCGAGCGGAGATGTGTAGCATCCCGCTCCTGCGTGGTAACACGAACATTCATGGATATTATCCTCTTGCAATTTTTGCGACAATCAAAATGCGATTAGCAAATGGATCTAACCTAATTCTGTGGGAGTGTAGAGTCGAAAAGATCCTCCGGAAAAGTGAAGTTCATTCAGCATCAACTCAAGCCTTACTGTCATTGAGCATTTTGCCTCATGCGTAACGCTTAGTAACACCGATTGCGTTATTCTTTCAAGCTGGCTCAGGCCATACATTTGGGTCTGAAGGTTGGCTCGCCGATCATTCCGCTGGAGTTTCCTTTCCGGAGCTCTTGAGTCCGCGCTATCGTCTCCGCCCAAACACCTTAGAGAAGTGTGACAGAGCGTCTATTCAAGAAGTGGTGAGCCACCGGTTGGAATCGATCCTGCATTTGAGAATTGGCGTTACCCACATATATAGCTGCAGTAGGGCCAGCGCTATCAATCGGTCCTCAAGTTGAGCTGCAGTGGGGTCACCTACCGAAACGTCCTTATGGTTTTTCTGACTCATCACTTCGGCCTCCAGAAGACTGACAACTAACCATGATTTCGCTTTCCTCTCGAGTGATATCAGGGCGATGCGGTCACCGTGCATGGCGACCATGGACCTTGAAAATTCATCTTACATGGAAAATTTGATGATCCAAAGTGTGAGATGAGTTGTCGAATACTTGTTATTGTCCAACTTGTAATCATCAAGCCGTCGCTTAGCCCAAGTCACAAGAGAATCAGGGAGAAATGGAAATAATTCGACCCAGGGAACCCCCTAACCTACAATATACGCACATTTTCAATCCCATCTTCCTCCAATTCTCTTGCGATTTGGGCTCAAGGACGAGTGGACGAATCTAAGTTAGGTGATAGCGTATATTTGTGCACTCGTTGTTTAGCCCAAATCGCAATGGAATCGGAGAAAGATAGGAATGATTTTCGGCTTGCATGTGACCGCATCGCCTCAAGAATCTACATACGAGTCATTCTTTTTAATATCGCCAGGTTTTGTGTCGGGGGGTCAGGGATTTCTCTGTAACTTTGGGTACATGTTGTATATGATAAAAGAAGATGGAAAGCACAGTTCTTAGGTCCCGAAAGTCATCCGCGCGAGTTTGGCGCCCTATTTTCGTTTTCAAAATCCGTGAAAAATTCGATTTTTCAACTTTTTGATTGATTCCTCACCAGTATGGAACCCAATAAAAAAGTTATCCAAGACACATATTTCGACGTGGAATGAGCTGAATTTTGCGAAAAAAATACTCTCAGATCCGTCAAAGATGAACATAACCTCAAAAAAGTGGTTTTTTTCAGAAAAACCCAATTTTCAAGCCTTAGGCCCTATTTTATCTCAAATTTGACATTTTCATCGGATTCCTCGTCAAATTTTACGTCGAAAACCGTTTTTCACAAATTGGGCTGAGAATGGGTTTGGCCACCATAATAATAACTTTAGCAGTATATATAGTATAATAATAACTTTACCTGTAGCAGGACCGTAAAAATAGCGCTAAATTGTTCGTTTCGGGAGGGACACTTATTACACTGGACAACGAAATATTGGGTCAGAAGTAGCGCATTGATCAAACAACGACTCTTTCGTGTATTTTTCGGCGTAGAAACCGAATCCGAAACCAGTTTTGCACCTAGACATCAGGAATTTTTTCAAACCGCGAAATACTGAGCTTCTAAAAAACTGCATTTTTAGTGTTTTTTGATGATTTTGTAGATACATGATTTTGATGGTGCAACCTTGCAGCGGGCTTTGAGCCCACCCGGACTATGATTTCTCACGTATTTTGATCTGCCAAACACGATGGAAGTTGTTTTAGAGGGCTAGCATGCGTTCGAAACAAAGGACAAGCTGATTTTTCGAGCTGCTATCAGGAGAGTTTGGACGATTTCGTGATAAATCTCAAAGTGATCACGGAATTGATCAGAAACACCCTCTGCAATACCACGAGAGCGCATTCTTTTTCTATTTGCACACACTAAGGGAATGATGTTTGCAGTCGCCTAAAAGTGGATTAGTCGAATATATGTATAATCCTGAAAAAAAACTTTTGATCTATTCCGAAATCTATTCCTCGCGTGAGTTCAAGCCTCCTCGTATTGGATCAATGCTCGAGTTTTTGAACCTAGAAGCCACTCAAACTACTAGAACAATGTCATTTCGTTGATTGATTGATTGATTAAACATTTATTGAGGCTATTGGGTATAACCCTATTCAGCCCTGATGAGATTCATACAGAAATGAGTTAATTCATACTGACATACTAATGATTATGACTAATGGAAAGAGTAACTGATGAGTGATTCATTTGATATACAGTATTTGTAGTACTACTTAAGATAAAGCATAAAAGAGTTACAATGTGAATGATACGAATTTAGAAGGGTCACGTTGATATTCGAAAAATTGATAATTCGCTCATCCTATCTTACCTACTGATAATAATCTGCTCAGGTTAATGAGAGTGCTTCACATGCTAGTGAGCTGAGTTACAAATACTCAGCCCGACATTCAGTCATCATTCAGTTAGTCCCCGAGAAAACATTCGTTTGGCAAAGGATTGAAAACAAAGCCATCTCTCCTTGCTCTTTCTTGCCATCTCAAAACGTCATCATATAGAAGCTTGTTACGAACCAAAGATTTGAAACTATTTGAAAATTTAACTCGAAAGACCACATCAGGGCAATTTGAGTTTATAAAGGCAGATGCTGTGATATGGAAAGAGTTTTTCATGGTATCTGTGCGGGGGGTTGCATATAGCAGGGGCGGTGGTGTGTGCCGAGTGGAGACTCGAATGTTTGGAGCGTCAATTCTTAGCTGGAAATGTTTCGCTAAGTAAGAGGGCTGCTTTGTTGATATGATACCAAAAGCAAGAGAAGCTGTCAAAGCTTTTCGACGATCTTGAACATCAAGCCAACCTAATGCAAGTCGGTATGGAGTCACTGGAGCAAGCCATGGAATCTGACCGTGAACAAAGCGAACACATTTATTCAGAATACGATGGAGTTTCAGATTTTGTGATTGTGAGACGTCGTTATAAACTGCACATGCATAATTAAAATATGGGAATATAAAGGCCTCAACAAGTTTTTGTTCCATTTTCCGTGACAATGCATGCTTATGAAAACGGAGCTTATAGAGAGCCCCATGCACACAACTTGATATCGAGTTAACATGTTTTTCCCAATTTAAGTTAGACTCAAGATGGACACCTAGATCACGAACGTGGTCCGTATGAGAAATAGTGACTCCATTCATCACCAGTGGTGGAAGTGATGAAAAATTTATGCGACCGGTATAATATGCACTAAAATTATAAATTTAGTTTTGTCAGGATTGAGTTTGATGAAGTTGTTCCCAGCCCATTGGTATACCCTGTTTGCATCTTCATTCAGTTTGCGCACACAGTCGTCTAGATCTGATACGTGGCACTGAGTATATATGCAAGTATCATCGGCGTAAATGCCATGTTTAGTATGTTTCAATACCTGGGGAAGATCATCGATGAAGATGGTGAAAAGTAAAGGGCCTCAAACACTCCCTTGTGGTACACCAGCAAAGGTTTGAATGGGTTCAGAGAGACATTCATTTTCATCCCTCACCGATTGACTTCGTCCAGACAAGTAGCTTGCAAACCATCGAATCACTGAGTCACAACAATTTAGCGATCGAAGCTTTCTCAAGATAAGTTTGTGCGAGACAGTATCGAATGCTTTCGAAAAATCAAAAAGAATCAAGGGCGTGACCATGTAACGGTCGAAGGCAATACGGGCGTCCTCAGTAAACCCAAGGAGCGCAGTTTGTGTCGAGTGTTGAGGCCGGAAACCAGATTGGAAGTCATGAAGTAGGCGTTGGGCTGTGAGATATGTCATCAATTGCTTGTGAATAATCCGCTCGAACAATTTGGATAGCTCAGATAGTATGGCGATGGGTCGAGTGTCTGATGGAGAAGAGGGTGGATGAGACTTCGATAATGGTAAGATGGATGCTATTTTCCAACAATCAGGAAAAACTCCCTCTTCAATAGATGTGTTGAAAAGTTCGATTAGGTGAGGGCGGAGGATTGGATAAGCTGCCTTTAATATGGAGGTGGATAATGAATCAGTGCCTGTACAGTTTTTAGTAGTTTTAGCGAGTGCTTCGTCAATGTTTTCGCCAGAAATGGGAGAAAATTCAAGTTGACTTGGAATACTATTCTTCAGAGGAATTTGTAGTATGTCATCAACTTCAGTAGGAAGAAGTGCAGGGGAACCACGTGAAATAGCAGCATAGTGAATATTCAGCACATGTGGCGAGAAATATTTTAGAGGAGATGGGGGTTTTGGTGTCGTGACCCCCATTGTACTCAGCTGTTCCCAAACATTCCGACTGTCTGTGGATCCTTCTAGTAGAGATGATAAATGTTTATTCTTAGCAGTGTCGATCTTATTACTCACTTCTGACCTGAGCTTATGATAGCACAAAACATCAGCTGGTCTATTCCACTTTCTTGCCCTCCTGTATGCAGCATCACGAGTACGCATGAGCGATCTGATATCATTAGGGATCCACGATTTCTGATTTGGTCGAATGGTAATGTTTCGCTTTGGCGCATGGAGATCAAGACTATCCAAAGTTGCGCTAGTGACGGCGCGCGCCATCATTGACACCGAGACTTGAGGAGTGGATGTCGTGGTTGCGAGGCATCCACCGACGTGAGCATATCTTCGGTTCAAATCATTGTGCAGTGCATCTATACACAAGTTTTTTAGACATCTGGTTGACAAAGTTTTTGGTTCTACACATAGTCACGGGATATTCAACTCAAGACTAATCAGATCATGACCAGCAGCAAAAGGTACATCCGTTTTTCTATATGAGCGGACATATTTCAGAGATGGGACAATAAACAAATCAAGCCAGGTATCTGCTCTGGAGCCATCTGAATAAAGAACATGATGAGTAGGTTCTGACGGAACTATTTCGAGACTGTAAGATTTCAAGAGGTCTCGGAACCAGTCAGAATCTGGATGCTTCTTGTGCATGTGGAAATTGAAGTCACCCGTTATAATGAAGTTTGAATAATTGTGGAGGAATCGATTGAGATCTTCGAAAAATTCTGTGGGGTATGAGGCACCTGGTCGACGGTAAACAACTGCAACGAGCATTCTTACTATCCCATACTCCACATTAACTATCATATATTCTGGGGTGTTGTCAAACTTCGGATCAGACGAAGCTAGAATTTTCGATTTGTAACAGTCACGTAAGTAAAGAGCAACACCCCCACCCTCCTTGCCAACCCTGTCGTGACGCAAGAGACAGAAACCAGAGAGTGCAAAGGTCGAACCAGGTTTCTCAGGCTTAAGGAAGGTTTCAGAAAGTGCTATAGCATCATACTGGCTATTTATACCGAGAAAAAACTCAAGATCATTGAAATGGGTATTCAGGCGATTTATATTACTGTGGCAAATTGTAAAGCATTTTCTAGAATTACGATTCTTCACCTGAGCAGGCAAATTTCATTTCATATGATGTTGAAGTTGATTTGGTAGAAATGGAGTTTGTTGAGACTTTTGCTGAGAATTGTGGATTTCGTTGATGAGATTGAACTGTGTTTGTTGGGACTGATGCTGAGAATTGTGTAATATTGTGGATGCATTCAGTTGTGACTGATGTTGTTGACTCGACTGAAAAGGCGGTTGTTGGAATTGTTGCTGAGTACTTTGTTGCAGATTACTAGTGTGGGTTAGCTGTGGCTGTTGTGAGAAAGGTGGAACTGATAGATTATACGTAGAGGGAGGTTGCTGTTGTATAGGTGGTTGAGGAGGAGGAAAAGCATTATTATACTGAGGGTGAGTTTCTCGTGGGGGGAGTTTGAGTAGGTCTGCTACTGAATGGACAGGTACTAAGTCTGCATTCCGATCAGGGCGCATGCACACTACAAGATTGCGCTCAGTAGGTCGCACATATCCGAGTTCTTTGGCTTTAGAATTCGCCGAGCGGAGGAGGTCATGGGTTGCACGGGGCCACAGTGGAGTAACAAAGACTTTCTGCCCACCACCATCTCTAAAAATAGTTTGAGCTGTCTTATCCCTCAAGAAATGAGCTCTAGCCATAATCTCATTGCGCACAATCGGGGAAATGAGTTTGACTACCAAAGATAGAAAATTAGATGTATTTGAATCTTGCGAACGAGAAACTATTGTCCGTGTCGGAGGAAAAGGCCAGAGCCTAATTGAGGAGATGAATTTTAGGTGCTCTTGACTATTCATAGCAGAGAAAACATTCTGCACAGCCAGAGAATGATTATTAGCATAACTTAATCCCTGATACACGGATCTCACACGTATCAGTCAAAATTTCATTTGAAGAGATGCGATTTAGAGTATTCCGAACTTCAGATGATTGATTTTTGGTTTCTTCATCAGCTTTAGAAGTAGAGGATTCAAGTTCGTCTAGTCGATTCGACAAATCACCAAGTTGAGTATCAATGGACGATTTGAAGGGTTGAAACTTGTTGGGATACGAGGGTTGCTAGGATACGGTATCAGAAGTCCCGGAGACCTAAACTCGGTTTAGGTTACGGAACGTACCTTGACATACCATGAATATGTAATCAACCTAGTTACATCGTTTTTCACCCTAAGCTAATGTGGGCACTCCAATGATTCTATTCCGGAGGCGAGTGAATAAGAACATCCAGCGTCAAATGTGCCATCTTGGGCTGGTTGCAAACGACTATCTACATGCACTCAGAAGTACATAAGACTAGGGAACTGCAAATTTGACTCATTACGAGAAAGCTTGAGCTTACCTCAGGAATAGATCAAAAGTTTCTTTTCGGGATTATACATGTATATTCAACTAATCTACTTTCAGGCGATTGCAAACATCATTCCCTTAGTGTGTGTGCAAATAGAAAAAGAATGCGCTATCGTGGTATTGCAGAGGGTGTTTCTGATCAATTCCGTGATCACTTTGAGATTTATCACGAAATTGTCCAAACTCTCCTGATAGCAACTCGGAAAATCAGCTTGTCATTTGTTTCGAACGCATGCTAGCCCTCTAAAACAACTTTCATCGTGATTAGCAGGTCAAAATACGTGAGAAATCATAGTCCGGGTGCGCTCAAAGCCCGCTGCAAGGTTGCACCATCAAAATCATGTATCTACAAAATCATCAAAAAACGCTAAAAATGCAGTTTTTTAGAAGCTCAGTATTTCGCGGTTTAAAAAAATTCCTGATGTCTAGGTGCAAAACTGTCTTCGGATTCGGTTTCTACGTCGGAAAATACACGAAAAAGTCATTGTTTGACCAATGCCCTACTTCTGACCCAATATTTTGTTGTCCAGTGTAATAAGTGTCCCTCCCGAAACGAACAATTTAGCGCTATTTTTACGGTCCTGCTACTAAAGTTATTATTATGGTGGCCAAACCCATCCTCAGCCCAATTTTCGAAAAACGGTTTTCGACGTAAAATTTGACGAGGAATCCGATGAAAATGTCAAATTCGAGATAAAATAGGGCCTAAGACTTGAAAATTGGGTTTTTCTGAAAAAACCACTTTTTTGAGATTATGTTCATCTTTGACGGATCTGAGAGTACTTTTTTCGTAAAATTCAGCTCATTCCAAGTCGAAATATGTGTCTTGAATAATTTTTTTATTGGGTTCCATACTGGTGAGAAATCAATCAAAAAGTTGAAAAATCGAATTTTTCACGAATTTTGAAAACGAAAATAGGGCGCCAAACTCGCGCGGATGACTTTCGGGACCTAAGAACTGTGCTTTCCATCTTCTTTTATCGTATACAACATGTAACCAAAGTTACAGAAAAATCCCTGACCTCCCGACACGAAACCTGGCGATATTAAAAAGAATGACTCATACCTATCAAATAAACCTGTATCTCGAAACCCCATCTCATAACGGAGTCTAGAATTCATAGTATAAATGTACACCCAAGTAAGCTAATGTCCATTCACAAACAGGGTTTTTAACGAAGTGGAACAAAACGCGATTACTAATTTTGCTTTGTTCATTCCAGCAAAAACAGAACAGAACAAGAATATTTTTAATCATGTTGAAGAAAAACAAAACTAAACAAGAACCGAATCCGTCTTCCTTTCGATGAACGAAACTGAACAAAATTATTGTAATTTAGTTTCGTTGAATATTGTTTCTCAGAATTCATGTTTCGTTTAGTTTCGTTCATTCACGGGATAAACAAAACTCAATGATTTTGTTTAGTTTCGTGAATAAACGGAATCTCCTCCCCCCCCCCACTTCACTTTTTCCAAAAGTATAACTTGGCGAGTATGGCCATCCTTTCCCCCTATCACTTCATCTGGGATCAAAAATTGAATTTCAACCCTTGAGGGTCATGAAATCAGGGGAAACATGTCGAGTAACTATTTAGCAAAATTTAGTCAAATTTAAACATGAAACAAATGGTGAGAGAATGAAAAATATTGATTTCAACTCTTGAGAGCCGTGAGATCAAGAAAAGTATGTCGAGTGATTGTTTTGCAAAATCTGAATGTGAAGCGCATGGAAAAGGATTGATTACATTACGATTTGACTTTCTCGGTAATTTTGACTCAACTTGAGTTACTCACCATCTCTACTGAATTTTAAACTAAAGCGATCAATGCTAGATTGAATTTTCTGGTTTCCTTTTCTTCTTAATGGTCTGAATGAATCATCATTTTCATTACATTTCATAGACGAAGGAGATGGTGAGAAACTCAAGTTGAGTCAAAATTACCGAGAAAGTCAAATCGTAATGTAATCAAGCCTTTTCCATGCGCTTCACATTCAGATTTTGCAAAACAATTACTCGACATACTTTTCTTGATCTCACGGCTCTCAAGAGTTGAAATTGATATTTTTCATTCTCTCACCGTTTGTTTCATGTTTAAATTTTACTAAATTTTGCTAAATAGTTACTCGACATGTTTCCCCTGATTTCATGACCCTCAAGAGTTGAAATTCAATTTTTGATCCCAGATGAAGTGATAGGGGGAAAGGATGGCCATACTCGCCAAGTTATACTTTTGGAAAAAGTGAAGTGGGGGGGGGGGAGGAGATTTCAACACTCGGCTATGGTAATGACTGAATATTCTCAGATTGAAAAACATGCTGTAAATAGTAGCATGTGGGGAAACACAAAAAACTTCTATGTATCTCATCCATAAAAATCATTCTTCTAATTAACACTAGTGTACTTAATTCCAAGATGAGTATTTTTTTATCATGAGCAAAAAAAAATCGGGAGAAGTAAAACCTTGTATTTATGATAGCAGGACTTGGAATGAGTTCATGAAATTGACTTGGGTTGATGCAAAGACTCCTAATCTACTTGTGATGGTGCTTGCAAGAGAATATTTTGGATCCGAAGAACTTCTAGATTGTGGAAATACCCCACATGAGTTGGTTCGGCCACTCTTCAGTAAGAGAGGATGCTTACTATAAAAGTGAATAACTAATAACTAATTGATAAATGAAATATAGAATCATGAAACTTATACATCCGTTGTCCAACATTTCCCAAGGACCAAAATCTGAAACAAATTCCATGTAGCACATTGGTAATTCGTAACACATCAAGAAGTTGGAGCAATCCGTGCGAACTCATTCTGAGGGAAATGAAGGTTCAATAGCATTATGTGATGTTCTTAGATTTCTGATGAAATGATCTTCAAGATACTTTCAGATAGATGAATGGATCCAGTTTGTTTGGTGATTGACTCCTCAACTAATCATTTCTTCAATTTGAACTTACCACTTCCCACCAAGAGCGTAAATGTGCCTTTCTTTCTCCGTAATACTCTTGATGAAACAGGTGAACCCTGTACAACTTTCTAATCCTATTCAGAATTCAACGCCAAGAAAGTCATATCCATATACCATATGTGATATGAGTAAGAGTTTAGCTGAGACCTTGGATTAGAGTATAACGCAATAGACATATGATATTCAAAAGTAACCAGAGCAGTACGAAATATCAGTGCTTATATATCACAACAACTGTTCTTCGACAGTCGTCAATTGACTGACCTGTCTCACAACATCTAGATGTGAGAGACGTACCCTCTTAATGTGTTGGACATTGACAGGTTTATATTGAGACACGAAAAGCACTTTGAAGGATATTCTATTGGTTGCACACATCATTTCAACTAGAGTGGTTAATCAACTTTTCTTTGAGATGCACAATTTACAGCTCCAGAGTTGGGTCTGTCTGAAGTATTCTGAAAGTCAGTACACTGCTGAAATGTAGATTGATACTGGCACTCATTTTTTCTCACGATCAAATCCGAAATTCTCCAAATATTCTTAAATATCAACTCTTGACACTGCACAACAGCGAGAATGACACACATTCTGGCCTACTATTCTTAATATCACTCCAGACAACAAAACCCACAACAATAGTTGTCTCTTATTCCTGCAACAATGAGAGCTGATTTCTACAAGCTCGCTGCAGGCGGTGCTGCGATTGGCATCAATTGGCATTCAATCTATGCTGTTATCTTTACATGATATAATCAAAATAGTCATCAAAAACGTTACAACATGTTATACTACCGGAGCAGAATAACGCCGTCTGCTACACATGCGGCTGCATCAAAACATCACCCGTGTGTTCTCGCGGTCGATCGACCCGCGTGGTCCGGTGGTCGACCCTAACAATCGATTGTGTTCGACTTCGAGTGTCTTGACGCGGCTGAAATCTTGACGCGAAAAAATTTGGAAGGGTCGAAATTAGTGAGCAAGATATTTTGGCACTAAACGCTTTCAGCGGCGAAATGACTTACCAATATCCTTGTTGAGGACCGAAATAATGGGTTCAGAGGGATTGAGACCCTCCTGAACCCAGAAAAGCATGAAATAAGTAAGTTCGAAAAAATGTGTGAGGTTAAAACGGCCCTACTCAGCGTGTATAAGGCACGGCGGCCTTGCGCGCGCTCTCTCTCTCTCTTTCTCACATGTTCCTCTCTTTCATATACTCGCCAGCAAGGTGCTACCGTGCCTTTTGATTCAACAAAACTATTGTCTGATAAATATGTTTTGTTTCATCTCTTGAAAACTAAATATAAATAGAATCATTCATAATTATTTTGCGATAAACGAAACCAAACAAAACTCTGTATGATTATTCCGAGGGTGAACGAAACTAAACGTAAACAAAATGTCATGAAACGAAACGGAATATAGTACATTTCAATACAAGGGCGTAAAACGTTTTATTCGCGTTCGAGCGATGGGTTTCCGGCCCGAGCCGCAGGCGAGGGTCGGAATCATCACGAGGATGCAAATAATAGGTTTTATGCCCGTGTATCTAACTATACTTTTCGATAAACTGTGAGTAAAAGTCGACAAACTGTGCGCAAAGTGCACTTTTACGCACAGTGTATCGAAAAAAATGTTCTTGCTCAGTTCAGTTCATCGAGAAGTATGCCCCGACGAGTGTATAGCCCTCCTTAGATGTATTGCGATACCATTCGAGTGAATTCCCGTCAGGATGTTGAATTTGGCCTTCGATGAAACCCGTGTCTCATATCATCATACAATACAAATGTATGGCTATCATGTGGATCTTGCAACTCACTGAGAATAAACTATTGTCGTCTGAACGATATGACTGTATTGTTACGCAGTATTGCTGTATGACCAATACTAGATAGTCAGTCCAGCGAAATAATTTGGTTATTGCACGAATGTCGCATGAATAACATCAAATCTCTTGTTATAGTACTGTAACCCGGGGTGAATGTGTCCACCGCGGTGAATGTGTCTACTTTCCCCAAAAAGAATGTCAGCATCATATCTTCGCTTCTGTAGCACTTACAGAAACCTGCTGGGGGTCATTCTGAAGCCGGAAATCTCTACTTCCCAAATGAATAACTTCAATTCCATGAAAATGGACTCTAGAGTACTTTCTCTGCTGTTTGATGAAGTTTGAAAATAAATGTCCCCAAAAGATTAACTTGTTGAAAGTATCTCCTAGAGCGAGTTTTTCCAGAAACTTTGAACAAGCCAATAATATTTGTTTGTTATAATGTTCGTAGTTGTGTCCGTTGCGCACATTTTGCTGACCCTTAGCCACAGTGTATCAAGGAGTATGGTTTGATACACGGATGAAGCCTATTTCCCGCATCCTCGTGTTGATTCCGACTTTTGTGTATGGCTCAGACCGGAAAACCATCACGCTGAAAAGAGATTGAGCTCTGACAGCAAAACAGGATTTGCTGTAAGGATCCTCGCTCATCCAACAATATTTTTATCTGGTCTTGCTGTTCCTGCTATCAAATCAAGCACAGTTTTCCTCGATAAATCAGCCAACAGATTCTTCTAGAAGGCGTTCTGCGAATCTAGAAACATTTTTGAGTTCAGCTAGCAAATTATTTCGCAAAAACAGCTACGCCTTCCGCGCTGCATCAAATTTTGGTGTCGCAGCGACGTTAAATGGGTAGAACAACACGAGTTGTAAGCTACGCGAGCTTCACGTTTAGCTGATGTGGTTAATTTGCAACCGGATACAGTCCCTCCCATAAATAATGAAACACGTAGGGTTTCACTCAAACAGTGATATCACGAATTCGATTGGTTGTACGGAAATTCTGAGAGAGAGGTTTTGAAGAGCACGAAAAAATCTAACAATTCATGGGTTTTGATAATTCTTCACGTGTTTTTTAAGTGCCCGTACACGCGGTTGAAAATCAGAAAAAATTCTCTTTCAATCAATCACCTACAATTGTGACGGGAGTGGTCCAATCACAAATATACTCACGGGATCTTGTGGATCGTTCGAAAATCTAGGAATTCGGTCCTATTTGAAATTTTCGTACAACCCTTCCCGTCTGACTTACGAGCTCCGAAAGAAAACTTCGTGATAACATAGGGTGCTTATGGAGATACCGAGCCTGGCACCTGTTCAGTTTTCTCTCGCTCTATTCAGGGACGAAATTGGATTAGAAAAATATCATGGCACATGATTTCGACGTGAAATGATATCATCTCTTGAAATATTCCATCAGATTTTGTCTCAAATGTGACCTATGGGAGTAAAACACGAAATTTATCAATTTTCACATCAAATTTCGAGGAATCATTGCTAGCTCAAATCTCAGACGAAATCTGATAATATATTCAGGAATATCAGATCATTCTACGTCAAAATCATGTGGCGTGATATTTCTCGGTGCACTAGAATAGAGCAAGAACAAGTGAGACAGTTGCATGCCTCGACATTCCGTTAAGGTGGCTCGAGCACTTTTCAATAAAACTTTTGTTCTGGACGAAAGTGGGCCCAAATTATAGCTAAAATTATCAACATTGCAGAACCGTTGAGAAAACATGGGATCAACCACCAAAATCGTGAGCAAATTGACTTCAAAAATTGTTTCTGACTACACGTAACCTTATGGGCCAGACGCGTTAAGATGAGCTTGCGTGCTAACTATTCATATGATTTCTGTTCTGACCGAAGGAAACGGTTTTCTTATCCATTCCCTATAAATTGATACCAGGAAAACCATGGGTCAACCATTAAAATTTTGAGAAAATGAGGGTGAAAGTAAAAAAGCTAGCGTTGCAGCCATCGCTTGCGTTGTGGGTATAGCACCAATGACGCGGTGGAAGGGGGAAGGGCGCGCGGGGCCCCGCGCATGGTACGCTCCTACGCGCTCGAGCCTCCTTAAAGAGCCTATGTAATACAAATTTTTCTATTCAGGCTCGTTGAACGGACACAAAAGGTCGTACAGAGGACTTTGAAGGAAGAAAACTCAGGTTTTGAGACGATCTAAAACGTAACGTTTGAATTCTTGTGTTCGGATCACTCCCGTTCAAGTTGTTCCCGTTAAATCAATGATGAAAATTGAAAAAAATTTCGTTTCGATCAATCACCTGCAATTACGACAGGGATGGATCGATCGGGAAAATTCTTGTGGCACTTCGTAGGTTTCTTCACGGACTACAAAGTCCTTTTCCTAAAAGTTTTCTACGACTTTTCCTCGTCCAAAATGTGTCCATTCCACGGCTTATATGTGATGCATGCAATTCCATCTAGTTGATGAGTGGTCGATCTATGTACCCTCAAGGCACCTCTAATGCGAGGTTGCAACTTGAAGGCTTTGGGTGAAAATGAAGCTCAACTTCAAGTCGCAACCTCGCATTAGAGGTGCCTTGAAGGTACATAGGTCGATTTCAATATTGATCTATGTTTGTGACGGTGAAAAACCGTCACAGCCGTTTTGTGGGGTATAGAGATCTCTCTCGTCGCGTCTCGAGCCAGCAGCCTCTGAACGCGTATTTATACCGAAAATACGTCTCTTTTTGAGGTACTGCTGCTCGAGACGACGATGACTTTGCCGAGAGACGATGGATGCCGGGCAGGCATGCCTGGGGGCAGGCCACCCGTCTTGCACATGAGTTAGACGCAACCACCAGTGCATAGGAGGCTGGTGGTCATCTCAACGACAAGAACACCAGCTGATGAAGCCCAGGGCGGGCTGCTCGGGCCATATGAAGCTGTTCTGCCCTTTTGGGGCCCATCACTACGTGCACATACCCCGCGGCACCACAGGAGGGGCCCGTGCCACGAAGAGTACTTGCCGAGGCCCTTGCTCCCGAGTGAGCAAGGGCGGGCGCGATTCGCGTATGGGATTTTTGCACTTAGGCACAAAAATGCCGTATCTGGGATGGGAAGTGGCAACAGCCGGTGCCCACAAGCACCGTGCTGCATCCACATCACACCCCAACAGCCGTGCACCAGATGATAAGTGCACTTATCGCGATTGTGCACTTCACACCAGCATGCCCCGTGAAACCACCAACCCGGGTGTGCCAGGGCAGTGCCGAGGAGATGATGACGACGGGACGATGCAGGAGCCTCGCTGACGATGCCGTGCACCTGGGGAAGTCACCACCAGGCTATTTTCCATCCAGGCAGCTGCCCCATATGCAAATAGCCCATTATTGTAGTATAATCAGCTGACGGAAGGTTATGGTTGCATGCAACACTTGTTGCATGTACACTAGATGATCCCGCTCGCTGCCGACACCCACACGATCGCGCACACACCCAGGGGTGTTTCCCACACCCGGACAAGCACACGCGACGACAACTAGACACCCGGGTGATCTCGAGAACAACGACGACGATGATGACGATGTGCCCGCGGGCTCGCGCAGACGACACACTGCCGTGCTGCTGCTGCCGGCGCGAGGGCGCTGCCGACGAGTATACCTACCTCAGGGTAGGTTATACCACACTCTGCCGACCCGGGACCCTGATGATACCCGGACATCGACTGCTGGGTGGTAAATTCAGCATGCAGACGCCACACGCAGGCCATTATGCGTGTGTGAGTGTATATGAGAGATTGCCTAGGCAGTGTACGAGGGGATATCTGCATGCCGTGAGCATGCCATATTATATATATGTATAGCGCTGCCGTGATGAGTACACATATAGGTATGGCATTTCCGCGACGAGCATATATAGGTATACATATACTCGTTTACCGGATTGTATGCAGTGAAAGTACGAGGAGTGGAGGCAATAACAAGTTGCGCAGAGCCTCCACGTTTACGTATGCTTGCTGTGAGTGCGAGTGAGGTAGAATATGCAACTGGTGGAGGCGAGAAAACAGTGCCGTACCCACAATCACGTAGATTTCTGCCGTGGATTTTGTATCTTGCTGCCGATTTGCTGCCTTGCGCTCGCACGCATATTTCATAATTCGCCGCGCCACGGCCACCAGAGGGCGATGTTGGCTTTTCGCAGGTTTAAGAGCCAATCAAAATTGTTGCTGCCGACCAATCAGAGAGCTTCATTTATTGAAGAAGAAGAAGAGCTTTCGCCGGCAGGAAGCCGGCCATTGTGACACTTGTTGGATAGTCTTTGATATAGACGCACGTGCTTGTGCGAGCGGCCGTAAGCCGTGGCACTGGCCACGCGACCAGGGTCTCCTTGCCCGGAGGGCAGAGACCTGAAAGTTACTATTGCCCGGGATAATTTTGGAAGGCCAATTTTGGAAATCTTTAAGGATGCCGAACATGAACGGTGAGTGATTTCGATCTTTTTAATGAATGAGTGAATTCCCTCACGTGCGTCTCGAAAGCCTCGTGCGCGCGTATGCCATCGTCGGGCTTTACCAGACCGAACTTCTGCAGAGGCTGACGGTGCTGGAGTGCACCCTGACAATTTGCCGAGACTCCAGCACACCCCAGCAGTCGCGGGCGTGTCGTGATCACCCGAATTAGGGGTGTGAAATTCGTGCGTGGGCAGATAGCCGTTTTTGCCTCGCATCGTGAGCGCGGCGTGGAAATTGCCGCGGAGCAGCCATTTTGAGAGTGCTTCGGAGCAGCGTGCTTTTTCCCATCTTTGAGTCGAATTATTGCCGAGATAGTGTGCCAGACAGTGTAGTGTTTCTCTCCCTTGTAATTCACAGGAATAGTTGAAAGACAATTGTTGAATATCTATCGATTATTGATACATTGTCAGTTTAAGATGGTCGAGTCGTTACGATATGTATAATTTCATGTATCGCCGCGAAAGAGGACCGTTGTAGAATATATGCTGAGGTTGTTTCATTATAAATTTCGATTTGATTATTTAGTATTTGCGTTCCCTCCCCGTTTCTTGTCCCTTTAGGTGAAATTACGGTAGGTGAACGAGAGTTGCAGAGAGCAGAGTTCCTGAGATTTCGAAGTCGTGTCTCCATAGCGTGAGAGAATTTGCGTCTAGGGTATAAGTCCGTCTAAAAATAAATGAGTGTGATAGGTCATTTCATTTGCCACGTCACATGTTCAAAAATCAGCACATCCGCTGATTAAATAAGCTTGCAATGGCCAATTTATATATTACATGATTTGAAACTCCCGCGAGCGATAAAGTCACGATCAATCATATCGATCAAGTAAGAAAATATTTCTGATTGTCGCCGGTTGTCGGCTCATCAACGACCGAGATGGAAACGTTAGTCAAAAGTGCCTGCGAAAGTCTCGGATTCGTATCAGGCAAGCGGGAAGTGGCCCAAAATTACAGATGAGTGACCACGGACGACCTACTCGCTATAAAAGGTCTTACTTCATGTTTTCGAGGGTGCTGGATAAGAATATGAACTTTGTTTTCCTCTAAAATTGGGTGAACCATGTCAAAATCGACTTTTCAGGTGGAAATGAGAAATTTGAGATTCTTTCGTGTTCATCTCGCTTGATCTCCGAGCTGGATGAATATATCTCCTTGAAATTTTGGATGCACCATTTTGAACTCATTCGAAAGGCATTAAATTTAGTCCGGACTCTTCGAAGCATTTCCCGCCTCCTTGAGAAACTTTAGGGAAATTTTTCCCCGGAATCGTCATATTCATCTTCAAAAGCAGAAGTTGAGGGAGAAATTTTCCAGAATCGCATTCTCTCGTATACAATTTCAAAGCTGATGACCCGTAGAAGTTTTTCACATAGTTTCCAGATCGTAAATTTTTAAGGAGTGAAAACTGACACGCCTTTTGATACGAAGGCTCCGCCGAACGAGACTAGCGTGGTCCTAGTGCGATGACTTTTGAGCGTGCTACGCGTATTTTACGATATGTCTTTTGATGTTTTCTGATGTTTTCCAACCCGCTGAATCGATTCCGCTAGGTATTTCGTTCGGAAAACGTAGCGTTTGATTGTTAATAACAATTTTCATTGCGAAATCACAGTTTTTTACGAATATTCCGATAAATTTTCTCTTTCATGGAAAACCACAAGACACCAAAGTTGTAGATCTTAAAATTCCCTACAAAAGAAATCCGTACAAGTTTCCCGGAAAATCCAAGTCCGAGACGAGGAAAACGTGGCAACTCTCTTGCACGTATAAAACGCCGGCTTCCAGGCGGCTTATACAGCGCTTATCATGGATGTACTGCGGCCATTCTGACAATTAATGACAAAACTAAGCGGAGCATCTTGAAAGGTAAACGATAGCGTACGAAATGATCGCTTTGGAATATCTGATATTGGATCTCCATGAACTGACTGTAGCAATGTCCTTATATAGCGTAGCGTATAGCAACAAGCATTACTCATTCTCTTGATCAAGTTCAAAATGGTCCGGGTTTTTCGCGATTAAAACGTGAGCATTTTCAAGTGCATTTGTGTCCTCAAAATGATTTTGATCATTTAGCCATAGAATGAGATTCGTTTCAGTGCCTACTAATCCAATTGCGCTGTATTAGCCGACCCGTATCAGCCCCTATCATGTGCGAGCATAAGCGTTGCCACGTTTTTCTTGGCTCGGACTTGGATTCTCTGGATACTTGTGAGGACTTTTTTGTAGAGAATTTCAAGATCTACAACTTTGGTCTCTTATATTTTTCCGTGAAAGTGAATATTTTTCGGAATAATCGCCAAAAACTGTAATTTTGCAATTGAAGCTGTTATGATATCAAACGCTGCGTTTTTCGAACCAAATACCTAGCGGAATTAATTCAGCGGGTTGAAAAACTTCAGAAAACATCAAGACATATCGTTAAATACGCGTAGCAAGCTCAAAAGTTATCACACTAGGCCCACACTAGTCTCGTTCGGCGAAGCCTTCGTATCAAAAGTCGTGTCAGTTTTCCCTCGTTGAATTTCCCGATCTGAAAACTATGTGAAAGACTTCTTCGGGTCATCAACTCCGAAATCGTATAGGAGAGAATGCGATTCTGAAAAATTTCTCACTCAACTTTTGCTTCTCAAGATGAATATGACGATTCCGGGGAAGAATTTTCCAAAAATTTCCCAAGGAGGCGGGAAATGCTTTGAAGACTCCGGACTAGTTTCAATGCCTTTTGAATAAGTTCAAAATGGTACATCCAAAATTTCAAGGAGATAGATTCATCCACCTCGGAGATCAAGCGAGATAAACACGAAAATTTTAAGAATCTCAAATTTCTCATTTTCACCTAAAAAGTCGTTTTTGACATGGTTCCCCCAATTTCAGAGAAGAACAAAGTTCATATTCGTATTCAGCACCCTTGAAAACATGAAGTAAGACCTTTTCTAGCGAGTAGGTCGTCCGTGGTCGCTACTTCGTTACCGGAGCGACTTTTCGGCCACTTCCCACTTGCCTATATACAGTACCGTGCAAAAATTCCTGAACAGGGGTTTGAAATCCTCTCTTGCAAAAACGTCGATTACTCGAGCCCAGATTAACGTAGAGGAATTTTGAAAAAAGCATCTTAAAGATGAGAAAAAAAGCTAACTGTTTATGGTCTTCGATTTTTCTTTTAGCCCTTTTCGGTAGCTCAAATAGCTGATGTAATTTCAAGGATTTCGAGAAAAAAAACCGTTTCTACTCTATCGGCTGTAATTTGGACGCGGATAAAGATAGAACAATTTTGCAAAAAGCATCCTGAAGAGCGGAAAAAATGCCATGTGCAATGATTCTTCAATCATGTTTTACGTCGTATGAATACGAGTGTGAGAGCTCTTAAAGTAGCCAAAACCGTAGTTCTTTGCCAATTTTTGCTGTTTCCACACGTGTTTCATTGAAAATCCGAGAATCTGGCTACTTTGAGAGCTCTCACACTCTTATTCACACGACGTAAAAAATAATCGAAAAATCATTGCAAATCGCATTTTTTCCGCTCTTCAAGATGCTCTTTGCAAAATTGTTCTATCTTTATCCGCGTCCAAATTACAGCCGATCGAGTAAAAACGGTTTTTTCTCGAAATCCTTGAAATTACATCAGCTATTTGAGGTACCAAAAAGGGGTGAAAGAAAAATCGAAGACCATAAAAAGGTAGCATTTTTTCTCATCTTCAAGATGCTTTTTTCAAAATTCCTCTACGTTAATCTGGGCTCGAGTAATCGACGTTTTTGCAAGAGAGGATTTCAAACCCCCGTTCAGGAATTTTTGCACGGTACTGTATGAGGAAATCTCAGAAACTTTTGACTTTCGCTGTCACTCCTCAATCATTGGGGCTGTACGACGTCTCATGAGGCCTAACCAGTCAAATTCTCTTCATTCAGATGTCCTGAAAGTGGACACCAAATTTGGGATCGATTGGTGGATGCGGATAGATACTAGAGAAGGTCATGTGTGAGAAAACACCCGAAAATCGAGGAATTGACGTGTCGATGACTGACTCTCAAAATTTGTTGAGCTCTCACGGTTCTAGCGTACCACAGCGGGGTCTGTAACTTCGCAGGGATGTTTTTGATGATCCAAAGTTGTGATTTTTTTCCTAGTGGGACATGTACATAGATGTACTGAGCCGTGACAGGCATTGGACGGTCTGTCACTCCGTTTCGATAAGAAATCATTATTCCTGTTCTCGAGCTCACACACTTCTTAGCGCATCCTAGAGGAACTTTGCGATGAACTCAATGTCTCACCCACGCAAAAACAAAAAAATCGACCTCTTGCACATCTATGTACGTCAATGGGGAAATCAAGGAATTGCGTTCAACTGGAATGAAATTAGTGTTACTCGCGGTATATTTACGCAGTTGTCGGCGGTGTACACTTGCTGTAATTAACGAACGGACTCCTAAATACCGAGAAATAGTAGGTAATGGTATCAGAAAACCATATCCACTTCGCTACGCTCAGACTCTGGCGCGTTTGAGAGTGCGATCTGTTTGAATGGGGACAATTGACAATCTTATATGGACGAAATCGTCTCGGAATGTTCTATCAAATCTTTCGAAGGGTTCAGGGACATCCCAGATTGGTATGAAAATGACAAGGATCGTATTCGATATTTGTATTTGTCACTCTCCACGAAGAAAAATTTTTCCCGAGACACTTCAATATTTAGTGTATTTTTGCCACCTTCAGTAGATCACAAGCCTCCATCATTACTATTGTACAATTCTTATCACGCATTCTGAAGGTTAAGACTCTTCCATTTCCATTGAAGTATTCGAAGAAACCCTCCCATGCTCACCCAAACAATGAAAATTCAGAAACGAATTTTCCAAAAAGTACTCGCTGAGGACTTTGTTCTGTGAGTCGTTTAGCGATTCTCTTCAGATCACCCACATGGAAGATTATGTTTTCGGACCCCTCAAAGAAGGGGTTCGGAAAAATTGCAGACATGTACACAGCTTTTTTGTATAATTTCACTTTTAGAGGTCAAAAGTCAAAAGTTTCTGAGATTTCCTCATATAAGGACGATTAAAATCTCGATTACCAAGCCACTTAGACTAGGTGTCGTCGGGGATTAACCTGACCAGATCCCTTCAGTCCCCCTGAAGAGCCAGATCTACCAAGGAAAGGCGAAACGCCCAACATCGAGCGTAGAATCAAATTTTTCGAGTATTTCATCTTATTCATTCATTTCCATCCAAAGCCTTCAAGTTGCAACCTCGCATTAGAGGTGCCTTGAAGGTACATAGATCGATTTGAATATCGATCTATGTTCAAGAATCAGCACATCCGCTGATGGAATTAGCTTGCAATGGCCAATGCATGTGAGTCATTCTTTTTATTATCACCAGGTTTTTGGTCGATGGTCAGGGATTTTTCTGTAACTTTAGGTACATGTTATACATGATGGAAGAAGATGAGAAGCATAGTTTATAGGTCCCAAAATTGATCCGTGCGGGCTTGACGCGCTATTTTTGTTTTTAAAATTTGCAAAAAAATCGACTTCTTCATTTTTTGATTGATTTTTCACAGATGTCAGCCCCATTAAAGAATCTCTTTCAAACACATATTTCGACGTAAAAAAAGCTGAATTTTACGGAAAAAATACTTTAAAATCTAAAAAGGGTCAACATAACCTCAAAAAAGTAGTTTTTCTGCATGAAAACGTTTTTTTGGCCCTTCAGTCAGATTTTATCTCAAATTCGATATTTTTATCGGATTTCTCGTTGAATTTTACGTCGAAAACCATTCTTAAAGAGTTGGGACTCAGATGGAATTGGCCGCTATGATTGCAACCTTAGAAACAGGGTCATAAAAATAGTGCTGAATTACGTGGTTTTGGAGGGAGACTTATTCCACTGGACAACGAAACTGTGGGTTAGGGATAGTGCATTGACCGGACAATGACTTTTTTGTGTATCTTTTGACGTAGAAACCGAATCCGAAACCAGTTTTGCACCTAGTCATCAGGAATTTTTTCAAATCGCGAAATAGTGAGCTTCTACAAAACTGCGTTTTCAGCGTTTCTTGCAGATTTTGTAGATATATGATTCAGATTGTGCAACATTGCAGCGGACTTTGAGCGTACTCGAATTATGATTTCTCACGTAGTTTGGCCTGCTGAACATGATGACAGTACTCTAAGAAAGCTAGGATGCGTTTGAGACCAGTCGTAAGATGATTCTTCGAGTTGCTATCAGCAAAATTTGCCTGATTTTGCAATAAATCTCCAAACGCTCACGAATTCGATCAGAAACATCTTTTCACAAATCATGATGGCGTCTTTCCTTTGTATTCATGTATACAACGAGGGAAAGTCATTTTCAATAGCCCAAGAACGGATGGGACTAGTATGCATGTACTATTCTGAAAGACGCGTTCTGAGCATTATCTGGAAAAGGCTCAAGCCTCCTTGTGATGAGTCAAATCGTGAGTTCTCTTCCCTACGTCCCTCGGAAACTGTTGTCTGCGTAGTTCTGTTCTGTTACCATGACACGATATCTGGAATTTCGGACATCTATACTTTGGTAATATCAAGTGAACCTCGATATATCATTAAGATCCTGTCAATCATGTTTACATTGTATTCCATCCCAAGTTTATGTGGGCACTTCAATAGTTCCATTTGGCAAGCAACTGGATCTAAGCATCCGGAGTTAGATACACCATTTAGATGTGATTGAAAGGGGATCATTTGGATAATCTCAAAGGTACATACGTTAGACAAGAGAACTCGAAATTTGACTCACCATGAGGAGGCATGAGCTCACCTTAAAAAAAAATGCTTCAACCTTTTTTGTTGTGAAATCTGTACGATGGCCTAGTCTATGTTTGGGATATTGCAAATATTTCTTCCTCGTTGTATACATGAAAACGAAGAAAATACGCCGTCGTGAGTTGTGAAAGTATGTTCCTTGTCAAGTTCGTGAGCGTTTGGAGATTTATTGCAAAATCAGGCAAATTTTGCTGATAGCAACTCGAAGAATCATCTTACGACTGGTCTCAAACGCATCCTAGCTTTCTCAGAGTACTGTCATCGTGTTCAACAGGCCAAAATACGTGAGAAATCATGATTCGAGTACGCTCAAAGCCCGCTGCAACGTTGCACCATCTAAATCATATATCTACAAAATCTGCAAACAACGCTAAGAACGCAGTTTTGTAGAAGCTCACTATTTCGCGATTTGAAAAAATTCCTGATGGCTAGGTGCAAAACTAGTTTCGGATTCGGTTTCTACGTGAAAAAATACACAAAGAAGTCATTTTCCGGTCAATGCACTATCCCTAACCCACAGTTTCGTTGTCCAGTGGAATAAGTCTCCCTCCAAAACCACGTAATTCAGCACTATTCTTATGACCCTGTTTCTAAGGTTGCAATCATAGCGGCCAATCCCATCCGAATCCCAACTCTTTAAGAATGGTTTCCGACGTGAAATTTGACGAGGAATCCGATAAAAAGATTGATATCGAGATAAAATCTGACTGAAGGGCCAAAAATCCTTTTTATGCAGAAAAACTATTTTTTTGAGGTTATATTGACCTTTTCCAGATTTGAAATTATTTTTTCCGTGGAATTCAGCTTTTTTACGTCGAAATATGTGTTTGGAAGAAATTTTTCTTACATCCGTAAAAAATCAATCAAGAAATGAAAAAGTCGATTTTTTTGCAAATTTTAAAAATTAAAATAGCGCGTCAAGTTCGCACGGATCAATTTTGGGACCTATAAACTATGCTCTGCATCTTCTTTCATCATGTATAACATGTACCTAAGGTTACAGAAAAATCCCTGACCATCGACCAAAAACCTGGTGATAATAAAAAGAATGACTCATATATTACATGATTATAACTTCTTGAGAACATCGCGATCAAGATTTTCCCAACAGTTTTGAAGTGTCTCCCAGAGGTTGGACTTGCTCATCTTCGTTTTCTGTGACTCTTTCCTACCTCTCCGATCAAGTTCATCCCACAATAGCTCTATAGGATCCAAATCTGGTGACTGAGGGGCCCAGATCATGCGATGACATGCTCCAGTCTCGTCTTTCTTTGTTGAATGATCTCTGCACAGATAAGACGCGTGCTTGGGATCATTATCCTCTTGAAAATGAAACCCTTCGCCAATCAAGCGGAGCCCCGTTGGGAGAGCATTCCTTTGAAGTATTTTGTGATCGTACTTTTTATCCATAATACCCTCAATTCTCACCAAATCCCCAATTTTTCCATCTGCGAAGCAGCCCCACCGTGACGCTTCCGCCACCGTGCTCAACAGTTGGCACGACACATCCATTCCTGAATCTTCCACCTCGGCTCCTCCGGACGTATACCCGACGTTTTGTTCCGAAAAGCTCGAACTTTGACTCGTCGGTCCATAAAACTTTCTTCCAATCGTGGAATATCCAATGACGATGATTTTTAGCCCATTTCAATCTTTTTTTCTGTTAGGAGGTCGGAGTAGTGGTTTTTTGGCAGCAACACATCCGTTCAGTCCAGCATCTTTCAAACGTCGTGCAGCATTAGTACCACTTATCAGATTGGGACTGCATTGGTTGAAACTACCCGTCACCTCTGGTAACCAGGGAGACAATATATTTGTCATCTCGCCGAGATGTCTTCCTCTTTCGGCCACTTCTCTTGCGATCATTATTGTAACCTCTCTGTCTGTGCCTCGTGATAGCCCCATGAACAGCACCGATCGATACACCAACTTCTTTCGCTATTTCACGTATTTCCGAACCTTTCTCACGTAGAATCACAATTTGAGCGCGCATTTGCTCTTTTGGCGTGTCACGTTTAGGTTCAAGTTTTTCTACACTTATCAAATGCGAATTGGATTGATTCGATACCGAAGCACTATCATTATGTTTGTTGAAAGCTTTCTGAACTGCGTAGTATGAAATTCTCAATATTCTTGCTATTTCGTGATACGAGAATCCATTTTGTCGTAATCGTAGAATTTTTGACATGATGCTTGTTCCGATAACGACACCATACTAATGACTGATTCACACATAAGTTTATCAACTTCGCCGCTTGAGAACAAAGTTCGCGCCAAGCTTTCGTAGAATTCGCAAGCTCAGAAATTCCTATGCGGAGCAGCTGTAGCCGCACTTGTTACTTACGATGACAACAAAAACATTATACGCATTTCTTACGATAGTCCGGAAAGCTCGCTACGTGAGCCATGTGCTCCGAAATGTAAACAACTGGTACACTCTCACTATGAGATTGAATATTGTGTGCAAGAGCAGCTGTTGCTTGAAATATTGATATAATGATCGATACCTCCCACGAGGTATGCGATTCATGATCTACGCAACTGATCTTGTATGTGAGTCATTGAGTTTTTTCAGTATGAAGCAAGGTTAAAATGCTTATAGATTTGAAAATCTCCGAAAAAACCTCAGTTTTCGACGGAAAACCTCCACCGAACAGTTTTGGTCCTCTTGTAGGAGAATTTTGACTCCATTTTTGGGAAATCCAGACAATTTCTCGTAGGAATCATGTATCCTGGATACTTTCAATGGTAATTTTCTCCGTTGAAAATCGAAACTTGAAAATACCGAACCTTTGCGCCACCCATCAACTAGATGAAATTGCATGCATCACATGTGAGTCGTGGAATGGCCACATTTTGGACGAGGAAAAGTCGTAGAAACCTTTCAGGAATAGGATCCTGTAGTCCGTGGAGAAACCTATGAAGTGCCACAAGAATTTTCCCGATCGATCCATCCCTGTCATAATTACTGGTGATTGATCGAAACGAAATTTTCTTCAATTTCTATCATTGATTTAACAGGAACAACTTGAACGGGAGTGATCTGAACACAAAAATTCAAACGTTATGTTTTAGATCGTCTCAAATCCTGAGATTTTCTTCTTCTGAAGTTCTCTGTACGACCTTTTGTGTCCGATTGACGAGCCTGAAAAGAAAAATCTGTATTACATGGGCTCTTTAAGGGAATGTCGAGGCATGCATCTGTTTCACTTATTCTTGCTCTATTTCAGTGCAAAATTAGCACCGAAAAATATCACGCCACATGATTTCGACGTGTAACCGAGGGGTAGCGAAAAAATTAGAAATTTTATTCGTGCATTTCAATTTTTTTGTAAGCCCTCGTGGTTTTTGTAAACCTCCAGCAAAGTATAGTATTTCAGTGTAACGCTAGCCTTGTAATGATGAGTAATTTTTTCCTGTACAGTTTCGCGTACGCGAGGCTGGACTTCGCGCGCACGAGAATCTCTATCCGGCAGCACGCTGATTCACGTACGCGAATACGGATCCCTCGCGCACGCGAGTCATGATTATACGTTCGCGTGCGCGAGTCTCGGATTGCTCGTGCACGCTAGGGGTCCCTGTATTCGCGTACGCGAATCAGCGTGCTGCCGGATAGAGATTCTCGCGCGCGCGAGGTCCAGCCTCGCGTACGCGAAACTGTACAGGAAAAAATTACTCATCGTTACAAGGCTAGCGTTACACTGGAATGCTATGCTTTGCTGAATAGTCACGAAAACCAGAGGGTTTACAAAAGATTTGAAATGCACGAATAAAATTTACAATATTTTTGCTCCCCCCTGGTTACATTATGTACACATGTTCTGTAACACATTGTATACGAGATAGTACATTTCACAGACATTCACGGATGGGTTCCATCTGTTCGCAAGCTAATGTCAAGTCGCGTATGCGACAACGAGTTTACATTCACAACGTGAGAGTCTATTTCGCGTTGGCGTCAATCGGACTCGCATCTCGCCAACGGATCGAGTTCGGGATACTTCTGCCCACGCGCCAACGAGACTCACCTGACGCATGCAAGACAATGTATTGTAATTGTAAATGTAAATGTATTGTAATAAATCATGAAAATTGATTCATCCGAAAATTCGAACGTAGGCGATTTTGAAAACAATTGGAGGATGTTATTTGAGCCTTGAATAATCATCTAAGGAAAGATTTGGTGAGGTGGTCTTCCGACTCATTCAAAGTTGGTTCAAGGGAACCGTGCGAGGACGTAGAAACACTTGTATGATGAGCCCTCATGGAGCCTCTACGATTGAGTGGAGCATGAGGATTTGATCTAAAAATTTTGGGAGGAGAAAATTCGGGTGAGCTTGAACTCGGAATCGATAGTGTTAGCTTCGCTGATGGGACTGTAAAGTCCTGCACCAGATATAAATGCAAACGATTCATCGTAATTCAGCGCACAAACGTCTATTTCTTCAACAACATCTGGTTGCCCGATTAATTCAGTCAGTTCTGAGACGTAAAAGTAATTTGATCTTCTCGAGAAATAAGCCGAAATCGATGCTCAAGTTTGGGTATACGAACGGCGATTTGGGCTTTTTCTCGCCCGTAATTGTTCTTACAATATCTTCGTCGATTGTGAAATCATACCAAAAGCATAGAAACGTGCCACAATGACAGTTTGACCAAGATGAAGTTTTTACATGGACGATAAAATCACCCTTAAGCCGATTATGGCCATATCAATGGTCGAGTCTGGGTATACAAACCGCGAGTTCGAGCTCCTTCAACGGTATGGACCAAACTTATTAAACCTGAGTCTATTGTGAAAAATCACAATGAGCTCAGAGACGATCACAAACGATATTTCGACCAGGATCTCGTTATTTCGTCGTCAAAACACATCTATTTCGAGAAATAAGCCAAAATCGATGCTCAAGTTTGGGTATACAAACGGCGGATGAGGTTCCAGAGTCGCGCAGGCAACTTGACATTTTCGCTTGCGTGACGCGAGTCCGGTCATCGAGAAGAGACGTCTCGTCCCGGCTTCCTGCCGGCTCTGTGTGCATGAAGAGAACTGTCATCTCCTTGGCGCGTATGCGGAAGTATGCCCAACACGACCAGCTTGAGCGAAGCGGAACTGACTGTCGCATACGCGAAAAGACACTCTCGCGTATGCGAATGAAACTTCGTTTTCGCGTACGCGACTTGATAGTTTCGCGGGCGCGAACCGAGTGCCGTTCGTGTGAAACCGCGTTTCGCGTACTCGAGGCGGATGAGGTTTTGTTGTCGCGTACGCGACATGGCACATTCGCGGGCGCGAAGCGAGTGCGGTTCGTGAGGTCTAATTGTCGCGTACGCGGGATGACACTCTCGCGTGCGCGGATAAGGTTCCAGAGTCACGCACGCGACTTGACATTTTCGCGTACGCGAACCGAGTGCAGTTCGTGCTAAACCACTTTTCGCGTACGCGAGACGACGTAGGCGAATGAGGTTTTGTTGTCGCGTACGCGACACGGCATTTCCGCGGGCGCGAACCGAGTGCATTTCGTGAGGTCCAATTGTCGCGTACGCGAAATGACACTTTCGCGTATAATGAAATCAATCAATTGCGTCACTCATCTCGCCTCTCTGATCTCATGAGTTGTGGTTCCAAAACTGAACCATCAAGGGTGTATATGCCTTGAGGAGAGAATTTGAGCTCTGTGTCGATAAAGTTTTTTGAAATTAAGTTTTTTAGCTAAAGTTGAATTTATATTAGGTTTTGTGAATTTATGGCTCTGGTGGCAGGTCCTTGCAGTGTACCAGACGCATATTTAAGCAATTATTCCCTGCGTATTTGTACTTTCAAAAACCGATGGCAGGGGTTTCAGAGAACTAGGATGCGCTCAAAACGAGTGACACGCTGATTTTTCGAGTTGCCATCAGCGAAACTTGATTGATGTCGCAATAAATCTTGAAATGCTCACGAAATGTACCGACGACATCTTTTTTGTGCTCATGAGGGCAGATCCTCTTCGTTTTTCTTGTTCTTATATTTTATTATCGATTAGAACAATCTCTTCTCTAGTTTGAATTCTGAGAATTACAGTGCATGATGGCACCGGGTCACATGAAGCAAAGGCTGTGCTTGGAAAAACCTGACGATTTTCGATTTGCTCTAAACTTTTCTTTTGCGTAAATTGAAGATTACTCGAGTGAGGCTTGACGAAAAAGATGTAAGAAATCCTCTGGGGTGGAACAAGATGTACCCCCAACATCATTTTCCAACAAAAATCAAAATTATTTGTCGGCGTACTCTAGAATGGAGTCGATACTTGGATTTTTTCATGGAAAATTGTATCTTCTATAGCTCCCCTTTCTTCCCCAATCTACCATAATGATTTGGAAGGAATGATTTTCATCGAAAAATTCGTGAAGATTGTTCCTTGTTTATTTCTTTTGGAAATACAATCTATTACAGAAGATGTGTACATAATGTAACCGGGGTTTAGCGAAAAAATTGTAAACTTTATTCGTGCATTTCAATTTTTCCGTGAGCCCTCGTGGTTTTTGTAACTCTTCAGCGAAGTATAGCCTGTCAGTGTCACGCTAGCCTTGTAATGATGAGTAATTTTTTCCTGAACAGTTTCGTGTACGCGAGGCTGGACCTCGCGCGCGTGAGAATCTCTATCCGGCAGCACGCTGATTTGCGTACGCGAATACGGAACCCTCGCGCACGCGTGTCATGATTATACGTTCGCGTGCGCGAGTCTCGGATTGCTCGCGCACGCGAGGGGTCCCTGTATTCGCGTACGCGAATCAGCGTGCTGCCGGGTAGAGATTCTCGCGCGCGCGAGGTCCAGCCTCGCGTACGCGAAACTGTATAGAAAACAATTACTCATCGTTACAAGGCTAGCGTTACACTGGAATGCTATGCTTTGCTGAATAGTCACGAAAACCAGAGGGTTTACAAAAGATTTGAAATGCACGAATGCAATTTACAATATTTTTGCTCCCCCCTGGTTACATTATGTACACATCTTCTGTAACACATTATATACGAGATAGTACATTTCACAGACATTCATGGATGGGTCCCATCTGCTCGCAAGCTAATGTCAAGTCGCGTATTCGACAACAAGTTTTCATTCGCAACGTGAGAGTCTATTTCGCGTTGGCGACAATCGGACTCGCATCTCGCCAACGGATCGAGTTCGGGATACTTCTGCCCACGCGCCAACGAGACTCATCCGTTGCCATAATTCAACAGACCACTCCACAGAGGCTCAAGCCAGAATAATCATGGCTTCTAACTCGAATCAACTCAGTATTGCCTCAGAAATGTATCAGTCAAGCTCTGGACACTATTCTTCTATGATGATTGGATTTCTGAAATGTAGTTGATTGGGATAGTACAGAGGGATGATGGAAATTTTTCTCTTGGGCATTTGATTCAAAACTATCCCCAGATCTGTATGAAAAAAACCAAAACGTGATCGTTTAGCGTTTGCGAGCAAGACAAGCTGCTTTCTGCACACCTGAAACACACAAATCATCACATCACTAATGCACTAGAAAACTGCACCAGCACCGCCTTGGAGAGCTCATTCATCAGTTATTTATCTTCCGGGCCCCAGGGCCCGAGTAAGGAAATGCACGTCCAGGATCTGAAGATAGTTCGGATGTGAAAACATCTCGAAAAGATAGCGAGAGCGAAGGGAAATTCCTAAAGCTCAAACAAATTTAGAGCGACGAAAATTTTATGTTCGGGCTGCCTTCTGCTAACTCGTATCGCCGCGAACGACTAGAGCTGTGCCGTTCTCTGCCTTCCCTGTCAGAAATCTTTCCGTCAACCTCACGGGCAATCCATTAATGAGGTCGCGCTTCACCTCGGCACCAAATCAATCTCAGCTACAAAAATATCTGCGTGAAAATACAACATACAACCTCCGTCATAGCTGCACAAGGATTTCGTTCGTCCGCACTGTAACCGTTTTTATGAGACTAGTATGTACATGCCCAGACCATAAACACCAGCTCCACAGCGCACTAGCTGTTCAAAAATTATTCGAAGCCACGCATTAAGCCCGTAGAATACCAAAAAAATAAGCATGACCGTATCTGTTGATACGCTTCAGCGATACACGCGATACGGCACGACGATGCGTGCGATATGCACCCTCGATACGTCCTAAACGATACGCGCGATACGCAAAAAGATACGAACAATACGATTTTGATACGCTCTTTTCGTTAAGCTTCTTTAAAAAAATGCCTCGGTGGAAAAATTCCTTCCTTGCGCCATCGAACTAAAAAATGTTCAAAGTTTCACCCGGTTCCGGGTGAATAAGGGGTTTCTGAACACCCTGTATATCTACCACAAATTCAACAGTCCTATGCCATACTGATGATAACGTTGCGGTGACTTGCTTAGGCCATGGCTTAAGAGTGACTCACTCCGCTGAAATCAACCGACGCGAAAAATTCTATACAATATCATCAACACATCATCAACAAAACTTTAATATATTCAAATCATACTTCACTATATCCACAAGTCACAAAAATACCAATAATTCAGATTGTAACATCTGAAGTCTCAGTCAATTCCGAAAGAACTTTCCCAAAGTTTATCAAAAATATTCAAAAGGTAATAAAATAATATATCATGATACAAGGGCGCAAACAATGGTTTTCACACTTTGAGTGACTTTCTTAGGCCCAAGCCGCAGTCGTGGGTCGAAATAGTCACGAGAAAGCAAAAACCGTTGCGCTCGAGTATCATACAATGTTTTTTGATCTCCTGTGAGCAAATAAAAAGCGAAAAACAGTGTGCAAATGACTCATTCACGCAGAGACGAACAAAAAAATCTTCAATTCTCAATTTCAACATAATCCGATTGTTAAAATTCAAATTACTCATTAGGAATTCACAGTTCATTACCATAATCTTACTCCGTGAGGAAAACACTGTTGTTTCAATCTTATTGAGTGAAAATATTTTGACAAATCAATCTTCCCCAAAAACAGATACTAAAACTCGTAACTCATACACCGACACAGTTGGTGGGGTCGCTGGGTGTCAGCTCGGCCGATCATCGAAGTTAAGCATCGTTGGGCGCGGTTAGTACTTGGATGGGTGACCGCCCATCTCGGTCTAATCAACCTTGACGAGCTGACTTTTCTGATCGATTAGTTGACACTTACACCTCAGCAACGTGAGCGGGAGGCACGAGATGTTACAATTTCGATGTTCATGCTCACGAAAAGTGGCATGAGCACCTCAAGTGTAGCATGATAAATGTGACGAACTCTCTGGAGCAGGTTTTCTCCCCTTAGGAGTTTTCCCTCGCTCCACGGGCATGATTCCCGGGCGGATGCAGAGAGAATTAGGTCAGGGTGAGTGGCTGGATCTCAAACTCGCCACGATAAAACACGAAATGTTAAACCCATGAGATCCGCCCCGGTTGTGATAGTCCATTGGTTGAAGACCACCGTTGAACACACATAAAAAAAGAATAAAAAACTCGTAACTCATACACCACACCCCTGATATTTCTAAATATTTCGAATATCATACCACATAACATTCCACACTGACACGACTTTTCAAGATCAAACCGTTAGACTCCGCTGATCTGAACATTGTCCCTTGGCCTGTTTAGGATAACCAATACGAGTAAGGTTCATTTGACGACGAGTCTCTCGGTCACTGTGACGTGAAGTTACACCTACTCAAAATACACTCATTTATCATGATATATATACTCAGCATCAGATATCGGGGATGATAAATCTCTTTAAATCAATAGATTCGTATTCTCAATCTCAAATGTATGAAAAAAAAAACAAATTTCCTCACAATTTTCCCGAAGTAAGATGACGATAATGTAATACTACTGAATTCATCCGTCATCGCAACGCAAGGAAAGTATATTATGCTGTTTTCTCTGATCAGAATAAAAATTCACTCCTCACATACACACGCCCATCGTACCATCAATGACATTTCCAACTCGAGTCGGTACCGCACGCAATAAAGACGTCAAAATATACGTTATATATTGGTGCTGTAAGAATTACCGTGTATTGGGCTCACGAAAGAGGACCCCCCCTCTACGCACACACACACACACCGATCCACTGGTCCATCCACCCATCTACCAAACTGGCAATATATATATATATATATATATATATATATATATATACACGGTCATTCAAAACTATAGGTAAGTCCGGAAAGGGGTTGAAGATCTTGCTTGCCCGGTCCCAATCGCGTAGGCAAAATTAGGATTGGGGCCCTGGTCATTTAGAGAATTAATTTTGAATGCCGTCTTGTTTTGAAGCCTCGACCGTCTCGCGCACGCGTCTCCCCAGCTCTTGCGTTGGCGTCTCGCGTCTCGCGTCCGCTGCTTTTCCTCGATTGCATTCCATCGCCGCGACGAGCAATCTTGCGAGAGTGAAAAGTAAGCCTAACAGTCACGTGGTCGTACCTAATGCGAAGATTGCTCGTCGCAGCGACGAATTGCAATTGATTGCAATCGAAGAAAAGCAGCCGGAGACCCGAGACGCGAGACGCTTGTGTACTTATAAGGGGTTATGGTCCGCGTGTATTTTCCGTTCGTGGCTGCTGTATTTTTGGTCCAAGTCATTATGCGTAATGACATCTTTTCTCGCTTTGCCGTGGGCATCGTGTAATAAGTGATGCATCTTTTAGTCGGCGATATCTGATTCTCACGAGGAGGAATTATTTTGTCGTGTGTGCCGTGTTGTACAATACGCTGCTAAAAGTAATTAGCAGAACGCTTTCTCACAGTGTTATATGATGATACTATAGCGGATTTTCCAACTGCCTCTTGAATTCAAGAGGATCAATCAAGGTTAATGTACACTTGGAGTCAATGAATACTTTCCAAAAATTTGGTGAGAAGTCACCACAATTTTAGGGTCTAACCATGCAAACAAATGAAAATTGTGGTGATTTCTCACCAAATTTTTGGAAAGTATTCATTGACTCCAAGTGTACTCCTTTTTCTCTTCGATTTAGAAGGAAATTCTGCATTCCGAACTATACTGAAACACAAATGAGGCGTTGACAATTTATAATACATACATGTCGCATGTTTTTCTAATGTTTCTGGGAGGATCATCCCGGTATTATTTCAATCTTACACCCAATAAATAACTTCATTTTCTCGAAAACTCCTTGAAATTCGTTGAAGACGTTTTGATCTTACTCAGTGTAAGGTCTACGGCTCAACTAATCGACTCAGAATAGCGTATATAAGTAAGTCTTTAGGTCATTAAAATTGAGATAAATGAGTCACAAAGGAATATACGAGGAAAAAATGAACATTAAGGAAATTTTCCATCATTTTTTAAGTTATTCTTTAGAAAAAGGTTTCTAGAGCGATTTGGGCCATCTATTCTGAGGTTTTCTAGGTGATATATATTTGTGATTGTCTGTGTGCAAATGAGTCAATATTTGCACAGTGTTTGTCGCTTTTCATTTGCTCACAGAGAATCAAAAAATATAGAATGATACTCGGGTGCAACGGTTTTTGCTTTCTCGTGACCGTTTGGACCCTTGCCTGCGGTTCGGGCCTAAAAAAATCACTCGAAGTGCGAAACCCATCGTTTGCACCCTTGTATCATAATATACTAGTTTGTTTGAGACAGAATTCCGATGCAGCGGGTTTGAAAAGGTTGAAATGGAATTTTTGGTGGAAATTTTGAACAAGGGCTTGTGTCTGCGTTGAGTCTCTCCATTCCCAGTCAGGCTAAGAACATTTCGACAATGAATGTTTCCTTATTCACATCCAAGCTGGGAATCCATTTGGAATTCCATCCCAAGAGAAATAATGCCGGATAACTGAGAATTTTTAGTCTTGCTTTGTATCATGATTTTGAAGCGTCGAGATGGCTGGCGATCTCTCAATCTCGTAAGTGACAACGAGCAGGCCACTTTGACACGTCAAAACCATGATACTACGAAACCATAATACTCTGGTGGATTTCTCACACGATCTATCTTTAGTCAGACGTCTTGGAATGTTATCGGTTTGACATCTATTTACAAGATCCCCACAATTTTACGCGGGTCCCACCAGTGGGACCCGTCGGACTGGTACGCGTCGGACTCGGTTGTGTGCGACGGGTCGCACCGGTGGGACCGGCGGGAATTTCCACGCAACGGGGGATGAAGTGGATGGTCGGACTACCGAATTAGTGATCCTAAGTTGTGATTTTTAGCTTTTCGGGAGCATTTGTTGATTCCCCGGTACCATTCGGGTAATTTGCTAGCATGGCCTGGGCTGGCCATACTAGCAAACGGTACGAGGCCAGATCAACACACACCGAAGATTGGTACGGGGCCAGATCGACACTAGGACCGTAACAGGACCAGATCGACACTCATCGAGGACCGATGCAGGACCGTATCAACAGTAGCAGAGGACCGGTACAGGACCAGACACTCATTAAGGACCGCAACAGTACCAAATCGAGACTCATCGAGGACCGTGAGAGGACCACATCGAGACTCATCGAGGTCCGAAACAGGGCCACACCAACACTCGCCGAGGACCGGTACAGGATCAGACAATCGTCTAGGACCGTCACAGGACCACATCTATACTCGTCGAGGACCGGTAAAGGACAACGTCAACACTCGTCGGGGACCTGTGCGGGATCACATCGGCAGTCGTCGAGGACCGGTACAGAACGACGTCGACACTTGTCGGGGACCGAAACAGGACCACATCGACACTCGTCGAGGACCGATGCAGAACCTTATCAACAGTGACAGAGGACCAGTACAGGACCTGACACTCATCGAGGACCGTAACAGGACCAAATCGAGACTCATCGAAGACCAAAACAGGACCACATCGACACTCGTCGGAGACCTGTGCGAGACCACATCGACACTCGTCGGGACTTGTACGGGACCGCATCGGTACTCGTCGAGGATCGGTACAGGACCACATCGACACTCGTCGGGGACCTGTGCGGGACCACATCGACACTCGTCAAGGACCGGTACAGGACCACATCGACACCTATGGGGACTGAAATAGGACCACATCGACACTCGTCGAGGACCGGTCCAGGGCCGTGTCAACAGTAGCCGAGTATCGGTACAGGACCAGATACTTATTATGGACCGCAACAAGACCAAATCGAGACTCATCAAAGAGTGGTACAGGACCACATTGACACTCGACGAGGATCGGTACAGGATCAGACACTCATCGAGACAGGACCACATCAAGACTCATCGAAGACCAGAACAAGGCCACATCGACACTCGTCGAGAACCGGTGCAGGACCACATCGACACCCATCGGGGACAGAAAAAGGACCACATCGACACTCGTCGAGGACCGGTGAAGGGCTGTATCAACAGTAGCCGAGGATCGGTACAGGACCAGACACTTATTATGGACCGCAACAGGACCAAATCGAGACTCATCAAGGACCGGTACAGGTCAACGTCGACACTCGTCGGGGACCGGTATGGGACCACATCGACACTCGTCTGGGACCGGTACAGGACCACATGGACACTTGTCGGGAACCTGTGCGGGACCACATCGACACTCGTCGAGGACCGGTACAGGACAACGTCGGCACTCGTCGGACACCTGTGCAGGACCGTATCAACCGTAGATGAGGAATTATGGAAGTGACATGTGGCCCTGGATTCGTTTGCAAAAATATGAGAGACGACGTAGGAATGTTCCCGCTCGGGTTTTATCTATTCTCATCATACACACATCAAAGTAGAAGAATTGTTCTCGCTCAGATGTTTTGATTTTTATTGGCCCTTAGGTGCGAACCTAAAAGTCAGTATACGCATCTCGGAGAGTTTCATGGCACTCTACACATAATATACCCTTAGCGCGATAGAGTGGTGCCCACGGAACTTACAATAATAGTCGCATGGCTAATTTCTACTCATCCAAACAACAATGTTCATACAGCAACTAGAATTCCAAACCTGGGCTCTTTCTCGCTCTGGCATCTGATCTTCTCGATTCTACATTGATGAAGAATATACTAACCCCTTAAGGATCTGATTGTTTCGAAGACTTGTTTTATCTCGGATGAATGAAGAAGAAGTGGGGCCCGCGAAAATTTCCATCGTACAAAGGGGGATAAAGTGAATGATCGGACTACGAAAGTTAGTGATCCTAAGATGTGATCTTAAGCTTTGCGGGAGCATTAGTTGATTTCTCGGTACCACTCGGGTAATTTGCTAGCATGGTCTGGGCTGTGAGTTTTTGTCTCGTACTCATGAACTTCGGAGCGCGATTGTGATCCACGCGAGTACGATTTTCTATTCTCGTGAATCCACGAAATACGGGTTCTTATTCGGGATACTCTTTTTCTACTTTTCTGGATACACAAAGTTCCTCGTATGCGCAGAGATGAAATAATTTTGTTACAATGTGTAGTTGCAATTTCACCCATTTATTCGTTGTGTCTCACGGTAATTACGCGTCTGAATATCTGATTATTCGGCTCCGAGTCGCTCAAATCACGCGTATGTGGGCTCATTTTGTAGCTTCCGACATGAGTTCCCGAATCAGCCGAGATACTTTGTATGATATTCAGAAAGATTTGATGAATTCACAATTTACTAGCTATCTTTATGTTATTTATCGGAATTTTTGCGAAAACTGAGTATTTATCGAGTAACTTATACAAATCAAGTCCGATACTGGCATGCCGATCTCGGGATGGGGACTCTTTGACACCCCCGTAAATTTTTTCACGTTTGTGATGCTAGAATATGAGAAAATGAGTGATTTGGCCCAGCTCAAATTGCAAATGGTTCGAAGTAAGTTTTTGCGATGTCGATCGATGAAATAATGTTTAGTAAAACCGGTGCCAAATTGTCTTATTACCAACAATCTCAATAGTCAATTGCACCTTGGCGCATTCGATTCCTTGTCTCGAAACTTCGAAATCCCTTTTGAGAGTTCCAAAACTTGAGTTCGGATCGATTGTGAGAGCTCATCGGTGGAAAATAATGAAAGACAACATTGACGTGTGCCCAACATTCCCCCCATGTGGTTATCTGTGAGGGGCGTGCAGTACAACTTTGTTACCACTCGGAACGTATGTATCACGTCAAAATACGTCGAAAATAGGGTTTTTGGCGATTGATTTCACGGCGAAGAAACGGTCATATGCACTTCAATGCTGATTGACATTGTGTTGACGAATAGGGCATGTTGTGTACGCCCTCTCGCGAACTCAGCAAGAATCACTTTTAGGGAAAATCGTTATAGCTTGGCTCTGGTTGGTTGAAATTGAGCTTACTTTGGCTTGCTTTGAGGGTCTTGAAGCAAGATTCAACATGAGCTGAGGCACGCTGCAAGATATTAGTAGGCCCCAATTATAGGCAAAACGGCTTAGGAGGCAGGGGCGTATCAGGTACGCCTACCTCACTCGATTTCAGCCGGTGAAAAACTACAGGACTGAGTTCTTCCAATATGTGATTGGGATTCAAGTTATCCAAATTTAATGCTCATCTCTTTGTGTTGACATTACTTGGCTCTTTGAGTATGCAAAATAATTGGCAATCATTTCTTATGTATAGCTGACGATGGATATTGTACATCCACCATAAGAGAGTGATTTGCCTGATGAGTAACGATTTTTGAGGCTGCTGTTTCCTAAAGAAAATAGAAAAAATAAAATAAAAATAAATCATCAGATAAAATAAAAATTACAACAGAATGAAAATAAATCAGTGTTTGTGTTCAAGGTCTGAAATGAATGCAGCTTTCAATAGATCCAGATACTTGTTGAGAAAATATTACACCTCAAACTCTGGCCAATCATTCAGTCTATCTGTGGAGGGGTGAATTACACAAACACATGAGTAATAACCTTTCTTGAAACTTGAAAAGTAGTTAGATAGGGGCACTGTAGTTACAGTTTACAGAATGACTTCATGTAATGATGTTATTCATATTTCGCTTGATGAATTCAGACACCGGTCAATGTTTGAGGTTCACTATTCTCTCAACAATTAGTTGGAACTATTGAAAGCTCTAACCAATTCAGGAATTGCAAACAAACACTGATTGGAAAAGAAACTGTCATGGAGCTTGTCGTTATCCAACTTCCATGCACAGTATTGCCAAGCTTCAACTCAGTTTGGTCTTGAGAAGGTAGTGCACCTCAATCTTCATCTGGGGATTCACTTTATCTGTTGAATGATTGAAAACACCATCACTTGGGGGCCATCGTTTCCAATGCTTTGAAACTATTGAGATGTGAGCAAGCAAATCCAACTTCCAACTGTTGGAGGTTGAGGTGCAATATCTTCTTGACTGGTTCTTTGAACTCTATTGCAAAGTGCATATGATTCAGACCTTGAATGCAAACTTCGCTTGAAAAACAATCTGTCTTGAAGTTTGAATGTTTTATGTGCAAAGGTCTGACAACAACAAGCTCCATATAAGTTTGTTTTTCAATCAGTGTTTGTATTCAAGGTCTGAATTAAATGAAGCTTTCAATAGATTCAAATACTCGTTGAGAAAATGGGGCATCTCAACTTTGACCGGTCATTAAAGTTATGTATGGAGTGATGAATGGCACCATCACATGAGGGCTACCTTTTTTGATAAACTTGAAGTATACTGCTATAGCTAGATGTGAGAAAGGTAGATTCAGTTTCCAAAATAAATTCATGTAATGATGTTCTGTATGACTGCACAAATGATTTCAATCACGGATCAATGTTTGAGGTCACTTTTTCCTGAATAGGTAGTTGAAACTATTGCACTCAATCCTGAACTTGTGTATGAATATTGATCATGAAAAAAATTTGTTGGAGCTTTTGCCCTTCTTACACTCCCGCGCACCAAACACTTTTTCGGTGGCAGTGCGAAGTACAGCAGCAGTTTCTTGAAATACAAATCCATTTCAGAAACATCCTGGAATTTTAGCTGGATGTGCGACATGCTGTGCGATGATCCGCACCAATCCGCACTGCCGCTAAGGTACACATGGCCCGCGAGACAGCTGTGTCCAATGTCGAGACATGTGCCAGCGCCCAGCACAACTGATGCCGCCTCAATCGCCGACTAAAAGATGCATCACTTATTACACGATGCCCACGGCAAAGCGAGAAAAGATGTCATTACGCATAATGACTTGGACCAAAAATACAGCAGCCATGAACGGAAAATACACGCGGACCATAGCCCCTCATAAGTACACAAGCGTCTCGCGTCTCGGGTCTCCGGCTGCTTTTCCTCGATTGCAATCAATTGCAATTCGTCGCTGCGACGAGCAATCTTCGCATTAGGTACGACCACGTGACTGTTAGGCTTACTTTTCACTCTCGCAAGATTGCTCGTCGCGGCGACGGAATGCAATCCACGAAAAGCAGCGGACGCGAGACGCGAGACGCCAACGCAAGAGCTGGGGAGACGTGTGCGCGAGACGGTCGAGGCTTCAAAACGAAACGGCATTCAAAATTGATTTTCAAAATGACCAGGGCCCCAATCCTAATTTTGCCTACGCGATTGGGACCGGGCAAGCAAGATCTTCAACCCCTTTCCGGGCTTACCTATAGTTTTGAATGACCGTGTATATGTGTGTGTGTGTGTGTGTGCGCGCGCGCGCGTATCGAAACACATATGAGGACTTGAACATTCGCCTAGGGACATTTGTCTCGTCAAGCTGGCAGCCCTGGTTTGATTATACCAAGTGACAAACATAAGTTGGTGGATATTTTTGGCTCCCGATTTTGGTTTGGGAAATATTGGGAATCGCATGGTATCTGTGCGGCAAACACATTTCCGACGTAGAAACTCCTCCGGAAGCGATTGATGTGGTCAAAATCACGATAACTCTATTTGTTGCGGAACTGTAAATGAATTTTCACGAGCATTTTTGTGCTATCTCAGCGAATATCGATCGGAGCGAAATTTCAAGCACACTATCAGAAAGATCGCGAGATTTTGAATCGGAAGTGGTTGTTCCTGACTTTGATATTCGCTTCATTTCGTACAGTTCGACTAACGAAAAAAAATTATGTGCATCCGTGAAGCTTTTTGTAACGCTTGTATCGCCATTGTTTACATTCGGCGTTCCCGCTCGTCTGCTAGTTTACTGCTAGCGTGCAAGGGTTCAGCCGAAAGTTCAGCCACGTGCGCACATTGTGCGAGTTTATTTTCACACAACCGGGAACGAGTGGAAGCAGTGAATAATCTATGCCGTGTAAGTTATTGTGTTTGAATTGTGGCTGGATTCTGCCTGGATGACTCGCGATAACCTTCCCGCGAGGCGGGACGCCGTGTGGCCTGCTGTTTTGTGCAAGCATGTATGGAGGATATTTATTTGCCAAGTGTCGTATTTTCTGTGGATTTGTTCTGTGTGCAACGGCATATTGGAGGTCCATCTTGAGTCGCGGCCGCTACACAAGACATCTTGCGAGCCTTGCACTCACGTGGCAGCAGAAGCTGATGGCGTGCTGTGTTGCGCAGAGAAGCAGCCGACAGTATCCCAGAACAGCCTAGCTTTAGCGCATCGTACTTGTGCAGTGAATGATGCCAGATTAGTATCACCGAGGTGAGTGTACCCAACATGCCCCCTTCCAGCCGGTTTGCCAATGTTTTCGGCCCACTTCAATCTTTCTTAACGTGCTTTATTGCATTCAAGATCTTCCAAAAATTTCAATCATTCTTTCGGAGTTGTAATTTTATGGATTGAATGAGCAATTCCATTTGTGAAAATTTCAAATGCCTGCTGAAATTTTCGTAACTCTACCTGGAAGTACATGATAAAATCACGTAAGGTCCTGAGCCGGTCCGCGGCAAGTGTCGATCTGGTCCTATATCAGTCCTCAGCGAGTGTCGATGCCTGTATCGGTTCTCGACGAGCATCGATGTGGTCCTGTTTCGGTCCTCGATGAATGTCGATGTGGTCCTGTTACGGTCCTCGATGGAAGTCTTGTCCTCCACCGGTCCTCGGCGAGTGTCCACCTGGCTCTGCACCGATATTCGGCGAGTATTGATCTGGCCCGGTACCAGGCTTCGGCGAGTGTTGATTTGGCCCCGTACCGGTTCTGTGCCGGTACTCGGCGAATGTCGATGTAGTCCTGTACCAGTCCTTGGCGAGTGTCGATCCGGTCCGGTATCGGTTCTCGGCGAGTGTCGATATGGTCCTGTTACAGTCCTGGATGAGTATCTGCTCGTCGCCAAGTGTCGATGTGGTCCTGTACTGGTCCTCTGTGGCGATCTGATCCTGTACCGGTCCTCGGCCAGTTTCGATTTGGTACCGGATTCAGCCTCATTCGTCACCGTCGCGGGACATAATCGACTCTCGCCGATGACCCAAACGGGAGGAACACTCATAGATGCTCTACCAAATGGACACAACTATCTGATTCTATGAAGTTTTTGATCAACTCTCATTGTCTCTGTCATAATTGAAGGCTTCGGAGTTCTATCGTTATAACTCGATTCATACCGTTTTAAATCGCATATATCGAAACTCAATCACGCATTACACAGTGTGCAGTTTTTTACATACATTTATAAGTGATTTATTGTTCGAATAGTCAACTCCTAGTTGTGTCCGACGAGAAGGATTTGACGCTCTTTGAACGTACCGCGGACCGGGTAAAATCGCGTGTTGTGTATATTCGCGTGTAGCCATATATTCTGTTTGCTAAAAGTATCTGACACTCATCGAGGACCGTAACAGAACCACATATACACTTGCCGAGAACTGGTAGAGGACCAGATCGACACTCGCTGAGGACCGGTAAAGCGCCGGATCAACACTCGCAAAGGACCTGTGCAGGACCAGACACTCATTACGGACCGCAACAGGACCACATCGACCCTCATCAAGGACCGAAATATAAGTGAATCGGCACTTGCCGAGGACTGGTGCAGGGCCAAATGGACGCTCGCCGAGCATCGGTGTAGAACCATATCGATACTCGCCGAGTACCGATACATGACAAGACACTGATCGAGGACCGTAACAAGACCGCATTGACAGTCATCGAGGACCAAACAAGGACCACATTGACGCTCGTCGAGAACCGGTACAGGAATTGACACTTGCTAAGGACTGATATAGGACCAGATCGACACTAACCGAGGACCAGTACAGGACCACATCGACACCCGCCTAGAACTGATAGAGGACCAGATTGACACTCGGTCAGAACGGTGACAGGACCAGATCGACACTTGTCGCGGACCGGCGCAGGACCTTACGTGATTTTATCATGTACTTCCAGGTAGAGTTATGATAATTCCCGCAGGCATTTGAAATTTCCGCGAATGCAATTGCTCGTTCCATTCATGAAATTACAACTTCGATTGAGAGATTGAGATTTCTGAGAGCTTTTGAATGCAATCAAGCACGTGAAGGAAGATTGAAGTGGGCCGAAGATATTGGCAAACCGGGTGAGAGGGGGCATCTTGGTTACACTCACTTCGGTGATACTAATTTGGCATCATTTACTGCACAAGTACGATGCGCTAAAGCTGTGCCGTTCTGGGATACTGCCGGCTGCCTCTCTGCCCAATACAGCACGCCGTCAGCTTCTGCTGCCACGTGCGTGCAAGGCTCCCTGGATGTTTTGCGCAGCGGCCGCTACTCAAGATGGACCTCGAATATGCCGTTGCACACAGAACAAATCCACAGAAAATACGACACTTGGCACATAAATATCCTCGATACACGCTTGCAAAAAACAGCAGGCCACATGGCGTCCAACCTCGCGGGAATGTTATCGCGAGCCATCCAGGCAGAATCCAGCCACAATTCAAACACAGTAACTCACACGGCATAGATTATTCACTGCTCCCACTCGTTCCCGGTTGTGTGAAAATAAACTCGCACAATGCGCGCACGTGGCTGAACCTCGGCTAAACTCTTGCACGCTGGCAGTAAACTAGCAGACGAGCGGGAATGCCGAATGTGAACAATGGCGTTACAAGCGTTACAAAAAGCTTCACGGACGCACATAATTTTTTTTCGTTAGTCAAATTGTACGAAGTCTCAATGGGCGGAAAGGCCGACAACGTATCGTTTTTGAGTAATCGTGACAAAAGTCGCCCGAGCTTGCAAGCTAAAATAGGGTTATGCCATGTTTACAATATGCACTACGCACTCGAACTCCTCGTTAGATCGTTCATTTTCCATCGTGTGAGACCCGCAATATATTTACAAAAGATATGGAAAGTAATTCGAGATTATTCGCTCTTGGCTCTTCTAAGGTTGCATTGAGAAATAATCGAAAATCGCTCAAATTTGGAAGAGCAAACGAAGGGATTGTCTGCAAGTCCAACAAAGTTGTGATATAGCTCGCCCTTGCTCGGAAAAGTACTCGAAGGAGAGCTTTAAAATAGGTCTTTCATAATCAACAGGCTTTGTCAATCCCTGAGCGACTATCTCATGCGAAATACCAGTTTCCTTTAAAAGATCGATTTATTGAATTTCCGAAAACATTTGCCAGCACTCATCCCATATAGATGCGTGCGGCATTCATTGAATGCCTGCGAATCTTTGACTAGAACATGGTGATTCTTTTTGAAGAAGCTCTCTCCAGGGAAGCTTCTCTGAAGCCTTTTCCTTGGTGCATTACTGAACAAGGGCGAGCTATTTCACAGTTCTGCTGGACCTCTCCGGAAAATCCCTCCGACTTCTTTCTCTCGAACTCGAGCGATTTTGGGCTATTTTCTTTGTGAAGACCTTTGCAAAGCGAAGGTAAGAGAATATCGAACAATTAGTGAACTCCTTTGCAATTGAATTGCGAGTTTCACAAGATAGAATGAACAGGCTAAGATAGAATTCTAACGCGTACAGTATCTCGTAAACATCGCATAACCCTACTTTAGCTTGCAAGCCCAAGCAACTTTCATAACGAATTACTCAAAAGCGATACGTTATTGGTTCTTGCGCCCATTGAGTGTTTCATTCAGCTCGTGGAAATCTATCGTTCGATTACCAAATGGACAGGATTAGCTGAAACCCAAAATCGTATGATTCATGGCGGGGTCCTCCCGCGATCTTTCTGATGGTGTGCTTGAAATTTCGCCCCGATCGATATTCGCTGAAATAGCAAAAATATGCTCGTGAAAATTCATTCACAGTTCCGCAACAAAGAGAGTTATCGTGATTTTGACCACATCAATCGATTCCGGAGGGATTTTTACGTCGGAAATGTGTTTGTCGCACGGATTTTATACGATCTCCAACATTCCCCAAACCATAATCGGTAGTCAACAAAATCCGCCAACTTATCTCTGTCAGTTGGTATGTTGGCAAGTCCGCCCTAGGGATTCCGTATGGATAGAATGCGCCTTGTCGGTTAATATTGTTAATATATATCGTCCTTGCAACTGGATGATAATACACCGAAATGGAATATCGGCAAAATGGAAAGTACGAACCTACGAATTGTTTTGGTATGGTGCAGTCTCGAGGCCTTGATGGCCTTATGAGTGGTTCCAAGAGCTTCCTCAGATGATACTTCAATGGGAATATGCGAAACTTTATAATTTTTCAACCATGCATCGATATAGCATGGACTGATGACGGAAGCATGTACCACGAGTACTCATCACGACATCAAATCGCTGCTTTAATGCATAACTCTTTGAATTCCAGGGGATCGATCGCATGAGAACAGCATGAAGCTCGGAGGATGGTATCAAGAAACCCAAGCAATACTGGATCGAAGCGTATAACGAATTCGAAAAGATTTTTTCCGACGCAGAAGTGACTCTCATACACTCTGATAATTCGAATCATCATGGTTGATTCGTTTAGAATTGGTTCATGAGTTTACAGTGAGACTGCTGGTGGTTCCGATATATCTCGACCAACACATTAAAGTAATGATACCCCAAGGCATCACTGGTACATAATACATTAGATGAAAATTTAACACTGATGACATACGTGTTATTTAAATCTCGAAAAGTAACTCGCGAATCAGAAGGGATTATTATTAGTTATACGACTTTGAATGATTCATGTTGAGATTGAATTGAAGAATCCACGTGAAAATCTGTGTTAACGGGAATATCCTTAAATTTCTCATCCCAATGAAACTATGGGCATATTTCCGGATCAATCATAAAGCATCCAAGACTTCCAGAAAATTAACCATCCTAAGAGCTAATATCGATGATATTCTAGTTAAAGAGAGGTATTGGAACATTACCGAACGGAGAACAACTTCCCGATTCCATCGAGGAAATCCAAAATGATACCGGTCGAGATGATATTCGCTCCGAGATTCAGCGGAGCGCCAGGTAATGACTGGTTTTGGAACTACAACAGGCGTACTGCAGGGTGACGTCATGCTGCGCCATGTCGATAGCAATATTGTGATGTACAGAGTTAATATAGGGACCCCCTACAATAAGTATTTGTCCGTGTTGTCACTAGTTTTGAGACGTCTATACTTCTTCCAAAAGTTGATGATCCGCGCACCATATTTTTGAACTATCGTACAATGAACATGAAGGAAAGGAACTGTGATTTGAAGGGCCGTCGCTAGAAGAACACGGTATGAGCAATCAATCGCAACATCACGCAGTTGCAACGCAGAACGAGTCATGATAAGCGATGATGTAATATACACGCGGAGCTGCGTCAACAATGACTCATCACGTAGTGGCCACATCAACAACGACACGTAAACAACAGCAAGACCACGCATATGCGCATTAACGGTATACATCAAAGAGAGCGGCATGCGTCATGGCCACATCAGCAACGACACGTAAACAACAGCAAGGCCACGCATATGCGCAGGAACGGTACGCATCAACCAGAGCCGCTGCGCACATAGCGAGGCAGCACATACCACACAGCCTGGGGACAGCCGCTGTATGGAGCCGGTGCGCATATAGTGAGATGGCATAACGGAGTCAAGGTGACTCATCTATGCCAACACGCAGCGCGAGGCAGCACATCAAAGGCATACCGACGGTGGTGAGTGACAGCTGAAGGATGCTGCGCCATAGCGTCGCCACTACTCTGAGTCAACAGGCGGTACATCAAAGGCATAGCGACGTCGGACGCTGTGCCATAGCGTCGCCACTACTCTGAGTCGACAGGTGGCACATCAAAGGCATACCAACGTTGGTGAGTGACAGCTGAACGACGCTGGGCCACAGCTCTCTGTCAACAAGCGGCTCACATCAATCACGCCAGCACGTAACCATGGAGCACGTGTCCCACATGACACTACGTCACAGCAACTACGCCAGCGCATGGACTGCGCATGGCGAGAGTATATAAGAGGCGCTTACCTTGCCAGCCGGCTCTTAGTCTTGTCTTGGCCTTAACCGATCTCAGTCTTGAGTCTAACGTACGGGCCGTATTTGTTCATGGATGTATCGTACTATGATGATTCGCATACGTTATCTATGGTTGATTAATAAACGAAATCTTATCAAATCCCGCGTCAGTTTCGTTCAGCTTCCTTGGTTTTCAAGCCTTAATCAGACTACGAACCCTGCTCTACTTTAAGTGCACTGAAGCAGAGTGAAGTCGGCGAACGCAAGCAGAATAGCTAAGCCCATAATTGCAGCAGAAGCCTAACGCTCCTCGCGCATTTCTTGCGCCGTCTCTTGAAAAATCCCCACCAACATTCATAACAATATTGAGCGCAATCGAGCGTGCACAGGGAGGTGCAGCATAGGCGCAGACGGGGTTTTCGCGATATTGGGAGATAACGGGAGCTCGAACCTGCTAACAGTCAGTGACAAAGTTGTTGGAAATTCAATTACGAAGATTTTGAGATGTTGTGGATATCAATCAGAGCAATATTGAAAGATTCTCGAAGCTTATGAAAATTCAAGCCGTCTGCTGAACAGTACGCCAGCGTAGTGGATGCGGTGGCCACGGGTCGCGCACATTCGCCCGTTTTGAATTCCAAAAGCGCGCGTCCCAGAGCGAATACCGGGTAGATCACGTTGCATTGAACGAAGTATCCGAAGTATTTGAATGATAAGGAACCATCCACGGATCTGCAGAAAAACTGACACCTAGCAGTAGATCACCCCGACCCAAAATCTTGAGTTAGGCCCATGTGATGAATTTTTGGCCCTTCTTAATGTTATCAGCGCACTCAGAATCATCAATATTTATTGCTTCGCTCGGATTCTGGACCAGAAGTCAGTAGAATTCCAATGCAGGGATATTCATAATATAGTACTGGGAGAAAGCTTTACCCCGTGAGTTACAGTAGCTGTTCGAGCGCTCTCGCGCGTTTTCCTGCCTTTCACTATATTTCACTGTGGTATGAACCTCCGGGTAAAGTCAGAAAAAATTTGCAAGATATATATTTTGACGTAAGATTTTCCACTCTTCCAATTGCCGAGGTCAAAATTTCGGAAACCTACCAAAAAGCCTTGAAAATGACCAAAAACCTCCAAAAACGTCTTCTTCGACGAAACCGTGTATACCACAGAAATTTTACTGAAGAATGTAATAAATTTGTTCCGCATAAAAATTTGCATGAATTGCTCCTTTCCGAGTCACAGTGGCTTTTCGAGCGCTCGCAAGCATTTTCCTGTTTTTCACTATATTTCACTGTAGTACGGACCTCTGGATAGGGCCAAGAAATTTTCTCAAGACAAATTTTGATGCTAAATTCCCCGCTCATTCGATTGCCGAGGATAAAGGATTAAGATTCTACATCTCAAAACCTACAATTTCCCGCCTTAAAACATGCAGATATCAAACGTTCTCAGGATAATGATAATTG